>JABWDB010000017.1:1872500-4272500 GCA_019614645.1 Stratiolaelaps scimitus | reverse complement strand
TAGCCAACAAAGTCGTCAATGACCAAACTCTATTTTGATCATGAGCTTTTTCGATTATCTCGATCCGTTCGTCGAACTGAGATTCGGGAAGGGGTGGGCGCCCTCGATGTTCATTAATGTCCCGATCGCCTTGCCTAAACTACGCACACCAATGGTAGACCTGTCGTCAACTCAGGGCATTTTGGCTGTGCACACTGACCGACTCCCGATGGATTTCAGCTTTACATTTCTTCTGTTGAAACATAAACCTGACACTTTCCCTCTGAGAATACAAGTCTGAGGGAACTGCTCCGCCGGTTGCCATGTCGAAGGCCCAAGAATGCTAGAGGTTTGCGCGCCGTCAGCTTGAATGCCTCTTGCTTGAATTTATATGAAGACGACATACATAAACGTCAACCGCCATAAATGTTGAGCACAAGCGCCACTGCCCTCCTACAGAATATCCAGTCATTCAGGGGAGTCCATAGTTCGATTGATATTCAATGCAGCCAAATCTGACTAAACGAGTAACAGTATCACAAAACAGGGCGTGCCAAAATTCAACACCACCAATCCGGTCCTCCATCTGAACTCCTTCCAAGTCGTCCCCCACTAATCGTGATCGACGATTGAAACTGTTTGCAAACTAACCAACCAATTGCTAATTCATTTTTCGTGGCCCAGCGGGCGTCAACTCTGGGCGCGTGCTGTTGTCTGCTGCTGATCGGGGGGACACTGGTGGCCGAGCCGGCCAACGCTCAGAGGCAAAAAGCAGCCGGAAAGAAAGCAACAACAGAGACACCGGCGTACGATGACTACGAGGAGTACGATCAGGCTGGCGATGGCGCCGACACCGCCGGCGCTGATAAGGCCGGCAGTGCAGCCCCGAGAAGCACAACGGCTGCACCCGACAAAGCCGATGACGATGACTCGACGGGGGCGCATGTCCTGTTCAAGAACAGGCTACGCCTGAGGAATCGTCCTTCGCCACATCCAGCCGTTCGACCCAAGCCTACATTGCCCAGCTTCATCAAGCATCCAGCGAGTAAGTAGAGATATGAAATTGTGATCGTCGTAAATCAAAGCGTAGCGCAGTTAAATTGACCAGTGGCGATTCACATTGGTATCTGTCATTTTTATCTTGCCTCATCAAATGCCTATACGGACAACCAGCAGTCTAATGACTTACGTTCCTCATATAGACCCATTCATGCTGAATGTAGTGTTGGTATCTACCGGACTATCTGGTCACTACGAAACGAGTGAGATTTTAGAATTGCTTGGAGAGAAATTCGCCCGGTGATTACCAATTAGATACAATATCTCATTGGTTCACTGTATAGTGAATATTTAGCCTAACTTGTCATATATATATATATGGTTAAATATGTTTCTGATAGAAAAACAAATAATCAAATAACGATCTCATTAATAACTTCATGGTTATGCCTGGAGAATGAGAAAATTGTTACATGATAATAGTACAGCGCTAAATTTCTCATGTGATATTTAAGTTTACTTTCAAGGACGAAATAAAATTGCAACGTAAAAATGACAAAACCTTATATTATAATTTTTATGTAATATCCACCCATTTTTAAAGAAAACGCTGTGCTCGTTACTTATCTGTTTGTACGTGAAAAAAATATACATTATATATATATATATATATATATATATGGATATAGTGAGGAAAGGTTGACATTGGAACCTTTTGATAAAACTTTTTTTTTATTGATTTTCGTCTCCTCTGTATTGTGTCGCTTCTTATATCGTGTCGGTCTATTCATCACATCGACCAGCAACCACCTATTGAATCACCTTGAATTATCGATAATATGCCCCGCCTAATGATAGATGCTGTCACTACGCCTGATCACAGACACGGGTTGATCAGTCGAACGGGCGGTGATTCGACTGTCGGCAGCAACCGAAACTGATTACGCAGATATCACGATATCAAAGAAGAAAGAAAAAATCACACGATAGGGTTGATGGAAAAAAAAAAGCCGAGTCGACCGGTCGATCGATCGATGCACAACTTGGTAGACGAACATTTGTCCTTGTTGTTCTTATATATCTGTTCTGTTATTATTCATGTATTCGCCATTATGAATATCAGCCACCCCTCACCCCCCGCATCTGTATATATATATATATATATATATATGTATATATAATTAATGAAATTTGGCAGTGTGTAAATTTTACCACGTAGTATCCTACCATTAACATATTTCATTGGATGCTTTAGATATTGAGGATTTAGGACACGAAAAGCCAGCAATACAAAAACCCACAGAGAAGCCACTTCCTCGACCAAAAGTGACGTCTGCCAAGCCTCATAGGTTCAGGTAAGCAGTCCTAAGTAAATAACAGCAATAGCGTATCGTGAGTGGTCAAGGCTGCCAAGTTTCGCTTTAGGCATTAGACAGATCTACTACTTGCAATAGACCCTCCGGAAAAATACTCGTACCTACCATAGCCTTTATGGCGCCGTAGCGAATTCGTTCAACACAGTAAATCGAACGAAGTTCACCGTTACGACACATAGGTTGACACGTTAGGGTGAACGTGATTCTATAGCACATCGCCGCCTACTAACTAACATGTGTGCATCTTCCTGTTTCGTTGGCAATGAGTAGCACCAACCTACGAAAGCAGCAGACCCCTGCACCTGCCAAGGACGACGCCGATTACGAATATGACGATGAGTCAGCTGAGAAGCAACCTGCGCCTTCATCGCCCGCGAAAAAGCCTCTAAGACCTCGTAGGCTTTGAGCAGCTGTGAGGCAGATAGACAAAGAGAGAGAGATCGAGATACAGAGATAGAATAAGCTGGAGAGAGTTTAATAAATGAATTTATTACTTGGCTTGATGAGGACCGCCCGAAACAAGAGTTACGGCCTCATGTGAGAGCTCAAATATACATTAATAACTTTGGCATCAATGCTGCCTGTAATAATAACTGAGAAAGCCGTATCTCTGTGAATCTGTAATAAACTGAAAGACAGGTAGAAAGATGAGGGATGATGCGTTGTTCGTGATATTTTTTCTAATAAAATTAAAAGGATTTGGTTAACATGGAACTGTAGAAATTGATTAGCAGCATAGAAGAACTGTAGAAAGTATTAGCAAACGTAGCAAACAAGATGCCTGGAAGATATAACCAGCTGTAATGAGTTGGCAACGGGTGAGCTCGCTCCGGCTTGACCGAAATCCTGAATAGCAGAAACTCGAAGCCAGATGAATAAATCGAATTCGATCAATACGAACTTGGATATAGAGAAGACAACCGTTAGAAATCGAACTCCCCGGTCCATGTCATCATTGTCGATAAAAACGAACGTAAGTATATTATTGTTTAACTGGGTCGAGAATTGGTCAGCGCGAGACTTGATAATCGTATCAGTCGGTGATCGGAATGGCGATTCCTCATGGGACACTGCCACACTCAGGAGTTTTGCGCTTTTCATCTGGCTTAGCTTAGCATCGTACTCAGCCCCAGATCTCTCCAGTTCCTCTTGAATTCTCCTCAGCGCCGACATCATTTCTTCAATGAATGCCTTCTTTACTATGACACAGTCCGTTGAGTGGTTATGACCAGTTGTCACGGCCTGTGACATCTGTGTCCCAGCATTATCAGCAGCAGCAGTACTACGCTTCTTCGATGCTTCGACCTGAAGTTCGATTTGTTGCTACAGTGAGCACACACGTAGGGGGTACCCAATGTGATGAGACGAGCAACGTGCGTCTTGCTATAGAGGCCATTACAGTATGTACACTCAACGGCGTGAGCAACGATGGCTGCTCGATGTGTAACTGGAGTGGCCATTTCAGACGGAGAAGCGGCGACCGCTTGTACCGGTTTGAGGGGGTATCCAGGAAGCTAAATATGATAAAACGTACTGATAGCCTTCCTTGCGTTATCGTGGGCGGCCAATCACTCACTGATTTATATACGTGTGTCAGCCGCGATAGCTGGTGCGAATTTGATTGAGTTCAGGTGGTCATGTGCGTCACGTAATGGAGCACATTAATAACACAGTCACTAAATGACGGAATAATATATATATATATATATATATATATAAGAGAATAAATTAAGGCGTGTTTTCTAATTGAACAACAATAACGAGTAAAAGTAGCGTTTATTCACTTCTTCGTGTTGATAAATCGCATGACTCCCCCTTCCAACTTACAGATGCACCTTTTAGTCAATTCAAAGTTCAGGCCTGAATGGATTTTTTCAGGAAAGACGCAATTAATGTAGTGTTAAGTTAAGTGTAAGTTAATAAATAAAATTTGTTGTTACGTCGATATTTTAATTCTGGTATTATATTGGGATTTCTTGGAGCTATTATACAACTGCCACCCTTCAGGCTCTCATGTTTTTGCATACTACAATCAGCTACCAGAGACGCATCCGCTAGATAGCCACCGCGCAGGCACACAGCTTCGACTCGCACAATGACTACACAAGACTAATTTGTACATATAGGTCATGCATAATTTCACACATACACACACACACAATGTTCTGGCGACCTTCAGTGTGGTGGACCTCGATTGGCCCACATGAAAGCTACCAGCGCAATCGGCAACATTCTGTTGTCGACATAGAGAATAACCACAGCATTTGCACAGGTTTCCTAATGATCACAATTACAATAGATACAGTAGAACACTCACCAAAATGACTATTGTATATTGCTAATGGACGTGAAATACTGAGGGCAACCCCTTACAAACGAGTTCAACAATTGTCTTTGGGCGTCATTAAGAAACCAGCATTGTGCCATCAGCACAAGATGGTCATCTCCACAAGATGATAATTAAAGCAATGCTGATTTCGGAACGCGATTACGCCGTCGTGATCTGTTTGTAGGCCTTTAACGAGAGCTCTCAGTGAAATGTATCCCAGACCGGTTGAGTATTTCTGCGTGTAGTTTCGGTCACCGCTGACAAGGAACCCCACCATCCGGTAGAGATTGCCACGAGCGGCATCCAAACGTCCATGCAATAAATCATTCTTGGTGATCGTCCGCTCGATCGGTTGATTGCTGCTTACCGGCTCCCGCATTGGGCACTCCCCCGATGGCAGTCCATAGAGTCTCGCGAATCGTGCTGGTACGCCTTTTGGGCAAGTCACCTTGACCGGGATTAACGCTAGCTCGACGTCCTTCTCCGGCATTGTCTCTACGAACTCAATGAGTTCAGCCGGCTCCTCGTATACCTCAGCAAGCTGCTTTAGTAGGGCCCGATCTCGGAGGACGTAGAAACCACGAGGGCCACACGATGGGGTCTCGCTACTCGTCTCGATTAGCTCTGCGAACGGAAGCGAATACGGCAATGCGATGCCAAGTTTCGCAAACGGAGGCCGCTTATTTGGCGGGTACCGCAGGTGTTTTGTCACCAACTCATCCGTTTCATTGGTGAGGTGCACCGCCGCCAGCGTGCTATCGGGAATATCGTCAGGGAAGACGAATCTGCCGGAATATCGCCTTACCGCTGTGAGATCCCGAAGGCCGGCTGCACGAGCCGAACGGTAATTCAACGCAATAAAAAACTGCCTTCCCCAGCCTGACGGTAGAATGATGTCGCAGCCTCTTGAATATCCCAGAGGAGTTTGACACCCTCCGCGAAACACGACTAGAATCGGGATTCGACTTTCCTTATCGCCGAGATCTAGCGGAGTGCCTGCAAGGACAACGTTTGCACATTATTATTAATAATATTATTACGGTCACTCGTAGGATGACCATTGCTATTGTATAGTTATTTTCTTGTCAAATGCACATCTATTTATGTAGCCACTAATGCATATGCAACTGAAGCATTAATAACAAAAATGGCGAATGATTCTGATTCAGACATTATACAGTCGTTCGTGACACCACGTAGCGTTATGAGCACACAGTATCGTAAATTCAAGGTGAACTTACCTGGCACGAGATTGTCATGTTGCATTTTGTTAATCTGGTCCTGTGTCATCATTGCTTTCTTGACAAAACTCCTTACTGAGCGATCCCAGATGTCACTCCGACACGGAACCTCGTCGAAAGGGTTCTGATCACCATCCTCATCAGGAGGATCTTCGTCGTCGGCGTTTGCGCCAACCACTGTTGATACCATCCGCTTGCGAGGCATATGTAATCGGGGATCCAATACAACGTTTCCAGCGATCTGCCCGTCCTGTCAATCACAAGCCATGAAAATGAATGAACAAAAATATTAAACAGCAACCGAGAAAATTGCCTGCGTCGGCTGTGGCAACTGAGCCGCAACTGATCTGACCTTGCTTAGACGGCTGCAGATCAGTCGGCATTGACTCTACTCAGGTGAGCACAAAGTTGTTCATTTATTTATGTGACGAAGGCAACAAAATCATACACGTGGCCGCGATTAGATTCCCATTTTTAAAACGTCTCGTAGTAAAAACTGTATTGCGCATTGATGTACCATCTGCATTGATCAGTTCGCTATATGATAACCATTTCAATGTATCGAGATATCTACCGCCCATCTCAAGCCCATTATTTTGTATGTCCAAAACTTTTCAATAAACTCACTCGTAAATAGCTAAACACCGACAGGGCTTTGTGTGCTACTTCTTTCCAGAACGCATTAAAATTATCCGGCTGAAGAATCAATGGTGGGGCGAGCTGAACCCCGCTCTCGTCCTGTGTGAGGGTCTCGCACAAAACGCGCGATGACAGAGGGCCCGTGAGTCGAAATCGGTTCAGTTCGTCCCGGAGATCAGTTAAAGTGACAGTGCGACCTGGTGTTGGCACGAAAACAAAGGATACGGGAAAGGTTACCATTGTGCTAATTAGAAAACATGTACGTCCATGTGTCGTGCCACACAATGTTGAAAAGGGATAGGATATTGAGCATGTTGATAGCCGTGATGATAATTGTACAAAAGTAGTTTAGATATATATATATATATATATATATATATATATATATATATATATATATATATACTCGTTCGACCTTTAAATATGAGAGGTTCGTTGGTGCCTTCTTCCTGAGATTCTTCGGTCAGGTCCAGCAATTGCTTGAATATGTCGATAATGGTTTGACGAAGTTCAGGATGGCACCATAGCCATAGTGTGCGGCTCGGTACCTTGACATCTTGTGGACGCCAAATGAAAGTCACCTCTCCCAGACACTTGTGAGGGTACGAATCTAATGTGACACGATGCGGAAACAATCATTAGAATCAACTCCTGTTAAGATTTTGTTATATATATATATATATATATAACATCATTAAGGCAGGCACCACGTGGGTTTCAGTATCGGGTGTAACGCCTCTCTATTTCGGTTTTCTAGCTCGAACGTGTAGAATACGCGTACCAATTTGGTAGAGCCATGTTGAGCCCTGAAATCGGCCATCGATGAACTTTTTCGCCGACACTGATAGACCCGTCTTGTGTGAGCTAATGCGCTCGAAAGCGGAGCATATCGACGCTTGCTCGCCACAAAGTTCAACACAGCACTCGTACGAAATGTCGTTAAGCAAACAGTACTTTGCCGCACCCCTGCAATATCGAGACACATGCAAATGTTATGACCGCATGACGATTTCATTTAAGCGGCACTTTTAGCCTCCGAGGCTAAAACTCAAGTTGCTGAAATCTGACCTCTCAGCTACACTTAACATTAATATTATTACTAACAATCCGATTAACGATATGTTGCTTTTATAATCGATTTCAACGTTGGCGCCCCGCATTGTTGACGAAATAATCTGTGCGTCAGGCTTCCACGGTGTGTGTGTCGCTCAGTGTTGATCGGTGCCCGATAAAAAACAAAGACACGAGAGGACGATACCATCTCACTACGAAAACACTGACCTGTAACACGCTCGCAGACCCTTATCAAAACTACTTTCAGGGATCTTGTAGCCAAACTTCTCAACCATCCGGAACCGCTTAGCGTGCCACATGTGTGTTTCGAGCCACCGGTGTTTTCTCGCTCTGCGCGCGTACTCTTCTTGGAGATTTCGCGGTCGCCGTCGATGGAGTCGCGACGGGCGTTTTGTTCTTTTCGCAGCTTCGGCATTGTAACGATCCTTAAAATAAGAGTCAGGGAGAGATCGAGAGAAAGATCGACGGATGTTGAACATATTGTCGAGCATTTCGAGGGATGATGCTTGACTTCGTCTTGACAAACATCTGAATGAGGGATTCACGATGGACACGTTAGCAATCTTTTTTCCACTTAGACGGAATTCGTGGAGACATTCATCCAAACGAGGTCAAAGCCGAAAGTTTCATAACCACCCGGGTGAAACCGGTGTTCGGTGGCCATCGTGAGAAATTGTGTGGAAAAGTCACATCAAGTCTCGTTGTATTGCATAAAATGCGGAGTTTTCTGTGCAGGCGTATCCAGTCATTTATATATATATATATATATAACAGTAATAATAAGAATAATAATAATGCATGAATATTTCCCAATTAGCATTGATTATATATATAGTAATTTTGGTTATGTTAGATATTATATATAATATATTATTGGATATAATACGTAGACGCAAGGGTGAAGAATACAGTTTATCGTATTCAGGGGTCAAGACAGTTGTTTATACAGTACTATGGTCTGCATGTGAGATTGGACATTTCGTGTCCAGGGACTCTTTGCTTGCAACGCAAACCACGGCGATTGCTCATCGTCCCTCAGAGCCCAGGTTGTTTGGACGAGATATCTCAGTTCATCGTCATTTACACGTTCTTACCTACGATATGAATCTTAGTACCGATAATGATGATAATAATAATAGTGCCCATTTACCTGCATTCGTTTTGGTAGACGCTTTTTGTTATGACTGACAGTTCGCCGACGGAGATGTTTCGGCAGCTGCTGACTAACAAGCTTACGCATTCGAGTTTTGACCGCCTCCGTCAAGTTGGCCAATTCGTCCTGCAAATCAAGAACGTAAGTCTTACTATAGAATTGAATCATCTCCTATATTAAGAAAGGGGATGATATAACACATACAACAATACAATATTAAACAATTAGATAATATAGGCATGAATATCTCGAGTAACGAATTACGAAATAAATCAAATTTTTATATACAATTTAAAAATTAAATTGGTAATAATCTATGCACTTTAAGGGTGATATAATAAGGTCCAGAAATCACGGCGTGTTATATAAGAATAATAATAAAAATACCAGTCGAAAATCATACCTTCCTGGCCGACACGAAACGTTCCAGATCGAGTGTATGTGGAAGGCTGATATTTCGTAGAATATCTGCATTGCTACCGCTGTCGATATTTGGTTGGGGCACCTCGACGTGTTGACTCGTGGTGGCATCTTCCGACTCAGCGTATTGAACTCTGCGGCTTTGTTTTGAACCTCGTTTCTCCTCGTCCGATAAGGGACGCTTCCTTAAGTTACTCATCTGGAAGGCCAGATTATATATATATATATATATATATGGGGATAGTAAAATTAATAAACAAATGCAGAAATTGTACTCATTCACTTACTTCTAGACTCGACTCATCGGTGTGGTTCAGTCAATTATCGCAAACACTTCGCAGGTGGGGGTGCAAAATGAAATTAGAATAATGGTGTCAGCTATCTTCGGATTGTTGTTCTTTTGAATGATACAAAACATCACAAGTAATTGTTGTAGCAAGTTCAATATTCGTCTACCATCCTGAGTACTTGAAAAGTAGAGAATTACACTGATGGTAAAGTCTAAGTCCTTTCATACAGACAAGACTTATGTTTGACTTATTGTTATTATAATTGTACAGTTGCTTGAATGGCCTAGGCTATCAAACAGCAGCAACGGGTCGGGCAAATAGTTTCAATGGTACTCTTTCAAAATTCAATCTCATAATAATATAAATATATATATGAAAAGAACAGCTATATTCGTAGACATCACCGTTCCGCCCTTTTATTTTTCCATAATACACAATAGGAAACGTACTCAGCATGTAGGAACGGCGAGTAGTAAATACGGCCACCACCGCAAAGTCATTTAGGTAGAATGAAATGTCGAAACATCAAACGCTTGGGCAGGCTGTCCCCGTTCGGGACCCGATTCGCGTCGACGACGCATCATCATTGTCCCAAGTTTGCTGGCCATCTAAGACAAGGTCGATTGTGGCGAATATACATTATATGTTTTCGCACGCATCCTATGAACCCTATCTGACACTTTTTGGCAGATTTGAGTTTAGCTTGTATAGATCATTGCTGTTGTCAACGACATTGTCCCTGCAGTTTTCCAGCAACGTGCAACTTGTTGCTTCTAGCTTTCACCGCCTTGAGATCCCCCAGCACAGCGTCAACAAGCTGTACAGCATTTTACAGTGATTTTAATTTATTTTTTGCAGCTTTAACGGGGACTCATTTGTTTGACGGCAACCAGACACTACATTCAACTGGTTGTGAGTTTTTAACGACGATGACAGACGGTACGAGCTTAACGTCAATAGCTACGGCAAGCTTCGAGGCTTCATCAGACAAATGCGAAAAAAAAAATCATAGAAATAATAGATATGAATGGGTAATGTGAGCAGCCGATACAAAGCACAAGATGAGCAGGATCACAGCTACAATTGGCGTGTTAGCTAGAGAAACGAATATCGAAGATGACGTAATTGAGCAGTCAATGGATAAGTAACAAAGTATGAAAAAGGAACACTTTTGTTTCGAAGAATATCTATCGATATTAGCGTTACATCGGAAATGGTAGGTTAGAAAGGATAGCGCAATGCGGATATATTTTGAAGCAAATTTATTGTATAATACAACTTGTCAACGACGCGGACTAATGTGAACCGCATTAAAACATGAGCATTATTTGAAGAGTGATAGCTGTGGCTAAGAATGGCGATATATTGTAATAACAGAATGGAGTTATAATAATAATAATAATGACAATAGTAATAATAGTACTTCGTGAGCCGTAATAAATATAACCGCTTTGGGCGGGGCAGCGGTTTCGGTTGAATAGATCATTCTCGGCACATGCGATCGCTTTTCGCCTTCTTCAAACGGCCGCTTACTATTGCGGGGAAGAGTTATATACAGGTTTAGTCTCAGCTTAGTGGCACAGTTTATATCCAGTCCACTGGTTATTCTATTCATGCTGTCAGGAGCATTCTCCCTTTGCTCAAGATCTCATTGGATACCACTGGCAGGCGGCGTGTGTTGTCTTGGCCTATAGCGCACCCGATCCTTGATGTCTTCCCGCAGATCGGCCAGCTGCTTCGCTGCAAGGCCATGCGCGGTGTGGAGGTGTCGCATAATCTCGAAGAAGTACTCCCGCTCAAGTCCACAACGTGGACATAAATGATAGCGCACCTCGGTTCCGTGATCGTACACGAGATGTCGTCGCATCCGATAGCTATTGTCAAGAGCTAGATGACAAGTAAAGCACTGCCAAGTCCGCATACAGATATCGGTGCAATGCTCATCCTCATTTGACTTCGATGAGTCTGCTCCGTCGAGAGCCATTTCGCTGTCCAGCCGTGACAACGAGGAGTTTGCCGGCAGATGCTGTTGGGGAGCCGTCGTTGACGCTTTGACGCCGAGTACGACAGCGGCCGAACTGACTGAGGTTGCTGCTTCAGATTTCGCTGAAGTCGCCGTCGGCATCAGCGCCATTAGCGCCTGTTTCGCGAGGTGATCTCCTCGATCACCTGCTGTGACCGCTAATAATGACGAATCCCCACGGCGTTTAGCAGCTAATGCAGGAAGGGCAGGATCCTGTTGTTTTTTTGTGGCGATTTGAGAAAGATCCTCTAGCCTCGACGCCGCGCTGTTCTCCACAGGGGTCCGGTGGCTTTCGCCGGCCAGCGTGGATACTGCAACAGCACTAGATACCGACACAATTTGCGTAACGTCAGCGTTCCGGCTGGAGGCCGCTGCTCGGTCCGAGTGGCTGACCCGGCAATAGTGTCGCTTGTGTGAGAGAAGATTTGCCATTGAGCGAAATAGTGCCCGGCATACCCGGCACTCGAGAATGACACTGCATTCGTTGACTAGAACATGCTGAATTTCCGATGTGCCATTACGAAGTGCCTTGGCCAGAACGACCGCATCACTTCCTCCGAGATTCAGTGGCTGCTCGAGTACGGAGACGTCAACTGAGGGGAGTTTTCGCCGTGGGCGCTTCGACATCGTTCGGCACCGTTATTTACGTTGTTTGCTCGTTGCGTTTCTGAGAGGTTCTTCTCTTCGCTCACCGCAGCGCAAAGGCCAACAGGTGTCCACTGCTGAGGGCGCCACTTTTAAGTTGGCATCGCTGTTGCTGCTGCGGTCGTCGCCGTCCGCGGCAGCGAGACGAGCCGCACCAGCGGCGTTGAACGCGCCACCATAGAAGCACTCGTAAGCGACGGCTCGCCCACCTAATCGCATTCAAGTGGCAGCAGTCAAATATGTCCAAGCCGAAAACAAAGCAACGAAAACTCTCCGCACGCCTAACCACCACAACACACGAGCACTCGCGCGACGGCGTTCGTACCGATGCTAGCAAATTACTAGAGCAGCAGCAGCAGCCAGCCAGCCCGTGTTACCTCGATGTTCGAAATCTGGCCACAACAGCAACCAACCGACTGCTCAGTGGCCTATACATGGCTGTTCATATGTAAACAAAGTCGCTGGTGCCGGTTCCCACATTGCCGTCCGCGAGAGCATGGAACACGGCTTTGTGCTGGCTTATTTCTAAGCCGAATCTTCTTCGCAAGGGAGATTTGACTGAGAATGAAGTGGGGGATAAAAGTTGTTGAAAACAGAACAGGCCATCTTCGATCATGAACGACACTTACCGCGATTCTGCGTTGACAGACGTTGGTACCACTTGTCGCGCAAAAGTTCACCAGAAAACACTGCAAAACCAATATGCCTTTGGTGCTTGGCAAACGTGAGGCGCACAACTGTACCACACAGAGGCTGAATTCACCGCCGTGTGGGGTTTGGATAAACGCATTCGTCATCTGTTAACATTCGGAGGGGGCGCATTGCTCGAGAAAGAGTGTGACGGATGTAGAGAGAGACTCGCTGGTCTGGCTCGGATAACTGTGCGTAACACGTTAGCTCAGAGATCGTAGATAGTGCTGGTGGTAGTGACGGATAGAACGGGTATACTTTGACAGGGTCACTGAAGTAACCAGATGCAATGAAATCATCATCATCGAGAACCAACCCGATCGGCTGTCAAAAGCAAGTGACAAACGCTGACGTAGCCTTTCAGTGTCTGCCAATGGAGACATCACGCCCGCCGGTGGCGACAGAAGCTGGTCGAACCGACTGATAATAGTCCACTTGCCGAAAAGTTCTACTACCGCCGCCCCCCCGGACGTTAACCCTGTAAAAAAAGTGCGAATCGTGGTATCTTGCTATCTGGATAACCGTGGCGGTCAACTGCGATCGTCTGATCAAAGTGAGTACTTGGAAGTATCGAGTTTGTGTGCAAGATTTCTCTACAAGTTACTACCACTACCATTACCATCGGTACAATTAGTACACCGCAGCAACGACCTGTTAGTGTGTACACGATCGGCCGTTGATATACCATAGTAAAGTGGATTGTTATCCATACTTGTGTGATTCTATTATCATTGTGACGATCAATGCTATTTCTGGGTGGCAAACAATTTGTCGAACAAAACAAGAAGAGTGTGGGAGCAAGCCGCAGACAAAAAAGATTCTATCATTCATAACTATTAGCGTACATCCAACTAAACGAAAGCTGTACTACAACAAAATATGGATATTCCATCGTATATGGAGAGGGTATCGCAGAGAAAATTACCTGTGTGTATTTCATAGGATGATTTGTATTGTACCCCCATAAACTCGCTTACATTGAACTGAGTGGGACTCCCAGAACTCTGCCTGTCCCTATAAACATCTTATGCCTACGATTCATATCCATGCAAAAATTCTCTCTCTGTATTTCTATCGAGTAGTCGACTGCCGTCTTCATGAGTTTCTCTGGATGCCGCTCAAATTAGTTCAAACGTTCCCCATTAGCTCAAAATGTTACTCGAGATGTTCACCATGTTACACCTGTCGCCGCATGTCTACCTATATGATATCATTCTGCGGTATAATATTTGCATTCGACAGTCATTGCAAATATTTACAGCAGCCTAAATTCGTGTTCAGCGTCACTCGCTACAGTGTATATGTTCGTGCATGCATATCGATTTAGAGGGATTAATTTAATTAATGCCAGTTTACATATTGTTAAATTCGTTGATTGGTTTTACACAAATGCGGCCGGCGGATGTTTCGCCGATCTCGACCGCTTCATTTAGCTTTACGGCAATTTCTGAATGAATGACCCACGTGCAACGTGTCACTGTTTGTTGTATGGTGTTAAATATCACTAGTTTATGGTGGTGGTAGGGTGATATCACATGCGCGTAGAATATATTCATCATCTACAAATATGTTGGTTTGACGAAAGGCGCACGTGATTCGGCTCTACTTATCAAATAATCCAACTCTGGAGTAATGGAGAAGGAGGAACGACGCTCATCTGCAGTTTGTGCTAGCTGGTGCCTTCATCGATAGTTGCCACAGCAATAACTCAGGTGCAACCATAGCAAGGTTACGTAGCGGAGGGCCAGTTGTGCCTTCTGAGTGTCTATCCCATGGGAGAGCAGCGTACTAGCAATGTACTACATTTTTAATCAGGTGTTTCGGCATCACGATGGCACGTTGTTGAATCTGCCTGATCATTAAGATGGTAATCAAACTGAAGTGAGCTGTACCAGACAGCATCCTTGCGGCAAGAACGCTGTGAATGTGAACCAAAAACTCTATATTTAATAATAATAGTAATAATAGACTTCATCGAAGACTCGCCTAAATGTGGACGATTTGCATATGGTCTACCGAATGTTTTAAACAATATAGATTTAGGAGGCCGAGGTGCGTGTGTCGAGGATGGCGACCGGCGCTGCGTTCGCACGAGAGACCGTGATGGCCATTCGTGGCGACGGGGTCCCCGCAACGCTTGCAGCTGTGGGCCGCAACGACAGGGGCCCCGAGGCGAAGGCCCACACAGAAGCGGAGGGAGCGATCGTCGAGAGACGTACCAAGGGACGAGGAGGGCAGCGCGTGGAGCCACGCCCCCGCACCAGGCCTGTCGACAGCCCGGAGGCGAGCTTGGTCAGCAACGTGTGGCGCAGAGGCCAGGAGGGAGTCCCGCAGCTCCTGGTGCAGGGCATCGGACCATACCCGCTGCTTGCTCTGTTTGTCCGGAGGGACCCGAGCGCGGACGCCCGTCTGGTCGAGGGCAGCCTCCCGGGAAGCGGAGAAGTGGGCGAGCGCTTCGGGGTGTAGGACTGTAGCAACCATGTCGGCAACCGCCGTAAGCGACGCGGCTTAGCAAACGTCAGCCAAGCGGCGTACACTGAGGATGCCGAGGCCACCGAAGCGGACCGGAAGGGTAGCCTGCGACGCCGCTTCCGGAGGAAGCTGGAGGTTCAAGATCGTGGTCAGGGCGTCCAACACCAACTCGTCATACTCGTGAAGGGCTGAAGCCTCAGTGCCGGCCGGGCATGTCCTAAGCAAGTGCTGCATGCGTGCCGCCGAGAAACAGGACCGGAGGAGGAACAGCCCCTGGTGAGCCGATAACAGGGGCAGTCGGTCGAGCATCACGGCCGTCCTCTCGAGGCAACGGTCTCGGTGCCACAGGGCCTCGACACCTCTGACGGGCGCCGCCCTGACGGCCTCACCCTTATCCCCTTCCATCGAGGCCAGCACCTGGTTTGGGACGGCACTGTGGTTGACACCCTAGCACCTTCTTATGTCAACCACTGTGCAACCATCCCCGGTTACGCAGTAGCGCGTGCGGAGCGGGCAAAGCTGAGGAAGTACGCCGCACTCCAAGCAACGCACCTGTTTTCCCCCCTTGCCTTTGAGACCCTGGGCGGGCACGGCCCTCTCACTGCGAACTTCCTCGAGGGGGTCTACCATAGGTTGATCCGCGCCACCGGGGACAAGCGCGCCGGCTCTTTCCTCCTGCAGCGCCTGTCCCTCGCTGTGCAGAGAGGCAATGCCATCGCCTTCCTCGGGACATTGTCGTCCTCCCCCCCACCCCCCACCCCCATAATCCCTAGAAATTCCGACCTATTGTAACGTTTAATATATTATAATAAATCGTTTGAATCTGATAATAACAATATAGATTAGCAAGAGAAGGCTACATAATATACAATAGATTATATGTGTTATTCGTTTGACTCGCTGGATGGTGGACGATATATGAGCGATTACTGCAATCGGAATTTTGAAAGTTACGCTTTGAACAGCCACCCGCTGACGACATTCGGATCTGAGCGTATCAGATGGCCACAGAATTGAGGTGGTTTCAGGTTGCCACTGTCGTCAGAACGGGTAGAATGGCTAATATTTCCATAGAGAGAGATAGAGAGACACGGAAACATATATAAACACACGGAAAACACAGCGCGTGCGAGCTAAGTGTCGTAAGAAAACGGGACTATTTTGATAAGGATTATTCTTGATGGTAAAACCGCGCCGACATCACACCGAAGGCGTCATGGGCTTACTTACGAATGTCTATCAATATACTATTTTTTTTTCAAATAGGTCACAATCGAGAAATATTACAAAGATATAACGTATGTAGATTTTTGCCAGCACTTGATGCTTGCGCGCATCAAGGGTTCGGATCGTCCCGGGGTACAGTCACAATGAACCGGCGATCGATATCCAGAGGACGCGACGGTGGCTCATGATCGGGGCGTACAACAGCATTCTTGCCTATGTGCCTCCAGGTGCATGTGTTTTTTGCAAGTGCTGAAACTTCTCAATACCAATATCCAACACATTTCATACAACCTTATGAAAACATATTGCCATGTGGACAATTCACCACCATCAATATGGGGTTACCTATGGCCCCAGTATGTCCCTGATGCCCGGATATCCATAGGGATCTCTAGATACGTTCCGGTTGAGTTCAAATTTGACCAACAATTGTCAACAAAATGCGTCACCAATTGTCATTGAACTCCAGTGTACTCTTGTAGGTCTTGGGCGTTACGCGATTCATGTCTATCGTGATAGATCTAGGGTGAGATCTAATTAGTAATTAGATTATCTAATTAGATCTAATTAGTACGTCGAATCTGAGAGTGTCTTAAGATGTCTTTTCGTGGTGTCCAGCGTACCCGTACCTATGTGCATGATGGTGTTGTGTTGAAAAGGCGGGAGCCCTAAATGTTGGGAGTTTTTATTGCTTTGAATAATGTCCAACACCGAATTACGCGTACCTCCGAACACAATTTCTACTGCATCAATTTCTACGCACTGTTAATTATCACGTTGTGACGATCATTTTATAGCGTTTGTGACAGACAAATCGATTGATCGACAGGAAATCGTTGCGAGTTTCACATATTTATTACAATATATCCGTAGGGATATAAATATATAAAACAACGGCTGATGAGCCGGTGTTTTTACGTTGACGAATCGCGAGCTAAGTATAATCAGTTTCATCTAAATTTCATCTAATATACTACATTACTACTTTACATTGAAGTGGTGTGATCTTCTTAGTTGTATGCTCACGTCAGCTTCATACGAACGAAGCGGTGATATGTGCAAACATACGGCACTCGATTTTCATTGGCCTCCAGGTGCTCGTGAGTCGTTCGCGACATCTCTAGAACGGGAAGTCGCGATTATTCTCTATTTTAATTAAAATTTAAAAATGACGATTAATTTCCGTTTCAGATTCACGCGTCATCCAATTTGTCATCCGTCTACGCCAAAGACCTGTTTCCTTTAGTTGTCTATTCGTCCTCGAAGAGGCCAAGAACGTTCCACAACATGAGCGATCATGCGAAACCCATTTACAACCTCTACGGTCATCCAGTTCCGCATCCGTCTACTTTGAATATAGATTCGATTCTTGATCGATTTGTAAGTACAAACGCAACCTGTAGCAGCTGCGTCGTTTACTAAAGGGTAATTAATGTGCCCCAAATATTCAGTGCCAAAATCAGGCCGTTGATATATTTTTTTAATACTACGGACGTTAGCTAGGCACCTCCCTATCTCCGATTGTTTCCAACTCGTTTTCTGATTCAACTCGCCTACAGTAGAGCAGTGAAAAACATACGCGAGCTTGATCTAGCTCTGCAGCGGCAGGAACCGTACTCATTCGCATTGTTTTTGTCGCTTGGTCGTGCCCTAGACGTCACTCCTGTTTAACTGCGTTTTCATACCCTATAAAAGACGGTTGCTAATTAACGAATTGGTCACAGAATCAATCAAAGAGGTTATGTGCGTATGACGAAAGGGATTTTCAATTTTCGACGGATCAATGCAAAACAACTATGTTCAATACACATACTTTAATTACATGCCATTCGTCAAATAATAGCTTTAGCTAGATGCCTTGAATAAGATTTATCCATTTTGGTTTCCAGCCACGGCCTGGTATAGGACGTGGACATCGGCCCGCCTCGGTAAGTTTAAAATCTACAAAAACACATAAACAACACAACGAATGTCCCTGATAAGGTGCAAGCTGTTAGGTCCTAGCTTTAGATTATATATCCAATCTTTAATGTCCACGGTACCACGGCTTTTGGCATTGCTTTATATGACGGACAACCCCTTTAAATGCAAACGTGCAACGGTGCGGATCGAACCCGTGCACCTACGAATGTCTTACGATTGCAAGGCGTGGTTGAAGGACGTGCCAGCATGTAATTGACATTGAATATGCGCGAACGGATTGAATCACATAGCGTCATAGGGCAAAACTGCTTCGTACTATGGCTTGCGCCGCACTTCATCATCGGAGTGAGGGTCCAACAATGAGCGGACAGACACAATTGTCATCTATAGCACCAAGACGCTGAACTTTGGGCTACCTAGGCATATACTTGATGTAAGCTTGCCATTGCTACTCGTTCAAAGCGCCGAATATGACCCATTGTGGTGGCTCATTGTTTTTGTGATCACATTTCGCTAACGTACGCCGCCTGTCAAACACCAGAACCCCCGCGGCCAGCAAGCACGGGGCTTCAGTTTCGTAGATCACGTTGATGATTGGGAGCCATCGCGGCAAGCGTCAGTGAGACAGAACGACACCACAACGTCTGCACGACAGGGAAGAGCATCGGAAAGATCTCACCATAGAAACAGAGGACCCTTCCATAATGGTGATGATGAGAATGATGTTATTGGCGCCAACTCGTCGCCCAGTTACTTCGCCGCGCTACAGCGTAATGGCTTGACGGCACAGCAGGGCAGATCCAGCAGCCGAACGAAGGACAACGTCACGCAAGCACAAGGGTAAGTGTTGTTTCCCTTGGATAGGTATAATATACATGTATACACACATTTATATATATATATATATATATATATATATATATATATATATATATATAAATATATAATTATATATCGTGTCAATATTTCAGATTTCAAAACGCGGCAGATAGAATCACTATGGATCCTGGCGAGGACGAGCGTGATGACGACAGCGATGATGAGGAATCAAAGAAAGAAGCATAATAGACCATATATCTGTTCCCATCTCAGTGCTCTATGGGAGTAGCAACGAAACGCCAATAAGTGGTCACCCAGTGTCGCCGCCTCCGGGAGAGTGTTTACAAGGCAACGAGTTACAGCGCTGTGGCTGTTCCCCATTGCGAGTCAGTGGCGGACAGCGAGAAGCATCAGTGGACAACGCAACGAGGGAGAGAGTGTTGTGGTTGTTGACAAATGGGAACGCCAGTCATGCGACACACCGCACGCGCAGTGTACAGGATGAAGCAGACGTTTAGGAAATTGACGATCATATTAATGTTACGATCAATTATGAACGAATTGCGCCGTTCTTTTTGACTTCCCCCTTGGCGGGAGGCGACGACACATATGCGCGGCGACCACTGGCGCTGTCCACTCGAGCAAATTGCTTCTGGATGTTTATAATATGTATGTATAATTACTCGCGACTCGTGTGACTTCGCGGGCGTGGTTCAGCGTCGAGTCTTAATTATTTGTTACTGTATAGTATTTTATGGTCAAAGTCAAGCGAAGTAAGACCCGCCACCCTGTGTCTTCGGGTGTCAAACTCGCTTATGTCTGACTATCGTTATCTCGGCCGTGTCGAGCCGAGAACAAGGAGTTACGAGAGGTTACGAGAACTTGACATACGGATTGCCCTTGTCCAACTACTAGGAAACGAAATGCAGCCCCCGTTACGAGTCAAAATTCGCAGTTCCTCTCCAGAACGAGCATTTTAGCAATGTGACTAGCTTTTGCGTCTGTGTTGTTCGCTATGGTCAGAGTAAATTTCTATTATCGAATGTGTCGATCGTGTCTAGAAATGATCATCAAATTCATTCCAGGTAAACTTCTAAAGGCAATTTAAGATCAAAGCGTGGTACATATTGCTTTTGATCCGTTTGATCCGATAAAGCTTCCTTCAACGTCAATACATGTGGATCGAATCCTTATTGAGTCCACTGCAGATCGTCCAGCAGTTGTATGGTGTTTATGGTGTTCCAAACCACACAGCTGTTCAAAGCGTTCGTTGTGTCACACCGTCCTGCCACGGTTTCTAAGAATATTATGGTGTCCTCCTTCAGCTAAACAGCTTGAAGCCAAGCTATTATTTCGCTGCCACCTGTCAGTGTGTGACACTCGTCAGGTTAGCAGGTTAATTTACCGCAGTCAACATTGTTGTCCCATCAATGTATATTCCGCGTCGTAAGTTCTACCATTAAGTGACGATCCCAATTGATACATTGTTACCTTAATGCTTTTACCGCCTTCCATTGGTTCAGTTATTTGATGACATAGGCTCCGTTACCGTAAATCAATTACGCAACTACGCTGACCCGATTGCCCTACAGAAGTTTCTCCCGACTGGCCCCGTTCTCCTCCGTTAGTTATCCGTGTGTGATCCTGTTCTCATTTTGCTGCGTTCTCATTGCAATTAACCGGGTTCCTTGCAACTGCGAACGTGTTACCCCGTCGAAATGAGTCCCTTACTTACCTCAGTGATTCCTTAATTAATTTCCCTTGATTTTAAGGTGAATACCTAACCCTTAAGTCACGACCTGCTGGAACAAACCTAAAACCCAATCTGTGTAGAATTCGAAAAAGACACAATTTTCACGTTGACATGTTCAAGAATATTTCAATCGTTCTCGCGTATATGACCACATTCGACTCAATCACACGAACGAGAGAAAGAAATACACAATGCCTATTGTGTAAAGATCTAAAAATAATGAACATTTCGAGATTTACAAATGTAAATTTCCAATCGTTGCCATGATAACCTTTTCCTAATCCAACACAACGTTCAACAACGCGAAAGATAGATTGGTTTACTTTATGGTTTATCGAAAATTTTTCATAATTTTATACAGTTAAAATAGCTGATCAATCAAATACAATCAAAGTAGTTTTCTTCCCAGACATATCATATTTTCTGCCTTAGTGTTGTTTACGTCAAGGCAATATTTTTTTTGGTACTCATCAGAAAATCAATCACCGTCAACTCGTTTGAGATAGACGACACGTACAGAACTACTATGAGTACATACAGACTTTATGCGCGTTCGAGTCTAGGAGAGGATAAACAATAATAAGCAACAACTGCGCCATCGCGCCAATTGTTGTATGCACCGACGTAGATAGCCAATGAATAAATATATATATATATATATATCGTCGTTGTTCGATGACGATATATAGCCACTTTTATTATAGGAAATTATATCACAGAAAATATGCCCACATTGTTGGATTCCTTGTATGTGACGTCTTCATTGAATACCTTCCTGTACAGTGAGATCTAATTATAAATCTATTTTACAGCATAATGTCTTCAACTGGAAGCAAAACTGCTTCTGTGAGGGAAGCCAGGAAGTGTTGGAGTGACTTAGATGTTTAGATCAAATTGCGAGACATTTGCAAATACGATTTGGCTTTCTTGCCCGGGGGGCAAAGTCAGCAAACGAACCTCCCACAAGTTCTAGTGGGCGCTAATTAGCGAAATAGGGAAACAAATGAATAAAAACGATGATTTCTTAATACCAGAGTGTTTTTTTTATCCACCTAATTAGGTGTCACACCGACATACGGTTCAGCTTCGATGAACCTAAATAAATACGCTTGTCTGTTCTAGGAGTGGAAAGGGGTCGAATAAATGGCGAGCAACATCAAGCAATTGTGTCTGAAACAATTGGATACGATCCAGTAATAATAATAATATTATAATAATAGTAATATTCATTTAATAACCAACAGTCAGGAAGCGAACGAGTGACCATTTGACTTCGAAATTCAACCTTTTCTGTCCGTGTGCAATTCGCCACCGGAAAGAAGCAGTATTCAAGGGAACTAGATGTAATTGAAGTCACAACACTACAATATAACGATAAAATAGCTAAATAACAATGAGACTAGATTGAAGACAAAGAGAAAAATATATATAAACACATGTGCCTGTATCGACTAACAGGATTACACGAGGACGCGATATTAATCCAATTCGTATGATTATTTTTCGTATGATTATTAGAATATCCGCACGCACATGGTATTCTAATACCACGTATGTGTGGTGGAGATCGATTATTGGAAGCTTTTGAGAAGTATCCAGCAGAGAGGGCCCCTGACAGAGGATTGCGCTAATTCCGCACGTTATGGTGTGGTTATTACATTGCTGGTGGAGGGCGACTGGACCACACATGATAAACTATTATGCTAGTATCGCTTTAATGAAAATTGGGAGCTACCATGAGTGGACATTGATAGACATAGCCTACGACCAATATTATTCCGGGTAATGTTTTCTATACCTTTGTATATCCACAGCAAGGTCGACGACAAGCAAAGCGACCTGAAACTACATGAGGATATACACAGCATCTTAAAACCATACTGGATGTGATTACGCTCTATAAGTGTGAAATGCCGTTTACACTCGCTGTGAAGGTACACATATGACTCAAATGAGCGAAAATCAACATCGATACGCCTCTCTATCGGCAATTGTTACATGTCCCGAAATGGCGACCACGGAGTTTCTAAGCAGCCACACGCACTGGCAGAATGATGCAGTTAGAATCGAAACCTGCGTCGGCTTTTTCGGTCACCAACTGCGTCAACTTGGCGTCGCAGCGTTATAAAAGCTTAGGCGACGGATGCTTCTGAAGATGAAATAAAAGCAAATGTGGCTCCGCCGGGCCATTGTCACCAGTGATGATTATAGGCCGGTGTGGATGCGAGAACGTAAGTGGCTAGCTCTCAGCTTCTGAGAGGATCTGCGGCAGTCGACCTCTGTTGATTGTGTAACGTAGTCGTTCTATACGCAACGTGCACAACATATCGTGTTGCACAGTTCGCTCGTACACCAGCGCTGCTGGTATCCCGGTCGACTGAATACTGACTATGACCGTATCCGTGATGATTCTACAAAAGATCAATGCCCCCAGCCAGTGAGATCGTATTCAGTGGGCGGTCGGTCGGTCGGCAGACTCTCGCGTGGGTTTCCGGCATGACAGAGCGTTGCCGACGTTGTGCTCTCCGCCCTCGGCTGAAGGTTTCTCCCAAGTTTGTTTAAGTTGACCTTTACGTTTCGATCCACCGCTGGCCACCCGTGTCCCGTGCGATTAACAACTGCTTGGCGTAATTAAGCTCACCCACGGAATGGTGACAGTAACAATCATCATTAAATAATAGTAATCGCATGTTGGCGCAAATTGAGAATTGACAATGGCGAGCTGCAGTAATCCCTCCTGCGAGACCGAGTGCGTCAGCGTTAGCGAAGTCAGTAGCTCTTCGAGCGACACCAGCAGTTGTGCTTCGAGGACCTGCTTCGGCATTTGTCTACGGCACAACACCTCGTTCAAAAGACCCGAGAAGAATAGGCTAGAGTACTTCGCCAGTCAGTATTGTATATTGGGCGAACTGGGGGTGGATCGGCTGCGAGCGAAGAAAGTGCTGATTTCAGGTCTAGGTGGGCTGGGTGTCGAGATTGCCAAAAATGTCATCCTCGGTGGCGTCGAGGACCTGACCCTGCACGACACAAAAACGGTTGACGAGGGGGACCTCGTATCTCTATACGACGTAAGTGACCTTAACGAATCTCGAGCCAATTGCTGCGCTGTGCGTCTTGGCAAATTGAGCCAGTATCCAAAGCTGGTGTCGGATACCCGTGAGTCTCTAGATATCCCGTTTATCGATTCGTTTCACGTTATAGTACTCACCGAGGCGACACTCGAGGACCAGCTGCGCATTGACAAGCACGCGAACACTTGGAGAGGTCAGCGGGTTATTGTGGCTGACACGTGCGGTGTGTTCGGTCGCGTCTTTTGCGATTTCGGTAGTGAGTTCGAGGCGGGCTACGATATGTCTGGTGAGAACGCATTCAAGCTCGGGATAACACATATACAGAAAGAAACTGGCCATTTACGCATCAACACAGGCGTCGAATGTCACGGATTATGCAATGGTGATTGGGTACAAATCGACAATGTGGAAGGTATGACCGAGGTGAATGGACAGGTGTATCGAATCTCCGTGGGCAGGTCGTACTGTTTCACGGTAAGACAGCCCTCAGAAGGATGGAACGACTACCTGAATGGCGGCACAGTAACGTTATTAAAGAGAATAAATAAGCATAAATCGATGGGTGACACACTCACCAAGCCGGGCCTGCGTCCGTGGAATCAGCCAGGGAGTGATAATCGGATGCAGATACACATCGCCTTCCGAGCTCTTGACGCCTTCCGAATAAGGCATCAACGCTTACCTCGCATTTGGGATGAGGTGGACGCGGCGGAAATGTTCCAATTCAGTAAGACGATTGCTGGTCGTAGGCCACTTGACCAGAGTTTTATCGAACTATTCTCGAAAGTGAGCCAAGGGAATCTCTGCCCGATGAATTCGATCATCGGTGGCATCGCTGCCCAAGAGGTGATCAAAGCCTGTTCTGAACTGTTGCTTCCATCGGATCAGTGGTTCTATTTTGATGCGAGCGGCTATCTGCCAACTGGATACACCCTTCAAGAATCCGAAGCCACGCTCAGCCCCCAAGATGATTTGAGTCAGATATACACGAGCCAGATTCGGGTCTTTGGTAAAGCTTTCCAGGAAAGGCTGCTTCGCCAACGATGGTTCCTTGTCGGCGCTGGCTCCCTTGGCTGTGAAGTCTTGAAGAATTTCGCCAAAATGGGTGTTGGCGCAATTGAAGGACACCATAATATCGTAGTCTCGGAAGACAACACGATTCAAAGACCGGACCTGAATCAACAGTTCCTCTACCATGCCGAGGATAAAAACAAGGATAAATCAGATGTGCTTGCCGCTGCTGTACGTAGTTTGAATTCTGAGTCGACGGTCGCCGTAGAGCACGAGCACGTTGGCGGGAGATTGTACTCGATGTTTAATGATCGATTCTTCCGGCAATTGGACGGAGTGATCACTGCCACCGACGACGTGGAGTCGCTTATGTACGTAAATCGGCTCTGCGTAGCGACCAACAAGCAGTTTCTTATCACAAGGTCAAATGGCACCAAAGGGGAGCTACAGGTTGCTTTGCCCCATGTTTCCGAGACCTACTGTCCGCGTGAGCAGGACCTACCGGATACGTCTCCATCGATCTACGCTGCACGCCGCTATGAGCCGAAAACTGCTGACGATACGGTCCAGTGGGCCCTGCACCACTTCGAACGTCTGTTCCATAGAATTCCAATGTACACCAAAGATCTTATCGAGAACGAGCGGTTTGCGGCCAAGGTGAACCTTACCCACTCACCTTCGGCTTACGTAGTTAAACAAGACATATTTAATTTAATAACGAACGAGACGCCTACGACATTCGCAGACTGCGTCAAATGGGCGGTTCATCGATTCGAGAAGCAGTACTATCTGAAAATCAAAGCGAAGCTCGCGAGGCGAGCTTGTAGACCGTTCACGAGAGTGCGGTCGCCTGACTTACGCTTACAGCCGATCAAGTTGAACGTTAGAAATGAACGGCATCTCTCCTTCATCGAAGTTACCGCACGCCTAAAGGCGACCTTGCACGGCATCAATTCACAGTCCATGACCCACGCACAGATCAAGTCAATGATCCAGCGCCGTCGATTGCCAAAAGATGTCGTGACTGCGCGTTTGAGACCCCCGAGGTACCTGATATCATTATGCAGTTACCTTCGCGAAAGTGCTCTAGAACAAGACATCGTTCTGAGGCCAATCAAGTTCAACCCAAGCATAGTCGAGCATAAGAGGTTCATTTTGTTGGCATCTTACCTGCAGGCCCTCGCCTACCGCATTTTGCCAGCGAAACCCGCGGAGACGAAGGAGTACTTGTCCTCACTCGTAACTCCAAAACTTGTTACGACGTCAGCCGTTGTTGCAGGACTTGCCAGCCTTGAGGTGTACAGGCTCGCCTGGAAAGATCTACCGTCTACAAACGTCGCCGTAGACCTCGTTCGAGAGCCGGTAAGCTTCAGTGCGCTGACACTACCACCTGAAATTACTTTCAGCGGAGAGAGGTACACTTGCTGGGATCAGGTGAAGTTTGGACGTGAGACTGAGGTACAAACCCTTCTCACAATATTTCAAAGCCAATCAGGCATTGAAATATCCGAGATATTGTGTGACGGTGTTGTAATACACGACTCGAGTCGGACATCTCAGAGGACACGACTCCCAAGAAGATTGGATTCAGCAATAGACCTTTACAGCTGGAAAGGAACTCCAATGGTCTCCGGAAAGATGCTGATCGAGGTTAGGAGCAAAAACGTACAACAACTGCCATTGGTATTATACGGTTAGACGCCCCGATAAGTTCACAGGGTATATACATATATATATATATATATAGAAAGCTTGAACGATTGATGATTAGACGTATTCTTATCACGACTATACAATTCTTAGCTTTTACCGTTTTGTCTAACAATGATATATTGTAATTAAGTTATTTACGCAGCTATGCTTGCTTATATAATACGTTTTTCGAAACGAATTTTTTAACGGCTACCACTCAGATCCTACGAAGAACACTCGTCTTGTAAAGATAGTGTTAGCTAATCGTAACATATTGTGTCAACTGCGCTCCTCGTGTATGGGATAGGACCGCTCAAATGTACATTATTTGACAAACATATATATATATACATATGTGCCCGTCCGGGGTAGAACCGTCCGGAGCGGTTCTACTATCTACATATTGAACTCGTCTTTTTGTCGAAAGAAAAATAAACGAACGTGGACGATACAAAACATTGTAGGTTTTGTCGTCGTGGACGCGATGAGTGAATTTCAGTATACATTTTGCAATTTACAATTGGTAAGTTAGAAATTTTAGGACAGTTATCTACTGCTGAGACAATAGGTAACGAATCTAGGTTTGTTTCGAGATTCTAGATTTGTTTACATATAACGTATGACCGGTATAGCAATAAAATTGATCGTACCATGATGGAGTCTGCCACCGAATGCCACTACTTTGATAATTATGGATTATGCTACAGAATAGACGGCGCTTTTGATACGGTGTTGCGGCATCAGTCACACACGTCCCTGCGATTCCTAGTCGAACTTGTTTGTTTAGTTGAATTTTTTGTGGAAAATACTTTGCTTCAGACGATTACGTATACCTACATAGTTCATTTAAGCTCCATGCAAGGGGAGCTAGTGTACGTTGACAGGTATCGACATACTTTGGTAACAAATATATATATATATATATACGTTCACAGTGGGCCCCATTGTTTACACATTTGTGGGTAAATAGCATTTACATTTCCTCACTGTAAAACCAACTTTAGTATTTACATTTCCTGTGCCTAGATATTTGCACTGCGGTGATATACTATTTGTTTCATTTCCTGAAATTTGGACCTTAGCGTTTCGGTTTCTCATATTGTTCTGCATGCCAATGCCAATGATATTCAATTCTTCCTGAGTGTGTTGGTGTCTTCTAGCCTTCTATACTTTGAGCCCAGTCCACCTACTTCTATAGACTCTCAGAGCTGCGACGATTGCATCCGCGTTCTTCGATGTAATTAATGTCTTTTTTAGTTCTTCCAGGTGATATTCCTCAATTTCCTCAATCTTCACCCTAAATCACCTCGGTTCTTTCATAGATTTCGTCTAAAAAGAGTTCGCATATCCCGCCGTGCTTTCCTTGAAGGCTTCGTTGTCATTGTCGTTGTTGTTGTTGTCTCGACAAACGGCTTCTGTTTCGTTTTGAGATTCCTCAAGCGTCCACTCCACCAATAATTAATTGTGTGGTTTTATATTAATGTGTTCTTCAATCTGTCTAGCGCTTACCTATTCCTGCTACATAGTCTTTACCGAAAGCAGAATCTCTCGATGTCTTTGAGCTCGTTTTCCAGTCGTTTTTTGTCGACGATTTTGATGTCTCATTTTATAGATTTCTGTTGTATTTAGTTCTGTTCTTTTCTCTCACTTTGATAAGGTTGTGGTCACCCCCTGTTTCTATATCGTGGTACCAGAACTACCCCGGAGTGCACAGCCCACCGAAACACCTACCTGTACGCGTTGCCATGAAAGAGAGAGCGAGAGAGAGAGAGCGCGATTGGTGGGCAGTCTCGTTATCGGAGTGCCACCGCAGAATATATTATGCTAATATATTATGGGCATGCAATGCGTATAACGTTTAACATCGTAATGGGGAACGCAGTCATCTATTACTATTATCGTCTATTATTAATATAATTATCATCAACTATCACGCTAATCACTGGCTGCCGTTCCAACTAACACAAAAACAAAATAAGATGAATCACTCCCTTTCTCTCTTTGCTTGGATAGAACTAGCATTCGAAGTTTAGCCCCGCCCTACTGCGTTCGTAAAGTTGAATTGTCCAGGAGATGGTCTAGTAGTGGTGAGCGTCTTTGATTAATAGACAGGTGCTACGTATGGCTTGCATTAAAATTCTGCCGGATGCGCACAATCTTTGGATTACTATATCTATTGACTCTTGGCAGGTACGACATGATTGAAAAATAAAGTACGGATGACTCCGACATGTCCTCGTACCTAAAGGTTCAGTTCCGAGGCATGTCACATAGGGGATTTAAAAAAGAAACCGCCCGGCTCGTACTAATCGCCCAGGAGAGCGTACTCATATTTGGTCTGAAGTGGTCACCAAGAGGCACTCACGTCTCGAATCACTAGCCGCCTATGCGAGTCTAAAATCGAGCTGATAGATAAAAATAATAATAACAACCCTGTAACGAACCCACTATACATTTGTGCCCTCAGAGACAACGGCTGATTTAATCACGCCGAGTACGATCATGATAAAAATTACTCGCTTCCGTCTAGTTGTTAAATGCGTCGAATTGTAAAAATTGTCGAATCACTCAGCCGGAACGCATTGGACAGGCCCGTTCATTCCGCTAGCTGCATATTCTTCAGCGGTCATTAACAACGCTGTATCTCTGGTGCGCTTACAAGGCAAGCGCCAAACTGTTGGAAAAAGCTAATTCACAAAATAGTACTCAGCCTGAGAACGGTTAAATATTTTATATTTATTTGCCTAATACAGTCGTAGTAGAACTCATAACAAATGTCGTCCACGATGACGTTATAATGCTCTTGAGTTAAGAACGCGCCTATAAGTTAACTGACACTATATCCCCCTATATATATATATATATATATATATATATATATATATATATATATATATATATATATCATTGTATATGTATCCTAATGAACAGAAGGTAAACTTGATTCTATATGTATAACATCGTACTTCATCTTTGACAAGGCTATGTCCTTATCTTACATGTACATATATGTATGTATATGAAGGCGTCGACTTATACAGTTTTTCATACATTGATACAGTGAACATCGACTCTTACGCAGAACGTGCGATATGTTCCTTTCTCACAGTTTGGCAGATAATATATTACTTATTATATCATTGTGATTCGTTGCCTTCAATACGTTCATCAGAACATTTTAAATAAAGCTGCGCCCAACAACTTGAACAAAAATTTAACATCGTAAAAATTCAATAAAATTGCACACCTATGTCAATATATCTATACATCTAGTTGACGTCACTTGCTCATTCATATGTAGGGCGATGTCCAGACGATATTATTTCTGATAATGTGCGACACCATTAAATATTTGACTGACCCACGAATTATGACAGTCTTCTCGTCTTGCATTGAATTCTAATTCTTGGCCGATTTGAGACACAACAATTGACAATGAACAAAACACAACGGCAGACGGACCGAAAGCCGTTAGCATTCGGCTTTCGCTAGGCGTTCGAAATGGCGACCGGCGGACCAGGTCCCTCAGATTTGCATTCTCAGAAGGAAAGTGTCGGGTTTATGTTTCAAGAGAATAAATGGCCAGCTGAAATCGATCGCAGGTTGGTCAGTGTGCACGGCCATAATGCCCTGAGTCAAAAAGATTTAGATTTAGCTTAAGGCCAACAAATTGAGCGATGGCGTCACCTCCTATTCTTCCGGTTTAAGCCCGTGTGACTATGGTTGCTTCCATCAGTTAAAGACGGTGGTCAAAGGTATGTAAAAATCGATTTGCTCCGAGAGGCCTTAAATAACGAAGCTATAAATGGGAATAGAAATGGTGCATACCTAGCCGTCAGAAGGCTGCCAGGACTCTGGGATCAGTCTATAAATAAATGAAATGCATACCTCTAACTCATACTAAAAAATCTATGTTTTAACTCACTTAGTTTAGCCTAATAAACACATGTATTAGCAGTAGCTCTCGGACGTCTAATCGTTGTTAGCCTTGTTGTACAATTAATATTATTACAGTGTGATTCGATTACCCGGTACCTTCAAGTGACTAAGCTTCGAGACCTAACTTAAAGAGATAGTCATCTATAATGAATAGCTTTTGGTTAGCTTCCTCGATGCCGGAATAGCTTTGCACATTGGCGCTGATATGATATCGGATATCATCGATGACAGCAATTGAATCCGTCTCCTGGCGTCCCTTCACATCGTTTGCGTCCTCAATAACCTGTTGTCGGAAGTCCTCATCCACCAGGAAGTGCTCGAGATTGCGCGCTATAAACGACACACACTGATCTTCTAGGCGAGCGAGTTGGAACATGCGCGAGCATCGAAACAGCGAGACGGCATTGTCTAATTCGATATTGTCGGCCATGAACGCGCCAACAAACCTCTTCAGACCCGCCAGCAGGAACTTGTCAGCAGCCAGAAGAACATCAAACGCGTTTGTGCCGGTTAATCGATCAGTGACGTCCCGGTAAACGTACTCGTGTATACAGGCGAACACATCGGCACTCATGTTCGTTATGCTCACCAAGGGAATGTTGCCATCGACCATCGCCATCTCCTTGAAATGGTCCCGCAACAGGGCTGGGAAGTACTCCGACCGTTGGCAGTAGAAGTGTTTATGGCCAAAAAAGTGCACGCCATCAACGAGGAAACACACATCTGCGTAGTGTATTGAGCGAGCTGTTTTCGAGCCAAACGGCAGCTCGACAAGATCCTTCCGTAGGTATTCGTCGGCAAGGACCGCAAACGAATCCGCCAACTCAGTACAGCCGAGCTCCGGCTCAATGGTAATATGGTGAACCGTCTTGATATAGAGTGACCGCTCACACTCGAACTTGTCCAACTCGTCCAACAGCTTGTCTAGGAGATTCGTCATAGATAGACGTTTTCCCACCTCCTGTATTTCCGTCAACTTATCGTCGTCGAGTAGCATTCGCATTCGGCCCGTATAGATGAACTCCTTAAGGCAAAGCAGCAGCTCGCCCGACTTGATGTCAACGGTCAGCGCTGTACACGACGGATGCTGAGATAGTATGTCTCGAAATCGTGGCACCCGGCTAGCTAAGACACACTTATGACACTTCAGTTCCTTGCCGTCAACCGACGACACCATGGTGATATCGGTGTACTCGGTCGATTCGAAGCATTTGCGTAAGAATTCGTCGTACGTATGCCTTCGCATGATCCTCGATGTGACCATCTTGGCCGAGCGTAGCAGGTTACGAATGTCGTCGGTAAGAGCGCCATAAATGCAGCGCTCACCATCAAATGTGTTTGCTTCGCAGCGGGCTCCATTGGCCAGCATGTACTGCACCAGTTCCTTGAAGCCGCAGTAGCAGGCGTAGTAGAGCGGCGTCGAGTCCCATTTGTCGCGAACGTTGAGTGACACCTCTTTCTTCTCGACGAGATGGCGAACCTTCTCAAGGTCGCCCCGACGACAGGCCAGGAAGAGGGCGTGCACATCCATTGCTGGTGTGCAATGCTCGATTGGCACTGAAATGCGAGCACGTGAACAGACAAACTAACAGAATAACAGCGACAATAGCGTTAACCCCCCGAAGAACGAAATCATGTATTTTACTGGTTGCTTGAGGAAAGTTTCAAGGTAAGGCATATATGCAAAGGAAATCGAAACGCAATGTATATATACATACAGAAAAATGTTTCCCGGTACAACGAATTCGATAAGCTCAGTATAAATCAAATCAGCAAACTGTAGTGCACTCCACTTCAGGATACGGTTATGGGCTGAATGAAAGCACAGAATTACAGCTAAGAGGACGGTGCTGGTCTCGTCGTTGAAAGCCTATGGTTCTCAATTTGGGGGCAGACGATTGACTATGAACTTGTTAACAGTGGCGGCCTCTTAAGGGCTGCCACACAGATGTGCGATCTTTAAACTGCCCATAGGTTACTATAGTATATCGAATAATTAGAATGAGTAGAGTCTACGACGTTTTACTAAGCGAATGGAATAGTCCTCAGAAAAGGTGTAACGAAGCCGGCCGAGCTATAGCCGCTGAATAGACCAGTGCTGCTGACGCACCGTGTGTGGATGTAGAGACACCAACATAGGACATGCCCGGACAAGGAATCTAGTGTATCGTAATCAAGAACGATTTGTCAGAGCCTGGTGAGGACAAATAACAGGTAGAGAAGTTCTGACCATTCTTCTCTATTTCTCCTTCCAAAAATGGGCCCGTTTCATCTTCGTTAGAACGTAAACGTACGTAATAAATACAAAAGCAATATTATAATATAATACATGCGGGAAAATTACTAAAATTAAAAATCCATGTGGAGTCAATTTGGCCCATATATATATATATATATATATATATATTCCTAATGTGCTCTAAATTGGGCGACTCGAACGTATTGTAATATGGAGCACAACGCACTGAGGAACTTTACTAGGCGAATCGTGCGAATGCCCCTCCGTGTGTTCGTGTCCATGTATAGGTAGCTCGACTCAAAAATTACCTTGCATCACGGTCCGAAGCAGTATCCCACGAAGCGGTTGCCTTGTAAGCCAAAAACAGTTCTTTTGCACATGGGAGATTATCTATCAAAAATGCGCTCTTCCCATAACCTGTGACAGTGTAGCTGCTCAAACGCTATGTTTCTTACCTGGAACCATGTAGCCCCTTGATATTTGAAGTCGAACGATCAGCTGGGACCCACTGAGAGGGTGGGTGCAGAGCGTTTGGACAGTTCGGAAGCTGTCATCGGCAGCTGGCTAACGAGCAACTAATAAGGGCGAATTTTGTTATTTCAATCGAGCGACTTCTGACCACCTTCACATAACTTGTCGACTTTCAACAGCACCAATATGTAGGTTTTCATTGCGGCCGTTTGGCCAGCTCTCGTCAATATCCGAGTCTGACGCACGCTAAGCGACGGAACGACAATGATTGTTCCACGTTATGTCTTTCCGAACTTGATGTGTCAGCTGGGTCCTTGTAACGTGAGTGCAACGATGACACCTTCCCGCTTTGTGAAAATGTTCTGATCACTCGAGGCCGGATCCTTTAACATTTGATGGTACGACTCGGTCAGTGCTGTAAGCTGACGGTAACAGTGAGTTGACCGTGCGAGGGTGCCTTCGTAATGAGCCCCCCCTGTTTAAAGCAAATCGAGAACTTTGAATTTCGCTGCATACTTCAACTTTGGAATAACGGTAAGAGGATGACCAAACTGTGCTTAGTCTCCCGAACTATTGCCTTTACTCACCTGGGACTTATGTCTATTGTTACAGATGTCGCTGAACATTCGAGAGCGGCAAATTGCCGCTCTCAAGCATATGCTCAACTTGAATGTCCCGTTGAAAGGCAAAGCGAATGAGCCCGTTTGGAAGGTACGTGACGCAGACAATATTCACAAAGCCCAATATAGATTTGCCTATCGGTATGTTGAACTTTCTGTAGCATTTCCTCAATTTTTGTCTGTACCCAAGAGATAGAATTGTCCTACACCACAAATAGGCCTTTTTTCTTCAAAGCCTGACAATGCCTAAAGCTTGAGCGCTTGTCAGTTCTCTACAAACGCGATGGATGAATCGTCTCTCAGATAAGTGAATTAACGGACGAGGACCTTCCATTTAATATTGCCACGCATATTCCAGGTGTTGGTGTATGATCGTGCCGGACAGGATATCATCTCCCCGCTGTTGTCCGTACGCGATCTGCGCGATCTCGGAGTGACTCTACATCTATTAATTCACTCTGACAGGGACCCAATTCCAGAGGTGCGTTTGCAGAGGGAGCTATATAAGCTCTGTAGCGTGTCCTCAACTGATTAAAGTATTTGTTACATCAAAACAGAACCTGCAAATGATGACATCGGTTGTCGTCCCCTTCTGCTCGTGCACGTTTAACTTCACAAGCAACAGAATACTAGTTACGCTGAAATGTTGGCCTTGTATGGAAATGTATATATATATCCCTCAGTGTTGTAACGCGGTTTTTTCCTTTGGCTTTTGTGCCTCGTTTCTTTGGCGTTTGACTCCTCCTGTTCAGGTGCCGGCGGTATACTTTGTTGCGCCTACCCAGGAGAACATTAGCCGCATCGGTCAGGACTTTCGCAATGAGCTCTACGATCAATACTATCTCAACTTTATCTCGCCCCTGTCTCGTCAATACCTTGAAGATTTGGCCTCAGCAGCAATCGGCGCCAACTGCGTGCAGAACGTGTCCAAGGTGTTCGACCAGTACCTCAATTTCATCACCATTGACAATGACATGTTCCTGTTGAAGCAGCATGGCCGCGAAGAGGTCAGCTACTACGCTCTGAATAGGGGCTCCGTCTCCGATGCAGAAATGGACACGGTGATGAACTCGATAGTTGACTGTTTGTTTTCGGTGTTTGCTACGCTGGGCACCGTGCCGATTATTCGGGCTCCGAAAGGCAACGCAGCGGAGATGGTGGCCGAGAAGCTTGATAAGAAGCTCAAGGATAACCTGCGCGATACGCGGAACTCACTGTTCCTAGATATGACTCCGGGACAGTTTTCGTTCCAGAGACCGCTCCTGGTCATCCTCGATCGAAACATGGACATGGCCACCCCGCTTCATCACACGTGGACATATCAGGCGCTGACACACGACGTGCTTGACTATAAGCTAAATCGCGTCACGCTCGAGGAGGCTGTCGGTCCGCCAGATCACCTGACCGGTGCGAAGCCCCGCACGAAGTCGCGCACATATGATCTGAGCGTGAGTGATAAATTCTGGCAGCAGCACAAAGGCAGTCCATTTCCGACAGTGGCCGAAGCTGTGCAAGAAGAGCTAGAGAAGTATCGGGCCTCGGAGGAGGAGGTCAAGAGGCTTAAGGCTCAGATGGGGCTTGATGGTGATAATGCTGGTAATTAATGGTAGTCCTCAATTGGTCATTATTCAGTCAATTCCACAACAGCTTTGATATCATCTCCGCCAATTCATGGTTCTAGCTCAAGAAATATAGGATCAGTGTTACGATAATTTGTCTGTTCTCGCAATACGTTGAAAGTACGATGAAAGTCACAGTATAGATTTAGTACCAGATGCTTGAGCTAAGCATCTATTTGAGTTACTTTATATTTCCCTGTTCAACTCCCTGCTCTTTCTCTCTGTCCAAGGTGGCGGTTCATCATTTTTGAAGTTGACTGATATTCTTGTGAATTGCCGAACGTTGGACAAAGCATGACGGGCGACCAATCTATCTCTCGTTTTCAGACGAAGCAATGGGCCTGCTGAACGACAATACGGCCAAACTAACAAACGCCGTTAGCTCATTGCCCGAGCTTCTGGAGAAAAAACGCCTGATCGATCAACACACGACCATAGCCACAGCGATTCTGGACGAGATCAAAGCTCGCAAGCTCGACACCTACTTCGAAATAGAGGAGAAGATCCTCGGACGACAAACATTGGAAAGAAGCATACAGGACACGCTGGCCGATCCTCAGGCTGGATCGCCGTGCGATAAACTTCGATTGTTCCTTATTAATTTCATCTGTAACCAGATGTCAACCGAAGAGTTCAAGGAGTACGAGACATTGTTAGAGAAGGGTGGCTGCGATCTTAAAGCTGCTAAATATCTCAAGCGGTGGAAAGACTTCAGCCAACTGCAGGTACAAGCACAACAAGCGTATGCTGGTTCCGGTACGAAGACGGTCGGCATGTTCTCCAAATTGATGTCGCAAGGAAGCCAATTCGTTATGGAGGGAGTCAAGAATCTGGTCGTGAAGAAACACAAGTTGCCATTGGCTAGAGTGAGTAGAAATAGAGCAGGCGATACGGTTGCGGCACGCTGTTAAGGCGTAACCGAGTAGTATGTGCTGTCCTTGAATCATTGCTATAGTTAAATGACTTAGGTACATATGCAGAGGAAGACTTTACAGTTACGGTTATAATTCTAGCTGTTACACAAAATAACATCCAACGGTGGGGCGAACCCTTCGTGTTCGATTGGTTTCAGATCGTCGAATCTCTGATGGATCTTAAGTCAGGGCCGGACACCGACGACTTCCGTTATTTCGATCCGAAGCTCCTTCGAGGGATCTCTCCCGAGTTTGGGACAAGCCGCACTCAGACGCCATTCAATGACGCAATCGTTTTTGTCGTTGGCGGAGGTAATAACCCCTTTCTGCTGGGCAAGTTCTGCTTTCGGTGGCCAGATAGCGAAATGCCTAGCTATAGGTCGGGAACGCTTTCTACAATTATCACTTCTCTTCAATTGCCGAACTTCCGTCAACATTATCGCTAGCGAGGCATTGTGTAAATGGGGTGTATGCACTTGTATCTATTGCACACAATATGACCACCCTTTATTTATTTCAACGCTCGTATCATTGAATAACCCTGATGGCATTAATTATATACAATAGGTGATCACGGGTGTTTTACTATCATGGCCGCGCGCACAAGGCACAGCGACGTTGATGATGTAATTATCGGAGAAGAAACTGCCCAGTCGAGTCGTGCTAGCGTTCGCTAAACTATTCCTGTGTGCGCGTGTTTCGACCTTGGTGACTGTTTCAGGAAACTACATCGAGTACCAGAACCTAGTCGAGTGCATGCGAACGAAGTCGACCCCGCGAAATGTTGTATACGGCTGTACGGAACTAATGAACGCGCGGCAATTTGTACAGCAACTCGCCTCTTTAGGCGGGGAAATCAACTGACGAACCGTGGAGGCCCTGTGATCTATTCTCTGCATAACGGCCGGAAGATCAAGCAAACAGGACCCACAGAGAAAATAGAAGTTAATTCTTATTATTTTAATAAATAACAAACAATGATGATACCAACCCATGAAATACCGAGTAGTGTCTCAGTCTATCCCTCTCTTTCCTCGATGTATATTGGAACGAGTGTGATGCAGTATCAGACCCCGCACCGCCATGATCAGGCTGTAGGACGAATCACCATTCGCTCAAGTTTCGCCTTTCGAGCGAACTCACCAGAGCCGTCCAACAACCGGAAACTATGCGACTCGTAACGGTCCAGTGATGATATGTTAGGGAATAAAGAAATCGGCGAAAGCCCAGCCGTGACAAGGTGCGTCATTTGAAACGCCTATCAATCGAGCAAGCTGCCTGATACCCCGTTGGAGACGGAGGATCCAGCCGAGGAAGCTAACGATCCCTATGAACGATGGCCGAAGCTTCGAAGGTCGAGCACGAACAACAGGAACTAGAAGATGCCGAGAACGCGAAAGACCAATACGATGTCAGCGAACATTGCCGGCGATACTGTACACGAAATCGATGAGAACATGCCCAAAACAGAGCGCAACAGGCCGTGGGCGACCGAAGTGTAACGCAGCCAGCCGAACTATCCCGTGATCAGCACTGAGAGTGGATGCGGATGAACGCGAATTTCGAGAGCGTCAATAGGCAGACGTCGTCACGGGCAGGAGCTCTATGACAACGTAACACCACCCGTAGTGTGGACGAATAGCCGACACCGCCATTGACCAAGTTGTCGGGCAAATCACCATTGGCTCGAGCTGTCAAGGCCACCCCACTACGGACGAACACGGAAGTTGCTTGATTCGTTACAGCTATGTGATTATATATAAAGAGTAATGAAATCGGCGGGTATATAAGGTTGTTGAATGAGTTCAGGCTCACCACAATTATACATCGTCTGCCGACAACAGGACAATAATAAATCGGCCTCTTTTTATTTTACCCGTTTGGTTTCATTGAATATATGTCCTCTTGGACAATGTCAAACATATCTAGATACATATGTATCTGTGTTGACAGAGCGGCCCATAAATAGTCTCTGATTTTACCGTTACATTAAACACTATTTTCGGAAGATACAAAAAATAATCGTTTTATTCACAATAGTCGCTTCAAATTTACTTTATCATCAAGATTCCGGAAAAAAATTTAATTTACAAAGTAAATTTAGCTCATTCCAGATAATGCGTTTACGGTTGGCGAATGAAGTGACTAATGAACAACACAGGTGATAATGGCGCAGGTAATTAGAAAACTCCAAAACGATGGTTTTCTAAATATATATACAAGGTATGCCACTTAATTGATACTACTTATTACTCGATATATGTATATATATATATATATATATATACACTGATGGCGACTCAACTCGGCTTGGCTTTTTTCGATTTTGATTTGCCATCACTTTCGTCGTCATCATCGTGCGGGACCGCCTGAAAGACTGGTTTTGGCTGCGTGCGCTTGTAGGCAGGAGTGACCCAGTACGGGTCTGCGGCAGCTGCTTCGGCGTGCTTCAGCAGAGCTTCGCGAGGGTCTTCGCTCTCATCAATTACTCGATCACGAATGCCGAGCTGTCGCACAATGAATGACGTGTGCGTGTTGCCTCCAGACGCAATTCGCCCACCAGCGCCGGGTCCTGTCACTGGCAAATCGGGTCGGCGAGACTTCACTGGATCTTTTCGATCGAGTTCCTCACGTTTACGTTGCAGCTGCGTTTTCTCGTCACGGAATAGTGGCAGGGCGTGCGGCGTTAGGATCTGCGTCGTGGTGACGGACTCCATTTGCTTCCGCTTTGTCTAGAGCCGCAAAAACACACAGACACGTGTAGGAAGGGAAGGAAACAAATGAGATAATCTGGTACATAATCACGACTGCATACCGGTTTGTGTTGTTTGTTGCCACCCCACTATACATATATATATATATATATATATATATATATATTGTTCGCAATAGGAAATGGCTTTATAAGGACTATATTATACGGGTTCCGGAAGATAACCGTTGCGAGGCCGTCTGTTTGAGAGGGCAGTATCTGAACTGGAGAACTAGCGCGATCCCGCCCGTACTTATGGGCGTCTGGAGAGATTTTTTTGCGGCGCGAGAGTCTTGCTGTTAGAGACGAATCATAATCCAACGTTGGGATTCCCTCGATATTGCTATATAGGGTATCATACAGCAACTTTGCTATGTTGATATCGTTAGTTAGCGCTGATCATCGCCCCGTAGAGCGGCTACTTTCTCATGGCATCGTGACACACTCACCTTAGTTTTTCCAGCACACAGTAGGGCTCCATTCCTTGAACGCTTCTCATCGTACAGCACCTTGGCTAGACCATCACTGAGGCCGATGACCAACTGATTGATCTTGGGATGCCACCGAAGACGAACAACGGAGGCTGCCTCTCGATGTGACTCGACCTCAGCAAATGTAACGGCATCAAACACCTTCACGTGCGCAGTATCGCCGCCTGTCGAATCATCGAAACAAGACATTCAGCAAAATGTTTGCATGCCGCTACAGGAATTGCCGCAACTCGTCACTTCCGTGACCCCACCGAACGGAAACGTTAATAATCCCGATCATTGATTATCTGATTAATCTCTTATCTCCAAGGTGCCCAAAGAAATAATATGAAGACAACGACATGGCGCAATTTTCGGAAGGGCGACGTGGATTGCAAAACGCGTATCGAGGTTTCGGTTCGAGGCGTTCTATTCATAGTAACCCCAGATGCTCACCCCTTTCAAGTGACGTGCCAGTGAGTATCAGTTTGTCGCTGGGGCTGAAGATGGCGTCCGTCATCGAGAACATATTGTTTAGTCCATTGAAGACGTGTAACGGCGTCTTGATGTTGCGTGCATCTAAAAGAACCATCCGGTCATCGAGGCCGCGCGTTAACAAGTGATTGCCGCGGTACGAATAACAGATGCTGGTGATATCGCTGCCCTTGGCATGGCCTACTCGGCACACCTGGGCAGTATTGACGAAACTGCGTCGATGGTCCCAAATCTGAACGGACCCGTCGCTGCAGGCTGCCGCGCACTGCAACATAGATATTGCGAAATTCAACGAAACAGAACAAGTCAAAGATGAATCTCAGCGCTCACCGTAACAAAATCAACGGTATATCGAGTTGCACAGCATGTACAGGGACAAAGTGAAGTCATCAGGGAACTATTAGCACGCGACTATTGTCGCAAATCTCCTCCGGCTCAATATTAGCCTGATAGTGATAACACTACTAAACAATAATCATAATCACAACGTCAAACGAACCCAATTGCCGTCCTGGCTGTAACAGCAAGCAGTGGGCACAGCTCGCAGTCCACCCTGTTGGCGAGGCTTCATGATGGCCTTGTGCTTCCCGCCGACCACTGGGGTATTGTGTGAGTCCCATAGACGAACCGATCCGTCGTTCGAACACGTCATGAACTCGGCTCGTTGACGGGGATGCCAGCAGCCCGAGTTGCACATTGCTGTGTGACCTCGTGTCTTTCCCATGTCTGTTAGATACATATCGCCTGATCCATAGCATGCCAAGTGAGAAACACCCGAATCATCAAGTGAGTCATTAATACCGTAAGCAGGTCACCATCAACCACGTGTCATCAGTAATTGATCTGCATGCAGCTAAATATATGTTTGGCAACGAAACTCCCCAGGCTGTGGGAAGAACTTCTCGTGGAGATTAAAATTTGTACTTCTCTAGGTGTTGTCGTTTCTTAACAAACAACATATGGTTGCTATGATTTAGAGCAGGAGTAGTTCAATGCTAGGTAAGTAGCTAGGTCTATTACAACGGATTGTATGCACATCGGTTAGTGTTGTTCGTTGCTCCCCACTATAAATATATATGATATTTGCTCGTACAGATGGTCACGTATTTTGAACCTTACCTTTAGGACACTCCATCTGGGTGAATCCATCTCTATCGAGGACTTTTGGTTGAGAATTTCCCGATACAATGAGAACTGCCTCACCAGTACAGTTAAAATCTACATCTCGGATCTGATGGCATTCACATGGTTGCAGCGTACGGAATGGCTGAAATTGCAAATCGTCGAAAACTCAAGTAAGGGCAAGTCTGAGAGAGAAAGGGCGACTAGAACACCTGGAGTCAAGGAACAAATAGGATTTGATTCACGCAACCTGCGCGTGCCTGAGGAACAAATCGAGGCTTTTTTTGTATCGTTCATCGTGAGATAACCATACGAACGGGGGACCTCTGAGCAGGTTAAGTGCAACAATACTATGTTCAGCTTCACTGATCCCTTAACCCGCTGGCGTTCACAAGTGGAGCATGACACCTTAGGTTAATGCTCAAATATTAGCAAGCGTAACAACTCACCCTCCTTCTGCAGCGCCTGTCCCTCGCTGTGCAGAGGGGCAATGCCAACGCCTTCCTCGGGACATTGTCGTCCTCAGCCCTCCCTCCCCACCCATAATCTCTAGAAATAATTCCTAACTACTGTATGTTTGATTAACACAATCATTATTATATATCACTCACCCTAAAGGTAGCATCCATGCCAGCAAAATCCCACAGAGCAACTTGATAATCATATCCTCCAGTGGCCATTCGCGCGCCGTTGGGATCAAGACCGAGTGCTGACACCGGCTTCGAGCCATGCTGCAATTCGAGTCTGGATCGATTCGGGAGAGTTCGCCTGTATTTGTTATCTTCGGCTTCGTCGGCATCCTCTGAATCGGACTCGGTTGGGTTCGCTGGTGGCAGCGGTCCGATCACGTCCGACTCGGAGTGTTCGGAATCATCATCCTCCTCCGGATTGCTTACTCGCTTTCGATCGGCTGATCCTGACGGCCCCGCTGTGACCGGTGTATCAGGATCAGACGCATCTGTAATGTATTTCCCAGTTTAATCATTTGCTTTTTCATAGCCGATCGTGTTGAATTTCATGCAACATAGAATACCTATTATATAGTACAAGATCCTTTCTTTGATTCGCATTCATCATTTAGTGTCGTCTCTCCCTGCTACACGAAACATGAGCTAATGAGTTAGTCATATCGGCATCCATAAGATGTGCCCTCTCGCTTGTTGAACAAATGATCTCCGACGAGGCAAACAATATCGTTAATTAGAAGAAATTAGCGCAACTGCGGCTTCATAATTACGATCGTATGTCATTTACTGCAATAATATTCGCGACGCCTAATGTATGCCTAAATTCAATATATATATATGTATATGTTGTCTTCCATGTACGGCAACTATCACTACAACAAGAAAATTCACTTTACTTGCTCACACGAACAGCACAGCACTACACTTTCTTCTGAGCCGTCATCCAAACGTTCGAACGGAGCTTTGAAAACGTTTACGAGTGACACCTCGCCTTGCTTCGCTTGCCAACTAACCTTCTTCGGGATTTTTGTCAGGCGGTTTACACGCCTCTTTCGCCGCTTGTCTCGCCTGCTCGAATATGGCATCAAGATCAAACACCCGGGCCTTTTTATCGGCATTTTTCCTATGAACAGGCTGTTCCAGCGCGCTGCCTTGTTCGTTCGACGACATTGTTCCGCGGTCTGTATATATTTATTTGTATATATGTGTATCGCTGCGAGCTGACTGAATGTGGACGATGTCCGTTTGTTTGTTGACATCTCGCGGCGTCCAACAGAACCTTCAGCGGATGCGACGGGGACAATTCCCCAGCCGTTAGCTCTCGTCCGAATGACTGCCGCCGCGCAAACCGCCTACGAGACCTTCTCGTACCTTACCGCGCGAATCTGTGTACGATGCAGTCGTTCGCGTCGTTCGTTCGCGAGATTACCTTCGGGTCGCCCTTGAAAAGCGGGCCTTCTATGGCGGCCGGCAACGCGCTGCGGTCGCAGAGCCGTTCTAAGGATCAACTCTCCTCTGCTGGCTACAGTAGCACTCACTCACGCGCTCACTGACCGACAGCCTGCTGTGTGCGTGTGTGTCAGCTGTGCTCTGTGGTACAACGGTGCTGTTAGCTCTACGCTCGTTGCTGGTTCGGGTTGACTGCGGCTACCGTCAGCGAGTAACTGGCTGCATGCCCGCCCGCCAGCGGCCGACCGCCTGCATATTGCTGTGGGCAAAGCTACCAAGCAGCGACTACGACGATCTACGACTACTTCTTCTAACATCAGTAGCAGCGGGCACCCGAATCACATCAGGGGGACTAGAGCTCAGCGGCGTTCAGCTCGTGTAGGAGATTTGTTTGTGCATTTATTATTATTATTATTATTTTTATCATCCTTATCATCATTATCATTCATATTCTACAATAGCCCCTCTCTGCAGTGTGTCTGGCCGGGTGTTCCTGCCCCCTGTGACGGCATTAGAACGACTTGCAGTAGTTGTACGAGTGGGAGAAGTAGTTTCCGCTAGTGGATGGATGTCGACCTCTTCACCTACCTATCTGGCGACCTATCGGTGTGTGCGGTGTGTGCCTTTGAATATGCCGAAGAAAGGATGCTAACCTCTGATGGCTTTTCGATTTTCCTTCGAATGCTTGCTTGGTAGCAAATAGGCGCACAAGAAAACATGGGAACAACTTTACACATTCTATCCATAGCCGTTCGATCGCTGTAGCAGCTGTAGCAACAGCCTTCGATTCTGCGAGCAACAGTAGTGGATGGAACGGCGCCGACAACGGTAGTGGAAGTGTTTTGGTGGCGCATCGACCAACAGGGCAGGTTATCGAGGTAGCTAAACATTGCAGGCTGTCCCTGCGTTGGTGGCGGACGACGAAACAACAGCAACAACAGCAGCAGCAGCGGCGGCATTCGCAGTGATTTTGTCGCATCAACCACAGATGATAGATTCTAGGTCGTTGTTGGTACGCTATCGTCTTCGTGCTAATGGTGGCTGTGGTGATGGTGGTGATCCTGCGGCTGCCGGTGATGTAAAAATCCTCGTCGTGAGCGCCTTGCTGGCTTGTCGGCCTCGTGGCTGAGGCAAACTAGACAAGTGGGAAAACGTTTGTTGCCGTGTAGGAGTATCCGTTTGGCGACAAGGGCGAATCGTGCAATAACGATTCGAGATATCGTCCGGCTGCGTCCAATGCTAGCCCGTCTATCCAGCCTCAGCAAATTGCTGCGCTAAACAAGTTGGTGTGCACCACTGGTGCACTGCTGTGCGAAGCGTCCACGTCTCGAACGGTGGGGGGGACTAGGGGTTGTCTCGGGCGAGGATGGCAAGCCCGAGCTCATCGACGGGTTCGACTCCGTTCGACCCCAACCATCCCGTGTTCTCTGGCCATACACTTGACAAGGCGACGAAGGCAAAGGTCCACCTAGAGAACTACTATTCGAATTTGGTTAGCCAGCACATTGAACGGAGGACACGACACGAGAAACTCGAGGAGTCAATGGCCGAAGAGGGCCTCTCCGAAGACCAGAAGCGGGAGGTGCGCGCCCAACATTCGGTCAAGGAGACCGAGTTCCTCCGATTGAAAAGGTCGCGTCTCGGCGTTGATGACTTCGATCCGCTCAAGGTGATTGGCAAGGGTGCGTTCGGCGAGGTGCGACTCGTGCAGAAGAAAGACACCGGGCATGTATACGCTATGAAAATTCTACGAAAAGCCGACATGCTTGAAAAAGAGCAGATTGCACACGTGCGCGCAGAACGAGACATCCTCGTCGAAGCCGACCACCAATGGGTCGTCAAGATGTACTACAGCTTCCAGGACGCTATCAATCTGTACCTGATCATGGAGTTTTTACCTGGTGGCGACATGATGACGCTGCTCATGAAGAAGGATACCTTATCGGAGGAAGCGACGCAATTCTACATCGCCGAAACAGCGTTGGCAATACAGAGCATCCACCGGCTTGGCTTCATCCATCGGGATATCAAGCCGGACAATCTACTGCTAGACGCACGAGGACATGTCAAGCTATCGGATTTCGGCCTATGTACAGGCTTGAAAAAGTCCCATCGCACCGAGTTTTACCGTGATCTATCGCAGGCGAAACCGTCGGACTTTATGGATTCGAAGCGTCGCGCCGAGAGCTGGAAGAAAAATCGACGCCAGTTAGCCTATTCGACTGTAGGCACGCCGGATTATATCGCGCCGGAAGTGTTCATGCAGACGGGCTATACGGCGGCCTGCGATTGGTGGAGCCTTGGCGTGATCATGTATGAGATGCTCATCGGTTATCCACCCTTCTGTTCAGAGACACCACAGGAAACGTACCGCAAGGTAAGCCAATATGTCACACAGGTATCAGTTGCCTTTGATAACTAAACAGAACATGAGAGAAAAATATGAGCGCACAGCTTGAAACGTCAAGCATACTCGCGCTCGTGGGTAACCTTTTTAAACGATGTAATATGAGTGCCATGTTGGGTACAAAGACTGACTTATATATATATATATATATATATAATACTATTACTACTCTAAAAATCAGTATGTTTACTAATCGTGAAACAGCGATCTATGTATATTTAGCCCGTGACTTCATTTATTAATCTCATACAGACCTCTGTTAAGGCCCGTGACCATAATTGAAGGCGTCTTCCTCGATCAGCTGGTCGGAAAATAACAAGGAAAGCAATGAAAAACAGTACCGGCGTAATTAAAACTAATGTTGCTATCATTTCCTTAGAACCACCACGATCATGATCGACAACCTGCCAGACTTAAACAAGGTTTCTCTCCCTGTTCAGTGCATTGGTCTCATTATGCCACGCTTGCTCTAACAAAACTCGACTGCTCCGCTAATATGCTTACAGCTAGAAACTGAACGCAACCGAAAATAACGTCTGTTCCCCGCCCACAAGAGGCTACAATGATGATTCGAAAACGTCTTTCAGACATCTCCCACCAAATCAAACGATAACGACCCTCCTCGTTTGTCCCAGAATCAAGCAGACCAGATTTCTCTGGACACTCCACTTCAAGGACCGGGGCTGCCAAGCCGTCGTAGTGTTACCTTAGCTTATATGTCATATTGCACTGAAGGAGAAAGCAATGTATGTCATTAATGAACACTAAAAGTTATCCTAAGTAGACGGCTCCCCCCATCCCCAACGCTCATATATTAGATACACATTTTTGTCCGCATATTTTTAAGATCTAATGCATTGACGTACTGAGTGTTACAACGTCCGTGAAGCTGCGAAGGACAAACGCTCTGTACCAATCCGGTACAATTCATACTTGTAACAGTATTTGCTCTTATACTTTTCAAATTAAATCGTACTCTAAAAGCTACAAAGTTGCCTCAGAAGTTAGAAATGGAACATAATTGATTGACCCGTCCGTTAATGCTCTCGGAAATTGATATTTTCCCTCAAAATTCTGCTTCGGCAACCATCACATCCAGTAACTCGACTGAGGCACCGTTGCATCGCACGAGTGCGCCAGCTAACTCTCCACTCCATGGACAACAAACACCACTGAGGGGTTGATTGATCACCGTGTCATTCTTAAATCCTTGAAACAAGTCACGCGTTTGCCCGCGCCTTGGCGAGTGTTCCATCGGTGTCGACCCTCATTCTCTTCCTCAATTTATTGACAAACCAAACTCGGTATATTTGTGACAATACGTTCGCTGTCCAATGCTCTAATAGCCCGGATACAGCAAGGCGGTTGGGCCCATAACATAGCAAATATATTCGAGCAGCGTTTTGGATCACTCTATCCGTTGCCGCCACCGTTTCGTCCACCTGCCTCACCTGGGGCTGCTGGAGCGCGCGGATATGCGCAGATAATGAATATGATCGCATGCTTCCTCTTTGTCTTCTTCGATCGATTAAATGCCGAACAATATGAAAGGCTATTGGAACGGCTGCGCCGCCCAACGATCTCGGCTCGACGGGAGGTCTCGGACAATTGCGCCGCCGATGTTCCCCGTCGAATCATTACGACACAGTAACATTATGACAAGGTTACGTCATGTGACTAAGCGATATTTCACACCGTCGCTTAATGATCGCTTAGTGACACACCGCGTAGCTATTATCACGTATGTATAAGGATGCACGCATATGGGAGGGTATGAGGTCTCCAAGGTTATGAAAAATGCAAGATTTCATTGGTGCGAGGATTCACATGGAAACATTGTGACCTTCAACCCATTAGGTCCAATTGCATGCTTATTATTTTTATTTAAATGGGGGGGGGGGAGTTGTGATGCTTATTGACCAAATCGTATTTTGCATAGCAAACGCGCAGCGTAACGAATGTGTCGCTTGCGTTGACACATTTCGACACACTCTGAGGAGATCATCACGGCCGCTACCGCTGCCGGCATTATCAGCGTTAGCCAGTCGGACCGCCGTCGTCGACTGGTGAATTGTAGAATTGCTACTAGCCTCGGCTGCAAGGGTAGGCACGTGTGACCTAGCGTGTGACGTGCTTATTGCGAGCCGTCCGTAGCCGACAATACGCAGTCATGTACACACGCACGGACACAGTGGTACACACGTATGGAACAGTTGTCGCAGACGAGGACCACCAACTATTGTATAATATTTGGCGTCAGTCAGGAAGACATTAGCGAGCGCGGGTTGTCGGGCTCTGTGCGAGAACGGCGGACGTGCTAGTGACCACAGATAGTGATTAGATGCACTCACTGCGTCACCATTTTATTATACTTGGAAGCTCTTACTGTCTCCGTGTGAGACCGCAACTAGTTCGAGTAGAGTAGGACTTTAGAGCTATCAGGAATACTTATAGTAGTACTAGTAGTAATAGTCGCAGTAATGACAGTACCTCGTCTACCGGTAGATGTCCCCCGATCTACTTCTGCTGGTAGAACCACAAGGTAAATTTGCGGCTTAGGGACACTACAACTCGACATCAATTAATATCATTTGAGAGAGCAAAATCGCACTTATTACGATAGTGATGCGATCCGCCGCCTTTGTACTCGTGTATGGACTATTTAAACAAACACGCAACATTGAGGTGTTTTCGTTAATAGTCGTATTCAGTGGGTCATTAGCTTCTCGGCAATAGTTGGATTACGGCCTCTTAGTTATTGCCTAATTTATAGCGAACAGTAAAATATCACCCCTTGAAAGAGACCCCCGCCCCCCGTTTATCGCAAGGTTTGTATCGACTTCGGTGGATCTTGTTTGTGCGTCAATACTGGCTTCACTTGTTTACTGCACATGCTTACATGAAGACTCGAGGTTTTAATATATTTTTTGGCCGTAGCTGACCCTCAGCTATCGTTTCATGGCAGGCCTCAGTACCGTTGTGTTTCTGATCGATTCAAGGACCTATAGTTGTGGTCATGTGAACTTATCTCGGTCTTTCTCCAGTAGACCTATTTGTGTGACCTATGGCAGGGCAATGCTGACCGCGTCCCAGCCAAACCGCGAATTCGTCAGGCTGCGATTCGTGGTTTGCATGGCAACTGTACCTAAAGTGGTGTACATTAACGATCTAGCCTGCGCCGCGATATTACCACTCGTAATTGCTTTTTACGTCCCAACTCTTGTCGACTGAGACATTTCCCCAATGGTATGTTGGATTTGTCCGCTTTTAAGGTATCAGGCCAGGTTGTAAGTATACCAACTATGCCTAATCCATCAGCATCGACCAATTCAATGCAGGCAAATTGTCAAACATCTGTTCTCCCCTCCGTCTGATAACATCTATTCATTCATCTCGTATTTACAGGTCATGAACTGGCGCGAGACTCTCGTATTTCCACCCGAGGTACCAATATCGGTCGATTCCCACAGCCTCGTAACCTCGCTATGCAGCGACGCGACCGTACGACCAGCCGCGTTCAGCGATATCAAGGAGCACCCGTTCTTCCGAGGAGTCGACTGGGAGCATATTCGTGATAGGCCCGCTGCGATACCTATTCGGGTAAGAGCGCGAGGAAGCGTGGTGTGCATGATTCAGATGGTTGTTCGACCATCTGCTTGGGGTCCTGTAATCTCTGCTCACAATGCCTGTTACCGAATAAGCGTGTATGGCAATATAGGTAAACAACTCGAAAGTCAGACGATATCAGATTATATTGCACTTGTGTGACTTACACTGTGGATGAAAATCTAGCAGCGTCGCCGATGAATTGATGACGATTAGTGTTTTGGCACTTGCCAATTTAAAATGCTGTATCGTTGTTGCTAAGGAGAATCATTGCCCACACGTGGATTGTATGAAGACTTTCTTCCTTGGAATACTGCTGATCATTTTCCCCATTTGGACGGTTTCAGCCATGCCGAATTTGATTGGGAGGGTTGGGGCTAAAACACAGGAGAAGATGTACAGAGCTATTGTATATCAACGGTCAGAGATCGGCGCGTATCAGCAAACGTGCATTGGTAAAGCACAATATGGATATGATATATCTTGCACGAGTGAAAGTAATTTGACGATAGAATCAGGATATAGTCCTCACGGAATTCAAAGGCTAACGAGGGCAAAAGGTACCGCGAATGCTGAGATGCTTAACAGATTGAGTCGGGCCCATTCACTTCAATGGTCTTGAACTACATTGTGTGTTCTCAGTCCCCAGTAGAACAGGCGGTGTAATGTACTTTGAGCCATGACCTTGCGTACCCTCCAAGGATCATGTCGGTACATCGTCGTTCGAAGGCGCTCGAATGTCGCTGCAATCTAAAATCTGCAATATTGTAATATTACTGAACATTTTGTTGTGGTAGAAATTTTCATTCTTCGGGCAGTTGCATCGCCACTAACGACTCACTCGTATATTGGTCGGTACTTGTCTGCTATCGACAGCTGAATCGATCTCAGCCATACTTGCGTGTGGTTATAAATACACTGTGCAGTAGCACGAACCGTGCGGGGGAGGAGAAGCAATGGGATCCATTTCTGTTGGATCAGTCGTGTGCTGAGGCGAAATTTGTAATGAATTCGCCACATTTTCTAGCCTGCCGTTCGTGTGAGGACCTTCGTGCTGAGCACCCGCTGAGACGTTGCCCACTGTCACTCGTATAATGTATATATATATATATATATATAGGTTTTGTTTAGAATTCAACCAACTCGTTTGTTTTTTCGTAAAACAAATGACATACGTGTGCACATTCTGTACGCGCCACGTCGCTCGTTGAGTGGATATCGTTATCGGCTTACCATTCGGACAGAGTGATCGAATCTGTTTAATGATTTGTATAATGAACTCGCCTTCATTATAGTACGTATATGCTGTCAACATCTGTTCGTGTACGTTACCACTAAGGCGTTGTCGCTTATGATTCTCGCTAATGCAGTGGGCGCGTAACCTCAACTTTTTGCTGTGGCTTTTTACCAACGCTGATTTTTTCCATTTAACTAATTTTTTTCAAAGGATGTTGCAGTTCGATGTTTTTGCTCCTCTATCCTGGCTCACTATGTTAGAAATCCCAAACGGAAGTTACTGAGTTAGTAGCAATTACGTCTAGAACTATGCGTTCGTAATGACGAACCTGTTGACCTGTTTTGAATTCTGCTTTCAGCATTAGGTATGTCTCTCATTCCTTATGGCATTACCAAATGGACAACATATTGCCTGCGCTGCACGTATGTAATGAAGCCACAAAAGGCAGCTAATATTTATTATCATTTGTTGCTCTTTCTGTTTTCGCTACACCAAACCATCGATACAGGTGAAGAGTATAGACGATACTTCGAATTTCGACGATTTTCCCGATGTCCAACTGAAGATTCCCTGCGCTCCGAAAGACGACAGTCCGGGCGCAATAGCGGCCGCCGTTGCTGCTGCAGGCGGTCCAGGTGGGCAGAACTACAAGGATTGGGTCTTCATTAACTACACGTTCAAGCGGTTCGAGGGTTTAACGCAACGAGGGAATAAGAAACTAATGACAGCGTTTAGTGCGGCACCGCCAGGCTCCTCGCCCTCGAGCTGAGACACCTTGGCCGTCACTGGCTTCAGGGACAACAACGTGCTGCTCGATGTTATCCAACCCTAATACGCATCCATTTCTAGTCAGACATTATGATGATGAAGTCGAACGAGCAAAGAAACCCAAACGACAGATGAACAACAACAAGAAGAAGAACAACAACAACAACTACTACTACAACAACAACAGCAACAATAGTAATAATAATAATAACAAAAAAAATTAACGCAAACAGAGCGAGCGGGAGGAGTCAGTACCTAAATACTGATTTTGTTATAGTTACATCTAAGCGAATGCATCATACGCCCACTGAAATGATTGCTAGGCCCAAGGCAAGCACGAGTAATCATCAAGTGCTTGCGGGGCCGTACCTTACGAGGCCCAATCCGACACGGGGCAGCCCTGGGTGTCCTGTCCAATAGAAGTGAAACGAATACCTAAATTGCAAGGACATAAATAGGCTAAGGTTGGTAGCAAAAGTTTGACAACAAGAAACACTGAAACAAATAGAAAAGACAGACGCTTACCCATTGGCCAACCGAGAGAGTAACAACCCTTTCGACAGACGAAACGGACTATGATTATTATTATTATTAGCGGTTGAAAAAACTATGACTAAAACTTTAGACAAATATATATATATATATATACATAGAAGAGAGAGAGAGAGAGAGAGAGAGAGGGCTTTCCTGCCTTTGGCCGACGGACGGGAAGCCAACGGGTAGCAGATAACAAAGTAACGATGAAGGTTGACGAAGCAAAATGGAACATCATGCTGATTATTATGAGGACGAATAGGAGAGATACAGCAAATTCACTCTGAGCTGAGTGGGACGAAATGGCTGAATAGAGGACGCCTATCTGAGAGAACTATCTTCTGCTGTGTGCGGTAAACAAGTGTTGATAAATAGAAATATATATAAGGAGATATATATATATATATATACATAGACAGAGAGAGAGAGTTGTGTAAAGAAGCTATAGCTGACGCGTAAATACTATTGAGGAGAGAAAGAGAGAGAGAGAGTATACGAATGAGTGGTGTCAGTGTGAAGTCTATATATCGAATGTTAGAAATAGGCTAAGACAAGTTATAAAATGGTGGCATGTATTGCAGCTGCGACGATTGTTTAGGCGGCCCCTCGAGAGGAAAAGCGGTAAGGTGAAGCCGCCTCCCGTAGACGGTGATGCTAACTTCCCGTTGGATTGCTATGACCGAGCTAGTGAAGGCATTCATTATGATTTATACAAAGTGATCACGGAAATGCGATGTCGATGATGTCCGCTTAACACGAGCTTAGCTCTCGCTATGGCAGCATACGGACAGATAGGTGACACTGTACAAGGCTGACGTGCTGGTGGCCCGCAGCGTACACAAGTAACTTGGAGGGCGTCGCAAGCAAGCATACGAAGATTAATATGTTTGTTTCGTTTTTTTTCATCAGACAAAATGTCTGTGCGTGTGTGTGTGTGTGTTAGGTGCCTGTGCGGGTCAATGCAGTCAACAACCCTCAATAAGTGGTAGAGGTAAAGCATAGGAGGAGATGATGACGATAATGATCTCACCCATAGTTTTTTTTTTCTGCGAGAATTGTATACACACACAGAGAGACACACACTCAAGTATACAGCGTTTAGCTGACGGACAGAATCGAGAGCGGGAGCGAAAGGAAGAAATGTCCATTCCACAAAGGCTAAAGGTTGATTCATTGTCGGGAGATATTCGAAGGGCTCGACCATTCAGGGCACGACCAATTAAAATGACGTTATTCTCTGTCGAGGCTCCAATCCTCGATGTAACCCCGTATGATGCATTGGCAGAAAAATGACAAGTACATGAAGTAAAATGAAAAATCTCTATATATACACATATATATATATATATATATATGTTGAGAGAGAGATATCAACGTGCTCACGTTCTGTAGAAGATGCGCAAATTGACACAAATTAAATGTACACCAACAAATGATAATATGCTATGATTTTGCCGGTGTTGTTGTGTAAGGAAGCTGCAGAGCATCCCGGACGAGTTCCGAGTTCCAGTCCAAATGTAATTGCTATACGTAGCCTCCGAGACGATAAAGAAGCTAGCAGAGATTATTCCAAATAGGTGAGCCACACTTGTGGGTGCTGGCTACAAGTTCGTAGGGGGGGGGGGGGTTTCTATGCGGAAGGATAAATTCGATAGTTGTGTATTGATTATATATATATTATTTCCCTCGTCCCCTTAACAGTCTAGATTCCCCTCCAGTAGTGAATAAGGTTGCCGGCCCTCCTCATGGATTCATCTATGAGCCTCAAACGCTGTTTCGAATGTGGGAATGAAACAATTCCAACATGTTTCCGTAAGGACAGAAGAGTTAGGATACGCCTCTCAGACCCGAGCTGGACGTCTGTAGATTTCGATGTCGGGGAAATGGGGCTGGAATCAGCGCAAAGACGAGTCGACATAACTAGTTATACATGGTTGTGATAGGAGCAGCCCTGCCGCATCGATATTTGTGTGAATACGAAAAGACAACAACAACAACAACAACAATAAGATAAGAGAATCGTCAACTCAATGCAAGCAGTAGACTACGCCTACAAACGATGTAACGAGGAAGACGCAACAACAAATAGTACCATCTGATAATCGAGTCTATCGAAGTAGGTTCACTGGAGTAGGTAACTGTGACGGAGAGAGCAGCAAAAGGTGGATAAATGCTCATTTTAGCCTTACTCAAATCATAACAATGCCTGTCCCAATTTGAAATGGCAATGAATTTCGGTAGCTGTGTAAACTGCAGTTTGCCAGGCGGGCCTGGGCGTCTAAATGGAACGGCGAACGTATGAATTGATTCTCAAATAATATCATATTTCGAGACGAAAAGAATCAACGTATTTATGAACACCTTTGAAATCCAATGGCGCATAATCAGATTCTGTCAGATTGTATCGTCTTCTCACACGCCTAGCATACGTTTTTTGAACAACAATTTTCGGAGATTCATCATTTGAACTGCATTGGCAGAATCTCAACAACACAAAGAAATACGTACACCCATGTTTTAAAAGGTACCAACGTTCGAAGGAGGCACTATATAGAAATAAGTAGGCAATCATGAAGTAGCTCGAGTGTTCGATATGGATAGAAAGTGATGCTTTTCCTATTGAAAGAAAAAAGATAGAAATTCAGAATCCCCTAAAACATTAGTGACCAAATCACAAGAGCAGCTGGCATTATTATTATTACCATATGATTATTAAAACAGATTTTTACGGTAATCTTCAAGAACACATAGGCATATGGAAAAATGAAATACTCTAGAGGTAATACCAGATTGCTTACACTTTTAACTATAATAGTACGTAGATCCCATTGAGGCTACACACTGAATTGATGTTTCGGAGGCTTTTGACACCGATGCGCACACCAACTGCGTCGTCCCGAAAGTGACTCTGTTCAGAAATTGCTGTGAAATTGCAGTTGTCGATCGTGGTATTGGAATCGGTGGGTTTCGTTTACAAGCATACACTTTGAAAAGCTTCCCTGAGCAGACGCGTTCTTCATTAAATTTTCGTCAGAAGACTCGTTGTTGAAACGATACGGTTTTTAGTACGCGGTATACCCCATCGTTTTCCCTATATATATATATATATATATATATATATATATATATATATATTTGCATTTGGAGCCACTTTTGCTAGGTGTCAATGCTAGGCATACGTAATCCGAACCAAAAAAAAATCCTGGATATCCGTACAGTCCGCATAAAAAATTGTTTATATCCACGATATACAAATAGACCTATATAATATTGAATAATAATAATAATAATAATAGCAACAACAATATAAACATTAGTGTATAATTGCAACACAAATCTTAGACAAAATACCGCCCTTCGCTGTCTCTCATTCGTTGTCTCCGTTCGGCGAAACGCGAGTGCGACCTTTGTCATTACACCGACACGATAGCACACGACGAGGTGTAGCAAGATTAGTTCGCCAACCGAGACGATAGTTTACAGACAGTTTACGTGCGTACGGTTTGTTCTGCGGCCATTTCGCAGTGACAATGCATAGACCAGAAACTTGCAACATGGCGAGAGACATAGCACGAGTGCATATAGCGAAAAGATGCATATCCTATTCTAGACAAATTAAATGGAGAAATATGAGCGAGCAAGTGTGTGTGTGCGGCGACCCGATCAACCACCGGGTCTCTGTTTAGACAAAAAAATATATATAAATATAGAAGAATGCATTCAGCGGATATTTGAATGTTCGAACAGGGCCGCTGACATAGGTTATGGGAAGACGATAAGAAATACTGATCATAATGACGACGATATCTTAACGGATATTGTCGATAGCTCTTGTCTAAAGATAATGAATGATAATATTATTACTATTATAATTGCTATTGCAAGAAAGTAATGACAATTACATTAACAAAAATTTGATTAATACGATTGATAATATTGTTGCGCACGACACCACATGTAAACATGATAGGGAGGCTCAGTATTATATAAACGAGAGCAAAATAACAAACAACAAAATGAAGTTTTATCAACGGCTACAGGATGATGACTGTTATTATTATTATTATTATTATTATGGGCAAAAAATAACGTTAGGGAATTGCGGTGGTGATGTGATGGACTTCGTTGGTGAGTTTTCCAATACGCCAGCGATTGAACAATTCTAATTCTTCCTGCAGACTAGTTTCGTTTCAACGGTACCACTAAACCGCTAACCCATCTTAAATTACTTTTAGTGCACTAGTAGGATCTATTATATATAACACTAATCACAGTTTCACATCTATCTGCATAATAGTGAAATAACCAGTAACGGCTTTCTTTTTTGTCGACCGCAAGATATTTCGTTATTATTTCGTTCCTATTGTCTCGAAAGTACGATGCCTGGGGGTCTAACCGTAAAAGCTTAGCCTGGATGAAGATAATCCAGTCAGAGCCCATTCGAGCCTATTCCCTCGGATGTGGGCAATGGATTTTCCGCGGTCCTCATATTTTACGACAACGCGGACCGTAATATATTTACTATCGACGGGGAATATACCACTTGAGCGCTAATCTCTGCGATGTGGTGTGTTGTAGATCGCCGCTCTGGTCGACTGGAGAAAGGAAGAGAGTGGGCTACGAAGCACAGAGGTAGTCGTATGTGAATAAACCCCACAGGTGGGAGGCGGGCGACGTTCGAGGTGGCGCGCTTACGCCAACGCTGAAACTGAGACCTTAATGATATATATACATATATATATAATTATTCTGTTTAATAATATGAACTACTGAAGGGATGAACAACAACAACAAACACAAACAACACCAAAAAACACAAACCACAACAACAACAAAAAACAACAACGACAACAACATGAATAATAAAGATATTAATCAAGTTTAGACATAAGTGTGTCTGTTAATTTTAGTTTAGCACTCGAGGTGTAATTAACGTTGAGCACAAGAGTCTATTGAAACTGTAGTATTGCTACCTTACTGTTGTTGCATGACCGAATACCAGTTACTCAGGTGCGATCGACGGTTGTTTTAGCATTAGATTGTTTTCACAGAGGGTAGCCACATGTCGAAATGCTACTTCAACACCTTCATCGGATAGGCAAATAGTTAGCCTCAAGGCTAACTAACCTTAGTCCTCAAAATGCTCCTGGACACAGAGCCGTTGAATATATAAAGCCTGAACGGCGGGGAACTGTGGACGACGTTGTCGCATACGTCAGTTTGACCCTTAGCAGCGAAACTGGAAGATTCTGAGCAACTTAACAAAGGGGAGAATAAATAGTGTAGACATCTTGGAGCGCTTCAGGTCGCAGCTAGACATATCGATTTGTATTGTCTTGCCTTGCACCCTAAAACGGTGCAAGACATATATTATGTTTAGCTAATTAATTGTGTAGCGTCAGTCAGGAAGTCCGTTCTGGTTTTCCATATTTTTCGAATTTGGAAAGAGCGCTCGATTTTTAAGAAGACACATTTAAAGTTGTTTGCTTACAACGAGGTAAGAGAGATGTTTCGTCTACTTTAGACAGCTAACATGCGGTGATTTTTTAGTTGAATCTAATTGCTTTTCAATGCTGAGAAATGGTTGATATCACTGAGCGTTACCGCCGTATAATGGGTTACCACTTCCACGGATGATTCAACACTGCAGACACGACTGGTAGAATTTGTGCACTTCACGCGTCTAATGTCCTAAAGTAACGTGTGATTTAACAAATGTTTTGGCGGCCTTGTGCCGCCAATTATAGCGCCGAAGCCTGGATGACTCGGGTCGTCCTCCAGCGCGGGGCACAGAGCAAATGTCGATGTTGGTCAATGCAGCTCGATGGAATTGCTGATCACCCGCATGCGTTGTAGCGGATGTTGAAGACGCCTGCGCATGAACTCGACCTAGGAACCTGCTGTATTGCTTGCATGTGTGCGACTTTATCTCGAAAATAATAGGGAGCACAATTTCCTTAAGAAGGTTCTTTTACCAGAAACGAAAAGTTGGTTGTTTAGTGGACTCCATCCAAAAACGTGATACTGTGTATCAGGTGGGATAGTAAACAAATGATGCTACAACTAGGAGCTTCGTACGAAAAAAATCACGACAGTCCATGCCGATAAATAGCTGCCGGTAAACCGTAGGCCTTTTGCCAGTGGAGAAAGGTTGCCTATTTACGTTGCCCGAAAACGTCGAGAAGATGCCAACAGAAGAGAGGTGCCACCATGAGAAGGTTCATCCCCCGCACATCGTTGGAAAACCTGTGAGAAAAACGGATCGAATTTTCGAAAAATGTTTTGCCCCGGTAAACCTGGCCCTTATCATACAGACCTAACATGGCCCGTAAACAGGACAGTCATCTGTTTCGCTCACAATTCTCTCCCTGGAAAAGACTTCGAACATTTTAACGATATATAAAAATCCACCTCGACTCATTCTTCGACGAAAAACCTGTGACGTCTTGGAAGAGGGGATTCTTGATTTGCCCGATCGTTGGGCTGTGTTCGTGTAATTATAGGTGGTCGCGTGCATATTCGATTTTTGATTTCGTGTATAATCCCAAACGAATTTTGCTGACCGAATTAATACTAAAGATATATTCTTCGAATAACTAAATTGAGTTTTATTCTCATAGTTTTATTTTCCCAATTAGTATTAAATCGCAGTATTCATGGAAAACACCCACTATTGGCGTCTATTTTAGCCTCTTTTCCAGATCATTTGATTAATCGGAGATAAAATAGACAAAAAAAACAAACAAGAACAAATCAATAAATCCACTTGAAATATTAATACATCCACCCTGCTTTGATCATATACGTCGTGTCAGATACGCAAACGTTCACAGTAAAAAGCAGGATACCTAAAAATCATTGTATATCACATGTTGAAACATTTATAGCACAAACCAGAGTAATTACATTTCTTCCACAAAGGTGACCTAATCCACAACAAGCTCGGAGGCTCGCCGTACGTTTAGCGCCATTTATTGAATCTCATTCCACCTTCTCGCCTTTCGTTGTTGTCATACTGATTATGTAAGCCTCTCTCCCTCAACATGGCTGCTCCCACTGAGCGAAGCGATTCTGTCCATCTGACATCGCGTTAGATAGGCCGTAGCTCATTGGTCTCGTTTGCACTGTTTGTATCCGTGTATTTCTAGAGAATTCGTACTCGGCTCCTGGTAGCAATTTCTAGTTGGAGCGTTTTCGAGCAATGGAATCGATTAAGAGCAAGGATTCCTTTGATAAGGCCTCAACCGATTCAATCAAGTACGTAGATCTCATTGTCGACGTCTGTGTGCCGGCGGTGTTCACGGACGTCATCGCGTTTGTTTCATTCTGTTTGTTACATAGGAAGTACTCGGGCTGGCAAACTGTGACGATCGACCGCTCTACATCGGCGTGTGGCGGCGAAAGTTACCGGCCAATAGCGATATTTGAGTGTGTTAAATATTATATGTGTGGGTGATTTTCTTTTGTAGCAAACCTCAACAAATACCGCACCTGATTGCTGAGCGTTCTCAACGGATGAAAGTGCGCCAGACACTATGAAAAATATGAATTCCTAATTTCGCCAAGTACAATGTTTAATGTAATTTGCAGATGTGAAAAGCTGGGTATCATGTGATTTTTTTTATCTCTGTTGTTTCAAATTGTTGCTTCATTCTACTGGCTTTAAATTAAAAAAGACTACTGCTAGTAAGTAATAGCCGATGAGAACTATTTCAACGACGGGTAACTGGTCCAGGCTGTGCGTTCTCCGTAGCATGAATTGTAAGGCTGAAAATCTGCGACTGATTAATTGCTTAGCCGTGTGTACTGTATCAAAATTTTTTTCAACGTGTAAATGATATTTATAGTATTAAAATGCAAAATATTATTTTTTTCTGGTTTGTTTGTAATATACATATATATATATATTTCATTTTTTTGTTCCTTTATAATCATATTACGATTTGTATATCTTCGTCGAATTTCTATTGAAAATTTATTTGACCCCACGCAATTCGGGTTTCAGGGGATTTATGGTAGTACATTTCTTCACTGCTTCGTGGTCCCCGGAATGTGCACAAATGGAAGAAGTCATCAAGGAGGTCGCTAAAGATTCTCCAAAAATCAAGTTTTATAGGGTGAGTCGACTTTTTCCTTGCGATCCCTAAATTTCGTCGTCAATTAACATTGCCGCTTGATTTAAAAAACTACCATCGCAAACTATGTGCTTAATACTTCGAGCGCAGCGTTCATGAGTTACAGCCGGCATGATTTCACATTAAATGTAAATTGAAAATTACGACAGAAATCAGGTGTTGATGCTGACCGATGAGACTTACATGTTTAAGGTCGAAGCCGAAGAATTGGAAGACATTTCGCTTCAATATGGCATCACCTCGGTACCAGCATTTGTGTTTCTCCTCGGCAAGTCACACCAGGAGAAAATGGTGGGAGCCGATCCGCCGCGCTTCCTACAAATGATCGAAAAGCTACAAAAACGAATTGACACGGCATGTCTCGGTGACGGCGACTCGAAGGTAATATAAAAAAGGCCGTACCCTCCCCCGTCTTCATGGCTGGCTCGCCTAACTCATCTCATAGATAATAGCTACTGTTCATCATGTCATACACTTTTCGTATTAGTGCATGATTTTGAATTCGGGCTTGCTTCACCCTGTCTATGGGCGGCGGACTGTGTGTCATATTTTCGCATCATCTAACTCGTTCCATCGATTTCCTTCTAGGCTGGTCCGCAATCTGCAGGCGGCGCCGGCTCGCTCGAGGATCGTCTCAAGAAGCTGATCTCACAAGCGCCCATCATGCTGTTCATGAAAGGCACACCTGAGGAAGCTCGGTGCGGCTTCAGTCGAAAGGCGATCGAGATGCTTAACAAACACGGCGTGAAATTTGGCTCGTTTGATATCCTCAGCGATAACGATGTTCGGGAGGGACTGAAGAAATTTTCCAATTGGCCCTCATATCCTCAGCTGTATATAAATGGTACGTGGTCACCATCGAACGGGGATTTATTCTAAAATAAGCTCGAGAGTGACCTCACTTGGTTGGCGCACTGATTAACTTACAATATATAATGCATAGAACTTGTGACTATCTCTAATTAATGATACTTTGCGGTTTTCCAGGCGAGCTGATTGGCGGAGTGGACATCATGAATCAAATGGATGAAACGGGCCATTTGGCAGAAGCATTGAAAGAAGCTGGGGAGAATGTTACAGGAGGTGGCGATCTTAATAGTCGATTGGATAAGCTGATTCGCCAGGCGGAGGTGATGGTGTTTATGAAGGGTGACCCGCAGACACCTCGGTGCGGCTTCAGCCGTACACTGATTGGTATTCTAAATGGAACCGGGTAAGTTGCCGGAATAGAATGAAAGACAGTCATTGCGCACTAGCCAGATTTGGAATCAGCCAATGCCGGCTTTCAGCAGCGTTATTCGTACATTCGTGTCCTGTTCAACTAAATAATTACATGCGATCACTGATCTTCATACTGGAAGAAAGTCCTATTGAATATTTCTCCATCTTGTTCTTGTCATTCTAGTGTTCGCTGACCAGGGATTTGCAAATTCCTCCATGCAGAAAGCCTATTTTATATATATATATATATATATATATATATATATATATAATGGTCGCTCTATTTATTGAAAAGCGGAGCCGATGTAGTCGTACACTACGTCACACAGTCACTTGCTATCTAATAACTAGTCCGAAAATTATCTCGAACTCGTTCCAACTCTGCCCTTAAGAGAATAATTGCCTAGTTTGTCGACGCTTCCCACAGCCTAGACAGGCAATATTATGGAAATATTCTAATTTTGTCCTTATGTCTTGGCATTATTACAGTATTCCATACAAAACATTCGACATTCTCAGTGACGAGGAAGTGCGGCAGGGATTGAAGACCTACTCAAACTGGCCAACGTATCCACAGATTTATGTTAAAGGAGATCTCATCGGAGGGGTGGACATCGTCCAACAGCTCAACGAGGCCGGCGAACTTGCAGCAGCTCTCAAGGGAGAGTCATAAAGCCCGCACTACCATTGTAGTATAATCATATCCTGTAGATATTCGAACTTGGTGCAGAAAAAAGCAATCAGCGCAAATTTAGCCATAGGACGATGCCATACTATCAGACGTTGTCAAAACTAACGATGCAATTAGGAGGTCTGGAGGTATCGATGACCTTCGATAGACTCGTCTCCGAAGGCTGGCGCCAGTCAGTTTGTCTATCGAGATGCCGTTAAGAACTAACGTTATATAATTCATGGCACTGTGAGCTTCGGTGCTCGGGTGAAGTCGCTGATTGCTGTGGATACCAAGAGGACTATGCTTATATAGTGAACGAAGCATTCGAATGGCACGCCTGGGCCTAACAAATGGTCCCTGATAATGATAATATGTTTGATGGCAGTTTTTTTTGTACGCTAGGAATATTCGAATTATCCAAATAGCTAATAAAGCAACAAGGCGTCAAATAGTCGTCGGTTAGTTGATTTGATTTAGTGGTATCGCAAGCATTCTATTGATGTGGCATAGCGATTACTGCATTCTGCTAGATGAATGGGTCGCCAAACATTTGTAATTAGAATAATTATTTATTTACGCTTTCACCCACAAATGGTGAACAACACCTTTCCATACAAAAACAAATGACCGTAGCTCTACTTGAGCTATCAACAAATACATATGTTAGTAGTAATTCTCAAATCATTTACAAAAACCACATACGTCATCTAACTGTTGCACTAATTAGATACTTTCTGATAGGTAACAAGGTATTTCGTGACATCCACTCGTCATTTGGCTTAGAAATACTTCATTAGAGGTTCTCCAAGCAGCTGTTCCATTTCTTGAACGACTTCTTGGGCCAGATGTTCTACTTCAGCTTGATCGTCCTCCATCAGCTCCGCCAGGAAGGGAACGCTTTCTGGAAGTAGCGGTACATAATCATCGCCAAGCCGCCTCACCATCGCGGCAAACGTCTGCAATGCCGAGAATCGGATACGTGCCGAGCTGTTCCTGGTCTTGAACAGCACCTTGTTATGGAGATCCTTGCAATCGGCGTCCATGCACGCGACCGCTAGACTAGCAATCGCTGGCGCGATCCGCATGAGTACTCGCCGTTCATATGGACTTGTCGGACAGTGGGCCGTGCTCTCAATTTCATCGACGATCGATTTTGCCACCGTCGTGTACATCTCCGGGGTGACGAACGATTTGCCACCGTACTGGAAGCAGTTCGATAGCGTCCCGAGAATCCATTCCGTTGTCTCTAACAGTGTCGCATTTGTTTCCGTGGCCACTTGTCCACGATATTTGTCGAGAGTTTCCACACCGTGTTGCACAAACTGTCCCGCAAAGAGAACGAATAGTCCCTTTAGCGTATCCGACAACTTGTAGCACAGATGGTAGAAGGTGGCTGTACGATGAACGTCTTTGCCCTCAGACATTTCCTCAACGGACAGGGTTGCCCACACGTATAGCTTCGTTATGAATGGGCGGAACGTCATCTCGGACATCTTCAGTGACAGCGTTGTGACGCAGTCGACGATGAACCGCTCAGCGTCTGTCACGTGCTCGGGGTCCATCTGTTCGGCGGCAGCTTCCTCGCGGAAATGCAACAATCGGAGAACGAGACTCTGTACGACTTCGCGCTGTTGGTCGAACAGGTGACGATCGCTAGACTCGATAGCAGCCTTGAAGATTTGCAGCAGATGATTAAGGTAGAGTGGCTGCTCTTTAACTACAGGCTGATCGGCTATGCAGTCTTCGACTGCCGGCAGAAGGACCCGCAATGGGACACTTTCGCCGATATGCGCGCAGATCTTCGTTAGCTGTTCCCTGACGGCGCCTTCGCGGTGTTTGAGCTCTTGTTCAGCAGAGAGTCGACAGACGTGGCTGATCAGTTTGGGTAGATAAGGTGATAGAAACCCGGTGAGATTTTCCACCAGACGATGATAGCTGACCACGAGACCAAGAATTATCGCTTCACTCTTGTCGGCGGTGTCCGATATAGCCAAAAAGCGCTTCATGAGCTTCGCGAAATGATTTAGCATTCTCGTTGGACACGAGTGGCACAGCTCTGCAAATAGAAGAAGAACGCCGCCGACAATAACATCGGATAATTTGTCATGATTCTTAAATAGCTTGTCTATGACGCCGAAGATCTTATTGATCTCGTCGTTGGCAGCTGGAATCCGTCTGCATAAGAGTTTGAGTGATACTAGAGCGGTTTGCTGGCTAATTACGTCCTGATCTCCGGCCTTGGTCACCTGTGCGCAGAGTGGTTCCACCAAGGTGACAATCTCCTCACAGTCATCGAAGAATGTCTCAGCAATAAACTTGTTGTTGAGCATATCCATAGCGTTTCGGCGAATCGATGTCAAATCCTGTGTTAGCAGCCGCTGTATAACGGCCACAAGAGTACTTGGCCTGAGGACACCATTCACGCGATCAACACAGTCATGCAATAAGGAGATGTTGGACTTCCAACTCTCTAGGAGGTTGTCGTCAGCACGCTCTTGAATGGCGGAGTTAAGGACGTGAATAGATTCAAGACTGACGGCAAGAAGGGCCTGATACATCTTCTCGGCCTGGCCTAGTTCGTCTTCGTCAATTTCAGCGGCCAACGAGAGGAAGTTCGTTCCAGACAGCACCTGCTCGACGAACATGGCGGACACGCTTTTAAAGTCAGCGAGGCGCTGGTCGCTACACTGTGATACGTTGACTATTTCCTTGTCGATGGTCGATCTGTTTGACTGCTTCTGGTATAACGGTACGGTCAGGGCAAACTGCAAAAGGCGGTGACAGGTACAAAGGATTGTGTCCAGACTCAGGTCACCAACAAGACCGAGCATAAAGTCCAAAAAGTCGCAATCCTCGAGATCGGCCTCTTTCTCGAGTAGGTGGTCAACCATCTGTGCGACTAATGTCCATGCATAATCCGCCGGTCCCAGTGTCTCGATGAGTTTCCTGCAAATTCGTAAAGTGCAAACGGCCATGAGAACAATTATGCATGATGGAATCGGTTGACAAAGGTAGAGAGTACGTTAATAAAGAGACATGTGTCACTAATAGACGCCCACTTCTACCCACTGTGCTAATCACGTCTAATTAATGGTACCTTCCATCAGAGATCCGTTGTTCTTCGAAAGCAAAATTGGACAAGAATAAAACATGGCACCCGAGATTTAGCGTTGCGGTTTGCGCTTCCAAACTAGCTTCTTATGATTTTGATCCATATCGATGCGCATAGTTTAACAGATTTGTGAGATATGCCAACGAGCCGAGCTATCTATAGTCTGCGATTAAATATTTACTTGAAAATAGGATATCTTCTGTGCTCCGGAATATCTGGCCAAGAGTCGACGAAGACACCGGTGACCTTCGATACAACATCCTTGTTCGACTTGCTTTTCGATGCTTCTAGCAAGATAGGGATCACGGACTGGATAGTCTGGACAACGACTTGAAATGAATATTCATCTTCCTGCCGTAGAAGTGACGTACCCATGAACGTGAATACGCTAGTCATGTTTTGTAGAACCTGTTTTAGTGAAACAAAATGTAAGCGCACTTGTTAGGTGAAACCACATCTTGGGACGTGACGTATATTTGATGGTACGGGTACGCGCTCGAAAATTCTCATAATACTCCTGTAACGCTCTGTATTTACACTAGACACTAGAGTGCGTTTACACACACTATTGCTACTGACGGCGTCCAGTTATGATATATATAAACAACCGCTGCTTACCTCATCGGGGTACAAGCGCGCCATGTAGTTGAGCATAGCCAGAATAGCATGCTGAGTCTGGGCACTCTGGCTTAGCCGAAGTGCCTTAACCAGCAGGCTGATCTGGTGCCGGTGAGGTTGGAGAAGCTCGTCGGAGCCGGTACCATGAACCTGCAGACACGATAGGATGCACTGCTTCACGTACTCTACGTTCACGCTAGTGGCCGGCAATTCGAGCGAGCGACGGAGGACTTCGTAGAGGGCTGTCACAACTGCCTCGGCGTCCTGCTGTTCCAATTCGTGGACGCCGTGCAGAACTTCAAGCAAGATGACGGCCCGACGCCAATCTTCCGCCTCCAATGGATCGTCAGGGGTTTTGGTGTCCTTGACGCCTGTATCTTTTAGGCTCGTCCTCATACGTTTGACGTCTCTCACTGACTGCACGTTAGCTAAATCATCGACGGTGACTTTGGCTAGCTCGGCCACGACAAGTTTCGACTGATGTTCGCAAATGATTCTCAGAGCACGTTCGGCCGCAGCACGATGTGAGTCAGACCGCGCCTCGAGCATCGTTGAGAGGAGACGTCCTATGACGTCGACGATTTCGGTATCGGCCATCTTGCCAAACAGCTCGGAAGACAGGCATTGTAAACCGAGCATGGACAATGTTTCATTTGAGCTAGTCAGCACTCCAAATAGTATCTTCTGCTGCATGTCGCCAAGTTTCTTGGCCGATCCAAGAGAAAGCTTCTCAAGGCAAAGCTCAATTAATTCCCGATTCACCGAATCAATTGTCACTCCTGGACTCTCGGTGTAGTGTTGCACAATCTCCATGCAGACATCAATCGTCGATACGGAGGTGACACTGCGAAGCATTCGGGCAATACCCAGTCGCACAATCGGTGTTAGCCCCTCATTGGTAAACATTCGGTTGAGGAAAGTCACCTTATGGGTTCGGTGAAACGTAGCGACGCATTTGAGGACGCTATCGACATCGGCAATCGAACTTCCGTGCTTCACGAGGTATTCGATGAAACTGTCCTTATTGCAGCGCTCTAGGACGGCTAGCGCAAGTCGACGAACCTTCTTCGACGGCGACAACAGAACGACAACTATTGACAGGGTGATCAGTTCCGCTGATTCGTCATTCGTCACCTCGCCAATGAATTCGGCGATTAAGCAAAGGGCATGTGCCTGCAACTGAAGGTTCTCGCCCGGTTGTACGCTCATCAGATGGCCAAGTAACATGTCACAGAGGAAGTTACATCGGGACTCGGCGGTTGGCAAGCACACGGTGAATAGCGTATGAAGGATGTCCCTAAAGCTTACCTCTCTCTTCTGTCGCCCGACGGCAATAGAGAATACCCTCCGAAGGAAGGTAACTTCACTGCTGCGGGCGTCCACATTTCTATGCCACGAAGGGACTTTGTCCAACTCTTTGATGGGGTGGACGTTTCTCAGAAGTGCACTGATAACCCGTGTTACACAACGAATCGGGAGAACCCCAGCTGACAGGGCGTCGATCTCGTCATCTGCCTCGGTCAGGTCGGCAAGCATTGCCTGTAAAATGTCCAACGTTGCATTCAGTGTACCGATGCTCAGAGGCTTTGACTGTGTGACGAGATGCTCGACAAAACGAAGACTTGCGTAGCGCGTTTTCAGATTTGCGCCGCTATCACTGAGAAGCCACTGTACGTGGTCGTCGACAGCCGAGCCTGAAAATCCTTTAGCTAGCGCTGTAGCCACCAAATCACAGATCTCTGCTGGTGGCATGTCGTCGACAATGCTACATTTGGCCAGGTGCTTTAGTTCTTGGTGACTTTTAGCAACATTCGATTTAAGGCACTCCTCAATGATTTTCACTTCCGATGTCTTCGTCACCACGGACATCGTCAGAAGGAACCGTAGAAGTGAGCGCTCACTTGCGGACGGTGCGAGGCCGTTGCAAACGAGTTGTATGAGCTTCTCGTTCGTCGGTAGCCATTTCCTCTTACGAACGGTACAAAGTCGTTGGGTGATTATGCTGACAGCTTCATCAGCGTCGACAAATTTCAGAAGTATCTCAGGTGACAGTGACTCCATGAGGGCATCGTAAACTCCAGTGTCTGTTTCTGTGGCAATAATATTCTTAAGAGACCTCTGCACGAATGGGTCAGCCTCAGCCGTCGATGCTTGGCTCACAATTGTGGTGACTGCAGAGAGACGAATATGTGACAGCTTACTCATTAAGGCAAGGAACACAGTTTCACCACTGTCCCCGACAGCCTGATGCTGGATTCCAAGACTACACTCCGACGCGAGCTCGGCAATGAGCTCGCGATCGTTCGTTTGGAATCCTTTGACGATTTCTGCGTCCAATTCATCCCCGGCACGCTGTTTGAGCTTCTGGAAAATTTCGCCAGCGGGGAGTATGCACTTCTTATCATCAGTGCTCACGCGCACGAGAAGATAAGCCTTTAGAAACTGCTCGGCAACGATCTGACGCTGTTCAGCTGTCTCCGTTATGAAACTGAAGTATGGAAGGACAAGAGCAGCGACATCATCTGCGGAAACCTCCAAGAGAGCGTGCATGAATAAGCCATGGATGAAGAGCTTCATAAACTTGTCAGCGTGACGACGATTTCCGCCCACCGCATTTTTCAATCGCTCAGGTAAATCTTCGAACACGAGTAAGCTTTTGACGACCTTCTGTGGCAACGTATCTAGGCCTGTCTGATAGCGATACGTAGTCAGCAGGGCAAAAAGGCCGGCGTTGACGCTCCCTTCACTCAGCGACTTCACCATCGTAATCAACAACAGCTGGAGAAGGTCACCCTTCAGTGCCGGCTGTTTCTTTGCCAGCTGGGCTACCACCATGGCGTTCGCGTTGACCCACTCAACATTGCTGTCTTGCTTGGCGTACACAAGTCCATCGGCGACATGTGCCACGATCGCTGACACCAACTTATTATCGATACGGTGGCCGTGCAGCTCCATCACCCCAAGAATGACCCCAGTAGAAAGATTGATTGCGGTCCGCAGTGTGCTACCCTGGTTGACCTTGCGCATCGCCGGTAGCAGATCACATACGAAACGGAACAGGCCAGGACTTTTCGCACACTGTGCGATCAGCGCCTTCTTTGTTAGCACGGCCCCCTGCGCTTTCGTGGCGGCCATAAAATGCCAACATGTCGTTTCGTCCGAGAGGTCTATCAGCTGCAGTATTCGAGCGAAGATATTCGTTTCATGGAACGGCAGGATAGCTTGCATAAGTGCTGCTATATTGAATTCATGGACACGGAAGCGGTATAAAAGCCATTCAAGTGTCTTGTGAGCAGGACGAAGTAGAAGGTACGGCGACAACCGGTGCAGGAAATCAGTCAGCGTGTCATCAAGCTGCTCATTTTGCTCTTTCGTTTGAATCTGAAAAGAAATGGACACAAGTCAAAGTAACGATCTAAGTGTTGCTGACAACAAAGTTTGATGTTCTTAAGACTACTCCTAAATGTACAATTAATTATCACATAGCTAATCATAACTTCAGTAGCAAGGCAGTAGTAGAAAAAAATCAGCTAATAATCAAAAGGATGGGACACATGTCTCAAAGTGATCCCAAAACTTTTCTCGAATTATGGCGACGAAATGTCGACTTCGAGACTAATTCACTTACAGCTCTCTGGACGTCCTTCGAGGTGTCACTAAACAGGGTTTTTTCAAATCTTCCGAAGGCCTGCTGATTAAGCTTGGCTAACTCCTCGAGGCCCGAACAACCGATAGCAAAAATCGTATCTCGATCCAACGTCGCGGCCTCCTTGGCATCGAACAGAAGTGATGCACGACTCGTTGTCGTCGTCTGATCAAGCAGCGCCGTTTGAGGTGTTTGCAGCTTTCGCAGCTGCGCTGCCAAACTTGTCATGCCGCTAGCCATGGCGGCCACAGTTTTATGGCGCCCTCAATTCGATGAGAGTGAGCCTAGCGTTTATACCAGAATGATGACCTAGAAGAAGACCAAACGATGAAAAGATGGCGACATGAAATTGACCAAAACAGCACAATGTTATATGCGGATAGAACTAGTCACGCAATGGGAATTTTTTGGTGCATACAACATAGAATATCCCTTGTTGTGATCATGTTGCAGCCTTGTTTATTTTTATTGTCCAACATGGCTTAGTGGGGGAGCACCGGTAAGCTGCTGTGAAGAGCCAAACAGGGTTGATTTAAACTCCTTAATAGCCATGTATGCAACAGTCTCAGCACTCGTTCGACGTCCGGCGAAAATATCTACTGGCTCTCCATTTACCACTAATACCTTATGTCGGTGACTGTTAGCCACGTTGCGTGATACGTTTAGTAAATGATAGTAAAATCAACACAGATGAAACCTGATTGATAACAGTAGTATGTTCGCGAATTTATTTTCCATGAATTTCATGTGACACACTTTTCTTTCGAGTACCAAATATCGAAACCTTGAATACTCCGATTAGTATCATGGTATTTTCTACACATATGCTCAGGATGCAGTTGGCCTTGATGACAATGAGACACTGTAAGGGTGCACTCGCAACAATGACGAAACAAAGAAATAAAATATAGGCTAGAAATAATTTTGGTTAAAAATATCAAAATATAGATATACATTATAATAGAAAAAAAGTCAAATTTATTACAATGAAGAACGAAAATAATCGAAAATGGAGATAACTTGAATTCGCTTTAATAAGTGGTATGAAAATCATTGAGAAATAAAATATATTAACGGTTGTATCAGGAAGGCGTCTCGGGTAACTCATAAAAGTAACTTACTTTGACGGGGGAATTCTAGCATAATAATTTACATGTAAAAGCAAGCAATTAGGTGCACTTGAGGACAGAAATGGAGATGCTAAAACATATCCCAGGATAGCACCTTTCAAAAGCGTTCGATTTTGAAAAAGGATATCAATCAGTTAATTCCGGCTAACTATACATCTTGGCTTGGGCAAATAGACCGGATATGTCGCAGGTTCAACTCCTGCCGTGGCTGGCCTTAGGGAGGTGCGGATTTTTCCTCCAGATATTTCTTCTAGTAATGCCATACAGATAAGTGGCGAGGCCTGCCCGACGGTCGAAGTGCTCGGAATCCTTCAGCTGTACGAATGCTTAAACAATACATCTTTCGAAATCGGCATCGTCAAATTACCAGACTCACCTCTTTTTCTAAGGGGCCAGAACAGTGTAATACTACGAATGCATGGGTTTCCCACTGAATAGATCGACATAATGATAGATTCGTTATATTTGCAGGCAATCACATGCTGAACTATATACACCACAGATAAATCAAGCATATAGAGATATACACACAAAACAATAGTCGGTGCGCGCGAGGTGATTGTTATCCTTAAAGAAGATCGTCCAGTGCATCAAGCTGACTGGCCACATGTTTTCCCATTGGTCGGACTGTTCGCAGTTTTCGCATCGAATCCAATCCCTTCGCCTTGGGACTACCATCATCGTCGCTGTCATCATCGGAGATTGCCGAGCGAGCTTTCTTAGCTCCTGTTTGTTGTGAGCTGTTCGGTTTTAAGGTTGTCCGTTGTCCATCAACCTTGGCATCTGCGGCCACCTTGACATTATCGTCGCTGTCTTCTTGGCCACTGCCTTCATCACTGACGACTCGACGCTTTTCCGCCTTAGGAGTTCTCTTCGAATCTCCTTTTGACTCCTTCTCCGCCCTGACGTCCTGATCATCAGCATCAGTATCCTTTTCATCTTCCTCCTCGCTTTCTGGATCGTCTTCAGGTTCGCTATGGCGTCCCTTGTCGCTGTGTTCCTCGTCGGAGTCAACTAAATCTTCGTCATTGCTACGAGCACTGTCAGCGTCGTCTTCATTGAAGTTTTTGTCCTTTGTGCCACCTCGTGAAGTGCCCGCACCTTTATCAGCCTCGTCATGATCGTCATCACTGTTGTCAATGCGGTGCTCAATGCGCCGACGTTTTGTTGGATCGCGCGGCGGCGGCGATTCGGTGAGATCAGCTCGGCGCTGAGAAGCGCCTCCGGATCGGTTTGTCTCTTGTGACATTTTCTGCACATCGGCGCTCAGACCATAGTCGTCCTCAACGACGCTTTCGGTAACCGCGCCACCTGTCCGTTCCTGAAGCTCGCGAATCTTTCGCTTTTTCTCGTTAAGCAGCAGGGCAAACTTAGCAAACTCCTCTTTACGTTGTTGCTCGATCTTCATAATTAGCTCACACGCTTCATTACTGACATTTCTGGTGTCGCGCGTTTTGGTCAGACTCTCAGCAAGCACCTTGCTCTGTTGACAACTGGCTTCGAGAAGCTCATTCAGGGCCTCTAGCGGAGTCATCGAATCCATACGGATATCGTTAAGCACATCTTGTCCATCATCCTGCACCGTGAGTTTAGGCCCTTGCAGGAACGCAGTCAGCCTTCCGCATGGCTTAAGTAGATCAGAGACTTTCGGATGCTTCCTACAATCGAGCTCGGTGGAAAAGCACTGCCCCTTATTCTTAAGAACCACAACGAGATTGATAAACGGCTCTGCCTTCTTTGCGTGCAGCATCCCGCCAGGCGGCTTGTTGAGTTGGTGACAAAACGATTCCATCGTGTCCCGGCGAATAACCACTATCGTGTTCGTTCGGGTTATTCCCGCTCTCGTAGACTGCCCAGCGAGACGCGCTCCAACAAACAGCGTGCGACGGCGAGCGCAATAAAACAAAACAGAAACGGAGACACGAGCCGCCGACGCCCCCGAGCCGCCAGCCGCTACACCGGACACTGACTCAATGGTTGGCAAGCAGTCGTCATACGGTATCGAACGCGCTACACGGAGTCGAACTGTACGGACGCATTGGTGACGGAGTCATACCTACGAGCGGGACAATTTCGATTATACGGGGACAACAGTCCAGTGAATCAATTGGAAATTGTTTAACAAACCTGATAGCAACTCGTCGCACAAATACGGCTACAGGTGAGAACGATTTGTAGACATACACGAGATGGATCGAAGCACCAGTCGCACGTGCTTCGGCCGTCCAGCAGCGTTTATTTTTCGAATGCATCAATTCACCTGAACTGCGCTGAACGATGGCGGGAAATTTGAATGTCGATTCCGAGAGAATCACTTAGTGGCTGAAAGCGAGAGCATCTTGCGTAACTCGAGATGTGGAAGAAGTTGTCATCATCGTCAAGCATCGTGAAAAATTATTACCATTGCGGTGTCGCTCATTTGGTGACATTTCGTGGGTTATTTAATGATTTAATGCTATAGGTGACTACTGAAGATCAGTGAGCGGATATAGTTAGAAAAAATTCACACGCGGATTATCCGTTCCTCAATAGAGGAGGATCTTGTGTGGGCTAAGTAACTCGGACAAGACGACAGTTGTTGTAGTGTTTCTGATTATAACAAATGGAAAAAGTCTGCGTCGACCGGGAATCGAACCCGGGCCACCCGCGTGGCAGGCGAGTATTCTACCACTGAACCACCGACGCTTCGGACGTTGATAGTCCAATAAACCTCTAGACCGGTGCACAAATTCGGCTGCTGTGATTTCCACTACGTAATTCGACACGGCCACGAATGTTAATTAAGACGTCTCCAATTGCATCCCTCTCGGCAGTTCTGTCTTGCGGATTAGCTGAAACGGTATTTATTTTCTAAACATAGTTCTAAATATTCCTAAATAATTCCCGTAGCAATCAATCCACCGTGGTCATCCAGATCTATTTGCCGTTATCTACACCACGAACCTGGTATTTTAACAGGGTACACGGCTAGCGAAGGATTGTCTCAATTATTATCTTTTTTTTTCGGCTTTTATCGTCATCCAAGTGCAGGATGCTGCACTTGAACGGCACATCACACCCCACTCCACGCTCCAAATTTAATGTCCCCGATGAAAACGCGTCTCGAGCAATAAGCCTAACCTACCGAACATAACACTGTACCTTCAACGAGAATCACCTAACTTGAGCCCTTGATGACAACACTTAAATGCTCTACCAAGTTGACAAATGCAATATACGGGTCGGTGTACCCTGTCGTTCAAATCGCTCAGATGTTCCTCATTTATTTGGGTATGAGATTGGATTAACAACAACAATCCACATTTGCCGGTAACAATTTCTTTACTCTAAGATACTTTACGCGATGGTTAAAACATATAAACAGCATTTATTCCTTCTCTCATTGTATCACTTCCTATCAATCTTTCTCCTCCTCCAGCTCTTCGATGCTACGATTTGTTAGCAATGTCTGTGCCTCTATTTACCTCCATTCTAACTATATACACTCATCTAACTTCACATCTTGTTGTTATCAGTTTCGGTATTCGGACGGCGTTCGTGCCCTGATCCGCGCACGGGGACGTCTGCCAACATATGAAATGTTGGCTGAATACCGCGAGTTCCCCCACAACCTCTCCCCTGTAAATCCCGTTGATTTGACTGAATAATTTGACAAGACAAGTCCGCTTGCTTGGCCTTACCTGGAGCGGGGTCTGCCCTCCACCTTTTAGTACTTGTGTTTCTCTCGAGATCTTACCAGAGCTTAGCATCATGACCTGTGATCGACAGCTAGATTATAATTAGACATAGCTATATAAAATCAGCCTGGCGGTGGTGCTGCTGTAAAGCTAGAAATACCTGGTGTATATATATATATATATATATGGGTGTATGCGAATACCCATAAGGAAAGACACCCGACCTACGGTGTGCATCAAATACACGGTCCTAGCTCAAGCGCACCCAAAACGCATTCCATATAAATATTATGCACTTCCATTGTTCATATATCTAGAATGTATCGTACACTTGTAGCATGTTGTCATTGTTTAGCGTAGAGTACAGCCAGTGCGCCGTATTCCCCAGCCCCGGTCACACGGGATCCACTCGCTCGTATCGTTATCATCATCAGGTAAACATTCAGAATACTAAATCACTCCTCCGAGTGCTTACACTGGATTGAATGCTATGGTCACCGTGTTATTCATTATACGTTGCTTAGATTAAAAGTTGTTGCATGATCGGCATCATGCTACTCTGCGTAAGCGCACCCCCAAGGGGAACGACTAGAACCCCCAAAGAAAAAAAAACGAAAGAGAAAGCCTCCTGAAAAATTGCACTTGGTGCCACATCCGATTTCATCCGTCATCCGTACGGTCGAGTTACACTGGGACAAAGCATTGGGCTATTTATCTAGGGACAGTGCTGTGGTGACATGAGGACATCCGGTCGGCCGGCACGGCCTGATCGGTCCTGCCAGATGCGGTTTGCCTACATCTGCCATTAGTTTCAACATACTACCGGCCGCTGCTTGGAGGGGCCATCAGTCAAAATAAAACACTGATGAACGCTAGTCGACTCGAGAACGAATCAGATAGAGATCCTGATAATTATCTAATTCTGCTAAAGTTCCTCTCTAGGAAGGTGGACAGCATTCGGTCTATTTGGCAATTTTTTGTACGTGGCGCAACATTAGCTCTACTGTAAATCCTATATGCGAATTGCTTGTTTGAATAGCAGCAGCAGCAAGAATCATCTAAACTAAAGACTAGGAATCCGTGTCACTTTGATACATCCTTGTTCAGTCGCAGTTTCCTCATATTGTTCGCCTTCCGTTAACAATTTCCCGCCCCACAGGGAAACCCTTTCAGCTTCCTTTGCCATCCGATAGATTCACGCATATCGTTCGCTTATTATTATGATGTTGCTTCTGTCCTGCTCTACGGGACAGACTTGTGCTAAGCATATTGAGCCTGCGATTGTTGATGAGCTGCCGTCTGGAAGTGCACAGGCGGATTGTTCGGCAGGGCGGGCGCCGGGGGTGCACTGCTAGCTTTCGTCGTTGATGGCTCTGGTCTCAAGAAGGAGCCGTCATGCAGCTGCTGTGTCGCCTTGTGGAGTTTGTCCACATAGTCGTGGACGCCCGATGCGGCCATCCACGCATAAACCGGTGACGGGAATGACGATTGGGGATCATCGTAATACGTTAACAAGTAGTCGAAGCCGTTCTGTGAAACAAAGCGCGAACACGAATCAACGAATCACACGAAAGTGTCAGATGTGTTACAGCCGTCGAGCCCCGTGGGGCGTGGTCCACGTGTGTGCACCTTGCAATTGGGGGAGGGGATGTAGGTGCAAAGGGTTGATTCCCGCCGTTGAACACCGTTACATTTAAAGGGGTTGTCTGTCTTATGTAGGAGGGTTACAGACCCCTCGGAATGCCTTCTCGAGACGGTCGAATCCACCGCCCCACCCAACCTATGGAACTTAGGTCTGTATGCGATATTTATAATATTAATAATATTAATATTATCCATACAACGTGAGATGACATGTTCGTCTATTTGTCTGGCAATGTTAGTAATATATTGATGTGGACGATTTGTTGTTGATTGCCTTGTCAACGGCACGAATCTGCTATTACGACAATATGCTGTCAATACAATCCAAATCCTCGTTGCAAGATCATTCGTCAATAGCGAATCTCCTCTGCCAATATAAAATCGTTGAAATGTTTCTCTTCTTTTTCCTGGGGGACGATTAATCACCACAATTATTCGTTAACTAGTTACCTCGTCAAATGAGTTATGTGGCGAGATGACCATGTTCGACATATACTGATCAACTCGCACGACACCTTTACGAGGAGGACATTGCGGATGTTCGGTCGAGTGGCATACAACGACCATACAGGACCTGTCGGAGTCCACAACGCTTCGTCGAACGAACACGTAGTCGCGGGAACTCAACGGGAACTGAAATGAACACCATCGATCACACGTCAACCACACCTGTCTAAGATAAAGGAAGTGCCACTACATCGACCTCTCGGATTGTATTTTTCTTTAATTCATCATTTATTCACACCGTGTCAGCTCGTGCAAACAGGGCACATACACATCTAAGGATGAATATTGTTTAGGATTGTTGGTCGACCAGACACTGGACAAGTAAGATTGATCGAGTGCATTCTCCAGCGTAATGATATCTGACTCAAACATTATCGCAACATCTACATCAACGGTTCAAGCTGGGGTCGTGGCAGGCCCCCTGCCCTACGCATAAAGTGGTGAAAGCTGTGTATTGCAAAACAAGTTAGAATGTTTTGTCGGTTCGTTTTGAGTGGCTATAGAACAAGTAGAGCGATTCTCAGACAGTACGTTTCCATCAGCATTTTCCAGCCACCGCCGCTGCGCTCTCCGCATTGCACCGAAACAACCACACGCTAGCCGACTTAGGTAGAAATTAGCTTTTACAGGTTTTTTCAAAAGAAGCCATGGAATCATACGTAATGTCGCCACCACGACCATGTGCACGCCCTAGCGATGACTATGCTCAATGATTGCAGCTAAGCGTCAACGAAACACTAGAAGAACGCGGCCAAAACTATTATAGTCTATCTCTGCCGCGCCGTCTCGAATACGAATCTTGCTTTTCATGTTCATTGTCGCGCCACCTAAACCTCTCCGTAAGTGAAGCCGATTGAGCCAGCTAGAGTCAGCTATCTCGAGCTATCGCAACGGAGTGTAAGTTCGCCTCCGTTTTCATTGCGGAGTCACCAACTCGCGGATGAGAATTTCTATTCTTAGCTCGACTTGCCACTGCAATGTTGTTATTGCCGTTGTCGCAGACGCCTGTTGGGCCCATGCGTTCGCCATGGAGGTTAGGTGAGCTAATACTATTCGGTTATTAACACTCGGCGGTCTTATCTGCTGGCGGACTATCACCCCGGGGACGGCTCACCGGTCACTTGCTGGGGTCGTCGGCTGTAGATTGGCGATGCTGGATGCCGGTAAGCTGGCACAGCTAGCCTATAGCCACCGGCTGCTTTACCGTGGGTGAACATGGCAGGCGAGACAGGAGACCCCGAGAGAAAGAGGGGATAGCCCTTGGTGTTGCCCTTGTTTTGGCTAACAAGTGATCTCGTTTCAAATATCGCTGCTGCCTCAATCGATCGGTGGCATAGATAATGAATTGCGCCAGATTAGATGGTAAACTGTACAAGCTCGACGTTGTCATTCCGCTTAAGGTAGGATGACGGAAATCGAACAGAATCGATGAGAAAACTAGCACTGCCGGTGCCGCATTGGACACGTAAGCATGTTGCAATAAAATTGAGATCATTTCTGAAGTAGCTATGAGTGAACTGCAATTAAACTTAGTTCGCGTTCAGCACGATCAAGCATGAGGTGTTTGAGGCAATCAAGCCAGGCACAGGGTGTTATTATGTGCTGAGAGGAGGAGAAATGTCGTTCGAGTTGTGTTGACCCGTTGAGCCGTGACACTGAAGAGTCCAGTTGTTTGAGAGTACAACTAACAGGTGATGGTGGTGGTAAATCTCATCAAAGGCTAAGTATCTTTATAAAGAAATACCGTATATACCCGGGAGTGCCAGAGATAATACTCCCAAATCGGCTCGTTACCTCTCGGATATCGGGCGTCAATTCCACCTTACCGGGTAATGCATATGCCAGTAGATGACGTCGTTATGTCGGTCACTGTCGACGATATCGAGTTGGACAACGAGTTTGTCCCATTTCTTCCGGTAGTCCGTATCGCATTGAACAGCAAAAAAAGCCCGAGCTGGGACGTCCGTGAACGTTCCGTACACTGGAAAGCCGAAAGAGGAATACAGCACAAATCAATTCATTAAAATTGCATCGAGCATTAACGTGTAACGACGTATATGCATTGTGATACGGTATCGCGACATCATCCTAATACTGGCCTAAGATCTTGATAATAGGATCTTGTGGATATGATAGTGAAGTAGCAAACATTTGCGCCAACTTAGTGATTCGAATCCGCTTGAGGCAACCTTGCTGACCTAGCGTAAGATGAGCGCGCACCCTGAACGAGGTGAGAGGCGGCGGATAAATTATTTTTGTTATAGCTCTCGCGCCCTTAGTTGTAAACGTGTTGAAATGTTAAGTCGTACAATTCTATGAAATGAATGGAGCTGTGTTCAAAGACTTATATATCCAGATGTGACTCCAACCTCACAATATATTCAAGATGGGCCTCTTGAAGCCGACCTCCTATGGCAACAAACCAACGACAGATCTATACCAGTGATCCGAGCTGTTGGTGTTCGCCTCTGTGCTCAACAGATTTTCCACCTTGCTGAATAATCACCTCGGATGTGGCGACATTACGAACCTTTGTACGTGTAGTTGGGTTTGCCAGGCTCGCTCTTTCTCCAGATGTGTAGCCGGTCTGATTCAACAACTGGCTCGAAACCCTCAGACCGCAAGTGTTCTCGAAATTGTTCCAGATTCAGCTGAAGGGCGTCCCCGGCCCGACGGCCACATTTGGCAGCATGTGCGCATGAATACGGTGGGGGTCTCCGCTCCTTCAGTATATCAAATTCGTCCATACAGCTAATGTACAAAATTGTTGACATACAAACGACAACACGAACTTTTAGCGGAATCACAAACAATCTCAAAGTTTGTGCTCATCATCATGATCATTATCACTTGCTTATGCAGGATTAATAGCATGCGCAATTAAGAAGAGCGTGGCAAACCTAGGCAAACCAGTCGTATGCAAGTACAGTATATTTTGAGTGGGGTAGACGTATTGTCGAACATACATTTTTAAACTTGTTCTCAACTTGTGCTCATATACAATATCCGTTAACGGAGAAAAGCTACCCACGAAACAACTACCTATTCGCGTATTGATTATTGCAGTGCGAAGCTGCCCCTCGAAATTCAGGCACGCACATACCCTTTAACTTCATCGTCGGTGATGCCCTCGTCTTGGAAGCTAAATCCCGTTGCTCCCAGCAGGAACAGCGGAGTTCGCCTTCGAACGGCCCTCCTCAATAGGTTGTGAACGAACGCTCGGACGAACTGTTGACCAAAGGCGGACCTATAGGCGGCGTGAAGCTCTAACACTTTCCTCACCCTATTATGGACATAGACATTGGCCTGGCGAGTAAACAGCCGGCCCAATACGGTCAACGTTGATAACATTCGGCTACTGCAAAGGTAAAACGAGGGGTGGCGAGCACAGACATAGAATAGAAAATCTCGTTAGTCCGCGATTTCGTCTCAGGGATAGTTAGCTTCGGAAAATAGTCAAAAAAAGAGTCAGCCCCTTGAGCTGGCACCTTCCCAAGGCCAGCGTAAAGTGGACGTGAATCCCATGATAGATGTGTGCCAGATGAAGTGTATGTTAAACAAGTCGAACGAACAAAGTCTCTACCTGTGAGGAGAGGGCGTGCCCCGCTACGCTACATGTTTCCATGAAAAGGCGTACTGCCAAAAAACGGCCTGGTGAATCTTTAATATTAGAAAAATTGTCCTATAATGATATTCGTGTCGAATACTAATAGTAATTATAATAATAATAATAAATCAGTATTCCACATGCAACAGCTGGGACCCTGCCTCGCTTAGCTGGCCTTGCCAATATATACGGTTCGGTATGCGATGAGCTTATTGTTTATTCGCAAGCGAACCATTTTCTATCCGCAACATGATATTGTACGACAGGTGTCGGCGTGAGCTAATGTTAAATTGTCGATAATTGAGAGGCACTACAACACAAAATGCACCCGATGAGAAGCTGACCGTTAACGGCGGTTTACGCAGTTGACTGTTGGTCGAACTCGTAAAGTCCTCACAAAAACCTTGTAACATCAGCATCGGCCTAATTAACAGGTTCATTCCTTTAGCACAAGGCCACAGCGTTGCATATTCAACGTGAAACAACGTATTAGGCTGAAAGTGCTGCATTTTGAACAATGCACTATTTCCACTCTACGGTCTATCCACTGTTCTTTATTGGATACGTCGTGCGAACTAATGCGCATCTTGAGCGGAACGCATTTGTGACCATGCAATGGTTGGACGTTGAGCGAGCGTCATACTCTTCCCATAATGCGTAAATAGCAATAGCCGTGTGAGTGAATTTTGATACTGTATCAGGTCTGAAAACAGCGCTTGGTCAGAGAGCGCTGCTCGGGGGAGCGCGAGATCGGTGTAAACATCTGTTGATTTATAATAAGGCAGAAATTGTTTTAATTCGAATGACTGTCAGGAGTGGAGAGATTGGTAGCCCATGGGATGTAGAGAGTCGTGAACGAGCTCCGACATGATTAAATCAAGCATACGAATAGCACTATTAGTAAATCTGTGATTTACTAATCGGCGCCGAATCGCAATCAGATTGCTATGGAGAGCAACAGCGTATCAGTCTCCTTGACAGGCATTTCCTTCACACCACTTGTCTGTACTAGGTTTAAACGTATTTATTGTTTCATTGTTATTAATAGACACGCACGCAGCACACACACACACACACACAGGTCAAACTCAGTCTGATATCTCGTAGCCAGCCACGCTGCATCTGATATTTGATCTTATTTTCTATAACATTAGCCTCGTTGACTATAACGACCACCGATGTGTTTATCACCGTGGCCGCGGTATGATCACCAGCTGGACGAAACGAACTCATTCGAATATCGACTGCTGTTGGTAGCGGCGCATTCGTGAGGCCGATTGATTGATGGCTGGTTCACCTTGCCTCGGCTGACCTCTGGCAGGGAAACCTGCACGTTTTCCCGTCAAACTACAACAATCAGCCATCGATCGATAATCCCCATCAGGTAGTACTCATTCGTCCAGCCAGATGATACATTCATTCACCCCACTTACTCAATATCAATCGATTCTATCTATCTCTATTTACGTTCTGCTCGCACCTAAAACTCTGTCGCGTGGTGTTATCGCCTGCGGCGGCGTGTGCCTGCTTCGCCGATGTATAAAACTGCCGGGGCGATCTCGTGGCCGAGGCCGAACCGATGCGCGAAACGCCGTCCAGTGTCGCTGTGGACAGTCGACCCGACACCTTTCGGGTGAACAGGCTGACAGGAGATATGAGTCCCTGCTGCATTTCTTGTTTTCACACCGGAGACGAAGAGGACGCAGGACACAGGACAGAGCGCAGACACCACACTCGATTCCACGATCACCAGAACGGAAGGCTGCAGCGGCGGCGGCGGCTGCAGCAGCAGCTGCTGCTGCAGGACGACTAACACGACAGTTTCAGGACAGTCCTGCAGCGGTGGGAGACGACACGGTGGTATACGGTCAATCACTTCGCGTACAGTCACATAGAGACACAACGATAACGAGGGAGATCGAGATAAAATCCTGCCTTATCGTCACCGCCCGCTATTCCCGTAGATGCTGCTGCGCCAAACGTGCTCACGGGAGCCGCAGAGGGGCCGGCGAAGGACGCCGGCAGCCGCGCTTCACAGTTGTATTATTTAACAGTAGTAATCATCGTACTAATAGCACTAGCAACAACAACAACAACAACCACACGAAATCCTCAAAGGGATCAGGGAAGATCGCCGGTACGCCACCCGATGTTTCGGCACCGCCTTTCAGCCTCCGAAGCTCGCTTGTTCGTTGTAGCCCAAACTCCAATGGACCTCGACGACGGCCAGTAAGCGAACACTGCGCGGCGACTGGGGAACGCCGCTTGCTGAGCTCATTCGAACACTTGCGATAGTATAATCGCGGGCTAGATAAGCACGGCAAGACGACAGAGGCACTAAGCAGAGGCACTCAGAAACACACGGAACAGTCACACGTCGCACATTGTCGCTCTGTTTCGTTTTTGTTGCTGTTTGGTTCTTTACATGTGGGGGACAGAGACCGTAGCACGGGCTTCTTGCTCCTGTCGAATGGGACCGATCGCACTGGCTGGTTTTTGTTTAGCTGAGCTTAGCGCTATTTGGCACTCTTGCCTTTTGAAATGTTTTCCGGCCTGTTTCAATGTTATTATTATTATTATTATTCTGTACTATTCATCTGCTTTGTGCGTTGCTCGTCCGACGAGGGCGAGCACCCAACTCCTCACAGTAGCGGGCACAGCAGCAGTAGCAGCAGCAGCAGCAACGCCGACGGTGCCGTGAGAGGTTGAGTTGCTCGATCATCATTCGAAACTACTGGAGGACGGCCAGACGGCTCGGTGGTGCGCGAATTGCCGCTAGTTTAGCGGAGCTCGCGAGACGTCTCGACACAGCATGGACAGGTTGTGCAGCCGCTCGATGTAGCGCGCGGCCATTCCAGTGCTCATTGAAATCAGGGACAGCCGAAGGGGACGGCGAGACGACAATGCCGGGGGTGACTTTCTGCGCGATTCGCCGCAGAGATAGCGGTCGCCAGTAGCCGACGGATGCGTCGGCGAGCGGAACAACATCAGATTGAAGTTCGCATAGTGCCGCTTGGGAGGGAGGAGTGTATGGGAGCGCATGTATATGTGTACCTTTTTATTGACGTTTGAATACGTTTCAGCAGCAGATTCATGAGATGTGTTTTTACTTTATGCTTAAGATGTGAGCATATTTTCGGTCGGGTCAGATGAGAGCAAATTGGTTGCTGACGAAGGGTAGAGGCCCAGGTTACCAAGGTCCGGTGAGGTTGTAGTGGCCCACAGTACTAAGCAAATACAGCAGATGTTAGGTATTGTCCGTAATTAGGCATTTGGCCCGTAACCGCAGACAATCCAGTCTAACCTGGTTATAGGTTAGACTGGATTGTCTGCGGCTGCTCACCCTAATATCTCCCAAAGATTCATATGAAGTCACAGTCTAAGTTAATACTATTTATATGTAGTCAAAAACAACATATTAAATAACACAGGTGCATACAAAATTTATTCAAACATACAGTAGTTAGCAATTACTATTTCAATAACACAGGTTGATATGACGCTATTGGGATTCTAGAGTGGTGTGCGGGCCAGTGACACAACGCCAGCGCTTATTCGATTACCGCCGATACCGATATCTCTATGATATATAATCGTTCCCTTAGCCCTGTGATGTCGCGCGCAATGGAAACACTTCGTGGTGTGTCCGCGCGCTGCTTGTACTCATTCGGCTGCGGTTCTGTTGATCGTTCTGCATATGCATATATATACAGACACACACATAGACACACATATATATATATTTATCTATCTACCCTTTCCGATTTCGGCTGCGTCGGCGACGGCAGCGGCGGCGGCGGCCGGCACCCGCCAAGTTGGCGGAGCACAGGGCAAAACAGCTGGAGAGACCGGAGGGCCCCTATTCGTAGTGCCATTGTGCCGGACGAAGGGAGATGGCTGGTGGCCCTCCACTTACTGACTAACTGGCTGCCTGCTGCCTGTGAGTGTGTCTATGTAGGGCAAATCAGGTGAGTGGGTTTTCGACGACCATTATTGCCATTGCTTTATTATATAGTTAGAGTGAATTACCAGCGGTCCCCCCCTTGGGCTGGTGCCGTTGCCGCTGCTGGCGGCGATCGTCGCTCGGATAGTTACGATGGCCGAATCACGCCCCAGCCGCACGTCGAAGATGCGCGCATTCTCGTCAGCTCGTCGCGTACACCTATTTATACCAAGTAGCTGAACGCGTTCCCGACGTCGGCAAGTGCTGTCACCCGGCCGGCAGGACCCCGACACCGGCTTTCAAGGTCTCGTCTTCGCCCGCGACGACTTCGGCCCGCGAGAGGACTGTTGCTGCTGGTGATGGCAGCAGTAGCCGTCGCAGAGGTCGACAGTCCACCAGCAGTGACAACTGTCACAGGCAAAGACTAAGCGACCAACGACGAATGAATCAAACAAGCTCGCAACATAGAGGAAGCTGTGATGATCATCAAAAGTCAGCGTGTGTGTCTCTGTGTACGTGTGTCATCTCCCGCTATGTTTTGTGCGAGTGCAATGTACTCCTACGATTTCTAATACTTGTGCTGTATAGAGAGAGAAGTAGAGAGAGAGAGAGAGCGAGCCACAGTATACGATCGCTTCAAGCCAGCAGTTGTTGTTGGCAGTCAGCCGTCAGTTGTTTGGCGCTTTCGAGCGAGAGTCGACGAAGGCGAACAAGCAGGAGTATGATGGCTGCCAAATATATATCTCGTGGCCTCTCTCGTCTCTTTTAGCTTGCGCAGCCGCTAACGAACTATGAATTGGTGCTGAACAATAACCGGCGATTGGGAGGAGCGAACTATACGGAATCTTGTTTAGACAGAGAGAGAGAAAGAAGGGGGGAGAGGTATTGTACTGCTTTGCTCGATACTGTGCTGGGCTGTGGTGATCACACTCTGCTGTTCTGACTGTTGTCGACAGAGAGAAAGGAGAGAGAGAGAGAGCGAATAGGTGTGTGTCCATATCCGAGGTTGGTATTTATATCAGCGCCAGCGGCAGAAGCAGCAATATAGCAGCAGATAATTAACGTTATTAATGAATCATATCAATAGAGGAACCTCCAGTAGAAGGTTGACTAAGCAGGTATATGGCTACGCTGATGATGTTGACACTAATAGGCCACCGCTAGTGAGCACTGGCGGCCGTTATCCTGATTCGTGCTCCTCTGATTTATGCCTCTGAGAGTACGAACAGCGTCAGTGCGTCCCGAACATGAGCGAGGGAGAACGCCTTGGTCTATTTACTTTCTCTTCTGATATTAAATTGTCGTTCACGTAACTCGATTGATCATCTATCATGCCGAGTGATTCGTCTGACGGAGGACGGTGAAGCATAAACATTTTCATCATCAGAAATTTAGTCATCATAAATTCACACGAGGTGAACAACAGGATTCAGGCTTATTACTGTGCAACACGGCCGAAACGTATCACGGGAAGTTGAACCGGCGGCCTGGTATCACTTTCCGAACTCGTTAGCGGGCTAACTAAGCGACCGATTGCTTCTCAGAGCGTAGTCGAGATCTACGTCTACCATGCGCATGAATATGATGTATATATATATATATATGTAAATTATTTAGCGTTCAAGTTGGACATCGCTGTTAAGTGACACCGGGGTAGAACCAGAACCGGTGGACCGAGCGGGAATGCCGGCAGAAATGATTCTGCAGACGGTAATGGCAGGGGTGCTGGCTGCCATTGGCAACACACCGAGTAAAACTCGCACCGAGCAATCAGCGAGCTGGCTAGCTCTCCAAGGGAACACAGCGGCGGCGGTGGCGGCCGCCGCAGCGGTGGTTGTCGGTCGCTCGATCGTCGGTTTCCGTTTGATAGCAGCGTAGCTTTCACCAGTTCACTCAGCAGCCGCAGGAGACGCACGGCCATAGAGAGTAGGATGGAGTCGGGTAGTGGGTGCTGGCTGACTTACTGACTTGACCGCCTGTTACCATTGGGCCTTCTATAGTCGTGTCTGAGACCGCCGGCACTTGCGGCATCGAGCGGGTCGCGCACCCATAATCGCGGCCATACACTCACGCAAAAGCAGTCGTACGCAGGCCGTGTATCCAGTGTTCTCCTGAAGCACCTCAACGGTTTCGTTCGAGATGGATTCTCTCTCTCTCTATCTATCTATATATATATATATATATATATATGTATGAAATATCTATCGCTCTACCTTTTATTTACCTTCAGGAGGCAACGAGGAGTGACAACCTGGCTGACTTTATCTGTAATTTACACGTGTTATATGGCGGTAAGCGAGAAAGCCACAAAGGTCGATGCTAACGATTCGCAAATGAAATGATTGCCTCGCGTTGGCAAATTTTCGGTTTTCTGAGTTTGTTGTCTCCATTCACAGTTTCGTTTACTTTTCCGCGAAGAGGTCAGATTGTACAGACGAACTAAAAATAGAGGTCTAATATCGCTTGACACGAATAGATGTGAACCATTTAACTTTTAACACTCATCTTTACGTGCTTGATATTCCGTTCGTTTTTTCCGAGAGCAGCCAGAGTAGACGAGGTCAGGTAGAGCCCGGTGGTGTAATGCATTCGTGTATGTCTTCTAACCGGAGGAGACATTTACCATACGTCGACCCCTGCGACCGCTGCATTTCGGTGCTCACCTCCATATCCAGAAGGCTGAACCTCTTCTGCATCTTAGACCTTCCACGAGTAGTGGCGATTCACCAACAGGGGAATCTAGTCTGCCCCTAGATGATGGGGCAGAAACAAGCCTATACATAGAATGGATGTGATCACACGCAGTGATTATTTTGAAACTGAACTGAAACTACCTTCACCCCTGTTGCGAATGGCGCACCCTTAATCATCCTCCTAAAAAAAACATATACCTAGTGGACTGTACAGCGATCGTCAAGTTCGGTCTGAGGATCGGAGTGGAATTCGTTGACATGCTCCAGACGCCGGTTGTCAGGGCGTTGATTGCTATTTACTCAATTGCTATTCAGATGCCGCCTGTTGTAACAGAACATTCTTGACATGATACACTGTTTTGCAAGTCCCAACTATCATGCCGTAACACTTATACGCTTATGTAGCGGATGGGGATAATTTCATTGTTTCCGTGATGTGTATTCCATCTGACACAAGTCTGGAAAGCAGCTCATCAGTTTTTTATGCAATGAGAGTAAATTTGGTTATAAACAAAAATAATACGCGTTATCGTATTCAATTTATTTATTTACTGAGCCTCTCATAATTTCGAGAGTCTGCCAAGTCTGTCAATCGTATTGCTTAGGGAAATACGCTCTGCCTAGTGAATGGAACGCCACAACATCTACGATATACGAAATAGCAAATATGTTTGAGAATTTCAAAAGCAAATAATAGTTGTTTCAGACCATGCGAAAAATATACGCGCGGAACGGATTCACTCCGCGCCTCCAGTTACTTGCTGTGCTGGATAAACAGATGTCTCGCTTCAAGGTCACCTTCACCCCGTCCTCACCAAGAAGGAATTATTCGGCACTGCTTTTGGCTTCTACTTTGCTTCCCTGCTATCTCTCCCCCTCTCTCTCTCTCTCTCTCTCTCTCTCTCTCTCCCTATATATATATATATGTCTATCTGTTTTATTTTCGGTATCACAGTCAGCAATTCCGGCTGCGGCGCGTTCCTTCCGGACAAATGCTCCCCAGAAGATACGAGTGCAAAGTGTTCATTACAAAGTGTAGCCGCAAATCATACCAAAGATGGATGCGTTGGAAAGTTCGCCTAGTAGAGGCAGGAACAGGGCGACTCTAGGCTTGCTCGTCCCGATGATATTTATTTGTCTTGGCGCGTTCTTGAACACCAATAGTCTAAATAGGAGCGTCTGAGATATCAGCCGCGCGGCCGGAACTGGTCTTGATCATATACAGTGATACACGCTATAATACAGGGGAGCACAACGGTGACTGATCAAGGTGGTTAACATTGTTTGCAAATTGTCTCCATACCATGTCCGTTGCGGCTGTCAGTGGCAGCAGTAATTCGACGTAGTCCACTCTAGCCTACGGTATCATCCATTCACTGGCAGGACTCACCGAGTGGGCATGCGTCAAAATCCGAGTGTGAAAATTTACTATTTATAAATGGTTGATTATTTGCCAACAGTTGCAATTTGGACGTTGTCATCTGTTACGTTTAGACCGACGTGTTCGGGGTAATACTGCCTCTTGAGAACATAGCTCTACCTCGTGTCTGCGCTAATCATGAAGGTAAATAATTAGTCTCTTGTGGAATCTAGCACTGAAACGACGTCCACGAGCATCTTTGCCAATGTCAAAACAATTAGCAATTGTTTTTTTTTTTTTTTGACAAAGTTGACAAAGTTTCTACGGCTGCTTCTGATGCTGCCATCTTCCATCCACGAGGGAAATCAATTAACGATAGGAACGAACTGTCAAACCGTTACTCCAAATGACTTGAGAATATCGTTGAACAAGTGAACCAATGAAGTCGTTCATCTGTAGAGTAGTTAATGCTTAGTATATAATTTGAAAATAGTCCTGTTTTTTTGTCACAGATAACTCAGCCGTTTCCATTCTGTCGTCGTCGTCACCGCCGCCTCACTAGTGGCTGCATTTGTGAGTCAGTTGGACTCAGTTTGTTCGGGAGAACAATCCGAAAAAGCTATAGCGTCATACGCGAATATCTGGACGTTGTCAAACAACGACGATTATGATACATCAGTTCTAAACGCCGCGTGCTATATATATATATATATATATATATCTGTAGGAGATACATATTCGAGCTTTAGGGCAGCACAAAGTCAGCGTCTGTGAGACTGCTTATACCCTCGCGAACGGCACAATTCGCTAAAGCGATTAACAAAGTTTCAACGACGTCTGACCCCGCCCCGTCTGCGACGGCTGTCGGAGCAAGATACATCGCTAACAGCTCTCGGCTTCTCAACGTCTGACGAGGACGTATCTGAGCTGTTTGAAAAGGCTTGAGCAGTTCGCCCACGGAGATGAAATGAAATCACGAGAGAAGGCGGGCGGGGGAGAGCGTCGTGCTACAGACACGAACAGCTCAGCTAGAGCATAACGACACGAGCGTCGCCAAGAAATATAACCGCTGGCAATTATTATAAAAGCTAATAATCCGCTGGAGATGATAGTATGATAGCTCACAAGGAGTCCATTCATGTGCGCCTTGTTTCCGAGGATCACGGTTCAACGAATATCGGGTGTGCAATGTTCGGTCGGCTGATGTTCCGATTGCCACCGACGGCTTAAACGTGTCGGACCAGAGCGTTGGATAATGTGAAATGCATTTCAACGGTCGTCGTAGGTTAAGCCTAATAAGGCAATGCGCACCCAATTAGGTGTCACCTTTGGATGAAGTCTACAGTAAATGAAAGAAACGAGGATCCCCCTCAAAACTGAAATAGCCAAGAAGTATAAAATATTATAGGTTTTTAGTCCGTACAACCTGTTAAGTTTGGAAGCTCTTTATACTACAACTCTTCTATTCTGGCGACAATCGCCTGAATAGAAGTTGTAGCTTAAGAAGCGCTTTGTCGAGGTGTCTTTGTGGACTAATTGGGGGAATACTGACTGTGTTTTGTTATTGCGATCACCTCGAGCAGATTTGAAGCTCTTCATTGCTAAAGGTACCCACTGATCCATTTTTGCCTGAAAGGACATCATGTTATTTACTGATGACGCATACACACACACATATACACTAATAACATACACCATATAACATAGCGTATCTATACATTTTCGTTTCAGAACGGTGATTCCTGAGCCGAGTCAAACCGCGCACTGCAAATCCGGGTGACCCTGTTCGAGAGACCTTCAATCAGCGGCCACCACTGATGTGAACTTGGACCGATCGACTTAACACTAATGATATCTATGCACTGGCCGTGCACTCATCTTTGAGCAAACTCAGGGAAGAGAGAAAAAAGCGTTCGCCCGGACGAATTTTATTTGAGCGTCAACTTCTTGGCTGGACAGCTGCGTAGGTTGAGGCGATTGCTTCGAGCCGAGGAGATTCGTTGTTCAGGTGATGAGCCGTAAGAGTACTACGGCGTCGATTCTCGCTCATAGTCGCGATTGGTGGCTGTTAGCTACCGAGTCGACCAGCTCGATTTTGTGTCTGACAGCCAGCAACTTGTCTACGAAACTCAAAGCTAAACCTCCTGAAAAACAAATTGAAAAACCCGGATCGATTGGAAAATAGCAAGCATTGGCCCAGCTACCCGGCATAGGATTCACAGCGGAATTATCGGGGTCGCGGAAACTGGACTGAGGAGATATCCCAAAGACGCCCACTCATAATATGGTAATCATATGTACACTGTGATGTCTGCCAGATGGCATATTGGCATAATTGTATCAACAATCCATTGGTTTGATGCATAAGTCCGTAGCGGTCCGTTCTCAGTTGTCTTTCGGCTCGCGCCTGTCTATCAAGCATCTCAAGTGCCTCAGGAAATCAAAGCTGATATCTCGCCTGTGCCTACAGTTCAACTGGGATATTCATCGAGATTCGTGACGCGCACGAGGTTCAATCAACTGTATTTAGGAACATGGAAAGAAAACGTGGCGTTTTTTCGATGCATCCTGCTTTGTGACTTCGAAAAATACAAAAAGATGCTGCAATCTCACTAGAAAAACTATCTGTATGTGTGTACGAAGAGGGATGCTGTAAGCGAAAGTGGTTTTTGGAAATTTTCTTTGCGGAGATTTCGGCCACCAATAACCTAATTGCTCTGTAGTTGGCGGAATTTAAAGGGAATATTCAGTTACGAGCTGCTAGCCCACAGCGAAATGATTGATTCGACCAAGTACTAATTACTACTGCTGGTCAAAATTGGCCAAATGAAAGCGGGCAGTCGATCACGAGCGACTCTTATTGGCGAATAGGAAGGGCGGTGTGTCCTTCCAGGACAACGCCAGACCACCTTACGTTTCTGTGATGACCTAGCAATGAAAATCACGGCTTGGGTGGGATGTTTTGTTACATCCAAGATCTAGCCGAAACCTAGCACTTTCTGACTATTACTTGCTCCGGGCGATACAGAGCACAGTTTGAATAATTAAACCTTCAGTTTCTTAGACATACTAAAATATACCTTGGATGACTGCTTCACTTATAGGGTCTTATGACTTCTACGAAAGAGGAATAATGAACCTTGTGGACAGATGGCCGAAGGTGGTCATTGAACAGAGTGGAACATATTTAATTGATTAAAATCGTTCTATTTTTGGTTCATATTTTGCGTTAGCGAATTTAGTCGATTTTCGCTACGGACTTACGCATTAACTTATGCCTCAATATGTTTTTATCTAGAAAGAAAAATATAATATCCTATGCTTTTTACCATTGGGGGGAAAGGTGCGATCATCACGCCGTATTCGTATACAACTTACGAACTATGTACCCTTCAAAACGATCGTGCCAACTAAACGTGGTTACTAATCAGTGTCTATCTATGTCTCTACTGCCACCCCCCTCCGCCGTTCCATCAATCTCTTCGTTCTCCTCTTCTCTCGGCACCAATCAATCACCACTAATCGTTGTCAATCAACCCGATGACATTTCACTCATCCCCATCGTGGCGTGATCGATTTCAACGTGAGCGCAGGTGAATAGTCTGCTGTGGCGTGTCTTCGGTGGCCCTTGCAAAGAGGAGCCGACCGACGCGCATCCATCGGCCGGCGCGGTCCCGCCAACAGATCACTCGGCCACTGCCGAACACCATCATCACCGCCATCACCAGGGTCATCATTCCGTCGTCGTTGGCGTCACCCACTCGAGGCACAACAGCCTCGACTGTCTCCCGCTCACGCTGTCAATTCCGCTGACGACGTCAACAACGTTCAATTCGACGACAACGGCAGCCGGCACGCAACATCACCTGGCGCGGGAAGCAACGTCCAACTGCGGCTCCCCACTTCGGCTATCCACGCAGACCACGTCGGTGCTGAGCGCGCCACTGAGCGCGTTCGAGGGCGGCAACGGCGGCGGCGCCGGTGGTGGCGCCGGCGGCTGCGGCAGCAGTAGCAGCAACAGTAGCCTTACCTCGTCCTCGTATCCGAGTGCGCCGGCGACGCCGGCGACCCCGGTGACTCCGGCGACCCCGTTGACGCCCGTGAGTCCCGGTGGCAGCGTGGCTGACCCGCTGAGTCCGCTCAGTGCTCCGTCATCGGCTGCCGCGTGCAGTCCTCCGCCGTTGGCCTGTCCTGACAAGATCACCACAGCCAACCACTGTCGACCCCCGTTGCTTCCACCGCCGCCGCTGGTTTCGAGCGCCCGCGGCGGTTTGTCGCGACCTGCCACCGCGGCAGGCCGCGTGGCGGACGACCCGACGTCCTGTGGGCCTCCGTCTCGTAGCCAGTCGTTGACTCTCGGACTTATGGACGGCCCCTCTAGCGCCCACATCTGCGCTGAGGTATACAATGTTTCACAGCAGCAGCAGCAGCAAGGACAACAACAACAACAGCCAACGACCACCGCTGTAGGGGCCTCAGCTGGCGGTGGCCATGCTAACAACGGTCACGAAAACAACGGGCAACAACACCACCTCGGCACAAATTCTCTCTGCAGCGATGTCGGCGGTGGCGACCAAAATAACCACCACCCGCAACAGCAGCAGCAGCACCATCATCAGCATAGTCACCATACGCGACATCAGAATCACCCAGAGATGGGAGTCGGAGGCAACTCGGCGGACGCCACGAAAGACAGCAACAAGGCAACACTCGTCGGCAATAGTGACACTGCTGTCAACGGGGGATACGCTATGGTCAAGGTAGGATGGGTCTATAGTCCGCTCGATGTGCACATGCATCGACTGATCAGCTGAGGTATAGTGTGTCTAAATAATCCTATAGTAATATATGGGGCGTCTGATTAGGTTTGAACGTCTTTTATCGTGCGTGTCACGACGCCGCCCGAGCTCTTCTCCAGCATCAACCAGGGTTGGATTGTTCACTATGGACGCCTCCACATTCGCGCCTTGTTTAGCCAATGACCTCGTTGTCAGCTTGTGCCCTTGTTGTATGTATGAGTGTCTCCTTCTCAGTCAGTCCCTCTGACTAATTGGTTTCAGCCTGTTACCGTCCTGACAAACCTGCAACGTGGCAACGTGCCAACGCAAGCACCGGTGACCCTCTTCTGTAAGTATAATGGCGCTTTTCCTTCCCGTTGTACTAGTCCGCCATTGGCCAACGGGAAGTCACATTCGTCCGCAACTGTGTTACGCAATATGTTCTCATTTGCACTCTGAAAAACGCGGAAATTGTATTCAATCAACAGCCACGTGTGTATTCGCAGTCTCTTCGTGCAGGATATCCTAGTTGAATCGAGAGTATTACGAACGTCAGCGATATCAGAATAACAATAATAATAATAAGAACTTGCGGAATCACACACAGGCACAAGGAACAGACACTCCCATTCCATAGGTATATACTGATGGCGATTTTTTGTTATTATAATGATTTTTACTCTAATAAGCTTGACGAAAAATTGACTTACTCGTATGAGGCATTCATGATGGGTAGAAGGTGTCGTTGTTTATGTCAAATTTCGTAAGCCACACATGCATCTCTCCACCGGCCAACCCTTAGTAATTTCAACACTGCTTTCGTGCTGAAGTGGAGCATATAACAGCAACACTTTATTTAAAAGACATCGTGAAGGTCATACCCACTTTGTTGGGCGGCCTGCCAACCTCAGCATACATACACACCACGTCAAAAAGATAGCCTACCCCCATGTTTCTGATTTTTTTTCTCGACCGTAAGTAGCACTGCAGTTTTACTCTCAGTCATTCAAATTTTATCACATTTTTCAAGAACATCCTACAAATATTTCGCTACCTAACTCAGATGTAGACATTTTGATATCGGAAATTTGAGGGTGCCTCAAAATGATAGCCCATTTAGTGCTTGTCGAACACAACTGAGTTACAACGTCGTCATCTTACAATTATTTTACAAATTTAGTATTTTGTCGGGCCGCCGACGTTCTCCAGAACAGAACTTAATCGACTGGGCATAGATTCATAAAATTTACGTATGGGGTTTTGATCAAGAACGTTCCATTCGGCTACCAAAGCTTTTTTTAGCTCATGTAGCGTTTGATACGGCTTGCCATCTTTAAAAACAGCTCTAGATAAGACGCTCCACACATTTTCTATAATATTCAAGCCTGGAGAGCGTGCGTGCCAGTTCAGTAACTGTATGTCTTGAGCTTTGAAGAACTCCTTGACAATCTTCGCCGTGAAGATCAACCTTTCATCCCCCAACATAAAAACGTAGGCACGGCTATTCATTCGCCCGTTTACGAAAGACCAAACCAGTCTTCCGTTGTAGCCAATGCAACGTTTATGTTTTGTCAAAGATCAATGTTTAGCGACAAACATACTTTTTCTTTGGATTTGGATGGCGCTAAGTTTCAAAGCAGTGAACAATTGGGTTTTATTTTGGTGAAAAATAATGCCTCCCTAGTTGATTTGGTAAAGCATCTGCAAGAAACATCTATTCAATGGTCCGATCACTCCCGTCCTAAATCATCTCACCACCACAATCAGCTTGTCATGGACTTGGGAGTTTCTCTTCTTTCCTAATGTCATGGAAGTAATAAGAATGTCCATTAGGACCGTCGAGATTGAATCTCCGATATCAAATGTCTACATCTGAGTTTGATAGGCAAATATTCGTGGAATGTTCTTGAAATGTGATAAAATTTGAATGACTGAAAGCGAAACTGCAGTGCTACTTACGATTGAGACAAAAAAATAAGATACATGGGGGTGGGCTACCTTTTTGACTCGGTGTATGTGAACACTCAGTTCCCGTATGCAAACGAAATAGCAGAGTGCCTTACAGTTTGTTGCGGCCGCGTGCGCGGTTTTTTTATGTGATTATTTCAGTACGATGCATACACCAGTTGGTTGCTCAGGGCGATCTGCCAAAGGAGCCGTTCGGTGAGTGTCCATCTGTTCGTCAGCCTGATCCAGAGGATCGCGTCCTTGTCCAGACAAATAGCCTAGACGACCGTATTAGCCAGCCACTCGTCATAGAATGATTACCTAGTCTTATGCAGTGTTCCTCTTCCTCGTTTCACCCCTATATATATATATATATATATATATATACGAAACGAGGACATATATATATATATATAGATATTAGCCTGAGTGGGCGTAGTTCACGTGACCCCAACATTTCAAGTCAACATGATCGCAAGACCATCATTCGGCTAATGTGTTTGTTTTCATAAATGCCTTTATGAAACCCATTCTCTAGCGGAATGCCGCGTCGATCTCCGCGACAGCGAGGGCTTGACGCCGCTCATGTGGGCCTCATTTCACGGCCAGATTTTAGCTGTTCGACAACTCCTAACGCAGGGCGCCGCCGTAAACGCTCGGGCACCCCTTGGCCAGAGCGCGTTATTGTTCGCTGCCTATCGCGGACATGCAGCGGTCGTGCGCGAACTCCTTATGCACGGGGCAGATGTCAATCAATCGGACTCTGTACGTATATAACACACTGGTTGCTTGTTTCGTTTTGCGTTGAAACCGAAAAACCCGCCAATTATGAATTGTGGATCTTGGACCACATTCAGCATTAGTATAAATCATAGGTACAAGACGCGCATAACCTAACATTGAAATATTCATTGGTATACTCATTTGGTCGACAACACTAACATTAGCATGGATACCGAAACTAATTGGAATTGAATGACCAATAACCTTTCTTTCTGATTTTTTTCTTTATTTTCTTTATGCTGCAGGATTCGTGTACCGCCCTGATGTACGCCGCCGCGGGAAACCATGAGCAAGCCTGTCGAGACCTCCTCTCGGCCGGAGCCAGCCTTACTTATATCAATGAATTTATGGATAGCGCGTACGATCTCGCCATCGCCTATGACAGCCAACACGGTAGGTTCGCTAGAAGCTACTGTCAACAAATGGACAGTTGCTTGTAGTGACTGTCAATTTGTATTTATAATTAACTAAGTGAATACGTGACACCTTAATCCAGCTTATCTTTACGTGTCAATCCGTGTGCAGATAAAGAGTGTAAAGCTTTATTTGTTTTGTTAAAGGAACTGCAATTTTACAACGTTTAAATTCTCTTATATGTCACCACGCAGCGGGGCTTCAAACCTGTGGCCTCTGGTTTCTCACCCCAGAGACTTAGCCGTCCAAGCCACCGCGCTCAGTAATGTAATATAACAACTGTTAATGGCACCGCATCAGCTTGCCACTGAAAGCGCTAAATGGACTTATATTCTATACTTTCTCAGCGCACAGCGTTTTGTTTTAAATGAAACTCACGTATGCTACGGCCAATTCAAACCAGAATCTGCGCATAATGATAATGTCGGCCCATTTAAAAACAATAAAGGCCTGTTCATGATATTATACAAAATTCGAGTATATATATATATATATTGTAACGCGCTCATATGTATGCGACGTATATGTCCTCATATATAATTTTGTTTTTTTCTAGCTCTCGAAGTGTTCGACAACCACCTCATGAGCCTGTTTAATTAGCGAGGACCTTCGGTACAACAACTTGGAACGGCGATTTTCGAAACACACTGGGCGCACCGGCAGAAAGCGTTACCTCATAGCCAGCCCTGGTAGCGTCTCAGGTATATCTGGCCACAAATGAACTCCGAACATTCGAATATGAAAAATTCGCCGTGGTCGAATCCCTTGCATCAGTTGGGGGCACCCTGAAGATAACCTCCGGGGTCTTCTTCCGGCCGTCAGCAATGTGTTGTTGGAGCAGAAGATTATGTGATTCCCTGTGTTCCAGCAAAGCCAGCGAACCCAGTCCGTCAGCTGGACCGTAGCTGAACTCATTATAATGAAAAGTGAGCGGGTCAGCACCTCACCCCAACCGGTCGTAGATAACCACGTCGTAGCCGAGTGTATGTGATACTTTCACTAAACTCCGGTTAGATGCCGAAGCGATGAAGAGCCACACATTTAGTCCGCCCGAGAAAATCCCCTCCTGTTAATTGCCGCTTTGTTAACACCCAAAGACGACCTGAGAGCCTCATTAAGGCCAAGTGAAAATTAGTTACTCTTGAGCGTTCGAAAAGTGCCGCTTAGCAGCGAAACGCGCTCCGGGGGATTTAGCAAAAAAAAAATGATTGCATTATGGCCAACGATGTTGCGTCCGTTTGAGTTCACCCGCGAAGCGTTTGGTTCATCTATTCTCTATGACTCTTTTTTTTCGCAGTGTAGGTGCGCGTGTGGTAGAAGAAAATCAATCATTGTTTCGACTAGAATTACTCGAACGACTACAATATCTCCTGAGGTGATTGAATCGAACCTCTCCCGTCTGGAATACATTGTGTCGCTGCACCTGTTACACAGGCCTGTGATACGGCTATACTGCCCTCAGCTCTCCGTGGTATTTCAACAATTGTAATAATAATAATAATAATAGCTATTATAATTAATATAATTATACCTATCAATAATCGCTAGGTCTACTTGTATTGAAGCATATCCTCTAACGTCTTCGATAGCGTTTTGTGGGTTTAAGTTTAGCTAAGAAGGACTGTCATAACAAATGACATGAGTGACAAGCTGCTGGCTTCTCTGCAGCGATTGCTTAAACCTAACCGAAACTATGACTATGGGTTTCGCAAAACAAAATCCACTCCCGAGGTGTGAATGCTGCAAGGGTACTTGGCCACAGCAAGACGTCTTCTCTATTCTTCTTCTATAATATAATATTAACCTGCTAACCTCGGCAATGAACCTACAACTTGAGCAGAACCTGGCACGCTGTGATTGGCTATGTAATGTGAAAGTTCGTCATTGCTGTTATTGTTGCTACTGTCATGGCTCCTGCCGCTTTTTCTGTTTGCACCTTAATTTATTTTGGACTTGGACGTGTCGTTACGTGGGCCATTGTTCGAAACGACTTTCATTTCCTTCAGAGCATACGCGTCCGGCGGGATTCGCACCTGAAACTCTAGGGTTCCAGGTCCTCGAGGCCACTCCCATGTCATCCTAATCTACCGCTACTATTACTAACACGGAATAAAACGCCGTCATCAAATAACTCAAGCAAGCGGGTCACCTTGTCGACCCTCGCATGTGGGCATTATGTTTAGGTCGTTAAGTTTTGCGACCATGACACGGCGATGAGTCTGCAAGCAACACAGTGTGATTGACGGCTCATTGACAGCGACTCGCAGCGGAAACCGGCAAATGGTTCTCTATTAATTTTGGCCGCTGCCTATTTTCTCACGTCGTTGCCGTTTGGTATTATTTTCGTTTCTGCTAGTTTTGTCGTTCAGCCCCGTGTACTTGACTGGTCCATATACACGCCCTCTGATGCAGTACCATCAATTTGACGATTAATGCTGCGTGTAGACGCACATACACACACACACGCAGACGTAACGGACTCCAGCCGTGAAACTCAACCTTGACTGGTCGGGACGGCCTAATCCAAGGGCATTATAGGGTTGTTACTAATACAACAACTGCTACCACTACTACTACTGCTATTGACATTTTCTCGGATATCAATTAGTTCATTATATATAAATATATTATATTGTGCAATACCTATCGATGTCGAGAGCGAAACGAGTTGATATCTGAGATATAAGGCATAAAAGAGCTGGAGGCAGTGATGGTGATGATACTGCAGTCGTACGATGATTTTTGACCACGAACGTATTCAGGTGTCAGCAAATTTACGGGCAATGAGTAACTAATGAACAATTTGTCAATGGTGTCTATTTCATTTTGGCGGCCCGGGAGACACTGCTTGTAGGACGACACATATGTAGGTGTGTAATTTTCTCTCGTATTTCGACATATAGATTTCTTCCGCTTCGCTGTTTGTTTTGTGTTGTTGCAGAATTTGTTATATTTTACAGCTTATCTTATTGTTCTCGTTGTTGCTACCTCGGATCGTATAGCGTGATATTTCGAAGCGGCACATTGTTGGTATCCGACTGCAGACTGCACGTGTTGAAACTAATGTAATTTTACGAACGGGACCAATGGCGGCCCTATATACACAAACACTCGTTATATGTATGTAAATCTCTTTCTATATATATATATATATATATATATATAAGAAAGGGAGTGTGTACCAGTAGGCTGAATGCCACTTTACGTGGGTGGTTACACAGAGTTCGAGCGAGGATGAGAAGATAACTGATCACCCTTCGTTGTCATCACAACAACAATAATGATAAAGAAGCATACACACTACCAATATATCTACTACATGACAACATATATATATATATATTGTATGCGAAGTATATATTATATGTACTAATAATGACTAAGCTAGTGTTTAAACACTCAACTTCTATATGAAGATATCAATGTATAATGTAAACATGAAAAAATGTATATTTTTAAAAAGGGATAGAGAAGACTTGAATTGTTCAACGAAGGGCCAATATCTCTGATATAAGGAGATACCATAAATGCTTACAGTGCGAACAGTAGGACACGTTTAATTACTACTAGTATTGCCCTTACTCAACCCGCTCAAGGGTCAGGATAGCCACTTCACGAATTCGGTCGCAGAAAATCCCAAACAATCGGCGCAAACAGCTAAACAGAAATGAACGGACAGTTTCAGGAAGAACGATTTCACCGATTACTTTGTTTGCAGTGTTCAATATTAGTACAATGGCGCCAATTTCAGCACACTCGTTGTACGGCTGGCCAACACTGATCATTCAGTTGGTTGATGATTCTCGTTTATGAAAACGATACCTACAAATCAATGCTGCGGCGTCCTTCCTTGGGTGTCTGGGGAATACAGTGCTCTCAAAAATAAGAGAAAGACAATGATTTTATTCGTCGCTCTGCGACCAACAAAATACAGAGGAAATATGGGCGGCGTTTAAATTTCTATAAATATCTATTTTCGTCTGCATAATACACGCTAACTATAAGCCGAATATAGTGAGTATATCGTTCACTTGGTCTAGCAGAATGGTCGACGCTACAATATAGGACAGATACACACATGCACATATATATATATATATATACACTGTGTGGAGACGATTTAATTAGAATCCGCTTTTCGAGGAGCTGCTTCCTTTCGAGGAAAACCTTGACGATAAGGTAGACTAATCTATAAAGTGCTCAACGCCTTCGATGATAAAATGATACGGTGTGCACGTGTGAATTGTCCAGCATGCCCTCTCCATAGCTTCTCGAACGTCCTGGATCACATGAACATGTCCTTTACAATGCGGACAAACAGAATCCGAAAACAGAGAAACAGATTCCCCCATGTCCTTTCTGTGATTCCTCCAAATGAGGCAAGAGACTGGTTATTCTGCCGAGAATCGCGCACGATCACCCCATATGTAATACAATGATAATGTTGAAGTACGTGCTCGAATCGTGTCTTGCGGTCGCTGTGTGTCACTCAATGGAACAGAAACATGACAACAACTGCCACTCTGCTATCGAGGTCACCCGCCCCCCCATGAGAAGCCTAAGGCATAGAGGAGACTATTGATTAACTTGAATTTTACCAACTTGATTGTATTGCATATTGCGAGGAGTTGACTTCGAGACGATGAATAGGTTTGAAGGATGTGAAATATTGTCCTAATAGAGGCGGAGAAGGGAGAGGATAGTAGGCTATTTCTCATGAAGGTACCTGGTCGTCTCTAGGAGAAACTTGTGTAGGCGTGAATACGATTACTAACTAGCCATAACCCAGTGACAGAGGAGCCGATGACGACGCTGGGGTCCGCTGCCGAGATGGTGTGAAATAGAAGTAGAAATGTTAGTGGGACATTGAGGGACAGAGAGAGAGAGAAATAAACGATGGAACTATGATGAAGGGTGAAGTGAACCAGAGATCCAGATGGAAGAGCCACCCAGATAACGGAGACATTAACGTACGCGCTGTATTTTACTAAACGATCTTTCCTCTGGAAAGAGGAACAGGGGGAAGGTTACATACATACACACACACACACATATATATATATACACAGACATTTGCGTAGGATGTCCGCCGAGGCGTCATGCCAGGCCGCATCAATAATATTGTTATCCCTGTTGTCGTTGGTGTTGTTATTGTTGTTGTTGCTGGCTGTCAAATCATGTGGTATGAATATGTATATGGATATGATCATATATACATATACATATATGTGCGATACAACAGTATAATAATAATTTATACTTATTAATGATAGTCAATATATATATATATATATATATATATCAATTGATAGATACACAAACTAATGAAAACTGCTTACTACTGAAATGAAGATTATTCGAATTATACGTAGATGCCCTAAAACGTCTATGTGTACTTTCTTTTTGCGAGGCTTCATAGCAAAAGACCGAGGCTAAATCAGTTGTTTGTAACCATCCCTTTTTGTGGTACCTACCGACCTCAGATAAATGAATATATATCCGAAATACAAGGGCAATCGAACTTGATTCTAAATCGAAATTGAGATCGTCGAGTAGCAGCTTCGGGGAGATGACACATGAGGATAGGCGCAAAGCCTGCGTCGACCCAATCGTTGTCTGTGAAAGGAATCGTCGAAGTTTAGCCAGAAAGAAGCGGAAATGAAGGTAGCCGATCCGACGGGGTAACACTGAGATAGAAGATCATCTATCTCCCTCTCTCTGTGCATCGTCCATACAAGTATTGTATACATTACTAATGCGGAAATATGTGTTAGAGTTTGGTTAATTACTACTAATTATATATATATATATATATTCGTCGGCCGATACATACGATAGGAAGTTACACAACACGAAATGACATGCACACGGAGAAATCAAATGTTTGATTGTACAAATCCACATATGTCATGAAACCTTATAAAAGTAGAAAAAAACCCCCTGCCTAAAGAAAGAAGGGCAGCCCCCACAACACAACCGTTTAGAAGCCTGGCACAGGGAAGGAGATATATATATACATACGACCGTTGTTCAATTGTTATTATTCATTGTTGAAGAGTTATATAAGACAATATTTATTATATAATACATATAAGAATATAATATATAGATATGTATATCAGAATGAAACAATAGATACTATCTAATTGTTACCGCTATCGCTATCCCCTGCCATCGCCAGATTGAGACAGTTACCGAAGGGGAAAATGATAGATAATTCCCTTTCAAATAAAGTACATTTCATAGGTGATAAAGGCGAAGAGGAGCTATGCTCGGCTTGGATGAATAAATATCTGAGTCTCGTACACTCGGTGGAAGTCTACGGTGGATTTAATAATTAGCAATCTTACACAGATACACTCGCAGAAATTAGCGAACACCGTTAATTGGTGATGAGAAATTATGAATGGGATAGCAGCAATAATGATAATAATAATAATAATCATTGGCACGTCAAGTAAATAGAGTAGAAATCGTACTCGTGAATGAATCTTCAGTTAGCAAATGATTCACGTCGAATATTGGGTCGTACACAGCTAGCATACACGGCAAATAATGCTGACACAATATTCAGAATTATAGTAAGCACCTTGTGCGGTTCTCTGGAGGACGGGGTCGGTGCATTGCCTAGTTCATACTAGCGTTAGAAATCAATGATCAACCAAGAGAAGAAGAAATAGAACACAAGGCATGACACGGTGGTGTCACTACTGCTACTGGCGCTTTGCTGGTGATTGTAGCGAGCGAGTTGAAACGCGACATCCGGAAAGTTCGGGAGAAAGCGACCAATCAAATCAAATAAACAAATATGAAACAAATGATCGACTCATAACAAGCAAACAGACAACAAACAAACAAACGAATTATTGTAAATGTATGTTTTTCTCTCGCACTTTCCTGTGTGAGTTCTTCTTCTTTATCTTCATCCTCCTGTGATAGGAAGCGGGCACGGCAGAAGCTTGCAGGGCCGAACGGGCGGAACACGGTCCGGCCCAGAGCTAGGGATCGTTGGGGATAACTTTCTAATTAGCCTCCCTCGGCCGCTCTGCTCGGTTGTGTCACCGTCCTAAATGTGGTCTATGATCGTATCCACCGTTGGACGATTGTTCTGGTACGCGTCGATCGGCGTCTCGTGCACAGGGATTCCTTTGGCTGGTGGAAGTGGACGAACCCCCTCCTGGCTATTGTTGTGCCAGCGGAGCAACTGAGAGCGAGAGAGATCTCGAAATGGAGCGCGCAACGACTGAGGGGGCCTTTGTGCCGCTAGACTTTCGAGTACTCGCAATAGGGATCGCATGATCGCCAAATTAATTCATATGCACATTATGTTTAGTTTGACGATCTGCGCAGATACGGCTCGGGTGTATTTTTACGATGGTACGTCAGAGGCGGAGAGGGGTATCAGTGTGATGGAGAGGTTATCCAAAGGTTAGGACTTATTTAACCTGGGTAGGCTAGATTGATTATACCTCTCAGTCTCGTAGTCCTTAGTTGTTTTTTTCTATTTCCCTTGAACGTACGAACACCACAATGATTGGATTATGCTTTTACTGTGCCACCCAGACAGAACATACATCCTCCTCTAAACACACATTGATCATTATTGCTTCGGAGCTTTTTGTTGCTCGGAAATTTCACGCCGTTACGCGTGTACATTCAACGAACGAAATCGTCTTGAGCTTGGCGATGGCCGAATCGATGTTATAGAGCTGATGTCGTAGGTAGTTTAGGAATTTTCCAATTTTGAAAAAGGGGCGCCAATCACAGTGATTTGTAGTGGCGACACCCAGCAAGCAGCATGCGCGGCGAGAATCGAGATTGAGCCACCGGGTTTTTGCAGGGGCAGACATTGTCTCTTCGTCTTTTTAATCGATGGAGTATGGGAAAACGACTGGAGTTGGGCTTGCCGCGAAAAAATCAATGTTATAGGCTTTAGACAAATAACGAAAATATTGACGATACAAGGGAAGAGTATATATATATATATACGATAAAAGTGAATAATAACGAGTATAACTAATTATATTATATAATAATTTAATCATACTTATTTTTAATGTTATTGTAACAATGAATTATATTGATCATTACGAATGATAATCCTAATATAATAATAATAATGAAGTACTATAGTAGTAACAGCATTATTATTATTATTATGCAGGGGGCACCATGTTACATAGATTCAACACACTTTGAAATAATGTGAAGAAAAAGCAGAAGAGAATAAATAATAAAATGGCATTATTTGTCACTAAGAGAAAGTTGCACGATGTTGTAGATTTATTGTGTCTTTTTGTTTCGACAGCTTTTGCAGGTATTATCGTACTGATCAACTGATTCTTAGCAGTGGATTGTAGCTGTTAAAGATATGCCGTACGCGTTCTTCGCAATGAATAATGATATTATTCATGTTTCAAATCACCTCTCGAAAATCGAATATATTTTCGGTTCTTATCGACTGTCGTCGAATCTCCGGTGTCTAGATACTGATTGTGTGTTATCATTTTGCACAACCGAAATATGACACATTATATTGTAGCAGGCTGCATGCGATGTCATATGCGCTATTCCTTGTGGTGTGTATGTTACTTGACACGTGCATTAATCTGATACAGAATAAATGCCTTAAACGTGTATTCTTTACAACGAGTTGTTGAAATAGAGGGGTGCGTTAAGTTAATGCACACTATTGTATACAAGATTCTGGTACATTCAGATTTCCATATTTAGCAAACATCAGGATAAAATTAGCAGAAACGTGCTGTTCGTTCGTAGTAATTCTCTTCAGGTCACTGGCGAACTTTGGGCTGAGGTGAGTGTCCGAACCTCGCGAGGAAGTGAGCTCCACACGGTCCGAAGATGATAAGCGAGTGCACGGCGGCTGGATTCTTTAACGGTGAATAGCATCTCAAACACCGTCGCGTGTTTGGCCGCGAGTTTAGCGACTGCAGTGACAGGAAAAGCAATGTCATTGGGAACAATCCCTCTGTACATATAAACGCGAAAAGTGCAAGGAGCACCTACGGCAGCTTGCCCAGCGGAAGAATGTAGTTTCATGAACGGATGTGCCACAGACTCTCTGCGGCGCAGGCTGAAGATGACCCGTAGTGCGTCATTTTGAATCATTTCTGCCCGGCGCAGTGTCCCCTTATAACCACCACCACAGAGGGAAAGGCCATAACTAAGAAGCGGCAAGGGCAAAGGTCTTATAACGCCCTTGAGTTGTCGAATCGACAAGGTGATAGCTTAGCATTTCGGGCAGAGAACTATTAAGTAAAGCTAAAGGTCTTATTGGTTCATTAAAGGAGTAACAGTTTTACAATGCTTAAGTATATATAAGTTCTTATAAGTATATTCTCACCCCCGCGATTTTCGAAAACCGGACTGAACTGGCGAGAAAAAGTTAATTGAGCCGAGACACAACTCCAGTCTATACAAAGCCACGCTCTCACAGGCTTCGGATAGGTACTCAATCAATAATATACGTCGGTAATTTAAAGGCAGCTTACGATCACCTTTGTATTTGAGGAGAGGAATAATCTTCGCCCCCTTAAGCTTAGCAGGGAAATCGCTGTCCAATTTGTCTTCGTCGATTCGAGTGCCCAACGTGCCTCCGCTATTGACGGGGACAAAAGCAAAGCAAGACTCCTGACTTGCCCAGAGATTGAAGCTAGTTCAAGGCACATGTCCTCCTGCAACCCAAGTGCCGAAACAGTTCTTGATCCTACTGTCGCGACGTTCCAGTTTGATTCGTCCACAATCTCTCGAGGAATAACTATTAATACCCGACCTACCTTCAAGAATATCGGGTGGCTTTGCCCCTACCAGAAATGAAGTCGATGAACTCCCAGTTCTCAGTTCAATCATTCTTCTGTTGCTGGCGTTTACTCGTCTATCGACTTTTCTCAGATTCTATTTTAGATCGATCCTCTTCTATCCGTCAATCATAACATGTTTTCCTTGATGGGAATTCCTTCACACTAGTCCTTTCCGTCTGGCCTTCTCGCTTCTCCAACCGTGGTCTTAGAATTCGTGTGGTAGCTAAACATTCGAGTTTCACATACCACATGTACGGAAATGATCAGTAATCGTTGTTCTTAATGGCGTACGTCATTTTTCGAGCGCGAGGTTTGCTTGTCCGCTTAGCATTGTTAGTGCAGTTGTATGCGATCACTGCGGGACTCTCCGGAGCGTGGTGCCACCCATTGAGAACCCATACACGATGATATTCATCGAGTTTTTCCTTGATGGAAGAAAGAGACCAGCATTCGCTCTATTCCTCTGTCGTTCTCTCGACCACAACTGTTAGCAACCGCTTGCTGATCGAACGTCGCTGCTTAGCTAACTAAACAGCCGAGGCTTCACTGTGAAGGACGAATGGAATTGTAAACAATGAACCATTTTCCAGGCTCCTCTAGCAAAACGATCCACAAAAGGTGGGAGGGGGTGAACATGTTCAACTATACGAGCTTATTCATCAAAATCAACCTACTCCTTGCAGGTTTCCTGAACGGTTAGTTCTTCTCTATATGTATTTTCCTCATGTATATCGATCCGCAAAGCATATTGAACAAATCGTGCTCACCTAATTCGTATCCTGAAGTTCCGCTTTAGATACCCACATCATTGTCAACCGACACGAAGCGTTCCCACTGCCAATTACCGTCGTATCCCACCGCAGAACAGATTGAACATAATTCAAGCTACAGGGGAACACTAAACAATTGTTTTTTTTTTTGTTGATTAGCTCTATTCCCGCCCCGTAACGTTCTACCGTTCTCTATTCCCGCCCCGTAACGTTCTACCGTTCTCTATTCCCCCCACTACCGTTCAGCTACTCGGCCCGCTCTCGGTGTTCCATGTGATCAACCAACCCAATCCCATCGTCCCCGCGTCACCACTATACTACGACAATACGTCCCACACAAGTGAAGACAGATAGCCAAATGAATCATAAATGTTTAGGGTTTATTGAACGTGTTCTCGTTATTCCTGCAATTCTCGTTTGCGGTAATGTTATTGTCGCTGCTTAATCACTGTTGCTGGCATGGTAAATCTTTCCTTCATCGAACCTTATTTCCCCAAGTCTTCTCGTAGTTTCTCTCTCCCTCTCTCAAATTATCGTCATCGCTGTAAACGTTTTGTCGTCTCCTTGTTGCAGTTATTTTCATTATAGCGTTTTTGTTGTATTTGCCATTTTTTTGGGGTGGTTTTAATTATTTTTCTGTTATTTTTATTATCGGGTTTTTGTTGTATTTGCCATTTTTAGAGTGCTTTTTCATTATTTTCCTTTATTCCACTTGTATCCCTCTGAATGTTTCTTTACTTCTACGACCTTCAACTCTACGAGACTGTACATATTCCACGTGTATACTAATCGAAGGGTAGGCACAACTTGTTGCTGTCTGCCTGTTAATCTGTATTTCCCTTCAAAAGCACATTGGGGGATGTCTCAGACATCCGTCTTATTACTTCGCTGGTCTTCGATAGTAGAAGCCAAGCCTTACATATTAAGAGGTGTCGAGTAGTCTTTACCAATATTACTACTTAAACAAAATAGCCCGCAGAACAACAACAATAATTAATAGGCAATTATACAAAACGAACCAAGTGAACCTCAGCGAGAACCCATAAAACAGTGGTAATCAATGCAGTGAAATGGCAAATGAACGTAGCCAGCACGCGACCCAAACTGAGACTTGTACTGAAATCGTCGTACTTCTGTAGTACTCGACATCTTCATGTGAATGCTCGGCTTCTACAATCGAACGTCAGTGAGAAAAATAAAACCAGAGACATTCCCAAAGTATCCTTGAAAGGAGATACTGATTAACAGGTAGACACACGGAGAGCAAGCTGTACAGAGCCGCGAAAGGACGACTATAGAAAAAAGCGCCTAGCTTTCAACCAGTATCCGCATATAATATGTACAGTCTCGTAGAGCTGAAGATTGTACAGAGAAAAATGGACACAGAAGGTCGAATTGAAGAAATAGGGAAATATAGATAAAAAGGCTCAAAAAGTGCCAAATACAACAAAAAAACTCCATAAAGACGAAAACTGCACCAACGATAATTGAAGAGAAAGAGAGAGGAAGAGAGTAACTAGGCGACGATAGGGGGAGAATTTTTGATGAAGAAACTGTTTACAATGTCAGCCACAGCGATTTAGCAGCGACAACAACGTCACTGCTAGCAGGCATTGCGGGGAAAAACTTCCAATAATTTGTCTATCTGTCCTCACTTGTCTGGAATGCATTGTAGTAATATAGCGGTGAGGCGGGGACGATTGTATTAGGTTGGTTTATCACGTGATCTATCGCGACTGGGCTGATTTGCTGAACAGTAGTGGAAACCATTCTGTAATAAATTTTGCCATTACCTTGACGTGCAGGGCTTGGCTTAGCAACGTAGGACGTAAGACGATTTCAAGTCTCAATGTGGTTTCTTGTTGGCTCGGTTTATTTGTCATTCCACTATATTCGTTGCCACCGTATTTATGAGCCCTCGGCTGACTGCTCATTTCGTTTATTTCTTATAATTGCTTTAATTATTATTGTTGTTGTTGTTGTACGGGCTTTTTTGTTCTAGTGGTATTGTTGGTATAAACTATTCAACATCTTCGTGAAGGCTCGCCTTCTAACATCGGAAGACCAGCAAAAAATCATCCAGGTGTGGTAAATTTTCCAGGACACCTTTGAAACCTTTGACACCTCTCGATTTGTATACACATAAAACAATATACCGACACACCGAGGCGAAGAGGAGGGATCGTAGAATTAGGGGAGGATTGTTGCTGATCGATGTAACTGATTAGTTTTTTCCTTTTCTTAATAAAGGTGGTTTATTATTATAATTATAATTATTATTCGTATTTACGCTGGCTTATAATAAAGGGTAATAAAGGTGATTGGCTGTAGGTCAGTGTACGACGTTCCAGTTGCTGCTGCTGCTCTCGACCGGTGGCAATGGCCGGTTTCCTCCTGTAGTTCTCCCTTCTACTCCTTCTTGCCGGCTACGACTTCGGCCATTGTCTTGGGCTGGTCAGACGGAGCCGCCGGCATCGGAGCGGGAGCCGCAGGCTGAGTGGGCGCCGTGCGTGCAATCTCTTCCTTGGCCTGGTGAGCCTGAAGCACAGCCACGGCCTCGTCAACCTTGGCGCGTAGCGATTCGTTGTGCTCGAGCATATGGAGAAGTTCGGAGTTGTCGATCTCCAATAGCATTCCTGGAATGGAGACAAAATGGTAAAAAGAACAGCCGACCGGTCAGAAATGTTCACTGTCATTTCAAATAACAATATATTGTACTCGTAATATAATATATATATATATATATATACATATTACGATTGCAATATATCACAATTGTAATATGTATATGTATAATGCGAGAGAAAATAACCTTAGAGTGTACAAGAACAGTGATGCCGCACAATCAAGCTTGCGTTTACATGAATTCTATGAATAACAAGGTCAGTATTGATCTGTCGAGAATGATCTGCGAAGGTTCGTAGAGTCGCACAATACGACGGGTGTCGACGCATTAAACAATTAAACAGGATAGTCCGCCCGTTACTGAATATTTGCCGAACAATAAATAGCCTTTCGATTAGCGTTAATCCGTCGCTTGGCAAGAAAAAAAGACGAAGCCCTCTTCAAAAACAGCGCAACTCAACACAGTCGACAATAGTAGACGAGAATGCTGGGAGCGGGTGATTGTAGCTGGCATCGAGACATCACGAGCAATCTCATCAGATGTGTTGAAGATCAGTAGCGCTATTTGGAGCGATGTAATTAGCGAGCTGATCTGAACCAGCAGCTGACATGAGTTGACAAAATTATACTTGGCATGATTACGTTCAACGAGAAAATTTCATGACGCCCCCCCACCGCGGATGATAACACTATTTCAGAGAAGAATCGATGTGCAGCAGCCAAGACGTTTGTCAACGCTGAGTACAGGTCACCTTTCGCAGTGAATATACAAATGAATAGGCACTGTTATACATGGTCAATGCGATGGCGGAATTCTCTTGAGAAATATATGATTACTGCACATATCTCGCGAATTGATATGTGGACCTCGAACGTCGGAATAATGTGAATATCAGCAGATGGAACAGATCTGCAATTTTTTCATTGACGCGATGATTATTCATTATTATTCCGAATTTGATAGCCGATGATCGACAACGTGCCGTTACACACTTGGGGCTTGGGAACTCCCGAGCTTTAGAACGGAACAGAGGCTCGAATGACGGCGGTTGAAGCGGCGATAGCAGATCCGATACAGACAGAGACTGTGTTGACTTCAAGAGCGTCTTCTTCCTTTTGTTGTTGTTATCAACAATGGTCCCGTACCGTTTCCGTGACGTCCGCTCTGATAACTTCTCCACCACGGGGGAAAATAGAGGGAGCGAATAGGGAATCAGTAGTAATGTGTTCGTCAAGCAATCAGCAGCTGCAGTAGCAGCATCAGGCCGAGTGTGCAGACAGAACACTAGCGACAGACCGCCAAGCCATACAGGTGATATCCAACGGCAACGACAGCATCAGCAGCGCCGCCGCCGTCATCACCACTATCAGACTACTACTACTACTGCAGGTACCACGACAACGACATCAGTTGCCATTAGCTGCTTATGGCAGGCAATTGCCTTGAGCAGAAGCACAACTAGAACCACGTTGGAGCTCTGAACCAGATCAGCAGGAGCAGCCCCAGCGGCACCACCATCAACAGGAGCGGCCGGAGCGGCAACGCACCGTCGTGGAGCTGGCCGCCCTGCCGCGGTGCCGCTGAAACGTGACCACCAATGACGACACCGACGACGCCTTCTGCACAGCAGCGCTCATCCACCAACAGCACCAGCATCCCTGGTGCAAGAATAAAGGAAGGAACGAGCCGAGCCGGACGGCGGGATCCACAAACCAACAAAGGGCCTCCCAGCCTCGTTCACTCATGCCAGAGAACTGTAGCTGCCACTACTGCTATAGTTACAGCAACAGCAGCGATCGACGTAGTGGTGCTGGTGGTGGTGATACCAACACGAGCGGGCAGCTGGCCGGAGCTGCTGCTGCTGGTCCCGAGCTCTGGCAAAAACACTACCATCACTGTGGCACCGGGGCAACAACAACAACACCACCAACGAACGACAACAAGACAACAGGAAGAGTGAGATGAGCAGCAACAACGACACGCGTGTGATTAGCGCGCTTCTACTGACGCAGCCAGAGGAGCTATAGTTTTGATGACATCAGTCATAATGGTAGGGTCATCTGAAAACGGTGGGGATGGGATATGTTCTGCAACGAGGCACAGAACTCTTCCGAGCGTCCTAGAACCCGCTCGCCAGCCAGAGGGGGGGGGGGGGGGGGGCACGTCGGTCCGGGTAAACGGAACCACCGCATCAGGGCGTCAAAACCCGCCCACCGCGGGAGTGCGACGACGACGACGTGGACGACAAATAATTGGCTGAGGCGAGTAGCGGCTTAGCCTGACCTGGCTAACGCAGGTTATCGCTGGTGCGATAAGCGCCTCAACGCGAAACGCGGCGTGTGGATAGCGATTGGCCACTAATGTCACGCCACATGAGTAAATGCAGCTGTATCAAGACTGAATAGGTTGGTCCATTTTTTTTGTTATCCTTGTACAGTAGAAGATCTACTGCGTGTAAAATACCTCAAAATAGAATATAATGCACGTGGACTTGCAAATGATTTTACTGAATAGCAAAGACGTGGGCGACGAGCCCTTGGGTCATCTCACCAGGAAAAAAAATGCTCTCAGCTGTTACATTTGAAGGAAATTCCCAAAGATTTCCCTCTGTATTGTGAATTCTCGTCGCAAGTTGCAATAATTTCGGAAATCAGATCCAATATATCTGCCGATCGACGAAAAGGAACAAATGCAATACCCATCAAAGGGATCATGTTTTCATATTTTAGGCAACACAACGGCACGTCGGGAGGGATAGTGAACAGCGTCACCAGAGCTGACTTCAAGTAATTTTGGTTTCAGGAGAGTGAACAACCCTGGAAAATTCGTACTTTTTGCCTCACTAACCAGTAGCTCAGGTGTTAATATTTAATAATCATACTGCATTAATTGAGCTGATCCTGAGTAGAACCGATCATTTTAGTGCGACTACATAAAGTCAATACGATGCATCTATATATATATAAAATCGAACAACGAACTTGACGAGAGCAAATTCTTCTTCAGCGTCACACCTTCTGAACGAAAGATACACAAAATTGTGCTAACTTCTCCAGTTCCAATAAATAGTCCGTTATAATTATATCGAATTCGATAATTATAATCATGCTTGATAATAATAACAATAATAAGTCATGGTTAATAGCGTATTAGGATATTATTTCGAGGACGAAAGCGCACCCCCCGACCAACGTTGCCTATTGGCTTCTTTAAATTACGTCACACTATATAATAAGCATAGAGACGTATTAAACGTCAGTCACTGGTCCATATGCAAGTGAGAATGCCTATGGTCTTATCCCGCAGTAAACTGATACCAAAAAGCTGATAAGAACTTTTGCTTCGTCTACTATTAATCAAATGCTTAATTTAGCATAAAAATATTACCAATGCTTTGATACGTACACCATGGCTACACGATTACTATTATAGTCAACACGATGTCATCAAAGATATCTCTCCTCCAAGAATAGAACAGAAACAAATCTAACAGGAGTTGAAGACTTCGTACCTTGATGTAGTGGAAAATAAGGGTAAGGTCTAAGTGGAGTCTACCAGAGGGTCCCCGGGACTGTTGGGCTAATTTTATGTTATATGTGAATCATCTCTTCCATTTGCATGCAAGACAAATCGATGGGTGCTTAATCTATAATTACCATAGCTATAAAATACTAGTAATAGAAATAATTACGATCATCGTTGGTGATGATCAAAAATGTCTACGAAGGCAACAAAGCAAGTGCAACCTCTGTGCAGTGCACCTCGTCACTTACCAGTGATCTTGCCGGCGAGCTCGGCGTGCACTCCGTAGATGAGCGGGAACAGCCGTTCGCCGAGCATTTGCTTCTGCTCGTGGGGTGGTGCTTCGGCCAGCATCTGCGTTGTTAGTGGCTCCTGGCCTTGGACGAGCACGGCGTTCGCGGCATTGCCACCGAGTGCGCCACTTGCAGCTCCGCCGGCACCTGCCCCTCCGGATGGTGGTTGCGGATTGCGTACGGTGCTCGTGTACTTGTAGTTGGCGCGTGTTCCGGCAGCCTGCTGGGGCGCTCCGCCTACGCGGCCGCTGACGCGACCTCCAGCGCCGGCTCCGCCAGCCAGTGGCTGTCCGGTGATGGGTCGGGCAGCATTGAGGGCGGCTGATCGGGCTGCGGGCCCACCGTGCGGAGCGGCATGAGCCGCTGATGGTTGTCCAGGCATCGCCGGACGCTGCGCACGAGGGAACGTCGCGGTGGCGGCGATCTGCTGGTTCGGCAACGGGTATTGGCCGCCGACACGGATGGGCTGGCCAGCAGGCCAACGCTGGGCAGGTCGGACGTTGCTGCCAACACTGCTGTTGGGATAGTAGGCTCGAGGTTGTTGCATAGTTGGCACGAAGTAGCTGGCCGGCGCCTGATTGAAGGGCAGCTGGCCGAATGGCATTCGAACGCCGGCGAATCGTTGGACGAATTGTGAGCTGAGATGGGCGCGACGGTCCTCCTTCCTCTGAGCCAGGGCGACGTATAGGGGCTTCTGCACGATAATTCGGCCGTTCATTTCTGTGACAGCCTTCGTGGCCTCCTCGGGGGAGGAGAAGCAGACAAAACCGAAACCCTTCGAGCGGGTTCCTGTCGAGTCCATCATCACCTTGGCAGAGGTAATTGTTCCGTAGGGAGCGAACTCCCGGCGCAGACGCTCGTCATCGATGACGTCATCCAGGTTCTTCACATACAGGTTCACACCCTGGTAGCGGTTCATGCGTTCGATCTTGAGCTGCTCGAACTTGCGTTTCAGATCGGCCTGGCGTTCGGCCTTCTTCTGGGCGCGACCGACGTAGATCTTCTTGCCATTACCCATCTCCTTGTCGTGGAGCTCCTTGACGGCCTGCTCGGCGGCCTCTGGGCTCTCGAAGCTCACAAAGCCGAATCCCTTCGATTTGCCACTGGGATCGGTCATGACGCGGGCCGACGTGATCTTGCCGTAGGCCTCGAACATCTCTTTCAGCTTGTCGTCATCCAGCTCTTCGCCGAAGTTCTTCACGTACACATTGGTGAAGAGGCGAGCTTTGTCGCCCATCATGCGCTCGCGCTCCGAGCGCGGTACGAACTTGCCTACGAACACCTTTTTCTCATTGAGCAGCATTCCATTCACCTTGCCAATAGCTTCATTGGCCGCTTCCTCGGTCTCGAAATGCACGAACCCGTAGCCGCGGGAGTTACCTTGCTCATCAGTGGCCACTCGGCACGACAGGATGTTACCGAAGGCCGAGAATGTATCGAAGATGGCCTTGTTGTCGATATCCTTATGGAGGTTCTTGATGAACACGTTGCCAACACCAGATTTGCGCAGGGACGGGTCTCGCTGACTCCACATGATCCGCATGGGGCGGCCTTTTAAAGGCTCGAAATTCATCGTATCTAGTGCCCGCTCGGCATCGCCAGGTTGGTGAAAGTTCACGTAAGCGTAGCCGAGCGAGCGTCGAGTAATCATATCTCTACATACCCGGATCGAGAGCACAGGTCCCGCCTGGCAGAACTTCTCGAACAACATCGACTCCGTAACATCTGGATCGAGGTCCCCGACGTACAGGGACGCCATCGTGTAGTTTCCTCCGCCGGAATTCATCCTCACTGTACCTTTTTTTGGTCCTTACTCAATGAGAGTTAGGCTTTTGCAATTTTTTTCGATTTTTTTGGTTTTTTTGAAAATTTAAGTGAGTAGCGTGGCGATTGCGAGACCTGAGCAACGAAGAATGACCATAGAGCAAGGCTCGCAGCTCTGAACCGCTATCCTCTCCTAAATCGCAAGCCGCCACCTCTCACCACGTGCGATCAACTGGCGCCGATTATTTCATCGCGACACGAAACAGCCCATTACGACTGCGGGAAACCTACGCACAACTCGCGTGCAGGTCATGCACGTCGCCTACCACTGACACGACGCATGTTCGGGATGCTCGCACGAAAACTCGAGGTAACAATTGTCCCAATTCGAATTTCGCGCCCGGTTCAATACCGCCGCCAACCCGCCAAGCAGCGCGGCTAAGGGTTGACATCACTCGCGCAGGCGCAGACGAGCGCCGAGCGATTCCTTTCTACTGCTATCACTACACTTATACCACCACGGGGCCAGCCAGCCAGCCAGCCAGCCAGGCTCACTGGCTGCCGTCCCGTGGCTGTGTCTGTCTGATTGTCCGTCCGCCCGTCCATCCGTCCGTCGGTCTGGCCGCTGGCAGCGCAGCTGAATGGAGCGAGCGGCCGTGTTGCCTGCCTCCTGCTTACGGCTGCTGTTACTAGCAGTAAGTAGTCTGGTTGCCTGGGCAGCCGCTATTCGGCATCGTCGCCGTCTTTGCATCAACAGCTGCAGTAGCCGCGATGGAGCTGCTGCTGCTGCCGCCGTTATTGGTCGTGGTACTACTGCTGGCCCATTCGTTTGTTCGTGCGTTCGCCCGTCTGTCGGTCGGTCGTCCGTCCGTCGGTCGTTGCTTGCCCATTGCATTGCATGGCCCAATGATGACTATTTTTGCCTCGGCCCTGGACAACAAGCAAGCGGCCAGACGTTGCCAGTCACACAGACAATCAGCAGCGAGCGAGCGAACGGACGAAGGTGGAAGGGAGGGAACGAGCCAGCCGACGAGAGGTGCCCCAGTGGCAACGACGGGCGACGTTCACGGCAACGGCGATTTTGCTCGAACGTTGTTGTAGGCCGGACGTTGCCGCCAATTACCCAAGACAGCGGTGGCGGCGGCGGCGACGATGACGGCCAGTTATCCTACAGCTCCCTACCCCTACTCAGCTGTTACTACCACTACTACAACTACTACGCCACTACCACCACGTAAAAGCTATGTAGCAGAAGCCGCACTGGACGGATTGTCCAGTGGTCAGTGGGTCGAGTAGTTAGTTAGTCCATCTACCTCGAGGAACGGTATTGGTAGCAACAACAGCACCGGCATTCGTGCTTGCTGTTGTTGTTGCTGTGCTGTGAAAAACGATCGCCCGGGGGGGGGGGGCATATTATAAATAATTCTATGCTGCTGCAGCAACAGCAGCAAGCTGAGCTGTTCGTTGACCAGTAACATTCTCTCTCTATCTATCCCTGTATGTATCTGCCTATTGGGTTGGTTGTCGGTTAGTTTGTTTGTCCGCTGGCTCGTTGTGACGGCCGGCTGCTGCTGCTGCTTGGCAGCGGTGGGATTTTTCAACAGTTTGTGCTTCGGGAGCTCGATTCCTTCGGCAGCAGTAGCAACTGCAAGAGCAAGAAGGGGCTGCAGAAGGTGTAGGTCATTCTAGACCGACAGCACCGTTGGCGATTGATGGATGTTGGCGGCTGTCTGCTGCTGAAACAGCAGCTACCAGCAAGTTGCTGTTGGTGAACCCTGCGTGCTTGCGTCTCGCCGTATATCTGCCTGTGTAGCGTTGCAGCTTCTTTGCGTTTGCGGCGGCGCAGGTGGTGGTGGCGGCGGGAACAGCGCTGAAGTGCTCTTTATTTGCAGTTAGTTTGGTCGATCGGTCTCTGCTGCCCATCCGGTAGTCGATCCATCCATCACGAAGGCTTGTTGGTGGCTGGGTGAACAATCCACAGCTATGTCTCTGTATAATCCATTATGTCTCGTTACATTAGGACGATAACGAGAGGCGCCATCGCGCCCACCGCTGCTGCCGATCCGCTCATGAGACGATTCGATTCGATGACGATCTCATTGAAACCTAAATCAAATCGTTCAGCCAACAGAAATACGTCGCAGAACGTATGGACGAGCGAGCAACTTGAAGAAGAACAACAACAACAAAATAACAAAAAAATCCCGTCGCTGAACAGCGACTACACAAAAAACAGCACATGCACATACTATCCGCGTTAAGTAATCAAGGAAATGAGAGAAGCTGAGGGGAAGAGGAGGATGATTAAAACATGAAATATTTTGATCGTTTATGCATAAATCGACGATGCGTAGATGACGTCGATGCTAAGACGTTCATGTGTCCGGCTCACGAACAGCCACACCTCAATCCCCGCCATGTATTGGCCGCGTGCAGGTCGTATTCGCGACGCAAAACACAACGACAAACGGAGAACAACGCTAGCTAGCTGCAGGCTGTGCAAACAGCTGAATAAGGAGAGTCAAGTCACTGCGGCTGCTGCTTGTGCTATATACAGATTACAGTTGTATATACAGATTACAGATTTACCAGAGGTGGACGGCAATTCGTCCCTGGACAATCACATACGATTTTTAATGATACAGTTCAATGCCTACGGGGATGTTTTCTGTTTTGTTTCGACTTTGTATATTGCCTACGGACGGAGCTCGTGCTATCATTTAACCCCTGTGCGCCATGCAATGTTGAATTAATTAATGGACCTTCGAATTGGAGAAAATAGAACTAGACTGACTGACTACCGATTCATTTAATTAATCGATCGTTAACTGATTTGAGTTAAGACCACACGACGATTCAGGTCTGATTGGTGGATTCTATCTATAAATATCCAGTAATAAAACATTCGAGTTGGTGACTAACCACCATTACATTTGGCCAAGTTGTTCAGTTGGATCGACCCCTATATGATTATTTCGCGAGCGAGGGAAAATCGCCAGCATCATATATTTCCATTGCGGTTGTGTACAGTGCATTTCAATCAATATTTCACTATCATACATTTGTAGATAGACACCTCCAGCTGTTAAAGGCTGTTGTGAAGCAATGCCGAGAGCAGTTAAATGTTGGCTGAGCGTCAGCCCGCCCGGCAAATCTGCTTTACTAAGCTGTATCAGCGGCAGGAGCTGCTTGTCGTACAGATCGAACGATACGACGCCTGATTTGCCTGGTGCCTTTCTTGCTAGCCAGCTTCGTGATCATCGAGCAACCCCCTAAAGACTCGCTAAATTTTGCTCACAACCAAACCAAGCTCCCTTCAAATCATCAATCGGCTATCGTTTGTCGACCTTAGTGTTACTGGTCTCACGAGGGGGCGGAAATATCGCCCCACGAACAATGGAAGGTTTCCGAAATGAATCATTGTAAGACCTCGTGGGTTCGTCCGCCCGTTCGCCTACTCAGTCGACGACTGCTCGCGGTCGATAGGAGCCCACGAATGAGAGAAAATCCGTACCGCAGAGTCTGTGGTACACACATGTCACATGCAATTGGCCGTCGGCCCTGTTCGTCTGGATCTCGAGGCTCACACCATCGCAGCCGCCACGTAGCAGTGGAGGGAGGACTCCTCCCACCGAGCAGCAGCAGCATTGTTTCAAAATGTTCCAATGTGCCTTGCTCCGATTGTTCACATTTGGATCGAACACGTGGGTGTACGACGCGTAATCGCCGTACGGCGAGGATGACTCGACACACGATGCACGCGAAAAGTTCCGTTATATTAATTTATTAATCAATTATGCTGTATTCGAATGAACGCCGATTCGTGAACGAGCGAGTTCTGCAATAGCTCGTATGTCTCGCGTGTTGAAAGCGAAACAGGTACAACAAAAGCTTTCGGCTTGGTTCAGCTTCAGACCGCAGTTTAACAACCGCCGCTCCGGCCATCGTCAACGGCCACAGTAACACGCGGAGGGGTAGGAACACTCGTGGTGGTAGCTACGAACGAAATAACGTCGAGGGAATAGTCAGACAACGCGTTTGACGCGTTTGCAACGAGAACGTATTCCACCTGGTAGGGTGTCGGGACGTCAATGTTTGTCGATTTGTTTAAATTTACTTAAAAATCAAGTTGGCAAATATTCCGTTTTCGTCTCAGTTTTGTTGAAAATGACGTACAAATTCAAAACAACGACGACCGATCGTAGCACGACCAAAATAACAAATATACACACACACACACCGAGCCTCACTGATTCAGACGACCGCGTCGGTTGGCATGATTTGGACACATCGTTTACGTAGCAGTGCAAGCTTTCCCCGTGAAGAAGAACGACGGTGTTCGATGACGCTGCTGTGGGTGTTCGTCCAGCTAGAATCGCAGCTCGTTTAAAATGGCATTAGCGCATAAAGACATCCGTTACAGTGGCATTAAGCCTCATTCACACCTATTTTCGTTGGGTGCGCGTAGGAACAGTGACCTACGCCCTACGGAGGCGTAAAAATACAGAGTATCAAATAGTATGGGTAGTTACAAGGAATTAGTAAACGAACCCTTAACCTGATGTATATGCACACTTAACTACTGGACGACTGAAGTCCCTTATGGAAACACTTCCCGTTCTATCTCTTTGAGCTTCACATACGCTGATCTCTCGCGAGATCTGCGCTTGTGAAGCTCATTCAATGTTTAGTTGCTTGATGTCATGTCGAGAAATATATATATATTTATTTATTTGATATATAATCGATGATTGCAAAGTCACTTAGAGAAAAAAACATTACAAGCCCATTGTTTCATTCGAAAATCAATATTTGACACGATTTTCGCTCTATTGATTAGGCAAGCTTTCCTGGGTCGGCCTCGTTGCCACCATTCGTAGTTCGAGCTGTAAGAACATAAAGCAGAGTTCGTGACCGGGCGTAGCGATTTCACTTCGTCGCGTGCCCTGCAGGGAGACATCTGTGTAATCGACTCGGGACTCACATCGCCTTGACAGTCATTTTTGCAATCTGCCCCAATGCAAAGCGGTCTAAAACGTCTAGTGTTACGTTGCCGGCATCCCCTTGAGGAGAGCTTCACAACGGAGTCACTACGTAAATGCTAATGGGCTTCAAAAATCGTCTCGCCCCCGGGTGGGCTCGAACCACCAACCTTTCGGTTAACAGCCGAACGCGCTAGCCAATTGCGCCACGGAGGCCTTGACAACGCTCAGTGAGGCTATCACCTTGAGTTTGGTGGACGATAATGGTCCATTTGGTTGTTCGAGATCAAAAGTGGATGCTATCGAGGAGGGAGTATCGGTTTTTATTAATTAGTGTTACTTTCGATGGTGCCATCGCCAATCTGTTATTAATTCTGGATCAATCAAAGAAGTCATATTTAGTCACTTGTGAACATCTTTGTAGATGCGTTTCCATTGACTTGTTAGTTTTCCAATCCTGAAACTTCTAGACTCCGGCATCCCGTCTACTCGGGCGAGCATTGTTTCAAAGTGTGTAACAAGCATCCCTGAGGATACATAGGAACACAGCTGATTTTTCATTCATTAGCCGCCTATACCCACTGAAAGATCTCACAATATCCATTCCTATGTGAGATGTCATTCTTCGCTGTTTCCTACAAACGACTCCTATAACCAGGAGTGATTGCGTCGCGATTGCTGATTACACACATTTATATAGGATTTTTGGAATTAGCGAAAATGTGAAAAGAAACCTGCTATCGTTTAAAACACGCTCCAGCTTGTGTATCCCATTGTCATAGAATGTATAGCTGTATTGTCCCTCATGGTGGTGTAATCTTAGGCATTACTCACGTAAGCTCATTTAGTAGAAGGCAGTCCGACGGTTCGATTAGGTCAATCGGCTTTATCAAACGCCCCCGTTTCATTTGCTTACAGCAGATATGGGCTTGAGGCCGCATGAAATCGTATGATCGATGGTATCGTCATTATCAGTATCTCTCATCAGGGCGTGCTGGTTAGCCTGAGAGAGAGATATTGATGTATAATATTATACAGAGCTTATTCTGAACCTCGACAGTGAAATATTGCCTTCCGGTGGACTTTTGAGTGTGGAGCATATTGGGATAGTCTGCCTTAATACTGCTACATATATGTATATACAGAAGGATCAGTGTAATGAGACCCTCGAGAGTGTCTCTTATCGCATATTGTGACATGTGTGATCAAGACACCTGCCACGTGAACATTGTGCACCACAGAACACTAAGGAATAAAAGAAGTCGAACATGTTCTCGTTTTAATGTTCTTTATTATTTCACTAAATCCCTGTATATTGCAGCGCCGATTCTGTTGGCGCACACGGCGACTCGATCGTTTACGAGCAGCTCACAAATACGTCATGAGATCAGCATCACGATCTCTCACTGGCTAGATGAGTTACACTCATAGGCTAATGTAGGGGGACATTACCTTTCACTCGAGTTTTACAAAGATGGTTTCCGTCGATTTGCATTTAACTAATTGTAGGCCACCTGGCTCATGAGTCTTAAACACCTTGATTCTCTCTCACTAACTGTATCGCTTACCTTCGTTTATCTTCGAAAGGACAAAGATGGCAGGGAAAACTTCAAAGGCTTCTTCCCTGGTTACATATTGCGTACCTATTGTTCTAGAGGTAGCTTACCTTGTATCTATCTACAATTTTCAATTTATTATTCGTTGATTTATTCCATAGAGAGCTGATGTTCGCAGAACAATTTATTAATAAACTGAACAATATGTATGTGGACCAACATGATACATAAAGCGGATTTTTTCCTCTCGAATAAGTGAAATCTCAGCCTGATTTCTTCCTTGAAGCTACCGTGTTCTTACTAGCTGTTCACCACGAGCAATGTCGGGGGAGAAATCTACCCCTATAAATTTGACGCCACCGCCCAGATTTTCGAGTGAACCTGCCAGATCGCTTCTCTTAGCCCATGCCAGCTGGACCACTCTGTTCGTACTACTGCAACTAAAGCTGTCAGCTATGTCCGCCAGCAAATCGTGAGCATTTCAAGTTACCCCACTCTCCCTCATAGTTTTCCAATCAGCCCCCGCACCCCACTCCCTCCGAATCCCGGGCTACCGCTTTCTTTTGCCTCCTTTTCGAGTATTTTCCCATTTTACCTTCTTTCCCATGTTTTTTTTGTATTTCTTCCCCCTTCGGAATACCCCCCTATCTCGTCCGTATTAGCCCCCTTTGGGCCTTCGTACGGCCTCTCTGTAGAAAAGACGCGTATGCAATCTGTTTCAATGAACCTCTGTACCAACGGCTCAGCACCTGACCTTATCTGCTTGTCTCCGATCAAAACGTTTTCTAAGCTAACTTCCAGCCATTTCTCTATGTGTCTGGCCTCGTAAATGGACCTTTAGGTATTACTACGACGATATGCCAGGGCCACCTTTGCGTTATTTCATCTATCCCATACCAGACAAGAATTCACAGATAAAGAAAGACGATAAAGAATCCCAAAGGTTCTCCGCGCCAGGGAGGATTTGAACCCTAACAACCACTGTCCGTCTCTCAGTAGTAGATCGTTCAGCCTCTTTGTCTTTGCCTTTGTTGTGCACACCCGGCGTCTGCTCGTGTTTGACGATAGAACGCGAACGAGGGCGAGGAAGCGCTGCGTTTTGCCGGAATCTGTCGAAATAAGATTTGTGTGGAGTGTGTGCGTGATTATTTCCAGTTGTTTCTAGGTGCGTTACGTTTTTGTTGAATATCTCAAAGCCGGTAAAACGTCTAGCCGTTTATGGGATATCTAATAGGAAGAGGCATATATCCTATATAGGGTGATCAATTAACAACCGATGGCTGTAGTTCTGTTCGATACTCTGCCGAGTGAGTGAAGGCGGATTCTAAAACATTAGAGGTTACTACTATAAGTCTGTATTGTGCTTAACAAGAATTGCTCCTTAGTTATGATTATCACCATATTTTCCTGATAGTCTCAGGTGCGGAATACTTCGTTAGTTTTAGCTATTAACATTGTGTTTTAATTGTAAGGTGGGATGACGCATTGCGGTGTAACACGAGGAATCGATCATACGAAGGTGCCCGATAGTACTTCCAATGTTTCTCTACGATATCCCAAGCTCTCCGTCTTTAGAAATAAATCATATATATATATATATTATATATAATTGGCATTCATTTAATTCACCCTCCCAGATATTTGTCTTCAAATGGACGTTTTTTATCCACTATGAAACGGAGGAATATATTCAAATCTGTATGTATTTTGCCCTACGAAACCTATTATTATTATTATCATTGATGCTTATTTCAGAGTTATTCTTGGAAGCACGACTTGCTACGGTTGCACCAAAACCAGCTATGAGTCGCAAGACTTCAACGTCAGATTTTCTGAAACAGCTCGTAGGTCGTCCCGTTGTTGTCAAACTCAACAATGGCCTCGACTACCGAGGCGTTCTCTCGTGTCTTGACGGGTAGGTCCTTTAAGAGGGTACGAGTGCTACCTTAGTTCACTTATTTGTATATTCTCGATGCAAAAAAGCCCGATGATATATTTTGTATAAGCATACGTCTCAGGATCATCACATATTTAAGGTCAGATATTTGACATCAGATATCTAAATCCGAATGAAATGAATATGGATTTGAGTGATTAGTGCAAGGGCAGTAAACGATAAAGCAGTAAAGACTATCCATTTTATTAGGTAACTGCTTCGTATTTATGATCCTTATCTTCTCGCCTGTGATCTCAGTTCGTCCGGAGTCGAAATTTTTAATTATGTTCTTGCTTCTCTTATAATATAATAATAATAACAAACACTTTATTCAAAGGTATAATATAATTGCTACAAGTCTCACTTATGTGCATTTTCAATTTCGGCTCCGGTTGCGCACGTTGCGTGCCCGTGATGTGCGCGTGATAATCTCCAGGGGAATAAATAAATCATTAACACATTTTTTCGTGGCTATAAATTTTGGGAGTATATTCCTTTTGGATCTTGTCGTAGTTTCGACAATATCAAATATTTTTGCAACCATCGTCGGTTGTTTCAACATCATTTTTTGAAGCAAGACTTTATCTAGGGCGTTAAGACGCTGGACGGCATCTACAATATTTACGTTCTCTTTGTCACATTTACATTTATATGCCACTCGTCTTATAAACTTTATATTTCTTTCGCTACGATAAAGCTGCTACAGCGGTTACAGTTGAAATCAGAGTACGGATATATAGATTTGCTTCTTTATTTGTTGTTCCCTATTGTAGACCTGTCGATTGACCGTCGAAAGTATTCCCTCGCGTAACACTTGTACGTAAACCACACAAGACAGACTCTTCCAAAGCATAATATGAACTTGCATGTTGCCGTTAATTGTGTATTTCAAGACGCACAATCAATAGTCAATGCCGTAAATTGAATCATTCCAGATATATGAACATTGCTCTGGAGCAAACAGAAGAATATGTCAATGGACAATTGAAAAACAAATATGGTGACGCCTTCATTCGTGGAAATAATGGTATGTAGCATCGAATCATGCGAACATGGTACGCCCTTTTACCGGCCGCTAAAAAAGTCTGCAAATTATTCTGCCCTCTCCTCAACCTGTCGACTATTGTGTTTATGCTGTCTGTTTTAATTTCCACTCAAATTAATGCGGTACTGTGAACTGCATGATGGGGTTTACACAAAACAGCGCGTCTAGTCCCACAGGCGAGAAGGTCTGCAGCGATTTCAGCCGTTCTGACGACGTTGTCATGTTTGCGTTCGCTAGGTTTATCGATCCAATTGATGTTTTGACCTGATAGTGCGCGCTACTCAATACAGACTCGTCTGGTCCGTACTGCTCGACCTTATTGAAGAAAGCCAATAGCTCAGAAGCAGCAGCACGGCTTGCTCAACTGTACTACTGATTATATTACTTTTCAACGACAAATTAACTACTAGAATCATTCGCTAATATGAAAATAACCAAGCCACTGTGGTCATTTCTCTTGTTAATGTTCATCGTTGCTTAATCTGAAACCTCGCTATTTCTTTTTGCTTTTCTGCCTATTGCGGCATTCGATTTGCAGTTCTGTACATTAGCACGGTGAAGCGTCGAGTATGAGAAGGACTCAACCGGCCGCCACGTCGCCCATTGACGAGCATCATTTGTCAGCTGCTGTTCATGTGTACATACTCACTCATCTATAGTGGGGTTTGCTAAATAATAAATTTTCAGGGTACTCAATAACTCAATAGGAAGCTTTTATTTTTGCGCAAACGGCCACATCGGGCTAATCTGACTTAATTTCTTCATATATTGTATCGGCGTATTCGTGTAGCTAAATGGTGTTGGACCTTGTGGAGTTCTAGCGAATTGTCATTGAACTGAGGATATGTTAATGTTATTCTCGTTTGATCGAACTATGAAACGAAACCCTCTCAAAACTAGAGGTGTGCTGCTGGCGGTTTGTTGTTTGTTACGTTTAATCGACAGCGACACTGGGCGACACATACTTTATAGTCCTAGTGAATGCATAATTAAACTCTGTGTTATGGGGTCTGCTATGATTCCGAGCTGTTGCATATGTTTTATTTTCACTTTGTTCAACAAAATTGTATGGGTAATGTTTACGATTAAGATAAATGAGTGTATGAAGGACTTTGGCGTCACGGTCTCACCGGACTTGGATTTTAGCCTGCACACTACACAAGTCATTCAGTCTGCAAAGTCAATTTGTAACACACGTTTTCGCTGTTTTATTGTTAAACAGCCGGAATTTTATATGCGCTCTATAAGAGCCTAGTAAAATCCAAATTTACGTACTGCTGTGAGGCCGGACGACCATATCCGAAAAAAAAACATTTAGACGCTATGGAGCGAGTTCAATTAAAGTTCTTAACACGCGTCTCGCTTAGATGTGGCATCGGCCGCTGGACTCTTACCTTACCTCCAAAAGGCTTCTATCCTCAAACACGTATTATAAATATTCTAACGTCAGATATAAAAATAATCTACGGAGTGGACAAACTGTACCATCAGTACAAATTGCCAGAACCAAAAGAATCAACAATTCGTTTTCTTCTCGAGCCACACGAATGCTCAGAGACACGAACGTTTATACTATACACCAACAAATGTTTGTAAACCAATTGTATACCCACCTCCCCCTCTTAATAATGGAGTATTTGAATTGACTTGAATAATGATGGAAAGACATCCGAGTCTTCAAAACATTCATGCTCGATTATTTTTTCCATATAGTTTTCCCTATAGTTCACCCGATAGTTTTTCACCCCACCAGTTGAGTCCGAGGTGAATGAGTGCCGCCGAAGTGGAATCAAATCGAGAGGTCCTGCGGTTTTCAGATAGCTGATGTTATTTCTATTGCACACTAGAGTGTGCCCGTTCCTTGTGGTAGGAGCTTTACAGATTCTTGCATGGACAGCCGTGAGAAGAACAGACAGTTCTAGCATAGTCTGCATACAGCGATATCAATATGGAAAAGTGATCCCCAAGAAATAGTTTAGAGCTCAGTACAGACCAGTGAGCCAGCGGGTGTTATGTGCTGCTGAACCTTGCTTGGATGAAGCTACTTGTTGCCAGTTTTTCTGAGTTCACTTCATAAGGCCTGAGCTGAAAGGCGATGGGCAACATGGTTCTACGAAACTGCGTAGAGCGTTTATTAATTCTGTATCATGGCGGTTATGGTTGTCGGCATCGCACACGCGTATACGTTCAATGCGGGCAACGGCGATATTTCGTATGAAAGTCGGGGTGCGTTGAGCTACAGCGAAACAGACTGATAACGTGTGTCGAGATCTGTAGCAGAGGCTCGACGTCTCGCAAGAGGATAAACCTGGCTAATCCGTAATCCATCCTACGCAGTGTCCACCCAGGTTTTCCGTAAATATCATTTGTCTCGACCTTGTTCAGATTGAAATGCGTAGTACAGTAGTATAATTATTAGAGCGATTTTAAGTATTTAGAAGCCTTGATCCGAATAGCCGTACGGCGTTAGCTCCATTTGCGAACTCAGTGCAAGTTCAAGTGCGAACGCGAAAGTATTGTTAAACGTGGAGCACACCCGAAAAGCACATGGGGGAGGTGTCATCAACGACAATAATCAAATCTGAATGTTGTTAATTAGAAGAAGACTGCCCGTAATCATCGCAAAAGAGGAGATAATGATAACATCACTTTATTATTATTATGAGCGCGAAATCGTATATTCACTTATAGCTTGCAGCAGACACCTACAGAAGTGCATATTCGATTTTCAGTACGCACGCACAAACGTTGTCTGTTAGAAAGCATCCATCGTCTGTTAATAGCTGTCGTTATCATCAACATCAACAAAATTACTTATGTACATGGCGGTTGCATGATTCGGGGTCAGGCTAAAATCGTCACCATCAAGATTTGCGCTCGCCCGATAGCTAGCTTTGGATGGCATCTACTAACGGCCACTAGCTGGTGAATATCTATGTATCTGCTCTGCTGTGGCTATGACAACTAGGCGGCGGTGTCATCCTGCTGGCGATTGTAGGTAATTGTGGTGTTCGCCGTACTTGGTGCGGGTGAGCTACGTTTGAATACAGCGTGCACCTTGCCGCGGTACAGGAAGCCGATGGAACCGATAAGGAAGCCTACCAATGTCATCGCGATGAGGAGACCCGCAAATGAACCTGAGAAACGAAAAAAATAAACGGATCACAAGGATATAAAACTCGATAAATAGTTACAGAAGATGAAGGGGAATACATATAGTTGGCCGGTAACGACAGTAAGTCAACGCACTCAAATAACGATCTAACGCAATTTTTTCGGGCTGACGCTTAGTTAACATTTCACTGAAATTCGACGCTGAGGTCCCCTTGCCTACGCAATCGTTAATATACGATTCAGTCAACCGCAATTACATACCATCTCCCATTCCACGAACGATCTCTTTGCTGGTTTTCTCATCTTGCCGAGTGGGATTGATAATATCAGCGACGTCCTTGTGCCCTAGAGGAAACCAAAGAGAATTAATTTTTTTTCCTATTTCTAATAATTAGTCGCGAACACACCGTTATTGAGGTAATGAGACGCAACATCTTCATGTCATACTGCAGTCGAAATTTGCATGTAGTATGCCCAAAGCTAACTACAAACGCCTATATCAAGGGAAGCAAAAAGAAGATAAACGATTCAGGTAACTTCGTGCGCGTTTGTGTTTTGTCTGCAGACAGCTACGAGAATAACAGGCCGTAATAACAGTCTGTCGTGGAATAGGAGGCGACTATTGGCTGCACTGTTCGAGAGGTTCCAGCTCGAATTTATCGGATTCTCGCTCCCCCCCGCCGGTCACCACATCCATCCACTGAGTTCATTTATTCAGTCGCTCATTCTGCTACTAACTGTTGCTGACATCCATTCAGCCACACGGCGCTTTGCACGCGTTTGCCGAGAGAGAGAGAGAGAGGGGCAAATAATGATAATGGCTAGGCTACTCACTCATGTACATCGTGCAGTGAGTGGCGGTCTCATGGGCGGGCTCGTGTTCGAGGTCAACATCGTACATGTAGCAGGTCTGTTCCTCCTCCTTGCTGTTGCAGTACGCCAAGCTTTTGCACTTATTGTCGGTGCCCTCACTGCATCGCTTTGCGCACTTGTCCAACGACACGGCTTTGAGCGGTGTGCCTGCTGACTTGAACTTGTACTTGCCGACAGGCGTGTAGTCGGACGCGAAGTGCAGCGCGTAATGGTCACACGTCTGGCTGTCGGTTAGCGATGAGGTGCCGCTGCTTTCGTACGCATAATGGGCCTCGTAGAATCTGCATTTCTTTGTTTTCGGGCAGAAATCGAACCCGTGACATTTCTTCAGCTGCGCCGACTGGCGACAGTCGGCCGCGCAGTCGCCGGCGGATTCTCCGTGAGCAGATGCCTGAGCATCCGAGTCAGGGATCTTGCCGGGGACATGCTCGAACTGCTGCAAATAGTTGATGCTGTAGACGCCGCACTCGCGGGTGTCGTTCTTCAGCGCCTTTGTCTGCTCCGGGTCAGGGTTCGATGTCGTGTGAATATTCAACGAGCTGAGTACGCATCTGCCTTTCTCTCGGTCGGCGCTAACGCAAACCGAGAACGATGCACAGGACGTGGTCATATCCTTTACACACTCACGATAACACCCGCGGACAGATCCGACAGTTTTGACCGAATGCGACGCCGGGTGCTCGACGTCAATCGTTTTACTGTCAAATTGCAGGTGGTACGGACTGCCACTGTCTCGGTCTGCAAGGGAGCGAAATGAGAATGATTAGTGCGGCTATGATGCGTTTGATGCGACTCTAATTGGCAATTGTCAGACGGCGAGAGCGCGTGTGTTGGCGCTGTGGAGAACTGGCAGCCTATCATAAAGTGCAAGGAGCCACAGAGTCATAATCGCGAACTGTGGAAGAGGGTGCCTAAACATTCTCTGCGCTGAGCCTCAGCTGTTTTCTCCATGTTATGTGACAGGCCTCTGCTTTGAACCTTGAGGAATTACTACGAGGAAATGTTTGGGGGCCAGCTTTGCCTTATGTGCAACCTTGTGGTACCTGACAAGAATTCTCAAGAATTCTGCCCACTGGACTCACTAATTATACGCTTGCTCATCTTATCGTTAGCTTTTTGTGATGTGAATCACACAGTACTGACCGTCAAATTGTGTCACGTGCGCCTGGAAGTCTCTAGCTGTGAAGACAGTTTTGTTCTCGGCCGACAATTGGACCGTCGATTCGAACTCTCTCGGTGAATGGTTCACCTTGTCTCCCAGATCATTGACAACCTCCTCCAAGCTCCTGTAGGTAAATGTTTTAACCGTGTCCGATCCTGGTGAACGTTACCAATGTCAGCATAGATGACAAACACAATGAGGTAACATGTACATAGAGGCATAGTTAGGACACACACACACATATATATATACGTATATATAATATATATATATATATATATATATGTATATATATATATATATATATATATATATATATATTATATATATATATATGTATATGCATCCATCTAACAAGGTTACTTGGTTCTACCCGTTTAGATGCGTCAACAAGAGGCACATATACGCTGTATGTAATTCATATGTAAAACTAGGTTGAAATAGAAGGCGCACGCTGCACATGCGTAACGCAGTACTGCCAGAGCTGGGGAACAGAGATTGGTCACGCACTGATGAATGGGAATGTGAACCGTGTTTTATAATTGATTCATAATGTTCATTTCTGTCTTGCCTGTGAAGTTTTCTCTCGTGAATAGCTTTTGTTCAATGTGATCCTTGTCGGAACGAACAAACGTATTTTTCACTAACTCTCCCCTAACTCCTCCCTTTTATAATATATTCGGGAGCTCGGTTTGCACAGCAGTTTAAGCTCTTTCTAGTGCTAGATGCGCCCATGACACATCCGTATTGTTTTTCAACCAGTCCTTATTGCTGTCAATTATATGGTAATCGATTTGTCACTTACTGTCGTACGCGCGGCACATTTTAACGTCTCCAGAAGGGTTTCCCCATTTCGTGTCGTCGGAGGTAGGCATCATGAAGCAATAGTGGTCAGAACAGTAAAGAATTGTCGCGCATTTCTCGGGTTCGCCAACGCATCGTTTAGCGCATGCTTCGGCATCCAATGAATCTTTACTATGTACGTCATATTTTGTATACTTATCTTTTCGCTTAGTAAACGATGTCAAATAATCTGGCGCCGTAAGAATTTTGGCGGTGGCGATTATTTTCCCATCATCCTGTACGTCAAGCTGCAATTACGGAGACGCAGACGATACGCGGTGAATTAGGGCTTTCATTTCTGCTCTTGCGTGTTCTTCAGAGGTTAATGTGAAAAATATCCACGTTATGGGCACGTGCTGGAGTAAGCGAATCATATTATTATTAATTATTATTCCATATCATTAATATTATTATTATTATTACTGTTGTCGACGCTAGTACTGTTTGCACAGGTAAGTATTTGCACAATATTTTAACGAACTTACCTTGAGATATGCAAGACGAAGAGAGGAGATTTGACCTACTCGAAGTATATTCACCCGAGTATTCATAGCCAGCTGCTCGACGGCGTTCACATCTTTGAATAGTTGTACGTCGTATGTGGCATCCGCTAAACGGAAAAAAATTTGGATAAAAATTATAAAAATGCTGGGCAAAAATTCTTACGCCTCGGCAGGTTATCTAAGTATCCGTATTCCTTCCCCGTAGGAAAAATGCTCCCTAATACCTCACCAGATTTTCTTCAGGATTTCTCCTGGATAGGAAAATCAAAAGCGGGACAATGGCGCAGCGGGGGTCTTGAAGGGCTCGGCTAGTTGGCCCCTGCTTCGGAACATAGCATATGCGAATGTTATGAGGGTACGCGCCTTCTCTAGAGATCGAAGTAATGCCAAGCGTGCCGACTCGAGAGAAGAGATGGACTCCCAGCAAAGGATGGTTTTAGTACGTAGAGGTGGTTTGTCATCCACGTCAACCACCGTGCACTGGATCGGCCCACTTTAATGGAAATTGAAATGTCTCAAGTGGTGTACGTGGGAAAATTCTCTCTTCTCAAAAAATGGTAAGGGTCAGACAGGAAGAGGAGCTCGAACAACAAGCGAATCTGGCCTAAGACGACGTGCAAGGGTGGATGGAAGAGTCTGGCCTTACCCTTGCACCGGAAGAGAGTGAGGCGATGTTACTCATCGGTTACAGAAAAACACCCGGCACAAATTAAACAAAAACTACCTGGTAAAAAGATTAGAATTGCCTCAGAAGCCAGGGTACTCAGGGGGCACATCGCATTGCTTCATAAGACGAACCTCTTGTTGCACCTACGTATCTTTTCCGATTGCATGTGTATCACATTGTCAGAATCCTTCCTAATGTACACGGACCTAGAGCAACTTCAGAAGATCGTTTTTTTCGGGCTTCGGGCTCGATGAGCCCTGCCATCTACGTAAAGATCAACAAATTCATTATCAGAGGAGCTCCAAGAACGGGAAGATAGCGACTTTGGATAGGGTGTCCAAGCCGCTCTACGAATGGCGAAAGAGAGAATACGATATCAAAATGGTAAGAGGACTGAAGTGCTATCCCGAGTGATTCTCCTGGTGCAAAGCCACCCGTCGTTATTCTAGATATTGGAGAATGAATAGCGAGCTGAACGATTTCCTCACACAAGCACTCACTGGTCACTGTGATTTTCAATTGTATTAATATAAATTATTCAGGGGTCACTTTTGATTTAGTTCGCCTAACAGAATGTATATGCGTAACCGAATACGTACGGTGGAACACCATCTCGATGTACTGGTATTCCCGCTGGCAGTCCTCAATGTTGAAGTTCTTGCCGAACTCATTGGCGTCACTAGTTGAATAGTAATCGTACAGCGAGATGGCTGTCACTTGATCAACGTTCTTCTGCTTTCTCTCCACTCGCAACGGAATCTGGCTTTCAGCTACGCCGTTTATGTTAATATTGATGTTCGGTTTGGTGTAATACAAGCGTACGACATCCTCGTCCCCGATTGCCTCCCAGACGTCGGCAGGGATCCCGCGCACCATGGTCTCGCCTAAGAGTTGAGACGCAGGAACGAAATCCAACGGAAAGACGTTTCACACCTATTGGTACACCTCGTACGGCTGACACTGACGAAACACTATCCATCCGCAACACGTGACTCCTAGCGGGTACACTAGTTCTAGAGCTGATAGCCTGCGTCATTTTGTATTTGACGAAACATCCTGCACATACCAGTAAATGACTGCGCCGTGCTCTTCGTCTGGTCCGCGAATTACCTAGACATTGTTTCTTTTATCCTTTGTTTGTTGTGTCAAATAAAGTAAAGGTGAAGCTTTATTGATTTATTAAAGGAACTGCATACAATGCTTAAGTTCTCTTATATGTCATGCAACGGGAAAGTGTAGTTTATTGTAAATAAGCTTCAGTTCTGGTATTAAATTTGAATTTATATATATATATATATATATATATATATATATACCAATGCAAAAGGCTTTTCACGCTAAATTACGACAAAGTTTCCATAAATATTTTGTACAAATTAGTATTAAGTTTTACTGAATCTCAATTTGAATGAACGAATGAACGCGAGGACGTTGTTCACGGACGGGTTTTGTTGCCAGCTCTTTTGGTTGTATGCACGAACCAGCAATTTGAACAAACCCTTCAAAGTTCCCGTTGAAAAAATGAAGCAAAAAATATAATTGCACCTCTCGCCGTGAGAGACATATGACAAAATATTTGGCTGGTATTGCATAATACAAAGAAAGATCGAATATACACCTTTACAATTCTATACGATCTGTAGGCTAAAATGATTATCTAATACAATAACGAGCATTATGATAACAACATCTTACCCAGGAGCTGTTTTGGTCCCGTATGCAAACACGTTGGCTGAAGGGAGTGAGCTATTATCTCTCGAGAAAGGAGCCCCAGACAACCCAGAGCAAATAAGGGACAGAACAGGGGCTGGACTCTTTAACGGCAAAAAGAACCGCAGACTACGTCCGCCTGTTCTCTTCACTTCGGCGGCGACCGGAAGAGCAATGCCACTTCGAGTATATATAAGACGAGTGGCTCACAAAGGCTAATGCGCCAAAGAGGATGTGAAAATTGTAGATTTATTCACCGACCTCTTAATGACAACAAATTGAATTAAAACGACCACCCGTTGAATTTTAAGCAAGACTCTCAATTTGAAGATTGTAATCCGCCTTTGAAATAAAATGTTCGTATATAAGTCTCTTGGGTCATACTTACCAATGTAGTACTTCTTGGGCCTTCCTAGTGCTCTAATAGCATACAGGCCTGAGCAGACGGCACCACTCGCCTCGTCGGCTTGGATATCGTTCGCTTTCGAGACACAGGTGTCCGTAATGGTGTACTTGACTCCATGTTTATCGTCGCGAATGACCGAAGAGCCTTCAAACGGACTATCGCATCGACTCAAACGTTCATTCTTAGTCAAGTCGTACCACTCCTGAAATCGGCGGCGTTAGAGTTCAAGCGAAAGGGATACAGTAACAACTTCCCCGTGGTGGACAATTCTTGCTGAGTTCAATTCATACTGGGGCCTAATGAGAATTACGGCTGTCAACACAGTATCATTTGCGCAATTGTCGCACAACAATACTGGAATGAATAATAATCTTCTGAACTGTTTATTTCTCGTGGATGTGTAACGGATGCCCTTTATACCGTGACCATCTGCAGATGAAATGAAGACTTCATAGAGTAGCAAGCGACGACAGTGTTTATACGATTACCTCGGTGCTAACGGTGTCGCTAGCTTTGTCTTCGAGGGCGGCCACAAATGATACCCTCTGCCCTATGGGTGGATCGTCCATGTCAGGGTTACTGGGCAGCTCGCAGCCGTTTTTGAACGGAAGCTGAAATAGAGCAATCAATTTAGTCCAAACAATAAGAACTAAACGTATAATACACCTATCATAATTTGGCATGATTTGCATAACTAAGAGCACTTATAGGACAATCCAATATTGTACAATAGCTCTCGCTTTTGACGACCGATTGAAATGTGTTCCAGGAGAGTTATCGTCAACGTCACACTAACATAGCAGCTATGATATAATAGCTAGATCAATTGGACCTCAATTGGTCCACTCGACTGAGGCGGGCCACAGCCTGGAGAAGACGTTCGCGTAATAAGACGCGTACTGATTTCGTTTTGGTTTCAACACCAATTAGTTCAATCCCATGTTGAAATTCGTTTTTGTGACCGTTGACAAATTCGCACACGTTTCATTCTATATGTAGATATGAGGGCAGCAACGACGTGTTCGCAATTTGCTATTTACCTGGAAGAGTGACGCAGTACGATATAGCTCCATTGAGGTGAGATCGTGGACCTGAAAGAAGTCGTAGAGTGTTGTGGATGTGTTGTTGTTGGAATCAGTTGAGAGCTTCGTTATTCGAACTGGGAATAGTGGACGTTCGTTTTCAGCCAGCACGTGCATCGTCCAATGTTCTATAGGTGCCAATCACGTGTGACCATCCGCGAGACAGACACAAATTGCAATATGGAAAACAACGCGTCAGCATGTTAGTATAGATTAGCGATATACTGTTCTTCTAGTGTCATCATTCAGATGTGAATTACTATAGTATATTCGGAACGATCGGAAGACCTGCAGCGACATCGCCCTAGCGGGACGAGATCGTTCAATCGCGCGTTCGGATGTGAACACGGGAACACAATTCATTCTTGGTCGAATCGTTGGTTCACTTACTGGAAAGCTCATGACGGAAGTTTGTTTGAAAATCGATCCAGTATATGCCGCAATTCGTGTTGCCTAAATTGTCCACTGTGACATTTTTGGTGTAATCGAAAATATCCCTCTCTAGATTGTCTTTCCATCTTATAGCCGTACCCTGTACGGTGGACGAAGACATACTAATATATGTATTACTATATTAGCATGTCTTCGTCGATCAATAGCTATAATGGTATGATGATAATTATCGTTGAATACGAACCAGCTGGGAAAAATACGTAGAATACATCATCTGTGTTATGATTCTCGTCCGGGATGAGTTTGAATACAACGCTGTCGACCTCAATTCCGCGAACGTCGTACTCAGCTGTCTAAAAACACGACGGTGATCGAAGCAACAGACGTGATGATGTGTCATCGTGTGTGTCCTGATATTGAGTACGTCTTATTTATATTGTTAATATAATAGTAAGTGCGTTAATGCTCTGGATACAGCTCATATAGCTATACATTTTGAATGATTAGCCCACTTACGATGGGGTCAATAAAACACATTCATTCATTCGATATAAGGACAAAAGCATATAGGGTCATTTCATATTAGAGAGGCTAGAAAATAACAGCGGTGTTCGTGACGAGCTCTGAAGGTTATCAGTGCCACTGATCCTCTGAGCGTGATGAAATTTGTGTCGTTCCAAGCCGGAGCTCGAATATCGAACGGGGCAGGGCTGGCATGGCTAAACACGTGGCTGCAAATGGCAATTACATAACAATGCACAAGCATTCGGAATCTACTCGATTGTGCAATTGGTGACGAGAACCCATTGGTGGTCGCTTTAGTCTTAAAGCTAGCTGTCGTTGGTGACTGATGAACGGGACGTATGGAGGATGCATATGACATCAAACGCACCCGTCCTTGAACGACGTGGATGTTTTACACTAGTACTAGCTGTTGAATCTACAGAGCAGGTCTGGAAGTCTCCCGACTCTACAGTATCCGACGCCCTCAGCCAATGTCTAAGAGGAAGACTGTATGTTCACTAATTAAGATGGAACAGTCGAAGTAATGTGCTAATCGATCGGAGCCATCTCAGTGTGGCGGGAAGAAAGGGGGTAAGCCTGTTTAATGGGTTTGGGCCGCTCAACGCACGTGTGCATCATCAGGCATTCCCGTAATACCCCATAAAAGGAGGTCGAAACCACCTGAAGTTAGTTTGTAGAATGAGATTGTATCATTAGGTCATGGTCGAAACTCGATCCATGTCGTCTTCTCGGTTCAGGGTTGATCGATTATATTTCTAGGTCAGCGTTTCGGCTGCATCGCTGCGATTGTCAACCTAGCTGTACTCCCATCCGCCAGTACGGTACATAGTATATGATGTAATGGAGAGAGGCGTTTTCAGAAACTGACATGTATGGACGATGTTCGTGTAATACATATGAATAGGACTAATTCCATATTGTATATCTGATAAACGTGTATATATTATATATATATATATATATATAGATACTATTCATGAAGATATTAGGTGTTGATGATACCCTGTTGAAATTCTTCCTAGGAAGGTCCAGGATGATCGAGGTTGGTCCTAGGTAGTATTTATCCTTCAACCAATTCTTGTGCTTCAACATGAAGTTTTTCGGATCCTTTCCAGCCTCTGCAGCTGTCATAATGTTGCACTCAGCTGACGTTGAAGTGAGGCCCAAAATAAAGAGAGGACATAGGTTAGTCGATGAGTGAAATTGTTCGTGAAGATTTTGTCTTATCGTGAGAGCTCACCACTGAGCGTGTCACTAGATCGCTGTTCTACGGAGAGAAAACGCTACAATCACATTGAATCTACAATGACAAAAGGGCCAATAAATATTTTGCAGGATGAGTCACTATTGCACAACTACGATGCTCAGGGGGCGGGCGCGGTGTTAGATAGTGCAGCCTTATTGTTCGACAAATTGTGACCTCCTATATGATGGCACATAGGTGGCAGAGCTCTCCGGACAGGGAACTATGAATAGCAGCATATCCCTGCTAAATTTCCATAAGCCTTTATTACCACTAGACCTGGATAGAGTGCGTTGCATTCGGAGAAAGGTTAAAGCATGCTGTCAGGAAGAACTTTCTCGGCTTCAGCAAAAAGCATTGACTATCAGCACGAACAGAAATTATCCCCTGAATAAATACAGAATAAATACTAGTTCGCTAGCAAACTCCAATCCAGTGTTCAGGTATCGATTCTCCCACACGATCATACCGAACGTCATAATACTGGATCCCACTGCGACGCCATCATAGGATTTAGAGAAAATTTGTCTATTTTTGAAGAATTTCTGTAGCCACATCGAATTCGGCCTCATATGCGCATACGAGGTCTTCATTCCGTCATCGATCGCTTCGTCAACGCCCGAACTTGCCTTGGCCAAGAACATCGTGCCAAAATGACAGGGATAGTTTATCGGATATTTAAGGCGTTGATTTGTAATTATCTTCCTTCTCTCTTGTCCGATTCCTTCGTAAGTTATTGGTTCGCCCCCTCGACCCTATGTTTTTTTATGCCATCGAATCTGTTGAGCCATTGGTTTTCTCATCTGGTAACCAGAGCCAAAAGAAGTATATCGTTTGACTTGTCTACCACCCGCTGCAAAAATGTGCCAATAAAGCACGCTCTAATTTTAAGTCTGCAATTTTCAATCAAATGGGAAAATTGAATTTAAACTGTGCTTTCATTTGAAATAGTCATGTTGTTCCGGCAGCCGGAATCTAGCTTCACTAACATACAATACAATAACATGACAAGTGTCACAACCGTCATAGAAATAATAATAAAAAAAAAATGCAACTCACCTGCTGTTTCATTGTAGCGCACAAATACCGACTCGTCGGAGTCCAGCGCTGCTTGAAAGATAATATTTCACCCGTAATTAGTTATATATATATATATATATATATATATATATCAAAGATTACGTGTTGATTATACATGTCGTGGGCATCCGAGTACGATGTATACCAAGATAGAATCCTAATAATTCAGCAAATATTGTTTAATAGAGTCACATGGGTGTCCATATATTAATTGATCCTCCCACCACAAAGTTAACTGACTATGTCACTGTCACTAGCGTTATCAGTATTATTATGATTATATAGCATATGTATTAGTCAATTATAAAAGTGGGCGATAATTGTACCCAATATTATATCATTATTATTATTATTATTAGTTACAATAACGATTAATGAATATGAGCGATTGATAATCATTTTGCCGTAACTCACCCATTGACGCCGTCGCGTGTCTCAGGTGGTCATAGTAGAACAGGCTGGTTCCTGACGGCGAGTGTGTTATAGCGTGTATACCAATCGAACCATCGTGGAACTCCTCGATAATTTCGGTTTCTGCTGAACCGCTTGGGGTGATCGTGGTAATAGCCACCTTCGCCGTGAAGGTACCTTCGAGCAGCTCTTTGTCCAGCCGATCCAAGATTTTGACCAGATCTAGACAGACGAATTAATAGATGTAAAGAAAAATAATAATAAAAAAAGACGGCGAACGTCGTTCCTCAATTCTCTGCGACAGAATAAATTAAGCAGGTGACTCGAATCGGTTTCAGCCATTTTTTCTGTCTAACTATTCAAGGTTGTTGTTACTAGACAACGCCAATTAGCTATTAGGTCTAGAAGATCATGCATCGGTGTCTAATTCGTGAAAATATGAACCAGCGATCGGTCCATGTATATTTTGATACACGATATTGCTAGTGTACATGGTATCGACGAATGATGATGGTGGAGGACTGAACGCTTTTCTACGGAGTGAAACTCCATAGCTTGCACATAACCCTATCGAACATGTCGCCAAAGTGGTGAGGAGCATTTATGAATGATTTGCATACTGTATCTGTGAATATGGTAGACATGGCTAAAACATCGGTGTTGAGTGAGACAACGTGATCGTTGTTTTGCGCACGAGTAGCGCAGACAAATGAACCTCGTGCCACGCCATCAATCATTTGAGTGTTGATCGATATTTTAACTGTTCCTTTTTTTAATATTGTCTTGTAAGAAAAAAAAATGTATCAGGCTGCGCTGGATACATTGTTCAGGTTGACAGTGAGTAAACTTTCGGTTGAACAATGCGCGGTGCTAGACTTTGGGTATAGCAACCCGAAGAAAAGTGATCTTGAATATAACTATCATATCTTACACTGACAGCAGTTAATCAGACGCGTGATATAGGCAATATGCCGGATACCCCAAAGAAAATTTCAGCCAACCAGAGGGGTTCAGCCAACATTTGACATCGATGGCGCTGCATTCAGCATTGTTTCATAGGATGTGAACCCGCTTTAAATTCAAATGTGCAACGGCGGAAGTCGAATCCTTATAGCAGCGTCCGTCCCTTGATTGCAAGGCAAGAACACACGAACGCACCACGGCACCGGACTCGACAATATAGTTAATATCTGCCGTGGTAATACTGTTCCTAACAAGTATTATTAGGCTTATTATTATTATTATTATTATTGTCGCATATCACGTATGTAGCTATAAAACTGGGCAGGGCCAGAGGAGAGCATGCTAATTAGAGGGTGACGACAAAAATTACAGTAGGCTCCAGTGAGGCTAGCATATTCGGGGCAGTATATCAACGATATCAGAGGAGAGCGCTCTCAAGCGATACCTCATCACAGCACGAGTAACGGGCGTGGGAGACCGTGTTCATTCTATAGAGACAGAGAATCTCTGATCCACCTTCAGTGATTCGATGAAGAAGGACACGCATGTATTTGATTCACACGTTCGTTGGTTCAGGATCTTCTTTGCCGACCCTCAGTTCCGCCATCGACGGAAATTGATCGGCACAGTCGGTGTGCGATATATAAATAAGGAAGGCAAAATCAGCTATATATTCTATATATGGGCTGTTCCGCCGCTCAGGGTCTGTAGCCCATTAAAGGGAAGTCAGTAAGTGTTGTTGTACACTGTGAAGGCTTATCATCTCTAGGAAGAAATGAGAATCGAGAAACTGGATCGGGTATGGTGCTGGTTGTTACCATTACGCGTGGCACACGAGCGAGGCTATTTTAATTACTACGCCGATCATTAGATGTAGACAAGGGAGACAGAATTACTGGACTGCACTGTATGGCCACTTGGGTAAGAGAGTGGGTCTTTTGTTCAACACGTCTAAATTTTCTGAGTCACCCGCATAACATTAACAGCAGGGACACATCTTTTGAGATGCAGGAAATCAGTAGAAAACTGGAAATTTTGCTAACTGGTCGCGTATTGTATGGTCTGTCGCAGATAAGCGGGGTGGTTTATTCCACCTCGAGTGCGGTTCCAACTCTGTCCTTTCGCGTTTATTAGTTGTAACGATAAAACAGACAGGTTTTGCTTGACCAAAGAGAAATATACTTTATGCGTTAGGCAATTACATTGTCCGAATGACTCGAACGGGAAGCGCGCTAAGTCAGAAGCGGCTCTTGTAGCTCGAGTTTTGCTATACCACAAACATACCTAGATATGACAGCACAGTCGTTCGTAAGACGAGAAAATCAGAATTTCAAAGAACACAAGCCATTCAGGCAGCTGTGGGTGTTATCTGCAAAAAAACAAACACTTCACATCCACAACTTTTCTGGCGGGTAAAAACACTCCTGTGCTATATAGTTTGTTCGGAGCAGACAATAACAATGCATTCAGCTGGGTTCATCGTAACTAGTCCAAAAATGGACCCGCACTAGAATTTATGTTCTTTGTCTTCTGCCTTCTGACTCGATCACTTAGTCCTAGGGGAACCTTGCCAGCAGGCATCCACGTTAGTTAACCATTGAGTCAAGTGAAAATCGTACAGGAAAGTTGTGGTCTGTCTAGAGAAAAAGAATGCTCACCAGCCGTCGTGATTGCACGTGACAGCCCCGCTGCGTTCAACAGCAGCAGGGCCGTACAAACGGCAATCCTCATCTTTGTCAAACCTCACGGACGATCAATCGCGACACGGGTAAGTCTTCGGGACGAAACCTCACTACTGTTGACTTTGAGCCAATGTATCTGTCAAACGGGAACTCGGTGCGACTCCGTGCTTACGCGACTGTGTCACTGGTGCTGACGGACATTCTACACGCATAGCTAACTCTGGTTGGCTATCGGCCGCGTACAGGGATGCCGTAGAACAAGGCGACAGACCCGAGGACTGTCTGGGGGCGTGATTACGCCAGCTCCCAAGAGATCAAGGGATTTAATGATGGCTGGCTGCTGCTGCTGCGACAAGATTAAAAATTTAGCAAAAGATGAAATGTGAAGGTGCCGGGACAGGATCGATGAGCGATTATCGACGTGAGTAGGGCAGGCATGGACATTTGGCTGCGGTAAATGGGATGAGGTTGGCAGAAACCAGGCGGTTCCACGAGATCGTAGGTATGGGCAACTCGAACTGCTTGAATAGATAAGGTTGTCTAGAATGAAATATGGACACAGACACACGCACACACTCTCATACATATTCTGGAGCGGCATAATGTTAAGATGGTATGAAATAGCCGTTTTGAACGGCATCAAGTTGAAGGATCTTGACATCAACGGGTGTATTATGATGCGTACTATACTACGCATGGGTCTTGCCAACGACATGTCTTGGCATAATAAGCTATTGTACAATAGATGCCTACGAGGGAACCCCCATGGAGTATAACGTGGATTTTAACGTGGTAACGTTTGTAACGTGGTTCTAACTCACCTAACTGGAAATAAGTTAGTAATAAGTAAGAAATATACAGCTACGCATATCTAGCTGTGGATTGTTTTCGGTGTGTGTACCACTAATATCTGGCGAATCTGTATGCGTTTGGAGACTTTTTTCTTTTTTTCTTTATTGTATAATACAGCTTGCTGAACAGCTATTATGTACCACATACGAACTCACAATGAGCTCCATTCATGGATATCCACGTGTTGTAGTTTAAGCTGCTCGAGCGGGTGCATCCAATGAATTGGCAGATGAACTCCAAATGCCGCCATCTCTTCGAGAGGTCCACAACAGCGGAGCAGCATACGAACACAGTATACGAATACAGCAAATGGCAGCTGATACCTAGCCTGCTTCCAAGTGCATGACATGTGACATTCGCGCACGCAAGAGACGTGATCTAACAACCTGTGAGGCAGCTAACCAGCTCAAGTGCAGCTAGCTAGGGTGTGGATCAGATGCAGGACGTCGTCTTCAAGTGCCAAACAGCCGATTGTGCAGGGGTCTTGTTGTTGTTTGGCAGGAATAGAATCCCATTGATCAAATTGACATCCCCTGCTGTTATGTATCGAAGTGTTTCGTGGGGAGAATACCCTTAAATTCGTTAAGTGAATTCGTCATCCTTCACCATCGAAACGTAGCGAGAAGCGAGTGTACGCCAGACCTCTGAGAAACAGCTGAAACAAGTACGAGCGATCATTTCGTAGCTGACAGTCAGAGCGAGCAAACATGTTTTAACTATAAAAGTTTCGTTATAACTTGAGTTTCGCAAATTAACAATCGTTTTCTGATAAATTTCGTCGTGCTGCAGAATATCTATCTTCACTAGATTAATTTGTACGTGTTGCTCATGTAAGACCAAAGTTCTATATTGTAGAAAATATTTTCTATATCGAATCATTCATATTAGGTCGGTAGGTATCATGGCTGGCTTTTGAAGTATTGTGCCGCCATTCTTGTGGGGTCGTCAGGTCGCCTGACGAATCATATGCGTTCATTTGCACATGAACCCAAATGTACGCCTTTGAGATATGCAATCGAGGACATAACAGCTAGCACAGATGTCCAATTCTGCTTTTAGGGGGCACAGTGGGGCTATGTTGACTGACACACCCTATTTTTTATTAAAATCATTGTCGAAGAGTTTTCGCAATGCGGTGCAGTTGAGTCACGCACCAGTTACATATGGTACTTCGCATGCTGTTCATTCATTGATACGATTACGCCACATGGGGAATATCATCGGCGTCCCTTGACCGAATTCTGTCTCTCCCCTCTCTGCGTGCGCAGTAAAAGCGATGATGTTATTGAACAAAGGAGCAATGACACAGCCAAATTAAATACACCCAATGACAGCTATCGCTTCGGAGGGGAACCTGGTTTCGATTGTCAGTTCTGTCATGGCAGAACACTGGTGTGTGTGTGTGTGTGTTTGTATTGGGATGACAAATATATATTATGGGTGAATACGTCACACTTGAAAAGCACGCAGAATGAGCCAGGGCTCGTTTTCTGACTAGTAGATGTGTACATAAGCACTCTGCCTACACGCGTTACTTCGGACGTCTGTTAGTCGAAGCCATTTCGTCAGCCGTCTGTCATTCGAGAGTGTTTCAGAGAGATCCACTGCTCGGTAGATGTACGTGTCCGCCAAACAGCGGACACGTCGAAGAGATAGAGTGAACGAAGGTTGAGGCTCTGTAGTTTCTGCTGCTGCTGCTGCTGTGTTGCAGACCTGGTCTCCACGGTCCTCTTTCGACTCCCAAACCGACAGAATGTCCCGCTAGAACTTTACCATACGGTTACCGTAAAGAAATATAAAAACCACAGACTCACGCTGCCCATCATCGCATTGTCTACCTACGTAGACTGTCTGTAATGCGGTACGTGTACGTATGGACACGACTATTAGAGAGCTGTTGCTACAACGACTGAAATATATCGGCTTTGTCCTACTTCCCTTTCAACGACGGCTGTTTACGTCTTTGTGTTATCTTGCTCAGATTTCTGTTACTGATTCAACCTATGCATGTTCGTGTGAGTGTACGCCATGATGTACAACGAACAAAGAAAGACTCGTACAGGGAGGGATGGACACGATTCGAAAACCATCCGTTTTTTACGTTTCGAGCCAGCTGCGCGACGCTGTGATATCTGCTATGCAAAACACGACTCTCTGTGTGTAAACGTGATCGCATTGACGAGATGTAAACCTAGTCTCGTTTCTCAACGATCTGTCCGAACGTTCTATATAGAATATGTAGGCCAATTTTTGGCCAACCGTTCGTATTCCTCGACGGAAGTTCCGGGCCACATGGGCGTTGGTTTTGCTGTTGTTTGGCTGTCGTATCAAATGCGTCATCGTTTATTATTATTAGTCAAAGCTGTATAAATTGAAAGGACTTCTCGTGGGTATATATGTAGCCCGAAGTATGAACACGTGAGAGTAGTTTCGTACACTTGCAGACGCCAACGGTGAGTTTTGCCTTGCTTAGCTAACTGTGTATTCTCTGTCAATAATCTCGTCTGGAAAGTGCACCGGCTACGTGTTTCGAGAATGCCATCCGCCGTGACCTATCTCGTACGAGGATATTGAGCAAATCCGCTAACTCTGTTGCGAACCATCTCGATCTCAAGTATCAACCCCTGTGAGCGCGTCAATTTGTCGACATCCCGGTGCCCTTAAAGACTACGTGCTTTTTTGCTGGATCGTAAAGCTGGACAGACAACACGTTCGATAACGTGTCCAGGTTGGTAAGGGTTATTCGTTTGTTTGCTCGTGAACCCCATCGTGGGAAGTTCAACGAAATAATGCTAAATAATGGGATTGAAACAATGCCATTAATAATGAATCTAGTAACAGAGTCACAACATCCAATAGGTGGATTATAACGCGTGGATCGAAGAAAATCCGGTGCCCCGTATAACACATAGTGAAAACTTATACAATATAATAAATAGTAAAGTTTAGGAACAGTAAACTTGCAAAGGATGTACGAATTAGCCGCCGTATTAGAGTTGCTTATACGTAACTACTGCCCCATGCTCACCAGTTAAATCTCTCCATCTTGTCAAGGGAACATTGAACATTGGCACGATACTATATATAGATTATGTCACGATACGGTGACAAAGGAGTATTATATAAAGGGTAAATCACAATGATAATAATAATGACAATAATCAATTATCGCTGCAATGAACACCGTTTGGTCAGCACAATAGCAACGTAGAGAGCCATTCGTCTCCTTAGGAGGATTTAGGCAAGCGAGGGTGACATGTTATACAGATTTTCGTACAACAAAAATACTGCCACACCTTGAAAGGAAGTCGCTCTTTGCACCAGCGGCTTACGATCGATCGATCGATGGCTGGATAGCTAGCGAACAAACGATCGTAAGTGAACGGCCGGTCGACCGGTGCTTGTGCGTCTCTGTGAGACCTGGGCGGTTGCCTCTATTGCCTCAGTTCGATTCACGATTGGAGTAAAGATCATTGATCTTGGGCCAAGAGAATGCCAACAGATATCGATGGACAGATATCGATGATTCAAATAATGCCGGTCAAAAACGTACTACTAAAAATAAACTTTCCGGGCTGACCCACAGCCAACATTTAGCGTCCACGGTACTGCTTAGTTAGTACTAATACACACGTATGTAATACCTTGTCTCATCTAGGGATAACCATGCCGGACATGCGCGCACCACGCCTGATTCCATACGACCGCGATTCCGACTCCGAAGGATGTCAGCTGTCGATCGGCCAAGGTCAGCAATTCCGTAAGTCATTCAGAGTCGTGAAAAAGATGGTTCATGACATTATTGTCGCTTAGCAAATTAAGCGCATCTTCTGAGCGCATCATCACGACCTAGGCCGTGTCGACCTCGTGTCTCGGCTGCTTTCGAACGTCTCTGGGCCGCCTTTCTTCAGGTTTCTGAAACTACGGCCGTGTATTCTGGCTGCGAACCGCGAGAACGTGTTGTGCTGTTCGAACGTAAGCCATATGAAGGTTCGGCGAGTAACTTCACCGACAGGTTTTTCCGATTTCATTTAGCCTCATTTATGCCTCATTTTCTGCATCTTGGTGATTTGGCCAACAGCTTCGAATACGGGAGAGGCTCACGTTCCTGTACCAAGACCCACAAGTGAACTTCACAGCGAGAGGAAGCTGTTTCTCTACGGGCTGCCATCAGGCCTGGATTCACGTGCGATCCGAAACGCTATCGTGTCCACTGTCGAGGCCTGCGAGATTCCGCTAATTGATCATCTCAAGTGTCTTGAAGTGAACAAAAGCCTCGGCACTTGCATCTTCCATTTTGATCGATTTTCGTAAGTCGCTCTACGGATCTTCTATATATATATATATATATATATATCGACAAGCAGACTGCTTCTATAATAATTGCATGTTTTAAGACCATAATCAATATGTGGCAATTGATGTGATCAACATTGATTCTGTTGGCCTTATTTTTCACACAACTTTTCTCTTCCTTCCACTCTTTCACAATCAAGCGAACAAAGGGGCGCAGCTTAGCCGCTGCTCATATGGTGAAATCACTTTCGATTTGAATGAAAGTCGTAATATTCTCATAAAATACTGCTGAGTATCATACAAGGAGAAATCTAGAACACGAAGACAACGGATCTACTTAAGAAACGATTGATGGCGGAACAGCCGTGCCTCGAATAGCTGACCGCCTAACTCGGTTCTGCTTCGGTTGAAGCCGGATTGGGAATAGCATTGTGCCGATTTCATATATATAGCAGCTTATGGTAAACACGGGACACCCAAGAGAAAGAGGTGGTATAACAAAACTCCGAAGCACTCGTCGATGAAGTACGCTATTTTTGAATAATGATAACATTAATAATAATAATTTCACATTTCCTGCAAACCACCTAAGCTTATTTTTGAAGTAGAAATTATGTAAAACTGAATTGATTTCTCCTTCTGGCCATTCGCTTTATTATTGCATTTATAGCATTCTGTTTCATTTAAGTAGTCGAGAAATTGACATTCAATTCGAGTCATGTGCAATCACCGATTAATGTGCAATCACCAATCTAACAACAACAATTCTCATTGTTAGTTATCAGCGCGGTAGCTTCGACGGCTAAGTCTCTGAATATAGAAACGGCCGCAGTTCCGAGTGTTTCTCCTACGTGGCACATCGAGAACTTCAGCGTTGCAAGGTACCGCAGTTCCGTCAATAAATCATAGCTATTTATTGTATTTTAATTACACTCGTTTTGCAGATGGGCTGCAGCCGCCTTTAGCTATTTCACCAGCGGCGGCCGGCTGAACAGATTGCAGAAGACTCTCGGAGGAGTTGACCTCAACATTACCTTCAATAGTCGACTCGGTGGATTTTTCGGAGATGATTCTGTCACCCAAAAGGTTCGAAGGAGAGAGAGTTTCTCCCGCCCCTTAATAAAGGATAACAATCAACGCTATCGCTATTAATATAAATATTCACATGTATTTAGAATGGTAGCTGCGAACAAATGCTGTGCTCGAGCACCCAGATAAGCTCGTGTTTAAATGCATGAAGGGTATGTTCAAAGTGTTCGATACCATAAATGTGCTCTGGTATTAGAGACTGCATAGATAGATATAGGGGCCTTGCAATTAGCAAGACGCACCTATCAGGCGTTTGATCATATATAATACATTGAACTATTCTTTCGTCCAGTCGTGCCAGATCGCTCTGGATAATCTCCCACCGCAGGCTACCGACTGGGACATATTCAAGCGGTTGATGCTTGAGCCAGCGTGCGATCTCGTGCCTCTGATTGTGCGCAAAACGGATAGACAACGAGCGATTGCCACGTTTTTGAGGCGCGAGCATGTGCTACTTGCGGTTTTTCGGTAATTAACAAGCTTTAATTAGCAAGAAAAGGAAAGTATTGTTTAAACTGACAGTTTAGATAATACTTTCCTTGCTCATTCGTTCAATGGAAAGGACGAACGAATTCTTTTTTTTTGCAAACGTAATGGTCCTCATAGTAATACCTAAAAGGTTAAGAGCTGACGCCTGTGAGATAGCCCGGGAACAGCTGAGAGTCAGCTCGAAAAACTGTTCATTACTTCGGTGTGGATATTCCAGTGACGTTTCCGATAAACTCTCTCGTAAGAGCCGGAACGTATTCGTGATAAGTAACTGAATGTCTTGGCTGTGTTTTGTATGTCGTCTTGTTAAGTAAAGCTCTAAGAAGGGTTTGCTGGAGTTCGCCGTTTTGGTTAGATATTCTCTAATATGTTTTTTTTTTTAGAGCTGACCCTCAGCTGTTCCCCTATCAGACAGGCCTCAGCTCTTAACCTTTAGGTATTACTATATTCTCTAATATAACACTGTATAACTGCGTTGATATTCTAGGCTGAGCCGCGAGCCGTTGGTGGTCGATGGGACCCCGTCAGACGTTCATTGGGTCCAGAGCCTAAACGAATCTCACAGTCAAATCTAATCAAGGAAAGCGCGAAGCTGCCCAATTTCTGCCATTTGAACGTACGGGTCCGCGCTTCGTGCACACACCGCAGGTTGAATTTGTCCATTTAACTTTCTATGCATATAAGTCGCATACGATTGTCATTTATATATATATACATAAGTGCCGATACCACATCATTATCGAATCTCACAATCACTCATTGTTGGTACACATCTAAAGAGTTGAACACTGATATCGATATGACAAGGTGAGAAAGTGACAGAAACGTTATTGACGAAAAATATAAACACCTTGTGACAGAGATTATCGTCGGATTGGTCGAGGAGGGCCAGCTGCTCAGGAACTTTGTTTTTATGTGTTCTTTTAGAGAAAGGCAAATACACGAATCTACGAATTGTACGAGATACCGAGCTAGTTGAATCGGCTATCAAGCTATGCCGCCAATATGTCGAGAATATTGCTGCATATTGTTGTACATTTATTAGTAGGCTAGTAAACCCCTTCTGGGTCAGATCTATATCATATGTATGTATATATATATATATATATATATTATATGCTACGGGAGACTATATTAGATAACGCTCACGGAAGTGTACTAAAACTCGGGATAACAACTGCCAATTTGTAAGTTAACAGAAGGAGAGAGAGAGAGAGAGAGTGCTTGGTCGATTGCACTGCTTCATATACTCCCGAATAGGACGTTCCGTTCCAGTAGTTCAAGCGTAGCGACACCTTAATCTTGCTAGTTTCTCAAAGAAAATACGATGCTGAACAGGCAGGGTGGAGTCTTCTATATCTATACATAGTCATGATAGATGATTCAAATGCCCATGAAGTTGCCTAGATCCGCCGGTTCGCCTGTTCACCCAATCTATTGCGTACACACACACACAATGTTTCGCAAACGTGTTTGATTCTTAACCATAAACTGTGGCCAATTGTATCCACCGTTAAGCTCACATAGCCAATCCTCTACCCGACTTATAATATTGCGCGAGTATAAATGCGACAATACTAATAATTCTACTCAATTGATGCTATAGATAGGCAATAACCGCGTCGTTGTGGTTTGTCAAGAAAATCAGTAAATTTGGTAGTTAGCACGAATGAATACTGCTGAAAATAAAATAATAATACTAATAATAACGATAAAAAGTATAATTTATATGAAATGCTAAACGAATGAAGCATTCGTTGCTGGGCATCGTCGTCCTGATTGCGAGCTGAGGATAGGTTGCGGGTGACGAACAAGTAAGCCTAGCCTAATGATACAATGTACAAGTCGAACTCGGTTAAAATCGTAGCCGCTTGAATGCATTGGTCACGGGTAACTCGTTAAAACATGTGTTAATATAATAAACTACGTACGCAGTTGGCCCATTGATCCCATTTGCTCGAATATGTGTCTTCTCGAAAAGTTTTCTTTATGGTTATTATTTCATATCAGATTGAAGTGCAATTTCGTTTGACCGGGGTGGATGAGGGGGGGGGGGTTGTACTACAAAGTTGAGGCTTCCAAATCTCGCTACTTCATGTTTTGTCGTCGCTATAACAGTCGTCGCTATGATAATAGTAAAATTCAATGTAGTGTTCAAGAAAATGATATCCAATCTATTATCTAAAGGCTAAAGGAAACGTTCCGCGATGCGATGCTGCAGCAGTTATGGGTACGAGCCAAGGGTGGAGTCTGGCTTGCAGGTCCGTTCACTGGTCGAGCAGTGAAAGCAGGTCTGCCTAGATATTTAATTAATTACACAATTGGACTCGAACGAGCAGCTTCGTGACCAGATAGATGATCCAGCTGGCGTTTCTAGCCAGTCAAGGCGAGAACGAGAGAATTTATATCAGTACAACAGTGAACGTCTTGGGAAGAAATTCATTATTAGATGGAATACTACATATAACTGCAACGGCACTGCATCCACAGGTGCGTAATTCCATAGTGTGTAGATCAATTTGAATGATAAGCTTAGCCAACTCATACCTGTTCTTCACCTTTTAATGATTTGTGATAGGATATAATTCTGCAGTGATTTGGGCAGCGATCGAGGTCGACACATAAAAGAGTTTAACACGGCGTTCTCTTGTTAGAAATTGTGCAGCAATCCTGCCGGTGAAAGCCCACAATATCGCACAATCCTCCTCGACGATTCTGGCGGGTCCCACAGGATTAACTGTAACTGATTAGCTGTAGCTGTGCTTATCTGTTGCTTGGAGGCTGACTACTCCATAGAACGGGAGGGAATGGAACTTAAGCTTCTCGGCTTAATAGGGCGTCTGTCCTGTTTCCCCGCTGTGCTAAGTTTATAGACTATCTGACTCATTAGGCATATCTAGCAAGTTTGCTCCAATTGCTAAAATTGGAGTGATATCAACGCATCGAAAACACGCACATGTGCTGCACTCTGCAGTGACCGTGCTTGCTTTTTTTTGTGACGGAGAATGCTCATGCAGACTTGGCCTCACTTCAAGGTGTTTGCCAGGTACTGTGTGACTCCTGCGTGAAGGGCAGACCTACCCACTAAACTCACGCCCACTTCATTTGCACTCTCTGTCCCGCCCGGATCTGCATGTTGTAGTACTACTAAGAAAGATGACGGCTGCGCGCAGCCTAATGAACGGACGTCGAGTATTCCATGAGCCACATTTTATTACTTGGTATACTAATTATCACACTAAGTAAATTCATAGCTGTCCATATCTCTTTAGCTAAACGCGTCAACAATAGAGGCATGCAACAGATCAAAGTTATTTACATATTAATTCCACGTAGAGTCATCCATATTCATATGGAGATTCGTTATATCCCCTACATATAATATATACAATACAGACGTTGGTCTCTCTATCTCTTATGGGTAGCGCAGCTTTTACCCAAGCCCTCGTGTGACTTATGATCATTTACCGTTGAAACCTCCTGTTCGCACAATTCTACATCGTGGCCCGGGAAGAAATGATTTGATTTCAGTTGCAAATATCATTAAACGTAAGTAGGGACTATCGGTCTCCGTTGCGTTGCAGGTTCGTTACGAAAGTCGCACAACAAAGATAGATGTCATGTGTTCGCGCGTGAAAAACAACAGTATAGTTTGATTTGCTTCCCGAATTTCGAAGTTAAGCGTCAGACGTGGCTGGATGATAGACTAGATCACCTGTGACATCTGCACTTCGTCACCGTTTTGTGCTAAGGAATTCAAGGTGCAAAGGTTAGCGGGTTGATATACACAGAATATTATACATGACACATGTCCTATTGCGGCAGGAGCGACAGCGCCACTGAGCGCAAATTTAATTCGGGAGTACTCTTCTATCTGATTCCGTTATTGGCCTCGTTACCCTGAGATCTTATTCCTCGATACCCTGGCCTCGTTACTCCTTCTTACCGATTCACCTTGGACGTATAAACCTTCCTGTAGGGAGCTTTTGGTTTGAAGTGTGAGACTCACCGCTGGTTTTAACAGCGGGTTTGTCCGACGTAAAGGTAAAGGTAAAGGTTTAATGGTTTATTGAAGGAGCTGCAATTTTACAATGCTTAAGCTCTCTGTACGTATGTAGCCTTTTTCCAGAAGCTCTATGTGACGGCACAATGACATAAGAGCAACAACACACTGGTCTTCTTTCTTCTTTTCAAAGAAGAACCTCCCAAAAAAGGATTCCGACTAACAGATGTCGGTTCGAATCCTCGTGCCAAAAGGGAACCGTTTTTCTGAATTGCTCGAACTGCATCTTCAACAGTAAAGGAACGATACCATGCGTCCGGTTTGAGGACCCTGTCTGCCCTGGACGCATCCTACCGTCTAATTGTGCTGCATCATTTTAGAGCTAGCGCTGCTGCCTTTTGAGTGTAGTCGATGGACGTGGGTGTTGTCCTGTTTATATAAAATTAGATCATTGAAACATCTAAGAATCCATGTACAACAGAGGTGGAGCTGATTGATTTAAGGCGGCTCGGTCGCGTACTCGTTCAAAGGTGAAGCACAACTAGTACAGTTGCAAGACAGCCCTTGATCTTGTCTGAGAATAATCACATTAAGAGCTAGCCTTTGCTGATGCTGTCACATCACTAAAGATCAATCTGGGTAAACGTTGGATCATGGTATGATCTGTTGGGGCTGCTGAAGCTTCCTGAAGTTCTGATTCCGCTTAGTGGGAATAGCGACTCGGCGGTGCCCGAATCCTGATGCCGATTCCTTCTGGCAGTAACGAACTCGCTGATCCTGCCGCGGTAGCTGTACGCGGAGACACCAATGACAAGACCGACAAGCAGCATGGAGATGCATATCAAGGCCATCGTTCCTAAAAGATTTGAGGGTAGGGAATTTGTAAACAAAAACAACAACCATCATATTTCACACGATCTACTAAATATTAGAGAAGTACGTACCTCGTGGAAGTTCTTCATAGATGACATTAGGCTCTTTTTTTTTGACTTGTTGCCTCGATGGCCGTATCATTTCGGTTACGTCTGTACTTCCTGTGGAAAAATTAATTTTGCAGAAATAGAACCGTTATCTGAAGCGAGATGGCCCTCATGTGCAACAGCTGCTTGCATATATGATACCTTCTTTTCGCCTTGGCTAATTAACACTCAACGGCTGCTACTTAACGATGTAGTGTGTCCGATCTAAGGTATAAACGACTTCACGGACGACGGGTTGTCGAGTTTGAATATTGAGAATTGAGCTTTTGTGATTGAGCCAAAACTAGAGGAATAACTATGAATGAGCGCGAACACATTTAGTGGAAAAAGGACAAATGATTTTTGACAAAATGTAAGATAAAGGGAGATAGTGCTGATTGCCTGAAGCTGACAATACAAACGGTGCTGTCTGACGATACAAGCGCATTTGAAACGAACTATTGGCGTACTTGAGTAGAAGGTGCAATGCCGGTTATAGTGGCTGCTGGGTGCATCTTCCAGCTTTACGGGATAAAGTAGGCACGATTGTTGACGATCTGTTGTCTCATCAGCTCTGCAGTGCGCAAGGCTGATACATTTGCCATCACTGAGCTCGCTGCAACGCTTAGCGCAGCCATCGGCAGAGATGCCAAGGATCTCTGTTGTGCCGGCCACGTCCGGGATCCACCGACCAATAGCAATGTAGTCAGCGGAGGGGCGCAGTACGTAGTGCACACAGCCGGGTGTGCTCTTGTTCTGTTTGCTCCGGTGTTCGTTCCTCTGTTGAGAATGAAGGGAAGGTAAAGAGCGAGCGATCTTCGCACTGTCGTTGCTCGTTGAATAGCGCATGTCATAGAAACGGCACTCCGCATGCTTCTGCTCTGCGCAAAAATCGAAGGCGCGGCAGTCACTGACCATGGAATCGTACTCGAACTGACGGCATTTGATAGCGCAATCCGTTGCTCGTACTCCGTGATCCTCTGCGGAGGCTTGTACGTCGACGGGTCGACCCGGTTGTCGCTCGAATTGGTCCAAATAGCGTACTGCGAACACGGACACAAGGATGAGGCATACGGGTGCAATGATAGAACAGGGTGATTATACAAGAAGTGGCCCCGATAGTTGTGCGGCCTAAATCTTGGCCCAATTGTGAACGATCTCAAGAGCCAAAACTTGCAGTCAATATCATTATCATGTATATTATAACAATGATCTCTCGTGACATAAATTATAAAAATATAACGGGCAGCCAGCAGAACGCTCCATACTCCATATTTTGCTAACACTAAACCACGTATACAGATATATATATATATATATATACATATATGAGGGCATAGAAAAAGGGGTCACCATCAATCGCATTAGAGAACATATGGAAAACAATACACATCATTGGGAGAAGGCAAAAACAGTTGACCCGTTAACTATAATAATTAACCGTTTCACACCGTCTGGATCAGCCGAGATATCAGACTGCTCGATCTTCACCGTTGCACATTTGCATTCAAGGGGTCCGTCTTACGGGGCAATGTAAACGCAGTACGGTGGAAGTTAAATGTTGGCTGGGAGTCAGCCTGGAAAAATTTTGATATCAGACTGTACGAAGCTGTGCTTCGGCAATCGCTTTAGCAATGGACAAATAGCAATGTCGAATGTTAAAAAAACCTGTCGTTGACAGTACCTGCATATATATTGCAGTCAGGATTGAACAGGGTGGCTTTTTCTTGCTCCGGATCATGATTTCCAAAGTGGATGTTGAGGCTACTGAAAATGCACGCGTTCTCCCCCTGCTTCGGGCAAAAGGAAAATACACCACAGGCAATACTCTCGTTGCTAATACATTGACGATAGCATTCACCGACCGTAGAGATACCCTTGGCTACCTGTGACGCTGGATGCCTTCCTCGAATTGAATTCTGCTGTAGCTCGAGGCTGTACGGGCGATCATTAGATCGATCTATTGAAAAGAATCACATGGCGATATTAAAGGTCGTCTATTATTCGTCTATGTAAACTAAATGTACCGTAATGAAATTTAACCGCGATGATGGTTCCTATCGCGGCAGGACCTTTTGCGGGGGTATTGGTCGTGTAATACTTATATATCGCATTGTATCGTAATACTTATACGATCTGTGCGAGCCAAATCTACTGTACATAGAGGGCGCTTGCTTGCCCGATGTTTTCGAACTTCCGAGATCTGCCAATTTTGCCCATTTTCCGTAGCAAGAGGGTCTGAAATCAGCTGCACTTGTTAGGTCCCTTAAGACAAGATGCTCGCACACTTCTTTCTCTTAGCTTGCCATAGTACCATATGATGTGCAAATTAGTTAAGTGTATGACAATTAATTAGGTAAACAAACCTCTCACCATTGAACTGAGTCACATCTGGTGTGAGTTCCCACGCTCGAAATGTGATTGATCCCTCTGCGCCGGCAGTAATCGCGAATTCGATTCTGCTTCCTTCAATCCTATCCTTCAACAACCCGGTCACTTCTTCGAGTGTTCGATAACTGGCTGGGTTACGGAGAGTACCCCCTACGATATAATCTATTCGACGAATAATTATTAAACACAAAGAGATTATCAAATGATTAGTTCCTTCATGACACCTAAATATATATATATATATATATATATGATGTAGCCGGCCTGTCCATCCTCTAGCGACACTTACTGTCGAAAGCCTCACAGATCGTTCCATCTTCAATCTCTTCGGGCTCACCCCAATCGGACACATTCGGTGACGGCATAAGATAGCATGACTCCGATATCCAACTGTCACAGTATATAAAGGTCGCGCACGCTTTTTGCTCGTTCGAGTACGCGCAAGCAAGGGCGCAGTCCACTTCGGTATCCGCTGAAATGGGCTCAATTTTCCCGCTGAAGCGAATCTGAAATTGATCTTCGCGTTTGCGAAACGACTTCATGAGCGACGGAGCCTCGAGCAGCTCGAGCGTTGCAATCACATCACTGGAATCTTCGACAGTTAACTGCAAAGTTCACAAACCGTTTTGAGCCGTTTCGGGATCACGTTGAGGCAGTGTGTTACAATTGGTAATGTTTTTCTTGTGAAAATGTGCGTCATAGGTCTCTAGCGTCGAGCGGAGCCGCGCAAGTCTCTTTCGTTCTGAGCTTGCGTCTGAAACATGCCACCTGCCGGATAGCGTCCGCTTACAAAAAGGGGATCAGCAATCGATACAACGAATCAAATTTGGGGACCGAAGTCGTGGTTAACACATGAGCCTGGCAAGGGCAGGGAAATAATAAAGCATCCACAAACGACTGTGGTTATGCATTTCTTGGAAACAATTTCTCGCCACAAATCCGAGTCATCGAATCCCCGGGCCGAAAAAGGGGGACACTCTAACGGCTTCTCTTCTCTAACTTTCCTCCTCACTTGTATCTCTGTGGCTTGCCCTTCACATTACTATGGGTCAAGACCTTTGCAGATTGTATCGTACAGCAGCACAGGCGGACTGATTTTGGATGGTGCGGTCCACCGCATCGATGAACGGCCTGTGGTCACTACGGTATTTTGTACAGACGCCGCTTTGCTGACGGTAAGGCGGAATCGTGACTTGCTGGGATATGGTTAATATCATGGTCCTGTCGTCACATAGGTAGGCCTATTGAAGAAAGGCCAGATAACTCCAGCAGGACTGATCATCCGGATAAGGCCAAAGTAGGACAAAAAGACTATGAATTATCTCCTCTCCTGACAAACACTATAATTGCCCGCAAGAGCCCTCGCTTCTGACAGTCCTTGAATCAGCCCAAAGCAAGCTATCTACAAAGCGGTGCCGGGGCCTCGATAGAAAGAAGATGGTCAACGATCGTTTTTTTTCAAAGCGAAGATCAGGAGGGACTCATCTCGACCTCGAGGCGAGGCTTCCGTCTCGTTGCACAGAGCTGAAACAGAGAATTAGAACAAACCTTGTTGTAGGCGAGCCTTAATGGCGAAATTTCGGTGATATTGAGAACGGCACTCTTTAAGAGTTTAGTGAGCTCGTTTAAGGCACTAGACTCTAGTAGGAGCGATACGTTGAACGGCGCAGATGCTGAAAAGGATCCGCGAACGGGTGGGTATTGTATTAAAAAAAAAATTAGCAGTGTTAAAAAGTTACTATCTATTGAATGGTGCCAATCGACGTAAAACGTGTCTTCGTCAAGGTTAAATCTGCTAAAAACACGAGTTATTATGGCTGCGCACTGGTCTGAAATTCAACCTTATTATGCACAAATACTCCAATGGTAATAGTAACACTTGCTTTGCACAAACGAATCGAATTAAAGAGGTTTTCAAGACCTCAATAAAGAAATGTGCATCATATAAGGAATTCGAAAACAACAACATACTATATATATATATATATAACATACATGTCAGCAACGTCAGAACTCACATCGCAGCAGGATCTCCACAAATGTTCGATCTGTGAGACAGTCCACAAGATTGGATGCGTCATCGAATTCGTCGTTGCCGTTTGTCGAGGCAAAATTAAACAGCTGAACCGTTCGTATTACGGTGTCATGTTCATCGTCTGGATCAAAGGTTCGAAAGTCGACCTGCAACGGTACGTGATAATCGATCTGTCCTGCAAATGGCGAAGCCATCGTGATATTGTCACTCGTCACGTAGATACGCGCTGCCTGAAACAGGTCTTCCTGGTTGCCAGTTACCTGCCAGACGTCGACTGAGAGGCCACGAATTAATGATTTGCCTGTAACGAGTTTTCGCGCAGTTCGTTTAGTTAGAACGTATTCAATTCACCGAGCAAAGTCGACGCTATTTAACGAATTCGATAATAATAATAATAATAATAATGATAATAATAATAATAATACAATGCACACTTCCTATTCCTATTGCGTTGCTTGAAATGGTGATCATGTCGTTAATAAAACTTCTGAATGCGACCGACCACGAGGGTCGAGTAGACTGAACTAGGACAGTGAACCCAAACAACAAGTGCTCGCCCATCGACGGTCATCTCATATCATTCACTGAGGGCCTCAGGCACGTCTGGGCTATCTGCAGCTCAAGTGGCTGGCACTCGATAGATAAGGACGTGTTTCTCACGAACCGTCTACTTCATGTTCGTTGTCTCGCGTCCTCCGATTGTCGAAACAACCTCACCCCGTAAAATTTGCCCACTTAAGTTGCATCGGAGCTGACAACAGAGCGCGAGGCCCCAGCCAGCGAACGCCGTCACGAACTACGTTGATGCCTTCGACCGCGACCAAACGGGTCAAAGGAAAATAGCTGCGGTAAGCAGAAATTAAGCTGGAAGCGACGCTGATCACTGCGAAAGCTACCCTTTCGGTTGCTATCGGGCTAACGGGCCGACAAACGACGGACGGAACCGGGTCCACTCCCAAAATGAAATTAGAGCCTGCTATAGCTATCCTTCAATCTATCCTTAGATAGATTGTAACGAGCATGAGGGAGGCCTTCTCTCAACGCTTCTTCTAGTCGATGATGGCGTATGCAAGGACCTACTGACAATGAGTTTGCGCTTTGGCGCTGCATCGATACGAGGGGAAATTCAACGACGATAAATGATACAAGCGATCGGAGAAGTGAGTTTTTCGTCCGAGAGGTTTGAGGCTGTATACTGGTCGGAATCTCTGATTTTTGTAACTTGTTTGCAACCCAAGAAAGTCGGTGTTCATGTTGCAAATGAATGACTATACGGTCTAGTGTTCGCCCCCACACACGATATTATATCTACTGCGTAAAGTGGGACATATCAATGCGAACACAATAATAGTAATTATAATAATAATGAGTCGCTAATTGTGAGTGTCTCACCGACGTATGTCTTGTTGGTTTGTCGGAGGGCGTGATATACCAGCGATCCTGGACAAAGCGAGCCGTCTTGGAGTGCCTCGACATTAGGGCCCACAGGAGTTGGTGTGCACTGACTTTCGCTGAGGGTGAACACCAAACCAAGACGTTCATCGGTCACCTGGTCGCAAACCCGCGTGAACGAACGTTAGCATTTCCAACGGCAGTGGCAATAACGGCAACCGATTCTGGTATGAGAACCGAGTCATTGTGGACACGCTGCTGATAGACGCATACCCAGCTGCTTCGCATGTTCACCGTGCTTGCGGTATCTCGGTAAAAGCCACAAAAACGATGAAATATTCAACCTCTAATTATGATTTGTTTCACAAAGAGATTACCGCACCCTACAGTCCATTTCTGTATGAACTTGAAGATGCTAACGAACCACAGGCAAACTTGCGAATCTTGTCAACTTCGAAAAACATACCATAGCCTTGGGTGGCCAATGTGGTAACAAAGCCGGTGGGCCATCATTATAGCAACGTCAGCACTAGCCTATTAGCAATTTATTAAAAGTAGGACAGGCATCTTACCTGTCTGAGAATACGATCCCCGGTCGTGTTATTGAGCCAGAGGTCACTCTCGCAGCGGGTCGCCTCCAGTGTTAAGTCGAACCACTCCTTTAACATTATGTTGAAAACGTACATGGTGAAATTAAAGAACAAGTTAAATGCTCCCATCTTAATGATGACATATGTCCATAGACACCGTGTATGTGTATGCACTTAAAGCAATAGGCCTATTGAGCTTTTGCTTTTACTACCGTCGGCGCTGCTCGCCGTGTGCTCCACTGGGTGCGACGTCCGAAAACTGAAACCGTGGCGGGATTGGGCCAACATAGGTGTATAGTGACACAATGTAAATAGGCAACTAGAGTATATGTATAATCGTAAATTGTAATAAATAATGACAGGCTTGTAATAAGCGGTGCCGCCTATATTGCCTCTTCTCACTAGACATTAGATATAAACTGATACATCGTACCTTGGTGACGATCATCTCGCCAAAAAATGCCTCTGTGAAGAAGCTCGCTTTCTTCGGCATCACAGGTTGGTCGAGGCCTGCGGGATGTGCGACAACGCATGGTTTGCTAACGAACGGCGGCTGCAAATGAGATACAGGTACCGGTAATAGTAATCCTATTGCTATTATGGGTGTGCAAGGGTCAACAGGTGCAACTCAAATAGGCGTAGGCAGATTTTGATATTTAATGATACCTTTAAAGCCAAAGATTGCCTCATTGTCCAATGTGTCTTTAAATTGAGGCGTTTAATGTGTTTGAAGTCTCAGAGAGACTCTACGAAACTGCAGACGGATATAGAAATGTTGCGTATCTCCTTTGAATAAAAATACCTAATAGTTGGTAAATAGTGGTGAGAAATGTCTGGTCAATTCGCTTGGGGTACAATTGGGGTCTATGTCGTGGTATCTGCACGATGGCCACGGGGGTGACGGGCTTGAATCATCCCCAAATTGTCGCTGGCACACTTCGCCGGAAACTCAGGACAAATAGACATAGCTCAGGCTTAGCCTGGTACGCTCATTTTCGGTTAAATGAACGCATTTGCGGCACATCCCTTGAACACCGATATTTTCACACCGCCGTGTTACTTTGTATCCGTCAGGTACTTCTCATTCAAATCATGACGTGCTGAAGTGATTTTATAAATATACCACCTTGCAAAGTCTTATAAAATTCAACGAAATCCCAATCATGAGAATTTTCAACAGAGTTTTATGTTTGCGAGAGAATGACCTAAAAGCGTGTGTGTGTGTTTGAGCCACCCGATCATGGTCCACCACAGCGGGATTCGAGTTCAGCTTCGTTGAAGTGAAAATGGCATACCCTTGCAATTATTAATATCAATATCATTTACTTGATATCATGACACTCTTTTACTGTTTATTTTTTTACGTTAAATATTTTGTTTCTTCACGTGGCGCTGATCCACGTCGTTCGTATCCGGGAACAACACAGGTAGTCATCTCCTACCCTTTCAGATGTACCTATACGATGATTTCATAAAATAGTGTTTGTTTGTACAGCTCTCCGTTCTTCTTTTATTCGCAATGCCTCGCCCTTCCTAGCGAACATCCGCGGGTATCCGAACTGGTATCTGGCCACTGCTATCCTGATCCGCGCGTCACATATCAGACAACAGTTGACACGTGCAGATAATTACCGTATACGATCTTGCAGGCATACGTAAGGTATACGGAGCGCTCCTCACGTGATAGTGGTGGCGGGCATCATGAAATCAACAACGCAAGCATAGGGCCAAAGGGTCCCCGTTGTCACACGAACTGTCTTCCGACTGATGTTTGATTCAATGCATGGTGTTGTTTACGCAAGGACGTTATCAGGCGGATGAACGCACGTTCAATAAACGTCGACAGCGATATGGCTACCGAGGCGGACGTCTGACTAGCATCGAAGGCGTAGGCGATAACGGCGACGGACCATGCGCATCGCCATCCCCAGGGGGTCTCATCGGGAAGAGAGTTCTACTGTTGTGCTTCGAACGCTTCGATCTGGTTTGGCCAATAGTATTGTGTTTATATTGTCATCCTGCCGTATTGACAGGTGGGTTCATCCGGCAGCCGTTTTATCCTCTCCTTCCCGGATGTGACAACAATTATATTCGACGTTCGATTTCCATAATACTTATGCACAAACGATGCAGTCAACCCTATAGCGGTTACGTTCGAGTCGAATACGTTAATTTGGCGCGGCGTGCGAACGTATATATACCCACAGGTACCATAATTGATGATCAGAAGTCGACCGTGTGCCAAACAGTTGTCGTCGTTGTGGGGCATTTTCAATCCATCAGCGTGAACCGAAATTGCACGGAGCAGTATCACGAGTGCATCTGTAGAACGCTGTGAGGTCTGTTGCACGGAGTTGTCTGTGAGCAGCGGTGTTGTCTTAGTTGAAAGACAGCAAACTAAGGCTGGTCGTAGCGTGCATTCAAGTGAGCTTATACTATTGTTATTACCGCACACGATGAAATACGCCGCTATTTTGATCCTGTTGGCGGCTGTTGTGTGCCTCGTTGCTGCGCATCCTGGACGTAAGTTTGATAGCTGCTGCCTTGATACAAGGTCTAGTTTGAGATAGATGTGATTTATGCTACAAGCCGAGTCTAGTGACAAAGTGCTGACATTATTTTTTGTATCATTCGATTACTGATAAATTAGGGGGTGCGTTATGATTGTTATTTTTGAACTACAATTCTGTTGAGATTAACTATTACAGTTAAAGGAAAGTTTGCTCCTTCATTTTATTTATTAAATGAAATGGTTTTTATTGATATTTTATGTCTCCTAGTGGAGGAGTAATCGAGAATCGGCATTGTGATCATATCATGAACATCGTTCTTGCCTTAGTTAGACGATATTTTCAGGGACATGTTCCGCGCTATCGAGCACATGTTACAGTGCTCGCGGCAGATGATCCGTAATAATCGAAAAACAATGATAGTAATTATCAACTAATCTCCTCTACGAAATATGCGAACAGAGCTCATAGTCGACCGTGCACGGATGGCCATGCAAATACACATGCACATTCATGCCACTGAATGTCCCCTATTGTGTGAACCTTTTTTTTGCAGGTAACTGTCCTGGAGAGAGACCTGCGGGAGCTTGTTCGTTCCAGCTTCGTCGTGACTGCCTGGACCAACCAAACGTGTGCAAATGCCCAAGAGGCTTTCATTGCTGCCTCAAAGGCTGTGACGGTGTATGTCGGAGAAATGATGGATTTTATACGCGTGCAAAGTGCTGATTGATTGTGGGTACTAATTGCAGAGGGAACAAATATAAGGTGATGTGGCTGGGAACGACGTAATGATAGTCCTCTAGCTATTGTATATAATTATCCGTTTATTTTTCTGTCTATCCAGCTAAAATAAAATAAATTAAAATTAATATATTCTGTGAGTCGTCGTACAGACGGCTTCCTGAACAACTTAACGAAAGTGTGTTATCATTCGCTGATATATAACGCATGCAAAATAACTAGACAGGAGTCAAGTTCGACATACGGTGCGGGACTAACCAAGCCAGATGTCTTAACGCGTCGCTAATAAATAAAAGAAATAATATCTTTGCATTGCAAATATTTTGATATGGACGACTCCGTTATTGCTCTCGTTGACGCTGGGCAAGGTGCCGTAGCTCTCTGGTAGCAGTACCGAATATGCCACGTTCATGTTGTGCGCTCGCCCCGCGAAAATGAGGAGGCCCAGAGAGTGGACAATATAGATGTGAATAGCCAGGTGTTATTTCACACCGAATATATACATCCGACACTCGGTCGGGTTTTTACGCAACCGTCAGAGAACGTTGCCCTGATGGAGGTTACACACACGGTTACGGGTGGCTGCGGTGTCGGCTGTGGTCGGACTCTCGCAGAGGGTAATATGTCGCTATCTTCACTCTCGTATCTATAATGGTTCGTACGGTATCTGGGTGTGAATATATAGCAAACGTTCGCAATACTTGCGGTCGCTGATGCTTTCATCTATTTATTTGACACACCCGTTTGTTATTTAATCCTCAGAGAGTCGTATCGCGACAGCCCGATTGCGAAGCATGTTTTAGTGTTGTCATAACAATTCACTATATTAGTCATGCTAATGCTATCTAGAATGTCTATATGTATGTCGTATCCCAATTAGCGCGGTGGCTTTGATCAGTTCACAAATGATAAGCCGCTTAGCAGTTCTATGTATATATATATATATTCAAGAGGGTAAAAAGCGATTCTAAAGGACTACGATTCAGTCAACCACGGGACAGCTGTAGCGAACAAGATGAAGTACGCTATAATACTGCTTCTTGTTGTCGTTGGAATCACTTCAGCGCTGAGCGGTAAGTTGAAGTCGTCCATTTTATCTTATTTATTCATCACCATTTTGTTAATATCCACCGGTTGCTGCACCTGACCTGATACACTTGTTATTGGGTGAAAGTCAAATCTCTAAGTCTCTTCCTAGAATGGATTCCATTGTAGTTGATTGCAAATTGTTTGTCAATTCGAACATGTATAGGCATCATTGCAAAACATTGACCCTATGTTGCCCATGCTCCATTCATATTGGGAGTCCAAGTATAATATACAATATTGTATTCCTGACGCAAACGGATCCGCTAAGGTGGTTCACAAATGTATACCTTGCGTCGCGTTAAATGTCATGGGAATTTCACTCTTAATTTGTTAATTATTATACAACAATAGACGACATTGTGCCTGTTTTGTGCCGCCATCTACTCAACTGTCCAACGCTGATGTTCGTGTCAACCTCTCGCATTTGGTCCCGTCTCGCAGATTATTGTCCTGGAGAGGAGTCGCAAGGAGTAATATTCTGCCCCCTAAACATCCGTTTTGACTGCAGCCATATGCCGCACCGCTGCCAGTGTCCGCCTGGTACTTCCTGTTGCACGAAGCAATGCTATGGTGTATGTCGCGCCGGTGACGGCTCGTACACAAAAGCCGAATGCAGCTAGTAGATTGAACGTTAGAGGGCTGATGCTGTGTACCGTACAACTACAGCGGACGTGGTGGCACTGACCCTCCATCTAATGTATACCCATGTGACCCCGGTTCCTCCACATCAACGTTGAGGAAAAGTTGGAGGATGACATCGAAGAAAAGTTGAAATGATTAATGCACATTGATAATTTTTATTTTCTAGTGTAAACTAGTAGTTATACGATGTGCATGCTCCGATATGAGACCATTGGGACAAGCGAGGCATGGTCTGCCAGGAGAGAGCGAGAATATGTCAATTATATGAGTTCATTATTCTTTTAGAGGTGCATTCACTTGATTAATAAAGCGACAAATACAAAAACTGTCTCAGTTTCTTTGATGATGATAATAATAATAATAATAATTATTATTATTATGATTAGAGCTGATCCCGCTGTTTATACTCAACAGGATTGTGTACGTAACGAATACAAAAAATAGCGCACTAACTCTCGTGTGTATACATTATTACTTCCTTACTGCAACAATAACAACAACTATAATAACGATATTAATCACGCATGCGCAATCAGTGCTTATAGGTGTGTCTGTAAAATTGTTCCAGTTAATTTCGCTAGCCAGATGACCAGGCGTTCATCAATTATTGTAAGGGAGTTGGTCTCGTAAACAATGAGGACGTAAGTCTATACAGATGTTGGGCTGCATGGTTGGCATATTTCGAAGTAATTCATTCTATCTGGTAAAATTGTTCGGGGGAATCGAAAAGTAGCTGCAACGGGTATATACGATTTTCCCGAACTTAGAAACACATAAGCATCTACAGATAGATATCTGAAGGATGAACGTTACTTGGAATTTTAATTAACGGTGGCGAATCGTTACCGAGATTCTTCATTTGAGCCATCATTAGAGCATACTTTTAAATAATAGTTTTAGACATCCTGCTGCTGCTGCTGTTCCTTGTCCTGATAATTAGCCACTTAATTAAGCCTGGTCCTAGGTTTTTATGGGGCCGTCCAGCTCACACTGTACCGAGTGCAGCGGCAGGATCCTATTCGCTCCAGAGGTCTGCTTTCTGAGAAAATGACGATTATTTATTTGCCATTTGTTTTATATATATATATATATATATATATATATATATATAGGAAATCGAGTTCAAAGGTAATGTGCCGTATTTTCGCGGCGTATTCAGCGTCAGCCACGATTGTAAAGGCAATCCCTTGAATAAAAGGAACGTCTGTACGTATATTATTGTAAAAGGCGCAGCTGCATTTTGTGGGAAAAGTGACATTTAATCCTGTGGCTGTAATTGACGGAGACGTTCTTCGTACGCGCGTTCCTGCACCTACATGTCTCAAAACAATTCGTGAATAGCCACCTGATACCGAATACCACAACTCTGTGTCAGTGTGTTATAAAGTTTGCTTCTCCTCCGGGGACTGCCTCTACACGTGAGTCCGGGGAAACGCAACAAATGTTCGCACTGTTGTGGCGGGCCCCTCTTCTTGGATATCACTTATTCAAGGTTGGCTAGATTGATGTGCATTTATAATGGGTACAAATGGTACATTGGGGATGGGCAGTGTTTCTCTCAGCTGCCAAAATCAGTTGAGATCGAGATATATAAATCATGCCATAAGGAGACGGTGTCATCGTGCTCTTCGATCCAGTTCAATTCGACATGAGATGTACCATTGTAGTACTGGTAGTAGGACATGTCGGTTACTGAAGGAAGCGATACCGGGAAGGGTGGTGCTGTTGAACATCGACAACAGTTCCACAAGGGGGGCCAACCCGCCTTGAAAAAAAGGTCATCTTGGTTGGTATCCTGCCAGCAAATGCCCAGAGTCCGAGCATGTTGAAATCAGTAATTACGCTGCTCCAGACATAGCAATCTACTTACGGACGGTGTCTGTCGAACAGATGTCGAAACATCGTACATTCTATGTCTAAAAGTTTAGTTAGGTTAATCTCGATAATACCACTGTGTGGTTTGACAATCCAATCTAGCCACGAGACGTCGTCCAATTCGCCCCTAAAAGCAGAAAAACTTTCGAGGCTTAACCATTTGTGAATTTGTCTTTGCGGTAGCGTCGTGCCTCTTGTGACACAATATGGCGAACCGACATCGTCGTTCAAAATTCAAACACTTGCGGATAAAGCGAGAAGTAATCAACCGAAGCAGGGTAATTTCAATTTCCTTTTCTTCAATCCGATATTTTTACGATTAAGTAGATGCGACTCCTTGACTGGACTCTGATTCGGCTATCTTCCCAATCCCCTTGAACGCAGGATTTGTCGGTTTCGTTGCATACAAATGAAACCAACAGAACTAGAATATCTCACGAAGGACGGCCAACTCAACGTGGAGGCAGCCTCTCATGAAGATATTGTTTGTGTGCTACCATTCGATAGATAATGAATTGTCTTAGTAAGCCAGCCCCGACTCTGTGCATGTGAAACGTTCCGAGTCGATTGTGCTGATCTGCCGAATCTCTGCAAGTGTTCATCCCGGGTCTACCTGTTGTGTGGAACAATGCGATGGGTGTGGTGAACCCCTAGCAGATCTCATGTATTGTCTAAATGTGCTGCTCAGTGAACCGATGAGCTACACAAGATAAAGATCACCTCATTGTATACTAATAAATGGGCCGAAGTGTGTCACTTTTATAAAAATAATAACGGACATTTTTTCTATACCATTATATAATAATTATAACAATAATCATAGAACTCAATTCAATCATAGATATCGGATTGGGGGGTGGGGGAATTTACCTCGCGAGGAACGAGATTGGGTATAGCTGAGCTACAACACACTACTCTAATAATAATTATGATTATGAATGCTGAAATACTCCTATTCATCATCACATTGCTGACTAACTTGAAGGGCCTCTACTCGATAACACAAATCGGACCGGGACAAAGCATGTTATCTCAATTAGCCATTATTCATAACGCTCAGACACTTATTATATTCTCTCTCTCTCTCTTTCTCTCACGTTCGCTCTCACTTTCATGCAAGTATTGGTCGCATCTACCACTTCTTTTGAAGACCAGCACATTACACAGTAAAGTGGACGTTCCTGATAGAAAGGAACAAATAAGAACGTGCCACCGTTTCCGTTCGTCTCATCGCCTTTACATCCATGGCAGCATGTTGGTGCTGTACCACTCCCAGCAAATGACAGGATCTGATGGTAGCGGATGCGTCGAGTTCAATTTATTGTCTCATCTGCATCGATAGCTAGAGTCTAAAGGCAGTTATATGCAAAGGTATAAGAATCGTTTCGCCTGCGGCGCTCTATTCGCCTGTCCTGCATAACACCTAGTTTATCGAGTGTTCCCCAAATGTATCAGTCGTGACCAACATAGAGTATATTTACGTTAAGTATATTACTGATTTCCTCGCTTCCTAAAAAAAAAGACAGTCGAGCTCGTTTTCGCGCACGACTCTCTCACGACCTCTACCACAGATCACCGAATGACCATATGGAGCGTAGTGACACTAACATTGTGAGGTGTAGAACAGGATGAAGGTCACCGTGTTAATCTGTGCGCTCCTGGTAGTTGATCGTTTCATGCCAAACTTGGCGGTCGGTAAGTTTTGCATGTACAACACAACACTGACATTCAGATCTACTGAATATCAGCCGCAAATTGAGCAGACACTCGCCAGAGAAAGAGGCGCTATTATGACCGCTTTGTTGATCAACATATACAAACAAATTTGAACGCCTTAAGTGATCTACATATGTATCCGCTACGCTCATTGTAATCTATAGGTGAATAACGAACGATCCGTCAAACGATTTCACCAAATGAATGCACATCCTATCGCCGCCAGCCGTAGAAGACTGCTGTGCAATTTGTGGACTATTATATCAGCACGTAAACAACTCGTGTATGTCAGAGGCCGAAATTAGATTAGAAGATGTTTGCTCTGTGCTGGATGTAAAAACTCCGCCAACACAGCTCATCCAGCCGTTTCGCGCACTCATTTAGCCAATGGAACCGTATTTTGTATTCTGTTTGCAACGTGTCACGAGATGGAATTAATATTAGTCGAGTGCGAGTTACTATTTATGATCAGGTGGATTTCGTCGGGGATGACCAAATGTATTCATCTAGAGCGTTCCTGCTTGAGACGGCGTTGCGCGACAGAGAGCGAGACACGGATTTCGAACATCGAGACAATTCGGTTCGAAGTTTGTAAAAACAATGATCGAATATCAAACAGTAGCCTAATAGATGTTATAATTCAACGAGGCAACCATGTGCGATGCGTTCTCGATTTTTTTTCAGATCATTTTGCGTATCTCATTAAGTGATGAATATCGAATATATGCACAATGGTTTCACGAATATTCGGGCCTAGTTCGCATAATGACTGTCCTATCTATTCGCTCGTTCTTAGCGCGGGAATATTCTATTAGAGTAGAAGATTCACGCGCTAAGAACAAGTGATGCGTGAGTGAAGTGAACGATCTCTGAGAGCTGTTCCATTTTTGCCTTATGCCGAAATCGTTACTCTTTGCAGATCAATGCCCTGGAAAGCCCTCCCCAGGGAAATGCCCAGATGGGTTTCATCTTGATTGTAGTTTCACACCGGAAGTCTGTTGGTGTCCACCAACAGCTAAATGCTGCCTGAATGGATGCGATGGGACTTGCCTAACCAATAATGGTCATTATGTCCCGGACAACTGCAACTCGTGATGCCGCACGAGGTTACATTGGCAATCTGGCTATATTCGATCGCTAAGGAACTGGTATATATATATATATACGTTTAAAATTTAATAAATTCAAATACAAATGAATATATACACGCCGCATCAAAAGGATAGTCTGCAGTTTCGCTTTCAGTCATTCAAATATATCGACTGATAATTCGACTGATGCTCCTGATCGATTTTCGGGAAACCTACACAAATAATAATCAAATGAAAATTAAGATCATAATAATACGCTTCCCGTGTACATTAACAATATTGATTTGAACTCCTATCTTCGCTCCTATAATGTCCGCCCATGTCGACATGTTCTTGACAAGAAGAGATAGGTACAAACATCGTGCGTCCTCTTACTCCAGTCCCTTTGGAGTGTCTGACGGCATAACCAGTCGAGCCTCTTAAAGTCGTCCTTATTTTTGTCCTATATCGCTCTACGTTCGCTCTAAAAACCTAAACTAGAAAGGACCCACAAAGGGAAGGGGTGACACGTACCAATAATCGTTCAGTGATTCTCGTCATCCCTTTGGTGCCGGGACTGGGTCGCTCCACGTGGAAGATGTCCATTTGAAGCTTTATATCATCTGGTAGCAACTGAATTATCCGAAGCGGAAAAGGAACCTCTCCAAGGAGTGACAATAAATGATGTACCCACTCATCTGTAATTGACAGAAAAGCCAAAGGGGACATATCAGTAGATTGTGGACAGATTCCTAACTAAAGCTATTGTCGATACTTATTTAGAAATGGTAGCATGGCCGCTGAATGAACGTGCATTTGATGGTAATAATTAGCTGTAGTGCACTTTCATTGAATGAAGTAAACTGCACATTATCCTCTACGAACTTGTATGACGATCCCAAAGGTAGGACCTTGACCTCCGCGACCATAACAATAATACACAAGGACACAGCATGTAGTCCAGACTGCATGGTGCTATCGGTCCGTAGCGATTTATTGTATCGCGGTCGCACTCTTATATTCACACTGATTTCGCATAGAATGTCTACGAACCTATATCACAACGCCGGGGAAGCTAAAAGCAAGTGGAAGGTGTCAGGTGGCGTGGTTTAATTTGGAGCCTGCTGATGGGCCTACAGTTCAAAGTGGCGTGGCCATTGCAAGTGTGAGTCTGCTGTCCAGCAAAAAGCAAATGGGAGAAGAAATGCAGCTCCGCAGGTTGTTAATTAGGCACGATCCTGTTTGAAAGCATTTCTCGTCAATGTTTGCCTCCACTTCCTCCGCCCCGTTCTATCGAAGAAAAAATTGATAAAACATACATGGCAGAAATATAGGGCGGAAATGATCTATTTGTTCGTTGATAAACGAACCTTTGTCTAGACATACGTAAGTTTTTCAGAGAACCCGATGTGTGATTCATGCACATGCGTGCTGCATTTATATATATATATATATATACCTGTTGGTCTCCTTTATATATCTACTGCCCCCTCCTGGCCGTGACTCTTGGACACACCGACTAAAAACGTACAGCTGATTGATTGATTATTAGCGTTATGCTTGTATATATGTAGTGCTCACCTGCTGCAAAGTAGACCTCGATTACAGCGTTCAGGGCCATTGAGTAGAAACGCCATGAATAGCAGTTGATTCCACGGATCTGGCAATCCTGAACCTGTAAGGAAGAAAATGACACCATACTTAGAGAGAAATCGACAGTTTGGCTCGGAGGAAGGGTTATATTAACGCGAACTCACGAATATCCCAAGGTGGCCCTTCGGTGATTCTCAGTGACTCAATTCATCCAGTTTGCTCAGTTTGCTAATATAAAAGTAAAGATAATAACATTGTACTTACAAACCGACAAGTATAAAACAATGGCTGTATGGCTTCATATATCGACATATTAGTTATCAGTCATCATCTGTCGCAGATCGTAACTAGAAGTTAAAGCAGTGCCTATCATTACACGTCAGTTGCTTCATAAAGAAGCAAAGAAGCTTACAATCAATTGTGCCCGTTACAAGCCCGTTACAATCAATTGTGTTTTGTAATTGTTTTTTCGAGCTGACCCTCAGCTGCTCCCCTATCTGACAGGCTTGGTGTTACTATTACAATCAATTGTGTTGCGGGCCGTCAGGTGGTGGAATATGACTATGGAAGTTGCTCACGAACTGTGAGGTTGGACGCATCGTAACAAATCTGTTGTTCCATAGGTAATGCATACGCCTCAGCAGGATTGAAACGAGTATTGTCCATGACCTAGCCCCGATATTGCTCTAGAGAGGTGTGTGATACGGAATCCTACTTCTGCTTTGGTCCCTAAGTGAGTGCACTATTTCAATACGGAGCAAGGGACACCCTATTTGTTTGAATTGCACCAATACAATTACTTTCACACGTAGACCTTTCGTCGCCCTCCTCCAGAGTACCCTGTTCAATGTCACTCGCGAATATTATGATATAGTATATTACCGCACAATCGCTCAAAGCGCTGAGTCGAGTAACTTGAATTTGAGTAAACGAAAAGATTTCGCTTGAGAGTTTTTAAATGATCCGAGAATTTGGTTGGTCTAATATAATAGCTTGATATCAAGAGATACACTCTCAGCAGAGGATGGTTTTAGCAGGCAGAGGCGTTTTGTCATCCACGTCAACCCTGCACTGGATCGGCCCACTTTCATGGAGATTGGAATGTCTCCGGTGGTGACCGTGCGTTTGAAGAAAATTTCCTCCTCTAAAAAAAAAAAAAAAAAAAAAAAGATATCAAGTGTAGCCTGTCATGAGCGTTTAATTAACGTTTGTTTCATATTAGTTATCCACTGTATTCGCCTGCTCCGACTTGGCCTTATTCTACTATTCTATGCGAATAATGTGGTTCTTAATAAACATTACATCAATTCTGAACAATTTCAAAATATTGATTTCTCTGCGATGCTATGTCTAGTGTTCTGTTCGAATGGTTTTTCTTTTGCGCGTGCACTGTATACTGTGTATTGTACAACCATTGTACGTACAGCGTCAGCTCTGACTGCAGGAATAGTTAGTACGAGGCCCGTTGGTCCAAGAACAAATTCAGGCTCGAAAGGGTCTCCTGACTGGAAGAAGAATTGCGCCCCATTCTCTTTGAGTGGCAGGGTTGAGCAGTTCACTGAAAGAGTTCAATATAAGCACGAAGCAAGAGAAGGTTAATGCAGAATATTCGGAGCCAAGCGGATGTGTTGCTTTACTGCAAACCTCAGATCTTACAAAAAAATATATAATCATGTCTGCCTCATTGTCTTGTTGTTATTTCAGAAGCAACTTTGGTACGGTTCGTCTAGCACGGATAGAGTCAATATCATCACCATGGTTTATTTCCTGAGTGTCGATTCGCTTCATTTTTCGTTTCATGCGGCATAGCCTCTTATACTGTCCACACACACATACATCCATATATATATATATATACATATATATTAGTTCATAAACTTAACACTTGCCCTGATTGCTTCGTATCAACGTCTTCGGTTGAGCCTTGGCAAAGTAGAAGTAACCTGTGGCATCGCCAGTGAAATGAAGGGCATGAATACCTTCCACAGCATCGTGGAACTCCTCGACCGTCGTCGTCCTGCGGATCGGTCGACTGGTGTCCACTCTGCTGACCCCAAATGTCTCAGTGATTTCGATTAGAGCGCTGAACGTTCCTGTTCGAACTTCTTTTTTAACTGCGTTTAAGACACGAGCAATATCTGGAACCACAATGACGGAGGTAAAAATTATAGAGTAGCTAATATAGAATGCAATGTATAATATTTGATCCTATTTAAGAACAAGGTGCATGACCCCCCCCCAAGCAAGTATAATAGTCGGTAGACATTAATGCTGTGCGAATACGCCACCATTGATTCTGTCTGCTATATTTAGCTGTCCATGACGGATGTTCGGGTATGAAAAGATTGCTATGGGTAGTCGTCTAGTTGAGACCAATACAACTGGGGTTTCGTCTGAATTCTAGAGCACATTCAATCATATTGATAGCAGAATTATCCTGATAGACGTCATAGGTCATTAGGGGACACTGGTCGGCCGATAACGGTCCTGCGTCCTTTGAATCGTCCTGACCTTTGAATGCATACATTTGAGTATATTTATGTATATATATTTAGACTCATATATTATATTGAAAATGAAGATCACTAAATCATGATAGAACGTTGTCAATCCATTTCTAGTTTAACAAGCCGAGGTCTTCGTGCTGCGTTTACTCCCGTGTCATCACGGTTTTATTTATTACTAGTCAGTGCTCGATCTCTATGTGGTTCACCGAAATATGATTGAAGTGCACCTCGTGAAATATAAATAATGAATAAAGCCCCCTGCTAAAGGGTGTGCAAATAATATAATAATAATATTAATAATAATAATAATAATAATAAGTCAACGGACAATATGCAGGCAGTGATTTATGCCAAGATTGACGTCAAGGGAGAGATCCGATTTCAGTAGCAAAAAATGAAGGTATTTTCTTATGCTTTTCTCACACAATTATCTAGATACTTAAGCAAATATGTTATAAAACAAAAGCCAGAGACAACTTTTTGTTCCGTAAGCATAAGTCTCTTCTCACGACGTCGTCGATAGCTGAAACTGACCCAAGGTCAGTCAAGAGGTTGGTGCCGTTTGCTAGCGATTAGTCTGACAACCATTGAACATGCACTTGTGTTGCATACAATTGTTTGCGATAATAAAATGTGCGCTAAATTTTACTAGCTAGATTAGGAGCTATTCAAAATCATTACTTCTGACGTATAGTTAAGGACAGAGGTTGTCTTACGTATGAAGTGAACCGTGATTGAGAGTCTAATACTATTACTAGAGTATAATATTACGAAACGCAGCTCTACGATTCGCCCTGTTGTATATATACATATACCTGTTGGTCCCCTTTCCATATCTACTGCCCCCTCCGTTCGCCTGGGCAGAATAATTTCAGTTATTTCAATAATGCTACATAGGTTGCTGCATACAATTTTACGAGTTGATTAAACAGTATGGGTTTCACCAAGCGAACGAGCACAGATATCTATTGCGTTCCTTCTTCTACGTGTGCAAACTTCCTCGAAGGAATCTACCATAGTCTGATCCGCGCCACTGGGGACAGACGCGCAGAAGCTTTCCTTCTGCAACGACTCTCTCCCTCGCTGTGAGGCAGAGAGGCAATACCATCGCCTTCCTCGGGACAATGACGACCTCGATCTGACACCCTGTCTCTAACTAGTTCTCTAATTATTGTATGTTCAAAGTTGTATATACTAAATAATCCTAATTGCGTTCACTGTGAGCGTGTAGACAACAGAGACCAAGCGTCACTACGCTGAACAAATCTTCCTTTGATCAGGCGAGGCGTACTCCACGTGATGATTATCACGGATGTTAGGTCCGAATGTCTCTCGAGGCTTAATACAACGATGATGACATGTTTTCTCATATGTCCACGCTATGAACATGATCAGATATTCTAGCCCTTTCTTTTCTGGGCGACTACATAGTTAGATTGAATGGCGTCATTTAACTGAAAAAATGTCAAGCTAGCTGAGACAGCATCCCTTGCTTGCAGAAACTGACCGTGCAGCCTCTCTCTCTCTGCTTGCGCGACACAGCAGACGAGCGCAATGACGGCGTGTAGGAGAACTGATTAAGATCTCTCCCTTGCGCCCTCTCGGTCCCACTAGGACAGTCGACAATGACAGGGGTCCAAGGCGAGTATTAGGCCTTATTGACAGGCTAATGTTCCACACTTTTTCTCTGCCTGCCCCTTTCATGTTATTTATGATGGGACACCGAGGCGACACATACAGCGAGTGCGTCGGAAATGTATACAACGTGACGTCTAGCATTTGAGCGAAACGGGCCTACGCGCAATTTGTAGGAAAAAGTATATAACCCGTAGCTCGTTGAATGCCCAGCTTGAATAAAACGAACAGCGGAACGGTCCGTTCACTTTCGGGAATGACAACGCTGTGAGTGTGTCCCCCCGCAATGGCAGGCTGGCACTTGACGTGTTTGCCGGCGTTAGGGACGGTATGTCGGTGATTTACTCGACAATTTTTAAGCCTCATTAGCGTTACGAACGTCTCGAAGATTAAGCTCAATGGGGAATTTCGGCGTGCTCAAGCACACAGTATGGGATACGTAGCGGAGAGACGAGAGCAAATGTTATTCTGCTGTAGTAAATCCGTTGAATCTACTCAGATTTGTTTTGAAGCAAATGATATTTCTTAGCAATCCATATGGCAGCCGTATGAGCGAATAACACATCCACCTAGAGGCTGGCTTTGTTATGAAAGCATAGGTGAATATACAAATAAGGGCCGACGTGTCACCTATCTGCTATGCTTTACAGATTCAGTAACTGACATTATTTAAATCCTTCTCCCTATCTAAATATACTATAGAGTATCTACATACTGTGCTGCTGTTTCAAACGCGGAAGATAAAAATTGGATCATTTTCACCATTTCGCGCCAATATTCCTGTTGATCTCTATTCATATAGTGAGAGTGCGTTTGAAACTATGACGCCCCTCCTTATTTGTGATTCGTCATTACTCGTCTTCAGAGAGCCTTTTTTATGAGGGGTAGCGAGAATGAATGATGCGCATGCGCAGCTCAGACAATGGTGACGTCCACTCTTCTGTTTTCGGCAAGCTCGCTACAGAGCCTTTTTAGTTTTAACTGACCCTCAGCTGCTCCCCTATAATGTGACAGGCCTCGGAACCTCGTCGGTATTACTTCAAGAAACGATCGAGGCCACCTTTACATTATTTTTGCCGTCCTATTTTTTCTTTTCGTGCGTGGTGAGAATCGATTGCAACAGACTCCTTATAGAGACTTTAGGGGGATGTTAACATGCAGGACAACAGCATGGCCGCCTCCTTCCTTTCTGGCGCTGTCGACGATGTTCAATAGTACCGCCCTCCCGGTATCACTTGGTGCATTCATTTAGTAAGGGCGGTGAGATGGCGGAAAGCACCGTACACCCACCGTCACGGTGGGGTCACGGTGTTGGCATGCTAATGCATAAAAAAGAAAGCTGACTCTCAGCTGCTTCCCTTCTCTCTCACCTCAGACGTCCTCCCTAGGATTTTTATCCCTTAAACGACCACTGTGGGTAAGAGAGTATGTCTGTAGAAAGCTCGGTGTATATAAACACGCAGTATTCATGACGCATACAGGCAATCCTCAAAAGCCTCACCACAGCATAACTGTAGTGAGGCTTATATGACATGATGATGACTGCAGGACTCTGCAGGAGGGACTGTAACATATTGAATCCCAGTAGGGTTAGGGAAATATAAGATGGACTGCATCGACACTCCTAGTTAATAAGAGAATAAAGATTGTAGATATGAAACAATTCAGAAGGATTTTAAAAACCAAATGAGTTTTCGGTGATCTGTTCAACCAAAGCGAATAAAAAATCACACATTTCAATACTTAGAGTGCAGCCAAGGGATTTAGTTGAACGGTGAAGAGTAACTAAAATATGATATGATGTGTAATGTTTTATTAATCCTACAAAACAGTAAATGCAGGTGTTGTTCCCCATTGAGAATATACGCTTACCGATGTCAGCTAGAGCCGCTCCAAAGAACACCAAACAAATAAGCCAGTATCCGTTCATGACGAAACAATTCTGAGGTAATCGTGTGTCTATCTGAAAATACAATACGTTTGCTGTCACAGTTGCAATTGAGCACAACCAAAGCAACACTGTCCATATAGCTTTACTACAACCACCATTGCGACCCTACAGGCATAACATTCTGTTCACTTGGATACGTAATCATCGTGGGCATCCAGCTCGTGTGTAAATCCACTTTATTACAATAGCTGCAATTAGTACACAAAGATGGTAGGCAGATTTTGGCCAATATGTTCATCCATTGGCGGACGCCACTGGATTAAATCGCACGTTCACGGATGGCGACGACAGCTTCAGCGATGCTGTCGCTCGCGAATTATGATAGAATGCTATGTATCATTTCGGGAATACGGATTACTGTGGGGATTATAAAGGAACCGCCAAACAGTCGTGGTAATGATAGTAATCACAATTTGGACGGGACAAGCAGGTTGTTTTAGCTTTGCAGTGTTGCTAGCCTGACGTCTACGAGCTTGAGTACGTATTGGGTGTTAATGAATAGTTTTTCTGCGATTCTCACACCTTGCGTTGTAACAGGAGTCTACTATCGAGTGCTAAAACAACAATAAACAGAAGAGATCAGCGCGATTAAGCTATGCGTAAAGATGCGACATTTTATTGTAGTCAATTTTTAGTCGGTGGCCACATTCGACGTCTTCAATGTCCAGTACACGTAGCTTTGTAGAGATCCCCGCCATTCTGCGGAATACATTTTCCATCACATTCGTCTTGGCAGCAGGTGTCACCCGAAGCGCATGGACAGTTCGTAGGTTGGCCCCTACAGTCCGGTCGCGCCTCCATGGTGCACACGTCTGACTTCGTCTTACCAGGGCACGCATCTATATAAAGAAAAGAAAATCGTTACGAAAAATGAAGAGCTTACCAACTGGCAACTTGACATGTTTTGTTATATTTAGTTCCACATGTACCAGGGGCTTGAACAGATCGTTTTGCAATAATGCGATTTAAATTGATCCGGTTGAGACTGTTATAAGGGTTCTCCTACGGCAGGCTGCATAATAGTTCTTTTTATTCATTTAACGACTGGGAGAGATCATTCTTCACTTTCAGATTTGACGAGGCGTATCCAAAAAATCTCGCGGGATCACCGGAGTGAGCTATGCTTTGGCCGGGAAAGCACCTTTGCCTCATCATGACCTTGTCCGGCTTCTTTCGCAGGTGTTCGAGTTCCTCTGTGTATTATACCTGCTTGTTCCTTCAACGCGCCTTTCAACTTCCTTTTCTATTCGATTCAACTTCCTCGCGGATTTGCTCGGAAAACTTATAAACAGGGCAAAAAGCAGAACTTCCCGGAAACTAGATGGCACTTCGTTGAGAGAGTTTGCGTCATCGAAGAATCTTTCTAGTTTGTAGCCAGAAGCGACTGTTCTGTTAATTCGTGGTCTACTGTTGTCCACTCAGGGCCTTTATTACCTTTTGCTGTTGATTTTGGCATATACACATCAAATTGTGTGTCTAAGTGGTCTGTTGTCAGCGGGTAGGAAGTCATATTCAGACCATTCCTACTGGGATATTCATCGGAATATACGTTATGCGATTCAAGGTAGACACTCAAAGGATGCCATCAGTTAACGACAGACAGAATATCGGCCTATTTCTTCGACAGTAACATGCTAATTGCTTATGAATGTTTGACAGTGCAAATAACTAAAGGGTCATCAGAGCTGATGGAAACTTAGGCGAATTTTTAATACGCCCTCATAAAAACTAACATTTTCCAACTATCGTAGCAGTCACACGGCAAATCATCGAGACAGTATCATGGCGCTCTATCGTAAGTCGTTGTTACCAGAGCAGAACTTACCAATTGCAGATGTGCAGCTAACACAAAGCGCCAATGCGAACACTAGTAAAATGTATTTCTTCATCATCGCCTTATTCGTGGTGGCAAACTACTGGGATCTAAGCGTCAATTGGGCTCTACGCTGACAGGGACTCCGATATATATTGAACGTTGCGCCCGCAGAAGCGAGGCTTTACCGAGGGAGCCGACCGGAAGCCTTGCAGCTGGCCGTACACATAAACAATTCGCGAACTGAACACCTGGGCGTATGTCGAACGTTGCCAGAGTCAGACCAGGCTGGAGGTCACCGATCGAACAAAAAGGTGGATTTTGGATGATGTTCTAAATTTTGCGCATGAACGATGGATCTCTATCGGACGACACAACAAAACTAGATTTTGCCTGCTGGCTCACAGCCAACATTAACCTTACACAGAACTGCTTTCGGCAATGCTTCGACAACAAGTAAGGCGCACTATAAAAATCGACTTCGGCGACGAGCGATATCGAGTTTTAGTTATATTACTAGAGAGATATACCCGGATTATTTAATCAATCATAACTCAGCGAGAATACTCGATAGCTGAGGGTGCCCTATCATTTTTCACACCCGAAACAAGACACATTTTATTGTAGCAGGCTGCATGCGACGTCATATGCGCTGCCCTTTGTGGTGTGTATGCTATTTGATAGGTACATTAATCTGATACAGAATAAATTCCTCAAATGTGTATTCTTTGTAACGATTTGTTGAAATATAGGGGTGTCTTAAGTTTATGCCCAGCACTGTATACCCGGATAATTCAATCTATTATACAAATGCAATCTGTTACACCGTTGTAACCGTCCATGCTGTTCAACTCATGCGAGTGGGAGAACATCTCTGCTTCGCATCACTTCATACAGTAAGGCTAGAGATATTATCGAATAACCGTAACTTTCCTTGTCGGTAACACTCAGTGGGTTCATCTCCGGGCAGTTGGTTATTCTACCACCATAAGAGGTTGTCTATTTTTCATATTATATCAGACGTGATATTCAGACGTGTTATTCTTGGATATTCAGATTATTGCTAAGCTATCGTTATTTAGTATTGAAGACAGGCGTCTGGGTGGTTGAAATAATCAACGGAAGACATCATGAAAATTGCATCAAATTAATTGCTTAGCAAATAATAGACAGCTATCTTTTGCGGTCAGTTGATTAGTCTTTTATCATTTTATGCCGTGGATACCGTGCGTATCTGTTGAACTCTCGTTAGTGAATAATTCTGGAATACTCACGTTGACTACACATAGGAGTCCTATTATATATTTGTTTATTGAGACTAAAAGCTGTGATAGTTGACAAAAAGAAGAGAGTACTGTACTGTCGCATGAAGTAGCGCAGTTTCCTTCTCGAACGAGTGTATATATAACGGTATACTGAGAAATAATGGTACGAAAGGATTGACAGACTCGAGGCAGCTTTTGAGCAAACTAAAGCATGGTCCATGGAGTCTTTGTTGGCTGAACCTAGGTTCCCTCGGATGACGTGCCATATGATTATCACCAATATGCTGAAGATGAAGAAAATCAATGCAAAATGGGTTCCTCATACACTGAGTGCTGAGCAAATGAAGATGCGTGTGGAGCATTCGACATCTAATTTGAAGACTTATCCGCAACAAACCAGTCGCTTAGAACACACGGTGTCGATAGAGAAGACATGATATCCAGGGCGAATATCATCATCACCTTTCGTCCGAATCTATCTTTACAATCTTTCGAGTGATGATTTTATTGACATTTGAAGCAGAGGTCACTACAGCTGTCTTAAGAGTGACTCGAAGCTTTATCAGAAAGGCGAAGTGCAATCTTTCTTAATATGATTAGGCTAAAGATATCTCTTGCTTCGAATCATTACTTCTTTATAAGTGACTGGCACCTGAGTCGATGACAGAAGTTTATTCAAGCATACAATAATTAGGGATTGTTTCTAGGGCCCGGAGCCGAGGCCGACTGGCACCTTGTACCCACTCAATGTGGTAATGTCTGGTGGAAGTTGCGTTGTTTTTCGAGATCAACTCACTTATCCTATCACGGGTTGAGTAGCTAATTGCTAAGTAGCGTTGAATCGACTGCCGAGCAGGGTAAATAATCATTCTCGATTTTGTTTGCGGTTTTTCTGAGCAAGTTTCTGCTACGCTGATCTACGGATAGAGATTCTCACAGCTGGTCGAATAGAGTGAAAAAACCTGAAAAAACCTGCCATCCTTCCTATGTAGAACTCTATCCGCCTTTAACAACATCTGTCCTATTCTATATCATTGGGACTTTACGTCTCTACGGTGATATGCTCCACTTTTACGTCGGACTCAAATACCTACGCGCTGTAAATTACGGACACGACTGCATTTGTTTGGCTCTATGAGGCGTCAGGACGGTGGCTGCCCTGTTCGCAACGTTGCTCTTTTTTGGCTATCAGTTCAACGTCGGACGGTAAAACGAGACAGGTGATACCGAACTATATTAAGGGTCCCAGCAGATGTGCAGGCGTTGACGTTGATATAATGAATTCGCGTGCTGATTCTCAATCCATGTGCCTATATGCCTTCATATAGATGACGCTGTCGATGTTTGTGTAACGATCCAACCAGCGGGTTCGTTCAATTAATAGATGCGATGAAACACTTTCCTGTAAAAGAAGATCACCCCCTTGGGAGCTCGTCGGCGAAGTCGGGGTTGACCCCACAGACTCATAAATATAATATATTCCACGCAGGTTGTGATCGTGTGTTCGAAACTTAAAATCCTTAAGTTAAGATCCAAGTTAAGAGGGAAAGGTGGATGTAAAATGTACTTCTCATTTTTTTTTAAATTTGAGTGGAACATTGCCTTCAAACAAAGAAGGGCCCGAGTGAGCCGCAAGAGCCCCTCCTACCGGGGTCCCGGAGGCCCGCTCCACCTCAGCTAGACCGGCTTTCCCCGCGTATTCCAACCTAGGTGGACCGAGGATAGGGGGGTCGAGAATAAGTGGACCAGCCGGGGATAGGTGGCCCTCTTGGACAGATTGGCCGGTCTGCCCCGGGGACCTCCTCCCTCACCAGTCTCTCCCGCGCATTCCCGCTAACATGGGCCGGGGATAAAGCGACCGAACATCCACGGACAGGACCCCAACACGGAAGCCAGAGCAGTCGTAGGACACTAAGGCACCCGGCTGTGGAACACTAGCCGAAGCAGTACACACCTTCCCTTGAGATCGAAGTAATACCAAACGTGCCGACTCGAGGGACGAGATACTCTCAGCTGAAGGTGGTTTTAGCAGGTAGAGGGGTTTTGTCATCCACGTCAACCCTGCACTGAATCGGCCCACTTTAATTGCTCCTTTCAAGCGAAAAGACAAGGTTAGCTGGATATGGAAAATATTGTTGCATCGTTGACAGTAGTCTAAATGCGCCGAAGAAAAATGGATTTCTGAGCAGAGATTCCTAAGAGACCAGGAGTCTCTATTTAGAAACTAAATCATGAGAGAGAATAATATTTTTATAGTATCGTCGCAATATGAGGTCAAGATCATCTTGCGACGATACTATAATAATTATTCAAAGCGCGATCTCAACACTCGCTCTCAGTTAAACTAGGTTTCTTGTTGGAAGTACCGTGGAGGTTAAATGTCGGCTGTCAGTCAACCCGGAAAATTTACTTGGGTTGATTGTTGATCGTCGAATTATGGCGGAAACACCGCATTCGACAGGCCACCCTAACCGAACGGAGGTCTCTCGTAGATTAAACCACGAGTTAACAAAATTACGTTCGGTAGGACAAAACCGAACAGCAATAGAACCTGCTTTAAATATAAAATGCTATTTTCATATCTTCACTTCAAGTGTTGCAACAGGACTCTTCTCTCGAATGATGCTAGATTCTAAAGGGAGAACAAACATAAAAGATCGGGGAATATTAGGTTATCCGCGAAGATAACGACACTTTATTGCACTCAACATGGCAACGTGTACCCGGTGCCCTCATTCTGCGTCTTTAACATGACGGGTTGCAGGTAGCATTGTAGAGCTCCCCGCCATTCTTTGGGAGACATCTTCCATCACATCCGTCTATGCAGCACGTGTCACCCAATCGGCACGGACAGTTCTGAGGTTGGTCCTTGCAGTTGGGTCGCAGCTCCTTAGTGCATATGTCTGACTTCTTCTTACAAGGGCACACACCTACATCATTTATAGATTCAAGAATAAATAATTAAAAATTAAGGGTTTACCTGACATGTTTTATTATGATCCCCTTTGTACCAGTGGCCTAAATATAATATAATATATAGTTTTGCAGTAATGCGATTCAGATGGATCGAGTTGAGCCTGTTGCAATGGTTATGTTATGTCAGTGTGCATAAAAGTCACCTGCCGTTCAGCGGGCTCAACACAATGGCGGTGTCACGTCATAGCAATTCGCTGTTGTTCATTCGTAGTGGACTGACACTGGCTTTGAATGTTACTTCAAGCTACATTCAAATCATACGAAACTGTTTTGTCTCATAACCATACCGTATGAGTTAGCTTACAATATACAGACTGTGCGATTCAATGTGGGGATTCAAATGACGCTATCAGTCAACAATATATAGAACATAGAAGATTACTTAGATAGCAACATGTTAACTGCTTATAAATTATTCTACCGTGTAAATTACTTATCAATCGAATCTGAGGTTATGAAAACTTAGGCGAATTTGCAATACACTCTCGTCAAAACCACCATTTTTCCAACCACCAGTACATCGTGGATACAGAATCAGGCGCCATATCGTAAATCGTTGGCACTACAACAGAACTTACCAATTTCAGATGTGCAGCTAACCAAAAGCGCAAAGCCTAACACTAGTAAAATGTATTTCTTCATCATCGCCTTATTCGTGGTGGGTGATTATTTGCAATTATTACGATCTAACTGCTAACTGGGCCATTTGCTACCTGAGACTCTGATATATACTGAAAGTTATGCCCGGAGAAGCGAGGTAAGGGAGCCAAGCGAAAACCTTGCAGCTGGCCGGACACATAAAGAATACGCCGCTTGAACATGCAGATGACCGTCGAAGGTTGTCAGGCCGTGCTGGAAAAACCGAGTGAACTTTGGATACAGTTTCTGACCTTCGCATATGAACTATGGAGATAGTTCTGTCAGACAAGATAACTATCTCATGATTAATGCAAGCTGTCGTCTGGAAGTGAGGCGCATTAAAAAGGTCGGCTTTTGTGTTCAACAACATCGAGTTGCAGTTATCTTATTAGAGAGGTATACTCGGATAATTCATTCCACAAATGCATTGTGTGTATCTCAATGTTAAGAGCCCTATTTTGTTGAGTATTTCAATGTTAAGAGCTCTATTTGGAAACTATGCACATCTATTGTACCTTATAAGATAATACGTAACGTCTATACAGTTACATGCTTCATCTTGACGTCGGACTTGAACACGTACGCACTATAAATTTCGAATACAGCTAGATCTGTTTAATGCTACCACAGTTGAATCGGTTGTTACTCCGTTGGTATTGTATTTTCTCGGTGTTTTCAGTTCAGCGTCAGACGGATTGGATATGCTGCCGAGAAGGGTAAACAACTATTCTCGATTTTGTTTCCCGTTTTTCTGGCAAACTTTCTGCCACGCTGATGCACGGCCGTGAACAGAGATCCTCACAGCTGTTCGAATAGACCGAGTAACAAAATAGTAATCCTTCCTCTGTAGAACGATATCCGTCCCTAACACCCAATGTGCTATTTTATGTGATTGGGCCTCTACGTCTCTACGGTGATATGCTCCACTTTGAAGGTGGACTCGAATACGCACGCACCGTAAATTTCGGACACGACTGCATCCGTTTGGCGCTATGGGTCGCCACATATAAGAGGGCTTAAGCATTGTAAAATTGCAGCTCCTTTAATAAACCAATAAAACCTTTACCTTTACCGCGCTCGTTACTAGTGTTTCTCTTTACAGCTATAAGTTTAGCGTCACGATAAAACGTAACCTTTCTTTCAGTTTGCGCTTGTGCTCAATACTATGATAATACCACGTTGACTGTACAGAGGAAGGTTCCAGTCACTTGTAGTAGAATATTGACTAAATGCAGGAGGTGTCTTCAGCCTGATCGTAATAGAAGGACAACACCAGAGCTTGTGGTTAGTTAGACATCTGGGATTGGTAAATTCAGTTCAGGTAACAATGACTTACGATCCAGCGTTATCATACTGTCCACGATTCACTAACAGTCGGGAACAAGTTGGTTTTGATTAGAGTGTATTACAAATTCGCTAACATCCACCCACGTTAACCTTCAATCGGCTCACTTTTGGTAGAGTTTGAAATGTCTCTAGTGGGGCTCGCGAGTTTGAAGAAAATTCCCAAAGAAAACAAAACAAAATTGGGAAATATATAATATTTTACATCCACCTTTCCCTCTTAACTTGGATCTTAACTTAAGGATTTTAAGTTTCGAACACACGATCACAACTTGTGTTGAATATATTATATTTATGAGTCTGTGGGGTCAACCCCAACTTCGCCGACGAGCTCCCAAGGGGGTGATCTCCCTTTGCAGGCAAGTGTTTCGCCGGACCTACTAATATAACGAACCCGCTGGTTGGATCGTTACACAAACATCGATAGCGTAATCTATATATAGACATATAGCCACTTTGATAGAAATCGCCGTGCGAACTCATGATCTCAACGTGAACCTGCACATCACGCTGGGCCCCCGATGTAGTTCGGTATCAGCTGTTTCGCTTTACCGTCTGACGTTGAACTGATAGCTACAGAACTCAAGACCACTAACCACCGTCCTGACGCCTCGTAGAGCCAAACAAATGCAGCTGCGAGCGAAATCTACAGTGCGTAGGTATTCGAGTCCGACGTCAAAGTGGAGCCTATCACCTGTAGAGACGTAAAGGCCCACTCATATAGCATAGGACATATGGTTTCGGGGCGGATAGAGTTCTACAGAGGAAGGATGGCGTTTTGTTGTTCAGACTATTCGAACAGCTGTGGGGATCTCTGTGCTCGGCCTTACATTAGCATAGCAGGAAGTTTGCCAGAAGTGCGGCAGTCGATTCACGACCACTTAGCAATTACCTGCTCAACCTGTGACGGGCTCAACGAGTTGGAACTTGATCTCGAAATAACGCAGCTTCGCCACACATTATCACATTTAGTGGGGACACGGTAGCAGTTACTTATAGAGGAGGTGCACTTAAATGCAGGAGGTGTCCTTAGGCTTGTCATATTAAAAAATACTGAAGAAGAATAAGAAAGCTTTATCAGAAAGGCGAAGTGCACTTCGCCTTTTTGATACCGTACTATGTAAAAACATCTTGATTCATTTCAGTAAAGTAAATGATAACGCGTTCACTATTGCAGATGTTTTTTGAGTGTTTTTTGTCCTAGGAAAAGTGATACAAGCGATTAAAGAAACGAAGTGAAAATGTAGCACTAACCCTAAATGTATTCCGGAGCTATAATAAAACATGCCAGGTTCTCAACCATCGTACCATCCCAAACGAGGTGCAGGTCTCGGTGGAAGGGGATGAGGGTTAGGCCGTCAAGGCGGCGCCCGTCAGCAGCGTCGAGGCTCTGCAGCTCCCTTGTGCAAGGAATACCGGTAGAGCGGAGGGCTGCCACGAGTGTATCATGAAGCATTATCGTGACATGATTTGATTTGATATTTCATTGAGGAGTGATCAACGGGTAGTCACAAAAAGTCTCCTAAACGCTTATGAGAAGTAGAACTATGAACATTCAGCAAAAGTATTTGGTTGTAGATATTCATGTAGAAAATGCATTTGAGCATACTTCAATAATATGCTAGGTTGTACGAATTAATGTTGAAAGATTGAGTTGGTTGCTTATTACAGTGGTAAATTAGGCGCATTAGGATACTTATAGTCCTTAATGGACTGAATTTGTAAGTCATGTGTGTGCAACGAGTTTATTTTTCATTTTCAATTCCAATTTCAAATTGTGATTTATTGACGAAAGTGCAGTTATTTTACAATGCTTACTAGATAAATACTAGTGAAACCATCTGACAACTTCCGACGAGAAGCCAAGGCACTCGAGCATCTGAAGGAAAGAGAAGTGACGCAGGCAATTGAAGGTGGCCACAGCATCCAGTACCACTCCAAAGCAGAGCCGACCTCAGCGGAGTGCGCCGTTCAGGATTCCAACCTGGCATGCTGAGAAGAAACGCACCGAATTAAAATGTCTCTTGAGACTGGACATTACGTTCTCGAAGAGTTTAGAAAGATATTCAACAAACGAGATAGGCTGGTAATTCGAATGGATTTTACGATCTCCATTATTTTAAAACAGCGGAACTCTGCCCATCTTCAACTTTCATGGGTATATCCGGGTATTAAGGGACAAGTTAGCTTGCCTCTTAACTGCGTGGATAACTTAATTAGTTTGCTTGGGATGTCCAAGGCTTCAACAGTCCAGTTGCCCTTAATTGAATCCAGGGCCTCTACGTTTTCGTTGCGTTCACCCTTCGGAGGGCGAATGTGATCTCTGAGCCTCCAAAATAAATAGATGCAACTCTGGTCGAAGCGGAAGTACGCCGCCCTTCAGGCAACTCACCTGTTTCCCCACTCGCCCTCGAATCCCTCGAAGGCGGCCACAGCTCCCTCACTACTGACTTTCTCAAGGGAGTCTACTGCAGGCTGGTTCGCGTCATCGGGGACAAGCTCGCGGGATTCTTCCTTCTGCAGCGCTTTTGCCTCATTGTGCAGAGTTCAGCTAGGGAATGGAATCGTCTCCCTCGGGACCAGGACGGCCTCGGCCTGACACCCTGTCCCCAACTGATTCTATAGCATTGTATATAATTATATATTTTCATTTCGTTTAAATAATCGAAAATAACACAGTCAAGCGCGCTGGACGAAGTTTTTGGTCAACCTCTCTAAAAGTTCAAAGGTACCATTGATTTCATTCGAAATGTTCTCCAAAATAGCACAGCTCCCAAGGACACAACGTGGGAGCTGCATATAGGGAAACCTGACGAAAGGAACAGCTAGAAGAGCTGCTTCTGAGATATCACACAAATGTTAATGGGGAACACTGCATTCGTTCACGATGCGTTTCGGACCCGTCTAGGCTGTCGGTTTATAATGTCTGCAACACAAGTACTCTAGCGTTGTTTTGTATTTCTTTCAAATATGAGGTAGATCCGGTTCCATGATCAAATTGTATTTTAAATATACTGGATTGAAAATTCCAGCAAATATGTATCTGTAACTAATTTGTAAATGTTTTCACCCAGTTAGCTATGGATAGCTCATTGTAGTCGAAGATTATCAACGAATGTCACACCTCTTATCGCCGGCGGCATCATATCGCCATCAGAATAGGATGAAATGCTTCAGTCTATCTCAAGTTGTCGGTGTCATAGAGTGTTCACGACAAAATATTTGCCTGTCGATTTAGTTGTAGTAAGGAATGACCACTTGTGGTGTACAAGTAATGATAGATAATGGGAAATATCTCATCCTCCTTTACACGGCGGAGAAGCTAGTTGAACATATCATACTGGGCAGACTTCACAAGGAAATAGAGAAGAAGGGGGTGCCGTGAGTACGGTTTCCCAAAGGGACGCTCCCCTCGAGATGCCCCTGTTCGAGTCATATGGAAAGCCGGGGAGGAATCTATGAAAACAAGAAGAATAAGGGGGTTTGTTCTCCTTGTCCTTCTCGATCAAATTGGGGGGTAGTTGGGATGATTGAAGGCGCTGCAGAGGGAGGGAATATCCGACTTTATTGGGCAAATTATCTATTCGTATCTGGGAAGAAGGGATTTGCAGGAGGAGGGCCTGGTGCACGAGGTAACCACTCAATGTGAAATCTTACCTACGACGGCGTGCTGCAAACTGAGATGCCGGAGGGCGCTGAGCTACTAGCCTACGCACATGATCTGGCGTTGATGATCACGGCGAGAACGGAGGATACCGTAGAGGACAAGGCCAATGAAGCCTTCAATTGGGTGACAGAATGGTGGGATTCCCACAAGCTCCAGTTAGACGGATGCCGTGTATCTAACAAGCAAGAAGAGGACGCGGGTGATTCACCTCGTTAACCTGATAGCTTGCTCGATGGCCACCCGATAGAAATTGGACAGGCGGTGAAATACCTCGGAGTCATTCTTGACTAAACCCTAAGTAGGCTGGCGCACATCAAGCGCGCTTCCGTCACGCTCCTGAACTTGGGCGCCCTGAATCTGGAATGTTGGAGGAGAAGAGGAGACTCTTGAAGACCGTAGCAGAGTCTATGGTCATCTACGCTTCGCCAGCATGAGCAGATTTAGCGCTCCGTGCGACAAAGATTAGGTCAAAGCAAAGATCGATGGCGTTCACCAAAATGTTTCCGTCTGTCCTGCTGGCAAGTGAACTAATCTCAAGGTTTCTAGATGGGGACCTGGATCCGACCCTCGATGCCTAGCAGCAGGAGTCGAGGCAGGTTGGGCCCGACGCAGGTTATAAAATGGAAGGAGGGATCACTAACCTGAAAGACAACTGAGAGAGAGATCTCGAGTGAATTCCAACGCACCTCTCCCCGGCCAGTGGCGGGTGCGCCGTGAAGATCCCGGTGGATTAAAAGATCTTCCCTCCCCCGCGCGGCCCACTGGCGTGGATTGGGGTTAAGGTGACGGAGTGCCCCCCGACACGACCCCAACATGGAGACACAGAGCAGTCATAGAAAGCTCGCGGACCCGGCTATGGATTTTAACCGCGATGATTACACATCTCCCCGGATATAATAGTATTAGCGTAGAAATAGACACTTAACAGGCTCGACTGCTGTAAATATCAGTCGGGCGATATCGGTCCCATGATTCTGCAGACTCAACAGTAGTTTCCCCTCCCTACAAGCTCTAAGGGGGGCATTTCCTTCTAGGGGCAAATGTTTCACAGAATCTATTAATCGAACGGAACCGCTGATTGGATAGTTACACAAACACCAATAGGTTAACCTATAAGCATCAATATAGGCACTTTGATTGTAAATCGGCACGAGAATTCGTGATCTCAAAGTCGCGCAGCTCCTCAAACTGTGACCCCCAATGCACTTCGGTATCATCTGTTTCGTTTGACCGCCTGACGCTGAACTGAGAACTCCGAGAAAATATAATACCAAAGGTGTAACAACCGTGGTGGCGATTCAACTGTGGTAGCATTGAACAGATCTAGCTGTATTCAAAATTTGTAGTGCGTACGTGTTCAAGTCCGACGTCAAGATGAAACATGTAACTGTATAGACGTTACGTATTATCTTATAAGTAACAATACACGTACATAGTTTCCAAATAGAGCTCTTAACATTGAAATACTCAACAAAATAGGGCTTTTAACATTGAGATAGACACAATGCATTTGTGGAATGAATTATCTGAGTTTATCTCTCTAATAGTATAACTAACGCTCGATGTTGTTGATCACAAAAGCCGACCTTTTTAACGCGCCTCACTTCCAGACGACAGCTTGCATTAATCATGAGATAGTTATCTTGTCTGACAGAACTATCTCCGTAGTTCATATGCGAAGGTCAGAAACTGTATCCAAAGTGCACGGTTTCGTTCTCTTGGTTTTTCCAGCACGGTCTAACTATGGCAACCTTCGACGGTCATCTGCATGTTCAAGCGGCGTATTGTTTGTGTGTCCGGCCAGCTGCAAGGTTTTCGCTCGGCCCCTTACCTCGCTTCTTCGGGCGTATCGTTCAGTATATATCAGAGTCTCAGGTAGCAAATGGCCCAGTTAGCAGTTAGATCGTAATAATTGCAAATAATCACCCACCACGAATAAGGCGATGATGAAGAAATACATTTTACTAGTGTTAGGCTTTGCGCTTTTGGTTAGCTGCACATCTGAAATTGGTAAGTTCTGTTCTGGTAGCAACGACCTACGATACGACGCTGTGAGACTGTGTCCACGATTTACTGGTGGTTGAAAAAATGTTAGTTTTTATGTGAGTGTATTAGAAATTCGCCTTGGTTTTCATAATCCCTGATTCGATTGTCTAGTTATTTACACTGTAGAACAAGCAGTTAACATGTTGTTATCTAAGTACTAGTTCTATGTTCTATTTGCTGTTGATCTATAGCGTCATTTGAGTTCCCACATCGAATCGCACAGTCTGTATATTGTAAGCTAACTCATATGGTGTGGTTATGAGACAAAACCCTTAATTTTAAATTATTTATTCTTGTATTGATAAATATATGGGTTTAGGTGTGTGCCCTTGTAAGAAGAAAGCAGACGTATGCACACTGCAGTTGCGAGCGGACTGCAAGGACCAACCTCAGAACTGTCCATGCCGATCGGGTGACACGTGCTGCATAGACGGATGCGATGGAAGATGTCTCCCAAAGAATGGCGGGGAGCTCTACAATGCTACCTGCAACCCGTCATGTTAAAGACTGTGGGCACCGGGTACACGTTACCATGTTGAGTGCAATAAAGTGTCGTTATCTTCGCGGATAACCTAATATTCCCCGATCTTTTATGTTTGTTCTTTCTTTAGAATTTAGCATCATTCGAGAGAAGAGTCTTGTTGCAACATTTGAAGTGAAGATATGAAAATAGCATTTTATATTTAAAACAGGTTCTATTGCTGTTCGGTTTTATCCTACCGAACGTAATTATGTTGACTCGTGGTCTAAATTACTACAGACCTCCATTCTGTCGAATGCAGTCCCTGTGCAATAACTCAGTGTTCAAGAAAGCAACCTAGTCGAACTGAGAGCTAGTGTTAAGGTCGCGTTTTCAAGAATTCGTATCGCCACGATTTTGACCGGTCGCGGGGGCCTTCACATTCATCCTCCGGAACGTCTGCACCAGCAACGACGTTTCCTTCTGGGAAGCGCTCCTGGCGTTCGCCCGCGTGATCTGGCAGACACGGGGAACCTAGCGGCCTTCCGCACCGGGGCGCACTTGTTGTTCCGCTGGCGTCGTCCTTAGCCCCGGGGGCCTCTCATGCTGCCCGCGAGTACGAGCCATGTGAGGAACAGATACCTCATTCCATCTCAAGTTGTTCGGACTATTAACCGGATGAAATAGTTCCCTCATCACACAACCATCGAAAGAGAAACCCATATGCAGACATATAGGCACATTGATTAAAAATGAGCACGCGAATTCATGATTTTGGCGTCGCGCGGCACATCACGCTGGAATCCTGACTGTAGTTCGGTATCACCTGTTTCATTTTACTGTCTGATGTTGAACTGATAAAGAGCAACAGATATCGATTAAATGTATGCTTCGTTCGAAATTTACAGTGCATAGGTATTCGAGTTCGACGTCAAAGTGGAGCATATTATCGTAGAGACGTAAAGGCCCACTGAAATAGCATAGGACATATGGTGTTCGGGGCGGATAGAATTCTACAGAGGAAGAATGGCAGATGCCGTATTACTGAGTTCCATTTTATAATCAACGTTGTATTTTCTCCGTCTTACCGAGGCAAAACAATGTAAAATTTTCGAACGATTAATGTCAATATATATAGCAATCCGTTGACTGAGGTTTGATGTAACTCTGCTTCGAGGGGGAAAGTGCGTCACTTTATGGGAAATTACAACGTATTTTTCGCCAACTGAAACAGAGTTTACGGCCAGTTGTCTAAAAACCAGGTTGAACATATTATAGATGCTATAAGAACTCAACGCTGTTTCGTGTAAGTGACCCACAGCGTACTCCATTGAATGTGTTAGAACCTCGACGCAACGATGAAGATCACTATTGTGCAGGCATAGGTATTATGAACGAGAATTTGAAGTTCACCAGAATAACAACAAGGCGGGCCACAACATTTTCACAGCTAGTTACAAGCCTATTCACAATATTCTTCATAAGCCGGGGAGACTTACAGACAGTCTGCAAGAATTTATTTTCAAACTTTGTCGATCTAGAAGAAGCTTCTCGGGCTGACTCTCAGCCTACACTTAAAGTCCACGGCACTGCTTTTAGCATTGCTTCGTAAGACGGACCTATATCGATGTATTCACACCATATCTATCGCAGCGCCCCACATATAAACTTATAATTGTCTTCTATTCACCATCTACCGACCAGATGAAGTTGTATTCAGTTATCAGCCCGATTGCTGCTTAGATTCGAATAATTAGCTAACACTAGTCAGGTAATGATTAAGCTAAACATTTTGCTAGAATTCGGGTTCGCATTCTTGATTAGCTGCGCATGTGGAATTGGTAAGCTCTGTTCTGGTAACAATGACTTGCGAGACGGCGCTACGATACTGTCTTCTCATCAACATATTTCCCTGTTAAGTCTGAAAGAGCACCACTACAGACAGGGCAGCCACAAGGATGACGATTCATAGCTCCAAACAAATGCAGTTGTGTCCGTAATTTAAAGTGCGCAGGTATTCGAGTTCAGCGTCAAAGTGGAGCATATTACCAGCGAGCCGTAAAGGCCCACTCACATAGCATAGCACATATGGTACTCGAGGCGGATAGCCTCCTCTATACAGCCTTAATGGAATATTTAAAACAAGGGGGTCCAGAAATGTAGAGAAACTACATCCAAAACTATAGTCGTCAATGCACTAAATTTGTACATCATGTGCGTACGATGAGTTATTAGTCCTTGTTATATGTCTAGAAGCTTGTCTGCTAAGTGCGCGTCGGTGTAAGTCGAGGGCGTTGTGCTCTCCTTCTGCGTTGCGCCGTACACAGTCGGATTCTCTGTAACATAACGTAGCGTGATTTTCTGTGACCCCTCCTGACCCAGTGCAGTGTATTCGGGCTCGGCAGTTTTGTGAACTGGTTCCGATCCTCGACGCATCGTGTTGGAGGAGCGCCTGTTGCCACGGGTACAAGAAGGTCAGCAACTGCAAGGGACTTTTCCGTACCGTGAGCTGCTGAGGGGGTGATCTCCATTTACAGGCAAATGTTTCACCAGATCGATTAATCGAAAGAAAGCACTGGTCGGATCATTAGACAAGCACTAATAGGGTAAGCTGTATGCTTATATATAGGAACATTGATTGAAAATTGGCACGTGCAATCGTGATCTTGACGTCGCACTGCACGTCAAGCTGAGACTGCACTTCGGCATCAGCTGCGTCGCTTTACCGTCTAACGCTGAACTGAGAGCTACGAGAAAATACAATGCCAATGGAGTAACAACCATGGTGGCGACTCATCGCGCTGAACAGATCTATCTGTGTCCGAAATTTGTAGTGCGTATGTGTATATTTCTCTAATAATATAACTGAAACTCGATGTTGTTGATCACAAAAGCCGACCTTTTTAATGCGCCTTACTTCCAGATGACAGCTTGCATTAACCATGAGATACTTAGGTCGTCTGACAGAACTATCTCCGTAGTTCATATGCGAAGGTCAGAAACTGTATCCAAAGTGCAACGGTTTCGTTCTCTTGGTTTTTCCAGCACGGTCTAACTAGGGCAACCTTCGACAGACATCTAGATGTCCAGGTAGCGTATTGTTTGTGTGTCCGGCCAGCTGCAAGGTTTTCGCTCGGCTCCCTTACCTCGCTTCTCCGGGCGTATCGTTCAGTATATATCAGAGTCTCAGGTAGCAAATGGCCCAGTTAGCAGTTAGATCGTAATAATTGCAAATAATCACCCACCACGAATAAGGCGATGATGAAGAAATACATTTTACTAGTGTTAGGCTTTGCGCTTTTGGTTAGCTGCACATCTGAAATTGGTAAGTTCTGTTCTGGTAGCAACGACCTACGATATGACGCTATGGGACTGTGTCCACGATTTACTGGTGGTTGAAAAAATGTTAGTTTTGATGTGAGTGTATTAGAAATTCGCCTAGGTTTTCACAACATCAGATTCGATTGTTTGGTTATTTAAACTGTAGAATAATTTATAAGCAGTTAACATGTTGCTATCTAAGTAATCTTCTATGTTCTATCTATTGTTGATTGATAGCGTCATTTGAATCCCCACATTGAATCGCACAGTCTGTATATTGTAAGCTAACTCATACGGTATGGTTATGAGACAAAGCAGTTTAGTATGATTTGAATGTAGCTTGAAGTAACATTCAAAGCCAGTGTCAGTCCACTACGAATGAACAACAGCGAATTGCTATGACGAGACACCGCCATTGTGTTGAGCCCGCTGAAGGGCAGGTGACTTTTATATACCCTGACATAAAATAACCGTTGCAACAGGCTCAACTAGATCCATCTGAATCGCATTACTGCAATTCAACTATCTATTATATTTAGGCCACTGGCACAAGCGGAATTATAATAAAACTTGTCAGATAGTTGGTAAACTCTTAATTTTAAATTATTTATACTTGTATTGATAAATATATGGATGTAGGTGTGTGCCCTTGTAAGAAGAAGGCAGACATATGCACCGAGCAGTTGCGACCGGACTGCAAGGACCAACCTCAGAACTGTCCATGCCGATCGGGTGACACCTGCTGCATAGACGGATGTGATGGAAGATGTCTCCCAAAGAATGGCGGGGAGCTCTACAATGCTACCTGCAACCCGTCATGTTAAAGACGCAGAATGAGGGCACCGGGTACACGTTACCATGTTGAGTGCAATAAAGTGTCGTTATCTTCGCGGATAACCTGATATTCCCCGATCTTTTATGTTTGTTCTTTCTTTAGAATTCAGCATCATTCGAGAGCACAGTCCTGTTGCAACATTTGAAGTGAACATATGAAGATAGCATTTTAAATTTAGAGCAGGTTCTTTTTTGTTCGGTTTCGTCCGGAACGCAACTATGTTAACTCGTGGTTTCAATGACGACAGACCTCCATTCGGTTGAGGTGGCCTGTCGAATGCGGTCCCTGTGCAATAACTCGCTGATCAGCGAGCAATCCAGTCTAACTGGAAGCGAGTGTTGAGATCGCGTTTTGAAGAGTTACCATGGTTTCAACTTCACCAGCTTTAGTTTCTAACTGTAAGCCCCTGGTCTCTTTTCGCATTTAGCACCATTCGAGAGCAAACTCTTGTTACAACACTTGAAGAGAGAATATGAAGATAGCATTTTAAGTTTAAAGCAGGATCTTTTTCTGTTCGGTTTTGTCTTCCCGAACTCAGTTATCTTGATTCGACATGAGGTGGCCTGTCGAATGCGGCCCCCGTGGCTAATGACGACGCGAACAGCACGGTACAACAAGTGCGCCCCGGTGCGGAAGGCAGCTAGGTTCCCCGTGTCTGCCAGATCGCGCGGGCGAACGCCAGGAGCGCTTCCCAGGAGGGAACGTCGTTATTTGTATGAACGTCCCGGAGCACGTCTGTGAGGGCCACGGCGACTAGGGAACGCGTAGCCTTTGGGACAATACTGAAGACGCGGGCCTCACGCATGGCGGCCTGTAGCCGCAGCTCGAGCGGTTAAGGTGGTAGGCTTGGCTGAGGCACCGAACGGACCTTCGGGTGCCGCACCGTTATTAAGGCCATTGGATACTACTTCAATGATATCCAAAGCAAAGAAACAAGCAAACGATTTCATATTGGGCAAACTTAGTATTTGGGCCAATGGTATCCGCACCTTTATTAGTGTGATACTATTCATTTGATTTGAATGATGATGCGCAGATATCACGTCGACAAATGGGGTTCGTCTGATCTTAAGACCTCTGTTTATGTTTGCAGTTTGCGCAAGTGGTAGAGTCAGAGACATAATAAACCAGAGAGATAATTCAATCGATTTTTTGTTATGATCTCAAAATCGTTCGGTGCTATTTCAACTTCTGAACAATTAGGGTACTTCTAAGGCAAGTGAATAGGTTAGAGTACAACATTGTGTGGACATTTGACAATTGCATCTAACTTCGTCGGGCAGACACACAATTCATGCAACTAATGTTAGCGAATCGGTCGAAATCTCCAAATGATGATAATATTTACCACGTTCGTAGACGCACATGTTAGGTAATCATCTTCTCACGCTGGTGCTTGGCAGCGTACGCTAATTAATCCAGCATGATCAGAGTAAAAATAGACACTCTAGGTCAGAGAAAAGATCTGCCCGCGGGTCTTCGTAGTGTGGCATACACGAAATCACGAATTGTATAAAAGTTTCGGCGAACCGAGTACGCACTCGCCGTGTATTTATTTAAGTTATAGCATAAAATGTATAATTCTAATTGTGGTCTTACCATATTAGCGACAGGTTTCGTTTGAAAGAATATATCATTAACGATTGTAATTTGCGTATTTAATTGACGGCAATTACGTATCCATTCACAAAATAATGGTATTCCGTGTCTAAGAGAAATACCATTATTTTGTGAATGAATACTATTCAGTGTCCTAAAAGAACCTGTCCTAAACTTCAACGTCCTAAACATCTTCCCGCAGACGAACAGCCAAGCCGTTCTAATTTTATTATAGGTCGATGGAATTTTTAGTGCTTGGGTTCAACTGAATAACTAACTAGTCAAAAGCTAATTATCAACCAACTGGTCAACGGTGCACTTTATTGTCGTTGTAGTGTTCAATCGGTGAAATTTTATTGCTGAGGTGCTCAGTGACATGTAGCATTATAGAGTTCTCCTTCTTTACCCGCAGGGAGACATCTGCCGTCGCACCCATCCATGCAGCAGGTGTCACCCACAAAGCATTTGCAGGCGTCAGGTTGGCCATTGCAATCGAATCGAGCCTCGCGTGTACATGCTCCTGGCTCCTGCTTTCCTGGACACGTAGCTGCACAAGTACAATACCGATAATAACCATAGTAAGAATAATAATAAGCAAAATGAGATTAACTTCCTAGTATTTGACAGCGATCTACAAATATATATATATATATTCTATAATACATATGATTATTATGATAGCACGTAACCATACGTTCGGTTTCTACACGGCGCTTTGTAGGTCTGTCCAGATTTGTTCCGACAGATTCCTTCACAACGTACGTCTTGGCAGCAAGTGTCACCAGGATTACATTTGCATTTGTTTGGTTCGCCACAGCAATCTTGGCGCTTCGGCAGGGTGTCAGGACACACATGTTCCGTGTCAGGGCACACAACGCACTCACCTGCGGACGTACGATGACAGATATTCAATGAATGCGACCGAGTGTCTACTTAATACCTAAGTCAACTCTATATTTATGATTGCTTTTATAGTTTCACTACTTCTAAGGGTCGTACGCCGTTAACACTCATATAAGCTCATTGAGCTCATAGCCATGAATGTCTATCTCATCTGTCCAATCAGAATCAATTAGCCCTGATTCTTCACTTGATTCGACATGACTGCATTTAAAACCGAATTCAGAAAATTGCTTTTTTGTGTTTTCTTCGACGATGCCTCGGGTGTCTGTCCCAACAGCATACACAGCCATACAATAGTGGCATTCTCATCGAATGGAAAAAACTAAAGAATCGATGGAGCTTTCCGCACATGTTAGTTTACCGGCGATGTACTTCATTCGCCAGGTTACTAGGGGACATTCGGCCCGGCTCCTCGTGGTTTCCGCTGTTCGAAATCGACCTGTTTTGGGTGCACGTAATACGGAGGCAGCTTTTCTCTAAACGGGCTTACCAGCGGCGTCGTCACAGACACAGACAACTACGAACACAAGCAAAATGTGTAGCTTCATCACTGCTATCTTCGTTGTAGTGTGGATGGCCAGGTGGTCGCACGTGAGGGACTTGTCTAATCTACGATCTCGTCTGGACTAGTTGAGCCTGGCCAGCAACGCCGTAGCATAACATCGTAGATCAACGCTCTGAGACGTGTTACAGGTGGCCAGCATATAGAAAACAACACCGCACCTGGATTCAATCTCGTTCCTTGAAAGTTTCCTAAACCACCTCTCCTCTACATAGCTACCATGCGGCGAATTTCAGACGAACAAGGTACATATGGGAAAGGTGGGTGGAGAGGTATCGAGATTCATATATATATATATATACATATACGCGGGTGTTGTCGGAATCATCGTTGCGCGGGCTACGAACTCAATAATAAACTGATGGTGGAACTACGTCATAGTCACTATATCACAGTATCATAGAGAAATTAAAACACAATAAGCCGAATTTGTAATCTTATTGCTACGAAAAGCGATTCCTCCATCATCAAGTACTGAGCGTATGACCTGATGACCTACACGTGACTTCTAGTAGTAATAAGAACTTAGATCGTAGTAATACTAACTTAGTGATAATAACTTCTAATAGTGATACTCATGGCCTTACAAAGAACAAGCATGAACCACTGATCGTGTGTCTATATAAGCCGCCCTTTATATTTTTGGGCTGACTCACAGCCAGCATTTCACGTCCACGCTAGAACTGCCTTCGGCATTGCTTCATAAGACGGACCCCTTTAAATGCAATGGTGTACAACGATGGGGATCAAATCCGTGCACCATTTTTTTATTTAAGGGCAAAAGGAGTACTCTAAGTCAAGTCATCAACAGCCAGGCCAGTGAACATTTTCTATTAATTGTTAGCACGATTCGCGATTTGTTGCTGATATGAGAGTCGGAAAAACATACCTGAAACCACCTCAAAAAACGAAATTTGTATGTTTCAGAAGTTTAGATGTATGTCATGAGGGGATTATTTATATTAACCGAGGTCCTGAAATAACAGTGCACAAATCATTATGTCCTCCCTAACATGTCCGCTTGGGCGAATTGCTAGCCCAAAAGGTCGCTGAATACGTTGAAATAGATTATTTGATATAATATCATTAACTGTGATCTGTGATTAACTCTGATCTGCGCTTACGCTCCATTCTGACTTTTGCATGCACACTCTTAATTATCTTTTTCTTACCTGGATAAAGGAGCATTTTCCCTACATTATTACTTAGGATTTGTTAGGGCCTTGCCCAAGAATTTCTGAACAATGCGAAGCTCCAACTGAAGCTCCATAATGTTTTTTTTATTACTTTATTGATTGTGTTCATCACACACACACACACGCATACAAACATCATTGTGATTTCAAAGCATCTATTGCCGGTAGCCAGATTTTTGTCACAAAACCCTTTCAAGTCCTGCCCACATCGACTCTTGCCTTTTTACTGTTTTCTTCATCTTCGGATCACAGAACTGTCATTGAAGCTGTCGCGAAGGGAACCGAACAGTATAACGGCATACGCCTTTGCTAAATCAGCCTTCGCAGCACTGGATGACAACGGCGAACGCAGTCTTTTGTGCAGTCCGTGTTTGCCAAAGCCCTCTGAATAGCTGGCTCTCCCTCGGTCCCATCTAATGCCCCATCGACAATGGAGGTCAATGGTATCTTTCTGATCAGAAAGTGCGCGTTATCGCGCGCCGCCGTGTTAGCACTGCGTTGACGTCTGTGTGTTGGGCATTCCGATATGAATTTCGCTCGGTGCACAACTTCAGAGCAAATATGACGTCTTTGCTTCTATGCCGCAGCAGGTCGATGTTCGGTGTTTCATTGGGACGTGTGAGCCATCTCGTCAGGAGCTCTATACGCACTCACGCGGGACTATGCTCACTGGCAAGTACCAGGGTCCCCATGGTGCGACGACTAACGGACGCGATAGACTATGCGGATCGTAAGGTAAGGCAATACATTCGCCCTGGTAGAAGTATCGAATTGTCTGTCTAGCCTTCTCCACTGTAATATGATATGTCCTGCTAGCAGTATGAATGCTAATGCAACTTGTTTCCAAATAGTCTAGAAACTACTATCTGCGCCGTATGCATCTGTACGCCGGTTCGGCATTGCCTTAGGCTATGGTCCATGTGCAATTACGTCATTACGATCACAGATCACGCTGGTGGTACCACTGCTTGCCACATGCATCTATCTTTTATTATAATAGTAATATGATCTGGGTCAATACATCGTGTGTTTTGTAGTTATGTATCTATATTATATTGCTTATATGACGTGATTCTGTTTCATCGGTGTCGTCTATCTATCTAGTGTGTGTTGCTTCGATTTGATTTCTCTGTGGATTGATATATTTCCATTCCGGGGTGCCGCAGTGACTTGTATTTTCCGTGACTTTTGAACAAATATTTTTTCAAAAGTTTTTCCATTGACCTCAGCGGATATCTGGGACCTTTTTGAGCGTTTTTTAAACCGATACTCTGAAAGGTTTAGATTGACAACTACCTTAGCTATTTTGCTGTATGAAATAGACAGAAAATGTCATTTTCGAAAAACTACTCGATTTGTTTCATTGACACCCATGTTAGTAAATACTGGTTAGGTTTGCATTCCAGTAATCCCCCCAGTAAAAATAGGTTTCCAGTAGAAATGTTTACTTCGAAAAGTTCCTCAGTTGGCGTAAAATTGAGGTTTAGAAAAACGCTTCCTTTTTCCAGTTCCGCCAGTGAGAGTTAATGTGGTTTTCTTGCGGAAAACAATATAAAGAGTTAGATAAATGTGACAGAATCAGAATACTAAATAGAGTAGTTAGAAGCCGTTTTATTTCATATTATTGTGTATCTTTATGCATACAACACTTAATGGCACAGTTGGGGGTGACATACTTCTGTAGCCTGGTCTGCTACGTTAGTATTAATTATTGGAACAAAGTGATATATAAACGGAAATAGAACAACTTCAGCGAAAATTCGCAGGAGAACCGCTGGGTAACGAGATCGGCGCAGAAGGGCAACGAATGAGGTCCAGGTTGTATATGAACTTATCATGAGTCTCTGGCGCATTAAATCCTAGTTTCCGAAAGAATTCTGAGTGTTTTTCGCGGAATGGTTCTGGCATTTATGAACGTATCGATCCGGAAGTTAAGTTGGAAACTTTTCAAATCTAGCTCTAACCCACTGGAAAATCCCGATGGGGAAACTAGATTTGAAAATCACGGTAGTGGGTTACTGACGTGATTTAGGCTAATAGAAAAACGGCAACGAGAAAATCACAATGCGGACAACGGATCAATGTAGTATGGTATCAATGTATAAGAACTGCAACGGGAGAATGATATCCGAGTAGACCTGCTCCAGAGCGATAGTTTAGCTTAATTTGGATGTGACATCAATGATTCATGTCAGTTAGGAATGGGAACAGGGTGATGTGTCAACTGCAACAGGGGAGAGTCAGCCACAGCAATATTCCAGTGGGGGAGCTAGATTCGCGAACAAGAAAACCACCACGAAAACATTCGGTAACAAGAAAACCACAATGGGATACGAAGTATCTCTGTATCCGAGTAAGATCGCTAAGTATCTCTGTACCCGAGCCATGGCTTGGATTGGGTGTCACTGAATCAGAACCGATAATACCGACGGCAAAATTATTCTAGTAGAACAAATTAGTCATGTTATAAAAAATAGTTTCTAGTAAGCTATTAAACGACTCATCGTAATCGTGATGTATGGCGCCGTTGCCGGCGCTACAAATATCCCGTCGGGCCCTTCTATGGCCAGTCACCAAAAAGACCATGGCGTACAAAATACTTTGCAAGCATGTGCCCGGCGAATAAATTCATCTAAAAACGACACCCTTGTTGTCGCCCTCAGGACCATTGGCGCTAGAGCCTGACTTGGAGAAAGCAGATCATGGGTCCTGTATCTGTCGGCGCTCGCAGTGCTTTCTTGAGAGAGGCCTTCGCTTGTCGGTCGGACGAGCGTGTGGCTGGTTAAGTGCTTAGCATTTATCCGTGCTTCAGATGAAAATGATCTCCCTTAAAAATACGAGGGCATTTAACGAGCGTTTGGGCGTTCGAATTGGCCCGTGGAACACCACGAGGCGTTCAATGGCGAAATTATGGAAAACAACCATAGAGCGTATTTTGCAATTCGTATTCGGGCTAGGATGCTAGGTACTTTTCCGCGATTTCAACAGAAGTAGATCTTTTTATTACCGCCCAGTTAGAATATGAGTTTATGAGGTAACTTTTGCGAGAATCATCCATTATCTCTATACAGGACGTTCATACGTACCGTGAGAGGACTGTTCCAGTCGTCATGCACGAGTCGATTAACTCGCCAGATCACCCACTGCTAAAGGATGCGTTTAACAAGATCCTTCAAATATTATGTCATAGTGATGTGCCTGGATGGGCGCCAGCCGATGACTGGTTTCGACGAGTTATTGAAGAAACAGTCCCATTTGGCAAGCGTATTCGTGGCATGCTTCTGGTAGATACCTACCAAATGATAGAGAGCTCACCAACGCCAGAACGACTCGAGTTGGCAGCACTGGCGTTTTGGCTAATTGAAATGAGCCAGGCGTCTGGCCTCATTCTGGATGACTTCGTCGACCGCAGTCAAACACGACGAGGTGTTCCGTGTTGGCATCTGCGAGAAGACGTGGGGCTAATGGCCCTCTATGATGTCTTCCTACTTGAGCAGGGTATTTACGAGGTTCTTCGTCAACGATTCAAGACACATCCTTACTATCCGGAAGCGATAGAGCTCCTACACGAGGTGAGCTTTATCACAATTAAAGGCCAATCGCTTGACATGCTTGCCGAGCGTTCTCGTCTGTCCAGTGGCCATGTGTACGGCGAGATCATAAAGGCGAAGACAGCTCACTATACGTTTGCTCTGCCGGTCCGACTTGCGTTGTACTTGGCGCGAGTGAACGACACTCTTCTGCACCGGCTCGCCCAAGAGGCTGCTATGAAGATCGGGTCAGCTTTTCAGGTGCAAGACGACTTCCTCGATTGCTACGGCGATCCGGACGTGATTGGGAAGATTGGAACGGATATAGTCGATGGCAAATGCAGCTGGCTCTACGTCACTGCTATGCAATTGGCAGACGAATCTCAACGAAAAATAATGATAGAGAACTACGGAAAGGGTGACCCCGGTGAGTTGTCACACATCGGATACGAGCAGCATGCTTGGCTAAGAGGCAAATTCGATACTAATAATAATAATAATATTCATCTTATGCTAGCTCGTGAAGCGTATTTCTACTGTACGTCGATACAACGATATACCACAGATATACACAGACACCAACCCTGAACCAATAAACCCTACATGTTCATACATCATTGCCACATATGCCCTATTACAAGATCGCTTATTTACCCGTTGCAGGTGGAGTTGCCGAAGCAAACGTCAAAGCTATCTACAACGAACTCAAACTGGATCTTCATTATAACGAGTATATTAATGGAGCATTCGACAATATTCGAGCGTTTTTGGCCGAGTGTAGCTTCCCGTTCCTCTCGCTTGAGTCAGTGATGACAAAAATCCAGGGGCGGCTCAAGTAGTAACGGTAGCAACAGATGATCACGGCTACTCCAGGCACAGGTCGCAGTAGATATATACACTCGCTAGAACCCAAAGCAAACGGACAGCGTGACGGTGTGAACCTCCGCAGAACTAGCGCTGTGGTCAGGAGGAGGTGGATCTTTTAATCAAGCAGCGCAAACTCTTTGCTGAATGACTTACGTGTTATGTGTCTGAATTCTTCACGAACTATGGATTCGAATATCATAGTTGTTTGAACGAGTTGATTAGACGAGTCAGAAAGCTCATCATGATTGATGATCCAGGCGAGGGCTGATGTGTGGTAAGGTTGTTTCAGTACACAAGTGATTATTTCACATCGATCAACGTTTCTCGATACACATGTAGCACGATGCACCGATGTGCAGCTTTGTCCATCTGCTTCACGGGACTTTCGTAGATACCTGTTGCGGAGAAGGAGATATCGGATGAGCATGGGAATCCAGCAGGGAGGTTGCCACTTATTAGTAGATTTCAAACCTGATCAAAATGAAACGTTATCCTATTTACCGCGGATGCTTGTAGTTAATATATAATACTTAGCCTATTTACAGTATTTAGTCAACGTTTATATTATGTCACAATGTTCAATGCTTCACTCAACATTCTACTTTAGTATAATAAACATTCCGATTTGTATGAATATCACAAATTTATAATACAGTTACTTTAATCCAAAATCCTGAATTATCTTATTTCTCTTGTTCTTCTACGAATGGCTCCGATAAGTTGATGATGGATTCGATTAATTGGCCGCATGTCGATGTTGAGAGATCTGCGCGGAGGGAGACAGTAGCGAAACGGTGGCGAACTCGCAATTTGAACCACAGCGACACATGATGAAATCAATCAGTCCGCGATTTTTTGCCACAAAAGCAGCGTAGAACGTGTAACAGAAATCAAGTTTTACTAGAAAATAAGAATAGTAATATATTATAACAACTTAAAGTGGCGTTCCCGATTCGCTTTGTGGTCATATTGATTACGATTGGGATTGCCCGCCTGCTAAGGCCGGGCGCGTAGTGCATTCGTGCGTGCCTTGCAACCGGAGGAGATACGCTAGTGCGCGGTTTCGAGCTCCACCATTACATTGTTGCAGTGAAGGAGTCCGACTTATGAAGCAATGCAAAAAAAGCAATTCCGTGGACGTTAAGTGTTGGCTGAGAGTCAGCCTGAAATCATTTTTCCCCGCCTTACACTTAAACGAGAGTTTTGAACATAGAGCTACACACTTCAGCGCGTCTCGTTGTCTAATAGGAATGTCCACCCTATCACCGTTAACCATGTGAATGGTCCATACCTAAATAAGACTGCATCAGCCCACAGAAAAATCTGATCGAAGAGCTTCACTACAAAAAATGCACACGAAGACGTCATCTATTATTATTATAGCCTAAAAACGTTCTCCATATCGAGACCCTCAGCAGTCTCCGTTCTATGGCACATCTTAGTTCCGATTTGTAGCATTGCTCCAAGGATCTGTCGAGAGACGGGGGCTGTTGCAAGAGAGGAGTGAGAACATTGTGCCCGTAACAATGGGTTTTTCTTCACGAAACATCTGATACGAGCTTGACGGCCGAACTGCTCACCATTTGATGTGTTGAACCTAGCTCATTTCCTTGCGTCGTCTTAAAGCCCTGCATTGCAATAGCTGGTAATCGCTAAGCGATATGGGATCTATTTCGTACATTTCGGAAAAGTCTCGTATGTGTGACTATATTTGAAAATAATGTCAGTGTAGTTAAATAGTTGTTTTATATTTAACTCGTAGTCGATATTTGTCGTTATTTTTAACATCAGTGGGACAAGTGCCGAGAACTGAACGTAATTTCACATTCAATCCGTTTCTCAAAGGCTCATCTCTAGTGCACCACATTTTACATAATATTATATATATGTGACACTTCGCCAAGCATCTGCCCTCTTCATCCTCATAACCCTGTCCTCATGCTACAATTTGGTTAAGTAATTGAAACTATTTTGTACATCTAAAATATTCTGATAATTTCTGAAATGAATGAACTAGAACTACGGTCCTCTCGTATCTATCAAAGTGTCTCCATTTTGTTAGTTATGTGCAGGAGCGAGCGCTCCTGAACGTAACTAACAAAATAGAGAAAGCTTTTAAACGGCACTATACATTCAATTCGCGTTCCTATGCCTATACATAATTTCGTTCTCAATAGATTCCTGAAGAAAATTGATGTTTGTATATCAACCCTGCACTACTTATTTTATTGTCTCTGGTTAGCGGTTTCCAAATGTTATGTGTTACATAATACAGTAGAGGCGCACCGTTTTCAAGTAGTTCCTTTAACACTGATATACTGCCAGATACACACGGTCTTTCTCCTTGTAGCCGAAGGTTTAACGAAACTTGCATGAGTTGAACGCATCGACGGTTGCAACGGTACAATGGATTGGATTTGTATAATTGAATTATCCGGGTATATCTCTCAAGTAATAGTGACTAAAACTCGTCACCAAAGCCATTTGTGATGCGCCTTACTTCCAAACGGCGGCTTGCATAAATACTGCGATAGTTGGGTCTTCCGATAGAGTTACTCAGGCGTCGTATTGTTTATGTGTCCGGCTAGCGGCAAGGTTTTCGCCCGGCTCCCTCGGTAATACCTCGCTTCTCCGGGCGTTACGTTCAGTATTTATCGGAGTCTCAGGTAGCAGGAAGTCCAGTTCACACTTAGATCTTAATAATCACCCACCACGGATAAGACGATGATGAAGAAATACATTTTACTAGTGGTCGCATTGGCGCTTTTCGTTAGCTGCACATCTGCAATTGGTAAGTTTTGCTCAGGTAACAACGCTCTACGATACACCGCTATGATACTGCCTCCAAGATTTGCTGATAGTTGGAAAAATGTTAGTTTTTATTAGGGTGTATTACATTATATTTTGGCTAGGTTTCCATAATCTCTGATTCGATTCTTTGATAATTCTATTTGCTCATGAACAGTTTCCATGTTGCTGTGCTAGGAAATATTAGTTCTTGGTTCTATCTATTGTTGATTGATGCCATCATTTGCTGTAACGTGATACCATTTTTCATTGTATTGTGTACTTTTATGCAGCCCGACATAAGAGAAACCATTGTAACCAGGCTCAACTGGATCAATAATGACACATGGCAGGTAGTTGGTAAGCACTTACTATTTTCTAATTATCTATTCTTCTATCGATGTAGAAATGTGCCCGGGTAAGCAGACGCCTGAAGTGTGCACCAAGCAGTTGCGACCCGACTGCAACCACCAACCTGAGAAATATCAATGCAAAACGAATGACATCTGCTGCATGGTCGAATGTGATGGAAAATGTCTTCCACGGAATGGCGGAGAACCCTACGATGCTACGTGTACGGCGGGCTGTTGAAGGCGCCGAATGTGGCCACCGGGTATACGTTACCATATTGTCATTTAAATTACGACATGTACACAATTATGTACCATTTTGTCACAGTATACCGCAAACTCGTTCAAGAAGGAAAGTGCGTCACCTCATGGGACAGTACAGCAATCTCTTCCTTTTGTCAGCTGTCCCAGCCTTTACTGTCAGTAGTCTCAATAAAAATAGTATAATATCTAATAGGACTTCTATGTATAGTCAACGTAAGTATTCTAGAATTATTCACTAATGAGAGTTCAACAGAAACGCACCGGATCCACGGCATAAAATGGGAACATTTCATTTCTAATAACATTTGCTCAAGTAAAAAATTCAATCAACTGACCTCAAAAGATGGCTGTCCATTAAATGCTAAGCAATTAATTTAATGCAATTTTCATGATATCTTCCGTTGATTATTTCAACCACCGAAGTCCCGTCTTCGGTACTAAATGACGATATCTTGGCAATAATCTGAATATCCAAGAAAATGTTCATATAATATGAAAAATAAACAACCTCTTGTGATGGTACAACAGCCAACTGCCCGGAGATGAAACCACTGAGCTGTACCGACAAGAAGAGTTACGGTTATGCGATAGTGTCTCTAGCCTTACTGTATGAAGTGATGGAAAGCCAAAATGTTCCTCAGCGGGACCATCCCGCTGAAAACAGACCACTAGGCCATACAATTTAATGTGTATGCACACGCGATAAATACCCTAACTGTAAATAGGCTGACCACGAATCAATAGAACAGTCTCTTCTAGCCACAAACTAAGACAGATTGTTCGATGACACAAGCTCTATCAACGAAGTGCCATCCAGTTTCTGTGAAGTTCTACTCTTCACCGTGTTTGTAAATCTTCTGAGCATATCAACGAGAACGTCGAGTCAAATATAACATAAGAAAATTGAAAGGCTCGTTGAATGAATAAGCCGGTGCAATGACGACACAGAGGAAGTCGGTCACCTGCGAAAAGCGGTTAGTGACCACGCGAGATTTTTTGGGACGTCCCGCTGATGCTGAATATAAAGGATGATCTCTCGGTCCTGGTGTCAAACGATGCTTCAAGGTTTGTCGATGACGTGGAGAATGTGCTTAACGGTACAAGCAATGTATCTTATTCCTTGTGTTATTTCAAAGTAGCTAACTATTTATATAGGCGACGGGTAGGTACCATGTTATGTATCGTACATGTGCCGTCTTATGCTTGAAAATTTGTCAATTTTTCTGTATTTATTATTATTGCATTACTTATTATACATACAGAAAAACGTCCACAGCAGCAGCGACGATTCCTCTTGGGAGGCGCTCATGGCGTTTGCCCGGGTGGACTTGCAGTCACTACCCGCTCCCTCCCGACTGTGGTTCAGGGGAACCTAGCGGCCTTTGCGCCAGGGTGCGCTAGACGTACCGCTTGCGTCGTTACCAGCCCGGCGGGCATCGCACACCACCCTCGCGTATGGGCCGTGCGAGGATGGAATACCTCACCCCATCTCATGTCGTTCGAGTTATTGACCTGATGAAACACTTTGATCGTTGTACAGACATCGATAACGTAATCCATATGCAGCAGTATAGGCACACTGATTGAAAATAGCCACGCGAATTCATGATTTCAACGATGCGCTGCACATCACGCTGAGAACCCCAATGCAGTTCGGTATCAGCTGTTTCGTTTTACCGTCTGACGCTGAACTGATAGCTATAAAGAGTAACACTACCGACAGGGCTGACACCTCATGGTGCCAAACAATTGCAGTTGCGTCTGAAACGAACTGCGCGTAGGTATTCGAGTCCGACGTCAAAGTGGAGCATATTATCGTAGAGACGTACAGGCTCAATAGCGTAGCACATATGGCTTGAGGGGGACAGTGTTCTACAGAGGACGAATGGTAGATGTCATCCAGTTTCAGCCTATCCGACCACCTGTGAGGATCTCTGTTCTTGGCCGTGCACCAGCGGAGCAGAAGGTTTGCGAGAAAAAAACGCCAAACACAAATCGAGAATAATTATTTAACCTGCTCGGCAGCCTATCAGTGATCAGTAACCTTCTCAACCTGTGACTTGAACGACGATGGACGTACTTCTGTTCACCATTCTCTTGGCGGTTATCAGCAGATCTGAGTTAGCAGGTAGGTTGCATCGAATCGAGATAGCAGCTCCCAATTAGCAGTTGCAACTCCTTTTTCAATTAGTCCATTTGGATGTATATAGACATGCGGTTTCCATGACTATAGCCGATATCATTTCTGGCACTGCCCACCACCATACCTTGCAAACGAAGTAGCGCGCTCATAAATGGCTTGATACACTCACGTTGTCATATACGTTCCTGATAACGGGGGAGTAATTTCTCAATTATTTTTTATTTTCCTTCTATTTGCCTGTTATGTATACTATGCTTTTTATGCATTTTACATATCAGACATTTAGCGACAACAACCGTTGTTGATGAATGTTTCGCAATATACACTGGTATTAGCTTGCTTGTATTTTCTAATTCTTTAGATTATTTTATTATATATACGTTGAATTTATTAAACGAACGATGTCAATAAAATAAAAAATTACTAGTTCTAATTGCTTAGATTTCATCTCGAGCCGCTTACACCATTACGTACAGCCTCAATGGCCAGAGCAAGACCGTAGGAAGGATGTCGACTTCGGAACGTAGATTAGACATTATAATATTGAAAAAAAAAGAACGAACACAAACTAAATATTATTTCGAAAATATCGCGAAATTGTCCTAAAATCGGGCTGGCAAGTTTTGACACAGATGGCGAGAATGGCCTGACTTCCGATGCGATGTTTAGTAGCAAAAGCACGCTGACGTTAATACAAGGCGTCAAGTTTGCCGAAAACGCGACATCTCTGATAGATTAACAAAACAACAGCGCTCAGTGTTTGCTCATTACTCCGGAATCGAATACTTAATGGAGACTTTCTATCCTTGGTCTTCTGGATGACGACACGGTGATTCTCGTGGTTTGGTTGGCGGTTACTTCCCGAAGTTGTTTTTACACTAAATGTGTCTCGGTTTCGGCTTGTGTACGAACCTTTCACCGAACGTGCATTTCGTCGATTCTCGTCAATAGCCCGCAACGCATCTCCGCTCTACGCCCCGGGCAGCCGAACGGCGACAAGCTGGTCTGAATCGTGGTGTCACAGGCGATGAGACGTGGGTCCAGTACGATAATGAGAACCGGCAACGTTACCGGGTTCCCTAAAGAAAAGCACGGACAGAGCGGAAAGCCAATCAAAAAAGGTGTATGTCCAGCAGCCATGGGAATCGCAAGGGAATCGTGCATTATGACTTCTTGAAATCTGGTGAGACCGCCACTGCAGACGTCTACTCGGCACAGCTGGAGTGGGTGTACGCGGCGTTGCAGCAGACGCAAGGTAGTCTCATCACAAGGCGAGGAGTAATTCTCCAACGCGACAAACGCAAGACCTCATATCGTTCGTGTTGCCCCGGACACCATTTCGTCGTTGAGTTGGGAAGTTCCACCTCCTCCGCCGTACTCTCCTGACCTCGCCCTTTGGGATTGGCACTATTTTCTTTGCTTGCAAAACAGCTCGAAAATGCCGTCTCGTCGTTCTTCGACTCCCGGCCAGCAAGCTTTTACGAAAAGGAATTTATGATTTGCTGAATCGATGGGGAAGGTGTGTATATATATATATATATATATATATGTGCGTGTATCAGATAACCTTGTAAATTATCCTTAGTCAATATCAGTATCTTAAAGCTGATCCCGGGCTTACATGTAATTCAAATCAAGTGTATTTGAATCTCGTGTCAATAAATAAAGCCAGTTCGGAACGATACCGTAGCTATTAGTTTGTGTTACAGCGATACAAAAACCAGTAACTCGGTATCACTGCCCACGAGGAGTAGGTCAGTAATGAGTTAACAGTCTATGGCATGAATCGAGTTCAATGGCCGCCGAAAATGTACATGCGAAATCCTTTTTGTCACAATCTCCTATACATTGCCACTGGCCATCAAGCTTCACTTCGCCACTCGGCATCCGTCCATTGATCGCGAATCTATCGCGCAAATAAACGCGGATGAACTAAGGTAAAGGCTATTTGTTTATTAAAGGAGCTGCAGTTTTACAACGCTTAAGTTCTCTTATATGTCACCTTAAATGCTCACAAAGTTACATGTCTATTTGCCGTATTGCCCCGTTGTAGATCCGTGCCCAGGCGCTACTGTGCGTGAGGATTGCATCCACGAGTTAAGCTTCTATTGTGTCACGATTCCCCACATTTGTACCTGTCCTGAAAATACAACATGCTGCCTGGATGGTTGCGACGGACTCTGTCTCCGAAAGGATGGAACAACGTTTATCCCTTGTTATATTTATCCCTAGTGATCGAAATGCGGCAGGCTCTCAGCTGACAGCAATCCTCGCGTCTGACGGGGTTTCGACCGTGGTTGTATAGTGTTTTGATCAGGTTGTAATGAGAGCGGAAAGGGCGGACTACATCTACCTCACACGGTCTGGACGCAGGACTTAACCATGTTGGTTAGTTACCAATCGCAGCTAGCCACATCGTACCTCAACGTGAGCTTGATATATTTTACAAATGTTTGATAAATAAAAGCTGCGGTTATTTGTACTGAGGTGGAGCTATCTAACCAATCGTAGACAAGGACAACGTCATTCAGTGTCAGATATGCTGAATGTTCACGTATACTGAGAGCAAATAATGGGTGTGAGTAAAACAATTAGCAAGGAATATAATTTTCCAGTTATTATGTAGCTTGCTTTCGAGAAGAGAATAAGACGTTGCAAAAATACGTGATAGAATGTAAATCTCTGTATTATACGAAAGGCAGTGCTAAAGTAAGTACTGGCAGAATTTATGTAAAAATAATGCTAAATCAAAATATCAAAATAAATAAATTAAATAATATATAATTTATTTATTTATTTATTTTTAAATTTTGATTTAGCATTCTTGTTACATAAATTCTGCCAGTACTTCCTTGAGCACTGGCTTTCGTATAATACAGAGATTGTGCCTCATGTGCGCATCTGGCCCTGCTCGAAGGTGGGGGAAGGCCCGCCGGCCACGGACAGTCACCTTAAACAGTCCATGTGACCTCGCGTTGAGGCCGGCCCTGAGGGCTTCCAGTGCACACGCCTCACGGCCCGCGCGACGCTTGGCGCCCTTCGTGCGCTGCTCCGTGAACGGTGCAGCGTCCTCCGCAACGACCTCATCGGCCGCTCCAGGCCTCGCCCTCTTCAGGGGCGGCACTCTCCGCACGTCGTCTGGAGGCAGAGGCTGGCAGGAGCTTCATCGTTAGCAAGCTACGACGACGACTGGTTTATTGATTCAAACGGTGCCCTTCTCGTTATTTACTCCTATAATTTGGGCAACAATTACACCCCGTGAACGCGTACTGATAATTAAAGAAGGTATCACATTCACCAAAAATTAAGACCCCAGCTTACCCAAAATGGAGATTGTGTTGCCTCTTTGAGCATCTATTGAAAAAAATTATTTGCATTAAAAATTCCCCTTCACGAGGATCTTGAGCAAGAGCCAGTGAGAGAGAATATAAATAGGCTGGTTATATTTAGCAAAGACGACGTTCTTATGGGAGCCCTTGTCCACATCGTGCTCGAATAGAAACCAGTGAGACTATTGGAGCTAGGACTGTCCTCAATCTATCTGCTTTCAAGGCGGTGCCTACGACAGCTTCACACTCAATTCGTGCTGCCAGTCTACTGGCGATGAAGTTAGCATTCGTACTCGTGTGTGCCTCTCTGGTTGTCGGTGCCATGTGTAGGGATTTAGGTAATGTATTATATTTCCTTACCATGCATCTGTACGGAAGCCCACGCACGACCACCACTATCTTCTAACATTTTGACTAAAACCCTTTATTTTCTATCCAGAGGTTTGCCCAGGCCATTATACTGGGCCAGTTCGCTGTCCTCGCATCTATACTATGGACTGTAGGGGTCGGCCCAAGAGTTGCCCGTGCGACAAAGAAAGCGTCTGCTGCAGGGCGGGATGCGTCGGAAGATGTCACAGGCCCGATGGTCAGTTGTATAATCCATGCGGTCCAATTAGGCCCGACGGTAACCGTCGGCGTCGGAACGGATGGTTCTAGTTACTGCACCTCATCTGGTTGTCAGCGCAGCAGAGTTTGATGAATTCAACCATTGTGGTGATCTGATTGTCACAATGAATATACTGTATGCGCATTCGTTGAATATCAATCGCGCTGAGGTACGGATATCAAGCAACGGTTGATGAGGACGTGCCATCTAGTTGAGAACTAGTAAACAGAACAGCCCGAAGCAACGGACGGATGAACTATGTTGTCAGTTAGACAAACTATTAATGGTAGCCTATTAGCCATAGAGGATAGCCTTCTAATTGTTGTATAACGAATTGCGTAGTGGAAATACTAATAGGCAGATATTGAAGCGGGCTTATCCTGCATGCCGTACCACGATACCACGCACGTACGGGTACCACGATACTACAATGGTTAGCTTCTCAGTGGCCGGAGTACGCCGAACGTGGCGCAGGTGATATTTGTTTGCCTGGGATAGCTCAGAAGGCAGTGTACGCCTCTGAAATGCCTTTGGTCCATCGTTGGATTGGTCCATTATTGAACTGAGTTATTTTGGTCCATCGTTGGATTGGTCCATTATTGAACTGAGTTATTTAATTGATTTTGAGATAGGATCGAGATTGATTATTGAGATAGGATCGAGATTATTGAGATAGGATCGAGATTATTGAGATAGGATCGAGATTATTGAGATAGGATCCCCTTCAGGCAATTTTCGTGAGGAATAGCAGGGACTATCGTGGAAGATATTAGGGACTATCAGGAAGATATTAATCTTCCACAGATACGACATTTATCCGATGAACAACAACCTATGCCACGTTTATACTGCGCTTCGGGCTATCTAAGGACGGCCATGCTGCGCTTCGGTTTATCTAAGGACGGCCATACTGCGCTTCGGGCTATCTAAGGACGGCCAATGGACGTATTTCGGAGGTTGTTTTCCCAGTCACTGGAGTTGCCAGAACAACGACCTGTTGAGCCAATGGGTTTATGAAACACAGCGCCTGGAAGGAGTCATGCTCTCTCGCATGTCGATTACCAGCTGTTTGGGGATCGCCTCCGCGATATGTCAGACAACTCGCATCTGCTGAGAATAGTCTCACGCGTAGTCTCACGCGATATATATATATATATATATAAAATAGTTGGTGTGCAAATATATATAAAAACATACGAGTGCCCAAAGCCGCCATAAGCCAAGCGCGCACCGTGTTGACTTTGTATGCGGAATGATTCGAACGTTCCCAAATAGAATATCAACAACGAAAGAATATTGATAATATTGACAGACACTTTGGGGGCACCCTGCCCTGCTTCAGCGAGCGAAGCTCACTGCATTGCTGAACAGTATCATTAAGGCATACAATTGAAGATAGACATTGAGTATCATTGAGTCACCCAGTCACCCAGTATACAACTTTCGATTGACATTTGATCAAGAATCGTTCACATTCAACATCCCTCCATTCGAATGTGTAATCTTTTTTTGTGCGAGCTGAGGTACGTCTGTATTAATCTGTCCCGAATTGTCGCGATTCGAGCGCTATTTTTAAATCGGTGTACACGAGGCATGCAATTTTAACTATATTTTCCGAGTTTCGACACGTGTTCTGAAGTTTGAAGAACGCAGTTTGTCTTGGTCTGTTTTCCTTTTTGTTCTACAAATTTTCTATATATAGGTGGCCGACAACAGAAATCCGTTTCTATTCAATTTTCGGTGCTATCCTTCCAGGATTCAGGGGTAATCTTCTCCGTCCATGTTGATGCACTTAATCACTTTAGCATCACACAAAGGGCGCTCGATACTTCCTCATCAAAATTTGCTGTGCAACTACACAACAAGTCTGACATTACGTGTAAACACTGACCCTGAGTCGATTGCCGGGTGACCATCGATGCCAAGCAACGCACTATTTCTATTCTGGGCTCGTTTAGGAAGCGGGATGGGCCTCCTTATTCTAGTTATTCTACTAAGAATTCACAGAGGAGGGCGTTCTTAGATCAATTTCACATTCAGCGGGTACAATTGCCGCCCACTTTTATAATTGAATAAAGCATGTAACACTCCACATCGTAACAGAGATGTTCTAAAGTCACCTCTAATCTGTGTAGCGATCGGGCGGAAAGCCCACACAATTGCTTGCTTCCGCGAGCAATTGTGTGGGCTACTTCTTGCCACAAAGCTGCATCTTACAAATTCACTGAATCGTTACAATGAAACATATGAATAATGGATCCTGAAGCAGCAGCCTCGGGTGGGTGTTGTTGCCAATTGATCTGTTTTCCCCACATGATCTTGAGTTGCAACCTTCGCAAGCGCGAGCATGCGTACACATGATGGGAAACGTGTTCTATAAAATAACTTTTCTTCGTTTTTATGGACGGTTGATGGCATACTTCTAAAACAACCTTAGATGAGCCGTTTTATCTGGCCTTCGGCGCACGATACGAGACAATATGTAAAATAGGATAGGATTTTTACTGACGATGGTAATTTTTGCCGTAACAAACTATTCAATCGAATATATATATATATATATATTTATATATATATATATATATATATATTTATATATATATATATTTATATATATATATATATATATATATATATATATATAACTATTCATTTGATGCATGCAAGTGGCCGACTATCGCACTCAGTTGGCAATACTCCAATAATGATTCCTCATATATTGCTATCATTCCGACACCATTTCGACTTCTCACGTGATTCCTCTGGCCCGGCTTGGCTTTGGCCAAATCCAACAGAGATAGACATAGAGAGAGAGAGAGAGAGAGAGAGAGAGAGAGGATGGGTAAATAAGACGCACACGATAATATCGAATAGTAAGAGCATGCCTGTAGATAAGGCAATGTATATATTTGGCTGGATAACGGAGCTTTCGTATAAATAATTTACTGGCGATTGCCTACCTCCGCTATTATTGCGGCTTGGCTTAGTCCACATGAAGCAGCACGAGATGGTTGGCTGTAAATGGAGTCCTCGATATTGAAACGTTCGAAATTGTTTATTACTCGAGGGTTTATCCTCTTGATACGTTCACGGACTGGCGAAATGGTTAGAAAGTATGAGAGCTATCACCCTGCTGCATTCGCCAACCATTCGTGGTAAATCGTCGAACGAAAGTCGTCTCATCTCGCGCCATCAGCCGACGATGGCTCATTGCGTTCGGAGCACCTATCCGACAAGAAACACCAGCCTGCAGCTTCGTTACTAGAATACGCACGGTGTTCGTACGAGAACCTCAGACGACAATCATCACAGATCTTAGTGGGACGTACTTGAACGCGTAGACACCGATCCCCCGTGCAGATGAATACTTAGCAATTAAGTTCGCAATATGCTTTCCCTGCGACAAAACGACATGCTTTTCCAAATCGAGTCTTCGTTCCTTTTTCCTTCGGGTATTTTTTATTTAATATATACGTAATGAAGTAGTCTGTCCTTAGCAAGAGATTACGTGATACAGCAGTGCGATAGCAATGCTTCCATTCATATTTCTTTAAATTTTTCTGCTGTCCAACCTACGCTCAAGACATTTATCTTTTTTTTTTTGCTATTTATCTTAATCCATTTTGAGCCTTATGAAGCAATGTCGAGAGCAGTCGCGCGTTTTGGCTTTTGTGTTCGAAGCGATTCGCTAGTGTCCGCCACCCGCTGTCATCCGGGACGCCTTATGCGGGTAGCTTCAGCTGGTCTCGTTACCACAAACACATTCGGGATCTTATCGTTTCTTTGGAGGGCATGCGTTACCGGCGTCTTACATGCGAATGTCATCATATTTTAGACGAGCGTCAAGTTCAACTGGGGACACCTCGAGAATCTGAACTTCATTCTCTTCAGATTTGTCTCCCTGATCTGAGCGACCTCGCCTCTGCTTTTGGTTAGTGAACAAGGGCCGACTTGTTTGCAGAGCAGATCGGATATATATACGCTTGCCAGGATGAGAACTAATCAACCCACGTTATATTTCTCATTTAATAAATCAATCTACTAAATGAAGCGTTTTGTTCATTGTTGCCCTACGTATGTGTGTACTAGTGTCTATGGAAAGGTGTACTAGCATTGTTCGACCGAAAGGCATTGCAGTCGGATAATAGGCACCGCTTGCTGCCAAGGTGGTCGCGGTGAAGGATGTCGAACTTCACCAAGGGGAACATTCCCCATCAACCTGTGACCACCTTCTAAAAATATTTGTTTGATTACCTTAGGCGGTGAGACCGAATATGTATACAGCACCTGTACAGCTCGCTTCAGCATTCGTGTGCTTCCCACGCTATTTACTATTTGACTGTTTCAAGAGTTCGGGTTCTCTACATCGATTCTTTGAAAGACAAAATAAAAACAGCTGCATCAATCGTATTAGTCACATGCTACCTCTACGCACGGGTCGAAAAGTTGGTCACCAAGAACATGACGTCCTCTTGTAGACAAATGGTGGAAAAAAATCCTAACTTTACAGCGGCAGATTACGAGTGATTTTCCGCGAAATTCCACCCATTGGAGGTAGTAATGTGAAAAATTGGCAAACTTGTAAATCGGTTCATTTCATTTGTTCATTCGCCTTTTGTCCAATAGTTGACTAGGTAGATTCGTCGATATTAGTTAAATAATACCGACGAATCTACCTAGTCAACTAGATATTAGTTGTCGCACGATTATGTATGGATTTACGCACTGCGAACGCATTAACGAACATTTGGGCGGCAAGTAAAAAAAATTGGCGAACTTCCTGACAAGATTTTCTATGTTAACAATTTGCCAAAAATATCCTATTTCGTGCTGGATTATATATAACATAGTGCTACAAGCCATGCTCATTTCGTGCAGTGATATAACACCATATAGGTTATGCACCTGCTTCGTCGTTCGTAACCGATAGTATATTTATAATAATTTAATTGAACATAAATAAATAATGTGATACCATTTCACTGAACTGGAATTCAACTGCATTTTACTGAACTTTATTGAAAATTAGAAACAGCACAAATATTGGCCCATAAAGCGATGTTACAAGGCTCCGGGCAAGGTATGATATTATGTCTGTGTGTGTATTGTGCGAACAAATGCTATCCGGCGATTATTGGGAAAATGCATTAATAATTTAATGCATTTATTCTGTTTGCCACAATGCGTTCAGTTCGATTTGTTCTCGCATAAATAAAACAATTCAACGAATGCTCTATCGACCTCGCGGGTTAATTTGACGAACGTCTTTACATGAGTGTACACGATACGCGATAGCGGACGGTAATAAGGCACCAGGTGCACCGCATCCGCTCGACGTATTTTCCTCGATGGTGGAGACTACGGTTGCTGACAGAGCAGGAATGAAATTGTCCTTGATTTGAGATCGCTTACGCGAGCATCGGTCAGCTTCAGTAACTCGCCGCATTCGAATGGGTCTGTCATTGCTTGGAACACAGTGCACGCGATATCGTTGACGATGGGAATCTCAACGACAATACTCGTTGTAGCTGCCATGACCACGATGACGTTTAGTCATATAGGTGAGTCTATCGGTTTTAATCCCAGATGAAATTGACGCCTTGTTGACGAATATTCTAAACGATGATTTTAGACATCTACGGTTTGGTACTTGCCGAGAGCATTTGAAACTGCGTTGGTCGAAAATATGAACAAGAGTTACCGGACAAACAACGTTCGGATATCAGCTTCGCGCGAAAAACGTTAACAGCTCACACAGTCATAGGATACAATTGTCGCCCAACTTTAACCATAAATCGCTAGGTAAGTTGAAATAAAGATGGGCTATCACCAGTGATAGAGAAATGGCTGTTTTTTGCTTGAATTTTATTCAAATCGTTGCTTTTACCAGATCTCAGAATGAATAAAGTGCTCGTGAGCCGCCTCACATGTTTAATTTGTAACGACTCAAACGCTTAGGGAGATGTTAGCGTATATATATATATATATATCCGTGTAAATATGTTTTGTCGCATTCGTGACCATTCAAACGTTGTCGGTCTGGGGAAGAGAGATGCGATATGTAGCAGGCGAAATCGTTGTCGATTGTTGTTATGGGATGTTTTTCGAACACAGTCATTGCTAAAAGCGTCGATATTGGTGATTTGAAAACGTTTTCTTGAAGAGGCAAACTGGAGCTGTCTCGAGATAATTTTCAGGTTATTTTCTTATTCAAGTGCTAACTCGGATTCACGGGTGTAAATACTGCTGTCGACTGTGTGTGTTAGACTTTTCGACCATCATGTGTCTCAGCTAAGACGGTTGAGAGGTGGTTCAAACAAAATTGTGCCGGTGATTTTAACCTCAAAGACGCTCCCAAATCGGTATGACCCACTGAGATTGACAATGACAGGACGGAGTGCGAATTAATGGAAAATCCGTCAATGAGCAGTGTGATGCTCGCTGAGAAGCTAAGGCGAAATGGAGCGAGGAAAATCCTCTTTGACAGATTTTCGTCCATATTGATATTTATTTAATGCCTATAGATATATAGCATAAAGTCATTCAGGCAGACTCGCACTTGAAGATAATCAATTCTATTCATATTGTTGTTTGTTTGAAAAATCACAGAAGCGGCCTGCATGGGAACCCGCGAAGTTTGCGTACACGAAACCGATACACCAATCACACAAGGGCCAATAGGTGAGCTTATGTTGCAAATTCCGTGGTAACAACACATACGGTCCTTCATCCATCAGCGTAATCTTGTTTTATTTTAATATAGCTTATCGCCATTAACTAGCCTTTACCAGCCAAGAATTCAGTAGACAATCGTTTTCGAAACGAAATCACTCGGTAACAAAATGATAAAAAATCACAGTGTCAACCCATCATGAGCGGCACTTTTTATTTTCCACTCGGCTCACACGACTTGGTGATAATCGTTTAGTTTTTAGCGTGGCCAAGGCCTTTACATATCCGTACATTGACGTTACGTGCGCCTATGTAATACGTATATATTTGAATTGGGTCGCGTATATCTTAATACGTATATATTATATATCGTCAGGCAACGAGGACATAATGAAGGCAAAAAATAGTTCCATGGCAGACGAGCGAGCAGTCGGTTGCGTCCGGCAAACGTTTCGTATTACAGTTGTTCATTGTTTGCACCCGTACATATACCAGACATTACTATAGCATATTGTCGAGCCCGGTGGCCTTGGAGCGGGGCATTCGTGTGCGGCTGCCTTGCAATTGGAGGAGACGGACGTCGGTGCACGGGTTCGATCCCCGTCGTTGGATATTTTCACTTAAAGGGGTTCGTCCGTCTTATGAAGCAATGCCAAAAGCAGCACACTATGGACGTCAAATGTTGGCTGTGGGACAGTCCGGAAAATTCACTTTTAGTATAGTACATAGCTTTATTACACTGGCATTAGCCAACGGTTCTCTAATCAAGTGATCGCTTACAAACAATTTCGGTTCTACTCAGGCAATGATCACGGAGGAGTAACCCTTTGAAAATATTTACTCCCTCTTCACTCGATGCCATTTGTGCAGGTTTGTGCGATGAAAAGGATTTAACTGCTTGCGATCGCAGCCGGCCCAGGGATTGCAGTGGCTTCCCTGTGGAGTGCGCCTGCCCGACCGGCTCAACCTGTTGTGTGAACAAATGCGTCGGAGAGTGCCACTCAAACGCCGACAGGTCAAATGTAACGTACACTTGCAACTTTGACCGCAGCAGGTAACTGCCTTGTACAGCTTGCCTTTGATTTTTTTGGCTTATCGCAAGTTCCAAGCTCAATAAAGATGCACTTATCAAAGCAGATTGGTGTCGTTAATTCGAAATTTCGTTTGAAGCTATTATTGAGTGGAATTCATTTTGCAGAACGGTTCACATCTGCTGAGGGAAAAAAGCTATTTGCTCGTTCATTGTGACCGGTGACATCATCACTTGTAAAGGCCTCTCTCTCACACGTCCCATCGGCTACACAAAGAATTCAGCAGACTGATGTTTGGAAAATGTACTGTGGTGTTTATATTATACTATAAGCAGTCGCTCGGGTTTATATTATACTATAAGCAGTCGCTCGGTACGGTGTAGTACTTCTTATTCCTACCTTAAAACAGTAAAGATAAGGGCAAAGGCTAAGAAGGTCTTCCACCGGGTCATTTCCCATTGGAAGTCGAGACAATTCGAAGGATGTGGTTGTCAAGAGTGGTTCATCCAAGATAAGGTACGCTACTAGGGAGTATCTACACATTATATATATACATATATATATATATAATATATATATATATATATGGCTCAGTGGGCACCCTCCCCACAGAAAGTCACGCCGAGGACAATGCCGCAATTGTGTCGGGTTCGCAGGTCGAGGGGAAGGGCTTGTCCGATGAGGTGGGGAACTCCACTGGTGACCCCGGCTATATATAAATATACATATTTATTCATCACGAGCCCAACTCGAACTGTATTTGAAGATATTGCAATAATGTTCGCACCAGATATCACGTCGGGGAATGCAGTCGATCAATCTCACTGACCCGGCTGATCCGCCAACAAATCTGCACGTGTTTATCCTTGTGTATGTATTTACAGTTTGTTGCATTGTTGTTTGCTAGCAACCTTACTACATTCGGTCATTGTGCCTATGACATTGACAGCAGCATTTCCAACAAAAGACGCTCTCTAAGATCATGTGCATGCGCGTGGCTCTTCCAAGCCATTCACCTACTCCCTGTAACGATGAACCGTTACCTGGGCCAGGCCCACCTGGCGTTTACTATGAAGATGGTAAATGGTAAATGTTCATTGGTTTATTAAAGGAGCTGCAATTTTACAATGCTTGAGCTCTCTTAAATGTCACCACGCGGCGGGGCTCGAACTTGCGGCCTCTGGCTTCCGATAGCCAGAGACTTAGCCTTCCAAGCCACCGCGCTGATAGGCGTTTAATATGAAGACCTAGTCCCCTGGATGGTCTAGTGGTGGGCGTCTTGGACTGCTACACCGGAGGGACGCGGGTTCAAATCCTGTCAGACCCGTAGAATCTTTGGAGTTCTTATCTGAAGATTGGCGCCAGGTACGGGGAAGGAAGAGAATAAGCAAAGGTGGCCCCGACAGGGCCTAAAGGTTAAGAGCTGAGGCCTGTCAGATAGAGGAACAGCTGAGTATCAGCCACGAGTCCCATCTCATACTAGAGCTTTTCCTCCGTCAAGCGAAGATTCGAATGTTGTTTATATCTTCGAGACGACGACTATCATTATAACACATAGCAAACAGTGTTGTCTTCGTTGTTTTAAATGTTCATGAGGGAGGGAACAGATTAAGCCCCCATCAAATTTTCCATTGCACCTCTCTCTATTACGAGCATCGCTTTATGAGGTACGCAATTGCCGTACTATATATTACCATTACCAGGTGATAAAAGGGCCGTGCTTTTCACTGTGTTCACACAGAACGATTTTAAGCGTGTACTACATTTTAAATAAATACAAATCATGTTTAGGGAGGTACACTTCTGTAGCAACGATTAAACTGCATTTGAAGCAAACTCGTTCACAGTAACGATTACTAGAATATTATACAGGCTGCCACATGGCGCTGCGTCTCTACTAAATTACTAAATGAATCGTTCCAAAATGTTTGTAAAGAATATGGATATATACACAGTAAACAACGTTAGGATTGCAGATAATATTTGACGCGCGATATTTCTCTATGCATTGTCAGACAATTGAAGATAGCTGTACAAGGTCGTGAAGACAACGAGATTTCGTTTGTCGATCAAAAAGGCGAGTATAGTCGTACGCATATTGCTCGCAACATACTCGAATCACCACGAGAGGTCAGCCCTGCTCTCAAAGTTGAGATCCGGCATAATTCAACGAGTTCCGATTCGTTTATAGCCATTGTTAGTGTTGCGTATCGTGGAAGTCTTTCGCTTTCCTCTAGTCCTCTCCTTCACGAACGCTGGGTAGGGTAAATCGGGATTACCTGATCACTCTCGGCTACGCACCTCGACTCTAGTCGGAAATCTATGCCACAGTATGCGGCTTCCCGGCGGGGGTTGTTGAGCGGAGGGAACGCTGAAGGTGGGCGAAATGATCCTCCCGGCAGGGAGGAGGGTGCTGCCGGCCAAAACAATGATAATGAAGAAGAGATCAACCCTGAGGAGGTGGCAAGAAGGAAACGATTTGTTGGTGGGGCAGGTAGGGCTGCTAAGCGCAGACGTACGTACCCGATGTTGTTGGAGCCGCCACCACGAATCGAAATGCTGAAGCACGAAGCGTTTCGAACCACCCTGCGGTGGAAGCGTGCAGCGGCGGAGAGGTTGGAGCATCTGTACCAGCGAATTCGGAGTATGCCACAACAGCGGAGCGTGCATGAAGCTGAGATCTTGAAGATACGAGAGGCGCTAGAACGAATGAACGACTCGTTGGACCATTTTTACGACCTGTGCCGGCATGATGACCGGATTTTTTCTATTCAAGTTGAACACCAGTTCCTGAGCGTTGCTGCTGAGAAAAGACATAGGTCTGGGACTCAATGACGATAGGATTTCCATGTTGATTGTATGTACCCGAAGTTGATGGGTAGTCTGAAGGTTACTTCGCACGTTATTAAACAAAATAAACTCAAAATATTCTATTGACATCCATCTCAGTTTTTTTTTGTTCAGAGTGATTCGAGATTCGGAGGAACTCCATGGACACGCGAAGGAGGATCGGTTTTATAAAGCAGAGGAGCTTGTTATTGAATGTCCATTTGTGCTCGGCCTTTAATAGCGAAGACCAGCTTCTGGTCCGTCGTTCGAATCTAAGCGGCGTATCTCCGCCGGCTGGCGAGACCAACGGCTATTACCACCGGAGGGACAGGACCCGGGTCTCGAGCTGAACTTCTCGACAGTAATTGCTTGAAATTCCTAAAAACAACACTATCCAAGGGGCCACGCGGTCTTGTACTGAAAGCTAAGAGCAAGCCTTACCACCGCGGCAGCCCCCGCGGGTCGACAAGAGGGGAGACGCGCCTACTTATTCTGTTGGGCACACTACCGCCGGATACCGCAGAAGAAGTGCTTCAGCTAGGATATTTGCTCTCTTCGGGCCTTCCACTACAATCTGAGTTAGGTCTGGCCTGTTTGGACCCGATTTGGACTACGTGGCCATATCAGGCCACGAGAGGAGGTGTACCGTCCCCGTTTTAGATTACTTGCAGCACAAGTACCTACACAGTGACAGTGGTTGCTTCAAAGACGGTAATAGATTGTAATCCTACAAACGTTCAAGCTGCTCAAATAGTTGGCTCGGTTAGCCTGGCAACTTTGCTCAACTTTGTGCATCCGAACAGTGCTCGTAACGCACGTAAGCATGCAAGGTGCCCGTAATTGTTATATTATATTGTATGATAGTGTCTCCACCGTTGACGCCGTTGCTCGATCTCGTGCGGGTTAGCTTAGCCGTTTGCAATTGGGCAACTCGTATAAGCCCTCTAGAGAAACATCCACCATACTACGAACCATACGATGACTCACGTTGTCAGGGCTCAGACGAAACAGGGACGTTGTGCCTCTGATGACTAGCCTAAAATTCTGTCTGACCAAAGTGGCGGCGTGTTCGAGCACGCGAGGAGCCGAGGTCGAGATGGTTGAGATACAAAGGCAAGAAAGCCTTCGTAAATGTATGCATCGGCGTATATGCCGTTTGTCGAGCGCCATTAAACTGCTGCCCGTAAATTACCCGTCCCTTCATGCTTGTCAAATTGTCTAAGGCTCATTAATGGTGAGGCGAGGCTGGGCAGATACAGGCCGATGCTGAAACGCATCTCTCACCGATCTCACGATCCCAGCTAGCGATGTTTTGAAACAACAAACACGAACATATAATAGTATACGGATAAAATTACCACGAAAGTAGACGAACGCGTTGGGGGTACGTACGTGGACGCGTGTCTCTGTCTACAACGGCGTCAGTATAGCAGCCTTTTCGGGATGGATGATGTCGCAGTACTTGTATGTGCAATAAATGCTGGTGGCCACGCACGCACGCAGAGCCTGATCCATGTGGCGCTAAGGCTGCGTCGACGATCCTTCGTAACTATTAATGTCACGATACCAATCCTATGTAGCGTGGATAGAATTAATGTACTGAAACGCCACATTAGAATTTATTATTGAAAATCGCATGTAGTCAATGAAGAACATGGGCATGTTCCTATACAATGTTTGCGCAAAGGCAAAGGTGATCTAAATAGTCTCGCAGTATAGGAGCCACCTAATCGTTTTGATCTAAAGTGGGGTGTAATCATTTATCGTGCATGACAATGCGTATGGATGGGTTGTGTCAGGATTATTCGATCTCTCAAAGACATACGATTCGCTGGCAGTAGATATGCGGCTTCTTGATGAACCGCGACAAGGTACCCTGGATTACGGTACGTGACAGAGTTCGTTCATGAAGTTTCGAGTGCAGCATTTCTGTTTATATCGAAACAGCCACACTATGGCCATTATCATCGCATTACGAAACAGTCTTCATCCATCTGTATTGTGGCCACATTTGTCGACTGCTGATCGTCATCTATAACAATTGAGATAGAAAGGCTAAATGCAAGCGTGCCATTTTACGACGCAATTGACACGAGCGCAAAACCGCAATACGTGGCCGTCGTACATGGCAGAAACAACGAATACTAGATGCGTCCGTAAACCCTATCGAAATATACGCATATTAACTTTATTGTATACACGCTCCCCACGAGCGTGTACAAATCTCCCTTATGCGTAAGGCTGCCTTCGGTATTTTTTGTAACGATCATTGCAGTTGCATCTTCCTGAGACGAATCGATGTGTGTGTGGGCCACTTGTGAACGTCGAGAAGAACACGAACGGATGGCTCCATAAAGTTCTCGGAGATGTCCCTCCAAGAAGGGATCACAAGTTTGTTGTCTCATGGTGCTACATAAGTGGATGGAGAAGGCTGCAATTCTTCTGGATCGATCTATACCACTATCGTGAGGGTAGCATATATGCTATCAGACCGGTTCGTCGTACAGCGACTTGCACGGTGATTCCAGACGAAGTCGTAAATGTTTCTGACGTATCGGAGAATACAATAGTTCTTTTTGTGGCTTCAAATAGCTCTTTTTGTTAAATTTACAGCAAAGTAATATACATATTATATGTAGGTATCACTTACGGGGCTCAAACACGCGGTCCCAGCTCCGGGTTGAGGCTGCATTCAAACCATCTAATTTCGAACTTCATCGACTAGGACAGTCCCTAAATACGAGATGTGGTCATATAGAGAACTTTGAAGGCTGGGGAAAGAAGTCCTTGCCTGACAACGATGATATGTATTATTATTATTATGATTATTAATAGTTCGGTTCAAAGGTATGCGGAACGTACGTAGATAGACCACTCATAGTCATCCCAACATCAAAGTTCCGTTGCTGTGCGTCCGGACACAGCCTCATGACCTGCCACCTTCGCGCACCTATGTGGAGACGTTCATGTTGGGCGCACGAGAGAACGAGTATACTCAGGCTGAAGTACAGTACACGCCAGTCGTAGTCTGATCTTGAGAGAAATATAATTAGGCGTATTTATATAATGGTCATTATGAAAAATGTTCATAGCCATTTTTGGGTGCGACCTTGTAGAAATATTCAACTGTGTATTCTCATGATGAGCACACTGTATATTGTTGTTGCCCCTGCTATAGAAGTCATAGGGAATTGTCCAGCGATTTCGGCAACTAATTATTTAGTTGTTGTTTTGCACACGGCATATTCCCACCCTTGTGCTCCATCTATCAATATTATTATGCTGCAATTAGTTAGACACATGCTTACTTTCTATTATATTAATTATCATAACAGCATTTGCTGTGGCACAAAATTTCACAGCATAACAGTGCTGTGACATTTTGTACCACTCCAGTACGTGGCGTTGCCCGTTAGCAAAGTAGAAAATAGATCCCGTTGACAATGGGCCAACCTCAGCTCTGTAGTACATTTGCACATCACTTATTGCAGCGGCATTATTACTGAACACGTTCGTTCAGCTATTGGCACTCGTGTGGACGGACATTCCTATTAATGTTGTACAATAGCTATCCAGACGTACATCCGATATATTTTTAGTTCATTGTGGCTTGCTGACGGCGGTCAAACTTGGAGCATGTTCAATTTTGTCCTTGTCCCAATTTAGATAGGCTGAAGATAGGCACAACCCAATCTGGCCATCTTCGTTATAAAGTGATTTTAGAGTCCAACCGCCGAATTATAAAGTCACCGGCTCCCCCATTGGCGTCCTCACCGAGTCATCATTCCACCTTCTGAACTAGTCTCTACGCGACGCCGAAGATAACAACCGATCTCTCTGGATTCGTGTCCAGAAAATTCGTCGGGGTCGCAAGATCTGCTGCACTGCTCGGACACAGTGTATGAACTGTGAGTCGGGTGGACAATTTGATGCTAAAAATAGCCAGACATTTCAATAAGGCCACGCCGCAGACCTGTGGCATCCCGACCGTTTGCGTAATTCATGTCCGCACGCTTTGAACTGTCCAATTAGAGGCTATCGAAGGTGATTCCGAGGATATCGAGAGCTCATTTAACGCTCAAGCTCGCGCGCTTACCGGAATAAGGACAATTCGAGATAAGTTACCTCGAAGAAGAAGAATCTGGGGCGTTCGTCAAAATATAGTAACTATTATATTTTTTATGTCTACATATGTATCATTGTTAAGACGCACATTGTGCCATCAATTCAAGCAGCATGCACACGAAACTATAATACCTGCCGCTGTGTTCCGTGAAGTTTGTAGCTCGGCTTAAGGATTCGGATTGATTTTCAGCTATTATTGGAGTTCGGGTAACCGAGTTCGGGCCTTTTTCGATGTTCTCCTTTTGTTTTTGCCTTATTTTCCAATGCGTTTCTACTGATTCGCAACGTTCCTTACATCCCCGCTTATTCAATAGTAACCACCATAAACATCTAGGGCATTTTCGGTGACTCTACTTTTTGACACTTTCCGGTCATTTGTTTCAAATATGAGAAAACAATACGGTTGATACTGTTCAATTTCTATGCATACTATATTATATATTTTACAAATTTATTTACAACTACTCAGCCTAAACTGCATGTCGAATGATCGTATCCATGACGATACAGAAACATCTCTGCTCATCTGTGTACAATCGAACGCGCAGCAATCGACAAATAGCGGGCCCGAACCATGTTCAGGTATCAGATTTGTCGGAAGACGAGCTAAACCGTTGTTGCTCTAACTTCGAATTCTGAGTAGTAATTAAACGACAGCCTATTCGTCACTGTTGCCCCAGTTTACCGAGAGTTCACTCAGTGGTGGATGTCTTCGTCTCTCTGTTTTTCTCTATCCCTCGCTCAGAGTGACTAACCTTATTTCTGTCTCCCTGGGGCATGCCTTGGGCTACACCCTGCAGTTTTACCGCAGTCTCAGGCGTATGCGCAGCAGTCTCCGAGACACGGCTGCTGTTGGCGGCAGATACCGACGTCTACACACGGCCAACATGGCACACGAGACACACGGCCAACGGCCCCGAAGTTCGTTGGCTCGACCGCCTGCTCGCTCGCCAGCAAAGCATTCGCCACAGGGTGAACGGCCATCCGTCCACTGTTTGGTACTACGTCTGGCAGTATCGAGAAGGCGCCGAACCAGCTCCACGTTCGTGCCTACAACGTTTGCTGAACGGTGGCTCTCCACAACACGGCCGCATTTCGATCTCGAACAATATATCGTAACACGCAGGAGTGAGCGAGGCGGCCGTGTTGTTTTTGTTGTTTGTTCACAACTGACCCGATCGCATCGGATCGGATTGGAAAATCTAGCTAGCCGAGCTGAATCAGAGAACTTCACAAAATAACGAGGAGTCATCATAAGATGCAGCGAAGTGGTCGGTGGGTTGGTGGCCGTGATCTCAGTGGGCTTGTGGCACTGACGACAGGGCGGGCGTGGGCCGGCGGAGGGCAGCAGGCGTAACGGCTGAGCGGTGCAGAGAACGCAAGTTTATTGCCTGTAAACCGTCTTTTGCGCTATGGGCTAGCTGAAAGCTGTCTCTGCCTGCATTGACTGTGGTTTATGGACCACACGCCATAGAGGAGAATGGCCCATGGTCGCTGGTTGTTGCATTGGCGGTTGCAGCAGCTGGTGCCGCTGTTTCGGCAGCCGCTGTCGCCGCTACTGTAGCTGTTGTTCGCCCGCTTGCTCGCCACGTCCTTTGTTCCTTCGCTCAGCCGGCCGAGTCATGCGATGGCGACGAACGCGCTCGATTGGCTGGGATGCGTCAAGAATGAGGCCCAGGGCCGGAGCGTCACCGCCGCCGCCGCCTGTGGCTTCGTTCGCCAGTGTCTGCGAGTACTGCTCTGCTGCCACCGGCAGAACAGTTGCCTACGGCGCGAAACCTGTCACTAGACAGCCAACCAACAACGGTCGAGGCAGCAAGGCCACAACTGGCAACTGGGAGCAGCCCGCCGCCAGCCAGAGCAGGGTGGGAAGACTCAACTACTACTCTGAAATATCATACTGCTCCCTCGTGTCCCTTCGCGCCTCGGAGCGACCCCAGCCGTCTGGACCCCACCCCCCGGACACGTCACTACACGGTGGTGTGTCGATCAGATCGGCATTCAAGCGTGCCTGGAAGATTTTCAGAGCAACGCTGTCTTTCTCTGAAACAACGAAAGATAGATAGAGGCTGAAAGATAAAAAGATCGGAAGGGAAAATATAGAGAGACTAGAAATTCGGTGGCAGCGCCGAAGAAGCTGAAAGATCGCGTCGAGTCGGGACGAGGCAAATGCAAATGTGCCTACGCTGACAGAATGTGCCTCAGGTCGTTCTAGAGGTTAGGGTTGTGGCGTCACCGAGAAACTGTGCTTGGAATCTTTCTGGTCGAAGACGCCAGTTGTAAAAGTAGACGTACTTGCTATCTGGCTACATCGTCGACAATGGTCGTTGCAGTTTGATAGTGTGAAAATATTATGGCGTGATTAGGGATCATGTAGGTAATCCCGTGAGAGTATCGCACGTGAGTATCGTGCTTTAGAGTGAACTTTCGTCGCGTTTCTTGTTGATGTTATTAGTGGGAGTTACCCCGCAAAAGTACACCCCGCAGTTGTAGCAGAAATTGCTTAGATTTTATATTCCGATATGTTATTATCCCGGTTCCTAGTAGAAGAAAGAGCACCAACTAACTCACGTTGTACAGTGAATAGAGGGGTAGGTTTTGTTTTAATTGCGAGCAAAAATTGCTCCTCGGTATGTCTATTTGGGGTCGATACTTCAACATGAAAATGCACAACCTGATGCACGAATCACTCGATTAAATTAACTTTATTCCAACCATTGATGATAACTGTTAGAATCGTTGTTTCCAGTTTGAGTTGTCGTAATTCCGCGGCAAAGGACATCAGTAGCCTCTGACGACAATTCGGTACGGTACGATAAAGTTCCACGGAAGTCGCTACTCCTTAGTTGTGCTGACGGCTGACCAAAAGCCAACTTGTCGCCCACTCGACGATCAAAGACGATGACGTGGTCACCGCCGCATCCGCCTAGTGTTCGAAACCCTGCCGTTTCTTGATCACCCGATTCTTGGTGAGTGGCTCGTGACCCTCAGGAATAAGGGGCTTGCTGGAGGCATCCAGTCGAATATTGTGCATTTCGAAAAAACACCTGAAAAACGTGAAGCTGAGGTCGGTAAAGGCGACCGCGTTGTTCCAATCTGTTTCACAAGGCGGAAAACAGGGTTTCGAAGAAGGACCAATTGTTTGTATCTGTGCTATTCACAACAGTTGGGCCTCTCACTACACCTGGTCGTCAAGGAACTCGCGGATATCGAGCTTCACGTCAATGCTTCGCGAATACATCATAGCAAGCGATACGTCTCGTTTTGATTGCTACGAGCAAGCAATAGTCGGTAAGGCCGATCTCGTTAATTGTTCCGGTTATTTCCAAAAAACGATATTTTTACGATAAAGCAGCACAGTCGATCAGTACACTACCTTAATTAATTGTGCGGTAGATTACGAGGTAGCACACGTTCAGTGTTCGTTAGCGTTTCTAACTAACGACATTAAGTGGGTAGACAAATTGAATTCGACCATTCTACCATCATGCGGAGGGTTATCTCCGACCGTTTAGCAATTCGAACGGCTGCTGTACTTACGGAGGACAAAAGTAAGTAAAGCAATCGTAGTGACGACAGAACACCGGGCCGGGTCCACGTTTGCAAACGGCACAAAGAAAGTCCTGAAGGAATGGGTCGATCTGCAGTGTCTTCGAGAATTTGTTGCTTTCGACACGAATATAGCCGGCCACGAGGGCAGCTACTTGTGAATACGGATGCTGAAATGTAACGCGAGCTGTGCCACACGGGTATCTGTGAATATGGAAAGAACAATAAAAAATAAACAAGGGTACCCTGCAGACGTTTGGAAGCGACCATGGGAAATAACGGGGTCGACGAACTCTTAATTTTTAGTCATAAACTTGTTTCAGCATAGAATTCCTCTTTCGTGAGTTAGCTGCGCTACTTTTAAACAATAAATTTGTATATTGTTGACACTATCACTTACAGAATGACCTGTGGGTGTATCTGTGCAAGTTAAGTTCGGACCTCACTAAATATAACTGCTGTAAGCTTTAGAACAGTAAGATAATCGAGTTACGTAATCGTCACAATTACGGACGCACCTCTCAATGTCTCATCGCGACTGCGAATCTCTCGATTGTGTGTTGCTCTTAGCTAACTATGCTGCTTTGAACCTTACGAGTTCCAATCGTGCCTATCTAGCATAATCGGATTGAGTCTGAACCACGTCCATGACCTCACGGTGTTTGATCTATTTTGTTACCTAAATAGTCACCCAAACCGTCTTTACGATATGTATCAGCCATCTGCACAAAAACGCGTGACAATCCACCAAAATAGCACTCAACTAATAGTAGCAAAGTAGCTCCTTGGGATACATACGAACGGTGAGAGACATTCGTGTAACAAGCGAAAGTACATTGTATATCTAAGCTATTCTGAGTCATACTCGCTCCGGGTCTGAAATAAACATTTGTCTTATTGTTTTCCCTTATTTTTAGCGTAAACTTAAGCATTGCAGTTCCGTTCAATAAACTGCAATGTAAATGAATGCAAATGAATACCCACTTGAATTTGTCAGTGTCGAGTCCGACCGACAGCACGACACCGAAGCATTTTTGCATGACGATCGCCAGGTCCCTGGCGGTCATCTCGCCATGAAGCGCACCTACAAATACTGTTTGCTCGTTGACTCCGGGTCGGCCAGACTCAGTCGCGAGCTGGGTCAGGTCAGAGTCGTCAACTAACCAAGGAATTAACTGAACTTGTCGCTCTCGGTAGGGACGGAGAGTTCCGACCTGCGAAACCAGCAAATCGTTGAGAGAACACCATGCAATGAAATAGAAGAGATCAACGGCGTAATATTAAACAATGCATCCTAGTTGAGTCAAACATAGGAGAAGCCTTTCCAACAATGAGATCGCATAACGGATGGCGGGAATTTGAATCAAGGTTCATCTATTGAACACAAAATCGTAAAAATGCTTGGCACACTTGAGCCCGATATCTTTGATATCGGGCTCAAGTGTGCAACAAAGGATACATCGATACATCTGGATGTTTGATGAGCTCGATTATTGTCGAGTGACCGACGATAAATAACGATTGAACGTGACCGAACTATTGAACGCGTACGACCTTGGCGTAATGTCCATTCGAGAAGCTAGTCTGCTACCAGTACGCCAAGTACAGAAAAAGGTTTGTTTCTGTTACCTCTGAGAGAGAGAGTCTGACGGGTTAACTTCACTGCATCATTTAGTTAAGGCAATGAACAAAGGCTACTGAACCCTCCCCCCCCCCCCCCCACTCCCATAGTACCTTGAAATAATATCGATTTTGGGCGTCTCGAGAGCAGACGTTCAGCAGCGTGCGGAGCCTCGATTCCCGACGGAAGATGGCATACGCAAAACCTTTTTCAGCACGAGGGTACCACTCGATTCGTTCTACACCGAACGATTGGAAGGCCTCAAGAAGACAGCGCGAATCCATATCGCGGCTCAGACCGCCAACGAACACCTATGCTCAGGAAAGAGAGAGAGAGAGGGAGAGAGAAGGGTAGATACACATCAGCGTAAACAAGAGCAAAAGGGTAGCCATCAACTCACTGATAAGGTCGGTGGCCTACGCCAGCGCGCTTGACTCACTTACCGAGTGGTGCACGTATGACTACTACTAACAAGTGACATTCGATTGACCTTGAGCGTCGAGATATCGATTTGTCATTAACCTAACGCGGTGGAGATGATACAGGAGGAAATTGTCGCAAACACCCGAAGGCAACACGGATTAACGAAGAGGTAACAACAGATGGAAATCGATATATATATATATATATCCGGGTGAAGGAGACACACGAGTTTGATGGCAATAGGGCGCACGGATATGTGTTACCTTTCTGGAGAGTGTACGACCAGCTGTATCCGCCTTCGGTTGCAGATCACCTTTCCACGTAATCATCGGATCCGGGGCGCGGTTTCCACTGATCAGCGAGCTGCGCCGCCTGCGTGCAACATCCTCAAGGATGTCCAGTAGGTGGCATGGATCGACATCTTTGTTGAAGCCATTTGCGAAACGATCGACAACGCCATGGGAAACCGTACCTTTGGACTGGCTTTTGACAGGTGAAGGGGCCGACGTCAGCGGCTGCATTGGGCCAGCCGAGGAAACAACGTCTGACGTCGAACTCTGGCTCGATTTCGTCCAGTCTGATATCCGCAGCGTCGAAGCTGCCGCTATTGGAGCTGTCGACGGCGCAGGTGATGATTCGAATCTATTTCGACCAATGTATAATATAGGACAGTTAGCTTTTGATAATCTGACAATGAAAGCCGGGATAATGGTTAACTCATAATTTTATCTTTTGTGATCTCCTGGGCGGACAAACATTTCATATATATATATATATATATATATATATATATAAAGACGATTATTTTGTTTCATGGGCATCAGGTACATACAGCGATTTTATCGACAGTGGCTCATTTCCAAGCATTCGATGATCATGCCTCACACAGAACCCTGTGATTTAATGTCAATGGAAGAGGACCAATGACAGCGAGTGAAGAAATTGAAGAATGCTGGTGGTGCTGCTGCTGCAGCTGCTACGGTTAACGCCGTTCCTTCCCCCCCTCACCATCGCTATGTAAATTGAGAATCGAGTGCTGCTCGAATCACATCCTATTCATGTGACACCGCTTTGCTGCGCGAGACTTTTTTTTCTTCGTTCGATAACAAAAAATCTATCTCTTACATTTAGCCTCTCGAAACGCTATCGACTTCTATGCTTGCCATTTAACACCTGTAGGCAGATACATAGCGTGTGTTTGTACATCGATGTGAGCGTACAGACGACATTGCATGTGAACGTCTGTTCGTGTGTGTGTTGTGTATGGGCATTAATATATTATGTTTGTCTAGACACTGCGACAGGGGAACTCCACACGACTAAACGTGTAAAGTGGAATTACTTTATAATGTTAACATTCGAAGTAATTGAAGATCGGCAGACATGCCACACGGTGCGTGTTTTGCCAATTTACCATGGCCGTGGTGTGCTGTTCGCTTGAATTTACTGGCGTGAACTGAATTGTGAGTGTGTACACCGCGATAGACGATCACCTTGTTGAACATTATTTTCGACACCGTCCGGTATCAACGAAACACAGCATTGCACTTGTATCAGCATTTGAAGCGATTTCATGACGTGACTAATTAGCCAGTGTTGATTCGCCATTTTAATTGATTTCATTATTTGTGGCCAGTTACATGTATTCGAGCCACATCTTGTTCGCTGTTGTCAACCCAATCATAACTACAATATGTAGTAGCAGTAGTAGGGTGCACGGGTTCGATGGCCGCCGTTCGCACATTTATATTTAAGGTGTCCGTCTTATGAGGCCTTGTGTCGAAAGCAGTTGTACCGTGGACGTTAAATGCCAGCTAAGCATCTCTCCGAAAAATGTACTTGCTTGCTAGTTGTATTAGCTATGCTGGGTACTGCGCTCCTCATTTACGTCGTCGTGGGGGGAATAGTGTATGCACATTGTGCTGTTGGTAACAGTCAGTTTCTAGAGGTCTAGTTGAAAAGTGTCGAGAAGGTCAACCAACGCACTAAGAGAGTGGCGGTGAAAACCGATGTGCTCATTTATTTCATCACTTGGCGAGTTGGTCGGCAGTAATTAGTGTAGTTAATTGTCATAGAATCTCGATGTGGGTGTGCTCCGACAGTTATAAAGAATGCATGATGAATCGCTGATGATTGTAAGAACTTTATAAATTATAATATAATGATTATATCGTTTAAATAACAGTAATAGTTAAAAAATCGGATATAAATTTCATATTCGTCCGTTTGTATGCCGTAAAATAAAATACATATGACAGTACATTATTATTATTATTATTTATGTATAAATTATGTATAATGATAACTATTCTATTATACGGCATACTAGACGACGAATAGCAAATTGACATTCGATATTCTTTTGAACAGCGAATTAGCATTGCTACTAATAACGCGCAGTCCATCAAAGATATTACACACACACACAAACATGGCAGTGAATAATTCGAGAGTACTCTACTTGTGTCTGGCCCCATCCCTACCTCCATATGCTCGATGTGCCGAGTAGCGGCGAACAGATCGCCTCTGGATTGGACGATCGACGCTCGTGGTCGCTTGATACTTCAGAGACTTCGAAGACGCTCGCGCTGCACGCGCTGCCGGCACAACCGTTAGCACCACTGCCATTAGCACTCATGTTACTGCTGCTGGCTCTGCTGATACCCCCAATGGCGATACTCCCACTGCTGCTGTTGTTACTGTTGTGATTGTAAATGGTGCCGCCACTTCCGCTGTTGGCGCAAACGCTGAACGGGCACGAGGCCTCAAGGACGCCCGGCTGCGGCGACTCCCGTGTCCTGCGGCCTGAGCAACATAGATGGCAAGGAACGAAATGGTAGTCCTTTGATTGTGGGCCTATAGACCCAGTCCTGCCATCGCTGGCGATCGACGACGCCAACGATTCGGGCGGCGAAAAAAGTCGCATGTCCTCTGAACAGGACAAGGCGCTTAGCATGGTTGATAGTTCTGAGCGACCATCCGCCCTATTCGTCCAGTGGGGCAAATTGACAGCAAGTTTTGTTGTTGCGCTGCCGTTCGACGACACCGAAGCGGCACAGTGCTCTATCAATGCGGCCGTATTTCCGCTGATTCCTATGCTCAAAGGGGATAAGGCGGGGTTCTTGTGTTTAGCGAAGCTCATCCTGCTGGAACAGCAGCAGCGCCGGACGGCAAAAATATCAGCGTAATAATAACAATGATAGTATCGTTGCACTTCCTATCCGCTGTACACGATTGCAGGCGAAAATCGATCACAAATGTACGGTAGTGGTAAACAGCAAGCTCTATCCTTTATAGCTTTATCTCTAAGAGCGGCGGCGGCGGCGGCGGTGGTTCACAGTTTCACTGGGTCGCTAGCTGTACCGGTCCAGTAAAGTAAGTTGGCATTGGGCACGACGGTAACGCAAACCGCATGGCTGAAAGTAATCGACACTGTGAGCTTGGTCAGAGAGCGAAAACAGGCCCTTCACTTTGCAGCAGCATAAACAACCGCATCATAGCGAACCTACTCGCCTGGAGGTTTACAGCATAGTACACGAGACACTGAACAATGAAGATTTCACATCAACGTTTGGTTTCACTAACCGACAGCGAACCACAGTTGAGCATTGGGAGATGTGCTCTCCGTTCACGTATGCACTTTGCATTCACACGTCTTCCACTTTGGCACACGATTGTTGATGTATGGATATTTGCTCAGCTTAGTTGGTCACTATACGGGGCATTTTAAATCAACGGGCATTTATAGGAGCACCGAGAAAAAGCACTCGAAATCGCATTGCAACTCTCTCAATAGCCAGCTCGTCGGCGTCGCTGCCAGCTCTCAAGTTCAACGCTCAAGTCGCTCTGAACGGCGGCTCAGCTGAACATAATGCCTACAGTGGTCGTGTTGCGCTCATTGCGCCGATGTCGGGCGGAGTACCAGTCAGTGACAGCAACCCTGTCCAACAAACATTATATATATATATATATATATATATATGTCTTCAGTGGGTTGTTAATACGATGGTTCAATTCGCCCCGCCGCGACAGCGACGAAGAAGCCGCCACGCGCCAAGCGCTAATCACTAACGACTGCTCTACCGATATATAGACTTCCACGATGTTTTCACATTGTCCGAAGCCAGCGTCCGCAGCGGAAAATGTCGTGGCCAGACCTCCAACCCGATTTTCTGAGGGAAACGACCCAGACCGAGATGTTGGTATCTCGACTAGCTTCTTCATTTCCTTAAACCGTCCTCCTCCATGCTGCCTCCGTGACAACTCTGTGTCCCTTCGGTCTTTCCGTTTGTCCCGGCAGTGATTTCGGTCCGGCGAATTGCGTCAACGTCGAGATCTGATTGTCGTCATTGCCATCGCCGTTGTTGTCATAACGTGAGCGAATTACTGCGGACGTGTTCCGAAATAGGGGGGAGAGGGTGGATCCGTCCGGACGCAAGTAGACGCACTCGAATCGAGTGGGATGATGCACAAAGTTGTTGCCTAAGGAACCAGGCAGAGACAGGCACTGGGCCAGAGCCAAGCACACACAAGCTGCGCACATATTCGAGGAGCGCTTAGGTAACCTGACGCCTAGTTTCGTCTTTGCCCCGAACCCGGATTAGGAGGAGGAGCAGCCCCGACGGCTATGCAGAGTAACGACCACGAGATGGTGGCACAAACAACCCTAGGGGAAGAAACCCAGACACAGGAGGATAGATATTGATAGAGAGAGCAAGAGAGAGAGAGAGACAGAGGGCACGGCAGAGACCGTCAATACAGGGCAGCGAGATCAAAAAGCGATACACTCATACGTGTTGTTATCGACTCGGCGAAGAGATGCTGAGTAGCAGATGAACCAGAGCAGGCTGAACTGGAGAACACACTTGATATTGCTATTTTCAATATGGCAGCTGCTGCCGCAGCGGTTGCTCAGATGATAAACCTGACACTGGCATTATGTCGCGTTCAGTGCGTCGATTCGTTCAACAACTAATTCGTTGGTATCGATTATTGTTGCAACGGTTCGTTGTGTCGTGTTCGGTTCGAGTGCGCAGTGGTGTCTTTAACTGCAACTGGCTTTATGGTAGAGTGTGTGTATTATGAACCGAAAGACGAACAGTGATTACTAACGAATCATGAGAGATTATTTCTGATTATATTATATCATTCATCATTTTTTTACTGATATCATTCCCACTGCGTGGAGAGCTCGTATCTGAGTCACATTTAACACTGTAATCTTCTTACTGTTTGACATGCGCCAAACTGCTTCATTAGATGGGATTTAGATCGTGAGAGAGTGCTGGTTTGACAGTGCGCTGCTGCGTCGAACGCACTCGTCAAGGAGCCTCGATGTAGAATGCATGGCACATTGAAATGTGAGCTTTTAAAAATGAACATCACTTCATACTCTGCTAGTACAGTAAGCAAGTTATTATTACGGGTGCGGGTGGTCGCTCACTTTCCTCCACAACATTGCCGAATACGAGCATGAAAATGGACAGCAGATTGAAATACTAGTTTTTTTTTGCTTTTATCTTTAGACGATCGCGGAAGACAGCTTCATAGAAGAGACCCCCGAGTCATTCGGCCGACTCGGCAACTTGTGGCCAATTCGAGCGACAGCGCAGGAAGAAAAGGGTGTACGACCGCTACTAATTACAGAGCTCTGTTATAGTCCATTGAAGCCAAGCTGATGCTGGACTGCCAACGGAGCAAAAAAAACAGTGGATCATTTGATCTTTGTGTAGGAAGGAGTGTTCATAGCACATATTGTTTGCAGAAATGCTAAACTCAGTGTCGTAGATACACAGCAAGAGACGATAAGGGGAGACAGAGAGCTTGACACACATATATATATATATACAAAAAGAGAGATGCTGGAAGGGTTGAGTCGGAGCGCCTTTAGAAGATCAACATTTCCGCGTGGATCGCGGACTTATTTAAACCTTGAATGATTATTCCCTATAAAACAGCTTTATCAATAAATTGAAGGGCATTCTACGACCGTGAAATTCTTAGCGGTTCTATGCTTCACCGCCGAACTGTGCCGTAACCGAGGTAACGATCTTGGTGTCGCAGCAATATTTCTAGTTTTCCCTGAACAAGTGATACATTTACTGCTAACTAGGTCGCACGCTATCAAATGTTACGCAACGTCGGTGTACAAATAGAGGAATTAGCAATCAAGGTTGGATCAATTTGGGCAATTTAGTTTATTATCTTCGTTCTTAATCCAAGACAATTACCGTTTGGCTAATGTCACGAATACGGATGATATAAACGAACAATACGAACCTACGCCCACGTTGGTGCCGGAGAGTTTGAGTGCTGCGACTCACGAAGTTGACCGGTCCAATCACCGATTCAGAGAAAAGGCAGCTCCTAGGCAGCCATTGTCACTATACGAGCCATCGTCGCCTCCGCCTTTGTGGCTGAATGCTTCTATCTGGAAGACTCGGGTCTACCAGATAGAGGTTAACCATTGATGTGTTTTCTCTGTTGGGGACCTCACTCCTGTCACTTGGAAGACCATGTCCATGTTTTAGTGAATGTCATTAGGCCACCGAGCAGGGCTGGTTGAGGTTGCACTGCCTGGAAGTAATCTTGGACAGAGTCACGTTGTGTCAGAAAGTTCTCTTACCTTCGATCGATATCATCGATAATAGACAGCACAAATGAATGCTTGCTAACTTACCAACAAGTTGTGTAACTAATTGGATGAGCACATGCCGACCGCTCTAGAATTTAACAATTTGTGTACTATCAAATACCTATCCGCTCACCAATAATTCATTGTGTTATATATGTATATATATATATATATAAAGAGGTACGAAACTACGGACGATTTACATCTTACAGGATGTAAGACAAAAGTCTAGGCCTCTTCGGCTGCAGGCTTACTTTTGGCGCACCTTGTAATTGTTATCTTGTCACCCAACAAGTTCTGCATGTGGAAACGTGCACGATATATTATACGTATTATAGTTCATTATTTTCATATTCGTGTGGCTAAAACGTATTATTCGTACGCACTTATTGGCCCCATCTATAGTTAGACTGTATTTATCTTCTTATGAGAAAACACCTACACTTCCCCCCCAGTGCCACGGTCATACTGACTATATCATTCATCATCACATGATTGCCGCGTGGTTGAATTTCCCAAGTGTTAGCTGCATATTAGACAGTTAACTGCTATATTTAGGAAGATTTGTTGTATACTTCGCTTTAGACATTTAGAGTTGAACAGTCGTTTATTTCAAGCGGAGCATGAGTGTATTATGCATATTCCATCGCGAACTTTGAGCCATTGATCCGTGGCTATTTTCAGCCAACGAACCGACGTCACCCCGCCGATTATATAGTATCCAATTCATATTTCTGTTTTTAGTTACGCCTCATGCGATCAGAAAAAAAACTCTAGCGATTATATTATAAATTATCTCACTGGCTCAACGATCGTGTTTCCTATGATCATGGAACTCGTATATTTTTCCATCTATTCGCTTTTTCTTCTTCTAAATGTTTTGACCGCCGTTTTGTCTCAGTGCAGCCCGTGCAATAGTGATTTCGTCGTGAGGAGAAGGCGAGATCAGCTCGTTATTTGTCATCAATGAACGCTGTGTGAGTACAGATAAAACTTGTTGATTTGATCGCGATAATGGTTAGTTTCATCGTCATCCTCCTCTCAATTTCCCCCTCTCAAAGGAAAAAAAAAAGAAAGATTTGATCGCTACGGTGTACAGCGACTTTTCGAGAGTTTCACAGTTACTGTGTTGCTAGGGTATGCCAACCCTTACAGGTTTTATACCGCACACGAGAGAGAGAGAGAGAGAGAGAGTCAGCAAGCATCAGTGTTAGTGTCGGACGCTGAACTGGTCACTGACGGCCCTCAGGGGAGCCGTAAAGCCTAGTTGTCAAGCCTCGAGAAGCTGGCACCGTTTTGCTGGTCACTGTCGCTAATGGTGTTTTGCTCCCGACAGATATGATATTGGCACCAACACATACACAGCTCATGCTATGTACATGTATTTATTTTCTTATGGGTCACAGGGCTGGCCCTGACGCATGCAAACAAACGCATTCACACGTAAATGCACGGCTTGTGATTTGAGACCCTTCCTGACACTAAATCTTGTCTCTTGTATAACATACACCAATGTGTGCCAATGCCGATCTGGCAATGCGCCCATGACTCACGTACGACCCGTCTCGATATTCGTACATCTTACAGAAGCACCAGCTGCGGCAGTGGACATTGACAATCGTTCTGTTCGCGTATTGGGAAACGAAGTCAGATGCACTGCCTGTTGTCCTGTTAAGATTAATAATATGAGGTAGCCCACAACAGTGACGTCGTTGGTGCAGGCGCGGGCAGACGGAGAAGGCCAATGAAAGCTCAAGCGCGCACATATCTACGATTGTGTAACAGATGCTGGGTAGCAAGATGCGTTCGCTTCGACCCTGAATAAGTCGAACCGCCGTATAGACAAACTGCGAGCATCTGTATATTTGGAATTTTCAATTTAGAGTGAGAAATACACAAATATCATGCAACGCATTCTTGAACGAGCTTAGACACGGATCTCAGATCGATGCGAAAGCCCCCATTTAGTTTCTGTTTTGAGCAACTCAGAGGTATGAAACGAGTGAACTCAGACTGAAACACGTGTGTTCGTAAAGGTGACATACGTCTGCTCTTATTGTTGTTTCGAGACCGCGTTGCTAATGAAATGCAACAATTAGGTATAATCGGTGTCGTGTCATAGTTACCCTCTGTCGGTGTTGACATAACGCTAATGTGGCTACCACCTGGGCTCGATACGGCATAATGTCAAACAGCACCTGCCATTGAGGCTGGGTTGACCATACATGGACAACAAAGCATTACTTAAAATTAGCTCGGCAGATGTCCAGGGATTCTTCCAGGAACTAATTAGCATTGACTCGTTACTGCTGTCCACTTCGCTACTGTTTTGTATCCAACTGCCTTCCAGAAGAGAGCGTCAGTCTTTTACCAGAGTTAACGTTTTTCGCTTTCGAGCTCTCCGAAACAAAGATTGATACCAATTTTCAGGGTCAATGACGGCACCCTCCGACGGAAAACAGCTGCGACAAAAATAACGTGAGCCACGTCGGTCGATACCCACACAGCTCGAGACCTCAGCAGCAGCATAAGTTCCCTGTGCAAGCCCGCTCACTGAACGATGCTCGCTCACAACTGTACAAGCTGGACAGACGGAGGCGAGCTGTCCTCTGGCCAAGCGTACTCGAACGTGATGGCCAGTGTGCGTCAGATGAGTTACGGTGGGTGGTTCCGAGGTGAGGGTTACTTCGACGGAGAACCGCTCAGGGATTCGGAGCCGAAGCCTCGCCCCCCCCCCTTCTCTCTCTCTCTCACTCTCTCTGTCTTTCATGCCGCACGATCTGAGCAACAAGTGAGCAGCGGGCGAGAGGAGATCGATGTATACGTGCGTGACAGCGTTTCCACTCCCGGATTGAGTTGGCGAGCTCGAAGTGTGGCATGACACCGCAATGGAACGATGCCGAGCAGTGGCGGGCGGGCCTTCGAGTGACGGCGGTGTACATACTATCCTAGGCTAGCTTGTGGATAGGCACAGCTGCAACTCGAATCTCACGCGACAAAAGCAGTAGCAGCAACCGCAGTGGCAGCGAATAGCCACAACTCAGCTAGAACGAAGCATCCAGCACGCTTGGCCTCTCCCATATCCACTGGCTCACTCAGTGTGGTCTCCTCGGCACTAGTAAAGGGTAAACATCAAGCTTCGTAGCACACACACTCGGTGCAAATCGAAGCATCCCTAAGAGCTGAGTATTTCGCTGGTCAGAGTGGCGTGTGCGTGCCACAACTATTGCCACATATCAGTGGCGGCTGTATCGTCCGTTGGGGTCTTTCCTTCAACATCGCAGCACACCGACCCATGTTGTCATCTCTCTTCCCCTGTTCCTTTTTGCACTTCCTCAAGTCTGCTTGTACCGCGGTTTCGCTGTTGTCGTTGTTCGATGAAACCCTCGACTGCTGCGTTCGTGTTGGCCAGACCGACCGCCCGCCCGCCCGCCCGCCCGCCCGCACGCCCGTCAGTCAGTCAGTTCATCCGCGTGTTCATCGCTCCTCGTTCCTATCGTTCTGTCTGTCGTTTTCTACGAATATATATCTGTGACGTCGAAGTAGGCTCCTCGTAGGGCGGCCTGCCTCGGGCCTATCTGAAGCCCTCATAGGACCGCTCAGGCGGCGGGTTCTCGTGTCCGCAGATCCGGTGGGTGGCCGCGCTGTGGCCTGCCGAAACGCCGGTCGTGGCCATAGTTGTAGAAGAAGCCGTGATGGTGGTAGCGGTGGTGGCGGAGCCGATGGTCATAGTCCGTGTGGCGCTGGTCGTAGGTGGCGGTCCGTCGCCTCGTAACGTCTGCGCCCTCTCCCAGAGCGCCCTCGCCTGACTCTCCCCTCAACGCCTCTTGACGGAGATCGCACACCCGAGTCGCGGCTGATCGAGTGAGGACGTTCGCGCCAACAGCGAGCAGGGCAATCTCCTGTCCCATCAATGAGGCATAGTTGTACGAGTACGGTCGAAGGACTTCCTACCACTGCAACTACCATTATTACTGCTGCTAGTTATTAGCAAAATAGCCGTACAATAACAACAACAACAGCAACGCGCAATGTATCGACCGAAATACGTATAGGTATTAGAGGAGGTCTCGATCGAACCGGCCAAAGTGCGACCACGAGTCGTACGTGACTAAACGTAGTTAGAAACATCGTGGTCAACCACAACGACCACACGAATACCTGCCCGCCCCAACAGCGGACAAATAGTCGCGTACTAATAATTATAACTTGTCAAAACGATTCAATCTCTTTATCATCTCTCTACGGTATTTCGCACTCGTTTGCTCAACATATCGGCGTGCGCGCAGTGCCACTGAATACAAGTGCTCGTAGGTTAGCAGCTCGTTGTCAATAGTGAGATAGCAACGTCGGAGGATAGGTGGTGCGGTGGTGCCGGTCGGCACAGAGTGAGGTGTCCGTGAGGATTGACCCAAATCCAAGGAGATGTTGTGGCGCTGATGAAACGGATCAAGTCATCGGTACGATGAGTGGGACCGGCAGATAGATGCCTGTGAACGCCGGTGAGGGGATTTTAGTCAATCGGCCCCGTTTTACATCGTAGTGTCTGTCTGTTCGTGTGTGCGCGGGGGGACCCTTGTCCTGGGGTGTGTTCATCGTTCAAGTTGCCTAGCCCGCTGCTGCATCATGATATTGTTACTACTGCTGTACGAGCCTCGTGGAGTGTCACCGTCGCCGCTCTAGCGACGGTGGTGGCGTCCATCTCGTGGCGTGGGTGTGTGCGTGTGTGAGCCAGTGGATTATACGCTTGTTGTGCTTATGTCATTATTCATCGACGGCAATCAGAAACTCCATCAGTAGCAGCGATATCGGGCAGTGCGCGTGGAGTGCCGCGTCAGTAGTGTCAGATCCCTTCACCGCTTCCGCCACCCCCTCACGAAAATCATCTTTTGAGGAGTCGTCTGATCTACGTCTGACCAACGGGCTGCGCCGACCCTCATCGCCCCCATGTGAGTAACGCCTATATTGCGCCGATCTACTTTCGGCATCTGCAGCAACAACCGCAACCGCTACAAACGTGACGGCCACAATAACGACGACAACGACAACAACAGCGTCGACAACGACAACAACAATAGAAGCCTCGAAGTTGATTCCAGCGATCTGCAATCAGCTCCCTGCGTATCAGCTCAACAGCGCGCAACAGCAAGCGGGCGACGTGTCCTCGCCGTCTCGTTACCGTCAACGTCGTTCGTGTCAACGCCAACGTCGTTTTCTGACCGCCGCGCGTTGTCACGATGTTCACCTCGGCGGAGGCCAAGTTGGGGTGCACTCGCCGGCGCGTCTGAAGCCACGACCGATCACAGCCGGCTCGGCCGGCTTTCCATCCACGGTCCGTCCGACGGCCTCGTCCCGTGTCCCCTCTAGCCCCCTGGGAGCGGACGCAGGTGGCGCACAACGAGGAGCACAACACGCAGCAGGACGCGGACGACACGACGACGCTCCGAGGCTGACTCGCACCTCTGAGGCCAGTCGACGCAACACCAACGTCTCACGCTGGAGCTGCCAGGCCTTTCAGCGGCGGTCGCGGTGGACGGGCCCATCGGCGAGCTGGTGGTGTCCACCGACGCCGCCGAGCCGTCCGCGCCGCCCGAGGAGATGACGCCGCTGCGATGGTTCGGCGCGGCGGTTGGCGCCTGCATTCTGCTGACGACGCTGATCGGCAATATTCTCGTTCTCGTCGTCGTGTCGAAATTCCGCCGTCTGCGATCCGCGACCAATATCCTGCTCGCGTCGCTCGCCACCGCCGACATCACCGTGGCACTGTTCGTTATGCCGTTCACGATCATCGTCGACGTTGTCCGCGAGTGGCGGTTCGGCCGAGTCGCATGCTACATGTGGATATCGTGCGACGTCATGTGCTGTACCGCGTCGATACAGCATCTATGCTTTGTGTCGCTCGACCGTTTCTGGGCGGTGACCCGGCCGCTGCGCTACCGTGCCTGTGTCTCGAAGAAACGTCTGTTCGTTGTGATCATCTTCATCTGGATCCTGTCGGCGGCCATCTCGTTCATCCCGATCTTCTGCGGCTGGTTCGGCCCGGAGGATCAGTGGGATGACGATACGTGCGAGCTCGCCGTCAATCCGACGTACGCGCTAATATCGTCGCTCATTTCGTTCTATCTACCGTTGCCCGTCATGTTTTACGTGTACGCGCGGATCCTGGCGGTAGCTGAGCGGCAGGCAAGGGAGATTCGTGTGCTGGAGCGCTCCCTCATCCAGAGTGGCCAGGGCGGTGACACCACTCGACGAAGGAGCCTTCGGCGCCGCTCAAAACAGCTGCTCATTGATACGAAAGCCATCCGTACGCTCGGCATCGTCATGGGCGTGTTCAGCGCGTGCTGGCTACCATTCTTCATCATGTACCTGGTGGCGGCCTTCTGTGAGACATGCCAACCGCCGTACGAGGTGCGGACAAGCATAACGTGGTTAGGCTATGTCAATTCCGCGTTCAACCCACTCATCTACGCCTTTCTCAACACCGAATTTCGAGAGGCCTTCCGCCGAGTGCTCGGCTGCTCGAGGCGCGACTCAACCGCTACCGCGGCGTCCATCGCGGGCCTGGACGCCGAGCACCGCTCTAGCAGTTGCAGTTGCCCCGCGCAGATGACGAACAAGATTCCCCGCGCATCCCCTGTCCGATCTCCTGACCACCGAGACACCAGCTGGCCGAATCTGATCACAGCGGGCCAACTGGACAAGGCAAAGCACGACCTCATCTAGATGGCCTAGACGACGACGACGACAACAGCAACAGCAATAGCAAACACAAATAAATGATCCAAACTTTCATACAAGCAAAACAATATAAGCAAAACTTTCATACAGCAACAGAACAATGAATACTACGATACATAGACCACACACACACACACGCGCATTGAACTGAAAATAACAACTGTGCTGCCACTCAATTCAGTTCCGTTTGGGCAGGCCCACAAGCAGGCACAGCCTCGAATATCATTTAGCTGCGATCACATTCGCCCCGCCATAGCCTGGTAGAGACTTTTATAAACTCGCGAAACAGAGAGAGATAGAGAGAGAGAGATTACATCAGCGGCCCTCGTTGGCCGTCACCACTTCGATGGTGTTGTTATTGTATCGTATATATGATAGCAATGTGTAGCAGGCACCGCACGTCGTTTTCCATCACAATATCGAATAATGGATAACCAGGTTCAAATGCAAGCGGCACAAAAGACACTTGAGTACACACATACACACACCCCTTGAACACAACGTCTCTAACTGCAACGGCGCCATGATCCTGGCTGGCCGCACAAATTCGCTCTGTTTCACCAACATAAAGGCACATACAACCCCCCGTTATTTAGCGTAACCTATAATGTGCCGATGTAACCTAATGTTGTACATCTGCCGTAGCACTGGCTCGCTTGATAATGACAGCCTGCGCATGACGATCGGCAGGGACGATGTTACACATCTGTCGTTGCTCGCCAGCAGCAGCTCTCCGACAAAAACAAACAAATCAACTAATAATAGCCCAATTATGACGATTACTGGAACCTCATCGGTTTGTATATGACCTCAAGGAATTTTCGCTGGAACATCCAGTCGTGGTTGATTTCTTTGTTTTCCTGGCTGTGTCACAGCCGATGTAGCCGATCATAACGAGAATTCGAAAGAATAACAACAAATATGCTTGCTATGTTTTCAACAAAATCAAAACTCTGTGTGACCATACCACGCCGACGCTACAACGCAGTACGCGGAGGGCGCCGCCATCTTCGCTGTACCAATACTATCACCAGGACGACGCGAATCACATAGCTATATACTGAGAGACAGTTGCGCCTTACAACCTGCACAACTACATAGATTCGTCTACACGCAAGCACACACAGACTAACCAAGACTAACCAAAGATCTACATTCGCCCGCAGATCCGCAGCTGCCGGGAAATAGTGATCAAGAGCACAAATCAAACGTCGCCAGCGAGATGGAGGAAGAAGTGTTCCACACCTACGCAAATAATGAATGCTTAGGCATGCTGCTGTATCCGCTGTTGATTGGGATGATGCCAATGGACAACACTGATAATGTATTATACATGTTGCGTGATTGATGGGTGAGACGGCAGATAATGATGCTGATCAATGGCGGCGATGACGATGAGTGACTGACTGACTGATTGATTGATTGATTGATTGACTAATTGATTGGACTAGTTGGCTGTGAAACGTGTAAACGTGCATGCTGCCTTTGTGGGAACATTGAACGAGAAAACGGGAACGAAATGATTTGGGTGGTTCATTTTGTTTAACAACAAAAATTAACTGACAATTAGCGAATGTATGGCGGTACCAAGGTGACAAGCAGAGAATGACTGTTAATCATGCTTTGTAAATATATCAATAATGATAATGTAACTAATGATAGAGATAGAGAGAGAGGTCAGTGAATAAAGAAGAAAACATCCCCCAGGTCGTCGACCAGGTCGAGATCGAACGGCCACAGTTATACAGAAAAAACTTGCTGAAGGACAAAGCATAAACGATTGTCGAAAGATTGTGCTCAGATCGAAATTGTAAATTATAATATACCTACGTCTTATTGCAATGAGGTTCGGCCAGGGCAGTCTGAGCTGCGGCAGGACGTGCCGTAGCAGAGGACACGTAACATGTGTAAATTGTGATTTTCAACCAATGACGATGATACTACCACATTCTACACACACACACACACATTCTACAATATATACATACATACAGAGAGAGAGAGAGAGGGACGGACGCCCTCACCTATATATGCCGCCTGACTGAAGGGGACTGTCATTTTCCCTATCAGAGTACCTTACTCGGAAAAAGTTCCACTCCACCAACTCGAACTGGACAGATGCATAGGTAGATAGACAGATCGAGAACGAGGACAACTGTACAGTTAACAACTGTGAGGAAGCGATGACAGCGAAGCTCAGACGGGACCCCCCCCCCCCCGCCCTGCCGTGTCGTTATGTTTTCAAACCTTATCGCGACTACTAACCGCCAATGGCGTCACGTATCATACGTGTACGTCGCGTCCACGCGCAATGAAAGTAATGTGCTTCTATCTCGTTGGAGTGGACATGGGCAAAATCGATTATATCATCCAGCGGAAGGAATGGACGAGCTATTGGCTGGGGAGTGCGGGCATGCGATAAGCGCCGTGGATATTTATTTACTTAACTGATGACTACGCGTACGTTAAGTGCATTTCGTCGCAATAACGACATCGTATCGTTCTATCCCGTGTGGGACACAGAAACGGACGCACGACAGCTGTTTGCCAGCATCTATCTATTTATGACAGTTTAGCATCGAACGTTGTTTTTTCTTTGACGTGACCGCTTGTCAGTTGGCGAGATTGCTTTCTATGAATGACTAATAAAGTTGGCGTCAGGTTTTGTTTCGCCCCAATCCGCGCAGGACCCATGAGATGGATAGAGATAGAGAGAGAGAGAGAGAGAGAGAGAACGAGCCATCGAACGCATCTATTTGCGTTTCCTATCCGAACTCTGCGGTAGTGCCGCAGCCCTTTGTGTCGAACACCGTTGGTGGCCACAGCCGGACTCCTACCTGATGACGTAATGGCGACAATGACCATAATAAATACCAGTGCGAGTACAGTATCTAGGGATGCGTCCAGACGCCCGCCGATACTCAATCCCTTTACCCTTGATATGAGGCTCACTACTGCTAGCGGCAGGATGACTCCGCTTCAACGATCGCCATAAATGTGTACCGCCGTCAACGTGAGGGGGCTGCCCGTCGTTTTATGGTTTGCACTCGCCTTCGTGCATTTTCATACAGTTCTACTATCGACATTACGTACACCCCTTCGTTCACCTATTGTCGATGCCCTTCCCTCTCGTTTGTGGCCCCGGTCAGCTCTCAGTGTCTCAATTGCCACTAGCCATCTATCTAATATTCAGCTAACAGCAGCAGGTTGCCCAATGCAAGCAGACATAAGGCGGTGACCCGACGCGAATGGAGGCACACGATAGCGACGAGAAATGACCATATGGACAGTGACAATGGATACGACTCAAGCACGACGTCTGCGTAGGCGCGACGCGTACAATGCCGAGCAGGCAGGACGGGAAAACAGAAATAAACACAAGCCAAAACAACGCAGTGCAGCGTGGCACGACATTACATGAACAATGCATTGCATACAAATGGAGAAATAAACATAACGCAAATAATAGCATATATGAACACGAAGAACAGAAACCAATCGACCTCGTGATATTAACTGTACCTAACGACTACTACAAATGAATCCAGTCCAGTGCCTAACGTTTATCGTGTGATGCTACGCCAAGACGACGATTATGAACGTGCCGAGATTATGAGGCGTTCGATTGTTAGTAGACAATAATGTCACAGACGAGGAGAGCGAGGTAGCGCGAGTTCAATCCTATTTATAGATACATCGATGATCGTAATAATACTAATAATAATAATAATTATGATGATTGTAATGATGAAGACGATGGTCAGTCACCTTTGTGTAGCGTACACAGTCGGAGCAAGTATCAGCTCAACCGAACCAAATGCCGACACAGCCTAACCTAAGCATACAGCCATTCTGACTTGACCTTATCGTTTCCCTGATAATGCCATCGTATATTCCGCTCGCGCGATTCTCAAATTTTGAGTAACTTTCAGTTCGTCTCTCTTCTATTTCATTTCATTCTCATGGGAGAATAAACGTACATCGAGGTGGACGGCTCCTCCATGGCCGTTGTACGCCGTAGGCAATGAGGCTTGATCTTCGGATGTCTTTTTTTTCTTTTATATGGACATTCGTACGTATGAATCACGCGTACACACAAAAATACTCTCAGTTGCTTCGAATCCTCCCTCACACAGAACTCAACCAGTCGAAAGCTTTGATGAGGACGTGTGTCTGTAACGACGGGTGGACGACAACGATGATGAACAAGCTACTTAAACGAACGTACCCACACGCACACAGCACACACGAGACAGGCAACGCTCGTTCGTTGGAACATTAAGCGTTATTGTACGACAATGGTGGACGCCAACCTCATCTATGATAGTATACAAATACAGCGAAACTGCGCGATCGAACAGAAATACGCAGATCGCAGCTTCGAGCGATAGGACAATGCAACTGTAACGGGTGGGCCAGCCCACACAAACACACACACAAACAAACACGCACACACCGATGCCAGGATCCGGTCAGACCGGTCACAAAGGCCGACGGAGGAACACAAGCGCCCTCAGTAACGTCTACAGTGATCCCACTAGATCGCCATAGGGTTTCGCTGTAATAATCCAGCAATATATAACAGCGTGACAACGACCGCTAACAGTGTACGTCTGCCGAATACGAACACAATCACTGAAATGCCGTAAGAAAGCTGCCGTGTGAAATATTGCCGTAATAAAGAAGGTCGCCTTCGGGGCATGCCGTTAAAATCAATCCCTGAGATGCGATCGCACACGCGTTTCTCGTACCGATCGTGAAAGCACAAACGTAGCTCTTACGAACATGAGTCTAGCGTACGCCCATCTACTCAGCGACATCTGCCGTGAATTGGACAAAAGTTGCCTGTGCATGTAGAAACCTACATGTTGTCCATACGATCGGTCGGTTTGACCTGCTGCCGTGATTGATATGGTGAGAGTGAACATATGCCATAGCGCCGGTGAGCGACTGCCTCCTTGCTGGCCTCAACAACAATTTTGCGCATAAACGCCATACAGATTTGCCAACAACCATTTTTTGCCGTAATGCCAGATCTCGTAACATCGATCTCCATCTGCCGTATAAATATGATGACGATGTGCTTCTTTGAAGGAATCCAAGAGCAACCATGACGCCAATCTCTGCCTGAGTCTCACCGACGAGACGCAGAGTGTACCGAGAAATCCGACAGCGTGTGCGGTCGAATGCGACCACAGCGTAGACACTCAAGTGGTGTCTCAGCCGAATAAACAGCCACGAAGATCGTAATGAATAGTCCGTCTGAGGTCACTACCTTCCTGAACTCGAACAACAGCAACAACAATACTAATAACAATAACAACAGCATCAGCCCAAACGGAACGTCAACACATGTGACGCGCGTAGTAAACTACACACAAAACAACAAACCAACACATGAGATGACACGAGGAGGAGAGAGCCAACAAAAACGTCGAGTCCAATGCTGCTCACGTCCGTCTGGTCGCTTCCAATTGCCCAAGCGTGTGGAATTTGCGCAATACTAAATCTTCTCGTATGATTTAAGGGGTTTACTTGCTTCTCTCGGTTAGGGGTGCTCAGGTGTCAGCCGAAGCAATCAACCCCTTGCATAGGAACTACTCGGCAACTGTCAGTAGTAATCAAGAGGAGAATAATTACGTCCATGCAAATATTATAATCCGCCTCTGCTAAACGTTGCATCGGGGCTGGGGGGATTATTACAGTTAGGTCTTTTTTTTGTTGAAAACGTCCAACATAATTGCTGGTGATATAATTTTGCTGAACTTGTGGCGACCCTATTAAACGTGTTTTTTGTTGAGTTATTCAAGTTTTTCGTCGAAGTCTGCGGTCATCGGTATTGCGAGCCCCTCAGCTTAGTCACAACTGGCCAATGATTTCAATATATCCAGCGGGTTTCTGTTGAGTCGGCGTCCGAGATGATAGTAATGTTCGCCAGCCCATGCACAACTATCAGACGTCAGCACACGGCCATATCGCATGTACTGATCGCTGAGCGAGGAAGGTCTGAAATTTGGCTGGATGAATTATGATTGGCAGGTGCACTTTCTCGAGGTGGAAAATGAGCAAAGGATACGGATCCATGCAGTGCCGTACATTTTTCCCCTCTCTCTCTCTATATATATATAGTGGTCGGCGGGTTCCCCTGCGATGGACAGGTGGCCAGGAGCCCACCTGCGACCGTTGATGTGACCGTTGATGCGAAGTAAGGTCGAGTTGATGAGCTCGCATCGTAACCGCGGTAGCTGTGATGGTGGTAGATAAAGTTCACACTCTCTCTCCACATAACTCAAATAATCAGAGGGACACGCGCACATCACACACCACAGACACACACAGATACGAATAGCGAGACTACCCAAATGTGTACCAAAGCAGGTAGCTGGGCCGTAAGTCGATTTGAGCACTTCGTTCAAAAGCAGCGATGTCAATCCGATGCGAGGTACTGGTGAATAGTTGTCTTCGAAGAAAGGACTAACAGATCTGAATCTTGCTTTGCAAAATCCTATACACATACGCACAGATTGGCAAAAGCACAGAAACAACAACAAAAAAAAGCGGAACTTAAACTTAACAACTCCAACCGTATCTTACACAAATCCTTTGGTAAAAATTCGAAATATGACGTATCCATGACTATCGCATCTACATGGTCCAGTTACCGTCGACATACAAACACTATCTGGAGGCTTTCTTAGGAAAAAATTGCGTAAGCTCTCATTCGAAATTTGACCGGGACACACTTTAAATGGCAACATGAAGCAGTTGAGCTTGAGAGCCTCCCCTTGACCGAACAGTGCATTGAATGAGCCTTCATGAGAATTGAGCTAATTAAGACACCAAGTTATTAGTCATTGCCTACAGTGGTAGCGATCAGCAATTTTACTGCTGCTGATTATTATTCATTCATTCATTCATTAGTTAATGAACTAATTAATCATGAGTGTTAATGAAGGATAAATAAATAGTTGACCATCAATAGGGGTCACTTTGTGAAGGTCTTTTCGTTGACGAAGAGCTTGATGTCAGTACAATCCGGACTAACACTGTTCAAACTAATGCTACACTCTCTCTTGGGCCGACAAGCGAGAGCTACTGGACAGAGCAATGGAAACGGCGGCCATTTGGCAAGATGAGAACAACAAAAATCTCGATCGTATCGTTGAGGATTATGATTCGTTTACCGGTTCCTCGATATATGGATATCATTGGATCGCGCCAGGCGGGGCGAGTTGTTCCGCTTCTTCAGCATTCTCATGTCCCGGTAATAATGGAACGCACAACACGGCTCGATCCATCTAATATTCTTGCTTAAAACACATCCTCATCAAAATGGACATGGAAGTGGACAAATTGACAGAAATGAATCGGTAGACGAACCTAACATCCAGGCGAATCAATTTGTGAGACCAGCAGAAATTCATTGAGCCTAATCCAGCTCAGAGGGACGTCTTGCTGTTTACCTGTTCAGAAGCTTCGGTTGACGCAGTTGACGACTCCCGGCGACTCTCTCCGTCGAAGATGGTGAGAGAGAGAGAGAGAGAAAGAGAGACTAACCAATAAACAATGTGTAAAATAAGAGTAAGAATAATAATATTATTATTATTATTATTATTAAATAATGATGATACTCTGGTAATGGGTGAAAGCCTTCGACGAATGAATCTAAGGAGTGCAGAACGGGATGATTTCGAGCATCCTGTACGTGCGCAGTTTGTTGCTAGTTGACATGCTCTTAAGGATGCTATGTTAATGATAATAATAGTAATCATGGTAATTATAGCGATGACGATGGTAATAAAGAATAGTAATAACACTAATAGTACCGACACCATGTACAGCAATAATACGAAGTGGCGAAATGCTCGCATCGGCCACAACAATAAGAAGCACTGAGTGAACGAGATTTACGACGAAGAGCGTGATACCGATGATTTATTATTGATAGTCGAGTGTTGCTCCATTGATTGATGTTCGAAAAATAATATTGCCACTACGGTGCGTGCCACTCTGATCCTGCTATTGCTGCAGCTGACACCACCGCCGCCAGTCTTAGCAGTCATCGACCAGTGCCCAAATGTGACATCGAACGCGAATTCGAATCGAGACTAATTGACATCTGAATGAGGCGATTAGTAAGCGGTTGTCCGCTGCAGAACGCTCACTGTAACTGACAGGTATATATATATATATATATATATATAAAGTATTCTGCACGAATGGTCAATCTGACTGTGTTCAGCTCTTAACGACGTTCTGAGAGAGAGAGAGAGAGAGAGAGAGAGAGAGAGAGCTGTTCGAGTCAGCTGCGCGGACAGCTCGTTGTGTCAGCAAGTGGTACCACCGATATTTACCGGTGGGAACACCTCGCTCGCTGGTGACGATTCACTGCGAAATTGGCAACGACCACAGCAGCAGCAACAATAACAACAGTGATAGCTTCCTATTTATTAATGTGAGGACGTTTAGTCGTGAAAGTGGGCGGTCCCTCTGTATGACGCCATCGACTGGAATACTAATATATTAAATCAATGACGAAATTTTGATTCGAAATTGTATATGGGCAATAATTTTTGTTATTGTGAGATGGTAGCAAAAATGACCGTCTTCATCATCAGAAAACAATGAGCAGGTTTTTGCCGCTAATACTATACTTTCCGGATTGCGTCTGGAATTGGGTAACTGTGAAGAGCAGTCTGTGTTCAAAAAAGGCTGGCTTAATTACTTAATTAAGTATAATAATTCAAAAAACCGTTAAGCAGTTTATAAAGCTACGCATACAGTGACGGCTGTCGACTGCTCTTGGCGGGTCGGGTGGCTATACACATCGTGGCGACGAGGGGGTAGAAGATTCGACTGACTAACGCCTGTGTATGTATTATAAATACAATAAATGCGTGAATCAATGCCAATGAGCGAATTATACAGCATGAGCAAGTGGACTGATTCTGTCTGTGTATATATATGTGTGTGTGTGTTTGTGTCTCGAGTTTGTTTGTAGCGTTGTGGAGGGTGGGTGCGGGTGGTGCAACAACAAGGCAAGGTTACAGGAAGATTACAGGATATTGAAAATGCGTAAAAATTTTGAAAATGTACGTTATGGCCTTTGGAGAAGGGCGGCAGGGGTGCTATTATGCTGCACAGCGCAAAGCGATGTCCGCGAGGCTGACACCGTTGATTTTATTACCTGATGATTTGTCATGTTTGCAATTGCACACAGACTATTCGATGGGGTATGCCGTACCATGAGCGGCGATGAGAGAGCGGACTTTGGCTTGCGTAAACTGGCAACCTACTGAGCACAACATATTTTGCGTTATTATTTGCGATATCGGCGAGATATAATAGAAGATATAATTCAAGCCTAGTCTTGCTGAAAATAGATCTGCCCTAGTTATTGGACAGGTACCTAGCGATCGAGCAAATTCAACGGCCCGTTGCAGTTATTTTATGTACATTCATACATAAACGTTATAATTGTAAATGTGTCTAACACGACGTGTTGGCTTTTGATTGACGCACTCACCATCTACAGCCACACTCGCTGCCGGACAAAATCAGTGAATAGGAAGGATTCGACTGGTCAGACCGTGCTGAATACAGCTCGTCCCGCTGTCCGGATGACAGAACAATGCAATAAACAGAACAATATATATATATATATATATATATATATATATATATATATATATATATATATATATATATATATATATATATAATAGAATGGCTTTACTGGGACGGAGGTCATTGAAAGGCACACAAAAAACAGTTAGGGAAATATCGTACGGGGGCCAAACGCGCAAGGGATGTTCTGGGTGGGGTATAAATCAAGGTTGTTGTGTACAGCGGTGCGCTACAAGGACGGAGGGTTTGACCACAGGGTTTTTGATGACGGAGCGAAACCGCGTCGCAGAATGAATGGGAGAGCATGAACAGTGTGTGAAATGCGTGATGAGTCGTTGTATGTCTGCGGGAGCAAATGTGGATAGAAGCACTCTCGTACGGCGTTTTTAACGGTGATAATGACAGTTAATCATAATAACAATAATAAGAATAATAACTACTATAATAATAATAATAGTAATAAACGGAACCGTTCGTTCCAGGGGAGAGAAGGCGGTGGCGCGAGAACGTTCCGAAAGAAAACAACGAGCGAGGGGGGGGGGCAAGCATAGTTGGGTTGCTTTTTAATGGCGGCACGGATAATAAACATGCATTCAATTCAATGAAATCGTGTAAAGCCCGAAGGGCCCCGAAGAAGCTGAACAATGAGATGATGGCCATAACGTTTTCATATGCCCTGAGGCACTGATCAAGCAAAGCATTTCCCATTGAAATAACGAAGATTTCACGAATGACAATAGACGAAAAGAACGAGATGGGGCGTGTCGTCAAAAGTAACTGGGTTATATCTCTTCATATCCCTTCGAATTTCGCCTGTCCTTGCTTGAGGGTACTCTCGTTCTCGGCACTGGCGAGAAATCAATGAATGGCGAATAGCACTTCATCATCCACTTGGTGGCGGATCGCTGTAGATCACCCGTAGGCTTTGGCATTGTCTCATCGCTGTTTCTGGTCGACGCATATGTAAGGGTCGTCGTTCGGCGTTCACTTAATGCTTGACCACGGCTATCGCCCAAGAGGTTCGCTTGCTTGGCTCTGGTCCGCCCCCTACGCGGTGTGCAATTGTCGATGATTTTTGTCTCCGAATACAATATATTATCTGGGTGGGAGGGAACAGCGAGCGGGTACAGAATCCTCACGATGACTTTACGATTGGTGTCGGAATGATGGTCACGGTGCGAGCAGCTTGATGTCGGGACGTGGTAGTTCCACGGATTGTTCTAGTGAACGATTGGCAAATAAATGATCGTATGACGAACCTTTGTGCGCGAGAGAGTGTGCATATGTGTGACGGTGGAGCTGTGTATGAAATGACGAGCCGCATAACGCTCCGCAGAGTGACTAGTTAATTCGGGTGAGTGGGGGTTGGGTGTGTGTGTGTTGTTGTATATGTAACCGCGCGTCTGTGTTGGTGTGAATGGCGATTGGAGTCGTGCGTGGCTTTGCGACAGAGAGCGTGATTGTTTCACAGTGGAAAATGAGAACGATGCATCTTCGGAGGAGAGCGCTGGAGAGGAGCAGAAATGACTTAATTCCATATATATATATATATATGGCAACGTTGAATATAATGTAAAATATTACCACGAAGAGGAACGATGACGATGATATGTAATGAAACAAACACAATGTCACAACAACAACAACAACAATAACAACAAAATGAGACCGATGATGAAACACTATAATACACACGTACACGCATCGACTCGATGACGACACCAAACATCAAAAGCAACAACAAACACCAACAACAATGACATAGCTCTGTGATGCTGCTGAATGACATAAAAACAATGAATTGAACAGCTCATGCCCGGTAATAACGGAATCACCTGAAGGTGGGCGCGCTTAGGGGATGGCGCCTTCTGCAGCACTGGAATTGTATGTATTGTATGACTGTTAGCAAACAAGAAAATCAAGTCGACTGATGAGTGAGAGATCGTGTGTGAGGCATTGAGGCAAACTGAGCAGATTCCTATGAAATGAACGCGACGACTAATGACGTTATTCAAATATATGATCGTTATTATAGGACTCGTAACGATACCGGATGTGGCCAAGACCGAATGACGCGAGAATGGCTTACATTATTAATTCTATATGACAAGTAGATTAGAGAGGAGGGAGAAATATGAGATGAATGCTGTGGGCAGAGAATATTATTGAGGTGTTCAAATAAATCAATGTTCGTTTTACATTGAGCTGTGTTTTCATTGCTACTGTAGCTAGAGTTGCTTTAGCTCATAGTTCACTATATATGTTAACACTCTATATATATATAGTGATATGAAATGGATCCCGTCTGTGTGAGGAGGGGACAATTTATCGGCAGAATTCGTTCGTTCTCGAGCGTGAATAACGATAGCGCAGACCGGCTGTTTTCGTCTTAGAAAAATGCAATAAATAACACCGTATGTATAATATGATGATTTCAAATTCAAGGAAGAAGCTTTGCAGGGGGAATTTGCAAGATCAAAATCGCATCATGTCACAGAACTCTCGACATAAAAATCGGCACTTTGTAACGCATATCGGCTAGAATATGTTCTGTAAACATGATGGTGTCCTCGTGTTTCATCGGTGGCGAAGCAGGGGAGCATTTTGAGAGACTGTCTCCTATTTGAAAATCAACATTGGAATAGTAATTGGAACTACACGAACGCCGCCGTCTGTTCGATCACTAGGCTATGCACGGGCCCCACTCAAGCTAAAAGAATGCCGACAATGTTACAAAATTTAGCATAGAATACAGCAGTAATATTGAACCCAGCTAGCAATAGCAATCTACTGAAGCTGTGTAATCTGAAGTTTTTGACACGTCTACACGGAAGTGGCCCCGACAATAATACAACCGCGTGTATAGCGTGATATTGCGGTAATCCTGTAGAGACAAGCCCGCCCCGGAAATTGCTATCTTGAATGTTAAGTGCTGTCAATCGCTTGTACATGTACAGGGTGTTTGGAAAGACACGTGACCCTCTTGGGTCATTAAACGAATTGATCGTGAACAGAACCCCATTGGTTGTTTGTCTTTTTGTGCACTCTACGTGGTATTTCTGTGATGGGTTGCATAACGTTCTTCAGCGCCAGTGACTTGCGTGACTTTGTACAACACCCCGTACATTATATCTACGAAACAGGTGGTATTTAAAACTCCTGACATTCGAGGCAACTACTACGCCTGCGAAACCTGTGTTGACAATCTGAGAAATCGTCAACCAGCTCAAAGGAAGGTTGCACAAACTATTTCAAAAAAAAAACCGATTTCTTAAAACAAATTTGTGATTTTCGCCAGGCAAAAAGGCCCTTTTCACCATAGTATGGAAAACGGTCGTCAACGCAGGCCCTCACACGGGGCGCTGTTAAAATCGCCAGATCCGTTTTTGAGGTGGTCGCCACGTCCAGGAACGCATTTAGAGTACATATAATAGCACTCCAGGGTAATGCAATGATATCGGTATTTTGATTGACCTACAACGTCCTCTCGTCAAAGCCTTCAGAGATTTATTAACCAACAACATAAATGATGAAAATAAACCTTGAAACTTCACTCGTTCAACGATGGATAAAGCTCGTTTCAAGTATATTAACTGCTAGGCGCTGGTCGCCAGACGTTACCCGCACATGAGAATATAGACACGGAAGGCCCAAATTCAGCAACATCCATTTTTTTAGCTGCAGTCGTGTTCGTCAATCAATAATTCAACCAGATCACAGATCCAATCAGTGATTCCGTGATTAAGATTGCTTACGGTATGGATGCGTTGCGTAGTCGCAACTCGACGATGAACCTCGGAAGGGCGAGAGCACAGTGCTTTCAATACATAAATATTGGTGCTATGTTGTAAGTGATAAAATCATGCCGACCTTGAAAGCCATCGATCATAGGGGTGCTTAGAAGTGGTGTTACGTAACCATGCATATTGATATCGGTTTTGTCCATATTGCTCCACTTGTCCAAGTGGAGCAATTGCAAGTCGCAAGTAGCTAAGCTTCGCTAATAAATTTAACCCACGACTGGCTATAGTTGACTATATTTAGTTGCAACGAATTCGATTTGAATTCCACGTTACTGAATATTTTCGTCTGTATCGACTGAAACCTCTGATTATGAACAGATCAAGCACGTCAAACCTCTCCCAGGTTTCATGAGCACATATATCCGTACTATTTGGGCGACTGACTAATTTTATAAAGACCGTGACAACATCACAGTCAGATCATTGACATGGGTCGTTACAAGCCTGTTTTTTTTTGTCAATTTAGTTAACGAACAAGCATATGTAGAAGAGCCGTTTACCAGCTATTTAAGCTGCATTCGCATCAATATCCTTGGATATCGCTATGAACGTAACACCCGTAGTTGTTCAGATTATATAGATACAGCAGCGCTGCTGCCGATACCCGACTACATAAATCATATTCAAGTCTTGTAGAGTTTCACAAACGCTGTGAGGACTCGATGAGTATATTCCAATTATGAAATGTTTGCTTAGCATCTACATATGCAATCAGATATGCGCAAATTACGGACGCGTCAAATTGCCCCTTCTTTGATTCGATTTCAATATGAGAGTGAAGCTCGTTGCTAATGTGACTCGCAAATATGCATAAGGATTAGAATCGTCACTGTTGCGTAAATGCGAGGCAATTTATCATAATTTTTCAAGCGAACATTGTCCGCTGGAGGAGGCGGACGTTTGTTAGCTTTTCTCCAATTGGGGTAATCATTACATTTTTCAGATCATCTAATTGCCGGTCATTATGTGACGAAAGTATGTAAACAATAGAAATAACCACCTTTGTGGGTCTTTCTCACTGTATAATACAATACAGAGTTTGGTTTATTGACGGAACTGCAGTAGGGATCGTTGATGCATCGACGACATAGCAAATCTAATGCGGTACGAAATCCCGCCGCAGCAACGGTCACCTCCAGTCCCTGGGTATATTTTCGTTTACTGACATTTCTATTGACCCGTTGCGCGTATATTTCGATAGTACAAGGTCGAGCTTCGCTTAACCTTCAATATGCCCTGAACAAATGCTGCGTAGCTAACTTATTAATCGTAACATAGCATATGACTTTTGCACTGGCACACTTTAGAAGCTGTCGGCCATTTTAGCCAAGCACACATTAATAGGTTTTTTTTTATCAAATATGGAAAAACCCGATAGTTTAAAATACAGTTGTGCCAATTACATGAAAGACCTCAGCACCAATATCATGTCTGGCACCGAACGGCAATAATCATCTAAGACGAACGCCATCTTGGTTCATCTCTAAACTCGTCGCGACATTTGCATCATAGTCGTCAGCAAGAATGCTCTTCATTGCAGTAATGGCATGAATGAAGCTGGCTGAAATTGGTCTCTTTCTCTTTCTCATTATAGACTCGTAGGGACCACTTGACGCCATTTATGGTTTTTTTTTTTGAGCGGAAGAAATTTTCTTCAAACGCACGGACACCACGAGAGACGTTCCAATTTCCATGAAAGTGGGCCCCGATCCAATGCAGGGGAGTTGACGTCGACGCCATTTATGATTGGCCGTCCCCACGTGTACCTAGGTATATTGAATTGTTCCACTAAAATTCTTTTGCCACTGAGGCGCTGCAGTGCACCACGTCGTAGTCCGTGGTGTAGGTTATTGCCTACGTTGCTCGCTCATCTTCCTCTTAAACGACCCTAACCTAAGGTCTATCACTGGGAGAAGCTGTCCTTACAGCTATCAGAAATGCTGTATAGCCACACATAGGCACGGATCGAATGCAGAGGCGCGAGGGAATAATTTGGAAAAATTGGTCTGCCAAGCACTCGCAAGTAAATTATTCAAGACCCACAGACATCCCCCACCGTCTCTGCCGCCTTGTGACGAACGTTAAAATTTCCCTTTGCCGTCAGCATCCATGTCACTTGTCTTCTCGTCATCGCGGAACGCGTGAAGGCAACTTTGTAACACTGCAAGGGAACGTATGCGCCTAGCAAATCTTCTCTGTCGGCATAAATTTCCGGTCCGTGTGAAGTTTTTTCGCACGTCTAAGTACTTGTGAATGCATTGGACTGGTATAGAAGCAGTGGGCATTTGAGCATAGAGCGAAAATGTGGTGTGATATTAAGGGAGTATATTGGCACTTTAATGATCTGCGCTTGTCTGCTTGGCGGGTACATATTCATTTGATGATTATAATATTTATTGTCACACAATTTTGCCACCCGCCGCGGAAGATCGTGCCATGTTAGTATCAGAGGGAGATGTTGATAAGGCTGAATGTTGCCTTCCAAACTTGCGATAGTAGAAATACTATTTGAAGCACTTGTCTCAACCTTGTTAACAACACCAAACTGTTTTCCTAAAACATGAATAAGTCTTCTGTATGCCAGTTACTTGTATGATACCTTACGGGTGGTTCTCAGATCGTAGTGAGCGCTCAAAATACTGAGGACGAAGCTTTGGACGAGTTCTTTAAATGCGTGTTTCTTACGTGCGGTAAATACGCTCGCTAGAATAGGTTTTGGCAAATTACTCACAATCAGTCCACACTGAACTCGTTTGCTTGCCCTCACCATTTTTTTTTGAGAGAGAGACAGAGGAGTAAATTTTCTTCAAACTCACGGACACCACCAGAGACATTCCAATTTCCATGAAAGTGGGCTGATCCAGTGCAGGGGGGTTGACGTGGATGACAAGACGCCCCTGCCTGGTAAAACCACCATCCTCAGCTGAGAGTGTATCCCTTCCCTCGAGTCGGCACGCTTGGCATTACTTCGATCTCTGGCGAAGGTGTGTTCTGCTCCGGCTAGTACCCCCACCATCAACAGCCCTGGTGTTACATCATAGCACTTTCCCCATAGTTAACATCATTTTCTTATGGATAGTTATGGTTTTGGTTGGTTTGTGGTTTATGGATAGCTAACACCTAACGCTTTTCCACGCGTTTAAATACTGCAACTATCTAAGTGTTAGTGTAGCTGACAGAGAAGCAGAAGCCGTTTGAGTGTCATCGAGGGAAGAACAAGACCATTGGGTAGTTTAGTTATTTGGTCCTCCAAATAACAGCTCACTTCAACTGCGTTATCTACAGATGCTCTCAACAGGTTTTGGTTCAATTTTCACGTAAGAAGAATATAAATAGGGCTCATACCATTATGTTCGTTTTAGCTCTCATCCAAGGTTGTACACACGAGTCATAGACGTTACTTGATATTGTATGATAATTCCAAGGAGTTCAATGGCTTCCGCGCTCCAGTCCACTCTTGGATATGGAACTACAGAGGTAAGCACTAGGTATTATATAATCGCATGTTATTGAAAATATCCATTATTATCGTGATTCATTATGATTCAAGGGTGGCCTCACTTTCGGATGCCCTCCTATAGAGCAGCACGGTGTCGATTCAGTGGTTTATTCTTCCTTAATTTCTTAGAAGATGAGTTGCAACACAAACATAAACACACACACACACGGATGCAGGACGAGAATTGATCGAATCAATTATGCTGAACTCGAGGGAGAGCTCGACCTTGTCGTCGTTGAAGGTCGCCTTTGAAGCGCATGTATTACGAGCGCATCATTTCGAAACGGCCTTCAACAGCCGGCGGGCGAGTAATGATGTTTTATCTAGGCAAATGTGGTTCCACCTAAACGATTCACCATTACGTTATTATTTCATTAGGTAGATAGTAACATGTGCGCTTCGTTAATGGTTCGTAGAGGAAACGAAATCCTTGGGGTACCGATTTCAGCTCATATCATCTGTTTCAATATACCTCGATTTTTGCCTATTCTATTATATTCCATATAGGACCCATCTTGGACCCATATATAATATTTGCACCTCGTATAATATGATTGTGTTGAATTCGATTTGAAAAATATAAACCCTGACCATCTATTTGACAAACAACATATGCACGATTTTCTGTCGGTGAGTTCGCACATTCATTGCACTTTGTATCGCTCCTCCTTTGACTTAACAAGTGAACATTCATTTTTTTGCACATTGTCGTGTTCGTTTCGCTTTGTCATATATCAGTCGAATACTCTCAGCGACCCACTTCATCGCGTCTTGGGCCTCTTCCTCTCTGGACGCCGTCACTGGGCGAGAGCCCTTTATAGAGAAGTGCGTGGTTTAGAAGACTCGTTCCTATGTATAGGGCGAATACAGAGATTGAAGGCCGAGGAAATGCGACTCTCAGGGAGCAAAGGTCGCCTCTTACTTGACAAACTCCATCATCCAACGTCACCATCTGCAGTTGGATCTACCTGGGCGTCTCAGCACGCACTGGCTACTTGCCGAGCATCGAAAGAATCGACGTATATAGCTCTCTGTAAACCCATCGACGACAGCGACGGTGTCCTAACGGACGTCCATAGTAGGCTGCCGGGGTTCGGCCTATTCGCCCGTGCTAACAACGAGTCCTCGCTTCCTTCGTTACCCCCACCCCTTCAGTTCCGCCAAAGAAATCGGCGACCGTAGAGAGACGTACCTACGTCCGAAGGGTTTGCAATGCGCAAACATACAAACACACCAGTCCGCACTCGTTACGCTAGCACTGTTTGCTGCAGAGTCGCCGCCTCCGCCAATTCCTCGTCCCGTACCCTTCCTTGTTTTTTCTTCCTCGATTTCACTCTCGCTCGCTCTCTCTCTCTCCCTCTCCAATAGAGGTACTCTGAGTCTATTGAAGCCTTTGGGTAGCTACGTGGTAGTAGCACACAAGTGAAGTGTCATCGAAACGGAAGCGAAGCGAAACGCGGTTGACCTGATGTCGGTAGCTGTCTTTTCTGCACGTGATAAACAATTCCCTTGAAGATGATGACCTCACATTAGTCATTTATAGGTGCACTCGTTCGGGTATGCCTCGACCCGGTGTGCTCTATTGGTGGTAAACTGGGAAGCGGAGCGAATAGAACAGATGAGAGGTGTGTGCTTCGTTTTACACGCTAAGTGGGCTTCTGCGATTATGGATGATGCTTTCAGGCTTTAGATGCGGACGGCAGTCTCTATGTTGATGCAACTGTACCTCCTCCATTATTTCCCACGGAAATTAAAGGCGCGGAAGAGACAGAGATATCGAAAGCCTGGGATTCTGGTTGGGGTTGCCGACGGGCGTTTCCGTTGAAGCACTTGCCAAGGAAATGACGGTCGCGGCCTCGCGGTCGCGGGCTGAGATATAAGTAATGATCTTTGCTCGGCCTCCGAATCTCAAGCCTAATGAGCAAGTGGAGTTCTTCACAGACTAAAATTGTCTACTCTTCTGGCCTGGGTAATTAGTCACTCGGCTGCGATTATTCGGTGCAACTTGGCTTGACGCAATAGCGAGGCCGAGCCTTTACCTAATTATTCTAACGAAATACGTACAATGAAGTAACGTACTACTTCGTATTACATGAATAAGCCTCAGTGAGGCCAGGCGAAATGGCCAGGCAGAGCTTTGAACAAAAGAGCTCTTCCACAAGATTTTGAGAATGGATTGAAATGCATTCATTCCAATCAACGAGAATATTTTTGTGATATATTTGTGATTGTTGAACGTCTTTTGTGGAAATAGTCCAATCACTGAAACTCACTCTTGGGTCGTTAACGGATGCTACGCCGAAATGAAATACAAATATTTTTTTGGGTTTTGATACGAACTCTGTCCAGTTTACGTAACCCTTCCTGAACGCTTGCTCCATGCTGATTTTCCACGTTTAAGTAGACAACTGAATCGGGGAGACGTTGTGTTTTGTGTCTAAATTTATTATATACTATGCAAATTCACTTTCTAGAGCTTCAGTTATTGTTGTAGTATATCTGTGAACGCCTCACGAAGTCGCCTCCACTACCTGACCCAAAGAACGTGAGAGAGAGAAAGAGCCCTCACGTCCCGTGTGAGTTTTAAAAGGCCACACGCGCTCCCGGTGAATTTCTTATCCTACGCTCACCATTAGGTCCAAAACACCGTTTGACGATGAGCTGATCGTTAACTTTGACCAACGGAGCGCAACAGGTAACCAATGCTGTGAAATTATATCATCCTTCTGTCCGCGCCTCGATAGGCGAATAACATTATTAAGAAAATGTCCACAAACGGCCACGTCTCCCTGTCGCGCTCCCGCGTCGCGTTGGCCGGACACAACGTCATCATATCGTTTCCAATATTTCGTGGTCCAGTTATCTACTACGTGGACTAGCAAACAAGACAGAGATGGCAGTACAATGAACCTCCGGGCGAGCGTTTCACGTACACACCCCTTGATACCTTGAGGATGGCCAGATATTCGCACTCTGTCATCAGCGTTCATTAGAGGCTGGTTTCCACAACATCAAACCACACCCTACAAGGCAAAATAGCCAGTGGTTGCGATACTTGATAACACTGTTAATGTTGGTCCCTCGAAAGGACGCAGCTCAGAGGAGACGCAGCAAAGAGCGTCGCCTCCATCAAGGGCGATAATAATGTGCGGTCTTGGAAAATGTACGGGTAAGCGCTTTCAAAGCAACACAGCAAAGCCGGTGGTGCGTGCTGATGCGTTAGCGCGTCGACCCGCGCCGACGCGCGCTAAACCTCTCAGGTTCTGTCTCCGTTACAGGAGCAGGGTGCAATGAGGTATGTACACGCCGGCGGACGGCTGCTCCTCGATACCAAGGCGTAGTTGCAGGGAGCTGCTATCTTGGTTTACTTCTCGCGCCTGGATGAACTGCGCGAGAGTTGCAACTTTTCTTCTCAGTCGTGCCTGTTGACTTCCTTCACTGAGTTACTGAGAGTGAGTGAACGCACGGCTCGTCTCAATTCGGAGGCGCCCGGGGACCATCCTCTCTTTGCTTCTGCTAGCGCTTGAGCTGCGAAACTGCGGCACTGCGGCGCAGTGCCTAGCCCCCGCATATGCGTCTAATCGATTTAGTACACGATATTTGATTTTGCAAAAATAAATACCTAGTCGTTGATAGGAATGCATATATATTTTATGCATACAAACACCGCCCAGAGTAAAGATGAAGCGAATCACCTTGTTCTCACAGACGTTTTTCGCGTTCGGAACGTCAGCCCCGCCCTCAAAAGCAAATATTAGAAAGCATACAGAATGGAACATACACAACGTAAAACCGAATTGCCCTGAATCCGGTTAGCGCATTAAGCCGTCGTCCGGTGATCGTCTGTCTTGCATCCGTAAATCAAACGTCGCTCGCCACGACTTACCTAAGAACGAAAACATCATCATAATAATAATTCAAAATGTAACATTGAAAGGCGTATGTCTGTTTATTGGGACGGGATTGTGGATCACAACAAAAACCCCGTAGAAAGACGACTCACGACGCAGAGTCGTGTCGCCCTGGGCTCATGAAATGATGTCTATTGTAAAGTAATGCTCGTTTTCTTGGCGACCTCGTCTATTATATTATATAATATACAATATTGTATTCATACGGTGTGGTACTGGCATCGATTGTGCAGCTATGCACACATCTGTTATGGGTTGTCGCCCGTTGATTTGTGACCAGTGTGTGCTGCAGCTCTCGATCACCTCTGATGGCTCGAAGACTTTGCGGCGTCTAGGCCAGGAGTGGGATCCGAATGACGGAAAGTTTGGGTGTATCACCAGTAGCATCGTCATCATACGAAATACTCGATTTATCGTTTACCTATTTCCTCCACAAATCGATGGGTAGCACCGTTATACGAGTATGTCGTTCAAATCTAGACCTGCGTTGCCAAGTACACACACACACATACAGGTGTGTGCGACGAGCCAGTATCGCGATGGTTACAGAGATACGTCGAGCACTAATGATTTGTAGTAATGGGTTCCATGATAAATTTGCCAGATCAAGACTCCCGAGGGGCGTTTGGTAGACACGTTTGATAGGATTCGGCTCCTCAGACTCACACGTTAACTGGAATCAGCTTCGTGCACTATGTCTCTGCCATTTCAAAAGCACGTACAGGAGCGGGACTGAAGTATCGAACAGGGAATATGTGTCCGTAATTCATGTTGATTTTAATCAACATCATTCACTCATAGTCGAGTGGAGAAATGTCAGTTTTTAGCTTGGCTAATTCTGTAACCGTTATCTTGGCTATATAGATGAACCTTATAAAAATACCTAAAATCTTACGCGGTACCAATCTCTATTCGCTATTCGTACTCTTTTGAGATATGAAGACTCTTCTTTGGTTTGAAAAGGGTATCTATGAAAGCAGTTGATCTGAAGGCATCCATGTTCGTTTTCAGATAATTCGCTTCATCGCCTTCACTAGTGGATCTTGTCGTATCCTTTCCACTCGACAGTCGAACCAGACGATAAATTCTACCAAACCCTTCGCAAGCACGGCCAGCGTGGACTCCCAACGTACTTTAGTCTTAACAATCACAACCAGGCTTATTAGAAGTCCTCAGAATTCCCTCATGACAAGGAAGGCCACCGGTCAGCCTGAAATTGATGAGATCTCATCCAGTCAACATTTGCGTTTCGAGCCAGAAAATGTTGTGGCTTGCAAAGCGTTTGAAACTTCGCTTGAGAAACTTTAGAAGCGTCCCGGGCCTCTTGAACCGCTCTGATGAATAGAAATGATTGATGACCGAGATACCGAGCTAAGAACACGTAATATGCACGCGAAATGTTGCATTTAGATGACCCTGAGTATAGAAGTTTCGAACGTATCGCGTATACTCAATAGCTAGAAGGATCTCCTTTAACCAAATTCGGTCTGGATAAAGTAGGATTACTGATTAATATTTGTATTGTTGCCTGTCCATTCGATACTTAGGCAATAACGAGCGAAATTCGTCTTGTGGGAAACGTTGACAGCAGCAATTATACCATCCCTAGCTTACGTTTGACAGATGTAATCTTTCAGATTAGGTGACGAATACTTCGATATTTGTCTGTTGCTACAGGGGACACATAGTCAATCACACAATTTAGGAGTTTGAAAAATGTTCCCTCAGTTTTGCTGGGGCGGGTTCACTTCACGCAACATCTTTCGTGTGGCCCCTGCCAGCCCAGTAATATAATAATAGTAAACCTCGTTCGACTGTCCCAAATATATAATAACAAGTAAATATACGATTCCAATTGGCAGCTTTTACATGGCCTGCTAAGTTGACCTCGAAAAAGCATTTAAATATCAAGTTCGGTAGTTCGTGTCCAGCCTGTATGACGGCCCAGAGCAAGATCGATGCTGCCTAAATAGGTTCAACATTATACGGGACAAGGGTAGCCACTGTCAACCATTCACTCTCACTGTCCATCGAACCATTATTCACAACAATGCAGAGATATGATGACAGAATACTCCGGTAGCTAAGTATTGTACACAAACATGGACTGTTCTAGGACCGTTAGCCATTTCCGGAACTATGCGAACGCTTCGAGTGCTTGTCTTCGCATGAGGAGTAACGAGCCGGCATCTGGAAGGGTCCTTTGTCTTAGAACTCACTGGACGATGGCACGGAAACTGAAATCCTCAGCAGAACTCAAAACTTGGTACTACTAATTACAACTAGTAACTAGATTTGCTATATAGTAAGTTTAAATGACTAGTTAACTAACAGGATTCGACATTTTAACTTCTGCAACTTTAACTCTGTCTAACGTTGTAATCAGCGACCAACGAAACGTTTGAATAGATTCCTAACCTGCTAATGAGAGCTCCAATCATGCTGAAAGCTCAAGTCGTTTTAAAGCTTTTGAATAGAAAATATAATACATTCTACACTACGTTTGCTACAATATAACTCCGTCCCCATTGCTGCTTTAACATCTACCGTACACAAACGCTACGGTCGTCTTCGTGCTCGGTCTCAAAGAAGAACGTCCCACATCAATCAAGAATTATTTGAACCTACAGCTATCCTTGCGTCTGTCATTCGCTAGCCGTTCATAGCTGCACATTGGCCGGCGTGACCTAGGCGTGGGTGTACCTTCAGGATGTAGAGTACCCCTATCATACCCAAAATCAAGGTAAGGTAAGATAGAAAAGGACCTCTGTTAGCAGTCTGCTGGTTTATCTAGTTCACCAGCATATATGCAATTCATACATAAATGCAAGTATGAAGAATACGCTATGTGATAATTTTCAGATCATTATAAAATGATTGGCTTATACCGGCATTGTAAAAATAGCAAGTCAATTATGGAACTCGGATATCTCAGTTAACTATTCATTCGATCGAACGCTCACTTGAGGAAATCGTTGGTAGAATATGATCGCCTTATGGCCTGCGTCAACTGTTGCGCTCAGTTTTCGAACAGCTCATTCGTATCATACAGTCGTTCGTATGATATCAGCACTGATTGTGGCCTCATATCCACGAGGATGAAGACATATATTTTCGCACTTCAGCCTTTTTAACCGCGTTATCAAGAAACTCGAAGTTCGGTATTTATTGTGAGATAATTCCAAGTTTCATGTGTATATTGGAGGATAATATCACTTTAAACTTCATACCAAGGAGCAGGTATCAACATCTTCGTAAATGCTCGTTGCAGTGCCATTTATTCCAATGGCAATTTGGTCGTATGTAAATTTTCCCTGCACTATATCACATTAAAACACTGTAGAGGAATGCAGTGTTTTTTGTTGCGATACGCGTTTTCACCCGGTCTTGGAAATTCCATGTAAAGCCCCACTTATAAGGACAAATGCTATAATACGCACTTGTAAGCTTCATTATGAGTTTACAACACACAATATACCAAAATATCATTCCTGTCCTTCTCGCCTAGCCCGCGAACGATATCGAGTTTACCGAAATGAAGGAGTTCATATTCAATTATCGTAATAGGAGCCACTCGTGAGCTAATTCCTTCGTGCTTGCGAAGTCTGCATGATTGCGCAAAAGGCGCTCACTAACGCACTCGTTGAATGCCAACAATGGCTGGCCGATCGATGATGTCGTGGAAACGGCGCTCGCCATGCTGACGCAGTTTCCATGCGATATATACGTAATACTATAATAGGTATTATATATTCGATATAACGTGTACGAAAAGAGAAGCGGCTGTATGTATGTGGGTCGCCCGGATGCTGTTCGGCAAACATGCCTGCGAGCTTACCCTATGTATATAGGTACCTAGCGCGTACTAGCTCAGCCAGCTTGTTCGCTGAGCGTCCCGAGCCAGGGATCCGCTTCCGATCCCGGGTTAGCGTGTCTGCCTTCAGTTGCCTTTCGCCGCTAGTCAGGTACTGCCAAGAATAGAGCAGTCCCACACACGGCCCCTTAGGGGCCCCGTGCTCGCCCTAGCTTAGCTAGCTAACGCCAACACGCACTGGCCAGGCCACTTGGCAGGCCCCCAAATGCTGCTTCTCCTCAGAATCTTCTTGTCGGCTGTCTAACATCCGACATCCTGCGAGCGCGCTAAGAGGAACACTCACTGAGCGAGGTACGGCGAGCTGCGCCGAAGCCTAACGGGTACGAAGTCTCTTGGGGAGTTAGAATGAAGGAAGCGTGTGCGCAGGACGGGTCGCGTGGCCAGTATGAGACTCGGTCTGTGAGGGTCTTCGGATCCTAGGGGAGCCGTTGTGAGCCGGCCGTGGCAGATCTGGTAAAACAGGCAAGGTCTGAGGTACAGCCTAGGACCACTGGATCTGGGCAGAGCCGGCCTGGCTCGGCAGGCCTGCCTGCTAGCCATCTTTGCTACCCGCCCTGTCATTGGCACGCAGCAAAGTAAACTAAACCGAGAACGGAAGAACAACGTAGGGAGAAAGCCACGACGAATGCCACGCCGTCGTCATCTGCGGCAGCAGCAGCAGCAGCATCAGCCGCAACAGCTGCGGCGGCTCGTACTTGGTCCAACTGGCAAATGACCGGAAATACCACGCGCTGACGGAAATAGCTAACGCGACGAAATATAGCGGTCTCCTTCTCCCATACAAAAATGGACCGTGGTGGCCGGTCACAAAAACATAAACCAATGCAGCTCGCATTTCATACTATCGTAGCAGTAGTCCCTTCGCGTCCGTCGCGCCAACGAGCGAGCAGGCGGTCAGCCATCAAAAAGTATTTTATTATGTCATACGTGGCTAGAAAGTGCGCCCTGGAGATTTGCAGAATGTTTCGGCTGGTAGGGAGAGAATTCGCGGGGAGTCCGAATCAGGGTCGGAAGGATGGGAGAGAGAAAGATTGGTCAGCAGATAGCACAAACAGATGGCTCAACACAAATCCACACACATACACACACACACATGTATACGTGTCAACATGGTTGATAGAAACACAAATAGGAACTTTGCAGGAAAACAGTGGCTGATCTCTGATTAAATCTCGTTACATATGAATTGGTATACTTGACTTTAGTGTACTAGTGTGCTTTGGTGGTATTGCTGTTTAACTGCTGGCCACCAGGGGGCCGACTTGCCCTGCGATGATGTTTGGTATTATACAATAGGTGAACATACAAGTCGCATTAACCCAAGAATCGTTCCACAACAAACCACCCCTTCAAAGCCTCTGTTCTGCACAGTGCAAGCCCAAAGCACAACGACACGCACGACAGGATACTTCTGAGAACCGCAACCTTTTGGTGGTCTTCTGGAAATCGCTAGTCCGCTGGTTCGCAAATGAGCGCAAGCCGGAAACCCGTCATAAATAACATGGATGGAGCAGCCTATCCAATGTGTCAGTGGGGAACGCACGCGGAACCTTTCTAAGCGCATTCGCCGGGGTCACTAACCACAAACGAAGATTCATTTGATCTCAGAGGGGATTCCTCTTAGGGTCAGATTAATTGTTTACCCCCCCGTCACCTCCCCTGGCCCCCTGACCCGCCTCGGTTCCTAACCTTTTTCTACAAACAGGCAGAACGGGCTAATAGTGAAGGTCGGACAAAATTAGTGTAGTGACAAAAAAGGTCGCATAAGCAGCGCCCAAAATGTCGGCGCTCCACCCTTCATCGCTAGAATTCGCAGCTAGTCACTGACCACTAAGCCTTACATGTCGCTGAAGCAGGACAACAGCGGAGCAAGGCAACTGTATGGTCCCTCATATTTGTACCGCACCATGCGGTACGAACCTACCTTCACCAGTGGTTTCTTTCACAGTGGTTTCAATGGCATGCTATAGCGATCGTCCACCAGACAGCCTGTGTTTCTCCTCTGTGCCGCCTTAGCCTGGTTTATGCATTTGGAGCGTGTGCCGTCGCGATGGAATGGATATAGGTAAAGTAAGTTTAAATTGTGACAGTGCAGATGATGCAGATATCGATCAGACGACACTCATCCATTCGTCGTATTGTTTGCTTGTTTATTATTACTTCTAGTTGCTGACACCTAGCATGTGGTCCGTAGATGCGTCTCACGTTCAAGAAGACACGAAGTCTGATATATTCGATATGAGAGATTATATATATATATATATATATATATATAATCAGTTATATTTGCATTTTCCCTATCTTCCTAATCTGGTGGATTACATTTGTCAGATGCATCATCATTGGGCCAGGTCACATTACGTCGTCAGGCCAAACACGTTAGGTCTTTCTATGTTCGCAAGTCACCGAACCGGCGGCTAGGGTTTTCTAGTTATCGATATCCGCTTGCGAAAAACTACCACATAGGATTCAGCGTTCAATATTAAGGCATGTGTCCTCGCACACCTCGGAAGCAATTGGCCGATTCGATGCCACCATTGTCTGTAAGTGGTGATTTTTCGTTCAATCCGATCTCAAGTTCTAGGTTTAGTAGTTCGAAGAGAGAGAGAGTCTAGAGTCGGCCTGTATTTCGTCCATGGGTAGGAATCGGTGGTGCCGACTCTTCACGTCGAAACGAAACAAGATTGACACATCCTTTCCTCTACACCCTGCCTCAAGCCATCGTCCAGTGAGGATTTTCTCATCAGTTCGATTGCTCCAGAAGAATCCCTTTTGGGACGATACCAACCGATCGTTGCCTTTTGAGGAAGGTTGCGTGTGTGTGTGCCTCACCCTCACAGCTCAAGACCACACTGTACAGCCCAGTATCATCGCTAAGTGTATTGCACTTGCACCAATGTGTGCTTGAGAGAACACTAATCTGCAATTCACTTGAAACCTTTAAGATAGACCATACGCTTGGCAAAGTAATAATCATCTGTAAACACATCGCTGGAAATCTATATGTATAGCAGATTCGGGCCTGTACAAGACGTGGACACGATATTGTAAGGCAATTATTTAATGGTGGTTTGGTGCTTCGCAATTTAGAGATCGAGGTCGAATCTAATCGTGCCCATTGTGTTCTTTCGAGCTTTTTTTATACACATATTTCGTTGTGGCTACTCTGTTGGTCTGCATTTGATAGTTTGTTGAAAATGCACACTAGTTGTGCAAACATTTCGTGCGAACCGTCTAATTTGTGTAATCAATTGCCTAAGGGTATTCTAACAGAAAACACTGAAAATAAGCATTCAATCACCTATCAATACTTTATTGACCTTCTGAACTGTTCATGAGTTTCATGGGTATCACCGAGGGTCAGCAAACTCATCAATGCCCGCAACCAACTTCCTGTCATCTTTCGGCTGAATTTCGATTCTCCTAGTTCAGGCATTAGGTCAGGCTAGTGACTTTCAGCGTCCAATTTTTAATCGTTGGACACGTGCTTTGCTTATCGCCATCCTTTAAACCAAGACTATACCCTCTCTCTGGCAGTTCGATTAAGTCACCACTGGAACGCTAGAATATACACATATATTTATATATATATATTATTTGTTATTACAAGTCTTTACTGTATCCCTGAATGAACTTAGAATGCATTTTCCCAAAATCATTGTCATCTTATATGTTGATAAGGCTGACAGTAGCTTCATTATCATCGCAACGTATTCATCTATGCTGAGGACAACTTATTATCCTCCTGATCGAACTACGAAATCAGCATCATGCAATTACATCTATTGCACAAAATACGCTGCTGCATGTTGCGTATATCTGTATTTAGCATACACAAAAACAACAGTTGTTGTCTTATAGGCAGGCTGATGTCAGACCTGCTCTTGTCGACATGGGAAGAGCTTGTTTATGTACGATGTACATCTACATAGCTACATTCCCTTGGTAGTTGTTGTAGGGGATTATCTCACCTTGATGGAGAGAGAGACGGTCACCATTGGGTGGCAATGTCTCCTGTTCATGATGCCGTTGTCATCTTGGTGTCTGTCAAGCCGTCCCCTTAGTGGCATCAAAGGAATTGGCACCATTGACAATGATGCCGTGCGATGATGGGGGCAATAACGAGCTGGACGACGACTCCATAGGCGATACTTGATATACAGCACACTAGTGAAGAACCAGCCACAACCCGTCTCTGCTCTGACGGGTTCTCTTGCTCCGCGATGATCCGTTGCATCACTATGGTTGCCCTACGGAGGCAGGGTAGGGCCACTAACGGTCTCCACCATAATGCCGGCAGTGGCGGCAGCAGCGCCAACGGTGGTGGTGGTGGCAAATGAAGCGATAGCCATTAGTGCATCCAGCTAAAACCCTGAGTAGAATGGACGGAATGTTAGTTAGTGCCATGCATGAAACCGCTTCGCAGTGGTACAAGTCTGCGAGGTGAAAAGCAAATAGACACATAGAATTATGCTTTTTTGATTGAGATTTCTACGTATAGAATATAGATTATATATCGTTACCTTGGCTGATCTAAAATGTATAGACCATTGCCCTGAGAGCGATACACATATAAAATGCCATAAATTGCAGGTCGCTATCAAACCACCCGACAAGATCATTGTGAATAACATTGTGTTTATTTTAGAGCACTTGCACAAGTTCTTTATTTTACTCCATGTCGGATTCAGTGGTTCCACACCTTTGGGGGGAACTTATTACTTAATAAATAATGATATTGATCAAGAGTGCGGCTTAATTACCGGCTAATCATTGCCAACTGCGACTTTATCAATGGAAAAAGTCCGCACATTTCCTATGAAAAATATGACTGAGATCAATATAATGGCAAACGAAGCTCAAATGCCACTTCACGATATACAAACAAGTACCAATTACACACGATCACCTTGTCGCATGATATCACATTTTGTATACATTGTATAGACAGAACACCGCTGTGTGCGTCGACTATCAATAACCTGCAATATATATATATATATATATATATAAACATAGATACCACTAAAATGTCGTTATGTTCCCCACTGTTACCAGCGGCACGTAAGCGCCTTTGAGTCCAATTGATATTCCAGCCGACACAGTTTTCTCACCATCGGACCATCAGAATAGGAGCAGCCAACGAGTCACGGTATCCTTTGCCGTTAACCCGGTTCAAGTTTCTCGTCCGCTTTGTATTCTCTACAACATCAGCTGACCGCTGATATCTCTTTCTGTTTTTCTTCTTTCCGCTGTGGCCCTAAGCAAAATAAGTATTACTACAACCACTACTACTACTGCCATCATCACGACGAGTTTCTCGACAACTGCATAGGGGGAGAATTCTGTGCTCTCGTTGAGTGTTTCATGTGGGACATATTTCATTTGAGAGCGACAGCGAGAGAGAGCTAGATACAACGAGATCGCAACTGAGGGCCATGTATCAAATCTCTGCCCAGTCGGGGTCGACTTCCTTTGAGAACGCTGCGGGCCGCATAGCTTCTTTCAATAGCGGGCGTCTCGGCAACGGGTAGCGAACGGGTCTTAGGCCAGCTCCGTTAACCAAACTTCTCCGGCGAGTCAAACATACGATGTAGCACAATTAGCGTTGTGGATTGTTTAATGATCGCGTTCGTTCGAACGAGTCGATCGCAAAGCAAAACGAAAATATACAGAAAGGTACTATTGGTCAATACGAAAAATGAGGCGTAGCGAAGAATCGCACCGCGTAGCGTAACTCGCGCCAGGTGACGAGAAACGGCATCAACTAGACAACGCAGCGTGGCAAACGCGGCTTGAAGGGGAATGTTAGCTCATAGAGTTCGTCTGGCTCTCGATGTATTCGACACGAAGATCTTTAGGCTTTCGTCGGTGGCTAGACCATGAGCTAAAAATCGCAGTTTAAGATACAGTGGTGAAATGATAGAAAGCCAAAATGTAGCGATTTAATAATCTATAGTATTTATAAGACTCGGCAGTACCTGTCAGGTCAGGCTCAAGGGGTCCGTCTTATGAAGCAATGCCGAAAGCAGTACCGTAGACGTTAAATGTTGGCTGCGGTTCAGCTCGGAAAGTTTATAGGTACCTGTCAGGTGAATAACGTGGGAATAACTATTATTAATAACGTGAATAACGTGATAACGCGAAATACGTTATGGTCACTATCAACATGGTCCTTGGTATGCGCTCTACCTCTACAGATCAACATTGTAGCGGCTTCATTGTGCGAGGGGAGACAGCCAGGTTAGTAACATTGCGATGAACAAAGAGTCCACTTCCCGCTCTCCGTGGACACCCGGAGTAACCATCAGCTCTCAGACGCGCTATCGCAGTCAAATATCTGTTAAGCTCAAAAGATATAGAGCTTGACTCAGAGATATACTTCGTTACCGTGACGGTGGCCCCGTTCCGCATGTGCTACACAAGTTAACATCCGCTGCGGTAAACCACTACTAAATATATATTGCCATCCAAGGTCGTACTAGTCGTCGTTGGTAAAGGCTACAAATATCTGAAATATAAGAAAACACGTTGAAGTTCCTTTAATAAACCAATAAATGTTTACCTTTAAAACAATGGCGCACGAAATTCCTCCATAAGTAAGCTACCCCAAATGTTTAGTCCTGGAGAACAGACCAGGTCCGTCATCTGCGACGACTGATATAATTACAAGTGATACAATTCTGATATACATTCGATCGAATAGACCGTACATACACACAATGCATGTTCTCGTATGTACCAAAGGGAAGCAGAAACCCTGACCTGCATATTTATTCGGACCGGATAGATCCCCAGTTGCGATCTCAAATGTCTCGAGAGTATCAGGATTCTAATACCGTTGCTTCTGATCCCTCCTGTTCGGGTGCCCTCTTCCTTTAAGCCATCGTGATTTCCTTCTATCGACAGGCGAGGGGCGCCTTCATGAGACAGACATACGTGTACCACGTAACTCTGTGGATAACTGAGAACTACGTGTTCGGGGCGTGCAGCGACAATCTTACCCCAGCATCGTAATAAGTAATTATTACGTTGCCGTTGTTATCGGTCTTGTGGCTGATCGGTACCTTTGCAATGCAAGATTACCACGGCATCTGTTCTCTGACCAGGAAGATTGGGAATATGGAGGAACAATTGTCTTCGTCGTGATTGGCATGATCTGGTCGTCTTAAATCACTGACTTTGACTCGAGGAGGCTCAGGTCGATTCAGGCTGTGGTTGCTGTTACGAACACGGGATTCGTGTGTAGCAAGGCTGCGGATGTCGTAGGCATAGCAACTAATTACGCTCTGGCAGTAGCTTGTCTTTTTTTACAAACGAACATATTTGTGCTCCACTGCAGCATTAGCTTACACTGGCATTTTTTTTAGAGGAGGAAATTTTCTTCAAACGCACGGACACCACCGCAGACATTCCAATCTCCATAAAAGTAAGCCGATCCAGTGCAGGGTTGACGTATTTATTTACACAGTATTATCCTCTACCCGCCTATACCGGCATTTGTCAACGATAAGCACAGCAGAATAGTGTTATACATTCTCGACTCCTACGAACTCACTATGTCGCCAAATGTGCAACTAATCATAAACACAAACATCCGCTGCCGCTGGCGTTGTATCGAGAGACTTAGCGTGCGAGAAGGGCTACCAGAGTGCGGCACTGCTTGCAAATCGACGCCACACACCCTTACGGAACTAAGGCACTACACACGTACATGCCTTCCATAGACATCGCTATAAAACGCCAAATGTGCTCACGTATCGATGGTGGAGACGTACAAACATAGCAGACCGAGTAACAGCGTATGCTTTTTCTACTGTCGATATGTGGCAATAATGCATCTCTCTATCTCCCCTGAATTCGCACCGTCGTCTTCCTCATATTTTCCAGCTTATATGTGTGGCAAGGCAGATAGGTCGGTCTCCGAGGCGCAATTCATATTCACAGCGCATCACTGCGACGAGTACCAGCGGCGGTTCGTTGAGCACCCACCTAAACGGCTCCAGACCGGAACGGAAACTGCGCGGTCGATAACGCACGAGGAGTCGTCATGAGACGCTCGCCTCTGACGGCCCCAGTGACGACGGGCGTTTGCGCTGTCTCAAAATAACTTCGCCCTCATGAACACACAGCGATGGGTGAACTGGCGACGGGACGGCAAGCCTCAGTATTGCTTCGAATCGTGGTGTTGGGTAAATTTCGCGCGTCGCAACACGAACGAGTAAAGGCGAGAACAGCTTCAGTGGAGTGGACCATGACAATAGTACGGTAGTCGAACGTCGGCAGACCGTGGCCCTATTGGAAGATCTCATTGAATCTTTGAATCCTTTGTATATTCTATAGGAGTATGTATATATTTACGCCGTATTAGGATTACTACGTTTTACATGACGAAGATAGCAGGTGGCCATATACAATAATATATGCGGTCCAAGAGCAATGACAAGGGTGAATCGATTAATGCGAGACATGCGAACACGAGTTGAGAAGAGGAGTGATAAACTTCGAAGTGCTACAGGATTATACAAACACTACATCGAACGATGATGGTGATGACAGATAATAAAAAGGTAAGGCAATATACAGGTGTGATCATTTCTATGTTTGCTTGATTTGTCCGTGATACAATTTTGTATCACACACACACACACACCTTGAGAGTGTATCATTTCTAGTTATCAAATTATTACTGCTCTTCTTGTTGTTAAAACGGATTTGAGTAATTTGAAGAGGCCGTTGAAATAAGTAAAACTTAAGTTGCGCTACCCTTGAATTTGTCGACAGGTCAGCGTCCTCTACCACCATATATATCAAATGGAGCCGTCAGCGTGTACCTCGGTTATTATTCAGATGGTTGGGCCAGACGCAAGCTCGTCGTGTGCTTCCCCCTCTCGGCGGAAAAGGTTGCCTAGGGATAGTTCCGTTTTTTTGGACGCTTGAACGCGTCCGAACCGGACAACGCGCCCCGAAAGTGAAGCCTAGAGTTAAGTGTTCTTCCACGCATGCAACGAAGCTAACCTAACCTTTCGGTGTAAAACCCTTTCCATTGTTCCATACACTCGAGGAAGAGGATCTATAAAAATACCGTTGCCTTGGCCCGCTCGCCATGAGGACATCACCTTTAGGATCGCTCGTTGTTGCAGCACCATTGCATTTCTCCTCCCGATCGATCGATCGATTCACACCCACCAATTTCACACTTCGTATTCCTGTCTGAACGGTGACGTTAGCTATTTCAGAATACAGCCACACTTCGATTGAGATGTGCCAAAAAGGTAAGGGGTTTATTTCGTCCGAGTTTCAGCTTGTTCAGTGGCTCTGAACATGCAGAGTGCCGGCTGTCCCTGGCTAATCTAGTGGACGGGATAGTCACGACGGTAGCGGTTGATCGATGTGAAGTGACATATGCTAGCAGAATTCAATATGAGGCGTCCAATCCGCCGCTATGAAAACGTTCTGCCCCGCGAAGAACGAAACAGCCAAAGGAACGCTTACCCTAAAACTCTGCTCATGTATGTTTTCCTTCCATCACTTGTCTGGCTTTGATTGCTTCCCATCAGAGAGCATTTCTGAGAGCACTATTTGTATAGTTTTGAGCGTGCTATCGTCAGCTATAATGCATATCTTCGAATCAGCGTTATGAACGTAGGGTTATCGAGAGTGCGCTCAATTCGAACAATCTCAACTACGTTTGTCTTGTTGGACATAGCCGTTCGACGGGTCACAGTTTTCGTATCGACTCGCTGAGTCAATATTAATCCGATCCGGCGATCGTGGCTGCGTTCTTGATAAAGGTCAAACGCGTGTCGCGAGCTATACGGCGAATGAATATATATATATATAATGCGCTTACTATAACAACAGATACAATGTAAACCTAGTTTAGACAAAAGGTGCGCTACGTAAACTTCTAGTGAAGCTTCCCTCCAAATAGTTAGCTAGCCTACTTGTTTATTATTAGTCGGATAAAGTCTAAATAGTATATTTCTCTTAGGCAAGAGACGTTGACATGCGGTTCAGGCTGGGACGACGAAGGTCGAAACCCATTGGCAGCCTTCATATCAAGGCGCAGTCTGAAGGCGTACAGTGTTCTTCTAGAATTAATCGCGCACACGGGCGCGCGCATAAAGCTGACATTGCAATAGCGAAGACCATACCAGAATGATCAAGTGAGGTGGAAGTGGTTTGATGTCTATAAGTGTTTGTGAATTTGTTTAAATGTAGTTGTCCATTTAAGGGGGGGCTACTAGAAATGTATGGTAGGTGTTGTTTCGCTTTCATATTCTAACTCATGTGTTTACTTGACATTAAAGTGAGCCTATATTACTAAGTTGGCAAAGGTTAATTGATTAATTAAGGGAACAGCAATCTTCACAATGATTGAGTTCTCTTACATGTCACGTTGTCGAACCAGCGTCCTCCAGCTTTTTACAGCCAGAGACTTAGCCGTCTAAGCCACTGCGCTGACGGTGGTTTCAATACGTCTGCTCGGTAGGCAGTCAGTTGGGTATACAGTACGAGTATACGACCTTACTCGCTAATTAGCATAGGATATGAAGAAAGGTCCCTCAAAAACAATTTTGTATGAATTCTATTCTATTATATATACACGCTGTTTATGTCGTTAAAATTAGAATCTGCTTGCAATGTGCGATTCGCCAGCTGCACGTATGTCCTCCCCTATTCACTTAACGGGTTTATGTCGCATGCAATCGCATAGCGTCTGAGAGCGCTTCAGTCGGACGCTTAAAATAGCTATGCTTTTCAGCATGGCCAGAGCTGTACTCATAAGGGTTGCCGTGCTTATAATGTCCAGCTGATGATTCTAGGAAGAGTGGAATAAAAATGAAATCTCTCGTACTTGAGTAGGCTGTTGTTTGAAACGAAATTAGCTCATTCCGCCTCGACCCTGTGACGACTGCCCGTTGGTCTTTTCGCTAGATGCAACTAATCACGATATGTACATCGACGACATCCGAGGTAACTGACAGTACCTTACGACAAATGCGATCGATGATGATTTCGTTGCCGACTCTAGGCCCCACCCGTCGGTCGATGATGCAGCATCGCCAGAGTCGAACGGTTCGTTCCATACGCAGAGGGACCCTGAAGGTAACAAATCTCATAATCTCCTTTCTCAGCTGCAGTTTATAGTAGTATAACATAACATAACATTTGCGGTATGGCATGCAATATCAATTCAAATCTACTTCAAATGACGGCTAGAGAGAATTATTATTGCAGAGGTTTTTCGTTATTGTAATGAAAAGTAGGCTTACAAGCTTTGCTATTCATGCCTCGGCCATGAAGCCTAATCGAGTCGGTTGTGTTTTCCCAGCGTTTTTCCCCTTCCAGATTTCCGATTTCTTTAAATGCATTACACCAAATGTATATAAATACAAACGTTGCTCACAAAATTGTATTTGAGTTTGGTGCGCAAATTAGTTGTACAGGTAGAAACCTGTTCGCAAACATTAAACAAATTGCTCATAGATTGCTGTTCGGGCCATCGAAAACTATGAAATGATGGTGCACATATTGTTGATGCATAGGTGTTTCTCAAGGACAAGCAAGATATGAGAAGGTGGCCCCGTCATACTGTTTTCGAAGCCTATTGCAATATACTGGCAGTGGGACACATCCATAGTAGGATAGCTGCACAGGTCGCTTACAACTGCCTATTGTGGCGAGCCTTGGGCTAGGATCAAGGGAATGCATCTGTCGCGAAGCTTCGTCTGTGTTTGTTCAGGCTCAGCACGTAAAAGAACAAATCTTAGACAAACAGCGGGCGTTTTCCAACTTCGACCTTTTCCGGTGAGGCTGTGAATGTTAAACTCGGAGCGGAGGCAATGAAACCCGTTTTAATGCAAAGAGGTGACAGTCGAAGGGGTCAGGGCCGTCAGCCACAACGTGAAAATCAGCACCCGGAATCGGCATGCTAAAATAATGAGAATCGTTTCGAAATAGCTTGTTGTTTATGGAACTTTTTGACGAGCTACGTGCATATCTATAACTGAACGTAGAGATTGTTGTAAAATCACTTTCCATGTCTCTTGTTGCTGTGGCACACTCGGAAAAAGCTGCAAATGGCCCGTTCAAATACATACTCAAGTAGTAGTCTAGATCCTGTGAATTGTATTAAAGAGACGAGATAGATTCAGTATGATGGTATCTTCTATGTATATGACAACACACATACACACACCAGCCAAGTGCATCGTTGCAATGCATAATAAAGCGGCGTCGTCGTCGTCAGAGATACATACATGATTCGCTTGCTGTCAAACAATTTGAGTGCAAAACGTGCTTGAGGAGACTAAGTGAATACAAAATGGTTTAATTCGTGTTCCAGCAAACGAAAAGGTCTATTTTGTCGAAAGATCGCTGTGGTCAAAGTTTTGTCAATTTTCAGATATTGCTCGGCGTGGAAACGAGTGAGACGAAGTGCTCCCTTCGCCAGCCCTATTGGGATCAAGTACAAGTTCGTACGTGTTGGACTGATCCAGCCATCCGTAATAGCGTGCGCTTGCTCTGGTTGCCTCGTGAACTGAGGTGGGTGAATTTTTAAGCGTTAGTCGGGATTGGTTTACAATCGATTTATCCACAAGGTCTCAAGGGTAGACTGCCCCAGATTCACAGTGAAATTCTAACTTCTCTGGTTATCGGCTTATTTGCTTATGAACGTGAGGTCTTATCGGCTTTCCTCCGCATGAGATGCGGGATATTACATACCAACGTAGTGTTAATATTTTTATAACGCTGCACCCGTCTGATAGTACGTCCGCCTCCAAATGATCATCATGCATCGAGCGGCTCCCAATCTTCCGAACGGCTTCTTTTACCGGGTCCATCCATTTCTCTATCAACACACGTTCGTCTGCTAAATATAGACTGAATATATATATAGATATATATATAGATATATACTAAATAGATATCAATATATACTGCTATATTGCGACACTCATATATATTCAATTATTGCCAATGGAAGTGTAGGTAGGAAGCTATGAAGGCTATGTCCACCTGCCAGTTGTCTCACATCAAGATACGCTTAGACCCGTCGCAATCAGAAGCTCGTACCGAAATCTGGCATGTAAAGTGGTTCGGACTATGTGGTCAAATTGGTCGACGTTTACGTTCAATAAAAACCATATATATTGCGGAATTGTTCGCAGCCTGTTGACATTCTAGAATGGGCAGTGAATCGATGACACACTCTTTCCTGAATAAGTTGTAAGTAGGTAAGAAGTTTGGCATGCACACGTCTTCACATCGAGTGGCACTTAAGGGCAAGATTTCCATGAATAAAAGCGCCTTTGAGGAATGGACGCATAAAACCAAGCTAACTTATATTGTTATGAAAGAGCGGGGCGGCGAGCGGCACGCACGTGCCCCATGAGGAATTATCTCTCATTTATCACGACTAGCGGTTGTTGATTTTTTTGTCTCTTCTTCACGAGAACGGTGGGTTGAAGTTGTAAAAAGCCAGGTCGTAGTCATAGACATGACATACACTCATAAACCAACCATGGCACATACCTTCTCACCATGAGTGGTTAAATAGCAAAATATCAAATATCATGTCAGCGAAGACAAACTGAAAACGAACTCATCGTATTTACCATATTCGGCTACCCGTATCGATCGTGCACAGATATGAGAGTCCGTCCACGCCATCGAGAGAGTAGGCACTCTTGGTTCGGATGATCCGTCCGAGATCCGCCCGAGATACGAGAATACAACGCACGAGATCGAGAGATAGGCTGAGTTGAGGGAGGATGACTCCTGCCACTACGGAAGGCCTAGTCTGCATGAACATTGCGTGTAACAAAACATAGACAAAATGACTGACAGCCCGGCACTCAGCGAAGGTAATACTAAATATAATAGACTACTAGCAACGTCTGTCACAACTCCACTCTGTTCCTGACCGAGCGACCGATTAGTGTCAGGAACGTAGGAAGCCTTGACCATCACGCTCGGGTGGCGCATTGACATTCGAGTCGATTTTTATCTAGAATACAATTGGCGAAATCGTGCGGGTCGGAAACGACGATCTTGACTAAATGCCGTCCAGATCGTGCGTACATAACTGTAATAGATAGCAAGCTGTTCTAGTAGCAATGCTGCTTCGACTGTAGGCCGGCCGAGAGAGGCAGTGATGGCGCGTCTGTGCTGGCGCTGATTCGAGAATCAGTGGCAAGACCTCGCCGTAACTGCCATAGCTGTTGAATCGTCTTAACGCATCCGATTCTATCTGGCAGTCTAACTCGAGGACGGAACGCCCACTTGCTCCGAGTTAGATTTCGCAGTCTTTTGTTGGCTCCAACGGAACTTTCTATACAAAAATTAACTGTAGTCGAACGTTGTTGTCCCCCCTCTAAACTGTGATTGCAACCATCTGTAATATTGGCAGTAGTACTAGTAGCCGACAAGATGACCAGTCGGACCTATAACAAGATTGCTTTTCATCGTTTTTTTGAGAATGACGCTTCGCTGCCGGGTTAAGCTAATAATCGAATATTTAGATTCTCTATCTAGCAATTTGTTTATTTCCAATGATATCATTTTGATTCAGTCTTTTATTGTAGCTTTTTCAAAAATCGCAGATTTTTCCACTGTCATTAAGCCCATCCCTACTGGCTACTACTGTCGTGGGCGTGTGATCTTATATCGAGATGTATGGCCCCGTTGCCAATCAATGTTAAGACAGCCGTCTCGTTACGACCATTGAACGTTAATTCGTTCATCCTAGCTACATTGGAAAAATCTGCCTAGCTTTAAGTGGCAAGTGTACTATCGTTCCTTCTAGTATTTTCTTTCCTCTCAATGCAGGCGCAGCCGAACGTGCAGAGCAGTGCCAATCGAAGATTGAATAATGTATACCTGGGCAAGTGGCGCCGCTTGGCGGAAAGAGATCAAATCTAATCAGTGGTAGCCCGTGTTTCAATTTACGACTGCACACGTACCTTGAATATACTTTGGACAATTACGATGAAACTATGTCGGAAGTAACTCGGCAAGACGGAATGCGTCGAAGCACGCACAGCTATTGAATGCACCGGAAGCGCGCTGCAGTCGAATGGTAAATTATGCCTTGGCAAACAGAGAACACCAGTGTACCTCATTTGCTTAATCGCTACTTCGGTCCAGCGATTGAAGACGCTAGCCTTTGAGGCCTTCAACAACAGATACAAGTGCGTTGTTCGGCATATGTGTGAATGGGTATAACTTGCGTTGTGTCTGAATTACTGCTAAAGCAGCATTAACGTGATTTCGTTTGAGGCGTCCAAAATGCTACAGAGCCACCAGTAGAACGAGATTGTGCAAGATGCTTTACTGTTCCTGTGCGTGGTTGCAGAAGCATATGAAACGGTCCTCGCAATAGAGAACCTGAGCTGAGGGTCCCTTATGTCCTTAGAGCTTAGCGCGCCGTGAGGCAAAATTCAACCCGTGGTGCCATTTCATGCTGCACTTCAGATTTATGAAGTTTGTGAAGTGCCGTTATATATATATATATCTATATATATCTATCAATATTCAATATTCTCTGAGATCGCAAATGGGCTTTCAGGCTTGCAATCGGAGGAGACACGTAGGTGCACGGGTTCGATCCCCACCGTTGCACATTTACACTTAGGGGTCCGTCTTATGAAGCAATGCCGAAAGCAGTACCGTGTACGTTAAACATTGGCTGTAAGTCAGCCCGGAAAATTTAATAGATAGGCTTTCAGAAGGCATCCATAAAAGGACCGACTTGTATCGATTTTATGGGCAGTTAGTTAGTGGATGAGATCTGAAAGTCGAAAACTCAACAATCTAGCAACAATTAGCGAGACTAAATGATCGTATATCGATGCCGGCGTGCATGTGTTAGAATCTAGGAAGCGAACACAAGGGCAACTATTAGATGTCCAACATCTGTCCCTTGCTGCAAGCGCACTACAATATGACATTGCCAATATCCCGCTCATGGCATCGTGAATTTGAAGTCTACAATCTTCGTCCTTCGTTGTAATGGAACGAGAACTGCGTTAACCAAGCAAGCTTGATTTGACCATGATCTCAATTGTTACACCCCTTTCGACAGTTCCTTTCAAAGTGGTCTTGACACGCCGAGGGAACCGGTTAACGCATCCGAAATTATTGAGTATGCAAGGATTCACAGAGGCATGAGCCGCTCGATAAATCGAATTGACCTACGCGTTGATTGCACGATGTAGCCATTGCAACATAGCGGCTTATACAGAATTGAGCGTACGCTTTCCCTGTCCGTAGAGTATAGACGGCGTCCATGTCATGACACTGGCTCCTGTGTGTGAAGTGCTTTCACTGTGACGTATTACAAGTTACAGCAAACAGCGACCCGCCGCAGTGGGCGTCCCTTTTCCCAGTCACGGCCAAGGCTGATCGCTTGCTGACTCCACTGTAGAGTAGCCCTTCTTTTTTATAGTTTATTATTCCTTTCTCCATTTGCCATGGCAGCCGTCTCAGTTTCGCCCGCCTAGAAGCTTCGTGTGCGGCAATTTCCTCCGCGCTCCGTTCGTTGTTTTGCGTCCATTTATTATTCTCGATAGCGGACACAGCGGACATGCCGTGTCTCATTATCTAAAAGCCCTGCCTTCTTGGCGCTCTCGTCTGCTACGCCTCGCCTCGACGAAGCGCACAGGGAGATATCTGTTTTCGACGTAGGCTGAACGACTACCAATTGGGATTGTGTCTTAAGAAATCGATTTACACCGAGCGGAGAACCGAGGTGTTTGGCCGCGTGAAATAAATGATTAGTTATCGGAATCGCTCCCTTCGTTCTGTAGACACGAATCGAATAGCAATCATTTTCTTTTTACTTTAATGCTCACGTCACTCGCTATACAATAATTGGGAATATTTAATTCACCTTTAGCAGTCAAATTCGAGTGTTAATAGTGCGAGCGTTTTTTGAGAGTGCCATTGTGGCACGCAAGCGTTTTGCATCATCTGGGGCAGGCTGGCGTCACAAAACGGCTTCATAGAGCAATGGACTAACAGCGAGCAGCGAACAGTTCAAAAGAACGTTTAATTGAATACTTACCTGTTTCTCCTCGATAGGAATCATTGGTTATCAGATATTTCGTTTCGTATTAATAAACAATTAGTAATCCATCTCGCCAAAAGCGGTAGAAATATAGAAATGCTATACAGTAATTTTGGTGACCCAATCATTCAGGAAAGTTGACAAGACATATTATATGTGGAAGAGTGGGCCATCGCCCCTCATGTGAATAAAACATTCAGCAGGAAGATATTCGTTGTGTTAATCGAAATCTCAGTTGGGTATGCCTCGATGGTGCCTTGCATTCGGAACCTGTATTCTTACTCTGCTCTATAGTCAGGGGCGCGATCTACAAAATATCAGCTGAATTGTGCTGCATAAAACGAATAACGATTCTATATATTATGGTAACGGACTGAATCTTCGAACAGTGATTGGTATTGTAAGAGGGGTCTTCCGCTTCTCTGGGCGCCGTAACCATCTACCACGATCGCCTTACAGAGCTCGCTGTGTAATCAGTCGCACGTACATCGTCGTCGTCCGACGAAACCTTCGTTCGCGTTTTCTTCACTTGAACGACGGAGATCTGAAAGGCTAACCCCACCCGTAACAAAGGTTCGGCCTCTCGAAGAAGCTGGCCTTCATGGCATGGCCCAGCTTTTAAAGGACGACTCGGCTTTCCCTTTACGGGGCAACTCTCCTTGCTATAGTAGTGGCGCCACAGGCAGCATGATATTCGTTGTTCGTCGAGCCCATGGCCACCTAATGAAGAGGAGCAATCGATCGTATTGGAGAGCAAGTCAATTAAATGGGTATTTTTGGGCCACTGAAGTGCGAAGTTGGTTGGTATAACCTATCGTAGATGCCTAAAACATGTAGGCTTTGGGCTAAGGTAATAATATCGCTTACCAGCTCCCTTATGATTAGAAGATCCTCTACAACACATATGTACAACAGACCTATAGAAAAAGACTAAGTCAACCCTGTAGTGGCTAACGAAGACATTTCTAAGTAAACTACTATATGTATATGTTTTATTGGCGCAGTGGCTAAGAATGGTGAATGACTAGGTTTCTCTCTGAAAAAGCCACATGCCGCAGGGCTGAGCCTCGTAAAGAACATGTCCTTTTAAATAGAAGCTGTTATTTCTCTTCTAAATATATCTAAAGATGATAATTCTATTCTATTTCTGCCACTCAGCCTTGAGTTCGCCGGTGAGTGCAGTGCCTGCTGGCGAGCCAGGACACTAGTAAATTTATGCAGTAATTATACGTAAATTAATTCTACGCATTACGTGGGGGCTGTCTGTGCGTGAATACACTATGTCGAGCACACACATCACACTGGAGCAAGAGGTCTACGCTGTGTTTAGGACAACTTCAGGACAGCCCACTCTCAAATTTTGGCCCGCACCGGCTGGCGATGTCTACGAGCGCAAGCATTCCGGTAACGTCGAATAGGATATTCATTCATCACCAGTCCGGCATCACGCGATAAAACGAGCAATCGGATTTCTCACAGAAATAGCAAAGTGGACTTGGGGCAAAGTGAGGACCTCGTGAAGGTCATCGTACGGGATACAGTGTACAACATCGAATGGCCGCGGGACGGTCCACATCTTTGCCTCGTGTCGCCGATATTTTGACGGGCGGAGGTGGTGCCCTTAATACGCAAAGCTGAAGTATACTTTGAGAACTCTCACTCTTGGCGTCCTTCATATTTTTCGACAACTCACTCACAGCTCGATGATGACTCAGCGTCGGAGATGTGTCCTACTTTGACGTCAGTCAGTCACCCAGTCTGTGAGAGAAATTTGCTGCTCCTTGTGCGGGTATCTTGTGCTCCCCAATGGTTTTTGAATAATAACACTCCACTGGGAAATTATTTACCAAGCGCAGCAGATACACTGTGAACGGAAGTTCAGCATTGATTCTGAACTTGCCGGCAGTCACCGAGTTTTGTTTTGAAGTGGCCGCTGCGAGCGACTGGAGCGATGCTGCTATTTTTATGAGCGACATTGGTGAGTGATTGATCCGGGATCCTGCTAAGAGGACTGCTTGGGATCTATTGTGGCACAGTTTGCAATTATACTATACTACTGCGCGCTGGTACCATGCAGGCATTGATGCTAGCCGCTATCATTCGAAAACCGAACTAAATAAATCGATTACGGGGAATTGTGGCTTGCTGAGAAGTTTCGGTAACACAAAAAAGCTCAGCATAAACACGGAATATGGCGCCAACGAAGAACGTGTCTATCCAGTGCTTTCGTCCTATGTAAAATTCACAATTCATTGTGGGTTCTCTTTAGCATGAGTGTCACCGACTTGAAACGGTTTCGAGGTGTTGATTCTGACCTAAGTCGATGTTTACCGGGAAGCGGGCGACTCGTGAACTCCTCTTACTTTCCATATCTAGAAAGATACTGGCTTAGGCGGCTAAGTCTCTGGCTGTGGAAAACCAGAGGCGGCAGGGTTCGAGTCCCGATGCGTGACACATGAGCCGCCCAATATGGCAATCAACTATATCAACGGGGCTACCGTGATCGTTATAGTATTCGAGAATTATTTTCGGCGGTATATTATTGTGGCACTATTCATTTGTTGTGCAACGATAATTGAAAGGTAGCAAAAACCTCAATTTTAATAATAATTTTATTGAGATTGCGATTCTACAAAAATCATTTCGATCGACTAGCTACAGGTCTAGAGCTATCCCCGATATTTATAGCATAAATCGCATTAGGTTAATATCAAAATAGAGCTGCCAATATTGAACTGAAATACAAATCAGAGCAGTGAAAGTTATCCGTCGTGACAATCCTCGATCGCTGTCAGAGATCTTTCCGATCTGATTAATGGAAGGCTATCGAATACGGGAAACCAAACCAATAAGAAACTGATTGCACTATGGAGGATAGACTCAACGTGATGGGATATTGGTGAGGCCGTTCCAACCGGCGCATATCAATCACTTGTCGATGGCCGCTTCAACCGTGAAGAACCCAGCTGGCCATCAGTGCTGTAGTGTGATCTATCTCATTCTATTGAACACTCGCCTGAAGGGCACTCTATATTTAAACATCAAACAGATCGCATGTACACGGTCACATGCATTCATCCGTTTCGGATCTATGGCGTAGAACCCATAAACGGTAGACTACGTCCAGCAGCACGAGGTCTATCCACCGGAAAGATCCATCATCAAATGGGTATCAACAATCCCACCCTCCCGTCAGTATATGACTCGCTATCCGATCCACAGTAGCAACAAACAATTAGCTTAAATCAGCAGCTTTCTCGTATACAGGCAAAATACCGTTTTCCGTAACATCTATGTATCTATTGTCGATATATTCGAACTGACGTCGCCTGCCTCCCTGCCTACCAGCCTATGGCATAACGTGGAGGCGGGGGGTTGGGTTGCTTATGTCATTTGCATGAATTGTGCGTACGTATGTACCATCGGACGATACGGCGTCACAACGGTGGTTTAGTTCATTCGATAGAAGAAACACAGATATGCGGATACTGCTATAGTTTGCTGTACGCAGCAGTAGTGGTATCGCATCGCTCGTCGTCGCATAGGCGTGGTTGAAAGCCAGGGGCGGGGGCCTCCTGGGTCCATTCTCGCAACGGCAAACAGCGGTCCCAGGGGTAGAACTTAACTGTGTTCAGCGATTCAGGTGAGCCATGTCGTCGGCATGTAGACTAGGTAGAACGCGGAGGACGCTTCGGCTGGAGGTTAGAGAGTAGCGAGAATTGCCGAGGCGGCCGGTACGGCCGCCTGGGGAGTTGCTCTAGCGCCGGTGTAAGATAGGTGAAATATTGCCAACGCCGAGCACACTACAGGGTGACAGTTATTTTCTATTAAATATGACCAACGTGTTTTACCTTCGGCGACAATATTTCCACCATCCACGCGTGTGTTATGCACACTTATGTGAATGGGCTAATATCAGACGAGTATGGATCGAGGGAGCACCACTTCTGCTAATTGAAGTGGGAACTTTTTCAACCGCCACAACTACAGCTGTGTGGCCTACGATCCATACACCTATGCTACGACTTTAGCGTGTAGATTTGCAGGGGACGACAACTACGATGATCTGATCACTGAAACGGCGCACCAGCTTTATGCTTGCATCGTTCGCTAATGCTGCTTGAACTCACATAACGTTAACTGCACATGTTGCATGAATACTGATGATGAGTAATAATATTAGAAATAGTATTAATGACTAATTAGTATTATGAATACTGATGCGTGATCTGTTTCTCTTTATATTCTATTTTCTGTTGAAAAGCGAAAGCAATTGAGCATGCACTCATCTAAACCTGTCCACCCTTACCTAGGCTGTACAGTACTCACAACCGTACACTGGAGAACTATCGTTGAGGAATTTTCATCAAATACGTTTCCAGAACTTTTTCAATTCGAGAAAAGTCACACTACAACAACAAATTGCTTTTAAGGGATTTTGACGCTTAGCTATAATGCTTACGTTTTGCGTTCAGTAAACGTGTTAACGAAAGCATCGCGTCTTGATCTATCCATGGCGAAAACGTCGAAGGTGTCGATTCTCAACGACATGAAGTAACGACGTGGCAACGTCGTTCAACGTAACCATGACCTCACGTATTTTCTGTCGCTTGTCCTCCGTATGCAGAGACGAGGCAGTGATGGGGCATCCGTTAGCATTGAGGCCTGCATTGCAACAAGTGCCCATCCAGCTGATAAGCTCTGTCCGAGGCAGAAATTGCCGGGCATATCCTGTTTTCATCATGGGTTAACTTCTCCGACCGTAAACAGCGCTTGTAGACCTCGGTCGAACCGAAAGTTGGTCGACACTTCCTTCTGTATATTTAGCAGACATCAGAAGCAGATTCTCCCAAAAGCGTAAAAAAAAGGTTGCTACACTATATCCCACACGGTGCTACACGGCCGTGGCGATGATACTTGTACTATTATTGATTGGGGGCATCGTGGAAAATGCATCATATCATATATATATATATACATATATCAAGCTGGTTGCGAGACCATATGCGCATTCAGATAGCAGTAAGGGGTAAGATCTTATATCTCTAATAAGGGGATGGGGGCCTCCTGGTTCTATATATTCTATTAAGTATATATAGATGTGTTCTTAGATCTATTTCACGTTCAGCGGGTACAATTGTCGCCTCTAGTAAATAACACCACGCAACTGGAACCTTCATCCTACAGGCACGCCTCTACCATCTCTATTCTTCCGACCGCGTTGGGCGGCATTCAACCCCGTTGTTGTTAAATTAACTTTCTTCCGTCAGCTGGCTTGGTAACAGAGGAAAGCATTGTTGGCACTCACCAGTCGTTAGAACAATTACCACAGCAACACGAAGCAATATTTCATATATATATATATATATATATATATATATATATCTCCGCATTGCGAATCCCACGCCTGCACTAGCTCATGATGGATGGGTGGCTACCGTCGACGGAGCGATTCCGATAAGCGAAGTACGTGACTCCAATCGGTTTTTCTTGTCACTGTGACCGAGGAACACGCCTCTAATAGAGTTCAACTCGTTCGGCTCAGTGTCAATCTGCTTTGTAGTTTGGAGGCTTGCGTTTTGCAGTTGTTGCTCCAGTTGTCGCTCTGGTTTAACCTCGATTTGTCCAACCATTACGGTTATTCCACCAGATAACCAGACGAACATATCCTATCAGCCGTTGTATTGTAGATAAGGCAAATTATCTCCTGTCTCGAATTCTGCTTCAGGTATCCCCATCCAGAACAGAATACGATGAAAGGCCTTGCAGTGGCTACGAACCTGACGCGTTTCAGAGAATCGAAATTGATTTAGAGCAAACCCACTGCAGGACGTATTTAATAATGGGCTGATAATGGCCTAACCTTAACATGTTCCTTTTATTACAGTCAATCTTAGTTTAAAAAAATACGTTGCATTTATCGAAGCATCTTGATACTTCGTCCCGCTTACTACGGCCAGCCTTTCTTCTATTGTTTAATCGCATCTCGATATTGGATTCGTTTTGCAAAAAGCATCCGTTGACAACAGATGGATATCGCACGGGAACCACACGTCGCGTAGGGACGACCTTGTAGCTGAGCGAATTCTATATGGCGCCGCTAGCTATCTGAATGATGCCGTCGTCGGTGCACTTGACTCGCGTTGCCCTAAAAATATTTGGTGTCCTTGATTCTCCGATCTTCAGAGGCAGCTCCTCAGGTCGTACCGTTGTGGGCGGCAAGAGATTGTCCTTCAAATTCCTGCTTCTCAATCATATTTGCGAAATAGCATAGTTGGACCCAAGTAGAAATTGCAACGGTATGACTAGCTTCGAAAGATCGTTTTCGCTCTCTGTCGCTTCTGTCGCAACTGCTGTGACAGCTAAAAAAAAAGCGGAGCGGGTATGCTTGACAGAACATCCTGATGTTATCTATCTGTATTTCTACCGGTCTAGTCTATCTTGTTGGTTTACTTTTCAGCTAACCACGGACGTCTGCATTTGCAATCTGAAAATCATGTAGGATTTTCGAAGCGTTCTTAGCGGTTGGATATTGGACTTGCCACGGTGACGAATGGAAACAAAAATTACCATCTCGAATAATAACTACCATACGCTGAGGCTGAGTACGCTGGGGTATAGTCGGCTGCAGGTTGTCAATAACGGTGTCGTGTTGTCTAGCCGTCGATGCTCGGCCGAGGAGCGCGGACATGAGGGGAATGTAGACTACGCAGGCAGCTCAAAGCGTTGAGGGTGTATTCCTTGCCTTTTCGAAGTTCGTACTCTGCAGTATAATTGATGGATGTCGTGGGCGGGCTTCATGCATGCGCGAATCGCTAGCCGGCCAATGTACGCACGACATTAAGCTTATTCGGCTAGAAGTATTAATGAAAAGCAATGTGACAACAATGACCAGCTGTATTTGTCAGTCTGCGTGGCCCAGCAGGGATCTGTCTATTGTATAATACCGCTAACGCGGACAACACGAATGCTTCCATAGCATTGCTTTCATTGGGTCTTATTCGGCAAACGTCAACCAGGGGTCATTTTAAGATGTACGTGAAAATGTATAAAGCGAACGGAAATATAATGTGTGTAAAGTCATAACCATATAAGGATTATCGAATGCTCTTATAGCAAGTTCACTAACGTGTATCGGCGTTGGGGATATAAGGCCCTCTGGTGGAAGCCAACGGTATCTTCCTCGTATAACTGACGAAACCGGTCTAACTGACACATTAAGCAATCAGAAACGGTTGGAGCACTTCTAGGGACCACCGCTGTTTGTGAAGGGGAGTCAGCTATTCTACATTAATATGTTTGACCCTTAATTAACGCTCGTAGATTTACTGAAATATTAATACAATGCAATTGTTCAAATCAAGAAACCTCAGTAAGACTTATTTGTGAACGCGCACGTTCGTAATTGGCATACAAACTTAGATAATGAGTGAAAAAAACAGCTTATTTAGGTGAAATTACGTTTGCCCCTTTTCTTCACAGTCACTACGAGTTTGTAGTTCAAGATGATAGCTAACCCTTCACCTAGTATTCGTATTGTTGAAGCCACTCGATCGACAAACCGGCCCGCTTAGCGTCCTCGTCCGCTAGTGGCGACGGCGGATACCCGAACACCCTCACATATGTATATCGACCCAAGCACAAACAGACTCTGGGATAGCACTACTTACGTCATATCTGGTTTTACCACCTCTCTCCTTGGCCGAGGAAATGAATCCGCCATGACAATCCATTGCTCTTGTCGATTTCTCCAAATAACCTCCTCCGCAGCCAATACCACGGGAGCTGTCCCATCACCGGTATTCAATTGGTCGCATGCACAAAGGTAGGTCCTCACATTGTTCCTCGAACGCCCCATTGTCGTGTTTCGTCAATATATTTTCTGTATCTTTAGCCAGGAGCGCGTCCAACACCGCCTAGTCGAACAGCCACGCTTGCACAATTGCATAACAGGTGTCAAGGTGCAGATGCTTGGCTGAACACCCGCGGGCGTCTACATAGAACGCGTATGCTCGTGGGTGGAGAGATAATAGTCAAATAATAGGATTTGTGCTGGACAACTAGCTCTTCCTGTTTGCAACGGGCAACAACCGTAGCGTCGGGTAATCCCATGACGTATCGAGCACAGCTCTGCTCGTCCACAGGTCGACGTAGAGGACTAACCAAAGCTGGCTTTTCAGCTGTGCAAACTGGCTGTTGCGCACATACTTATTTGTTGATTTTAAGAGTGTATATATATATATATATATAATATACACGGAGAGAGAGCTGCCGTATACTACTATGTGTAAAAATCATCCGAGGCCAAAATTGACCACTACTCTCAGCTGTTCAAGTGTGCTAACATCGGTCTTTTTAATTTGGTTCATTTGATTCATTTTGTAAAGCAAACGTCACTGCCGATCCGGAATGTATCGGCCTTCTGATGGCTGTTCTCGCTGTTCTGTCTCAATGTGTACGACTCAAAAATCTATCTAGCATCAATCTAGCAGCTCCAGCAATAGTGTGACATTAGGCCGGCACCAAAGTCAACTAGCACCTGCTACATTATTGCGTAGCTACCATGTGAGAGTCCATTTTCTCGATGATCGATATTCGGTAGTGACTCTGGCCTGTGGCGATACTGATGGTATCGCCAGCGGTAATGCCTCGTGGTTCGGACCGGACAAATTTCAGTAGCAAACTGCGAACGGTCGAGTGTGCTGGAATACGGGTGAGAGCCGTCTATGGGGGTGTCTTATCATTGACAGCAACCGTTCGAGAAACCAACAAATGATAGGGACAGTCGACTCCGTCGGACAGGTCTAGTGTTGGCAGTCATTGCCGCCCCGGCTCCCGATGACGACGGCTTGCACCGGCAAACGGCACGCTCGCATGCGAGACGCGCGGGCCGCAATGCGTTCTAATATCGGGAATGATGAGATGGAGGTAAGAAGTGATTGTGGACTTTGGTGGATTCATCGCTCTCGAGCTCCGGTTCGCGCCTCTGCCAGAACTCCCCGTCAAACCGGTCTCATGCCTCATTTATGAGGCAATATATATGCCAGCCTCGGGGCAGCTGGAGGCCTTGCATCATTCCGCCGTGGCGGCCATCGAAGAGCTGAACCGTAGGTGGCTGCAGCGCCTTAACACCTGTGCGACATGTGAGTGAATGCTGGACGGGTGGCTAACGCTGAAAACGACCTGTGTTGACGCAAGCTCCCCGGGCCAGGGTAGTCTTTCATCGGTATTCTATGGTGATGTGCCAGCCTCCTCTCCTCGTTGGCTACATATTTCCAGTCTGCCGATGCCGAATACAACGTTTTATGAATGCGAGCAAATGCGAATTGAATTGTAATTCAATCTGATGTGATGATAATAATAATAATAACAATACTATTCATATTATATTATATTATTACACGTCTACTCGACAACAAAAGTGTATTGTCTGTATTGTCCCTCTATTATCAATGTAACCAACAGCATGTAGCATTGAAAGGAAGAGTCACCACTTGTGTAAGGTCCTGTCACAGATTCAGAGGGCCTATCTGTCCGTCGCATAGCATAGAATTGCATGCTTATGATCGTATTGTAGTAAAAGCTTATACAATCAACGATTGATATCACGGCTTATAGATGGAGAGAGGCGATACGCAATATAATCGCCGCCGGTATCGTTGCGCCCTGCGCCAACACACCATAGTAAAGCTTATGACGAAAACGACAACGAAGGGGTGTTCATATATCGATACTCATAAATACATAGTAGACATGATCTTTGCGTATATGTTGGCTACAGGTATTGCGTACAGCAGCGTTATCGTTTTGTTCGTTATTCACCGTCTAACCAATTCGATTCGTCCAACATCCTGACGTCACAACCAGCGTTCGACGAGTGCACGTGCGCACACATGATACAATTGTATAATAAACAACATGATGATGATCGGCTCGATAAATGGTGATACATATTAAAATGGATCACTAATTGAAGCGCAAAATGACAAGCTAACGCCACGACTTAGGCGAGAACTTCGAATGAATGATCGGATCGAAAACGCGCATTGCTCGCATCATGCAATAGTTGCCTTAGTACACGGTGGAAACCCTAAATGAGGATAAGAACATTGCAACGGGACATTAACATTCCCTTGGGATGGAAGAGCGTGGAGCGGGACCTTCTCTGCCACGAATTACTTCGTGTGGATGGTCGACGACGAACAAATGGGGGTTGAAACCAGCCTGTGGAACATCTGACACTTTGGACGCCTGCCAAGCGATCGGCTGTAGGTCAGCAGTAACGGTACTGTTGCCTTCGTTGTGTAGCTAACAGAGCAACGGTGGCAGTGCCATCTGTTGATTAGACTGAAAGAATTGCTCTATATGTTTAAGCTCATTCGAACTATACGAATTGGAAGAAGCGAGCTAAATCGCTTCGAATCACACCTCAAGAAAATTCCTACGACTTCATTAAATTTCATTTGTAAATACTTGACAAGTTATGTGGAATGTGTCCTTGTGGAGTTTTACATTCACAAGAAGACATATGAGGCGGTTATTTCACTGGCGGGTTAAGTAGGCAGATACTTGGTCGTTACACACTTAAAAAGAGTGCAATCCAAAACTCCCCTTCGGAGAATAATTTTAGTTGCATATAAATGCTTTCGCAAAGGGAAAAACAGAGATTGAGCACCGCTTAAGACTCGAACTGCGAACCGCCTATTTTTTAAGTTTATCCGAACGTGTTTTATTTAGTTACTTTTATTCTAGTAGAAAACACAACATTGTTTCAAATTATATAGTAAAAGTTTGACTTAATTCTTCCTGCCTAGCTTTGTCCAGGATTAATTTTAGGCAAAATTCAAACGACTCGGCGCATCATTACGAACGGCCGGTACCACTAAATAAATATTATATATATATTTTAACGCAGTTTTTTTGCCATTTAGAATTATAAATTTATTCAAACATACGATAATTAGGAATTAGTTCTAGGGATTATTTGGGGGGATTCGTTGGGGACCACGGCCGAGGCCGACATTGTCCCAAGAAAGGCGATGGCATTGCCTCTCCGCGCATCGAGGGATAGGCGTTGCAGAAGGAAAGATCCTGCACGCTTGCCCCCGGTGGCGCGGATCAGCCTTTGGTAGACTCCTTCGAGGAAGTTCGCAGTGAAGCGTCCGTGCCCACCCAAGGTTTCAAAAGCAAGGGGGGAAAATAGATGGTTGGCCTGGGGTGCGGCGTACTTCCGTAGCTTGGCCCGCTCCGCACGCGCTACCGCGTAACCGGGGGTGGTTGCAAGTTGGAGGCCCAGTGGCCCCCTTGTGCAAGGAATACCAACGGAGCGGAGGGCCCTCACGAGCGTGTCATTAAGCATCGTGTGTCGCGAATGACGACCGGCACTGCGTTCGCACGAGAGCCCGTGGTGGCCATTTGTTCCGACACGGTATAGTTCGAATGGTCGAGATGATGATTATTATTATTATTTATTTAATTAAATTTACTATCTGAGGCATCACCTATACACGATTCGTTAACGCATTCGTCCTGTGAGGACCCTTAGTCGATGGCCAACTTAACTGTGCGCGATATAAACTGCACCTTCACACACAATTATTCTAGCTCCTCATGACTCGAGGAAGGATATCTTCAGTTTATGTTTGAAATAGATTGTTATATTTATACCCAATTATTTTTCATGATCATGATGTCTCACACAAAATTATTACAAAATCTATTTGTAATAAATATTTTATGATTTGCACAGCCAAAGCAACCTAAAAGTTGAGAGCCACCTTGCGTTTCAGTGGCGCACGCATCAAATTCTGTTCTGCTTGCCCTTCGATCGCTATGAATCTAGGTAAAATATCTATTGCTACCGACGGGTCTTGAACATTCTCGTTCTAGCTATCGGTCTTGGCTTCCGACACCCCATTAGATATATTGCTGCTGCATGTAGAGAGCGAACGGATAAGGACACCCCGCGACACTCATAATTAGCGAGAACGTCTCTCGGTAGTCGTTGCTTTTACATATGTGAAACGTGTCTTTTGACGAATGAAAATAATTGCCGAACGCGTTGAGCCTTCAGAACGGTAGCTCCTCTGCCAGTGACCCCGTCTCGATAACAAGCTGTTAGATCTCCTACAGCTTGTAGTCGGTTCAATTTTCCTCGGAAGTAGCGAAGATCAAGTCTTAAACAAAGAGTCGGAACAGTGGTTTCACTTGGAAGTTCAAGAAAGTAAAGGCATAACGGACAGATAACAATGAGGTTAGGGGTTATCGGTTACCCTCATATCCATTTCCAATGTCTATTGCAGAGAATCCCCACAAACCTCTTCGCAGGGGAAATGCAGACCTTCAGTGCTGGGAATCATCTTCATCATCCGCTGCTGATAGCACGCTTCATATCTTGAGTCTGTCTGAAACAATATAGAACCAATTGTGATTATTGGCTATGTCAGATAACTCAATATGAACAACCCTATTATATTGTAGTAGGAAAAAAACACTTCAATTATTATCGTTATTACATGAAATTAAATTATGTATTGTCTATACTGTTACTGTTCTCGTTAGAGAAGGGTCACGGTGTTATTGCTTGCTTGTGACTGAGACCATCATCATACAAACTCTCGCATTCTAACGAGAACAGTAACAGTATATACAATACATAATTTAATTTCATGTAATAACGATAATAATTAAAATAATGTTTTCCATTTCTACCACGATATTCGATACATTGATCTGAAGGTTCGTGAAATGTTTTGTTTATACCGAATTCTAGGATGAAATGAAGGCAAATTCCACCAATGGGGCATCGTATGATATAAAAGATCGATTCTTGACAATCAGCCCGGCATAATTATCATGAAAAAAAATCATCATATACTGTCTCCCTCTTGGCTGACATTTGTGGATGGCAATGTAAACAATTTTGCAAAGTGACTCTATGAAGGACGGTGTCTATATGCCCAAGAGAGGCTGAGAAAATAGCCTCGGAAGGGCATGAAATATAGAAAACGTTGTTGATGCACCATTGTCTATATCGATTGGCCGAATTTCAGTGTATTTCTCTTGTTTGGAAATATTCCACTATAAAGTCCGGCTGGCCATCGTACTCCCAATGGCGGCGTCCCACACCACGATCGCCTCACTACGCACGGCAGGAGAATGGGCGTTTGTTTACGACATGTCGATGTCTAATGGATGACGGTAGGTCTGAGATAAGAATTCTATGATGATCGTATGATCGTATCGAGATAATGTCAGGCCACTCGACGAATATCACATACAATAAGCTTACAAGTAGGTATCGCTACAATCAGCGATAGATATTAAATAAGGCGAATGACTCGAAGAAGTAATGATTGATAACAAATCATAATTCATTTCACGTTTACTCGGCGAACTAGGCGATGACCTCTTCTTAAATATAACTTGATGATGATCTCTTAATGATGACCTCTTCTTCGATGACCTCTTCTTCGATGACCTCTTCTTCTTCTCGTATTTATGTGCGAATTCATCCACTCGCAAAATGTCGAGCGCAACGAATCTCCAGCGGGCGCATTGCGCTTTAGAGGTTTGATATCTGTCGAAGAAATATACCGTGTCCCTTTGAGTACTCGTATTTCAAAGGCTGATAAGTTTAGGCTGTTGTTGGCCGGGTTAATTTCCGTTTCGTGAGTTACTGAAACTTAACGCCAGGAACCGCCATCTCAAGAACGGCGTCATGCCGGTTGAAGGGTGAAGTTATCATTGACATTTTAACTGTATAATGCAAGCTATAAATAGCCGAGCTCGTTGTTATCGATTGCACATTGCTCTGCAGTCAAGGCAAGGAATAACACGACGCTCTCAGCACCGATCCTCCGAGAGACAATTCCGTACTCATTCTGGTCAATGATAGCGTGTTTCGGCAATGCCGTCATGATTGTTTACCTAGCGTCCACTATGATAAGTGACCACACGCCTTGTCCACTTTGCTACTCACTTCGCTAAATTCACCTGTACTAAGTAGTCGTTAATCATTCGCCGCGGGGTCGGTCATCATGTTATGCATTGAATGCATTTTCACATATTGTAATTTCCTGTTTAACTACATTCTAACATCAACAGAAGTTCACCCATATAGAGGATCTAGCGAACATGTAGTTCGTGTCGTGATCATCCATTCCCTGGCAATTAGTTTGCCTGATTCGGATCTGACTTTCCGGTTCACTGCTTAAGCAAGTAATTTCCGGCCGGCCAGTTGCAACAGGCGATAACACACGTCCGTTAGCGGCGTGTGCAGACTGGGGCCAGGTTAACATGTGGACTAAATCTAATCTTTCAGTATTCGCTTATAAAGAAACCGGATTGTTATGAATTGCGAAAGGAGATCCCTTTAGATCCCCGAGTTTACCGTGATAGACGTAAACACGTTGAAACCAATCCCACTCCTGGAATATACGCTTACACCCTACGCAAGCATCAGTATAAACGTCCCATTGCTTACGACGATATTATATATATATATATATATGTACACAATGAATAACCACGTATGTGATAGATGTCAAGCACTGGTGAGTGTAAATGAATGAATAAACGCGGAAGCGAGTTGGGCATAAATTCGGTTGAGTGTCGTCTTGTTCTCAGTGTAAGGAGCAGATGACCGGTGCAAACAGGTCCGGCGCCCATCAGGCGCTAATCAGATGATATTGTACATTATGCTAAATAACCTGATATCACCTTCATCGCTTAACTTGTTTGTATTGACTCGGCTTTTCTGTGGCACTGACCACTCACATTGGATACCATCATATCATAATATATGGCTCGCACCATAGGATATCCGTTTGTAGAATACATCACTGTAGACACTCGTCTATAAACGAATATGCCTAATAGAGATCACGCAAATTGACCGCAAACAAATGTAAATTTATTATTTAAAAAAGAAGACATCAGTTGCCGGCGTTCTTATTCAAGGTTAGCGGCGGGGTGCAACTCGCTCGATTACTCACTGCTGCTTTAGCAGCAGCTATAATGCATACTCTGCTCGTGACTGATACACAATCTCGTTTCTCTCTCTCTCTCTCTCTCTTTGTCGCCCCCGTATGGTCACGGCTGCACGCAAAGAGTCCACGACAGCGTCGGTGTTTACATTTGACACACAAAAATGCATTCATACGTTACCACACGCGCAATGGCCTAGGTGGGCCATAGTATCTCGAGCATAAATAGCTTCCAAATAAATGAGACTGCTTCCAGTAGACAGATAATGACAGCTTGTCGACACTACGAGGCGAGTATATGATTGATTGCTACGCCGATCGTGGGCTAAAAGCGACCGGCGCAGTTAGCAGTTAATCATCGCTCCTCATATCGTCTTGGAAGATCACACCTTTTTTAAGCACCTTGCTTAGTATATTGCTCCGCATATTCTTTATTGGTGCGCCGTTAAACGTCAACCTATCACTGGTTCCCGTTTCGCAGGGATTAAATAAAGTTCCGTCTGATCGGCGGCAGAAGCCGTCACAGCCGGCTAGACAGCAATATGCGTCGCGAGGACATGGGCAGTCGTCAGGCATATCGGCGCAATCGAGATTGGGGACGTTCATCACACAAATGTCCTCAAGGTGAGGCTGGAGAGGTCGATCTGGACATCGCTCTGGGTCCCCCTTTGGCTTCCGTTTCTCACCAGTGTCATCGTCTAGAAGGGTTGGGGGCGCGGAAGAATGGCAACGAACACATTGTATTTAAACGTTTTTCAAACGATAAAATCCTTCCTATTTTTCATTCAAATGCAAGGTAAGTCTCATGGCCGTTGTAGCCCGCAGTCACGAACGAGTAATGACACTAACGCGCTGATCACTACTAGAAATACATTCGTTTTATTATTATTATTATTAATATTAGGGAACCCGACTAATGAGGTGTCATATTCTCCCGCGTATTGATGGAAGATCCATGCCAAATGGGAAAATGCGGCCCCACGTGGCAAACGAATCCAAGCTTTCCTTCTGCACTATACCAGTGTGCTCTCACAAACACACACGCAGATAATTTGATAGTAGTCGTTAACTTCATTCGTATTAGTAAGCACATTTGCGTGTATATAATGGGAGTTTATTTAAGAAGCGGATCGTGTCGAAAAAATACATCCCCATACATGATGTATCCGTGTGTCTGTTGGGACGGTATGCTAAATGACGAAATGATTTAATTAAATCACACTGCTGCTCGTATAGCAGCAGGTTGCTGCAAAAAAGATCAGATGTTCACTACAGCGAGACTTACTGTTCTCAGTAGCACTAGATCGGAGAAGGATCGAAAACATGAGGACGACGACGAGAACCACAAGACTGATCACAATTACGTGCATCCACTTCATTATCGTAGACGCGACATCGCCGATATCGGCAGCATGATCCGCATTGGCACAATTGTTACGACGCCAACGAGGAAACAGCTGGTCAGTAAAAGGAGGTCAGTCACCATCCGTTGTTCCAACTAGACAAGCGTGAACAGGACCTCTCCTCGCATCTGGACACCTTGGCGTTCCCTCGAACGTTCACGCAAGATACGACCCTGAAAAGAAGGCTACCCCGGTACCCTGTTGCGCGTGTGTATCGCCTTAGAGAGACCACTAACAGTAACAACAATTGTCAGCATGCATCGGGAATTATTGTTTGCGTTGTTGAAGGCCAGTATTTCAGGTGACTGTCAGTTAGTAGATCCGCTGCTGAAGAACTTCGCCGTTTTCACGAGGCAGAGACCATAAGGGGACAAGTCGCTTTCGCGGCAAAACAGACGACATCTTGAATCACCGTTGTTTCCTTGATTAGGCCCAAATCATTTGCCCAGGTACGATGATGTCTTGGCGGTTCTGCATACGTTACGTGATTAGGCAGCAACCACAGGTAGGAGACTCCTGTTAGCTTCACCCGCTGATCTGAGAATGGTATTAATTCACATTCTGCGCTAGAGGAAAAAAAAACAATTGAAGAACGATAACGAATCACACAATAACGCCAATGGGCTTGAATTTGGCACAAAACATTGATATAAAGCGCTTAAACTCAAATATCATTTTCCACGAACGCTGTTTGATGACGTGCTTTAGTTAAAATCGAAAATGGTAGATATGAGTAATTAAACTGAAGATATCATGATCATGTTATATGATCCTGTTTTTTTTATATATTGAGATCAAAACGAGTACATGTGTGTCCTCCTTTTGCTCGTACGTTCGGCCAACATGGGCAGACTGTAACTTGCCGCAGGTACAGCGAACGTATCGATTCTCTGACCTAACATCTTTGACTTGGGTGTTGAGGGGGACAGTTGAAAATATGAATTCGTTTACAAAGCCTACATATTGCATTGGGTGATATGTCCATCTGTGGCACAACTGGGGAAAGCTGACACTACAACACAATTACGATCCATCGAGCAACGCAATCAATTCACGCCTGTTTATTTACAAAGATAAGCCGCGCACCGCGAAGGCTGGTTTCATATTGACAATGACCCGTTTACGGTGTCTCTGTCTGTTCGATACATGTAGCATTAATCAACGATCCGTATGGTTGGAGACACTTTCCGAAGCATGAATCCAAAAGACAGCAACTTGTACCGGAGGGGCACGTACAGATGTCGGGCATTCCGACGCAATCACGTTTTATGTCCAAAGTGCACGGCTGCGGCTCCGGTTTTGAATGCGGACACGCGGCTACACGAGCAAAACAACAACAGCAAGCAGAATATTAATACCTGTATATAATAATAAATCGTTGTTTTAAGACAGGGAATCCTTCAACTTTTTTTTTGGCTGAAAAATTAGCAACACATGAAGACAACAAACTTTGGTGTCTTGCTGCGAGCTAAAATCGCATCTTGATAGCCGAGACAGATACAGTCGAGTGCAGCTCATTTAAGTACATCAACGCATAAGCTGTATCACCTACTCGATCCGAATTAGGACAGATATATATGGACATGGAAATAAAATGCTCCATCCATAATTTGAATCGGCTCACGTTGGTGGCTAGGGCGAATATGTATGTATTTTCGATTAGATCTTTCTCAAACAATCTGCGACAACGTCCTATCTCATTGAAGAAGCTTACGTATGTCTTTAGTCCCCGATGAGCAGGTAACGAAGATGGCGCCGAAGATCACGAGCAGAATGGCCATATTCATCGTTGAGTTGATCGTCTACGCTAGCTCCGTAACAAACAGCGACACTTGCCTGCAAACTGTGAACGCACGAGAGTGAATGGTGTTACAATCGGCGGCCGCGTTGTATAAAGCGCTTTGTTTTTGGTGAGTGCTACTTTTCATGGATAGCCGACCGGAAATCTGGCAGCTGTGGCCGAACTGATACGTGGGCGAATCCCGCGATCACATCTGTGCAAAAGGTTTTTTCATTTCGCATTTCCCATGTTCAGCATCCTATCAACTATACCCAGTCCTTGTTCTAGATATCCTATTAACATACGTATATAGAGAAGAGTGTTCCTATCAACAACTTTCAACGTAAACAGCTTCCCGCGTCTGCCTAAGGTCACTTCGGTTAGTGACTCAAACGTTTTGGGAGCGTAACGCTTTAGAGTGAACTCACCAAAATCACCCACCTGTGAAATATACACATTATCCGCTAGAATAGAAACCGTTCGGGTATAGGTGTGTTGTCAACCCCTTTGTCAAGCTGTTTCACGTTGATAAATACAGCGTTTGGCTGTGTCGCATCTTTAAACAATATTTTCAAGTTGTGATAATATAATGTCGCTGAATCAGGCAACGTTTGAGAGTATCCTATTGTAATATATTATAATATATAATATACATATTGTATTCACCTTTCAAAGGCATATATTCATATATCACAATATCAGTACTATAGTAATAACAACAGAAGAACTTGGGCAGTCGATTCTAATATGTCCTATTTGTCAATTACGGTTAAGATCATTCCGTGAACATTTTCTATTATTCAATATCTCTTATTGTGTACGTTCGTTTATGGATTGAACAAATCTACACTCGGACGCGTGCTATGCTGTGCAAACGTCTCCACATCTGGGGTAGACAGATGCATTTGCCGGACTGTGGTTATCCTTATATGGGCATAGAGCATTGTGGTAGCCTTTTGTATTGAAGCGGATCTGACTATGTGTCTGTTGGATTTGCTCGCGTCAGTCTTATTCGAGGATCCTAATGTAGACCAATTCCCTCTTTTGCTTGCGATGCAGCGTGATCTGCTATTGCTCTTAGCAACGGCGGCCCTGAACTTCATTAATCAATCAACGTTTAATAACAGCTTGGTCAGGAAAATATGACGTGCTTTGATAAAATCAAAATATAACAAAGCAATTATTTACATTATTCATCGTAAGGATTTTAAGCCGTTTGGGTGATGCGTGGTACTAAGTCATTACGAAGACATACATATGAACAAATTAATGAATTGGTCAGTAGTAGCCATTTAATTGGTGGGAAAAGCACTTCACCAATCTACATATGCCATGATGATACGAAACTAGAAAGTGTATAGTGTACCCCGATTCTCGGCCGAATTTGCGTATTATAGCGTTACTATTAGCAACAAACACAGCGACTGCTGAATGTCAACAAGAATCAAAAACGGTCGTTGACATTGATTTCTCATGATTCATTGATAACGATACTGTGATTGTGGCAAATGCGTCGTCATTTCTATACGGTGGCCTGGTGGGCCAGATAGACGAGCAATACTACTAGCGAGTCCCATTTTAGAAGTAATCGTACTTCTTCTAGCATTTTACTTCGAGGCAGACGTGAACGCGTGGGTAGGTCGGGAGATATTCCGGCGGTCATCATTAGAAACAGCAGATGACATTGTATCTTGAAGGAAAACTGGTCGATGAAAAAACACGATGCCGCTGTAGAACCCTGTGACTGCTAAAGGTTATCGAAAATCAAGCTCGTCTAGTGTTTCACTTCGGGTCAACATATTGGTACCGACGCCGCTTAGATCACGGACAGAATAACAAGGATGAGCGAACAGAGAACAGCGCGTAGAATAGATTGAATGTATTGATTTTGCTTCGCGTAAGCAAACACGTAAGCTCAAGTCTAGAGAAAGCCGTTTAAGCACGGGGTGGGGGGGACATAGGTAACACACATGTGTCGTTCCACGTTTCTCAGACACTCGTGGCCTGACATGACCGTACGCTCTAGACTTATTATAGTTTCGACAATCAGTCACGTTACCTTTAAAATACAATATCAAGCAAGACCAAAATACATGCTGAATCTTCCGATGGCTCATGGTTGCGTTATTGTCAATTGTACAGCAACTGTATTCCCTGGTTACTGCAAGGTAAATACATTCTAGCGACATCGTCCAGTTCGCCAGAGTTGATTTATTCTGCCAGGTTTGAGGATCTATAATATTATGATCTGATTCGCTGGTCGTCGATAGACGTAATCACGACATAAACAGTTCGTGTCATAAGGACTACACTAGATGTCGTACATAAATGCTATTTAGTGGTGGTTCAGAAGTAGCTGAGATTGTTGGAAGTATTTAGAACGGCGTTAGAAGGATGGGGATTCATTGTCAGAGACCTAAATTTGCGTACATCCGCTGCATTGTGCAAGCCAGTGTTGACAGGGTTCACGTTAGAGTCGTTTTCTCACCTTACAGAGGAATTTTCAGAGGAATTATAATACATACCTCTTATGGGGTGGGGTGCAGTCAGGTTATTATGTTAATGTGCACAAGGGGGTGGTTACTACCACTTGAGTTTACGATACAATAACGGTTGAGAGGAATACTACTGAGGCACATTTTGTAGCGTGATAAACTGTGTGAATATTTTCAACGTATATGAAAACGGATTTGCGCTTCAAGCGCAGCGTAACTTGCCCAAATGTTGGGGCCAAAGACAGGTAACTGTTGCGTGCAGGATTTTTGTGGGAGACTTCAGAGGATAAGAACTTCTTTGGGAGTCTGTAGGAATTACCAACGTAGAAGGGTAGCGCTGCATATCTCACTCACCCTGAAAGTGAATGGTACAATGTACGCATGTGTGCTTATATAATGCATATAGGTATTACTCGATGTACACAGGGTGTTTCGTATACAGGGAACCACCTTGGATCGAAAAAGTGGTACTCAAACCTATAGGGGAGAGTCTGTTCTTTCGCTAAATATCTATAGTAGAAGACATTCAAACAAGACACATTTTGAATTCAATGTATTATAATTGACGCATACGCATGAGTGATCCTGAATAAAAATAAAATAGATTCAATTAATCAAATCAACGAGTGAGTGACAAAGGAACAACTACGAAAATAATTCTAGAATTCTAGATATCCACTACTGGATTATTATAGTATCTTTTCTTTCTTCGTCTCTGCTTACGTGACTGCTTCGAACGTGCTCTGGACGTTACACGATATGAGTCCTGCCATAACGTCATAAACAAGTACAAACCCAACTATGCTATATAAAATTCAACGGTGATCAGAAGCCCCCCAGAAGTCAGCCCGAATAATAGAACAGCTCCGGCCTTTGAAACCGTAACTGGGGAAGGGCCCGTCAAAACAAAAATATGTTGCCCTTATTTATTGACCGCTAGAATGGGTTTGTTTAGAGCACTGTTCAGACCAGCTGAATGTTTTCTAAACAAATTTATTATGCAAGCTCAGAGAGATGGTGCTGAGTTGACGCACAGCTCTTTGGGTGCCAGCAATATAAATAACGAGTTTTTGTTCTAATATTGTCGACTAATAATGATAATGTCGACTCTGTGCCATTCCATGCAATATAGAAGCTTCGGATAGTTGCAAATAAAGCAAAATTAAAAGACAGAATATGAGATTTTCATACGAATAATTCAAACAATTTGTGTCACCCTGCAAACATGCTAGGCCGGGATCAACGGGAGGCGGCGTATTAAGGTAATTATGTTAATTAGTTGGGTGGCTTCCTAGTGCCGTTCGCTCATGTGGTCAGACCCAGGGTAAAAAATATTTCCGGGTTACGTTTCAGCTGTGTATAACTATGTGAAATTTGCCATACATCTGACAAGGCATTAACGCTACGGGGCGGAATTACCTTACTTGACAGGCTCGGAATAACACATCTATAACGCTATGGGCAGGGCCTCTCCGCTTAACCTATTTACATAAAGGATGTGTTGTATAAGGAAGACAAGATGTGGCAGAACACTGGGTTTTTAGAGACAACAATGAGCTAAATTGAAGCGAGGAAGAACAAACGCTGAAAGCTCATAGGTGAAGTCATTTTTTAGAAGCATTTCTCTCTTGCACAAACTCCACATAGGTTGTGGACCTTGGCCACCGTCGACAGGATGAAAGGGCAAAGCAGAGACGACAGAACTACGATAGGCGACAGTGCATATTTCATTTAGAAATGCTTAAGCAGAGCACCTCTATGTACAATTTTAATTCTCTGTATGCACTATTGTCATGCTGTGATTCGTTCTCAATAAACGCTGTGTCGAATTATATATATATATATAAATTTATGTTAGTATTTAGATTAATTTTATTTATTTATATTATATGAGGGAGATAACACACGATTTCCTCCTTCACTTGGATTGAAAAAGAAGTATTTAAATTTCGATCTATATATATATATATGTATACATATAATATTATATGCTGTAAAGTCCATCTTCATGCTAAGCTGAATACAAGTGTTTTTATTTTTCTTTCAGCCTAAAAATATAAATATGTTCCGCCATATGTTCCATTGCAAATGTACCTGCAGCGAATTCGAACAATATTTCCCGTCGATAGTTAATCACTTTTCTCTCTCGCTTTCGCTCTGCCAGCAAGCAGCTCGAATACTTAGCGCTACCCGAAGTCACTAGAACATTTTTCATCGATCTCATCAAGTGCATGCAGCAAGTGCCGTTTGCTCACCGGCACCGGCAGACTCGCCGGGAACGAACTTAACGATGTCGTTGCATCAGGTCGTCACGCCGGGAGGAAATATGTCAAAATCGATCTATGCAAACATCAAGCAAAAATTGCTTGCTTCAAACAACGGGAAGGGAGCCACTATACAATTCAGCATATGCACATATCTTCTCGTCTGCCATGGCAGATCGCTTGCTAGATCATTGTAGAAGAATGGGCATGTGAGGCGACATCCACTTATACCCCATCAACAGTGGAGGCGACATCCGCTGTTAGTATGAGTGGTATCAGCATAGCACACAGTATCGATTGTTTAGTGTGTAAGCTGACAGTGTAGCTGACGTAATGCTGCCGGCGCAAGGTGCCGGTATATTCTGTTGCACGTCCTGGTCATGCGGCGTCATTGCGATCAATGGCTTCACGACTCGGAAACTATTCACGTGTCAATGGTTCGTAGGTATTTCTTGTTCTTATCTGGTCTTCTTCCTTCTGCTCTATACCAGACTATTTTCGGATGAAATCGTTTGCAATACGCAGATGGAATTTCCTGTATCTATTCAGCAATCTTTGGCTGGGTAGATTATAGGGAGTAAGTGATTTGGTGGGCATCGTTAGATTATAGCCTGTCAATATTTTTTCAATATCATTTTCGTCCTCATAGTAATACCTAAAAGGTTAAGAGCTGAGGCCTGTCAGATAGGGGAACAGCTGAGGGTCAGCTCAAAAAAAACAAAAAAAATATCATTTTCGACTTTATTGATGTTACCCGAATTAAATGTCGCATTGTTGGTACTCTACCACCTGGCTGGAGCAAGAAATATTCTTTGGGTGGTGTCTATCAGACGTCCCTCAAAGATCCGCGTGATGACTCGGATACTACTCTCGTATTACTTCAAACAATGACGTGGTGTCCTGCGGTATTCGAATCGGAGACCCTATGATCTCAAGCTCTCTGCGCTATCCTCACGCCCTCCAGCTTTGCGTTTTAGTATCACCTGCGGTCCACGTTTAACTTAACTAGTGTGTTAGCAATTTGCAATATCTGGTATACATTATCGAAAAGCATAGTGCAGCATCGCCCGATTAATATGCGATCATTCGGCTTGACAAGATTTTTAAGACATAGTATTTCGTGCATATAGCACAGTGGATGACCCAAAAAGCCCAAATAAGAAAATAATCATTTTCACCTTTACCCCCCCCCCCCCTGACAGCTCAGGCAGAGCTTGGGAGCTTAGGACAGATTGAAGATCCTATATTTCCGTCCGTCTCACACAGTACTAATTTCACGGTCATTCGAGCCCACGCTTTCATATGCTGGCTTGGGGTCGTACGGCACTAGTGATTTGATAATGGCTGGCGCGCGGCTGAGTTTATTCTATGAGGATGGAGATTTGAAAATGGAATTAGTTCCAGAGTTCCATATATATACTCGTTGTCATGTTCGTTGAGGTAAAACAACACGCATTGTGACGTCCGTCTACTAAAAACTCCTGAAAATCGAATCATTCCGCCTGATGCAGGCTTTCCTCGAATCTTAGCAACGATTCGGTTCGTCTTTTCAAGGTGATCTCTAGTTCCGCCCTATATCAGCAGGACTCGTTAGCATTTACACCGCGCCGTAAGACCTCCATATTACATATATATATATATATATACATGAGGGGTATATTTCGTGGTCCTCTGCTCAGCTAATCCTAAAGGATCAGCTAAGCCTAAAGGCGTTGTTATAAGTTCCACCAAATATTTGTATTTCTAAAATGTATAATGAAGATTTGCCCAAAGGAGTTTCCGAGCAAGCGCTTTGGGCAAGTCTTTCACGCCTCGGGCCTATATTTCTTAAAATCGTCCTAATGGATATGTACATTATGCTTTAGGCTGCAGCTATCGCCTCATCCATTTTAGCGATATGTCAGAGAGAAGGGAATTCTCGTTTTCACTATGATTTCCCTCGTACCGTAATAAATACTACTAATTAACAGGTGTGCCCTTCAGAAGAAACGTGATGGGAAGTTTACCAAATAAGCTAGGACAGCACGTCAGTATGACTTGGAAGTAGGCTGCAAAAACTAGGATACTTCACCTCTTCTAGGCTAACCAATGACGTACCACATCGCGCAAATATGATACGGGTCTAAACTGGTATTATAATCAACAAAAAACAGACCGACCAAGAGCACCGAGGGGAACGTCAGAACTTCGCAACGTCTATTTTTTTCATTGTGTCTACGATTTCAAACAATACGGAAACAAATAACTGCCTCTATCATATTTTCAAGTCCAAAGAGAAATACAAGTGCGATTCAACCGCCGCTCAACCGGGCGGATACCCACGTATGTTGTTCATGCTACGCGTTGGCGGCAAATATATATAATATCTCCAAAATGAATTAGTTATAACAAGTGCCATAGGCGGGCTTGGCGATTTTATTTAAGAGCATCCCCCCCCGCCCGCCGATAGATCTGCAAGCCGTAGTGAACGAACGTGCCTCTCCAGCAACACTCTCCCTGGTGTAACCCGAATGAGTTTCCGGTCAAATTTAATGCCTGCTGCAAGCTGCCCGAAAACTGAAGCCGCCTTCGAACGATGCCTCGACCCAAAAATGGGCCTTAAACCCGTCTGGCGCGCCATATTAGTATTAGCGCTCTCAAGAGGGTCGTCATTAGCGATTTGGCTAACAAAACGCTGCAACAACATCACTAGCAGCGCTAGTGGCGTTGTATCGTGCAGCATTAACGGCAACTGATGAGCGTCGGCGCATCATCGTCAGTGGAGTGTGTTGGCCCGCTGAGAGCACTCAACGTAACATTGACACCCCCGTACAAAAAAGGGGGTATTGGACACACTTCAATTCCGTTTTTGTGCTCGTAACCCTTCCAACCTCGATTCGATGGCCCTCTGCACAATCGGCTCCACTGTCAGCTGTCATTGATATTGGGATTCATGGTTCGATCGGCGACATCAGTAAATCAATTGCCCAATACTGTGCTCTATATATACTAGCGCATTGTCGAAAAATTAGATTTACCAAGCAGAAGGTGAGAACTGTGGAAAATTCCACTAACCAGTGATTGGCTGTTATATATTATATAAGTTTTCCGGGCTGACCCACAGCCAACATTTAATGTCCACGGTACTGATTTCGGCATGGCTTCATAAGGCGGACCCCTTGAAAATGCAAATGTGCAATGTGTGTGTGTGTGTGTGTGTGTGTGAAAGCAGTGGTACCGTGGACGTTAAGTGTTGGCTGGGAGTCAGCCCAAAAACCTTGAATAAAGTGGCTGTTATATATTATCTATCCATATTCTAACAGTATAAGCACGTATGTAGTTGTCTGTGTGTGTGTTCCAAACTTCCGGAGGCTGGAGAGCACTGGTTCGAGCCCCGCTTCCATATACATCCATGCGGCTCAAATTGCTGCTCTAATTTAGAATGCTAGAGCGGATCAGCAAGCCCGTCCCGGGTCATGAGTTGACTAACAAAGCTAACATGAAATAAACACTGTCTGGACTATTAATTACATAGACACTACTTTATTGGCGACGTTTTATTGCTGAGCTATCCGAGGCTCTTCGGTTTATACTAAACCGTTTTGAAAAATACGGTAAATTAAGAAATGGACGCTGTTCTTAATTTCAGGTTCATATTTTTGCAACGCTTGCTATTATAAATACATTGTGCAATTCCGAGCCAAAACGTGGTATTGTATTGTATCCGCATCGACAACATATCGCTTATTAGAGACCTCTTTTTAATACCCCGTAACAATGTTACACCTTTCTAACCATATCCATCATTCTTAGAGGCCCATTGGCCGTATCAAATTGTCTTCATCGTTCCACCGTGCACCCTGTTCCGGACGCGTGGTTTTTTTGTACGTGGTACGTCAGTATGTGTCTGTGGCTTACCCATTGAAATAGCTTTATTGGTTTATGAAAGGAGCTGCAATTTCACAGTGCCTAAGCTCTCCTATATGTCATCACGCAGCGGGGCTCGAACCCGCCGCCTCTGGCTTTCGACAGCCAGGGACTTAGCCGCCTAAGCTACCGCGCTTGGCATGACGTCTGGCAATGTAGATCAGTGGGCACCTTCTCCACTGTGCGTAATGGCATGACTATGACGTCAGAACTCTTAAGCTAAATAAGCCTAGCCGCTCTTACAAAGCAATTAAATCAGGCATACACACCTTCGCAGCCGACTAGCTGCAAGACATCCTGTCCCCTGCGGCAATACGTATAGTTACACCGTCTGAGGATAAAAACCTTGCTTGCAGGGTGGCATTTTGTGAAATTAAAGGGGCTTTTAGCGCCCGAACAAGGGGCATACAAAAAGCGACAGAATCACCACCATCCTGAACCCAAACGATCTCCCTATGTCTCTGCCTGTATAGGTAGATAAAAAAACAAACAGGCTGAGTCTACGCACCTACTAGGTAAATGATCTATATGTCAACTCCAGTGGATTTTCCATAAAAAGCGTCCGTGGAGAACCTCTCCATACGTCGACTGCTTGCATTGCCAGACGTCATGCCATTGAAACCATAGTAGTTGACTCTACGTCTAGCGGTTACAAATGTGTGTAATGGTATTAGTTACTCTGGCGGGAGGCCGATTCCGCCGTGAATCACCCGAGTGAACGTGTCGATTAATCAGTTCAGGATGATTAGAGTTTCTCACTCCCAAGTTGTTAATGACCCTTTGGTCTCACTGACGACGGCGGCGGCTTCTTCCCCTCCCTCGGGTAGTCTCAGCCGGCTCACCTGCATAGGTATCCTGGGTTACAACATTCTACAGCCATAGGTGCTATTGTTCTCTCTGGCTATATCTCACATTTGATGGAGTATGTCTGAACACCAGGTTCCCGTGGAATTGCTTCTAGTGAACGTTTCACGGTCGCTGCTATGGCTGTACGCATGTACCATATATCATTGATATTATTATAAATTAAATGCCAAAACGAAAATCAGGAGAATCGTGTTGAGTGGGCGATAGCCACAAGACCTCAACATGTTGTTCCGCCATAGCCACTACTGCTTTGCTCCCGTTGCTATGTTGAGCGGAATCCATTATATTATCGACCATCCTATTTTTGGAGTGTAGACCGACGAGATTTGACATGTAGACCGACGAGATTTGACACCGTGTTTCGCAGCTACCCAAGCAAGTTATCCAGAATTATACGACTATGAAAGACAAGCTTGGGATTGTGCGCATTTTACGCTCCAAACGGTATTTAGTGCCTGTTATTTATATGGTTGTTTAGAAAATATTTCCTTTTCGACCCTGTCATTGTCATGTGACATCGAGACCGACAATAGCGGCAACTAAGCTGACAGTGTATAAAATGCGCCTTCCACAAATTATTGGTATACCAGTCTACCTTAGCGGACGACACTATGCAATTATTCATGATCTATACGTGGCTACCACCGTGCATTCCAGTATTGACATGTCGAACAAATCGATAGTGATACAACATGGTGTATAAGTAAGGAGACCATTATATTCTAGCAAGCCAACCACGAAAAAGTGGACAGTTCTAAACTCGGAAAACTATTGATCTTGGTGGAAAATTGGTGCTTGCTAAACACTCACGGTCATTAGGTGCTGCCTCGCTCTCATCTGCGGTGGCTCTCATCTGCGGTGGACGGTAAATGTTTACCGTTGAGGAACCTGCATAGAATAAATAAAGAAATAAAAGGTATTTATTTAAAAAAAAAACGAAGAAACGCTTTCTGCTTATTCCTGTGTTGTGATTTAAAATATCATAGATATACCATATGTTCAAGGCATAATAAGCGCAGTGATGTAGGTTAAATAGAAATCTCTTGGCAGCCTGCATATTTTAGTGAAACAATGAATACTAATAAATATGATATCATTTTGCCTATGCCTCCCCAAGCCATGGACGATGCCTCTGATCGTTGAAGAAACACAGCTATGCAGCGGTCGTATCAAAACAAAACAAAACTCCCTTAGGGACGACCCCGTGAAGTGGGCAAATCAACAGCAACACAGTGTTCACAGCGCGTAGCGCTTTAGCCTTGACGCGAATCATTTAACCCGCATGCATTCGGCCGATCCCGAGGGGACAGACGATTATCACGGGACATCCGGGGTTCGGGTTCTCCACGCGAGAAAACGCCCTAATCTCCGCATCCCTTATTGCAGGGTAACTTTGAGGATTAGCAGATGTCACGGGGCAGGCGTCGCGGGTTAAGGGAAGCGTCGCTATGGGGCGAACGTATTTGTAGCACGAGAAACGAGGCTACCTGCGATATCGATACAATTCCCCTGTGTCCGCTAGTGCTCCGTCAGTCATTTACCGGGTACGACGTCACCGATAGCAGAGCCGCGACGCGAAGCTGGGCCAGCCTAAACTAGACTGGTAGGCTGTTTCCGAAGCAGTTGTTGACATTTGCGTTGACAGCCCTGCCCTGTGCTTCTGCCGCAGCGATATCGATTCGTACGAGAACAACGAGGCGTCGATTGCGCCACATTTGCATTAGCAGTAATAGAGTGTGGTATATATATATATTCTATGAAGGATGGCAAATGAAATAATATGAATGTTTTATTTTAGTGAAACACTACAAAATAGCGTGACTGTACCACTATACAAATACGTTTAGGTGCACGGTATCCTTGAGTCCGAGATCCAAACCGGGATGTATAATGTCGCTCATTTGGATATGCAAATAACAGCTCGCGTCATCGGCATAACGCATATAATGCATATGTCTCGTATATAGTCTAACTGCATCTCATCGATCGGTCTCTATGGTTCTTCTTATCATTACCGGTCCGTTGACTAAGTATAGGATGGTGTCAAGTCGCAGTAGAAATTTTTACATCCAACGCTAAGCATACCCGTCTCGCGAGAATAAACTTCTCTGAACTGCGTAACTACTACTGCTAAGCAAAATAATGACGCTCATCCCGATATCAGCACTTTCAATCAAGAAGACAGCGTATAGTCTCTCATATTTCGTGGGTTGCCCTGTGAGAGCGTGGCTATGCGCGATTCCGAATCCTGCGCGTCTTAGCAAAAATCGTTACACCTATTAGATTAGGCTAACATATTATACCACACGACAAGTGAAACAAAAATGCATCATTAAACACTAATTTTGGATTCAACATTTTAAACATTTCTAGATTGAAGCACCTTAACCATTTTAGCTGGGACCCACATTTTATCATTTCCATCGCCTGCGCCAAATGTTCGACATATTACCATACTCGTATTCCATAGTGCTCCTTTTTTGTTGGGAACTTGCATTTGGCGTCTTTTTTATGTCCTACACAAATCAATCATGCTCACTCTATCGCGGCACCTACGGAAAAGTCGGGCACATAGAAGTCACGAGATGCAACCCGCGGGGCGCGGGAAAATCCAAATTACGGTCGTCGCCGTCGCTCTCAGCCCGCCATTCCGGTTCTCCGGGTCTCAGCGGAAATGAAAAACGCGGCGTTGTAATGAAAGTCAAACAAACAACGTGTCCGCCGTGCCCATTTGTTGGGAGTTCCTGTTGTCGTGTGAACGCAGAACATCGCTTTTAGGTTTAATCGCCTCTGTTCACTGCGCTCATATGTAGTGAATCATTTTCATTGAATATCTGTGCTGGACGCGCGTGCCTAAGTAAAAACGAGGGAGCTTTTGCAAGCGGATTGAGCATTGAGATAGGCAGAGGGGTACAGCGAGAGAGAGAGAGAGCGAGAGACGTTGAAGAACGGCATACAACTCTTTGGTTAATTCAGCCGGCCGAACCGACACTGCTGTTTACCTAGGCTAAGCGCTTGTCTGCGGGGTAATTGGATGTACATATCATATTATGTAAATGATATTTTCTTGTTGTTTCGATTGGTACTAGCGCGCCATGCAACGCTACAGCCGGTTGGAGAGACGAAGCGACTAGAACAGCTATCTCACTGCTTCGGTGACAAATAGCTGACATTTACGTGGTGTTAAGCGCGTTTGGATATAGCCTTGTTGCACGTAGCTAATGTATTCGAACAGGCCGCGCCGTGAGGCACAGTCATGCAGGAGCACCAGCAGCAGGAAGGTAACTTTTCCTATGCCTACAAAGAGACGTATCTCAAGGAAGACTGGGCGGCCATATTGATTATGATTTTTCGTCTTAATATATACAAACATTTTAAGGGGCAGTTGGAGACAGGGTTTCAGGCGTAGGGCGTCGTGGTCATCCCCGCGAGGGGGTGACCAGAAAATGTAACTTCCCCTCACCACTCGAGTTTACTTCCGTTAATCAGTGGTTGAACGAGTTTAGCTGACCTAAAATGGAGAAGACGAATTGCTTTTTTTGAATAAGATTATAGATGTAGGGTATACAACGTGACGAATCTCGGCCGGGGCTGGCTTAGCAATCATACCCAATGCGACAATTCGCTACGGAAGGACCAACCGCACGCTCATGTGGCGTCTGGCCAAAGGAACTTGATTGACTCTTGTACGTTACTACTAGCTATACGATTCAAAACAATATTCATTGTAGGGCCTATGTATAACAATAAAATGGTTCCAATGTAACCACGAAATGGCTAACGATCCAGGTATCGGTTCCATGAGTGCATAATGCTACTCTGTTGCTATTCAATATGGAGTTATGTCTCGTCGAAAGAGTATCCGTTGCCCCTTGGCTCGGTATAGTCCATAGTAAATGTACATTCTGAATAAATGTCATGATCCCAATTCTCCCAGAAGTTACATTGTTGATAGACGCGTGGCAACATCCACGCGGATTCAAACTGCTTTGAGCTCCTAGAATCGTTTGTCGCGCGAAAGCTTTGTTTTTTTTCAATTCGACACCGCCGCATGCGCCTCACAGGATATACGTGGATCTCTATCTGCCTATTCGTATATCTATCTATAATATCCATCCGCGATTCGATTTCAAATAAGGCTATTATCTGCGTCGCATCGGACATGAAAAAGCACGTTGTGTAAATAATAGACGCACCTGTTATGAACGCTACAACGATAGCAGCAACTGCAGTCGGACACGAATACTACAGACGGCTGTGTGCCCCCTCCACGCGCCTCTGGATTTGCGCCGATCGAGTAGGGAGCCCCGCGTGGATTTCTCAGTCGGATCGAGCGGCTCTTTCTGGTATCGTAGCAGTATCGTCTGCCGTGTGACTCCACGTGGCGAGTAAACAAGGCAGTCAAGCGGAGGCGTAAGGTATCCCTTGGCCTGCGGAGGAGATTGCGCTGAAGGGTAAGAGGGGGTATTATTATTATTATTATTATTATACATGATGATATTTCTTGCCGTTCCGCTGTTTCCGGGACAAGGTGCGGTGATTGGGTTAGTGAGTAAACCGCAGATACGAAGACTGCTGTTCATTGATCCTTCTTATGCGGTAGATTGCCTTGCATAGACGGCATATTCAGACGGAGCGCTACAATACATGTATCGTATACTTAGCAGGTCATCGTTTTTGGAGAGCTACGAAATATCTTTCTTATCTAGCACATTCTACGCAATTGTGGTTAAGAGAAAACACAGTGCTTGTCGAAGGTACCCCACAATGTAATACATTCATTCGGATTGCTTGAAGGAAGTGGGTGAGTGTGACGACTCGTTGCCGGGATTCCGAGTTAGTTGCAAGGATCTTCGCTTCTTAGGAAAGAAGGGACGGATCTCAAGTTATAGATAAAATTCCGACTTCGACTCGTACATTTCATTGCTTTTGGAGTGACAATCGTTTAGCCTATCTCTCACAATCGTTTAGCGATATCTCTCACTGGCTAACTCGTAGAATCACGTTTATGCACATATCTCACCTATTGTAGGTGATCACTAGCCAATGGAATCGCGCGGAGTCCGAAGTCAAAGTCCGTGTTTGCTCCGAAGGGCCGGCTGCGTGTCTGCCATAATCGATATGTCATCACTGGTACCCATCAAGAGCTGTAAGCGTCTCATCGACAGGTTGATCATGCGATTACATAAGAGCATACGTCTCCTAGATTCGTGAGCCACACCGCCGTGGTTGTCCCGGCGCTGAACAACGGGCAGTGCTCCTCTTACTTTCCTGTTCCTCTTCCATCTGGCTCTAACTGACGTCGCGTGAGTCCGCCGTATGTGGAGGCTTTCCGAGTGCTACCAGCCACACGGCATTATGCTGCACAATACGATGAATGTGTGGGTGTGTACGCGTTCGCGTTCATGTGCGTGCCACCCTGCTACAGGCGTGACAACGGTGGCACGCGAAGGTCGCCGATTCCCTGCAGCCTTCGGCATGGCTTCCCCAGATGACCACGCCAGAGATGTCCACCGTCAGAACGGATTCTGGTGGAATTCCATAGTAGTGTATGGTATTGTATTGTATTATGTTGAGCGACACGATGATTCCAGGTGCGAGCGGGCTGCCTGTCCCTATCTATGCATGTAAGGTCCTGTGTGTGCGGGGGTGTGAGTGCATGTGGGTATGTGTCACTCGCAGCGGTGTTCCCAGCGGTCATCTCAAAGGCCGGTCTGTCGGCTGCAATGTGAAAGACACGTTAATGTTAACGTATCGTATCGTGGACCGCCGGCGTGGCTCGTGTCATCTATTTACAAGGTTGACTAACGATGCCCAAGGAGGCCATAGGAACCTCGAGCTCTTGCCACTGGCCAACTCATCGCCCAGAAATGTTTGTCTGATACACACATAGTGAGTGACTGACTGCAAGACATATGCGCGAGCAGGACACGACATCGTTGTTGGTGTCAAACGCTGGGGGAAGTATCCGGATGACGTTGATCTAGGGAATATTTCAGGATCTGCCTACTTGGCGACATGGTGGATATCGTCAAGCCATGTCGCGACGTGTTCGCTGTCGACGAGACGCACGGGTCAAGAATATCTCTTAGGAAGAACGAAGAACGCCAGATAAGGGGTTAGCAAGCGGGCGTTAAGGGCGGGCGGGGGATGGTCGCTGTCTATGCCTCCGCTTGCTCTATGGGGAAACACCTGGATCCTCATCAGAAAGCTTTCGCCCACGTGTGTAACGCCCTTGATGCTAGTGCGCCTAGTAACCGTATCGGAGGAGGGGGCAACGGACGAGACGCCGGTGTAGACGCGGCGAACTCTCTCTAGCCGGAGAGGAGCGGCTGTATCTCGGGGTTTATCATCCACAAGTCCTATCTAGGGGGTGTCGTCGTCCTCTAACCCCTTCTCGGTCACAGTTAGCACCACGGAAGCAGGCAGCCAGCCCGCCAATGGAGACAACACAAAAGCAACTCTTTTCAAGGAGTTATCGCGCTGCGTCAAGCTCCCCTCGCCGCAGTGCCTTTGACACGTGACATGCTCCACCGAAAGTATGGCACGTGAGTCTTGGATTTGAAGGAATGACCACGAACCCAACCGCGGTGCCCATTTTACTATCACTATGCACTAGCCCCATAGTTGTCGTGGTAGCAGCGAGGTATCTATGAAACATTTTGTACCCACTTACACGTCCGCTTCTCCATGAACGAACGACCACGTCTCTCTCCACTCTAATTCCCGACCTTTAACTCGGCTTTGGTCACCGCAAGCACCCTAAAGGTGTACTTGGAGAGAGTGTGTGTGTGTGTGCGTTTCTACGAGCGTGTGTTGCCTGTATTGTTCTTTTCGCGTCTACTTGTCGTCCTAATCCGGGAAGACAAACTATAAGGAAAGAGCTCTCTGTGCGTGGGAGTATGTCAAACCCTGTCAGGTGGCAAGACCTTATCCCGGCTCATCAGGCCAGCGAGGTCAGTCGGGCATCGCCAGCATGAGAACAGATCGAGTCGTTGAAAGGCGTACGGAGACAAGCAGAGAAGACGATTCGTCGACGGCTAGACAGATAGATAGCTGAACTATATACAATGTAATCTTTTTTGTACTTGGAGAGTGAAAAGGCCTATTGGAGAGAAGTACATATATATATATATATCTCTTTGTGTGTATGTCGTGTGATAAGATACTCTGTTTCTGACAACAGCATGGATACGTAGATGATAGTACGCGATATTTATATGATGTCGAAAAAATACACACTTCGATGCGGCAAAGACGTATGTGAGATCCATGTGTCAGGGTGATATCCATTACTCAGCGCCCTACCCGAAGTTATTTGTTATACTTAGCAGATATATATGACCGAGATGCAAAGCAATACAATTTAGATATTATATAGAAACCAATAAGAATTGAGGAAATTAATATTACTACTTTGTTCGCGAACATTTCAGCGCTAACGAGTGGACACTGTGTTTACGATGCGATATTTCTTACAGAGCGTTGTTCATAGTGTGATAAATAAATGAGTCGATATCTTCAAACCACGCGTTACGTATTATACAGATCAAAATGAGCATAGGCAAGGTATTACTGTATAGAGAGTGAACAAAACTGATATTTATTCAAGCATTCACTAATTAGGAATTATTGGGGGAGGAGGGTGATAAGTTGGGGACCGGGCCTGAGGCCGACATTGTCTCGAGGAAAGCGATGGCATTGCCTCTCTGCACAGTGAGGGACAGGCGTTGCAGAAGGAAAAATCCTGCGAAATACTTATGGGCCATGCGCGAAATTATATTTACTCTTCGTTATTTTAATATGCTAATTGGAAGCTGAGTTGACTTCTCTACTTTGATGTCACTCGATAGTAGCTTGTTTGCTTAATAATTGTGTTTTCGAGCTGACCCTCAGCTGCTCCCCTATCTGACAGGCCTCAGCTCTTAACCTTTAGGTATTACTATGAGGATCTGTCGGGGCCACCTTTGCTTATTTTCTTCCTTATTCGTACCTGGCGAGAATCTTCAGATAAAGAAAGATGATAAAGAACTTCGAAGAGTCTACGCGTCTGACAGGATTTGAACCCGGCTTGTTTGCTTGCTATCTGTCTGTGTTTCTATGCTTCAATGGAATTTACGCCGGGACTTCCTTTCTTTGGAAGTGCCCTATAAAAGGTTTTCGGGCTGACTTTCAGTCAATATTTAACGTCCACGGAAGTGCCCTATGTCGAGGTGGTAAATAATGGAGATTCGTTGACTGAGCCGGGGCCAAATCTTTAATTCACGCATTCAGTCGTATGGACGATGGGTCAAAAACCGACCGTCTCTGATGACATTGTACAATATGCATCTGCGAAACGTACATCATCTGGGGTGATATCAATAGACAGACGCTCCCGTACCTTCCAAAGCGGGCTAATTCCTGTGCACGCGACCCTAGTGCAGGCGCAGTGTTTGACCGCGCAACTAAATGCAATTGATTATTGGAGGGCAATTTTTGATTATTACGTAGAAGGGTAAAAGGGAGATCCAACGTTGTCTTAACGTCCTTGTTTCGGTCGTAAAATCTAGCGAACTATAGTTACACCGAGATGAATCGTTTGTATTGCACCATACATTCTGTTGCAGCTTATTCCCAATGTTCACACGAAACAAAGCCGTTGCTTGGCTGGGGCACATATGTAGGAACATGTATACAACGTTCATCTATCTGCTCGATACGATCGCTAGTATCAGTCAAAGGTAAAGCCCACGACAGAAAACTTTGTGTTTGCTGGCTGCTGTGTGTGCGTATACCAATTCGCTTTCAAGCCCCGAAGTTGGACCAGTTTGGCCCATTGGGCGAATGGCACGTACATGTACAGGCACTAAATGACCGAAACCAGTTCTCATGCAATGTTATTCCGTATACTACAGCAAAGCGGCCTCCAAAGTGCACATTCTCTGCACCCTATAGCATTTTTGTCACAACGTCCAGGTTCTTCGACTGTCAGAGCAACCCTGGCTTGGGCAACAAATGTTCGGCCATCGCTAATCTTCCACACAATTCCTTACAGCTTTCCGATGGGAAGCAGCATTAATCGATCTTACCCAGGGACAAAACCTGGTATTAACCGTGAAGACTAACTGGCAATATTTTCACCAAGAAGCTCTTCTCCTTCACATGGCCAATGAGCAAATCCGAGACGACGCGTATCCTGGCTACGCCTGATTTAAATAATAGCACGTCTGATAGTTCAACCGTCGAATTAGACCGGGCAAACCAAAGATGTATCTCCCGGATAACGACCCGACGCAAAACATACATCACACGTATGACGATGCATGTCACACGCTTGTTTACTCTCACGCGTGATGCTATTGAGACAAAAGCCAAGAGTATCAGTAGCTCACACGAAGGATGTAAATCGGCGAACGCCTACTCATTTATCGACTAACGATAGGGATTTCCTGTCAATTCTGCAAGTCCTCGTCGAATGCAAAAGGAAACGTTCGCGACGCTCGTACAAGATGGAGCAGCCGCAACGTACAGCAGGGGGGTGGGGGGTGGAGGAGTTCGTCGCGTTAGTCGACTCTATGAAATCTCTCGTTCAGCTCAACGCCGTTTGCAAACCCGAAACATGCATTCGTACCCGGAACAGTACACTGCTTTGCTTTCCGAATACATACGCACCATGTATCGCGTACCATTGCATCGGTACATTCGTGCCAGATTTCGACATTTATTATAAATGCCATAACACACTCATTGTGTTCATAAAGCTCGCGTATATCTCTGTCCGGCGGCGACACTCGCTTCATCTCACCCCCCGTCGCACGCTTTGCCCACCCTATGAGCAGTACGCGTTCTTGTGCACTGCTGGTATAGCCAGCCAGCGAGCGATTATAGCTGTTAGATCGGTGCCTAAATTAGAATAGTGTCTACGACCACAATGTCATATGTTATACCTCGGCAGCACCAGCACCACGATTTGTATGCCAGCTACATACATATCTCTGCAGAGCTTCTCCGTCTCGGCTTCATCTTCCTGCTCATCGTCGACGCTCGACGCGCAACGCTCTCAGAGAATATCATCGAATACACACACACACACACATGAGGAAGACAGACGCGGCGGTCCTGACCGGCAGGGTAGACAAGCAAGACCTTCCCCCTTTTCTCGTCTCTGTTCAGCTGCTGCCAAAGGCATCACCGTCGCCGTCTGCCAAAGTGCCCCATCGCAAGCCGCGGCGTGGCCGGCCTCTCGCGCTCGTTCGTCTGACCGCTCTACTGCACCGAACTCTCACCGGACGGGCAGATGGATAGCCGCACTCGTTGGGTCGTATCCGGCCCCTCATCACAGGCAAATCTCGCCGCCGGGTGAACCTGTCGGCCAAGCTGGCGTTTAAGCCCGACGCAGCAGCAGCTGCCGCCGTCGTCGTCGTCGGCGACGCCGCCGCCTCTCTGGCTCGGGCTTTTCGCCTGCCTGCGTTCGCTTATGCGGCCTATTTTCGTTCTGAAAGAACGACTGATTCCGCTGGCGAGAGACAACCCAGCAAGAAAGTAACCTGGCAAGCAATCGGCCGGCCAGCGAACCTGCTCACGCTCGCAGTGAGACGGTATACATAGGTGTGTGTGTATGTGTGTCTCTGTGTCTGTCTGTGTTTTCTGCGTGTGCATCAAGCCGGCGGACAGGGCGCAGAGTCAGTGGGGGCTGTCGCACAGCCGTCGACATGATCACTAGGTATATACTAAATGGCTACAAGAGGGAAAACAACAATACAGCAGGCCAGCCACAGCGACCACACACAAAAAAACAACAACGAGCAAACGGCCGCCGAACGACAAACGACAAGATCGGCAAATAGGCAGCAGGCGTGTTGTGGTTCACACTCTGTTTCGTCGAGGGACAATGAACATTACTCAATCGCAGGCGATGTCGACGAAGCAATAGACATAGTTATATTTCGTTATACATAGAATACGAAAGAGAGAGAGACTATGGGGAGAGTGTGTTCGCGAGGTCCTCCTTCGTGATGGTAGCATTCAATTGGTTAACGGCACTGGATGATGGATACCGTTTGATACGTACGCCGGCCGTGGTGTCTCCGCCTTGCGCGCACCTGTGTGAATTACTGGCGTGTTACGGTGAACGCACGCGACGACATCTGCCGTGAGCAGATCATTGGTATTCGTCTCTCGTGAGTAACCTTCCACCGTATTGTACTGCCAGAAGAATTGACCTCGGAGGAGGCTGCTGATTATCAGTGATGACGACCGCAGCTACTGCTGATGTTTGATCGCCAGATGAACACGTGTTTACACCTTGCTGCTATGAATTGTCACGGCCAACAGGTCAGCGGCTGAAGGGAGGCCGCTTCGAGTTCGCGGCGTGAAGTGCAGTGTCGTGACACAGTGGCCACACCGAGCGGTGAGGTGGGCATTTTATCGATGCAAACAGTGGATTCGTGTCGAGTATCATCTTGTGGAAAAGACGTCGTACATATATCCCGCTGTGTTTGTTCGCCAGTTCGTTTACGAATAGGGGTGCGTGTGCGTGAGTGTGTGTGTGTGTGTATGCATATAATCCTGTAGGGTTTCCAGAAATGCAGGAATAAGAGACATCGCCTTTAACGTCGGCACTGAAGAAGCCGGTGGGCACACGTGTCACATTGTGCCGTATCTTTGAGCCTACGATAGCATTCTGCCGTACTTACACTCGTGCAGAACGGTATTTACCAAAGCGGTAAGAAACCTTTACAATATGCTTATGTAAATTAGAGTTGGACACAAACAGATGTATAGACGTGTCAATAATAAACTACTACAATTATTCGATATATGGATATATAAATATATACCTGTTTCATATGCTCGAAACTGGTCCGTACCATACCGCAGGGAAGTTGCTACTGGCCCCATTGGCTGGCCCTCCTGTTTCACAGACCAAGCCAGTTGTTGTTGTTGGCCCGACTGCGCCACAGTTACCGCTGCCGCGAGCGAAACAATTGTGGCGCTGTCGAACGCGGTGAATTGATTGAAACGACGACAGGACGGGTTACATATTTGTTCCAACACAACCTTCGGCCGCTATTTGACACATCTCCTTTGACTACTGATACGTATCGTTCGAGTGCGAGTTCTGCCTTTATGGTGTGACAACCCCCACCATCAAATGGCACTCAAGTGACGCCATGAGGCTGTCATCAGTTGCGAATGCCTGTGGGCCCCCCAATCTGTAGTGAGAATCTTCATCATTTTCCTCCGTACCACCGTCTGATGTATCGATTGACACGTTATACACCACGCGAGAAGAGAATCTTTGCAACTGCCATATGGGTACCAACCAGCGAAATACGCTATACTGAAGCTACCAGATGAGAGACCTGGTGCATGATTCGTGTGTTATATTTTGAAATCTAGATGTATGTCCACATATTGTCCTCCTCTGTAAGATGAAGAACAGACCGCTTTATTTAAGCTCTATCGGGAATGATTCGTGCGGTTATCTTCGCCCTACTTCATGGGCCAAACCGAAACTCTAGTTTATATCGTGACTGCTCTATTCATAAAGCACACATCCATTGAAACCGTTGAATCGACATTCGGTTGGCTGCGTTGTCGAGCTTTCATCAGTGTCGCCATTAGAACCTTTACAGAAGATCGTGAATGTCGATGCGTTGGTGGTATAACTCTTTCAGTGGGCCGCCTTGTCCTGAGGCGGTATTCTCAAAAGTACTCGTGCAACTCTACCGTGAAGTCCTGTACATATTAAATATTCTATTGGATTCTTCCCGGCCTTTTTTGTTTGGCATTAGCGCAGCGTCAGCTGACCAACGACTGCCACCCTTGACTTTTTTAGATTCGTGCCCCGATGAGAAACGCCAGCACTAGATTGAATGCAACCGAACGAAAATAAATCGAACGACCCAAGGCATGTCGACCCAATGACTATTCATTGGTTTCTTGAGCTCTGTACAGACCTTTGAGTGGATTAAAAACGGCTTATAATTCGTTTGATCTGTGCATTATCGATTAGAATGCGGATGATAGCTGAATTCATTCGGCTTAGAGATTTTTTGTAGCGTACATAAGCGAATGTCAGATGACTATGGGGAACTTCTGGAAATGTTTAATCATTGCGAACAGCATAAATTAGGTCATATGCATGTGTCCTGAAATTACCATTTAGGCAAAAAAGAACAAACTTTAGAACCATTGGGCCAAAGAGACATCGTTCTGATAGCTTGACATAACACCGTGGAATACAACGATGAACCGCTGTAGATATGCCTGATATCGAACAGGGCAGAACCTCTAAACGGGGATGGTTTAACATCAACACTTCAGTTTATACTGAAGTCGTTTGAAGGCCGCTTCCGACGTTTCCTCATTGACGAGAACGCTGAACGCTGACAGATTCGTGTGAGTGCACGATTCGCCATAGCAATTTCATAAAGGATGTCGCTTAGTACCAATTAACAAACACACAACTATTTCGGTACATGTATACTATGTACGCATTACCTATGCAAAGGCAACCTGCACATCGATGACGTTTGCTATAGATCATACGCTGATAAACGATAAATCGGTAATGCTTACTAGATATATTTCCGTTCCAGAATGCGGTCGTCAGGATCACAAAAACGAGAAGCAACCCAGCTTTGAGGTTTTTTTTCTTCCGAACACCTGGTTGCTATTTATGTGTGAGTGCTATATCGTACCCTGTAATCCTTCACTGTCTCGTTCCGACTCTAGCAAGCGGTGTTTCTGTAACCTTTTGCTGGCCTGCTGCGGTTGCATGAAGTAGCCGCAGTCGCGGCAGATCTTATTGTTCGATATATAGATTCGCTCTTGTGCCCCTACAGTATACCCACACGTTCGCCAACGGGCACATGCAAAACGCGTCCCGCCTATACTTACCTGCTTTCACCTGCCCTGTTCGATATCAGGCATATAGTGTAGCGGTTTGTCGCTATATTTCACGGTATTATGCGAAGCTAGCAGAATTGATGTCGCTTAGCCCAGTGGTTCAATAGCTTGTTCTTTTTTTTGCCAAGATGTTAATTTCAGGACACACGCATATGATCAAGCGTAGTCGATACCGCAAGCTGTAATTCACGTCACATATGATTAATCGATACATCACGGTATTTGAATTGGACCTATGTTTCTTACATTTCAGATTTCAAGCGTTTGCATTGCATTTAGTTGGTCAAAAGCTGCGGCATGGAGAGCACTCTGTATTGTTAACTTCGCGCGATATTCAATGATCGATATACACTATACTGCACCTTCTCAAATATTACTATTATATATCAAGGTAAACAAGGTTCTACGATTTTGTGGTTGGTATAAACGTTTAAGGTGTCCAAATTTTCCCGCTAAGCAGAAAACCATAATAGTTTAAAATAATTGGGAAGAATATGCGTACCATTGTTAACCGGGTAATGCCCTCACTATGTACCGGGTACTGCCCAAATCACCCGCAGAAGCCATGACAACGGAGAAGGCTATCATCAATCAACAACAGGAATCATCGTATTGCACAACCTCGTGCGAGCCTTCCGTTCGGCAGCGTTGCTCGAGAAGATGTGAAATGAATAAACGTCTCCCCACTCTCTACGAGAGCAGTAAGATAAGAGCATTCGTTGCCTCAGTCAAAGCTCACCTGCAATCAGTGTCCTTAGATGGAGGGTCTCCTAGATGTATTTCACGCTCAGCGGGTACAATTGCCGCCCACTTTTATAATTGACTCATAAACAATAACTAGTAAGTCTCCTATATGTCAGATAAGGCAGAGAATAAGCAAAGGTGGCCCCGACAGGTCCTCATAGTAATACCTAAAGGTTAAGAGCTGAGGCCTGTCAGATAGGGGAACAGCTGAGGGTCAGCTCGAAAAAACAGTATATGTCAGATGATTGATACTGAATTTTTTATATTTCCTATACCCTCAAGATAACGAATTCACTACTGGATGATATGCCTGACACGTAGGTCGTCAGCACTCGACTTTTGTATCCGACATCGACATGTTCAAATTAATATGAACCTGAAAATGAGCTAGTTCTGAGCTGATATTAGTCAGAATCTTCTAACCTGTGTCGAACGACCTTGATCGCGCACTCGATTATGCCACGCACCGACAACCGACTTCAGCATACACTGTTACAGATACATATATGTATATATTGCACATGCGGCCAACCACAAATTTCCTCTCCGAGTTCTTCGCTATCCTTTTCCAGCTGCACTTTCCGCTGTTCCAACGAGTACTTCACCTACAAAGCAGCCGCTTTACGAAATGATAGACGAGCTGTTTCTCTCCAGTTCGGTTATAGGTGTGCCGAAGGCCACCCTGTCGGCGATTGAAGCACAGCTGTCGATCACTCGGTCTATGCATGACGACGTGACGCGTCATTCTGCAGCAATCAGGCTATTTGTGTTGAATGAGTTGATCGAAAGGGTGGCTTGATGCCACAACCACTGCGCAATTGAACAATGCATGCGGGCGGTGCAAGGAATAAAATCGATATATATAGGTTTTCTTTCTTGGGCGCACGGTAGCAGAGTAGCGCGTTGAATGGCGGCGGCGGCGGAAGCGGCTGCGGGTTCTCGATACAATCCTCAGCCGTCTGGCATTATTCCTTTTCCTTTTCTCGTCTCCTCTCTTTTCGTAAAGACTGATCTACACAGCCTGCCTGATATTGAGTGACTGTCTAGTCTCTCGTTTGTGTTCGTAACTATCACTGTTTGATCACATCTCATCGACCGAATGAGCCCCTCAACGGCAAAACGGCTAACGACATCGCAGTTCCGAGGAGTGTGATTTGTAGGGTGGTCCTACCGGCGTTCAGTCACTTGAACAGCTCGCTCACGTACAGATCTTTTCTGAATTGGCGACGATTACGTGCAATGTGTTCAGATGGGATGACACTTTCATCGGGAAATCTCCAGCTGTCTAACTGCGTCTCGAGCCGATTCAGCATTGTCGTACCATCCCTGCTTGAGCGAATGCTGACGTATTCTTTCGGCTAATAGCTCCCTTTGACAAAGAGTACTCGTATCGAGAATGTTAAAATAGTTTAGCTTAGACTGAGGGAAATGCATGACGACGGGGTGTGACAATTAGCGAGTATTACAATTATTATTATTATTATTACAATTATTGGGCCTTTTACATGTAGTCAAAACATTGATTTTAATCCACAAATGTTGGCCATTGTGGCATTTAATTGATTTTGTCATGATCACCATTTTCTGACAGTGGAACCAATTTGACGAAGATACCAGAGGCTAAGCAAGAGAGGTTCGGGTGTGTCACAAGTGTATCACATAATTGTTTTTTTCTAATACGCGTATGGGGAGGTATAGTCCACTTGATGTTCGTACGTTGAATAAATTATTACATAAATGTTTTAATGGAGTCGAAATCGAATAATTAGAAATGCAGAAGCGCGACTCCAACCGGCGGAAATAGACTGAAGCGAGGTCAAAGGAGGACAGAATCTCACGACAGAGCATGTCCAGACTCGGAAACAAAATTAAGGTTAACATCTTTCAATGTCCGCTCACGCTTTGTAGGTTAGCAAATCAGGTGCTAAAGATCCATCATTGAGCAGCTCGAGGAGCACTCGCACAGCTGTCATAGGAAATCCCACATGACTGCCAGATGGCGGATGGTAACGAGAAACTAAGGCCCTCTCTACGAGTGTTTTGGACATTGGGCCTCCTCGGCTTTAACTCGGGGGCTTCTCGAATGCGTTCTACGCTAGTCGAACGCAAAGCTGTAACTTTTTCCACGTTCGCTCGAGGAGGGAAGCCCCTCAAGGTCGATGCCATCGTAATAAACAGTTTGCTCAATAAGACGAAAGCCGAGCCACCTTTCATGGCTGAGTCAGCCATAAATAGAATCAAGTTTATATAGGTCCACGAGGGGCATTTGAACTGCGGCGCAAATCATGAATTTTCGAATTCGGCAATGCAATATCGCTTGCAGTGGTCGGTCACCTGACAGAACTATGTTAACTATCTAAAGGATTTCTTCAATATATATAATATTCTGTTTAGGAATGTCAAATTGCTAATTCACCGGCTTCTAGCTTTGTTGTTGATTCACTTGACGCCATAGACGTTAGCAAACTTAATTGTTCCCCTGGAAGACGAAATTCAATTTGAGTAAATTAACTTAAGTTCAACAAGTTGGTAAACGTAGCAGCGAAAGGGCAGAAAAACATCTCAGAGATATTATGCATGAAGAAGAGAGGGAAGAAGACGAAGAAATTATGCAGTTTTAGAAGTCTCTTTCAGAAACTTCTAAAACTCGAATATTGTTGCTTGCTTTGCGACTTATTTATTCGACAGATATTATTGTATAAATAGGGTCAACTAACTCAACAATCAATATATATATATATATATATATATATATATATATATATATTGATTGTTGAGTTAGTATATATATATATATATATATATACATATACATATACATATACATATATATATTATGAGTATCTACATGAGATTATGCGTCAACTTCGCAAGTTCACGAAGTATTCATAAAGCGTAGTACATTTGTAACAATAGCTAAATATTTGTCCGAAAATACATTCATTTTCACTATACTGTAATTGTATATAGGGTGTTGCTTTTGGTCTAACGAAATTAAACCATAATCTCACAACGTGTCTCACGTAATATCGTATTCACGCACAACGTACTCGCATGCAAATTAAGACCTACCGTCGTTTACAACCACTTTTTAAATGACACTTCTCTAAGAACGAGGATAAACTCCAAAAATCGAATGACTTGCAAAAACCTGTTCCTTACTGTCGTTTTACGTCGACAACTGCCGTCGTACGCAATAACGAAACGTTGGACGGCTGGATTTTTCCTTCTATTTTCTACCCGTTTCTCAGTACTTATTGTTCCACCAACGCTCAAAATGACCTATCATTATGTTATTTCGTATTTCATGTCACGTCTGTTCCAAATTACGAAATCCCTGAACGCATGTTATCTATAACACAATTTAAAATTGAACAAATCGATTCGATCAGGCCAGCCCGCCTGCTCGCTTTCGGTACCCAGTCGGACCTCGGGCCTGAGCGCAGTTTCCCTCAATCTCACTGTACGTCAAAATGTTCATTACCTGCTTACAAATGGCCTGTCCTGAACGGTAAACTTGCGTGACCGCGCGGCAGGCTAAGAAGCCTTCGTCGTTATCGTCACGGTGGCTTGCACGGATCATCTGTTGCAGACATCTAGAAACAGTCCCCCCCGCTTGTCATAGGTCACTGAGTCATTTAGCCGTTTGGTACGAAACCGAATGCATGGCTTGGAGGCGGTTGAGACGGGCAAAGCTTGCCCGTTGGTGTCACCCTGTCAACGAGTTTGCGCCGGCATCGTTAACGCCAACTGTTCAAGCCATCCATACTGACGATAAACGAGGGCCGCCCTGACGGCCATTGCTTATGATGCCTGCCGACCACCCAAAAGTCTACGTGCCCAGGCCGAATACAGCTATGACGAGCACGGCCGAAAGAGACGCTCGGCATGAACGAATAGCCTGCGTATGTCTCCCCCTCCCCGTCGGCCAATTTGTCAAGAAATATCCACCATACCTCTCATACTGGTCAGTCACTTTGTCAAAAAGCCGTTTCTCTTCCGCAACCGCTCTGCTCATTTATATATTTGAAGAACTAATAAATAAACGAAATACGTGTGTCTATGTGTGTGTGTGTGAGTCGACTTGCGGCAGTGTGCTCATTCGGTGCTTCAGGTGACAGGAGTTGCAACTGTTGAACGAACTGAATGAATTGATTGACATAACGCTCGTGTCAAACTAACAGGGGACCATGTTCGAAATATATGTAGTAATAACAGCACAAACGGCGGGTTCCATTCTAAAACGTGTGCAGACGGATTCTTTCGGTAGGAATTGTTCGGCTGGATATATACTGGGTTGACCCGGCCGAATTCTCAGAAAGACGTAATGCAGTGCAATGACAGCTTTGTTCATAAAACAGAACAAGATGTAGGTGAACACAGGAATCGAAAGTTTGTGGACTGGTCCAGACGCGAACAGGCGCGAATTTCGAACAATGGATTTTAAGGAAAAATTCAGACATCAATATCCTTGGAAGAACAACGGCGTTTCATTGTGTTCGGCGTTCTGCAAGACCACAGCGCTGGTCTAATTCGTTACAATTTGGTGAAGAAGTTGAGGACTTTGTCCGCGGGAAGGGTGCGAAGTTTAAGGGGATATGAACCTATAGATGTATATCTGAGAGTGTCAGCAACGATTTCTTTGTCTAGGTCTGTGCGGCAACAACGTTCTAGCTACTAGGCTTAAATGCTACATATGGCTGAAGAGACAAGCTGCCAAAATGTAACTGGAGGTGGTCGGAGCGGTGCTCGAAAACAGCTAGAAGCAGTGGACAAACTGAGAGTGTGTTGTCTGCGTTCGATGCACTGGCCCCTGCACTACGTGTTATATAAATTCCCAGGATCATACTTGAAATATACAATACACATTTCAAACATAAATAGTAGCTTTTTTATGAAAAAAAATAGTACGGCCGCTTTTCTCGAATCAACCTGATACAAGACCACCTTGACATCGAAATAGCAAGGTGACCTACTTTATGGCAAAGCATTGGCACTTCAGTCTTGTTTCGCTAGGAATCGACGGGCCACGACGCGTTCGGTTCGGTGTTGAAACACCAAATCCGATCAGCTGACTTTGTGCTCTTGGGACCTGGGGACCTCTTGGCTGCGCCGCTCGTTGAACACAATGTTGAGGCACTCATCGACAGTGACGACACACCAGAGGCCAGAGTTTGGGCGACGCATGCGTCGTGCTATTTTTGCGCCCACGCAGAGTTACACAGCTAAACACTAACGCCACTATAGTTGCTCAATTACATTCTGTGTACATAGCCGATGAGGCGTGAAATCGATAGCAGCCGTGGGCCTCCGCCGCCACCACCACTACCACCGCTAGAACGTATTTTGTTGAAGGACGTAGAGGAACGACCAGGAGCAAGCAACGTAATAGCGAACGTAAACGCGCGTCACTTTGAAATGTCGCTCCCCTGCAGAAAAAACAGCAGCAGCAGCAGCAGCAGCAACAACAGAAGCGGATATGGCTTGAATGTAGGCGGTCATCAAGGAATCAACGGGGACTAAGGATAAAGTCTATTTTTCGCGCGCACGAATCTAATATCCATCCGAAGATTGATGCATAACCAAAGCAGCGTATTGAGATAACGCTGCTGTTGTGTTCTGCCTCTCGGGTGTAGTTGTCTGACGATACGGATCGACTTCGAATATTTATCGTCTCGTTTACGACAGATTCCGGGTAACGCATGTCGTCTATGTAGAGACATGGCAGAAATCGTTGCACTCGACCTGCTCGATGGCGGAATCATCGGCAACTCCGACAAACTAGCACTCTGATCAAGCAGCCTATTCTAAGATACGCTCACGTAGTCGAGCAATTCCCTTGTGGGGTATCCTTTTTCCCTCGGCAAACCATCGGGACCCGTGATTCGATCCAACGCGTGCGTTGTTACTCGGCGTATCAACAGCATTTCTAGACGCGTGTCTAATTTTTGACGAACCACTCGATTCAGTTCAACGTGGTGGTGGCTTCTGAAGGAACGTATGATTTAATACGGTCTCATGGGGCTTCCCTTCAAACGAACACAACCTTGTCCACAGTTCGAGAATGATTGTTCAAGAGACAATGAGGCAATCCTATCACATAGCTTTGACCCGGCGGCCTCATCTAGCTCAAACGTTCGAATTGATTGCTGGACTGGGGCACGGCCGAGTTATAGTTTTGAAATCGCCTGAACGGCCCCGCTCTGTGGCTTGCTGTGTCGTTGCACGACGTCATTGCGAGCCTAGCCTACGTGCAGGGCTCGCGTTGTTCGTTGTTCTTCATCGTTCGCGTTGCTCGACGAGACGTATTGTGTGTTGCGCTAGACTGATTTCAATGCCATGTATATATAACATCCGGCGGTTCTTTCTCACCTTCCGAGATTCGAGCCTCTTTGACAATGGGCTGTCAACTCGAAGGCAAGATCTGCCAACGACAATCGGACTTCCGCGTCAATTGATTCAGTCGCTTGAAATCGACGTCGCAGCCAACCTCTTCATGTTGTTCGAACACTTCCTCTTGATTACCTGTGCTAGCGTCATTCTATTGCCGCTGGCGCGAAACCTCAAAATCTCGAGATTTCGCACCATCAGCCCCATGGTTGCGCGGGCCTTAGTGCGCGTGCTGCTCGCACTCGATGGCAGACGTGTTCAGCCATGACCTCCTCACGATCCGATGACTGTGCTTTGCCTGTTTCACAGGTCACGGGCAACGGGTGGGCTGGCTTGCTCGCACGCTCGCCTCATACAATGATATTGATAGAAATCGGCCGATCATCCATGGTCTCGCTGAATGACAGTAGAACCGGGTAGCTTTTCTACAGACTCGTCTTTATAATTTTTGTACACAGAAAGCTGTAACTGTGGTTGGGCGTACGCCGTTCTGTGGCGCTCCGTCCGAACGGACAAGGAAGGATCTACGAGCAGATCGATCTTCGTCTGCTAAACCTTTCAATCCGGTTACCTCGGATTGGTTGCGTTCCTTCAAGACTTCAACACTTGAACATGCTTTTCAAACCAGCTGGACCACCCCTTCGCTGAGTGTTCACCGAAGGCGTTGCATCAAATGTCGACTCTACGCTACGCTGGCTAACTAACAACAGCAACGACAAAAGGACATAACACACACAGACACACAATGGGTGGCAGGCGAACTGCTTTCGTTACCTACTCGCTGGTGTTCAGCTAAAACAATTCGTTGCGAAATAAAATAAAAAAACTCGACATCAATTCTTTTGACTTTCGTCACACCTAGTTGATATTAACAGCTACTCGACAAGCATAGTATTATTGCTGGCGTCCACACGTGGTGTGACAGCTGTGATCTCCAGAAACCCAATTTGGTACAGGACATCAACAGTACGTCGTTTCATTCTCGAGCGTGTTCCACATCTTCCAAGCACGGTGTGCATCAAGAGAAAAGTTATATATTAGGTACACGCTAGGCTGTGCATTCGGTCTCGGCTGTCGGACTGTGTAAGTGCACAGGAAACTATCACTGCTCGACTAGATCGTGAACAGGGGGGGGGGGGGGGTAATGCAAAAGTTTACAACGTATCTAACCTAACTAGAGCTAACTGGCCACAATCTCTGTCCGCTCAAAGGGTACGGCGTGGGTGGAGCTAAACGCGAGAACTACCTCGACAGAATTCAGCATAGCATCGTATCGCGGAAATAATTAATCAGCACGTCCATGAAGTCTCACGGGACAGAGAGATAATCTGGCGGACAAAGTGAATTTGGACGTTGTATTGACAGCTCAACCCTGCCCACATCCTGTCCGGCCTCTCGTTTGAGTTCCCTTGCTTACACCTATATAAGGGATCGTCTAGAATATGCTGCTCCGATTCATACAAGCTTTTGCATAGTAAATTCGAGTTTCGTATGCGTGGACGTTTTTACATTGATTGGCTCGAGCTTGCCCTGGGCCAGTCTGTATATATTAGTATTTCCGACTCGTAGACCCGTAAAGACTGGCAATTTGAAAATATAATAGAGAATAGAGGGGTACGCGTTTATTCATATAATTAGCTATAAACGTGAAATACTCTCTACGAATATGTCAAGGAAATGCCTCGTCGTATGCTTTATGCTATGATCTCAGTGGCACCATAGCCATGTGCCGCTATCGAAGTAATTTTTTTAATACAATATCTATAGGAAGTTGGGACGTTGGACAGTCCCTTCGTCGGTTGCTTATGACGTTAGCGGGCTCTTTGAATTAGTACGCTGTGTGAATGCTACATCAGCTGTTGCTTCGATGTAGACTGATACACAATAGCTATATATTGCCGCAAAGAATATAAATAGGGGTGCAAATGAAGCCAGTCTTCATTTGTACCGCTCTAATAATGATATTAAAAGCATTAGGCTACTTAACGATACTTAATTAGCCTATTCCGAGGCGAGGTCATGGGCAACAACTGTATATTAGAGCAGGGTTATGTACGAACCTGTGTCTCACTTCGGCAATATCTAGATATTATATTTCATTGATAGATCGTTGCGATGTTTCGAGCTCAAGAAAATTATCACTAACGAAGGCTATTTATATTTGTATACAACAATTATTATTATGAGTTGGGGTAGTGGAGGTATCAAGACCATTGAAACATCGTCGGAACATTGTAAATCATTTTCTTCCAGAATGTCGCCATAGTTTCCAAACATCTCGGACACGCGTTGCTGCAAAGTTTGCCAAGTTGGCAGAGCTGCCTAGATCTTTATACAATGTAATTAGTATGAGACAGTACAAATTGATATAACGACCACGTGTTGAATAGATTCCTTCGTTGCAACTCTTAGCAATAACACTTCGATGCCGTACGCCAACTCCGTTAGGTATTCATATCGGTGTTGCTTTCAAACGCGAATTAATGATCACCGATCAAACAAACACTTTATTTCCAAGGTTACATTTGCAAAGCAGCTCGATTTCCCATATGCACATACTCTAGGTACATGGCAGGCGCCCAATTGCCACAGGCATTCTCTTGACGACTATAATTAACAGATCGATTTGTAAGCCATTGGATATATACGCCCTCTAATCGAGTATTTCAACATATAACTCAACAGCACTCAAAATTTACGAAGGTGTCAGACGACCACAGAATTCATCTCGAGGTATAAGATGAGATGTAGTCGATGTCATAAAATTTCTGTCATGTATGAACCGACCTACGCGGCTCGGCTTGAGTAAATTCGAATTTGATGAATTAGATCAATCCGCACGACATAATCGTTCTCCATGACTGGCAGTATATCGTCTCCACAATAGCCACTAGGTTAAAATGCAGTGCCACCATCGAGGCGGTATCGACAACGGTGTATATGCTGGCTAGACGTCCTTGAATGGCGTGTTGACAAAAATGGTTGATCGTCCTCTGATCTTGCCTAGCTGCCTCAGGTTAGCCATAAGCCGATCATTTGCCTTTAACCCAAATCAGAACATATACGCAGTCTGTATTTATTTTCGATTAGTTAAACAATATTGTAAATATACGACAATTGTAGAAGCAGTTGGCTACAGGGTGTCAGGCCGAGGCTGTCATGGTCCTGCAAAATATATTCATTTCCATCTTAATCCAGATTTGCGTAGGGGTATGATGTTGGCTTGATCGTCCAGCGCACACCCGCTCAATTGAGATGGAAGGTGGGTCCACTCCATTGTTATTACGGGATGCTGGGGGTCGACGCACTCTTCGAAAGCATTTACACGTACCACACGTAATTTCTCATCCTGTTCCTCTCATAAGCACTTGACACGTGGAGGAAGAGTTTGAAAATGTTTCTTGCGCCCTATGGCTATTTCGAAGTCGTGGGTAGTCCGCTCCGAATGTTGAGACTTAATGGCTCATTCTTAGATAGTGACAGAAGAAGAAAAATTCGCTGGCTAGCGGCAAGCTGGTACAATTCGGTCCAGTTGAGCACATCCAGTTCGATACCAACCTTGCTCCGAGCCTCGTAAGAAGCAGAGAATAGAGCATGATAGATACCAATTTAGTTGGAAGGTTGCTTGATCCTCTCTCTCTCCCCCTCTTTCTCGTTTTTTGTGGGTAGATATCAGTCAATCGCTAGCTCTCAGTCCGTTCAGTAACGGACTCATATCATGGAAATACGTATGAATTTCCATCAGTCTTCCACTTCTTTTTTGTAAGGAATCGCATGAAGACGTTAAGCCAATATCATACGCTTTATAGAACGGATACGTTTAACTTTCGGGAATGATGTGAGAAACGTGGGATTTCAGAGTATCGGCGTGAAGAGGCTATTCGTTAGAAACACCCCGCGATAGCCTAGTGCCATCCCAGGGGAATTATATAGCCTCTTCGCACCGCATCCGCGCATCCGATTTGCTGATAGATAGCTATTATAGCTGCTCTTGAAAACTTTTGAGGGCCCCCCTCTCACGGCTGGGAATGGCTGAGAGATCAACACAGGCTGTGAAAACAAATGTGATGGAAATTAAAGGGTCCTCTGATCGAAGCAAACACAATCAACAGCTGGGTTGCTGCTGTTCTTGCGGGCGTCTCTCTTGTGCTATCGGCCGGTTGACGGAATGTTGAGATGAGATGAAACACAGTAGAAAGCGCGAATTGTGCGACCATTTGCAAATTTTTATTCGGGGTGCAAATTGTATAACTGAGTAAATATCGCTAAGTATATATATATATATATATATATATGAGAAAGAACACCTTTTAAGACAATAACTACTGCTCGGCAGTACTAGTCTCCATGGACAAATGTCACACGGTCTCCTGACGTCCAGGTCTTCATTCGAGTTTTGGAGGGAGATCATATGAGATGCTACACGGTAAGTCGGCTATGATAAACGATTGGACACTTCATTGTCAACGTGTTTACCGAGATAAATCACAAGGTAAATGTATTTTCATTTCAATTGTTTATCAAATAAACATGAAATCTAAATTAAACCTGGTAATCCTATTTTGTTCCTGTTAGTCGCTACCAATCAAGGTACCGGAAACTTTCGCGATAATAATTCATTTTAGTGGACGAATTTATATTTCGTCGTGTGCAATACGTCATGCAGCACCGTCGCAATTGAAATAGTTCACCTTAGCAGAAACTGAGTTGTCGGGTTATAGGGTGAATTCGTTAAGTGTCGCAAAGCAGGAGAAGCTTCGCAAATACGGGATAGTCGTGTATCACTACCGGCACTAAGACAGAAATGTCCATTGCTGACAGTTCGGCTTGTCGTAGAGAGACTGAAAAATCTCACAAATCTCAATTCGGCAGTGACCGAGGTTGAGCCTTTGATCTCTTTAATTGAACTGCACCGATCAATCGATAGCCCTTAAAAGTCGCCCGACTACGATGGGGTGTATTGCGTTTCGATTGAGAAATCCCAGTTTCGAATGCCCCCGGGCAAGTTCAGGCAAACAATTCCCTGATCCGTACGATTCGTCGAAGAAGCCGAATGTCTACGGTCCACGAGTAAATTTCGGCTCACCATCTATCCTCTGACCGCATAGGTTTGGGCATGCGGCCGCTGCCGAGATGTTTGGAAACTTTTATCGAAACGTCACACTCTCTCAAACATATGGCGAACATATGTCAAGATGAAAGGTCACTTCGTCTAGAGCCAAATGGCAAAAGCTATTAGAGTCGGGCAGAGGGAGTTGGTGACTGCTTAGTCGAAATGGAAGTTGGCATAGTCTCCTACCAATCCGTTTTCACAATTCGCGCTCTCTCGCTAACACCATAGAGGAAATAATCTCCTAACTGATTAGCTTGCTCCGAGTTAGAACTGTAGTCATACGCTTGCAAAGTAAACTCCAGGAGGTAATCCTTCTATCTGACAAAATACAACTGCATAACAACTCTTTTTTTGTAGTGCTAAATCGTATATATATATATATATATATATATATATATATATATACTAGAAATCTCCCTGTAGTATAAGGATCAGTTTTATCAATTTCGTTGAGCGAATGAACCAATAGCCTATTTCTGAATGGCATATTTGGAAAGTTCCACTTTTTGTGTACGTGACCGACTGGGTGAATTGTGAACAACAGCTTTACGATAGCCCAAGGGTATGAATTCATCTTTTATGGTTATGACGTGCTATTCTGATGGGCTAAACCCACACGGCATGGGCTATTGTGCGTTATCCATAAATGTCCACGATGTGGAGAAAGTAACGGTCTCACCAATTATTTGTTGAATCGTTTCCCACGTCGCCATCTGCTGCTATAATGTTTTTTTCTAATCTTCATTCGATTGAAGAGCGGACAACGAATATGAACAGCATGCAACGACAATATCCAACGAAATATCTAACAATGTTGGTTAATTCATACGTACATTTTCATGTCACTGGGTCTATGAATCCAACGTCTAACAAGACACTGAGGCTACAATAAGCATTTGTTTCTGGATGCCGTTGTCCTGCCGACTCTAGCCTGAATCCAACACTAAGACTACGACACATTGAGAATTCGCGACCGATGGTGCGCTCCACGAAATAATAGCTATGTCCAGACCATATGCACGGTAAGGTTATCGTCTTAATTATAGAAGCATAATTATAACGCCACAAATAATAGCAGCACTCGACTTCAGATGCAAGACGCGAGTATATGAAGAGCATCATATACCGAAGCCATGTAGTGTACTACTTGAATTGGCGACGCAAAGCACATTTCATACACGAGTCTTTTTGTCGTTTCTACACACCTATACATCTCTGCCTACATCTGTTGATAGCTAGCTCAGCATCATCAGCCATCCTCGAAATCGAACGATAACATCTAATCATGGTTACATTGATCTACAGAGATCCTCTTGAAATGGTAAGCAACGCAAGTGAACAGCAATTTGTCGGTCTCTTCACGCTGCTGGTAGGGAAGCGTACATAATGGGCCAAAAAGCAAGAACAACGCTAACTACTGGATGGGGAGCTCTCATGTTTACGACTGCTGTTTACGTCACTGGGCGTATATGTGTGGGTGTCACTGTAGGTGACGTTGAATGTATCTAATCTTGTATTTATCAAAAAAAATAAATCGAATTCGCCTCTCTTAGTAGATATTGCAAAGGGACACAGCCTTGAAGTGGCAGTGGTAAGCGATGATGCCTTGGTCTGCGGACTACGAGGCAGCATGACCACCATGTAATGGTGTAACACGAATTCACTTGTTCGGTTTGACAATCTGACCCATCATAGCAAGAACGACAGGAGGGTTCATTGCGGGCAGACAGATGCACTTCGACTACGCTCAGAATCACAGCTGAACACGCGGGTGGATAAACAAGTAAAACACGTCAACCATTGACAGGCCAATAAGGCCGACCTGTCTACCCTCGGCACACGCATGCTGGTACAAATACGCAGGTGGAGTCGATAGACTGCCCGTTAAGCTCTGAGGACATCAATGTTTGTTTGTCACCTTGCTGATGTCACTTGATCGCAGCACAGGACATTGGGGAGGAAGGGGTGCCGTTGAAGAACCCAACTGAGAGTTCCGTTAATCAATTTCTAAAGAAGCGATCCAGCACCTTTAGTTTCTATCTACAATTGCAACAGCACTGAAGGCAGACGGCGGCCAGCTCGGTGACGTGGTGGCGCGTTCGTGTGCGCCTGTCTTGGAATCGGAAGAGGGACGTGGGTGAATTGGTTCGATCCCCCCCGATGCACATTTACATTTTAAGGGGTCCGTCTCATGAAGCAATGCCGAAAGCAGTACCATGGACGTTAAATGTTGGCTGTGAGTTACCCCGAAAGATTGAGTTCTTAATAAGTAGACCGCGGAAAACGCAGGCGTATTGATGGTAACGAAACTATAATACAATACGACGCCTAAACCACGAATAGTGCGGGAAAAAAATGCACCAGAAGGCCGAGGCGAAGTACTAGCAGCAACCGCAGCAGAATTCATAACAAATATTGTACACGTTACATTAAAACAATTTACAAATAGCGGAACACGAAACGCGCGGCCGGCAACTTTTGTAGAAAAGGTCCCACAGACGTCATCTCACTATATCCCCCTAGCCGTCCAATGTTCATGTGTCTCAATTGGCAGCACGAGTGGCCTCCCCCCTATGGCTCACCTCATCAAATGATCAGAGTTTTGTGTGCTGTTGTTGTTGTTGTTCCCGACAACCATGCAACACAGTTGTTACCAGGCTTGTCTATGCTCTCTGCTACGTGGAGCGGCGAATGGAGGAAAAAGCCTACTAATGTAAACAGTTCTCTGTCTCCTGATGCCAATTCGACTGGCGGTGGCCCTGTGTGTCGGGCTGTGTATCCGTCCGTCTACCGCATAAGCCGGACAAACGGAATTGGACGTGCACAGGATCAACAATGGCAATGGTGAGTAGGCTTTTGGTAGGCCATTGGTCCCCTGCTGTGGAGGCGTCCGCCCAACGACCGTCACCGTGGGCTGTTTCCGTGAGCACCCGCAAAGCGGGCGCAGGTCACCTGTATCGCCTGAGCGACAGAGACGAAGGGCAAGCTGAAATTTTGCTCAGGTTTAATGAATTCGTCCTTATTCGGATTGGCTTATTCTATGGTCGATTGTCCGAGGGGAACAGGACACGAAATACAGGGAAATATTTTGGAATAAAGTACGATAGATATGTCCGAGTTCTAAATATTGAGCCCAGGACCTTGACAGGTTTCTCCCGTTGTCAATGTCATGTAAAATAGTCATACGGCCATAATTTCAGGAGCGAAATGAACCGAGATGCGAATAATCTGTGTGGCCCGGCAATTATAACGGTCCGTTTTCTTCCGCACATTCGTGGAAGTTAGGTATGATATAACCAGCGCAGTGGCTTGGACGGCTAAGTCTCTGGCTATCGGAAGCCAGAGGCCGCAGGTTCGAGCCCTGCCGTGTGACATATAAGAGAGCTTAAGCATTGTAAAATTGCAGCTCCTTCAATAAACCATTAAACCTTTACCTTTACCTTTACCCTCACCCCCACCCCCCCCCATAATCCCTAGAAATAATAATTGCTAACTACTGTATGTTTGAATAAACTATGATCTACAAGGTCGCTTTTGAACCCACATTATGCCACCGGTTCCAAATGACCTTTTACCAACTCGAGACGACTCCATCATCGCTTCGTCTCTATCGCTTGTGTTATTACTGCTTTTGTCTGCGTTCAACTCTTCCGCTCTCTAAATGTCCACCTAGGCTTGACCTTTTTCGAGTTGTCTGTCTGCGCGTTGCTTACCTTTGACAATGTTCGGGTAGAGTCAAGTTCGGATTGGCTGAGTCCCATTGGCGTTGCTCATTTCTCACTGCCCACGTCGTCTGGCCTCCAGGCTTCGTCTCCCAGCTGCACCCAGCGACGACCACAAGGTCTTCGCATTATTTATTTCAGTCGACAAGCAAGCCACGCCCTACCGCGGTTGCCGCTGCTGGTGTCAAAGCAGCAGCAGGGACAGCCGGTTACGGTGGGGGGCTCTTGGGAATCGGCAGACCCATGAACAAAATGCAACAAAGTCCATAGCGATCAAAACGATGAGGTTACTGCCGCTGCTGTTGCTGCTGATTTTCATGGCGCTGATCGTGCGAATTAAGCAGTGGTCGCAACGACAGTAATATCGCTGCGTAGCAGGCCACGTTTGCGCTATCGGAGATCAGGGCTAGGCGAGCGGCGGGGGTATCGGTGGTTGTTCCTGATGACCAGGAACGAATTACCGTGGACAGCACCGTGGGGCCGTTCCGGGGCTGAGAGTCAGCCCTGAAAACTTATAGGAACGAATAACCGTCCGAACGAGCGGTCTCTAATCTCAAAAAGGCGATGTTTTTCGAACTCGTACCGGGAGTTTCGTCCCGTTTTATGGACGATGCGGCCACAGATGAGGCTGCAACGTCACACGAAAACTTGCTCCGTCTAGGCGTATGTGGATGGCTGGGGCCGGAGCCCGCCCACTGGTAACTGCGAGCCCCAAGCGGCTGGTTGGATTGTTATTGTATGCTCTGCTACACATGGCCGGTCGTGAGGAAAGTTTGTTGGTCAAAGAACGAAAACGAAGAAAAAAGGCAGCAGCAGTGGCAACGAAGAGTAAAAACAACGTTGTGGAAACAAACCTCACTCTTCGATTGAGTTTGAAGTTTGTGGTCTGTCGCGTGCGTCGGGTAATCGAAATGGAGGTAGAGCAGAATACACAGAGCGAGAGAAATGCCAACTGATGCGTCCGTAGACTGAAATAGACTGTAGACACAAATCAGTAAGGGTTGTTTCATGGATAGAATAGTAATATGTTATCGAGCAGCTAGAAATAGGAAAAAAACGTATGATTTTAAATTGGGTTGAGGTTTGGATCCCTCCACGGTGTGCGGGCTAGGCGAACAAAATGCATCAGACGGATGAGGTAAACTGTCAAGTGAGAGAAATAGAGACAGAGAGAGAGAAATAGAGAGAGAGAGAAAGTGAAGAAAGAAAATTTAGCACTGTCTAGTATATTTCGATATTTGCTTTCTTATCGCTCATTATAATCGTATTCCTATATATCCTTGAGTGTGAAACCAGTGTTGACAAAAACCGCCAGGGAGTTCTCTCTGGGAGTTCTCAATTCCTTTTGCACAGTAGAATTCCTCTATTTTGGTCAAAGGAGGCAATTCAGTAGCAGGTCAACTTAATGTTAGCGTCTCCCCTACGCTAACATTAAGTTGACCTCTTCCTACACTCTGTCGAGCAGAGTGTAGTTCAGATTTGAGGTTAGCAATGAATAGCTTCCCCGCCGATTAAGCTCTTCAGGTCGTCGAATAGTAACTACCCACACAAAAACAGATCAAGCTTATATCTAATAGCTTATATATCTCATAGGCTACATAGCTGATAACTTTAGAAATGTAGCTACCCACGAGCAAGCGATAGGCATGTTTTTCACCTATACCTGCTTCGTTTACGCCTCATTTCAGAACAGAAACGGCAACAAGAATAACTCCTGCTGTCAGCCGACACAAAACGGACCCAGATTCGCGGCACTCATCTTTCGATCAATCATCCTCGTATCGACGATTTGCTCCGGCGGCGGCGGCGGCGGCGAATTAGTGAACACCAGCAGCTAAACAAAGCCTCTTCATACAGCGTACATTTCGCGATGTGGCTGTACATTGCCTTCTTCGCACTCGTTGGCTTCGCCGTGCTGACATTGATCATTCGAGTTGTGATACGTACCACGGTGTACTATGACCACATTCCCGATCTTAATGGCAAGACAATTGTCATAACAGGTGAGAGCAATTTTGCTTTGGGGCAAATCTTGCCTCTGCGGGTTTGTGACGCGTTATGTACATATATATCATCAGATGAACGAAATGTACACAGGTGGTAAATACTGCTGAGAGTGTTTGATTGTGAAGCGACCGAAGTTCAAGTGAATACACGCATATGCTAAGAAGTGAGAAATTTATGAAGGGGCAGGTAGAACGTGTGTGGGCATGGCAGCCCTGCTTCTGGGGGAGGATGGTTCAATTATTTACTATTTTCCTAAAAGTGTCCATGGCACCTTGAAGTGGGCCAAAGGCCGCATACGTTTGTAAACGGAAAGAAACCACCCACATGTGGATTTTCCGATAGCTGCCTATCAGATAAACTCCCCGCACATATGTGACTCGTCCAGCTATATTTGACCACTTACTTTGGGTTTATTTTAGCATCGCTCATGCATAGGTGGTGGTGGCAGTGGTGATGTCCACCATGTGTGAATTGTCTGACTTCGGTGTGGGAGAGAAAGAGTGTGTTTGAGATATGGGATGTTATTAAATATATAACAGAAATTCATAATTTATTCACACGATATTGTGTAGCATAATATATGCCTAGGAGCCTAGTAAAATGGCACAAACAGTAAAAAGTAAGGAGAGCGTAAAACAGTAAAATGTCTAGGGTAAGCTCGTGTGGATGGGCACATACACATCCGAGAATAAACATGTTTACGATAATTGGCCGACTAGATGGGTCAGCAAGATTGATCGAGTGCATCCTCCAGCATGATGATATCTGGCGCAAACATTATTGCAATATTTCTCACTGGTAACTTAAAATGACGCCGTAGATCTTCAATAAATAAGCGAGTGTCGCCAAGGGGGTGGACCAGTCTATTCCCCGCCGAACCGTGTAACCCCACAACGCGTTTCAGAAATGCAGGCTTCATTCGGTCCAGCCTGCCCTTTTGTCGAATGACACGATGTATTGGAAAGTTCTTGACAATCAATACGCGGCGTGGGTTGCGTACAGCAACGTACTATTGTATTTGAGGTCATGCAATAAATAATTGAAAATGGCAATTTTAAATAATAATTTTAATTTTTTAAATGGCTTGTTTGAGGACATTTATACAAATGGTTTTGGCAGGGCTCACTTATGTTCGAATACACATGTTTAGATTGTCTAAGGGTGGTATTTGGGATACAATAGAACTAGGTGCACCTATAGCACATATAGGCCGAAAACAGCGTGAACCTAAAAGGCTTCAAGGAGGCTTTATCTAACCTGCAGGGATAACATTGTCCGCCAGCGTTCAGTTGTTATCTGTCAACCTAGCTGGATAAAGGTAGCCAAATTAGGTGAGCTTTGGGCTTTGACAACCTCAACTAAATATAAAAGGATGAGGCGGGACTAATTACTTTCATTGATGTCAACTAACCTCAAGGGTTGCAATTCTAAAATTAAACTAACTTCGTATATATTGTATTACACTCTAATACCCGTCGTACAGATTGACTATTCTAGAGTTACCAGGCGATAAAAACCTTCCTTTGTGAATGGTCTATTTTGAGAATAACGGGTGCTTCACAACACACGTGGGTATATTCACAGCCATCAAGACAACTTCTTCAAGGACCTTCTCAATGAACCCGAAAAGAGCAACGATAACTATTCCATAGGATGCGGTCCCGGTTGTAGCCGTCTGCGGAAAAGGGAATTGCCTATGGCATATAGGTAACTTTATATCCTCATGTTCGGCTTTTCGCTCTAAATTGGTATCCTAGTTGTCTGGACGGGGACCAACCATGACATCAAAATGGCTATTTATTCGATCACAAGGTCACAAAGCGCGGACTGCCCTATTGGTGTCAACAGAAGCTCCCCTCTTGGAAAGAACGACCCACTTATTTTCTGGTATAGAGGACTCCCAAGGTATTGGCGTCCTATGCCAAACAATGTTCGAATGCGTAACGCTAAAATGAAATATGACCCTATCGGCGACAGTAGGGTGACGCACAATGCGAGCTGGACCTTGAAGAACGCGTGGCCCAATAGCCTGTGGGTAAATTAGCTGCCTTATTATGCTAAAATGATTTATGGAGACTGGGCTGTGAACTTAACGACACCGATCCTTCATTATTGCTAACTTCGTAAAAATTACCGAAACATCATTGAGGATGGTATTTGCAGCCGATTTGACGACTCGATGGCGAATTTCACCAAACTCTAACGGCTTTTTTGCTTAGATTCAATGGGGTCCAGTCCTGCAAACGCACGCGAATTGAAAACCACGAAGTGTGTAATCCATTCCTCTCTTATTTTTTTGTTGCTGACCAGGACGTCTCTAGGTATCGGTTTGCTAAAGTCGAAGATCATACTTTCACAGAAGAGGTGGAAAAACTCTCCGTTGACTTTTGTTGTACGTTACCTCAACGACTGTATAAAATTCTAAAACTGAAACATGAACAAAACAGTAGAACTGCAAAGTACAATGGCAGCCAATTCGCAGGTTGACGTATTGTACCTGCTTAACCTGGCAGCACAACTTTTTGAGGGGTACTTGTTCGTCAAGCTATCTTCAGCTAAATGATTTCACAAGATCTGTTTCGATAGACATGCCCTGCAGGATATAGGATTTCAATAGGCGATCAAACTGTCATTCAGTCTGGAGAACAAGGGACATAGTACGACCCGTTACTCTGTTCGACAGCTACATATCTATTATACATAGAAATTACAGAAATAAAAATTCTTCATTCTACTCTTCCGGTGGGCGAAACAATTTCGATGAGTATAAATGGAAACGGCATAATTAGTTATCCCACAATTAATTAGATAATGAGCTCTGATTGGGATAGTGCAGATGTTGGAAGTTAGACCTGTACAGCTTTAGTGCGCTCAACCCACATAGCCAACAATACTAATAGTTCGCACGCGCTTTCTCAGATTCCAATATTTCAACATGAAGCTTTCCCATGAGTCACGCTATGATCGCTACCACACCTTTTGAATTGGACGTGTTAGAAAATGTTCCCTCCATAGGTCATAAGGTCTCCTTTGTAATTAGTATATATCGTTTAGCTCAAGTTACGCTTTCCGGCTCCTAGAAGCTGCGCGGATTATATGATTTCATCTATCGTTAATCGATTGTCGCCAGATTCAGTCCTTTCAACTCCAGTCCACTACAGCACCGGCCCTCCATCGGATGTATCTAAGTGTATTCACTATTGACCCCCTACGAGCAGACAGATAAACCGGTTGTTATCAGAGAGCACTAGACTGTACACATGTATACAGCGTTGCACGAGTGGGCCGAGAATAAACCAATTACCCGCCTCCCTATGGCATATTGTACTATCTAATGGCTGGTTTGCTACCTGCGACTCGTATCGTATCTGCCACCCCATATACCGTTGGATTAATACAACGGCAACAGCTTTAAATATACAACCGCAAAGCATATCCTACAAATCGGGACTGATAAGCACTTTCGTAGCCCCCGCCGTCTCATCAGGAGGGGTCTAATCGATGGGGTTTGTCGCGTGGTCGGCATCGTTCTACAAAGGCGAAATCATCTACGTTGCTTCTTCCTCAAGCTCCGAGAATCTATTTATCGATTAGTTTGACCCATTACTTTTTGCCGCTGAAACGTCGTCTCGCAGAACGAACTTACTTTGGGCTTAGCGCTCCTAGGAGAGACAGTGGTTCACACTTCGAGCAGATCAGCGCACTCTGTACGCGCGGCAGCCATCACCAACAGCAATAGTACTGCAACACGGTCTACGCTGGTTAATTATAGCAGCGATATAGTCTACGTTCATTCGCCTGTGTAACCTTTTGATATATTTAATAAATACTTTTCACTATCGACGTTCCCTATGCGTGTCTTATGCATAATGCTTATAATATTCGCATTTCTCTGCTTATCTGGCCACCGTCTGCCGTGTTGCTGGATGGATCGGCAATTTTTCAGGAGCTTCGACCGGACTCGGCCTGCATCTGACGGAGACTTTGGTAAAGCACGGCGCTCGTGTCATCACGATCAACAGGTAAGCTGGATGGCTTGGGTGCATGCTTGACGAACCAGGGAGTCGCACTCTCGGGCGAACTCTGCCATTTGCCGATCGTCGTTAGCGGTCATCATAGTTCGCCGGCTCATTTCGTTAGTATTTAAATAGTTCAACAGCCAACGTCACTGTGAAGACACATCGTCTGCACGAGCGCTGGGGGTACGTGTGATCGCCCACGCACCTCGTTGTTGTTGCGTTGTCATCCTCGACATCACCAGGTTCAATGTAGATATCGTCGCTTTACCGGCTCGTATCTACGCGTGGGCTGTCCCAGAGCCAGCTACTCACCAAGCCGGCTTTCCAGGAGCGAGATTATTTTCTGTTAGCTCGTCTGCGCCACTAACTAGCACGAGCCCGCCCGCCCGCCCTTTCCTCACGGATGACGATGTATCGAGCCAGAGCTCGAGGTCGGACGGCTCCGTGTTCGGTCGTCGTTGACGCTGCAGAAAAATGTTTTTAAAAAAAACTCGAAACAATAGCGAACGAGCGCCATAGCGAATGGAAAACGCTGTGCACGTTCAGACATGTTCACGAGCTATATTTTCATCACCTTTTCCTCTTCCTGAAGCTCGCAGTTTCAGCCCTCGGAGACCAGCCAACTTCTCTTCGGCCGCGTGGCTTGCTAGTTAGTGTGCTGCTGCGAGCGGTAGTCTCTAGTGCTGTCATTTTCAGTTTGAATGGCTTCGCCAGCGAGGGACGAACAGCAGCAGCAGCACGCAGAAGAGCGCTCGAAAGTTTGTCAAGGGAAAGGGGAGGATGTCGTCAAAAGTACTAGCAAGTTCTAGCAGCGCTCGTTGGGGTTTTAACGCAAAACGAAAATAACGTTACCCACTACCGGCCACCGTCCGAGGTCAGCTGGCATCGTTACACGGCCACCTGGCGAGACAGCCGGCGCTGATGTTGTTATTGTTCGGCAATGTACGTCTGACATCCTGAAATTCGCTGTGTGTCATGCGGGAACAGGGTAGCTCTCATCTGACCTCCTATAAGCCGGCGTTAGTAGAAAAGCCTCTGCCGCCCCCGTACTCGAATGGCCCTAAGCATTACTTGCTTTATAGGATAAACAGTGTTTTTCGATATGTGGTGTATTGAGGATGTTGCATTGCAAGGTACAATTGGTATACTAAGAAGATAGGACATGTTTATCTAGGCAAAACACCTAGGCATCGATCGGCGAATTAAAGCTGGTCAAAGCTTTCTAAAATGGTCATGAAGAAAGCAAACGTGTTCTAGTCTTGTGCGGGTGCAGTTAGAAGAATGGCCTTTTTATAAGGGTATTAGGGCCTCCGAGCCCAAGTCGCCATGGTACCTACTACGTCAATTGCGTTAACACTTTGCACATCTAATGATTGGCGTTGTAGTAAAAACAACCCTGCTCCATGGTGGCGACCTTGTCCGTGTCAAACCTCCCCTAGTCAGTTGGTAATACGACTACGATAATTGTCCTTCATTGGTGTCCTTCGCTTGGGGTATTCAGTTAAGGACTCGGAACCGTAGGGGTCGCCGGTTCGAATCCCACAGGACACGCACGTATGGTGGTAAATCTCCGTGCAGCGGTTGAATGGTGTAGAAGTGCTGTGGATACACACAGGGTGGCCAAACATCATTGTGCTACATTCATTCGATTTCACGCCCTTTACATAGATCGATTCCGAGATATATGTGGACCAAATGGCACCGTCTACGATTCTATTACTAATGGATTGCCCACACTAATGGATCTGCGGTTGCCTTTGTGTCCGAACCCTTCTCCGGACCGTCCTTATGGTTCAAGTGAAAATGACAACGGGTTATATCGTGTAGGCGTTTTTACCGTGTCGAATTTTACCATAACGACACCATTGCATCGATTGACAATCCAATACTGATGATCTCAAGTAAAATTCTCTGATCATGTGGAAATGTGTGGAAACCAAAATCGAAAAAAAGAATCAGACATTTTTACTCAAATGATGCCACGCCAACCGCGTTCGTCTGGTCCGCCTTGTGGATCTTATGACAATAATAAGATGCAATGAAGGAAACGTTCAAGATACTCTCAGAGAAAAATAAAGATAATAATAATAATCATAATTTGCTTCTATTATATGTATCAGCTAGGCGATCGTATAGCGTAAAGCACCCAAAAGGAGACCGTGTCACACATACAGCTTATACATGTCTGAAAGAGACAGAGTTTTTGTTCTTAAATCATTGGATTGACCTGAATAACAACAGCGGTGATGATGATGACACAAACTCGTTCTTTATAAACAGATTATTGTGTCTATCATTTCGTTGTTGAGATTAAAACACACGTATGTATGTTTTCGATAGGAAAAAGTCCACCAAATTTGAAACCCATTGAGTTCGTGTTATTGAAACTAACACGAACAAATATGGCCAAAATTACCTATGTACCAAACGAATAAATGTAGTACAGTGTATTCTCGAGTTAATCTTCGGAGAGACCAGATTGTATTGACGTTGCCTGCTTGGCCGGTTGCCAGCCATCGTGAGGTACTGATGTTCGATATGCATCATGTGATGGCACAGATCGACCTGTTGGGCCTGGCTGTTGGTGCTTTTTCCGCAAGTACTGTAGATTAAGCAAAGCTGTAGCAAAGGTCGCTCGATAAAGATGTAGCCTTTTTGACAAATAACACAGTAATGATAGCTCTTTTTCTATATATGTATATATATATATATATATATATATGTAGAACATTTTTATGTAAACATGTAAATATATTAATTAACTAGGTCCATTATATTTGTCTCCAACAGGTCTGGTTCAATATATAATAGAAGTAGAGGGTACGAAAATTACCAACTGCAGCAACGCCACTAAACAGCTTTCACGCTATAGGCCTTTCGGTCCATTGCGAAAGTCTTGAAATATTGTCCATTTTGAAGAGGGCGCTAGCCTTACACATATCCGCTTATGAGCGACTTGTGTGTACTCCGTTGTAAATAGAGCAAACTTACGATGCTGTTTAAACACTCTCAGACGTATTCTCAACACATACCATAGATCCAGACATGTTCTCAACAGGGATGCTTACACTGCAGACCTTGAAATGACACCAAAGCGCACTGTATCCGACGCAACTCGCAGTTAACGAGAAGTCCTGATCCAGCAGAGCCCTGCTTGCAACCGGCAAAAACACAGTCTATCCGAATCGTCTCCGTATATTCTAAAGCAGCCCTGTCCTCATTCACTAAATGTTGTGGTGCTCACTCCAAATCTGCACCTCTTATTATAACCACGGGGCTCGATCAAGAGTAAGACAGACGCTATCTACTCAAGTCTGAAATTAACTCACTCGATTTCGTGGAGCCGGCATGTGTGCATACGCTAACTCGTTGTATAGAGGGATCTGTGTTTACTTTTGCTTCTCCTGTTCTCCGCCATCGGATAACCACCCCCTTTGGTAGTTATTTTGAGCGGCTTTAGCAGTCCGTCTTGTCTAAAAGCATACACCCTTTCGTCGTAGTGTTTAGTGCATTTGAACAAAAACGAGTCAATATTTAGTGATTATTATCATCTCCTATGGAATTACTCAGAGGGTTCAGCCGGGTGTTAGGGCTCACTCGACATACCGCCATGGGGAATGTAATGTGACTCGGAGGAATTTTTTAATCAAGTCGCACGAAGGCGGACTGCAGAACTAAACCTTATACATTTATATTCCCTAACAGGTATCTGGATGATATCAACTTCGTGCAACATTTTGTCAGCGAGATCGCCAGAACAGAGGATCGTATCGACTGTCTCGTCAACAATGCGGGTACGTTTGGCCAAAGATGCATTTAAAGGCCTTAATGCGTTCAGCAGTTAGCCACTTACAGGAATTAACCCTTTACTGCCATAAACGATGTAATTTTTTTCTAGAGGGAAACCCTTGAATAGATCCTGACTGACTTGCCTGTACAACAGCTCACTTGTAACGAGCTCGACTCGATTAGGCCCATATTTATAGGCCGAGCTTCTATGAATAATTACCAAATAATTACCCCTATTATTACAGCTCCTTGATGATGCGATGATTACAAACCAGTTGGGCTCAGGGAACAGATGTTTAACAAGATTCAATTTTCGGGATTTCAGTTCACACCTACAATTAATCACGCCATATTAAACCTGATAGTTTTGATTATTATTAAAGTTAAAGTACATAGCATGTTTCGATCTCGAATGCATCCTGCCAGCGTGTTAGCCGAAGCGTATTTACCGTCACCTCAAGGCGCTTATACTATCTCGTCATTCCTCTGTGCGTTTTGGTTGTTCGCTCCCGAAAAAATGCGGTTGCCCGAGTAACTGTCCCTACTGACTATCATGGATTATGGATATTTCTTATTCCACGAAATGGAGTCACACATGCAATAACTTAATCTTTACTCTCTACTATCCAGTTCCAATATCGCTGGTGATTCATCTAACTAGCACTTGCGGCTCCATTCCTGATTGGGTTCCTTTGAAGCTTTTTCTAGATTTAAGTCCTTCCACAATACGATCTTCCGCCTCTGTGTCATCCTGTCTGTGCTCGACTGCACTCAATCATCAAGTGAATTATGGCTCTTCGTCCAGGAACCGGCCTGGGTGTGACATTATGTGTGTGTGTGTGACTAAAACAGGGTGAAGTGTCACCCAACAGGGTCAGCAGGGTCTTCAAAAGCGAAGATTCCTTCATCCCTCCGTCGCGGAGGAGACATATTCGAGTTCGACGGGTCGGAATGGCCTGATACCTCTAGCAATGTTAGCCTCGCGACGCTTCCCGTGAACACGAGTGGCGGGCGTTTACGGGATACTAGATCTTCTCTCTGTTCCACTAGTGAGATAGGCAAATACCGATTTCAGCCTCTCAAAGTCGACGGTTAGCAAACTGTGAGAGTGTAATCACAATTCGATCAATTGTTAACTCGCTTTGAACAGACCATCTCAATGGCTGCTGTACTGCAAAAAGATCCTTCCTGCCGAATTCCGTTTGAATGATAAAGGTCCGTTCGTGAAATGATTGTGTAAGGATGACCACCAGCATTTTTTTGTCAAATCATGGTTTATTGTCAGAACTGCTTCACAATACTCAAGTTCTCGAAAAAAAAAAGGAAGGATAAACATGTATGTAACACAGCATAATAAATATGACCATAAAAGGCGAACTAAAAGTTGTGAGCTGCGCAATGTACAAAACCGGAGTACTCTACTGAGGCGGTCCTGTGGAGACATACACAGTGCATCACCACCCGAACATTACACAAAATATTTAATTGTGCACATAAAATCTACGTTCTTTATACACATATATAATAGTTCCATATTTAACAGCTTTCTTCACTTTGCAAGCGGTCTGGTTTGCTGAGTTGAGAAATCGAATCTCGCGAGCGAGCGAACCCCAGGTGACCGGGGGTCGATAAGTTAGGGCATGGCGGCTAGACTCTTTAATAATAAATGGCCATACAAATTCCCGCCTTTTTCGTCGAATCGTGCCTCTTTCAATGGGAGTGATGGCAAACGAGATGTCATTCGGTATTTTCCCCTAAGTGCCTTGAGTTCAAAGAGAGCAGTCTGGATCACGCAGAGCTCCTCGATTCGAGTTAGGTCCAGGCTCTCCAGGACATCGGCAACGATGTCCCTACGATGTCGACCAAAAATAGCTCTAAGGGCATCATTTTGAATGACATCGCCCCTGCGAAGAGTTCCTGTAAACCCCCCACCAAAAATTGTTATGCCTCAGCATAATAACGGGACGAGCAGCATTTTATATACTAGAAGTAGACCCTCGACTGGTATTCCCAAACTATTGAGGTGCCTCAGTGAGGCGATGACCGCATAGCACCTAGAAGCCGGTCGTGTGGTCTGTCCAACCAACTGTGTCCCGGGTAGTTAGGCCTAAGTATTTGACAGTCGGGGACTATCGAAACTGGTAAACCACAGAGTTGTTTTTTTTCGAGCTGACCCTCGGCTGTTCCTCGATCTGACAGGCCTTAGCTCTTGACCTTTAGGTATTACTATGAGGATCTGTTGAACCCAACACACCCAAACCACAGAGTGGGACTGACTGAACCTGTGCTAGCCTCCGCGGCGCCCGAAAGAGAGTGATAACTGTCTTGCTTGCATTTACAGCGGGTCCTAATCTCCAAAAGATTCCGATCACCTCTCCAACTCTACCAACTGCCGCTTGAATATCACTCTGAACCATGGACGGAGAAACCCGAAACAAAAGAGACGTATCGTCCGCGTACGCTATAGTCTTACAAAAGTTCCCTTCTGAGATCTTCAACAGGACAAAAATAATCAGCACCATGTTGATCTGGATAAAATTGATCAGCATGACTACATCATAGCCCGAATATCGCTATCGACACGCCGGTGGCCGTATCCCAGCTCGATACGAGCTGTTGAGTAACTTTTCTTATGCTGCTCGCGCGAATGCGAGCGTGTCGGGACGGCGCGAATATATGTACGGTGCGTACACACTGGTGCGTGCGCGTGGTTCGCTTTGAAGACTCCGAAGCGTCGAAGCCACTTGCGGGACTCAATCGGATTCTGAGCTTTGCCTCCCGTCCCTGTGCACTTCCATTCTCTCATTATATTTCTCTGTCTCTCTCTCTCTCTCTCGCTCTCCCTCGCTCCTCAGTCAACACAGCTGCTCCACACGAATCTACTTGCACACTTGTTCCTTCTGAGCTAAAATTTTGTTTATGCGTTCCGGATGTGGCAGCTGCAGCAGCCGCCTCTGATTTGGCAATATCCGATTCGTGCGACGTGGACGCAAATGCAGCCACTTCCTCAACACAACAGTATCCCCCCAGAAGCGTCTTATCCTGATCATTGCTTGTTGCACGCGAGGATTTTCGGTATACGTGTTGAGCAGTTCGTTCTGTACATTTCATATCTTTAAAAGTCTTCTACACAATGATATGTGCTGGCGGTAACACCTTCGCATACTGTTGATACTTGGTAATAGCTCGGATTGTGGTACGCAGAAAGTCTAAAAAATAAGTTATTAGGTAGGACATAAACAAAAGAAGTAGATGATGGTTTTTGTATTTAAACAAAACGAGGTAGTTAAGTCCTTCATCCCGTGTACCTGTGATGGATCAGATTAATTCACTGAACTAAACTAGCTAGTGTTCGCGTCTCAGGACATACCCACGGTGGTATTAAAACTACAACTTCTCGTTTCTCTTCCAATTCTAACTATCGTTTACAACCAATACCACAGTACATGGGCCATAATTGAATCTTACTTGCTTGCGACCGAACGTACCCTGTCTAATACGCGGTGAACGCAGCGGCGTATGGAAGTGACGTATTTAATGTGTCCCCCCCGTATCCCATCGCCTACCGCAGCCAATTTCGATTTCTCTTTCCGAGCTTCACCAAAATCTTCGCTGCTAGTTATCTTCGTCAGTTTGAGTTAGGGCACTCTCCGGCTGGGATATCCCTGGGAGTGCCAGGAGCGCCGTCGAAATTTGGGTTTTCGAGACAGGGTTTGGGGCAGGATTGCGTCGGTGGGCATTAGGACGCTTGGGCCGAACGGGCCTTGAGGATGGAACGCCGGCTCCCGAAGAAATTCAATGAGAAACAGCCACGAACGCACCGATAAGCCCAACATTGAACTGGGCATTCGTTCGTCTTCTACTTCATCCACCGCGATGCGGGCCGACGTACGGCGTTGTCATACTTGGGACGTTTGTCTGTGAAAATGATCTTGGTTTATGCTCACGCGAATTTGGGGTCTTCTCAAACATACGCACTCACACACAGAACAACCCGTACATGTGTATGGTCAGAGATCATTAGGGCGAACCAAGCGGATTTGTTCCGTTGCCAGAGGCATGAAATCGTACCGTGCAGGTTTGACGAGAGGATTGCCTTCGAGATGCGCTATGTTAATGTAAACATCCAGCTTAGCACTCTAAATTCTCTATGTATCGCGGCCTTCGATATACTTATATATATATATATATATATATATATATATATATATATATATGTATTTTTCATCGGCGATGAACAAGCGCATCTGTGCTTTGGCAGACTTAATTGCAATTATTTTTTCTATCAGCCAAGCGCTCAATCGAGATCCTTGCCAATCGCTTGAGATAGACCACAATTGTATATTTAGCTACGGCAATCCTTTGCCAGGAAATAACATAACAATATCTTATGCTATAATATAAGCCCAGAATTAAATAACTACTTAGCTCTGTCGATTCGTCTATAAAGGCTCTTCCATATGAATACATACTGCTGCATCAACTGACAATAATATTATATACATACATGTAATCATAATGCAGGGCATTACCATACCAAACAGATCACACTCACCACAAGTGTTTGCTTGAAATATAATATAATAGACGGAAGCAAAATATCTGGAAGCAGTTACGTTCTGTCCTCGCTCAATGGCACAGACATATAGCATATGCGACTGACCTAATATCGAATAGTATTCAGCAGAATTCCTAGGTCACCTCTCATTATAAAATTTCACCCTCGAATATCCACGCTCACACACACACACACACACACACGCAGAAGAATACACCAGCGAAGTGGTTTACCCAATCTATTGAGCAGGGCTTCCCTATTGACCAGGATTGAATGATTGACAATCTCGATTCTTCTCTATCTCACTCTTTCCTAGCTAAGTCCATGAGAGGTCAAAGCGGCCCAGCACTGACCCAAGTCTCCCTACTCTTTTCCTCTCCCCAAGTGCGTGTCGCGATTGGCAGGCCTCGGCCCGTTTGTCCGTTGGCGGCCACCTTCCCACCGGAAATCAAATTTTCCCTCGATCCCCTATCCGGCCCAGACCTGCCTGCTCTATGCCAATCGATCGCACAGCGGCCGGACCCCAGCAACTCGTCTAGGTGGCGCCGGGACTAGTGTGCCGCAAATTCACAACGTTCAGAATGAGCAGACAGTATTACATTAGTTGCTGTACTAAGAACGGCAGCTGCCGCTGCGGCAGGTATGCATACGTGATGATGACGCATTTGGGCAGGCGGCATTACGGCAGCTGATGGGCACCTCAATCGCACATCTCTATCAGGGGAAAATTCATTATTTCTGTCGGAGTCTATTGAACATGGTAATATCTCACACTCGTTTCTACGCGTGCGTGTACAACGTCGATGGAAACAAATTAGTAGGTGAAATCGTCAGCTGTCCCCACTCGCCGTATACGCGTGTTAAACCTGTTCCTCGTGCATACGGCATCTAGCGGTAATATATATGAACGTCGCGTTTTGCGCGCACATTGTAGCAAACTCCGTGTTCGGTCTGCTGAATCTTGCTCTCGTCTTCTCCACTTCGATCCACCTGTGGTTGGCCTGAACTAGGGTTCGGGACAACCGGCCATGTCGAGCCGTAGGCCCTGCCTTGCTTGGCCTCTTTAGTGATGACCTTGTCAGAAAAAGCATCCGTCCGACTTCGCCTTCAGTCTCGACGACTGCCCGTGTTAGTTATTCCCGATCTGGATCGAAGGGTCGGAACCAACGGCTAGCGGGGTGTCAGCCAGCTTTCATGGGCGGAGGCGTTCTTGCTGTTTCTGTTCATTTCATTTCCGGATCAGTCGGTTCAGTCGGCTGGCTAGAGATCTAAAATGATTAATCAGTGGCCTGAACTCAACTTGTGATGTGTTACATTCTAATAAAATAGTGCAACAATGTATAATAATCATGATGACAATGTATTGAAGTCAAACGTAGTACAGAAGGCCTGCTCTAGATAGAAAGGCCGAGGAATACAAACAACTTTTTAAGTAACATGAAGCCTGAGACAAAAAGGAGAAATTTCTAGTGTCTTGTTCGTTTTTCTATTAAAAGTCGTTTTCTGATGAATAGAGACCCGAGGAGACTCGAACTATTAATCAGGGGCGGGCACAATCGTCGCTTCGCATTTGCTACCTTGCAGGAACGCGACTCAAATGTTAAAATCACTAGCTAGTTAACCACACCTAAATTAGCCATCTATTGGCCGCCGCTGCCCCTCATCACTAATGGGCAATCGGGTACATGGAGATGCTCATTTGACCAGGACAGTGCCTCGGCGATTTATTTTCTCTCGTGCCATTCATTGGTCACAGATCTTGCGTCACTCAAGATCTGTGACCACTGAATGAATCATTGCAAGTTTTTAGCTAATAGGATCAAAATACGAGAGATGGTGTCAACCCTTCTGTGCGAATCGAAAAACCCTCCAAAAGTAACTAGCCCTCGCAAGAAACGGAACGTTGGGACACTCGATGGCGGAAAAGTGGAACTTTGACGAGAATGACCGCCCATTGGGAAAGAGTAGCGCTTAAGTGGCGTCCGATGCTTCACCGGAGTGGGCACTAAATTGGACGAAATTTGAGCTGTGTTTGTTCGAAACTTTTGAAAATATATAGGTTGCCTCAGTCCGCAGTTTCGAGGAACGTAATCCAAGGATGTTCCGCTTAACCAGTACGCTAAACAGGTCATACCCTTCGATAAATTGGACACCGATTCTGATGGAACTTAGCAGGACTCACATTTTGTCATTTCATATATCAACAAAGGCTTATGTTGACAAACCGTCCCGTCCATTCAGCGGTACCATCATCGATCGTCTTCTTGCAACGATCCCTGTGGTCATTGACGATAGTTATGCTTCTGTTTTCTCCGTACCATCAAATCGTAATGCCACTAAATTCAAAGCAGTTTCTAAACCAGAAAAATCCTGAGTTGTGGTTTCGGGATAGATTTTGAACAATCGATCGTCTACTTCCTCGACCTCCTTAGTCAAAAGCTACCAGAATATAGGTGATATATTTATTCATTTGAAAACTAACCTAATTACAATTGAAAATACAGCTTTCAATGTCATTAGTAAAATGGTAAACAAAAACCTCAATTTGTTGAATTCTGGTACAATGCCTTATAATTATACGCCATTTAGATTTTCTCTGTACATAGCGGAAGTGTCCAACGGGGAGGCGGATTCTACCCCCAGAGCTACCGAGATGAAGAAAAGCTAAGGGCATGAACCTAAGGACATGACGTTATGTTCAAAACCATGCAGTGTTCCCATCTCTGGGTCCTCAATGGTTTGCGGTAAACGATCGTTTTGCCTCGGACGATACTTTACCGTTCATTGGGTGTCCGATTTGTGATCCGTCGCTCCCTAGCAAGCGGATATCAAGAACAATTCCTGGCAGGGTGTCCCGATATTATGTTTGCCAGTGCAGTTGAAATAACATACGAAATGCATAATGCCACTGTGCTCAGTCGACGAACGGGCAACGACAGGTGGTCCACTGTTATTAAATTCTTCCTGATTCAGCCAGCTGAATCCGAAGAGCTTATGCGTGGGATCACATCACATAACCTCGATGGGACCCTCCATCGGAGGTTATCCTTGTCGAGTAACGACAGCGGCAACTCAGGAATTTCACGGCCGATCGTCTCCCGGTGACCGAACCTAACGCCTGGTGACCAGGAAGGCTGACGACGGTGCCATTATTCCTAGTAGGACAGCGTAGGCCTTTTGTTGTTGGACAGTATCCACAACAGCTAAATATAAACACGATAATCTCTTCCAGCAACAACGATAACAACATTTTTGTGAATCGTTCGCGTGCTACGAGCGACGGTTTTTTTCATACGTTACACCGCATGCCGCACAGGCCTCGAATTTGGCTAACTGTAACAGGTATCTTCCGTTCGTCAGCCCTCCTCTGCTTAGCTGCTGTTGGGTTGCACGCGTCGACCAAGTAATATGCTAAGAGAAACCTCTCATTTTTACCGATTGCACTGATCGTTACTGCGCAGTAACTATTTTTGTACGAGTTGATCCTATACAATTTGCTATCCTATTATCTAATTTCTAACTAGATCATTGAGGACCGGGAAAATGTTTAGGCTACGACAATCAGCGATGGATGACCTGATTCGAGGAAGGTTAAGTGAGTGATTTTGCAAAAAAAACTGGTTAAGTGAGTGATTTTGCACTGAGACAGGTAACCCTAGGATATATTTATTTATCTACTTTTATTTTTTTTTATGACGGAGAATGCTCATGCAGACCAGGCCTTACAACTGAGGTATTTGCCATGGAACTGTGGGACTCCTGCCTGGTGGAGTGGCAGACCTACCCACTAAACTCACGCCCCACTTAATCTTCACTCTGAGTTGGTCCGAATCTTCAGAATTAACAGTACTACGAACCAACGATAGGATATATATATAGGATAAGTAATAACTAATTTTATTAGCAACGCGCACAACAACCAGCAGGATGCAGAGGATACGCCTTTGACAGCACGAGGGTTTAAGATCGGCGATTGGAATGGTGTGCTGAGATGCCATTCCAACAGACAATCAATAGGAAACAGGTAATCTGCTAATGTCGGTGTCGGCTAATCACTAATGCAGTGACGAGACCGACAAACGTGATACTCCAATAACAGTAACTGCGCTCGCGGTTGTCTAGAACAGATCGAATTTGAGCGACAACAGATTTCAATAAGGCTTCTGCAACTTACCCACCACGAGCGGCATTCGCCTAGCTATTATAAGACGAGCAAGGAAGCTCACACTATCCTGAAATTACAATTCTGGTTTGTTAATACCTAATCGAGGAGCTGAGTGGGACGTATTGCGAAATTGAGGAGTCTCTAATCTCCCGTGTCGAAAACACAGAACTGCCCGCATGGCTACACACGATAGATGTTCCTTTGATATATGATTAGAGAAACAACGCAAACAGCGCTGTAGTGCGGTAGCAGTGTCAGAGGCAAGCCGCTATGAGCGCTGTTGTTTTTACGATATTTATGATTCATGCCCGAATGCATCGCACAATAGGTACAATCGCTTTCCGGTATTTCCTCTGCGCTGTTGCGCTCGGTCGCCATTGGCTCAGATATAAATGTGTGGGCTGGCAAAGATATCGGAGGCGCAATGTTCTTCGACGATTTTTACGCAATTCTCATCCGCAGGACAGCGGAAAGCCCAACCGGAAAAGCTTGCTACAGATATATAAGTAGATGTACACATAATAGATAACTGCACAATCGCCTTTCAGGCCGTCGAAACCGGCGCAAGTCGTTTTAGCCGTAAAACGATTGCCATATTCGTCTAATCTAAGAATCTTATTAGTACGCAAAAACGGAAGTAATCCCCGGATCATATCTACTTCTTATACCCAATTGGTATATACGTGTGCACATTTTTGTTGCTACGGTACAAGCGAGATGACATTTTACAGATAACCACAAAAAGTTCCAGCGTGTGACCGGTGATACATGTCCTTGTGGGACAAAAAATCTGCTTGTTTTTTGTCCGTGTCAGGTCGGAGGATGAGTACATATGGCCGCCGACGAAAGCTCATTCGACGAGTAAATTGCGCATTGCAACGCAAGCAAATCCCTGCAATTCGCTTCCCTGCCTTACATTTTCTCTTGCGGCAGACAAAAATAGCGTGTATATAGACACGTCCTCAGTATATGCTTAATTCAATGAGCGAAATTAAGCTCGTTCCAAGTCACTGGCAGGCGCTTAGAGCGATCTTCGTACTGCCATTACCAGTCATATAAAATAACTCGACTCGTAAACTTTTATAACACAGTTATTGGCGAGACAGCACAATAATAAAGGGACCTTACTCATTCACTATAGACAAAGTTACGAATGGTACCCATGTTCAAAATCCTGAACAAGCCGAGATACGAGGAGAGAGAGAGAGAGAGAAACATGCAATTGTGAAGTGCTCGTCTCGTACTTGCAAACGTCGTTTCCAATTCAGTTGACTCCAGTCGGATTCTGGTTGTGCTTGAAGTGGGTTCAGCTTGTGTATGAAGTTGAACGCAAGGGCCGTGAGGACGAGCGCCTCGGCTAGGGAGTTCTATTGCTAATGACATGGTCCTTGCTCGCAGGCCCGGCACATTCTAGTTTGCGAACACATGATTTTATCGCTTGACCGGTCCTTTAGTTTGTTGCAAAGCGGCCAAACCGGTCAATGTAGTACAACAGACGAGTCCTTGACCTGATTCGAGACGCTTGGTGCTTGAAATTTGACTTTAGTTCTTGGAGACACTCAGATATATAGTATACAATACTAATTAAAGCGTATCTACGCATTCCAGCCGCCAGCGGTGATTAAATGTTTACTCTATCGTAAACTACTCTTTAAAGGCCAAAGCACAGAATCACATTGAAACATATATATATATATAAATATATATTTCCTATTTGGGTGAACTACATGCGTTATTTTAAATAATTTAACAAACAACGTTCCGTTGACGAAGTTTGTTTTTTCGAGCTATTAGGTAGTCCCCAGCAAATTGTCGCGCCTTTCGGATGGCGCACAGCCCGAACTACGCCACACAATGCGTTCATTTTTGGAGTGGGCACGCGGTAGGAACGTGGCTTCCTTTCGAACACTGAGTGGTTTCGATACGATCAGAAAGATGGACGCTGCAGCAAAAAGTTCAAATTCCCCCAAAAATCAACGGGAAATCATCAAGTTTTTGTTTCTCCAAAAACACCCTCCAGCTGAAATCCATCGACAATTAGTGAACGCGTACGGCAGGTCTGCCTTATGCCTGCGAACGGTGCAACGTTGGTGAGAGCAATTTAACAGTGGAGATATGGACACCGATGACCATCGAGGTGGGGACCAGCAATCAGGTGCGACAAGGGACGAACGGATTGACATAATCAAGGCAGCTTTTGAGCAAACTAGAGCTTGGTCCGTGAGGTCTTTGTCGGCTGAAACTGGGATTCCTCGGGTGACATGTCATAAAATTGTCACCAATGTACTGAAGATGAAGAAAATCAATGCAAAATGGGTTCCCCATATACTGACTGCTGAGCAGATGAAAATGCGTGTGGAGTGTTCGACATCTAATTTGAATACTTATACGCAACAAACCAGTCGCTTAGAGCACACCGTGTCGATAGACGAGACATGGGTTAGCCTGCATAGACCCCCTGAGAAGGACCAAGCAAAACAGTGGCTCCGACAAGGTGAAGTGGCGGCGTCTGTGGCAGTGCCAGATAGATTCGGACGAAAGGTGTTGATGATACTCGCTCTGGATATCAAGTGTGTTTGCTATTACGAAATATTAGCGGCAAACGAAAAACTCAATGCTCCCCGATATCTCGGCTTCTTGAAAGGATTGATGAACAAATGGCGTGGGGATCGACAGCACCGAGTGTGGTTACTCGGCGACAACGCAAGACCTCACCGCACTGCTGAAATTACGACCTGGAGTGAGGGGAACAATATTGAGCGATGGCATCAACCCCCATATTCTCCTGATTTAAGCCCATGTGATTATGGTTTTTTCCATGCATTAAAAAGGGCAATAGGTGGGGTTCCATATGCAACCGTCGAGTTACTCACAAAAGCAATAGATAACGAAATTATATATGGAAACGCAAATGGTAAATATTTGGCCATTTCAAAACTCCCAGAGCGCTGGAATCGGTGTGTCAATAAAGCTGGAGAGTACCTCTAACTCATACCAAAAGATCTTTGTACTAACTCATTTAGTTCAAAAGTTATTGGCATTTAAAGAGGCGACAGTTTGCTGGGGACTACCTAATAGTAAGCATCAGTCAGAATCTCATGTGGTATGTGCGTGCTGGATAAGTAATTAAGAATAAATGGATTTATTCCCGTGATGGAATTAATGGATTGACTCGCTTGATGGAATTAACTTGCTAAATTTGGTCGATAGTATTTATAGTATTGATGAACACGTTGTTTAGAAGACGGGAACAGCTACCAACATTAATGGTGGTTGATTCAAATGAAATATATAAACGAAAAACTCTCATCTACATTGACCGTGCTTTTAATATCTCATCGATACTTCCCACCTTGTTTCCTTGATACCCAGTTTTACCCACGTCATTGTATTATATTTACACCATTACTATGTTTTCTTCTCTCAACCTACATAACGTACGGACTCCCAAAAACAGCACTGTGTACAATACTATATTACAACAACTCAGTAGAGCTTCCGTGGCAGTGTACGTTTACTGGTGAGGTGCGATGCCTGAAGCGATTACCGATTACTATTTAGCACTTTTTTTCTGAGAGAAGGAAATTTTCTTCGAACGCACGGACACCACCAGAGACATTCAAATCTCCATGAAGGTGGCCGATCCAGTGCAGGGTTGACGTAGATGACAAAACCCTCTGCCTGTTTAGCACTAATTTTCTATAAGTATACACAATTACAAAAATGTACAATACTGCTACTGTTGAATGCTCAACACAAACTGGAGTAATTCAGCGAGAGCACTCGATAATCTGAGGGTGCGTTATCATTTTGCACAACCGAAATATGTCACATTTTATCGCTGCAGGCTGCATGCGACGTCATATGCCCTGTTCTTTGTGATGTGCATGTTATTTGATACGTATATTAATCTGATACAGAATAAATGCCTCTAAATAAATGAATAAATGTGTGTTCTTTGTAACGACTTGTTGAAATATAGGGGTGCGTTAAGTTTATGCACACCACTGTATTGCTGTTGCTTCCCTTCGACCGCAGGCATCCTATGCAACGCGGAGCTGAGCGCCGATGGGGTGGATCGAATGATGGCTGTTAACTTCGTCGGTCATTTCCTTCTGACTCGTCTGTTATTGCCGAAGATGCGTGCCACGGAGTGCGGCCTCGCTCGAATCGTGAACATCACCTGCGGTCGCTTCACGGACGGCAACCTCCACCTACTATTCGACATGCAGCGCAAGGAACTTAAATCCGGTAACGAAAAACTATCACTCAATAGGTTGATTATTTGTATTTCGGTGGTTCTTAGACATATGATGACGCAAACTTTGAATAACACTAGGAATAACAGGTTGCGTAACCTTGTGGGAGCGCTCGATAAAGGGTATACGAGAGTGGTAATCGCTCGTGAAAGGCATGTTGACACCCATGTTTACTACAAATTAACAACTTATTTCGCAGAATAATAGAGACAAGGCTTTCGCCATACGGGTTGGTAACTATTTCGAAGGTTAGGACTTAACGTCATTATTACCGCAACGGTTATGAATGTTGTATCCACAACAATACCTAACTTCACAATTTATAATTCAGGTTTATTGCCCATTTCATTCCACTACAACAACTCATAGACTCTCTAACTTTTCGTTTAGTGGTAACAATGTTTGTCTGTTCATCCTAGGACTCTCTATTATGGAGCTCTCTTGATACTTGCTATGCCCAATGCGCTTGTAGCGACAGCCCGCTTAGCGTCGATAGTTGCCGCTGTGATGTGTTCAGCTGTCGACTAACTGGATAACTCTCTTTATACCGTAGTCCCACGGGGGCAGGGGTAGGACTCGATGTCGTGTAGAGCAACTCAATGTCTGTCGTCATAATCAACGAATGGCCGTGATGAGGATCACGTTGAATGTGATGTCGGCGCAATCCGTCTCTCGTCCACTTTGGAGCTAGCCCATTTTTGTAACTCCCAGGGGAGTGTGAAACGGATCGTATCGCGTTGACCCACGCGACGTCGTTCTGGCGTTACTCACGCGTCTAACACGTGAGCAAAACCGGAACAGGCAAATCGGGCAATGGCAGTATCTCTGCCAGTCGGAACGAAGGCGCCACCTGAAGCAGTCCGTAAACGTTGACCAACAAAACCCCAGCCGAATGGAATTTGAGAGCCTTGCTTACGATTTGACTGTGGTGGAAGGGGCAATTTTATGATACGCGCATAATTTCTTTTAGTATTACACTATGGAGCCTAGTGGAATACAAAGTGACGAAAGAGCGCCTGCTTAGTCTCATATAACGAAATCTAAAAGAAAATTTTCCCTGGCTAGTGTTCGTCACATGTGCAACGGTGTGCATCGAACTCATACACCTACGTATCTCTTCCGGTTGCAAGGCGCGCACGAATGCACCACGCCACCAGGCTTGACAACTTTCGAAACTCTTGGACGAGATTTGTGAGCTTCCAACGTCGGGTTGCCTAAGCTTAGCTAATGACAATAGCGTACGGTCTACGCAAGATTCTGGAAGAAAGCTATATACAGTTGTAAAACAACGGGACAGTGATATCCCACCGAGACCGACAAAGGTTGTTGAGAGACCATTAGGGAGCCGTTGGTTTCAGTCGACCCCGGTTGATGACCGTATTAAAATCATCTTCAGCGTGTAAATAGATCATCTATATTTCTACCATCTAGCCTGTTCGTCACTGGTGGAAATTTGTCGAACTGTGCGTATATTTTATTGTAGTTATCTGTACACTCTAAAATCCAGCACTTTCCACTGGTACTTTCATGTCATGCTCTACATCCAAAGTGTATCATAGCATGCCTCACGTCCATTACAATCACAGCTCCGACCGCAGAGGTGCTGTTGCTCTTAAAAGTTCTAATTAATCGGCGAGGTGTTGTCGAACGCAGGGCTGGGGTTGTCAAACAATAGACTCTCTAGCATGGTGGATGTCTGTTGCCAACATGGCTCCTTGCCCACGAAGCGGCAACATTGCCAGAAAAAAACGCCACCATGATTAGCGGGAGTAGCGACAGATTAATTAAGCAACGAAGTAGATCAACATATCATATGAGAGAACTGAGCGCACAATCTGCTCCGGAAGATAACGTATTGTCAGGATTTAGTTTGAAATCTAGAGTTCATTGGCAACAGATAACGAAGGTTCAATGAACCTGAACCTAATTCTAATATATATGGCCTTTATTATGTTGAACATTTCTAACGTACTTGAGACATTTCCCCTCGGGCGTGCCTCTGTATATCTAGTCAGTCTTACGCAATTGAGTTTCCGGGGTCGAGGAACAAGCCAACTTCAGCGAATTGTTCGTATTATATCATCTTAGACAGCCGCCACCAACGACTATCCCAGAAAGAAACGTAGGTCTAACTATGACACTGAATATAAGAAAGAAATCGACAAGGCCATTGGGATGATAAAAACACTCGAATATTTTCCCTCTTCTATTTCAAATGTAAATTGTTATTCCGTTCAATTGGGTCGACGTGCAATTCGCGAGATGGTAGTGGCCTTCGTAGGGTCTTTCACGTGATGTCTCTGAGGGGATGTCATTGCCACTATCATATATACGTGTTGTATATACGATTTGCATCTGAACGGTATCATACTTTCGGTGTAGGTGTCTCCGCCGCTTTCAAATCTCCGTTCACGCCCCTTTGCAAAGGGCTAACTCTGGCAAAGGCATTGGAGCTTCCTTCCCAGGCCTTCTTAGTGACGCTGGTAGAGATAGTATAGATTTGCTCGCCGCCGAGACACACACTTCGAACGTTGATGGTACCCACGTGGGATGGGCGATGGGTATTCGGCTAAACCAACCTTGACAGCTATAATAGATAGCTGGTCGGTCTTTTGCGAAGTCTATATGTTTGTTACGGGCGAACAGCGTACATGCGTACGAACGAGAGTGCTCGCTCTGCTGTGTGAGGTCTGCTGTACCTGTGCTTGCGTTGTTGAGAATGAACTGGGCGGTGGTCATGCGTCGGTGGCGCGCCTCGGACCCCTATGACATCGACTAGAGGGAGAACTACAGGGAGAGGGTGGATTGGCAGAGAGGCGCCAACAAGAAGGGACCTTTTACATCCGTAGATCCATAAAAGAATACCGAACGACGAGCCTCAGCCGTGCGGTACCCCTTCCCTCCGAATCTATACCAAAGCACTCGCACACACACACACACACGCACATCTATTGCTGAAGACGACAAGAGCACCGAGACCACCTTGTGCGGACCGTACATGGGCCGAGACCGAGACGCGGCTGGTGTGAGAACGAAGAAATGCTGCTCCCTATGGTACTCGAATGGTCTTCCCACTTGCCGTCATGCGGCGAGTTTGTTCCTTATTGGTGCTGTTGTTGTCGATATCGTTGCAGTTCCAATTGTTGCTATAGATGCGTGTCGAACATCTCGATGCACTTAGTCAGACGGAAATTGTGCAGAGACACAGTAACATACGACTATAGTATATGCTATATAGACAGAAAGGAACATCCCACTCCCATCCCATTCCACCGGCAGACGCGTGAGTGAAATAGCAAGCAAGAGCCAGCAAAAAACCTTCCTCCGCGGGCGGCGGACGAAGATCGGGGAGAGATGGTATACCCAGGTGGAAAGAATTGGCAAACGAGAGCAACTGGCAAGAAGGGCGCAGGCTCACACCGACGCACCTACAGCAGCAATCCATGTACCTATATGCAGGAGTGCTAGGACAAGACCGCTGCTAGCTGTGTTCATAGATAGGGAAATAAATGGGAGATAAAGGAAGAGCGGGAGCTAGGGAGGCGAAGAGGTAGCTAAACCAGGCGTCTGCTACTGTGCATCCGGATAACACACGATGGCTCCTCAATGTCGGTCCGAACAGGTCCCCCCAGAGGAATGAGGGCCTTATAGCATCGATGACTTGAGGATGTACCGAACAACAAGGCAGTTCGACGACGGCGAGTGAGTTGCGGCAGATCTACGTACAACATGTCTAGTCGTTCGTCGTCGCGGCAAAATGGGAAATAGGCGAGGTGTCTCTGAACGGCTTAGGTGCCCACTACTGCTGACAAGACCAATATTCGTTGTATGGAGGTACACAAGTGTACACTAGCTACAATGCCGATGTGTGCGATGTAGCGTATTTCAATTGCTCTCTTGAGCCATCATTGCTATGTAGCATGGCACTGTGGGGATCTCATCTTTATGCGAAATGCGAGGAGGGAGCACGTAAGAAACGCTCACATTCAAAGTGACTGGATGCAAAAGGTCTAACGATCACGTTTTTTGTTACCATAAAGTCGCGCATGGGAACGTTGTGCATTTGCCAAAGGTATATATTAACCGTCCACTTCGTTTCAGGGACATCGTATAATATCCGCGAGTGGTACTATGCCTCGAAACTAGGCCTCTATCTAATGAGCCGTGAACTGTGCCGCCGGTATAAATCCAACGAGTTATGCTCAATCTGTGTCGATCCAGGTGAGTCTCTCTCTCTTTCTCTCTTATGAACTTAAGCCAATAATATGCACAGAACACATCGTGTAAATGAAAATAGTTAATAACGAAGATTCATATATATATATATACAAAGTAAGAGGGTTTAAGTGGGCTAACAGCTGAAACGGCATCTGGAGCAACTGTCACATTACCGCAAACTCAATTTTACGGGCGTGTTTGGGGCTGTTCTATATATACAGCATGAGTACATGATTATATTTCGCGTTTCGTGTAAGTTAAATGTTCTAACGCCCATGGGCAGCCGTAAATTGGATGGGTGTGCGGGATTTTAAACCTTAATTTTCATCCTCAGTTTGTACATATGCACCCGTATGCGTCGAAGGATTGTGGTCGGGTGGGAGTACAAAGTCTATGTGTACCACTGTTGTGTGTTAAAATTGGGTTCGTAAGAGGGACAGTCTACAATCGATGTGCTTGAGCTGAGCATAGATTTGATTCTATTATATATATGTAGCATTTTGTTGGATGTTAGGCACGCCATCCGTGGAGCCTTAAATCAGAGGACGGTCCACGCTATTCCGAACAAACTTGTCGAACATCTTATTAAATTAGCTCTGCACGCAAAACAGGAACATCGTAATAAATCAATAAAATTCAAATGAACTCGAAACTTGTCGTTGTAAGCATGTCGGAACTGATTGAATTCGAGGAAAATTTTCACTCTTGAAAATAGCATGAGCATAATTTTCTGACATTTACCAAACTTAACGGGTACACAGACAATTGCGACACTTGTTTCTTTCAACTCGGTCCACCGTGACCAATTTCATCGAAGGATTCACTTATATAAGGTTAACTGACGAACATCTGAATTTACCATATCGAATGCCGAATGGCACGGAAACGATCCCGAACATGTATTTATTGCGTAATAAAGGCGTGGGACGATTAGCCTCCTGCACCTGCTATAGTAAACATCACCATTAAAACAAATGGGAAATCGACATAAGAAGTTATTTTTAAGCTACTCAAAGGTTGGTCTTATTATATTAGTCCCATTCATTCAACGACTGATTTTTTCGTCAATCATTCTTAGCTATCTTTTATATGTATAAAGGCAGCATAGCCCTTTGATTTAATGTACACTTTACTCATATAAAAATATCGATCGATTGCACAGCATTGTTGTCAGGTTAGAGCTATAAAATGTTTCTCATATGAATGCTGTTAGATGATTTTGTAATCTGCTGTCGAATGCTGGAGGGCTATAGCGGGTATTCGCCGGGCCCATTCGCACTCAATTCGGCCGCATCTCAGCTACAGATCGACACAGTGTTCATTCACGCACACTGTTACCGTCTCCCACGGTCATGCCAAGTGTGGTGAATAAACGTTTATATGAGAGATGAGCCAACGTAGGTTGTAGGACGGTCCCAAGCTGCGACATGCCGGTACGCACTGTCCTGACCGTCCTTGACGCCGCCTCTCGTCGTATGAACTGGCAGCTTTTGCAGTTGACCAGCTGCAGCGCTTGTGGCCGCTCTATTGTGCTTGATCTGGCTACGCTGGGTCTTGGGTACGAACTGTTAAAAACACACCTGCAAGAACCCCTCGCGTCCAAGTCCAGACGCAAGAGGGTGTCCTTGATTAATAATATCATGACCTGTGCGTCACTGTGTGGCCTTACAGATTTTTCGTCTAAATAAACCCGGTAAAGGGGTTTTCCAGCAGAGCTGATTCATTCGCGCCTCTTTACATCTTCCATTCTCTTTCTCTCTCGCAGCTCCTTGACTTCTCTAAAGCGATTACCAGCACAATACGCTGATCTACCTCAATAGACACGCTAACACACACACACACACGCCAGTTAGCGTAAAAAACTGTGGAATTGTTATCCGACGAAACGCACGACATCGTTAAAACGCATTGCGTCGCCGGGACTTACTCATAAAAATATACTAGCGTTTGCGGAGTGCCAGTGCTCATTGCAGTGTATGGTATTGCAGCTATTGTGTCGCAGAACTGAGAATGAGGGGTGAGCTGTGTTCGCATCCTTTCACACCAGGGGCCACTGTGGGGGCGGGGACGCAATCCTTTCGCACTTGCATTTTTCTAGGTGTCGGAACGGCCCGAAGGGCAAACCAAGATTGGGACTGGAATAGCGTCTGATATGACGGATACGCCACAAGGAATCGCCAGATCTTGCTCCTAGATGTTGGAATAGAGCCGCGCCACTGAACAGAATGAATCTGCATGCCGTTGTTTCCAGTTGCCGCGTGCTCTGTTGCAAATTCTCATTGGTCGGCTGTCTGTCTGTCTGGCTCGCTCGCTCGCTTCCTCGCCGGGTGCCTTTCTCGCCTCCGAGCACGCCAACTTGTCTATGCATCTTTGTCCACTTACGCACGTTTCGCGCGCTAGAGTTCTCTTTTTTTCTCGCTGCGCTATTCTCTAGACGTGGCAGTCACCGCCTTTGTTGGAGCAGCGCGTCGCTTTGCCACGAATACCGTCGCACTATTCGTCGGGCGGAGGCACAGCTCTGCGCCAAGCGGATCTAATGCCGACCGGTACCACAAGGGATCCTTCATAGGGGGCATGAATGCGTCGCGATGGCAGCATCTGTGAGATTTTTCCCCATTTACTGTGTTGTCGTTTTTTACGCTTCCCCCACCATACGCCACCGAACGACAGTCATCCACAGCGATGGCAACGACCGAAGAAGAGCAGTAGCTGTGCCAGGCGAGGGAGTTCTCGAAGAGGGAGAATGCGAGTGCATCTTAGAGAGGGATATGTCGAGAGGGAAACGAACGGCGGACGGATAGAGCCAAAGAGGGAATATGTTTTTAGCGGGCGGGAATATGCTGAGATAGCACTACTTGCGATCTCCCTAAGCATCCGCCTGCTGCTGTGGCTCATGCTGCCGCTGGGACTGGATGGAGAGACGACTCTGCCTGCTGTACAGGGCAAGCATAGCACGCAAGAGAACAAATGTGGAAGGAAGAGGCGTTGTCTGTCTGAGGACTGCGTTCTGAGATCCAAATCCGAGTGTTGCCCTCATCTCCCGGCTTCTCTTCCCTCCATCTCGATCCTCGAAGAAATGGTCGGCTGAAAGGGCGGGCGGACGTCGACGACGCTTGGCAGTCTTTTTCACACTGGCATTGTCAGGAGGGGCGCCTCAGGAGTGCAATAATACTACACAATGTATGTCTTCGCATGACGCGGACAGCAGTGGCGCCGCTTTGCCACGTCACGTGTCTACTTTCGAGGCGACGTTCCTGCCTCGTTAGGACCTTAAGTGCACATTAGTTCAATATCATCCGAGAGGATAGCATCCATTTATATAGGAGTCGTTAAGCTTGTTCCAGCACATCTTCAGGGCGCTCGCAATGAGGAAGTAGTGAATAAGTGTAGTCTGCCCTGTCCACCACGGTGACATGTAGGACTTGCATTAGCGCATAGCTGTTGATCGTAGGGTGCCAAGTGGACCTCCAAGCGAACTTCTAAACTTCATAGGCATCAACGTTAGAACAATGTTTTCACACGACAAGTTGATGATAATGATAATTGGAGACGATTATTTTTACGGTTAGTCTGAGTCGTTGATTAGAAAAGATATGAATGCGCCTTCATTGCATACTTTTTATATTAAAGTCGTGGTCAATGTCTAAGTGTCTAATAGTTATTTTTTTTATGCGAAAATTCATTTATTTATCCAATAACAGGGATTATGTACATACGACGATGGCCGGACAGCGTGTCCCAGAGGGCTAATATCTCATAATATATACATATATATAATCTCGGTTGACGAAACGTTGCCTTCTCGGTAGCTCTCTCTAAGATATACTTGCACCACGACTACAGTGAATGCACCCATATCGATTATTCGTACAAAAATAGAAGGCAGCAAATAGCTGTGAGAAACAGCATACCGTAATTCGGAACTCGTGGCAGGTATTGAGAGGGTTCATATATGGTGCGAGTGCCCTCCTGACTGGACCCCGTGGCAAGGTGCAAACGTCAGGCGAGATCAGCTTAAAGGAGATGATACGGAGGGGGCAGTCGTGGGTTAAAAAATCTGTATTCAACTATAATATTAGATGGCTAAGATTATTCTAGCTCCCAACAGTGAATTCTCCTACTGGGAGCATACTACGCTGGAGCTCGCGTCAAATGCTTATCCTAATAGCCTATTAGAGAATATGGTGGAAGGACGCAGAGATATTCTGCTAAGATGGAATCCCTAACATGAACGACAGTTTTTCGACTCTGATGCGATCTTCCTTTTATGACAGTACCCGGTTATGCTCGAGTTTCTTCAACAGGCCTATGTGAGGGCCGGGAATCTTCAGCCACATCATAGTGAAACCACGACTTCTGGAGGATCGAACTGATAGCAAATCCCGTCCCGTTGATAGCAAATCGTTTTTTGCTATGAATTGCAATCAGTCGCGCTCGAAGTGATGCACATTAATCGTCCAGGACACGCCGGACTGCACGGCTGAATGGACCTGGAGGAGATTAAATGATTTCTGTCAAATGAGTATGCGTCGTCGGTATAGGCCATAGCGGAATAAACTTCATTTTTGCCTAATGGGATACATTCCACTGGGAGCGAACACGCCTGAGAGAAGCCCTCAGCTGACTTGCTGTCAATAATTGAGAATTCACTGGTTCTAGCTCTATCGCACATAGGACACATGCTACAGACTATCCGTAATAGGACCAACTTCAATAGAACGACTCCGCCGTGAGAGTGACAGATTCCTTGCTGCATCAGATTCCTTGCTTCCTCGAAGATGGCCAAGAAACAAACATAGTTCAATGCCCACCAGTAGACTTTGCATAAGCCATAGCAAGAAGGCGAAGTAATTTAACTACTCACGTTATGCTTGAGTGTATGCAAGCATGTTCATGCTCCCACTCGGAGGGGGTGCAGAGGCTTTCAGCTAGCACTTTTTAAGTACGCAGTTGGAACTCGAGTCATCACATACATATCAAGAACATAAGAAATAATAGATACAGAAGAGTCCGTCATTATTGAAGTGCGTTGTAATTGTTTGCTTGGCAACACGCAGTGCCACCTCCGATGTCGTACGCTTGTCATAGATCTCTCCAATCGCCGGATAATCCCATTCATTTGTTTGGTCTCGTTCATTTTCGGCGGTTGCTCTGCTCGGGTGGTTGCACCGCGTCGATATGGCGCTTCGCCCTTTTGAGCATTCTGTTCCATTTCGGGCCATTTCTGGTCGAACTACGACGACCACTGCGCCGGAATTGGGGCATCGTCATGTGTTTGTGCCTATTTCGGGCAGCTCTTTTCTGGTGTCTATTTACGTCCATCGGAGTGTCCGGAGTGACGGGTTTAGCCGGGTGAAAGGTATGAGATACTCATTCGCATCGATCGGATGATGGCGGCGACCGATATCATTATGAGCTGCGAACGTCCTTGGGTACAGTCGCATTAATACTCGTCTATAAAATGTACCGCTAACTCTGTTTCTTTCTGGGTAAAGAGAAAGGATCCTTTAATCTGCTCGGCATGATATAGAGACGTATTATATTTGGTACTGACGTGTAGTCTCAATTTTTATGTGTTCATTTTTTACGTTCTTATAGCATTTTAGCACTTACACATTTTGACACCTCACCAATGTTCTACAGTTCTCGAGATGACTATGTGGAGGTATGTCGTGTTTTGCCCAGCACACGTTAGAGTATATAGAAAGTTTTTCACATCTTTACAATACATTAACCTGATTTTTAACACACATAACCTCTTCACCATAGTATTCTCGTCTCGAAGCCGAGCATTCGTACGAGAGTCGTCAAAACCGTGAGAGCCGGTTGCGATATCGGCGGCACTGACATTAAATTATATTGTACATGTATAATACAAACATACAGACAGCATATATATATATATATGTGTGTGTGTTTTTTCCTCAGTTCTTTCGTACGGCGACCAATTCAGGCATATAAGGCCTCTTTTCGCACGCTACAAATTTACGCGGTCAGTCGTAGGCTTCCTAGTTCAATATTCTAGCAGAAACTTAGCGTCCATTGCTAAATATTAACAACCGCTTTACCTACACTGACAGCCGAGCGAGAATAGCGCTTACTTGTAACCCTGTTCAACACTGAATACAGTGGTAATCCGATTAAAATGGATTCCGGGGTAATCTACCGAGACAAAATATGTACAGTAATATACAATTACGTTAATAGTCTGCCTCTGATTCACTGACCCTCGCTTCCTGAGTACGGTTTAGTATTATTATTACTTGCTGTCGGATCGATATCCCGCCCCTCAGCGCATATTCTTCGAAGCCTGGAGAGAAAAGAAGAGATGTGTTCGACTGAAAACCAAGAAGGTTGTTTGAGCAATTCTGCCTCTCGCTGAAGTATGGCTAAAGCAAGTGCATGTTATTTTATAACTTGATAAGACTATATAATATATAGCACGCGCAAGTCTCTTCCTTTAAGCATTAATAGGAAGAGTTGATCCTTGTGCATATCACGCCAATTTTTTTACAAATCTGTAAGTTCGCTGTAATCAGAAACAGAGTCTTGATATTTTTTCTATATGCACTGAAACCCCAGTGTCGAGAATCGTTCAGCAAAATGGTTTAAAAGACGAACAGGCTGCTGATGTGAAGTTACGCCTGATCATGGTATACAATACATATCTTAGCCTTGCCTCCCTCAATTAATCTTTCAATGCTTTCCATTTATTTATCAATAACTAAGTGGCTGTTCTCAAAGTGCATCCTCTTCCATGATACAAGGCATTATAACAACTCGTAGGCACATCACACTAGTCAGGAATTTTCCTCATAACATTGCCTTGAAGATAGTCTCTCTAGTCTTGGGGTCTGCGTTTAACTTGCAGGGACCGGCAGTTGATTCCGACCTGAAGTAATTCTTTGACAATCCCGGTCAGTGCCCCAAGTCAAAATCGGTTCTTGGTTTAGTCACTAAGAGTCTGACACTACCAGGCAAATATCTTAGGGTCTGCGTTTAACCTCGCAGCGCAAAGGCCCGGCTTGCCGGATCCCGGAAGCGAAGCTGAGAGCAGAGCTCCACAGTAGTTTCGGATAATTGATTCGGCATCGTGCGAGTGACTCTCAGCGCGTGTCAATACGATACTGCCTCTAGTGGCCAGGTACTGGGATATGCAATATATCGTTCCTAGAAGAGAAACGTAGAAACGGATTGCGCGCATAATCCTGATGGGAAGCAAGCTCCTCACGGGAACCACTTGCGGTGAACTGAAGGCTTATTGCGTAACTCCCTCACACCACTTCGACGTATGACGCACTGTATGGAAGAAGCTGTATTAGCAAGCAGTTTCACAGAAAGGAATGCACCTAGGCGCTATCAAGATGTGAGCTTTGATGATGACACATTGCGATACATGGGTATAAATGTGAAGATGTGAAGGAAATACGACGTTGTATAAGGGCTCGCTTTTATACTGCACGAAGAGTGTCTGTTATAACGAAATACAACGAAATAATTGAGTGGCTGAGCCACAATATTTGGGACTTTCTTAGTAGATAACTTACACCGAAAGTTTAAACTCTGAAACCGTGACCGATAATCGATCGTATGGTGAGACGCAGACTGCAAAATAATACAGCCGTGTGCCACTTAAATATCAGCGTACTCGCTCAACATAATTAGCGCAGTGCAATCTCGAATGAGAAAATCAAATCCTTTGAAATACTGTTTATTTCGAAAGTTACCTTGAACATCAGACTTCTGCATTGATAGTGAAATTTAAATACTCCGGCAAGAAAGTAATTTCCGTAGTATTTAAATTACACTAGCCACACGTTTTAGGTACGAAATTTGCCGCGCTGCTATTCTTCGTCTACTGAACTACCATAGTTAGCTGCGGCTGTTTTCTGTAATCGAACCGTGAAACCGAAAATGTGTGTATCCGACTCTGCCTTTTTCTTTACTTGGAAAAAATTTATATTTTAACATAATCGTCAACGCAAGGAAGAATGGTCCGCATCCATTGCTAGAAAGTAATGTATATGGCGGGCTCATATGGCGGGATCTGAATGGCGTGGTCCTCTCTTGGCAGCATAAACGCAGTGAAGCTGTGAACGCAGGCCCTTATAAGTCGTCAAAGGACGTCAAGAAACTGACAAAAGGACCCCGGACAGACAGAGGGCCACACGGAGTGACCTTATTGCATGACAACCCTAGACTCCTCGTGTATTTGGCGACCTGGGAAGCTCCCACAGACCTTGGATGGGAAATTTTGACGTACCCTACAAATAGCCTTTATGGGCGCCCCCTTCTATCCGAGAGGAATCCATCTGCGGCGCGGATGCCAACCGAAAGTAAAGGCAATCGTGGTTCGTCAGCAACCTTAATCTCTCGAAACATTAGCAGTTCTTAGAGCAAATGGGGGAAGGCGGGAAAACAGGTTTGGACACTCTCTCGATCACCCTCGCCCCACAACCGATGATCCTGTCGATTATGAGGCCGCCTCCACCGAACACGATTTTTATTGTGCGGTTCAACAAACATTATGAAATGGTTGACCATGCAGCACTATCTATCTAGAAGTACCATACGTTCAATTTAGCGTAGCATCGATGTACACACTGATGTAAATAACCACTCATTTGCACTATGATTGTCGTTTTATGCTGTATAATTCGTTCGGTCCGGCGACGTGACGTATAAGAGAACTTAAGCATTTAAGCATTGTAAGAATTGTCGTTCCTTTAATAATCAACCAATCAACCTTTATTTTCACCTTCTCAGGTCTACTGTCGACAACGTTCTACACCAGGTTACCTCAGCCGTATCGTAGCATATGGTGTCTTCTAGCAATGTTAATGTTCCGCTCACCGGAAGATGGAGTCCAAAGTGTGCTATTTGCCCTCTTCGACGATAAAGTCAGGTCATGTTCAGGAATGGTGAGTTCTACACTTATTTACGATGGCCCATTCCAGTCATCGGATTTTACTTGGTGTCGTGGTGCGTTCGTGCGCGCAATCGGGCGAGGCACGTAGGTGTACGGGTTCGATCCCCCACCGTTGCACATTTGCATTCAAAGGGGTCCGTCCTACGAAGCAATGCCGAACTCAGTCAGCTCCGTGGACGTTATATGTTGGCTGCGAGTCAGCCTGGAAAATTTACTTAGTCATTAGACTTTGAAATGAATCTTGTCCGGGTTTTCGCGGGTACTGTAATATTTTGAAGGCAATCATTTCGTTAATGTTTTCGCATTCGCTTTTGCAAACAGTCGCTTCTCAAAAGAGGTAAATCAGACAATTTTTGTGGACAATATTGGTCTGAAAACCGATCATTGATTTACGGAGGCTCGGTTCTCGACCCGTTGCTTGAATAACGGCTACTCTGCACTGCGATTTCTGTGCAATTGTATTTCTTTTTACGACAGCTGTGAGTAAGGTGTAGCGCCCAAAATATATTTGACTAACAAAAATAGATGTTTTTAAACAATAAATTTAACTGCGATGGTACACTATTTTAATCCATGAATATGCTGAACTTAAGTTGTTACAGTTGACAAAAACATGCAGTGCTCGTGTCTACCCAGGTGAAGACTGCACAAGTCTGGCCGTAATGTAAAAGTAGCTGTTCAGACGGCTTTACCCAGGCTCAGCCCAAACGAGTGTACTGACAATCGATATTTCTTACACTGAACTACGAAATACAAGGCATATTGATTTCCTAAGTGGGTGGAAACAAGACTCAGGGGTGCATGGTCACCAGCACACCTCGGCACGGCACTCGCGGCCCTCAGACCCTAGACGAGATTAACAAAACATGAATACCGCTGCAGCGACGCCTTTCCCTCTCAGCTTAACGCCACCGGCGTCTGCTTCCACCGAGATCGATTATGGGAGTGAGAGCTCCTTAGCGCCAACCACAGACGCCGTCTAACGTCGCCTCAATCAACGAACTTGCGGGAAAGGGCAGCCTCCTTCTGAGCCGGGCAACGAGCAAACAAGATCCAAACAAACAGATCGCGGTTAAACGTATTGACGGGCTTCCCTCCACTTGGCCGGTCGCTCAGTGATCGGTGACAGGAATCGACACATCTCAATATAGGTGTAATATACCCAACAGAACACGTTTGGAGATGAATCACGCACACAATTGGATCAGTAACCTGCGGGTGCGGGATAGCCTGTAGGGTGGCTTGAACGGAAGATTGGCCGGTAATTTTACAATAACCTCCTGGACAGTCTCAGTGATAGGAGTCCAGGGTTTTAGTGGGTGAGAGTCGCACATATACCAGAGAATACCTTAACCGTGAAGGCTGGTCTGCAAAATGCATTTTGCCATTAACCTCTTAAAAAAAGGTAGCGGTGGTCTAGGCGGGTCAATCAGTCGATCTCTCCGTAGCTGAGCAGTTGTATATGTCCTCAAACGCTGCTCGCTTAGTGAAATTATAAGCATGAGTTCCTTTTCCCACCGGCTTAACAAGCGGTGCGCTCGCTACGAGCTACAGCGCTATGTGCGGATTTGTGTTAGGCTTGAGTAAAATAACGAATTTCAGTGACAGCGGATTCCGACAGCGCGTTGTGCCCACTTTGAGCGCGTTTGCACACTTCGCTAAATTGAATTAGCTTTCGCATAGACCCCGCAAGAGCCTTGCGAGGTACAGCCTACAAGCCAACAGTGGAGTCTACAATTTTCCAGACAACAATGCTATCTGTGTTCTGGTGTAGTTGTCACTAGCAGCAGATACCTTGACAAATATCCGTCCCAGGGAACAATGGCGGTTACGGAAGGAGAATTATTTAGCCTGCCGTGAAACGACGCGCGGCTGGCACCAAGAACCTCTGCCTTGTTGGCGGGAGAGCCGAGGCAAACGATGTTGTGTTAAAAGTTCATAGTGGACTTGTCGTGATAAAGATAAGTAGCGCCTTTTGCGCTATGATTGCTTTCGCACCCACTTCAGTCGTTCTAGAAAAGTAACAGTTGAGTAAACCACAACAAAAGTCAATTGGAGCCCACATTATATTTAGTAACCCGGACCATCGTCGACGTTAACAGTGCGACACAGCTCCAGGGTTATCGTCGTAGAACGGTATGGCTTGCACTCGTTATGCAGGTTCATTATTTTAACAGTACATAGCCTCTTCCCAGGCGGTCCATTGTTTTCGTCTAATTGGGTTAGATGGAAAGATGACTCGCTCATTTGCTCTTCATGGTATTCGTCGGGTAAACTTTTTGAGAAGTTTCACTATGGTCCTCTTAGCTAAGCCACAGTGGGGACGGCCGACTCACGTTTGTGTCGTTCTCACCATTCTACAATACATTACCATAACTTCCACACAACTTTACCTATCCACTTTCATAGTTTACAGGGAACACCTCAGAAACACGGCGTTCAACGGTTGTTCTTGTTTTAAAAAAAAAGTACGCTATTCCGCTTCGTCGACTTCTAAACCATTACCATGACATGCAGTCGCTCTCCTCTACCCAGCCCCTATGGCTAGTATTTTTGGAAGCTATTGCACCATCAGCGTGAAAGCACCTGGCAGCGAAGCTTACGAAACACTTCACTCCGAAGTGTCCCGGCTGATCGCCACAAGCGGTACCATCCTTATTGCCCAATTTCTACAGCGTTCCACAGAAAGACGACCGGTCTGGTCAAGAGCCGGTGCTGTTCCCATTCCACTAAAGAGGCATAGTTCCCCATTGTAACATATGAGCCAGTAGCAAATGTATCCATAACGCATTGCCTACTTGTTTAGATTTTGCACGATTTTTAAAAGGTAGGTGAAAATATTACGGGACATGCGATTTTTCCATTCTACTACCTTGACCCAGGCCAAGCATATGATTTGTTTCTATTTTGTTTTGCGGGTGTATAATCCAAGACACTGTATCAATGCTACAATGCTACGATTGACCACTAAATAGCCAGGTCCTTCTTTAACTATTGTTGATTAGCCTTGTGCGGGTAGGAAGTCGGTACTTCTGCACGTGTGTGGACCCAACTTTGACCACCAAGGCGGCCGCCGCCCCCTTCCGCTATGTGAATTTCACTGTAATATGGAGACATTTGAATATTGCAGGCAAATCAATCTGAACGCCATTGGTAGTGAGTGCGTTGCATAGCGAGGGTGCGGATATCTAAAAATAATAATAATCAACTATTTTACGCGCGGACGTGCCTTCGGTATCAGTATGGCGCTCGTGAATGGTATATTTGGTCATTTTGTTTTAAAACAAAAATACTAAGAATTTATCCCTTTGTACCGTACCGACTCCGCCCACGAGAGCGACACACATCCTACATCCTAAACGTATCAGCTTCCTTTGGATAGGGTCAGATAGACGTCTTCATTCTTGTCCACTCGGAAGGTTGAAAAGCTTAGCCATTAGTTTACGCGAGTTTTCTCTCTGATACTATCCGTGAAGATGCATATCCCCGAAGTTTAGTGACGGGACACGTTATACTGGGGCAGTGGATCTAATTTGGACGTATGCCATAATGGATTGGGTCTGGTGATCAGCGCTTTGTACATATTTTGAGTAGGTCTTTGTTGGTCATGGCGGACGCACGCCTTCTATCGACTAAACTTCCTTCATAGACAATATAAACGCATGGTGTATCTTGTGAATAGGAGCTGCCCTATTCGTTAGAACGTGTAAGCGAACGTTATTAATACCAAATATATGATATAATATATCGTGGTGAAGGCAATTGATTCTGTCCTAGTGTACGTTAGTCATATACTCACATAAGACATGGGTGCATCGCAAAGATGTACGTCCAGAACGTCGAGACAGAAAGGCACATCAATCAATTCCAAAGGTGTCGGTGATCCAATTCTAGGAGGCGTATACCCACGAGATCGATGTTCAAGCCAGTAATAGAATTTTAAGCAAAATACTCTGGAGTATTTTGTAGTCACCTGTGCCCCGCCTAAACAAGAGCGTGGTCATTGAATCGGTAATCGGTGCCAACTGTTAGATGACGTTAGCGCTCCTAAAGAACCAGCTTCTATTGCGCATGAATGGAGAAGGTGGAAGAACTACAACAAGAATCGATAAAGTGGAACCCCTTAAGCACAAAAACGAGCAATAAACATCGAAATGAAACTTACTATGACGTTTATAGGCTACAAATAATAATTCCGATTCCTAAATTCATTTTATCGTAACGTTGTTTCTCAGTGTTGAACGCAGTTCGATAAACAAAAGTGGTGGTGATCGGTCAACACGAGCGTATGACATCGAACCCGCCACACCAACGTCACCACACTGGCCGTCATGGATAGTATTAGTCTCAACAATGTATTAATACACGGATTCTGTAGTCGCTGTCTCTTATCACTTGCGCTCGTTCTGCGTTAGGCTGAAAAGGTTTCAGCTAGTGATAGATATATGTACGGTCAAAATACAGGGGCACGGTTTTCGTTTTTGGCGTGCGTAAGTTCGAGACCGTGCTATCCAGACGTCGATTCTACGTTGAGGCTGATACTAGAATGACGACGCTAACGGAGACGACAAGAGAAAGCTCCCCACAGCCGCTGCTTCACTTCCAACATTGATTCCAATTTGGGGAGACACGAGTAGTTCCGGGGCGGGAAAGGGCCATCCGCGGAGAGAAAACGGCCAAACTTGTCACGTCGCTCGTCACGTTGCGAACAATGGTGTCACCTACTAATCTGTGGCTGCGTACGCGATGCCTACGGAGTGAGAGGCACCGAGGCGGGCCTACGCCCCTCATTCTATTGAAACCCCTATGCTAACGCTAGCAGCGACGTCGCCTTGTGTCCGACCGCGGTACTTCGGTTCTCTCCAGTGCGTCACCGGCGTCCCTTCCCCGATCGCGCACAGGATGCTGCAGTGGCCAAATACCACGGGAGCAATCTCCTTTCAACAAAGGACTCTCCTTAGGTAAGGACGTAATGGGGGTGACACCCGTTGGTGTCGGCAGCCCAAAATGCAGCAAGTGCACTACTGTGTCCCTAGTATCATAGTAGGCCACACTGTTTCGTGGATAGGATGTGCGTGTTTGCATTCATTAAGTCAGGTGTGACCCACTGCCAAGGGAAACGAAGAGGTTGAAAGACAAGCGGAAATTCGTGTAGCCATACAATAGATAATATCCTCCTTATTTTGAGCGCCCTTTAGGCTGCAATTAGTAGACCTTTCTATGCGGACCTTATAGGAGGTTTTCGTATTGCAATTGCTGGTTCACTTCAGGGGGTGGAAATATCCTTTTTCAATTGGACTGGTGCTCAGTGTAATACACTTGTCTTTATTTAAATTGTACACCTGCTTTGCACGGTGGAGAAAGAGAAAACATCGAATATGCCTTAGTGCCTAATTCTGATGTGGATTATATATAGATATCTATTTATTTATTACAGTGTGATACCTTCAGTTTCAGATACTAGAGCAACGCAGCTTTTTCATTTAGTGTAAACAAACGCATTTTCTTATTTGATTCTTCAAGACAAACATAGGCACATTGCCATCTCGTTCCCAGCCTCCAACAGCTGACCGTATCACATCATACAATTCCCTAAATGAAATACGCAACCCTGAAATATTTCACTGTGCATGGCACGATGTTGAGGCCACAGAGAACGTTCGACCCCACTGCGGAAATTGTTGGCCTCATTTTGTTGATTTCTCCTCGATTCAGTAGTAGTCGTACACTTCTTCCATTAAATTAAACTCGGCTCCTGACTCCTTATTATTCTTTCAATTTTATCATAATTGAAAACGGCGTCAATCTCTTCCTTGAATCCATTCGACTGGATGAGAAACCTGTTTGTGTTTACTTTGCCTCGAGAAGATGACCTTGCCGACCGTTCTGGGTTACGCTACGATTTTCAGGACTCACCACATCAGCAGTTGTAGTGACAATCTAAGAAAATCCGGACAGCACAATTGCATTCGTTCAATTGCGTTTGCTTTTGGTGCCTCCGCAAGCGACAGCTATTTCTGTTTCTGCCTTCTTCTTCAAGCGAAAGTGGCAATTGAAAGGATTTCTTCTTTTTGCTCTTTTTCTCCGGCTGCACCTCCGAGCAGTTGTGGATTCGTCAAAATGCGATGGCTCGGCTTCAGCCTGCTGCAAAATGCGGTCAGACAAGCTTAGGTAGTACGGAACGGGAAGCGACGGAGCTGAAAAGTCGGGCAGGGGCCGACGGATTAGGCACAATGAAAAGATGGACACAGGTTAGAGCCACTATGGCCATATGCATAAAAAAGCTAAGAGACTGCAAAGGAGGGCAAGGGCCGTCAGTTGGATGCAGATGGATTCCCACTATAACTGTTTCGACAGAACGATAAAGGTTCGGGGCTCTGAGACTGTCAGCCAGCCAGCGATTCTAGCAGAGGTTCCTCTATTTTTCTTTCTCGTGGGACGAAAACGATGAAGAGCGATGGTGCGTACGATTTGTGAGAGGTGATTGGATAGGAGGAATGCGGGTAGAAGAGGGACACACGGTGAACGCGTACGACGACATGCGATCTGCGGGCTGCTCCGCCTGACTAGCCTACGAGATGCTGGTAGGTAGACAGGTTTGGTAAGAAACAGGAGTTTTCTGGATTTGGTAGCAGGAAACGCAAGGAAACGCAAAGGTGACCCAATGCATTTCACCGTGCGATAGTTCGTAGGCCGCTACCGCATAACCTTCGTCTGTCTCCCGGCCAGCGTATACATGTCGCAAATGCTCCACAAACGACTTCCATATGCAGTGAACATTGAGACCCTTTGCGCCCGTGGAACATATCTATAGGATGGAGAGCGAAGAGGAGGGTGGAAGACCTGTTAAAGGTTGTATACCTACTGCTGATCTATTTAAGCTGCTTGTATCCGAGCTGGCATTCAGAGACATTTTAAATAGAAAACCTAGAGAATGGATCATGGTGTGTGTACATAAACAGCAGCCAGCCAACCAGCCGAGGACTATACAAATTGGTAAACAGTGCGATGAAGTCTAAGAGAGAGAGGGAGAGAGAGAGAGAGCACACTGAGCTGTCATTGACTCCAGGTGTGTTTCAGCGATTGTCCGCTCGTTGAAACTACTGCTGCTACTACCACTACTACTTTTCTCCAGGCCTATCATTCTTTGTTGAAAGGTGTAGCCAGATCGTCAGGCAGTACGTGGTTTGTAGGCGCGGAGGAAGAAGCTCTTGGATCCGCAGCCCACAGGGCTGTCTAAGTGAATGGCCAACGAGGTGGCGTATCGGCGATTCGCTTGATCAGGCACACCACTTCTGCTTGTAGATGGGTGGACCATCGATCCAGTCGATTTCGCCGAGCCATCTCAGCTTGCTTCGTCTCGGCTTGGCTTGCATGGCCATGGCTTTCTGTCTGTGTGTACAGTATACTGTCTCGCATCTTTATTGCCCCACTCGGCGGCTTTCTCGTTAAGACGGATGGAGGTGGCTTGCCAAGCAGCGAATGGGCCAGGCCGATGCCACCTTGTAAGTGGATGGTGCAGCGATAGCCACACTGTACACAAAATGATTCGATCGAATCTTCGCTCTGTGAACGGAATAGAGCAAGAAAGGTGTTTCGTTCTCGAACTGACTACTGCGGAGCAGCTCAGTTGTAACTAACTGTTCGGGGAACTCGGCACCAGGGGCTACGCAAACAGACTAAATACAATAACTGTATTATTCAGCTTTATTTAACGATATGAGAGAATTGATTTAACATTGAAGCCGGTGCCCGAGATTCGCTGTACAATGTAGGCTAAACGGAAGGAGCTACTTTTAATTAAAAAATCCGCTCTGTTATTATCTAGATTATATAGTACGTTTCAAGAAGAAGGTGTTGTATTTCTGCCTATGAGAATACCTCAGCCGAGTTGCCCACAACCAACAAGGTAGCGGCTGAAAGTGTTTAAGGGATAAATACGGAACATATGCAAATGAGGTGTTGCTCGGTGACCCTGTCAGTTATACAGAATACTGTTTCTTTTGCGTGCCGTGAAATGAAATACTCGCAGCTCATATACGGCAAACTTGCGTATACAACGACAGTACACGCGTGCCACTATATAACTCCTTTTTCACCAGAAAAGTTATTCAGAACAAATCCGGCAGCATATCCTGACGTACGATTTCGTTCCCACGCAGTGATAGATTTAGGCATAGGTGCAAAAATCAAGAAATTCTGCACCTTTTATAATAATTTTTTTTGCGAGAGCTTAAGCATTGTGAAACTGCAGTTCCGAAAATAAACCTCAAATGAATGAATGTACCTTTCGACAAGTAATCTTAATGATCTAGCTGTCGTATTGATGACCTCGGTATCTATACTAGTTCCACAGCCAGCCGGGGCACCCGTAAATTGGAGCTTACTCTCATTTAAATGGTGATAGCCAGTTGTCTTCTCTAGGACGTAACCTCATTCGCTATAACTATATAAATTTTTCAATGGAAAGACACCCCACAAAGTAATTGCGTTGTTCGCTTACCTCGGTAGTCAGTATTCGTACAGAGTTTGAGCAACTTCTTCATATGTGCAGCTCTTTTCCGGAGGTCATCACGCTCCGTCAACCAGATCAGGGGAAGGCTAACTCGACGGGGTTCGCAATTCGCTGAAACCGTCCCAGAACATACCGCAGCTGAGATTCTCCACCATAGGAATGAGGGCACAGCCCTCCTGTCTGCATGCGGACGTGGTGCGAGGTCGAGGCAACGACCGAGGACCACCCTGCATGCCAGTTAAAACGCCTTTGTTCTTCCCGCTAGTCTCTCACATGCCTGACTCACGAAGAATACGCGTACCCATAGTAGTACCGTACCTATATACCTATTTCAATGCTCAGTCTCTTGCTTACCCTTTGGATTTCAAAAGGCCCCGGGGTGTAGTGGCATTGTCGTCCAGTGTACTGGAAGTCTGCCGCCGTGGTGCGGTTCTTCTGTTCACTGAGGATATATGATCATATGGAAGGAACTCCAGCAGGACGCGATCCTCCTACATTGCACTACGGTGTGTCCGCTATGACAGCAGAATATGCATGTTCATTAGTCATTTCAGTTAGAATATCGAAATAAAGCAACTCCTATATTAAACAACTCACTGTGTGTCTCTCAGAGATCTAAGGCGGTCCTATAATATAAATGCATACAATTAGGTGATATTTTCCATTTACGTCTGTTATCTATGTTCGTTTTCGGTTCACACTGCTTTAATTACAGCATTGTGGATTACGCCAGCGGTTATGCCAGCATCCTCTAAATATCGAACACTGTGTATTGAGTCGGATAAAAAAAATCTCAGTGTGCTCAGCATTTGCAATTGCCTCTATTAGGACGATTCCTGAGAAGTTTGCTTTAACAAAAATCGTCCGTCATGTCTTCTTCTGCTCTAAGAGCTGAGGACCATCGTCATTTTCGGGATACAAGAAACCCCAAGACTGCAACAACAATCCAAAATCCTAGCGGCAACCGGTCTCCTCGTATCCGGCAACCTGATTACAGAGTACTCTACCAGATAGAAGAGGGTGGCTCTTGAGCGACCAACCAATGAGTCCCGCACCACTCTTCATTGAATGTCCCACTCCCCGGTACGAAGAGAGCCGGCCATCCCATCAGACCCGTTCACAGATAGGACCGTCCACTACCTTCCTGCCACAGCCTTCCACGCGCCTCGAGATCCATTGGCGGCCTTCCGTCCTGAACAAAACTTGCTGCTTCCGGGTCCAGCCGCACGCTACCCAGCAACCATTGACAGGGAACTATACAACGTACTCTCACTGATGCTCCTTATAGCGAGTTCGGGTGGTGTCGCTCAGGAAAGCTATCTTCTGCTCTTGGAACAGTCGGCGCGGCCCTATGAAGACCTGAAAGCTGCCTCGACCTAACGCGGAATAGAATAGAAATTTTTTGTGCTTGCTATGTTCATTGATGTCTCAGCACTCACATGACCGATGCGTCTCAGACTCAACAGTGGACCCGAGGGACAGGACGAGTCAAACTAGAGAAAGAGCGTTATTCTTCTAAATCACCCCAAAAAGCGTACAATGAAAATAGGCTGTTACCCCACAGTTATATATCATAGATAAATCTAAGTCATTGAGATCGCGCTAAGGAGAAGAGCCATTAATAGAACAGAATCGTATCGGTAAACGAATATCTTGTGTGACGCTATTTTAGATTTTGTATCGAGGTAGGGAGAGAGAGAGAGAGAGAGAGAGAGAGAGAGAGAGGCTACTTAAATACAAACCTGTAAGCTAACTAATTCCTAATCATTGTATGTTTGAATAAATATATTGCCTGATATCAATTCACCTGTAAACATTAGATATTGATTACTATAGATAACGCCGTTATGTCGGTGAGGATAATTCCGAACGGGAAAACTGTATTAGAGCCTCTTCATGAGAACGTTACCACCCTTATATCTGTCGACGTGGGTAGATCATTACACAATAGAACAATCAGCACACACGTATGCCATGCAATAGTACCGTTCAGCTCCCCAGGTAGTTGTCTATGTGGGCGACATTTTTACTGTGATGATGATTGCCGGTGTACGCGACCTGCCATCGAATTATACTGCTCCTTGCTGAAAGAGCTTATCATTACGACATCGGTCCCCGTTAATAGATGTGTGCTATACTTACCTGGAACAGGCATTGCATTAGCACACACTTCCTTCCTTATCTCTTCCTTAACGAGGGGGTGTTAGAAAACCATGTCTTCGTTGGGAAGACCTGCACAGCGACAGGAATTCCGCTGGTGGGATGCTGTAACATCAGGACAGTTGAGAGTTGCACCTTTCCGTGGTGGTTGGGCGCGTTCGTATCCGTCTCGTAGAAGTGCCGTTCCGGACTTCGTTCACCTAACCAATGGTGGGACGCTTTCGATTTGGCGATGGGAATCGAGCCCGAGGGCAGATGGGATAGTACGGGGTGAAGTGAGACGCTGTGGGCAAAATAAGGAGCCGGCCGGGGCATTTGGACGATTGCGAGACCACTGAGATCCTGTAAAGGTACACGGATGGGATGCCAGGGGCACGAAGTGGGCGCCTGATCACCCACATCGTGTCTAGACTGCTCCTCCTGTGTACAGCCGCACCTCATCGAGTTCGATGATACCTTGTTGGTCGTTGCTTTGTGCTGACCCCTATACGTTCGGACGGAGCGAAATGGTCCATTACCTCAGCGGAATCACGGTATACACAGGCACACACAACCACGGTGTATCTATGGTGAGGCAAGCGGAGCTATAATGGACAATGGCAATCTTATGATGAATTAATAAATAAAAACATTTAAAAACCATTAGACACAAATGAGGCGTATTTTAAAACGTAGCAGCGAGTTCACTACCCGCTTTTTGTGGCCATTGACATAATATCCATGGCAGGTCCTCTGTTATACACATTTATTCAAACATACAATAAGTCCTCTATTTGTTTTGTCAATTTTAATTTTTTCTTTAAAAATCATTTCTTCGGTGTCGTAAAACCTATGATTTTCCTAACCTACAACTTTGTTTACATAGGTGATTAAGGACTGTAAGATGTATGATCCTGCCGATGCTGAGTTTCTTCGAAGAACACGCTCGGTCAATATGTCTGAACGTTTATGGGACGCCACCGAGCAGCTGATCGAGGACAAACTAGATAAGGTGAGTGAGGTTGGTTTGTCCCGCGTATGGTAATTTGTTTTCAAAAGCTGACATCGTATTAAGAGCAACTCACGATTTTATGTTGCCGTACTCGGCTGGATCGTAAATGGTCGGCTCGCATCTGAGCGAACGCAATGGGCCAGATGTATCTTGCATGCAAGAGATATGGCAATCAAATCTCTCTACACGGTAACATCTACACGAAGCACATGTGGGCAAACGCCCATGCCGATGCGATCAACCTTGGAAACAGCAGAGAATCGGCACAAAAACGAGTCGGCTATGTTAAATTAATCAGAACCACCTGATTCATTCTTCGTTAAGTTGAGGTCGGATAATGGGAAAATACTCAATGTCTGGGTACAAATGTGGCACACATATCAGCTGCTTGGTTTCCGGTTGTACCACAATATAAGCCAATGGATTAACTGATAATCGATGACTGTGTTGAACTGACCCGCCCAGGGGCCTTGAAGATTGGCCCCAAACAGAATGCTACGGCGAGTATAAACGATTATGTAAAAGATGATGTCTGGAACGTTCGCGCAATGCTAGTAGTAAGGACCACACAAACCTTCAATGGGGCAAGGCTATGGAGTCGTTGTGCTTATCGCAGACGCTATTGCATCAAACCGCGATAGACTGGAGCCAAGCGAAGAATGAACAACCGTTCAATTGTCTCGTAATGAACGCTAGGAAACTACAAATAGCTCCGCTAATGACAACATAAACGAAGCCAAACAACAGAGATAATCTCCATTCGAGTGGCACTCAATGATTTTCTAGAAACGGAACCAGCAATAAAGAACTCACTCGGGTGAGTTTTCCCCAATATTTCCTGTATCTTCTCTGCAGCTGCTTCCCCGGCGACCAAGGGCAGATATTGTCCATATTTATCGTACAAGTCTCTGGTCCATTCAGTCAACATAATAGGAGCATGTACGGTAACCGCACCTCTTTGCTTTCAATGAACAGGCTTCTCCAGAGTTATTTTACAACGGATTTGGCATGTGGAGGCGGCCTTGCCAGGCCTATTTTCTGTAGTAAGGAATCCTACGTAGGCAGCAAGAACCAGCGATAAGGTGGTCGTTTTCCATAGCCCTGCCCCATTGAAGGTTTGTGTGGTCCTTACTACTAGCATCGCACCGCGCCGTATTCTGTGCACAGCTACCTATTATATATCCTTGTTAAGCTGTGCATGCGACTGCAAAATACGCACTTCGACATCGGCCAATACGACTACTTACACACTGCATGACGTTCACGTTCAGAATCCAAGACGGCTCTAGGACGAGTATTAAAAGCAGTTGACTAGACTGACTTTGCCATAGACACGTACAAAGGCCATCTTGCCCGAACGTTACGTCAGCCTTCCACTAGCTGCTCACGACGACAACGGGAGGGAGAGATTGCGAAACAGACAGGGAAAGAGCCAACGCACAGCAAAGGAGCAATACGTGGTTGGTCGGGGTTGGGGGGTGTGGAAACCATCGTCTCCACACGAACACTAGCGACGCTTTGTGGAAAAGAATCTCGCTTTGGAAGCCTTCTCTGACCCATTTCAATGGCATTTTAGGCGAGCTCAGACCGTTGTAGGAATTTGACGACGCGAGCTACGAGACGATGCTCCGTGCATCGCCTGAGCTTACGGCTCATACGACTCGTGTTGAAGTGCAGATAATATCTGCAAGTCCTTGCTCTACTTGTCTGGTTGTTGTTATTATTGCTGTGCGGTGCCAGCCAGCGCGGCTTGGCGCATGAAGATTGCAGCCGTAACGATGGCGCAGCGATGGCGCGACACTGCGTTCTGTGCTATTTATGTTTTGCCAGTTATCGTAGACGCTTTTGTGTGTGCTCATTGTATCAAATGATTCTCGCCTGTGTAGGGCCAGGCTGACAGATATGTTTACTGTTCTCTCTCTCTCTATGTATCGAGGAGGTCACAGTGATTTGTTGGTGATGCTGTTTCGGAGACCCGTCTCGTACGAGAATTAAGTTAGTTCAAATAGGTGGGATGCACCGGATGATCATTAATTATTGTTTCAGTACTTATTAAGGCTCAGTAACCCCATCCAGCCCGTATTCAAAGATTTTGCTTTCGCATAATTTTGATCACACGTTACCACTACCCGCGCCTTTGGTACCGTACCCGTCAATAGGAGCGACCAGGACGGGCTAGCTAGGATAGCATGCAAACCTTGTATTCAACTTAAAACCTTTTCTGGTATTAATAAATGCGGATACGTGGAGTCCCTCTAAATGAAGATTGTGGACACCTCCAAAATCAATCTTGCCTTGCTCGCAGTGGCATTTGTGTTGGTTACTGAAAGCAGTCTCGCCATTGCTGATAGTGGTACGATATCAGCGAAATATAATAGTTACTTCTGTTTTCACGTTGGTGATATAAGGCGGAGTTTAATCTCTATTCGAACGTTTGTGGAGGCTTATCACTATGTGTAGATGACGGCACGTTGGTTTATTCGACCGGTGTTCCTTTGGAGTCGGTGTTTATACCCTTAAAATAATTGGTCTTCGTATCTATCACCTATTATCGTGGTGGCTCCGGGCGCTTAAGCTGGTAGGTTTCCAACTCAAATCGTCGTTCGATTTTTCGCTGCTAAATATGTTGCAACAGTTACTGTCGTTTCAATAGCAACTGCCACTGCTGTCCATTTTGAGGGTATTTGGAATGAATAGTGATTAGTAATCGGCTTTATTTACACGCACCCCACGCATTCATTGACAGTCGTTCTACGAAGTCAAGCCCATAGAGGTGTCTAGCTGGCTAATGAACACTGGTGATGATGGCGAAGTCCCTTTGATGGTACCTCTGCTCGACGTGAGGGCACGAACACCAAGCAGCCCCATTCAGTTGATCTATAATGATTAATATATGCGCCGGTATATAGTTGATATGTTGCAAATGATGCTCTCTTTTGTGACTCTCAGATCCCCGTTTCTTCTCCAAAGAGAGCTGACCTTCTGGACCGCAAGGGCTCTGGCCTGCTCTAGAGCGAGACAGACAAGTAGGGTGTGCAGATCATCGTCCCTCTCTTGCCGCTAACAATGAACACAGTTTCCCGATTGAGAGGTCACGTTGAAGTCACAGAGATATGCTTGGAAGTCTCCGTGCCCGGTTACGAAGAAGGTTACACCCGGTTACATTTGGGTCACAAAGAAGTTCCTCTGGCCTCCTGGGCCGATGTAGCCATTTTTTGATGTCCGGTATCAAGTCCCGGAGTTTTGCACTTTCTCCTTAAGCTTTATCCCAAACCTTACGCCTCTCTACTACTACCAGGTCCCATGGTGGCGTACCAGCTAGAACGAATGCTGCAGACTGTTCTGTATGCCTGGATAATCCTGAGTGCCGCCTCACGCTGCGTTATCCTCAGAGTTTCTCTCTTCTTTTTCGTTTTCGTTGCTTTAGTAAACTAGACTACCGCCAACATGGTGAGCTGGAGTAAACGTAGTATTATTGTAAATATAAACTCGGTGATTATTTGGCTGCCTGTTGTTTGTGCCTCTATATATTATATTTAACATGCAGATAAATTAGACTGACTGTAATTTATTGTGATGCTTTATTGTAATAATATGGGTTGATAAGCAATTGAGGCTCATTATAGTATTGTTAGCGTTACCGTTACAGTGTTTATCGTCATTCCCATCTAATACTAACTCTCCGGGACGCTCGTAGATTTCTCGTAACTGCCAACTAGTTTTCAAGTTACTCCCCTGGGCGGATTTGTTCACGACGCAATGTGGTGAGTCGTCAGGGAAACCGGACTCATTGTGTCGTTTATTGCCATCGAGAGCGGAGCTCTCCAACCTTGCAAGCGACATCTATAAGCTTGTCTATAGTTTAAAGTACTAGACTACTATTATGCTACTATTTGCACTTTCTATAACTGTATTTGCTTGTTATATTTTATCTGGTGCTACATTGGATGACCTGAATAGGCCACTGAATACGGCTTAGAGCGAGCTCGATATTCTACCTTTATATTTTACAAAAATATGCGCGCTAGGTTACAATTGTGACAAAATACGAGTTAGTAGACTAGATATAACATATAGTTCGTTTAGTTTTGTCGAGTCTCTTCATTTGCTTTCTGTTCACTTTTACTCTAGTTCGACCAAGGGGTTCAGCATAAGTATCAAGAATACAATGGTGTTCTAGTGGGTGTTTCTGATCGATGCACTTGAGGACAAACCGAGTTTTTATACAATTCGCTCGGGCTGGCCTCACTCGCGTCAAAGTCTCCTAGTCGGCATGGTATGATCTTTCCCGCTTAAGAAAACTGGCACATTTACATACAGCCGTGATCGGTTATTTGCTGTTGCTGTTGAAGCTTGTTCCCTTGGTTCGTAACACCCTGAGGCAAAAAAATGACTATTAGCTATTTCAATGTCTTCCCGAGCGAATCGTTCAGGTATGGCGGTACACAGGACATAGCGATATTATAAATCGTCAATAGATTTGTCTTTAGAAAGCACTTCAAAGGAGACTCGGCTGAGGAACACTTGTCAACACTGACACGTGTCTGTGGTATCGTGATCACTACATTGGCAAACTGCGAGTGCCGAGATCGTGGAGCTGAGATGCGTTAGTATTGGTGATGTGAGATGACGTGAACCATCGGCGTTTGCTTCACCCACTCGAAGTCGTCAACTTTCTTTTTCCCAGAAGTTTGACTCAATCGAAGCTTAGGGAGTTAGATAGATCTGTGACACATGTACACTATTATGTAACGTGGGACAATTCGATGTCTTTATGAGTATGCCTTCGGAGTATCCATCAAACATGCTCCGATACTCCTCGCAGCCCGTTCCGTATTTGATATCCATGTTGTGTCCAGGTTGTGAAGACGAACCAACGTATAACGTGGTATCATTCATTGAATACGGTGTACTATTCATTTATATATTAATACTACTTTTGACATTTGGGTATAGCACGGACTTACGTGAAAGTCCATACACCAATGCATGATGTCCTATTTATGCTTATTAATCTCCACTTATTTATGCCTCGTATCTTCGTCTTACTCATACAGATAGAGCAACCCGGGTACAACCAAGTAGCACAATTCCATGTTGATTTAACTGTCTACAGCTAGATATTAGTGGGTACAGATGTCGTCGACTCAATGATAAAACGAAGTCCATGCTTCCAGCTTTATTCCTTACGTACATTCAATTGGGCAAAGGAGAACAAACCGTTTTGTACGACCTTGTTCGATACAAACACACCAGCCACTAGTAGTGATTCAATGTATTCCGGAGCGGTATCTTTCAAGTGGCTGCGAACGCAGGGAAAACCGATCTTAAATATCTTCAGCAATTCTGATTTTGGAAAACACTTCATTCGTTTCTGCTGTAAACTACGGTTGTTCCGGATCGTATTAACCCTTCCATGATAACGTAGGCAGTGCATTGACGATATGGAATAGTCAGTTGTCCACCAATGCGCGATTCGGTTTCCTAGCTCGTAGAGCTGAGATGCGTTGCGAGCTATTGACGAGGGCAGATGACCTGGAAAGTCGGTGAAAGGTTCGTATATGATCCGAAACAATAAGCAGGTGTTGTAGAAAGCGTTGGGAAGTAACGGCAGAAGCTCGGGTAGGGTTCCCCAGTGGTACGTATTCTGGCTGGCTAGTCTGAATCCACATGCCGCTAATCCGGAAGCTGCAACTTTCAGAGAGCGTTGCCTTATCGAAGGCGTCACTTTGTTTGTCACCTTGCATGGATGGAAAGGCGCCGTTGGATGTTTGGAAATCTTGCCTGCTCCCCAAAAGTTCAACTTGGACGACGCCCCGGCAGTCACATCTAACGATACGAGCATACTTATAGTTGTTTTATGCATAATTAAGAGATACATGAACCACAACATAATGCTGTTGGATTTGGACACGGTGTTAGTCCGATTCCGTCAATCTACTGGCACGTAATGAGCAAAGTGTGGAGATAGGCACCCGCTAATGAAGGCGAGAGAGTTAAGATCGTCCAAGCTGAACTGGTGATCAGTCGCTATCATGTCCACATCATCCAGAAATCCAAGGTAGAAAGTCTACACCAGGTAGCCAATTCCGGCGAGGACTGAGCACAGTAGTTGAGATATTCGACACTATGCAGGGTGCATCAAAAACCCAGGCTTCTAATTTAATGTATTGTGCTGAGTCAGAAGGCTTTGCTGGTACTGGCCACAAAACACTTTCTCATACTTCAATGTAACGAATTCTAGACCCAAACACTGAGCGTTGTTGTTAACGTCATCCGTAAGAGACCATTTCTGGGGCTATACGTAATTTTTCTTAGAATACTAAGGTTCAGTTATTCTAGTTGTGCTACGCAGGCTCTCTATAAAAAAAAACAGTAAGAAATGGTAAAAACCATGGACATTTCGCGGCACCCTGTATATATATAAGAAGAGACGACACCACATAGATCCGCGCATGATCATTGTTTGAATAATATCCCTGTTCCATACAATTCCCAACCTTTTTCTATTAGCATGAGCAATTTTCTCGACCAATGATGATTGCCAGCTGAGTAAAGAGTAGAAGTCCTCGCACTCATGAGAGTAAGCGGTCGGGTAAAGGACCTAACCGAAGGACGAACAAGCACAAGCCGCATCAGAAATCACGAAGCAAGACTCACGATTCAATATCTAGCACTAAGTCAGAACATTTATCGAGTGTCAGGTGCACAATGCTAGGAAGTCTATTGCATTTCGTGCAAGGAATTCTATAGCCAAACTTTCACCTGGAACTGAGCGCTGTTGTTAACATTCCCATCGCGATCGATTCGAGTCACTGTTGAATGTTAACACCCATCTCCTTAAAATACCAAGCTTTCGTATGCTGTACTGCAAATGTACAAATATTTTAATGCTCTCATACGCGATGTTCAGACTATACGCTAGCTAACCAATCATATTGAGATCAACAAATGTATATATTACTGTGTGTGATATGCGTACATATATATATATATATATATATATATATATAGCGCCATCGCCCGCAATAGGCTGTTCATTGGATGGTAAGGTTCACCAGGTGCAGACAACGAGTACACAGGGGTTCAAGTGTACGTACTTGTTGAATTTGGTCCCAACTTGCTCCCGACTTCATGGAATGTATACATGTTCCTACGTTTCGTCGTTAGCCAACGGCAAAATCGAGAAATCACGAAAAATTTTGAGACGTTTTTGATTTAAAAAAAAACATTCTCCCTGAGAACAATGTTTCAATGTATTCCGGAGCAAAATCCTTAAGATATTTCCGTATATACTGCTGAACGATATTATACGAATTCATCGTCTTTGCATAGCGGCTTGTTTGCATCTGATAGGGACCACGGTTACTTCTGATTAAAGTGGAATATATAGGATAGCGTGTGCAGCATATCATCGACACGGAACCGTCGTTTTCCCGTCACGAAAGAAACTTTTTAGATCTGAGATCCGTTAGGAACCATGGACGGGGCCAGATTAGATGGACGAACGCGGAACGACTCGTAGACCAGCAGAAGCACGATGGAGTTAAGGTAAGGTACTTAACTCCTGGAGTTCGGATGAGGTTGCCAATGCGTAGGTATTCTGGCCGGCAATCTGTAACGCACAATTCGATGTTCTGGAGAGTGGAAGTGTAGAGCGATTTTTGCTCATCGAGCTGTTCAACTTTCTCGCCTATCTGTATCGATGCAGAGACGAATTTGAAACTTAGAACGACGTATTCATTACGCAGAAGTCTAACTTGGACGACGTCGACCCCAGCAGCTGCCGGAAGATGAGGACGACATCCCGGAAGTCACGATCGAGGAGGTCGACACAGCGGGGGTCAGACTGAAAATTTACCCCACAAGCGGCTTGTGTAGTGTTTGTGTATTAGACAATTAATTTTAAGAAGTACAATTAGCCATAACGAACACTTCGTGCCGACGAGAAATGGAGTTGCATGTTGTTTTTTCGCTAAGCTCTACCAACCACCCCTAGAGTGTTTCTTATGCGCATCTGCAACATCCTGTAGATAATAAAAGTATGTATGGTAACACAGAATGGCTAGTATTCATACATCAGTTAGGTAGCTTTCAGGGAGCTAAACCCACTATGTAAATATCAGATGAAGGGTGGCTACGTCTAAATCTTTGATTCATCGAGAGTTGCCTTCAACCTCGAATAATTCGTATTCTTCGAGGGTGATGGCAAACTTCAGACGCAGGAATAAAAAAACCTACACCAGTAAACGATACCATAATGTAATAACTCGTCGATAATTTGATGCCAATCTTTCCTAGGGATACAAGTAAATGCGGAGCACAACACAGAACCATATTCACATTACGACCACCGGGATGGCCTACCAAAATATTAATATCATTGCTCATATATTCATATTGTGTGCATACGACTATTAATATGATAAATACATACTCTGAGACAGACAGAGAGGGAGAGAGTGATAGATGTGTTGGAGGGACGATGTACAGCAATAATGAGCATTGGCTTATTCTTATTGACGGCAGCGCTTCTGTGTGGTTGGCGCCGATCTCGCGTCGTCGCCGTCAATAGGCTGTTCAATGAATAGTAAGGTTCACCCCTGGCGGGCAGACAAGGTGAGGCTGGCCAGACCGAGCCGTGACAACGCCGTACCAAAATCGAAGGGGCGGGAAACGACAGCAGCAGCAGCAGCACATAGAGAAACAGCAACCGATCACAGCAGCAAAACCGACATCGACGCCACAGACGGCCAACGGATGAACGTTTGGTGATGGGGGTCGATGGACAGCGACCATTGACCATGCACCAACACCACCATCATTTCCATACATTTAGACCGGGGAGATAGGTGGACTAGCAGCGGAGCCAGCTTAGTTCTCTCATGGTGGATCGTTATGCAGAGACTGGCTGGCCTTAGTCGCCGGCGCCCCCATAACGGCCGGAGAGTGAGGTAGAGAGAGAGGGAGACGGATTCCTGCTAGACTATTTCCCCTCCCCCGGGCGCTATACAGAGAGGCGTCATTAATTCTGTGAACGCCTCATTGGTTGGAAGTTCGCTTTATGTGAAGGTCGTTCAGCAATAGATGTCCGGCGATATATATATATATACATATACACGTATATGTGAGAGGATGTGCTAGTACATAAACGAGAGCAGCGTACGATCTCATGGCAAGATGAGAGAGATCAGTGACGCCAACGACGGGTGTTCGACAGATTCGTATGTGATAGGTATGATATCCGAGACCCAACGAATCGCGCTCGGAGTGTATCTAGCAGGGTCGAACTTTTGACCGACGGTGACTTGTTCCGGGTCGAACTGTATAGAGGTTCGTGTAAAAAAGTCTTAGGTGGTGGGCGGGTTAACTGTCCGAACGAGTGCTTTGTTCTCAACTACGTTTGAGGTTTGATATCTGAGTACGAGGGTATGATTTTCGAAGCCTTGAGAAAACATTTAGTACGAAATCAAATGCGGGGTGGGAGGACGTTCGTGTGGGATTCAAAAGAGCCTGAAGTCCCTGAGGGGTCCCAGCCGAGTGTCAATGAATTGTTCCAATGCAAGAGTTTGCTATATCGGCTCACCGCGCAGGCCTGTTTAACCGGGTTCATCATACAGGATATTCGCAAGATGTTCAAAAGCGATACCTAGAACCGCCACCTTCTATTCGCCCATGACGAACGTATAGTGTTAGTAGTGATGAGGGTTTGATGTCTTATCAAAAAAACACGCATGAGAATAAGTGAGGTGTTTAAACGTAGCTGGAGTGAGAAAAAATAATGGAAAATTGCAGAAACACAATCTGGTCACGCAGCCAATACAGCTGAGCAAGCCAAGAACGGAGAACATATCTAAGTAATGAATGAGAACTACTTTAGACCTATAGCCTTCGAAACGTTGGGGGGGGGCAGCGATACAATTTTTAAACTTCTACAGATTTTAGGAGAAAGGTTATTCCTCCGCTTCTTGAGAACCACGCGCAACCAAATTTTTAACGTAAAGATTCTCCCTAGGTATCTGAAAAGGGGCAACGCAATTTTTATTTTTGGGAACGCACTTCCCTAGAGACTGGGAAAGTGGGGTTTCCTTGTGTTAAATATTGTATTAAAGATAGATAGAGAAAGCTGTCCTTAGATGCATTTCACGTTCAGAGGGTACAATTGTCGCCCACTTTTGTAAAGGAAAATTGACGCCTCGTCATAAGAGTGCAGGGTCATGATCATGTAAAGATGCCTTTGGATTCCTACAAGGCTTTGCGCGTATAGCAATTAACCAATATACTTTCTGACACCAGTGAAATAATTTAGCTCTTGGCTGACTTTTTTGCGATGCTATACGTACAAACGTGAACATGTTTGTACTTATTTACGTCTCGCCGTCCTCCCGCCTTCAGTCTGGATTCCGCGTGCAGGAAGGAGTGTGACCTCTGAACTCGCTCATCTATCTGTCGGCGTTCATCCTGATTGCGAAGCCACTTCGAGTGCGATGCTGCGTAGAAGAACTTTGCCCCGGCCAAATGCAAGGCCAAGTGGGTGGTCCCCGTGTAACATATACAGCGTTCACTGGAACAGTGGGCTGTTGTTGTACGGAGCACGGGTAGTCTATTGCTTCGATACGTTTTGTCTCTATTTAGGAAACCCGATTGCGACATAATAATAAGTCACCAAAATTACGACGTCTCGAAAACTATTAGTGCACGACTTCAAGGGTGAAAGCTGGGTGCCAGTGAAGTGTGAGTTTTGTACATACGCATGTGTACGTGTGAAATTGCTAAACGTTTCTGGGCAACTGATTACAAACAGCAGCAAGCAATGTCAAAAGAGTTCCGCTTCCTGGTGCACAAGCACTTCCTTTCATCCACAGATTCGTGTGTATTGTTGCGAAGGCTATGGTCATAAATTTAAAATGCGACTGTGCTACAACCGCCTATCCACTCGAAGAAACAATAAACATATTTCCACGTACCGACACTGTGACCAGTCTATCGATAACTATGGACAGACCTCATTATTATATAGGCTATTGTCTGTACTAGCGTTTGACCATTCCGATACACAGCAGTGTAGGTCTCATGGAAGCCGAACCTACCACAATGATCGCAACCTACCACAAGTTATCAAACTCTCAGTCAGGTTACTCGACTCAACTTACTGACTTGCCTGACGCTGTTGTCTCGGAATCCACCGGACACCGACTATGGGTAATTTCGGACCATTGAGCAACAGCGAATTGAGCTATTTATAATTTAGCAACAGCATGATTCGGAATTCTGGCTATGATAGATTGCTGTTGGTTTTGGCACAAAGTGCAGGTAGCAACTCGCCGGCTATCGTTCATCTACAAAATATACACTCACTGATTTTCGTCCCGACTTATGTGGTCCCCGCCTGGTCGTGGGCCAAAGAGATCCTTGGTAGTACCGTGTGCTCACTATGCTTGGCTTTGACGGGCATGTTCTTTGAGGCAGCTGTGTGCGTCAGAAGCCTGCTCAAATCGTCGGTTTGGGTGTCGATTGCTACGGGGGTCCCTCGTTCACGAGTGAGATGGATCTTGTCGTAAGGGCGTAGTTATAGCACGGGAATCGCAAGGAAGCTGTCTTGGGCAGTAACGATTGGGTTGGAACTAAGGCGCTTTCACTGCGAAAAGTCTACGTAAAGCAAACGCGATGTAGGGAGACGGCCATCCATCCACGTCAAGGAGCAGATTAACACCGATATATAACGCGAACATCATTCCAAGAGAGGTGAATACAGGATAGGCATTTAAGGGTAGGATTCTAAATTTAATAATAATCACAATTGAAGCATCACTTTCGTCTTTTTCTTTTAGTTAGGGTTGTCGGGGCCAAATCCATCAACGACAGGAACGAGAACTGAGAAGGATCTTCACAATTGCAGCAATCCATTATTGTATATGTTTTCCCCTTTGGCATATCGTGAACTTGTTAGAATGCCATGTCTACCTACTGAAGTACAGCACGTGTTCGGATATACTTGCAATGTATCTCGCCCGCATTGTAGAGGCCCATGAATAATCGAATTGATACTTCACTTACCCGGGTATGCGTACATTCATGGGTAGCTCTGTCAGGCACGCTGCCTTGCATCGCGAATGCGCGTCTATTTTTTCCTGGTCTGCCACTTGTCCATGTTTCCTGTCGCCCTTAGCGTTGATGTGACCCGAGGTCAGTTTGCCAGCAGTGGCCTTTATATTTTATGTGTGCGTTTACATTTTGTGCTGCCGTGCAAAAACGACAGCACAAAAAATAGAAGCACACACACACAGCGACGATACGTCCGCAGTTCTGGTCGAACGTTTTGTCCGCATACGCTTAAGTACAAGAAACACGAGGTTTTGCCGAGAGTCGTTGCAGGGTTGTGACTAACCATTAGATAAAAAAAATAAAAAAGATTCTCGTTTCGGTAACATCCACAACAAGGATTTCACCCCGATGGTAAGACATTAAGGTCATTCCGTCGTTCCGCGCGGCGGCCATGCTCACCTCGATGAAAGCCGACACTAGCTTTCCGCTGTGGAAATTGAGCACCGCGGAGCGTTGTCTAGCCCGAGTGTCGGCACGCGCCATGCGAAGGGAATCCGCGCTCAACCGACGCGAAACACGATGTTGACCACGAGTGTCCACTTCTGCGCAATATTGGCTGATATGCGGCTCTACTAGCCCTACTAATTCAAACAAGATGACACGGGATTAGGTACAGTACGCCGACAAATGCAAATACTACGTCTAGGCCACGCGCACATGACGTGCTTGCCATCATCCAATGCGGCCAGCTTTCACAAGCCAGCGAGCTGAGGCGACAAACGTGAGGCTGAGTTGGACAGATAATCAGCTGCTGCGCTAGCGACAACAAGTGAACAACGCCATTATTAGCTGTAATTAATTTCGATGAACGATGATCACAGCGACATACAGGTGACAGAGTCGACAGCCGACGGCACTGTACACCCACACGGAGCGCAAGGTCCTTCTTATATAACATAACACGTATCGTCCCCGAGACAGATTATGGGCATTGCAGCGGCAGTAATAGGAGTCATGTCGGGTGACCTTCCTTTGGTGGCGGGTCGCTGCGGTAAGCCAGCGGCTAAATTAACCCAAATACTGTCGATCTATCCTCTGTGCTTCTAATAGTTGATTTTTGGTGGCTTGTCTGTACGACGCATGGCCGTCAACGTAGGGCGCATTTTCGAGTTGCTTATTTCTTTATGTGGACAGATGTCATAACATGTCAAAATATGTCACAATGTCAAAAATAACCGAACTTGTATGATTTAGCAGACACTACGTCGAAGGTCAATTAAATTCAATGCTCAGTTTACGTAGACCTTAGTCTTAGTAAGGTTCTAATATGTAAGTATCTCTGTGCGCACATTGCTCTACCAACATCGATTGATTTTAACCCGCATGTATTCATCTGTTTGGCTTTGATTTCAGTCTGGCGTATCCAGCAAAAGGAGCTCCATCGTATAGACCATGCAGGCCACGCGAGCTTTGTTCAAACGGATTCGTCGGTCGCCAGAGCTAGCAACTACGAGACGCAAGACGTCCATAAATGGAAACAAGATATACATAACTTCATATATAATTATAATATATACATACCTATATTTCTACAATGTGTATACGCTGTACATCGTGTGTCTTTATTGTATTTTCTAGAAAACTTTTTCACAGTCTTTATGCCTATGGTTAATTTATTTATGGCTTAAATTCATGACTGGTTCAGCAGGTGATACGTGTAACTGACCAATATTGGCCTTGTGGCTACGTCGATGTTGTAACACCAATGCAATCCCCCGCCATGGTGGAGGAGGATTACAGCCTTCCTCCGTTCCCGGTTTGTTCCCGGTTAAAAAATGCGGAGGGTAATTTCATTGATGCTGGGTCCGCTAGTCCCTCACGTAACTTCGTTAATATTTCTATAAATAACAATGGAACACATTAGCTATATTTGCTGGAATTGCATTTATTATATATGAAGTGTGTTCGTTGAAGGGCGTCCACCTTCAGTTTTTTCTAACTTGACTCTTTTATATATCGATAAATATTGGCGTTATTAATGTCTTTCTAGGCTCAGTATCAGTGACCAAACAGTTGTTTTTTTTGATAAATAAGTGTGCGAGGTCTTTCAAGCTTTGCAATGATCATGTGTGGATCTATGGGATGGCATCTCTACTTGTAAGCATACAGGGGGCTGCGAAATGTTCATGCCCAAGATAAAGTTGAATCAATGACGGAACAGGAACGCTCAGAGTTTGATTTTGGGAGATACGACCTCCCGTTGGTTTGTCCTATGCTGTGTGCGCATCCCGCCGTACCGTGACCGGGGGCGAGCGATTGACTTCGGGTGTCCTGCCCAAGAGAACGAGGATCGGGAAGTTTGAGCAAGCCCCTCTATAGACAACGTTCGCTTGTCTCGTCAATGAATACCCAACGCAATCATAGAGATCGAACTGTATATGGGGCTTCGTAGTTTCTGAAACGGTCTATCAGCCCTCACTAAGTAGAGCCTCATCGGGCATTCCATCAATATGAGTAACGGTCGAAACTAGAACTATTGACCCATTCCCTGCAAGTTCCAATAGAACACAAAGCGAAACCAGTGAGCATTAGCCATCCGTTTGATTGAATCGGCGATGAACGGTAGTACAACCTAAGTTACAAGCTGCGCATGTCGTAGATTATCCGAAATGTTCTGCAACACGTGGATTCCGCCTACAGAATCATGCATCAACTAAATAGCGGCCGTAGTTTGTGGATACGAACTCGTAAAAATGGACGTCTCTACTTTTGTAGTTGAGATAAATGAACGACCAAGAAACAATATATAGCCAAAGGGTGGTGTATCAGACGAACCAGATCGAAAAAGTCTGAGAAACTGTGGTGGCATAGTAGCCTAGTGGCCTCAGGCACTATCCCGGCAAAGGGGGACACGGGATTCGATTCCTGCGAATGTCCACATCTTCTATATCGATTTACTCGAACTATGGTTGTCGTTCATTTCAAAAATATCCCTGCCAAGCGCGAATGCAGAACTTGGAACAATCCTCTATATTCGTGGTCTCTGATAACCATCTGTTCTTCGCTGATACCGATGTTAAAGCAGTCAGACGTAATGCAATGGCCAGCCGATGTGACGGCATTGAAGCTCCGGTAAACAAAACCCATTCGCTCTTATAGCGTAAAAGCAATGTTCGCCGTTCCTCCGAGAGTCGTTTATGACAAATGAGTTTGTTCAGACAGACGCTAACCGTTCATCAATATTCCTGGTACACCCAGGGCTGGCAAGGCGAGGTAAAGTGCAAATATCGGGACAGCCTTTTAGAGTGTTTGCACGAGCGCTTATATCGCCACGGTAGACACAAACGTATGATGACATAGTTAGTCTGTTTAGCGAAAGGGGGCCCGTCATCATTATGTCGTCGTACTCACTTGCTCCTAGTCACCGCTAGACACATACATTGGAATAGTAAGCCTGAATATGCTAGCTTTGCGGCAGGTAGTATTTTACGCTGAGGGATGCCTTGTATTGGTATTGGACACGATTTCCTAAGTGGCTGTGGCGCATGGTGGCGTCAGGTGTTGGATAACAGCTGGCCAGCACAGGTGTAGGGGCGGGCGATGGAGGTCGTATGCTAATAGTAGTAACAACATCAGCGGTTGGAAAACTGTGCTTGGTAGGCCAATGACATAACCCTGGTTGCTTGTGGTCGATGCAGACACATATGAGGCAGGTGTATGTATGCCAAGGTGGTATGCGAACGCCTGCAGAGGACCAGAGAGACAACCCAACAAACAAATGCATAGTATAGATTTGCCGAGGGCACGAACCCCGAGAGACAGCGAATCAATAGGGGAAAAAGCAGTTGGCGTATGAACACTGCTCAGTACGGACCTAAGCGAAGTGAAGCTACCATAGTGAAACGCACGGGCAGCACGTTGATACTAACGTTGAAGTACGTTACCTTCGTAGCAGCTATCAACCAATTATATTCTATTCTGTGCAACACGTTGTATACTGCTTAATATGATAAATGGCGTCACAAGGTGACAGTTTGTGTCGCTAAGCAGGGTAGTGTCTCGACTCACTAGGCAATCTTTGTCTTGTCCAAAACGACCTTCACGAGAACGCCATGTATATTATCTTGTGATCAGCTGCTAATTCAATCCAATTAGATATCCTTTGCTAAGTGGTTTTATTTTCAGATTATCTAAAGTACGTTGACCAGGCAAAATATGCGAGAGCCAAATATGCGAGTAATTAACGAGCAGCAGAATATTGGACACTTACGTGGTGATTCCAAATGTGATTGGGCAGCCGTACATTCGATGTCGTTGAAGATTTATTCTTGAAAAAAAAATATATATATATGTATATATTATTGTAATATTATTCCGAACAACTCGAAAAACAACCGTACGATTTTCCTCTTAATTAAGATAAGTATCGTTGTCTTCTTCTCGTTCTACACTTCAATGTCGCGTTGCCGCAGCACAGAGCTGTCTACTGGCAAAAAAAATGTCCGTGGAAAGTCACGTAAATTTTCCAGGCTGAGTCACAGCCAACGTTTAACGTCCACGGTACGGCTCTCGGAAAGTCACGCAAGTCCAATGAACTAGGCGCTATTGTATGGAGGCATTTCATATATAGAAAGTGTCTCTCTGTGTGGCCGTCTCTCTCTCTCTCTCTCTCTCTTACATTCTCTCCCTATGCAGATAACACATATACTTTCACAAATATGCTGCTTAAACCCTCGCACAGTCTTCGCGCCACTTCGCCGGCGCTCCGTTCGACAAGTCCCTCTCCAAGAAGAGCATAGACAAGGGAGAGAGAGAGAGGGGAGGAAAAGCGCTATTGGACAGTGATCCACGAAGCGTGCACGTGGGCCTTGTGCCACAGACCTGATCTGGCTGCGTGGTCGGGCACCCGCAGGCAGGTTAATCGGCGAACTTGGCCTTCCTTCTATCCTGCGGCAATCCTGCTAAGCTTTACGTCGAACGCAAGGCTGCTCCGCCCTTTCGAGCCTTTAGTAGCCTTCGGAGGCCCCGAAGGCCTGCCGTCCTAAGGACGCTAATGACACCAGGTGGCAGCCGCGAGCCAACTAGCCGGCGCTTCTATAATACAAACTGTACCGCCACCGTTACTACGACCAGTCCGTCAGACTGGAGCGGCCGGAGCCTGCTGCGCTGCTGGGTAGACCCCGGCGACCCGAAGCGCCCCAGTTCCTATCTCATTTTTCGCCGTATCTGGCTCCGAGGTCGGACGGACGCAGGGTGCGGCCGCTCGCCTAACTCGCGCTAGTTAGTTAATTACACAGCAGGAACCCTGTGTGCCGGTTGGGTGCGTGTCTCGCTGTGTCCATTGCCGCCTACCCGTTTAGCCGGTCTGGCCGATGACCTACGTACGACGAGTCTCGCTCAAGTTAGTGACGAGCCAGGGTCTGGGGATGTCTGTGGGAGTAACGGTAACGAAAACGACTGAAGGGAGAGATGTGAGGAGACCAAGGATGCTGGTAGCCGAAGGTCGACGACGGCTCGCCTTGCAGTTAAATTGGACAACCACTACGAAAACAACACAGCAACAACAATATAATCACTAACAAGAACAATATGTGAAAGAAACAACACCAAGGTAGCAATCGGCGTAGTACCATCATCACAGAAGGGAATAACGCGTAGGTAACTCTAGGAGAAAAAGACGTAAAAGAGGAGGGTGGACGATAGTTCCCATCGCCGGATCTGGGATGGTTGGCTCAGAACTGAGCTGACAGAAATGACGCCGAAGATGGCCTACGATCATTTCTTGCCCATAAGTAAACCACATGATGATCCGGTTTTGAGTTGAGCGATGATCAGAAATAGAAGTAATCCCTTTCGAACTGGGAAATGCTTTGATTACTAGTTATTAGAATAGATGAAAGCAAGGGAAAGCGCATGCACTTGAGAGCATACGTCGCAAATCTTGACCGTTGTTGATGACGCTTTCTGTGGAGGCCTATCGCCAATTTGTTCCATAACTGATGTTCGCTCCATAGTAACACATTCCCGTTTTCTCTGACACTAGCGATCTTGTGTTTATTAGGACGCCTACTGGCTGAGCTGTATCCGTGTATGAGATCCATCTGTAGTCTTTTGAAGAGTTGGTAAACAATCCTCGGCAGCGCGTGAGTTTATTGGGGCAGAATTCTTCGTGATCGAGGCGTCGTACTCACTGGAATACCTTCAACTCAACACGGTAGCCTGGGTGAACCTCGTTCGCAACAAATACCTGAGGCTCGCACGACATTACTCCATTTTGGACGAAAAAATGTAACGCCTGTCTCCGTCAGGGACGTCTTCCAAGAAGCTGGATTAACGTCTTGCTTAGTGTTATTCTTTAGGGTAAAGATGACCTGCTCGTGCCATCGTCATGGACGGCGATTGCCAAGAAGAGATTCTGCTACAAATTTTTTTCACTTCTCATCACCTGTCGACTCAGTAGATTTCTGGAAGCGTGCTGATGCAGACCGGCCGAGCAACACGGATTTCGCCCAGGACACTCTACCATCACGGTGCGCAATAACCTACTTCAAGAAGTACATCACGTCATTCAACGAAAAGGGCAAGCTCTCAACGCAGTATACGCGGATTCCAAGTCGGGATTTCGATTCGGTTCTGCAGAACAAAAATTCTTAACAAGGCAGCAATGTGTGGGGAGTTCCACTGAACATTGTGCAGCTTATTATGGCCATTCTATAGGAGAATTCAGTAAAGATCGATGACTGAGTTTCCCTTCTGTCACACTTCGTTCAAACTACTGCTGTGAGGCTCAAGGCGATAACTTGAAACCACTGTTTTTCTCGCTCCAGCTAAGCGATCTCACTGCCCGAGAAAAGGGGACGACAGATGGCGTGAAGACGCTACCACACATAGACGGCCTTGTCAGTTTTGGGAAGAGTCGCTTTCATGTTCAGCAAGCACTTGCGAGGCTGTCTAACTAAATTTTCCGGGCTGACCCCCAGCCAACATTTAACGTCCACGGTACTGCTTTTAGCAGGCGAGGCTGTCTGGATACGTGAAAGAAGTTGAACTAATGATCAATATGGACAAGACTCATAACAGGCCTGACTTCATGACAGAAGTCATCTCAATTCTCCGGTCTGGCTGTTAGTCAGACCGGAGAATTTACTAGGCGAAAATATCGAGCCCGATGGCGTGGTGGTGAGTAGTCTGTTCGTATGCGCCTTGCAATCAGAGGAGACACATAGATGAACTAGTTTGATACCCACCTTTGCACATTTGCTTTTAAGGGGTCCCTCCTATGAGGCGATGCCGAAAGCAGTTCCATGAACGTTACATGTTAGCTGTGAGTCAGCCCGTAAATTGTACTAGGCGCAAATATTTGGGGAGTTTGCCCAGCTCGTGAAGGCCTCGTGCAGGAGTTAAGATCTGAAAATAACGGGACGACCTTCAAGGGCACTTTCTCGGCCCTTTCTTCGAATCGTAACGCTACACGGATAAGTGCCAAGAAATGTCTGATGGGAGAACCTCTAACTAGAGGTCCCGTAGAGGCAAACGAAGGTTCATTTTTTTAGGAAAAGTGAACGACTGTCGGCTGTTTCCACGAGAGGCGACGATGAAACGGCCAGCCAACAGTTGGGTCGCTGCGCAACGAGACTATAGTTTCAGTTGGCTAATAATGCGTTTGGGATCGTGCGCCGTCAGCGCTGCCTGTGCGCAAGTGTCGTACGAAGGCGGAAACGTCACCATTTCGAACGCTCCCAGTTCTTCGCTCTACAGCGCCACATTTTACAGACAGACAAATGCGTACACCCTACGAGCGTCTTGGTGTGACCCTTTACAATCGCTGTAACTGGCGAAGCTGAAATGCCTATTGCTCGTAAAGGACACAGAAACATTCAACGAGAACAAGCATTTGATGGCCTACAATAGAATGACAGAGGTCCTTGACAGAGGTCTTACGACTTACGTACATACTTATTATTAGCTTGAGTCTCTTTACTGTAGCTTATAAAAAAACAATTAACCAGAATATCTTGTGTCAGGTTGACGTCTCAGCCTACCAGCAGCTTAATTCGGGCGTAGCATTTTAGTAACTCTGTAGCTTACGGCAATCTCTGGCGCTTCTAGGTCGTTCCAGCCTGACGTCATACGTGCACTGCAGCAACAAGATTTTGCAGTGGTCTGGAACAAACAGGGCACTTCGATTTGCTCCAGTACGTTGTCGCGTGATATAAAATATGTCTTTAAAATATCCGTATACTTCTGGACATAAATTCTACTTTATTGCACTTACCGTATATCTCCCCTAAGGAGCAATTTTGCCAATCGCCTGCACGGACTCGCCCTGCAGCACCTGTCTGGTTAGCACCAATGGAGCGCAAAACAAACGAAGCTGTTTGTTGAGAATAATTTCTATGGGTTTGCAAAGTTTTCATTTTCCAACTCGCGTGGTCGGTTAACATCGGCGCCGCCGCCGCCAAATAGAACTCGATTGAGCCGAGATCTAAGGCCGAGCTCGTTTATCTATGGTCTGCACATTTTTTTCAGTATCATCTTTATATAGTTCGAAACCTGGCATTTGCAGGATGTTGTCCAATTTCCTTTGACGTCGTTTACCTTAGTGTCTGTATTTGCCCCCGATATCACGTCACCCACTATACATTCAAATGATATGGTTACGGTCGACTCAAAGCGACCGGGCTGAGTCAAGCAAACATGGGCAGAGTGAATTCTCTGATTCATCCTCGTCTTCTGCGCAGATAGTGAAATTGGCTAATGTGTTAATGGTGGAAAAATGCGTTGAATGTCAGACGCCTTTTTTGCTTCTAGACCATCGGCAGCTAACAATCGGATTGGTCTGGAGGCTCAAGCAATTGAAAGACAACATATATACGACAACCTCAACCGCCTTATATTAATCGCAGGTGCCCCGCTGTTTCTAACGCATCCACAGCAGTGATAGCGTAATGGCCTAGACATTATATATATATATATATATATATCGTAACCACGTAGTGACACATGGAGAAAGCTGAGTCCAGCTTTTAATTAATTCATTTTACATAGTTGTGAAGAAGAGTCTTCAGTAACGCGGGCTCATATTCGTAGTTTGGGTAGTACGTCGTATGATATTACATATAGAATATGCCATCCAACCAGAGGCTTCTCTTGAGAAAGGGGTTTTCCTTCTGTTCTTTTTGCTCCATGCTATGCTCTTCCCTCTGTCGTTGTCGGTATTGTTGCTGGTCAAATATTCGCATTGCAGTAATGTCCCGCGAACAAAGTGGCATGAATAGCAGCGGTAACAACGTTCATACAGTACCAATAATTATTATTATTATTATTATTGCATATCAATTTCGCCCATTCGGATACGACCCCATGGGAATTTCTCAGTTAAATGAACGAGGCAGAGATTATTATCTGAGAGGGACCCGTTTCCACAATATCCACGCAGTGCCCGGCAAGAGAACTCCGAGAATAGCACGTGTAATCTTTGCCGGTTGCCCAGCAACATTCCCTGGACTCTCATCCCGTGAGGTATCATTTCACTGAGCGATTTTTGCAGCTCGACAGTGGGGCTGCGTGGGTTTTCCACCTGCTTTTTTGCCCGAACTAGACCAGACAACAGGGGACACCAAGAGGAACGAGGCGGCTGGAAACGCCGGCATCATCATCAGGGAGCTGCCGCTACTGTCTGAACTCGGGCAAAGCGTTGAGACATAAAGAAACCGAGTGATGTGGGCAGCTCGGTCGCCATAGATAATAGAAAGTGTATTTAGTTTGATTATGGCGGTAAACGAGTCAAACAGACGGCTAGAATGAGCTGCTTCCATGAGGATTGATGCGAAAAATGTTGTGAAATTCAGGTTCACCTTCAACTCGCATTTATTTACTTGGGTGTGCAAATAACATTGGCATCGTTCTCACCATCTACCCTCTTGGCTGGTTGAAATGGAAATGATTGAATGACACAGTTATGCACCACGATATGTATATGGTCGTATGCTTATGCAGGTGTCTGCAATTATGTACTTAGCGATTTTGTTTTATGTTGGGTCTTTCGGAGCTATTTCGGAACATCGGAAAACCTTCGTAACCTTGCAACCACGCGTTATAGCGAGATGAACTTTGACGTGTTGACACCTGAGATTTTGCTTATACATATACAGCTCAGCGCTGCTGGCGTTTCTTGGAACAGATATGAATCCAGGATCTGAGGCATCGTTTACTGCTGCTGGAAATCAGCGTTCCATGATCAAATTTTTATCTCTTGAAGCAGCAAGCCCGAATAAAAAATTCATCGAACATTGGTGAACATATGAACAATGAGACGTTCACCCTACAATACATTTACTACTGGTATTACAGATTCAGGTGGAGTCAGTAAAACGTTCAAGACAAGAGAGTGGGTGACTTCACTCAAGGACATCTCACGGGCGAACGAGTCGCAACAACGACCGCAGCCTGCGAGCCATCTAGAGGGGTTAGAATATAGCCTCTTTGTCTTTGGCCAATCATTGAATTCTGCGCACAGAACGTGACGAAGTTATATCGAGAGCGCTAAAAATGATCAAAAATGCAAAAAGGGCACGAAACAAGCACGATCACATCATCATTACGCCGCAAGATACAGTCCGTCAACAATTGACTCAAGCCCATAAACAACATGCAGAATATTAAACAGTCTGCAGTGTTGCCCTGGTAAACAGTCACGTTATTCCACTTTTCACAGATCACTTCTTATTGGGAGCAGTATCACTTGTTACTGGTAAAGCTTTACCTTGAGATAGCTGGACCTTAAGCCCGGCACTCCCATCCCCCGCCTTCTCACATTGACAGCATAATTATGCCACTCATACTAGAGCAAATTGTTGCTCAAGATATCTAACTGTATAACGAACTGGTTCTAGCCTGGCTCTGTTATGCTTCTGGGGGGCGGGGGTACAATACGTACGGCGATCGAGCAGCTCGATTCATCACCAAAAGTGACTGATTAGTCCTTGCGTGTGTACATGGCAAATATCCTGCCACAAAGGCTGCTGCAGCCATCTATCCAGTCTTAGGTAATCCACTATGTGGCCACTTAGCAGGCCGTATTGTGGCTGTACGTGCACATTGGATGTTACATGGCGGTCAATTGGCCAGCATTCGGATGCTCTCGCTCGTAAATACGCGGCAACCGTTGGCGTGCTGTTGGCTAGTACAATGTGGCGTAGATGATGATCCGAGTTAATTGGTAATTCCATTACCACCGATGATTCAAGCAGATGGTTCGGGCAGGTGCAAACCTAACACATTAGGCATTGGAGTTGCTCGGTGTCTACGCATAATAGCGATACGAAGTTTTCGCGAGAAATGAACGAAGTCTATCGCGAGTTCGAGGTTATTGGTTATGATGATAAATTCATTTGTTACTAGCGGTGGTGTTAGCTTTAGGTACGGAACACGCGACAGGATCGGCGAAACTCTTTAACTCCCTCCGTGTACGATGGTAATAATGGCAATGATAATCGTAGACAATTAACTATACAATATTAACGATTTTGGTTATTGTACATGTCTAGGCTTTGAATTTAATAAAGGCGGATCTTATTGAAAGAGCCCTTTTAATGAACGAACATTGCAGTGGAAAATAGATCTCAGCGGTACGAAACCTGTAAATAGTATAGCATGCCTTTAAAATGATCTCAAGCTAAAATCATCTGATAATATGGGTACAACATTTATTAGCCAAAGGCGAAATTTAGATAGAAATACATACGCACAGAGAGCACCACAGTTGCACACTACAGAAGAGTGTGTTGTATGTTCTCAACATACGTATCACTGCCAGAGATAATTTAAGCTTGTGCAAGATAACACTTAGCAGAACTCAGCTTCTGTTGTCTCGGACCACAAAATGCTTGGGGCTGATCCTTCAGGAGAAAATTGGATGGCAGGAGTACCTGCATAACTGCTCAAGCGCCAGAATGTTATGCGGTTACCATAACGTCCAAGAAACTCAGAGACGTTGGTGGCCCAAGTATCTGTCTTCTTTTTGTATATAGGACCCTGCTGTCAGTAGCGTCCTAGTGCTATGCATTTTCGATGTGCGGAGGTGGATATAAGGGAATATCTGGCAGGGGTCAAATCGTTCAGAATGATCCACTGATTCAGGAGCGGCAAAGACTCTGTTGACGACTTACTCATCTTCACCGAACAGCTTTCCACTGATAAGTATAGTCACGTCATAGTATGTATATCTTCTAAGCAGGCACGAGCGAACCACGTTAAAATGGTGTCGTGTACTTGTTACGCCAGTAACTGATCTCTCGCCAGTCACCCATAGTGAAGTACCACAGAGTATCTTGCGTACCGCATCTGTATCTGAGTAGTGAACTCATACTGAACACTCTTCAGATCGACATATGCTATGCATAGCAGCGAGGCCGGAGAGTAGTATCTATTCATATATATATATATATATATATATATCGATTGGTAAATCATTACCATGTATATCCCCCCAAATTACGACTGTCGATCGATTACATCCAGCCCAACCATCAATCGTGATTAAAGTCTAATGAGAAAACGTTGTTAACGTCTGCTCCGTAACTAATCTTGACTAGCGTGGCTAGCGTTATACATAGAAATCCACCAGAGCCATACGGTGATGGGCAGATCCGGCTGAGACAGCTCGTCCTACAGAACCGAAATAGAGAACCAAACGTGTCAAGCAGACAAAAGTTCAACAACTATCATTTGATAATCATTATGCTCACGTTACATGCGCATCGAGTTAATGCTTGTTGGGAGGCTCTAATTAGAAAATTCGTGGGTGGATTTCATTGGGGCAAAGTGATATATATATTATGCGCTGGAACAGGGAGTATACTGATGGAACGCACGCCGTGGAGGGTATCCACTGCGGCTGCGTGCACTAAACGAACGCTTGAGCCTATCCCAGAAAGCATATGAACACCCACAGACACATTGGACACGCTGCACCCGCTGCACACATCCTGCTACCCCACTTGCTGTTCGAGCACCGCCAACATGGAGACACGGCCACCATGAACTGGTAATAGACATTCAGTCAGCAACGTAACTCAGATCCGTCGCCGTGCAGGGTGCAGAGACAAATGGTATTATCATAATCGATCTGCGTGATGACGTGTGTGAAGCTATACTATTGAGACGAGTAAATGAACAATGTATGCGAGCTGCGCAAACTCAGTGCCATAGATGGCATGAAGACTCCTGACGGCTTTCTCTTTTTCAGCAGAGATAGCGTACGGCGTCCCGTGCGGGACGGCGGTCCCTAGAGTACATGTATCTATCTACATGAGCAGACGTGAGCCTGCCTGTGCATTCGTCGAATAGCAATCGTAATAATCGAGATAAGCGCTTTCGCATACGGCCTATATGCTGCCAATGCTGGTAAGGCATGCTGCTGTGGCCAGGCACAGCATTTGTTTGCGCCTCCGACTCCATCTGCTTAGCTTTCCTTTGGCCCGTAGATGTGCTACGTTCATTGCTAGGTTGTTATTCCTGAGGACGAGTAATCCGAGCTGTTGCTGCATAAAACCCACATCACATCTATCTACCTGATGAACGATTCTCACGTCGTTCGCCCCTCCAGGTCGCCAGGCAGGTGTGCAAGCAAGCTGGTATAGCAGGACGCGCGAACGAAAAAACACGAACGCAAGACGAGGATTACGAGCTTGTGACATATGGTCCCGGCTCGTTTCTGCGATCTGTAGCCGGCTTATGTTTTCTGCCTGTCGACTACAAGAAAGATGTTTCTGCATTGGCCTCACGTTCGACAGAACGACGAGCAGTTCGATAGCAGAGCCACGAATCGCTGTGCCCCGCAGGCGTCGATAGCTGGTTGCCAGGTGGATGGTGTCTGATGGTGCAGTGTGTGCATTTCTTCACCTTGCAAGCATGCACGGATATAATAGTTACGATAATCGGAGGTTAGCTCATATCTTACGCAATGACACTGTGATGAAAGTGTAGGGCTCTAGTGTTATAAGAAATGGGTGCACTCTCAACTTGGCTCGATCCACGTTGCGAGTACAATAGAAAGTTCTTGTTTAAGTGTGCCAATTATGCTGTTACAGTCGCAATTGACCAGTTACGGAACTATATGACGTCAACGACATTAAGGATCACTGCATCCACTAAAGGGTTTTCGTTGTGACAAAATTTACTCTCAAAATTTATCGTTTTGTGGAAGCTCTATATTCCTACTGGCATATTCCTAGGATCTCTCAACATCAACGCCTTTCGCCTCATTCAAACATCGCACTAGCTCGAAAAATCGTAATTGTAATCGGTATCATATAGGTTCCATTATAGAATAATAATTTCGTTAATTCGTTGGGGGCATCTCTGGCGAATCATTGCAACCAATGTAACTTTTTTTTCGCTAATAATTTATTAAGTTATTGCCCGAATATATATATATATATATGTATTTAAAAAGAGGTTCCCGTGTAATCGTTAGAACATTCATAATTCGCCTTGGGTTACCACGGACTTCCTCTCCCTACTGGGCCCTCGAGACTATGAGCATTGTTTCTAGAGAGCTTCGCTACTCCTGATCGCTTTGCTGCTCGTCCCGGTTTTCGTAATGATGTGAGTATCACAAGCGATGCCTAACTACCAAATATTACTCTAAACTTGTTGCGAAAAACTCCAGTCTACTACCTCTCCATGGGATGTAATTAATAATATGGCCGGTAGATGTAAGTATCCTGTAAGTCGAACGATTTGAACGAACGAATTGTCGATGCAGACTAAGGTACCTATTCGATTATCAAAATGCGGCCATTAACAAAATGGTAAGTACTCGATAAGCATGAAAACCATTCTCGGAACTTCAAACAAAGGTAAAGGTAAAGGTTTTTATTGGTTGATCAACGGAACTCAAGTTTTTACAACGCTTAAGCTCCTTACGTATATCACGTTGGACAAAACGTGTTCATCATATGAGGTCACTCTTTCTACTTAAACTTGAGAAAATCGACTAACTTTTCTTAACAACTTTCATCGATTTTCAGCAATCAGATACTTTTCTTTTTTATATATATATATATGTAGAAATACCGACCGGCATTGCTAATTCTCTCGTCACGAGCTAATTATTAGTGGACCTGAGCCTCATTTTAAGTCTGCGTTTGAGAAATCTCGGTATAGTGACGGCGAATCGGTATGCACGCGTACCGCAAATAAGAAATAATAACTGTACGGACCCAAAACAAAATATATATATATATTGTGGTTCGCGAATCAAGAAAGACGAGCAGGATAGCCTCAAATAAAACTCGAATATGTTGGTAATTTAAAATTTAAGAAATGGGATAAATATTTACAAAGTCTCGAAGCTTGAACCCACCAGTGATGCAGTTGTCACGATTGTAGCAATTGCGCAATACGATGATAACGGATGTACCAGTAAGTGAAAGATTAATGTGAAAGAACCTATTTAAGAGATCTATAGTCGGGTATTTTTATGGATGTGCAAAACATCTATTACCAAGTAGTCACTTTAGTTTAATGTGAGCCATCAGCATAGCCGTCGGAAAAGTGTTGTCGAAGTTTAATCGAGCATATTTTATATAGATGATTGTATATGGATATAGGTTATAAGTATGTGTACTATATATCGATTGTCACCTTTAAACACAATCTTAAGAAACGAAAAAAAAAATTGTTATGGACCTTTGTTTTGATTCTTATTTCTATTGTTTGCTAGACAAACTCCGAAAAGGGAATACATTATTATTTTTGATTCGGTACTCTCACTTTTCGTTTCTAGTAGATTACAAAAGAGTTCATAGAAGGGAAAATATTCCTGTGAATCACAATCTTAGTTCACATTGACTATACTCAGGCGGGAAATAGTATTTCAATAACAGCTCGATCTTGATGTATACATTGTGTGGGTTGAGTCGCTTGTATCAATACTTGCTAGAGTATCTTCAGCAAGTTCTCATAAAAGCTTCCGATAGCTTAACCCATCGGTAGCGAAATTCGGACGTAATTCGAGGCTTATTAAAGGGGCATTTTCCCCAAAGGGGACGTGGAGAGATAGACTACTTTGTCCTCTCACGTAGGACACAGCCCCATAGATCCAGTCAAGTATTGTGCTATTGTGCCAATTCTCCGGAGGGACCTATTTGCCCTGAGGCGTATAAGTAGCTCCTCCATGAATGAATAGCCAGTCAACACCCTTATCGTTATTAAACAAGGTCCTTCGTGAGAGGAGCTTGCTTTTTGTTTGGCTATAAATTCACATCGAAATTTCAATGGTGTTGATAGCGTAACGCAATTTGAAATATTCGATTGAGAACCTGAGGCGTCCGGATATATATATATATACATATATTACATATAATATAACAATGAATTCATTTCATATTGTTGTGTTACTATTACATTACGTTTATATAATTTTTAAACATACATATCCCTTCTGTGTCTTTTGTCTTTTGTCCTTTGTCCTTAGGTCGAGTTCGCCCTAGTGGGAAAGGTCACGCGAACAGGTGCCATCATTCGGTAACATATGCATTATTGGGCTGTTGCTACAATAATCATTGAAAGCTCACCTTTGATTTGACCGGCTTTGATCCCACCCAAGCTCTACAGAGCCCACGTGACAACGATGGCCTAACCGAACCTAAGCATGGTAGACTGCGCATTTTTCTACCTGGTCCGCTTCGACAGTCGACCTAGCAGCTTGCTTCGTTCGCTTTTGTCACTGACAGCTACGTCCTCGACAAAAACTCAGTTTGCTTTCCATCGTCCAGCTGACACTCTGTCAAAAGTTTGTCCTACACGTGCGGTCCCTGGCAGTGATTGACGTCCCTAGCCGTTGACTCACTTATCACACACGCACACACGGAGACAAGTACTATTTCATCCTCGAGACTTTTTGCCATATTGCAAAAAAAATTGCATACACGCTCAAAATACCCACCGGCAGAATATTCTGCAATGGAATAGGCAGCTGTGTTTAAGTGTGTGCACAAATCGAATTGTAGAGATGTATGTTTTTGTATATAAACGCGGATACTAGTTGAATGAAAATTGTGTGCTTGGTACCGTCGATAGAATTGAGGTTATTCAGCTCTGCTAATCCGCCAAGAGCAATCATCGCGATGCGATGACGATCTTCTGTGTGAATTATGTCTCATAAAGGATTCAGATGCATGACGAACAGTCACACAATCCGGACGGTTATGAGAACCATACGAAGTTCATGGGGATGATACGCTAACATCGCGCAGGCTCTTCAGCCTTTCATAGTTTAGGAATACGACAGCGCACATGTTAGAGCAGAAAGAGACAATGAGCAGCGCTCGTGTAAACCTGAAAGTGCAACGAATTACGAGCGCGTGGTTCGTTTTTCTCGAGTACAAGTTGAGTCCAACACGAAAGACAAACATTTTCAAAATTGCTCATGGTCGACTAAAATGTTCGCTGTTCGTAGATGTTCATAGACCTGAGGGCCTAAGGACCGAAATGAAAATGACTCGCGTCGCCTAGAATTTCCATCTAAGGGACTATGTTCACCAACATTGAGCTGTTATAGCTAGGTGGAGGTGCGTAAAACTTGGGACTAAGATTTCACTGCTGACATATTAGATACGCGTATCATTTACACATTGACATTATCGACTGCCACCACACGTAATAGCCTTTAACGAAGTAAATCTCGACACCGATCGACGTGAACTTACAACATTTATCAATTGAGCCGTATTACTTGCACGGATGGTTCTGTGTACGTCTAGGCACATACATTCTCTAACGTTATCCTGTCTCGGCTTTGTCCCTCACGGCCCCCGGCTTGTTTCATAGATTGAACTGTATATGGCAGGACGGGTACCCGCCACAGGAAAACATTATTGATTCGCTAGACACACCCGACCTTCATCGATCGAACCGACTGGCCGCTTCTTAAATATTATACGCCGACATGCAAAGCATCTCCGCAGCGATAACATTCTCATTGCGTAATTTGTAATTATGTACGTTTAATTCCTAATGTTCTTTATGTGCAATATTAATTACTTCAGCTATATGTATGCTGTGTCTGGGTACATTGTAACGACATTCTTCTACTTTACAGATAAACTCACTCTACAGTTGTCCGATAGCAGGGACAACATGTTCTTTTTTGTATGGGAATAACTAATATATAATACTCCTCTAGGAATAATACAACAGTCGAGGTAGCACTCGCTTGGTAAATCACTTTGAGGTAAAACGCTCCACTTCGCCGTAGACGAATGAAATGTTGTGTTACATGGCTAACTGATCCATTGAGTGGACAAATGTATTGTTAGTGTTCTGTATAATCGATTTGTTTCGATGTGACAGTTACGTCTGACTCGCGGAAACTGTGGACATGTACTGGATTTCAGTGCCATTCAATGCATTGTTGCGTTGTTGGTAGTTCGACAACAATATATTTACACGTTTCTCGAGCGTACCTTGAAGCAGGCGACATCTTGAAATCGTCTGTTAAAAGTTCATGAATTATTCCGCCGGGTAATTGTTTGATTAATCAACTCCTAATGGCTCGGCCAAATGCCTTGGAACAATAAAATTAGACACACTGAACACTTTTACGATTATTGCAAGCAAAGTGCGGTCGTGGACGATCTGTATTAAGTGAGCGGCTGTTGATCGATAAAACCATGTTGGTCCATTATCCCGCAACCCGTTGATATGCATAGCCAATACGTTTCGTTGTAATGTTTGTTCCAAACTATATTGATACATCGCCGTCATTGTACGACCCCTATAATGTAAGGAACAATAAACACACTTATAAGCTCTGCCAATAGAATATGGGGGGATTCCGTCCCGCAAAGTTGCACTTCAGTGGAAGTTCCTTTATCGTTTGAAGAAGCTGCGCATTGGAAAATAGAGATTTAAAACACCTCTCATCTGATGATATTTCTCATCGACTAGTGGTGAATATTCCTAATTGAGATTTCACTCTGTGGTACCAACGGAGAAGGGGAGAATTTTGAGGAGAATGCTGCATCTTGGCCATCCTCCTCTGAAATCAGCTTACCCCGGTCTACCTTCAATAAGGCAATAGCCTCAGGAGCCTGAAAATGCTAGGTTAGCTTCAACTCTAAGCATATAGTCGAGTTACATTAAAGCGGAGGGTTTACACATTTGAGTTTCAGTAGAAGTAGTTTAAGTTTCATTCAAGCTTCAGTAGTAGTCTACGTATGCAATATGTTTCGAGGTACTATGCAACCCATGACCAGCAGGATGAACACAAGGTTCCATTGTCTCGTAGCTGTGAAGACGATTTTATTTGTCAGGCGCAACGATCGCAGCAGTAGTTCGGCAAAACAAAATATAGCTATCGTACCACACCCAACGAGTCGCGCGTCTTGATCAAGCTAGTATTGTTAGAAGGAGTGGATTGCTTTTACAGTTGCTTGGGAGTTGATAGCCGTCATTCGAGTCCAGCTCAGCCAGAAGTTATTGCCGTTATATTTCGAACGACGAGGTTTGTTGAGAACGTGATTTGGATGCCAATACTGTGGTGTAAAGCGGCTACACGTAAACAGTCCCACGACTAGCGAAAGCGAACAACCTTTACTAAGGTAGCTTGTAGAGCACAGTATACATCACTTGAGAGGCATTCGACCAAGTACTTACTTACTGTTGGTCTGCTACATAGAGGTCTATGAGACCGGACGGACTCTGCTTGGTGAGCACAAATCGTTTGCACACAGATCTAGACATGACCCATTCGAACTATCACAAAGCGAATCTTGAGAGTCGGCAAAATCATGTGCTAGCCAATGTTGGAGATCACCATATAGAAGTTGTGAAGAATGAAAACAATGCCACGGGGATGGAAAACAACGAATTCGCCTGTTGAACAACGCTGCGTAAACGACGTTTGTCGGATAAAATTCAAATCTCCCGTAAGTTATCGAGAGGCTTAATTTATGGCATGGAGCCGATGGTAGATCGGAAGGATCACATGCCTCCCTCATATTGGGAAATTGGTGAAATGGAAATGTCTAGCGTTCCAAAGCTGGCGAGGGACTATGTCACTCGTCAGGCGCGATTATGAATAGAGCATAAACAACATATGCTGGGGTGGTGATTGGGCTAAGACAAGAAACAATCTCGTCACATGATAGTTCTTGATTTTGTCAACTCGTGAAGGACACTCTGTCCCTTGGAGGAACTATATGACACCTTCAAGGATACGACATGGGTAAAATGCCATAATGTATTGCGTATTGCAAGAGATGGTAAAGCTGAGCTCACCGAAGTGCCCAGTGCCAGGTAGATTCTCATAAATGTGTGTCGATATAAAAATAAATGTCTGAAAATAAAGACAGGGTATAATGATATCCGGCAAACATTTTAGAAACGAAGCGTCCCAGTAGATATTGACTGTTCCTTTCTGACTGGATTTGTGGCAATTACAAGGCACAATATTAGATAAATCTTGATTTTTTTTGCTAAAAATCCTAATAAAAAGGTATTTCTGTATTGCATTCAGCTAAATAAAGCTTTGTACATGTACCTGTATGGACTACTCAAGATGTAAGGGAGTTGTGCAGAAATCGATACGCCTCTGCTGTAGCAAGAGAAGACTCACTGTATTATAAATCAATATACACTCGATGAGATGCATCGTATTCAAGTAATGACAATGGTCTCAATCGTACCTGAGATAAAAAGCTTGAACAGCCACACAAGTTCTTTAAGCCGACCTTTTTTTAGAGACGTAATCGATCCGAGAAAATCTAGGAAAGTTTTAGAAGTTCACGGTCGACTCGACAGCAGCTCACCGACTTGTGTAGACAAACAAAAGAAAGCATTGCAGCCGCAGAATCACCGCTAGATATGTTAGGTTCATGCTACGTGCGCTATATATAAGGTTATGTCTGTGTCAGGTCCATATATTTCGATCCTCCTCTCACGCACTATCGCGGTATTTGTTAGCAGTTCGAAGCGATCTCACGTTGTATCTGCAGCGGGGATTTGCTACCTCGTTGATGCTAAACATAGCGAAAACAGAGCAGCGCAATAAACTCAAGAAGGCGCTTACATGTCTTTGGTTCGTCGGCAGATCAGCGGTAAGGTAAGGTGTCGCCTGGGACTATTTTCCGTCCTCTAGTTATAAATTCCAACGGTTCGAGCCCCGCCGTTGCACAGTTTGCATTTAAAGGGGACGTTAAATAGTGGCTGCGAGTCAGCCCGGAAAATTTACTTAAGTATAAATTGTAATATAGAGCTCTTCCAGCTACAAAAAATAATTCGCATGCACACTAAACCATTTTCGAGTAGTTCACATCACTTTTCGACGCGAGCTAATTTTCCACGTAACTGAACCTTCCGAAGGTTGTTCCGGTCGTATTCATCTTCACTAAGTCGTCAAGAATGCGTAGTACATGAAAATCAAATTGCAGCACAACAGATAGGCAGGTGCCGCAGGTGGCGAGATAGCTGAACAAGCCGCGCATCTCGAGAGGAAAACTGCCCACTCGTAGACAGTCCCATGGCTCTCTATAGCGCAAAACGTCCAGGAGCGACGACGCAACGTAACAGTCCTCGTAGCTTCGTATTCCCTCTAAGAGGCGTTGCTCCTCCTCGTGGTAGCTACTTATGAGCTCGAATGAGCTCTGGTAAGCCAATACAGCCAACTGACAAATAAAGCCGAGATGATTTGCCATCAACCAATAAGACGCGCAGCGAAGCTTTGGCGCAGTGAGGTACATCCCAATGGTCGAGATCGCCACCGTGAACACCTGCAGGTAGACCAGGGCCAGAATGCCGGCGAACAACGAGTTCATTTGCTGTGTGCTTTGTCGCAGCTGGCATTTAGCTGTAGAGATTGCATTTTCACTATGCTTGTCGTAAGGTCGTCGTTCACGTAGCATGAGCACAATTTCCCGCTGTTGGTCACCTAAAGCTGAAGCCGCACGCGAGTAGATGAGAAGAAAAGCCTGTTTAGCGAAAAACACATAGCACACAGCAACCCAATACATTTGCTCCCAGATTGGCGGAAAACCGACTTCCTCTGTAGGCTTCGCCATTAAATAGACGAACAGCACAAGGGAGGGCGCTGATAGAGCCACGATTAGGCGTCGAGTGTTGCGGCTGGAATCGTCCGCTCCGATAATTTCCCGAATGAGGTGCTGCTTTGCAAATGATAGATATAACACTTTGAAACATACGGCGTGCGCAATAAGCTCGTGCACGTATTGCGCGAAGGTTGTGCAACTCATAACTCCATTAAGCGCTTTGCACAAGGTGACAAACGTCAACGTCATCGAAGAGAACGCGGATACGGTCAGGAGTCCTTGAAACAGTCGGCAAGTGTAGAGGACTATTGAGTATCTGGGCATTGTGCCTTTGGTGCAGGTGTTAATGCCAACCAAGAGGCACGTTGCCTCGAAAATCATGGCCAGGTAAAGTTAGGTAGTTGGCTTAGATCAGTTTTCGAGAAACTGAATCAATGCTTGGACAGCTGGCTAGCTTCGTGAGCTTTTTATGTGCACTCGATATCTAGGAGGTTGATGTGACGCAGACGAGAATTGCATTATAACAGCGCGGCGCACTCAAGGAAATGCCATGGAATAGCTTTTAATTCAGACCAACTTAATTAAACAGGTGTTCTGTTGTTACCATAAAAGAACACGATTATATCGATTACACGAAGACTTAACAATACATGGCAGCCTACTATGTCTGGATTGCCTTAATGGATAAATTATCAATGAAGTTTATTCAGTGCGATATTCAGCACCGCAGTGGCGATGTGGCATGACAGCATATGTGCAGGTAAGAGCGGAACAGGCACAGTATGAGGCGCTACCTCGGCTGAAAGGCACTCTGAAAGTTCCAAGTGCTATCGAACGGTTTGTGAATTTACTTTGCCGAGTGTCCAGCGATATGTCTACAGTCTGTCGTTAGCTATTTCTACCATCGACCCTACTAGACTGTCCGTTCCGTGATTTGTGTCCGGTCAACTAAACGGCCGATTTCCCAAGCTGGCATTCACTTGAAATAGTAGAAATCGATTGAGCTGTCTTAATAAGCTTTGCTACGTAAATCTATTTTGAAGAGCATGAATGTGCCTTCTAGTCCTATTGTTCAGATCATATTTGTCTCTCTTTTTCCCAGACCGCTCTTCAAAACACGACAAATGGACACAATTCGATCTCGCAGAGTGGCTGATTCAATAGAAGAAAACCACAATGACATTCGAATCGAGTAGAGTCAGCGAGCGAGATTGCATATCTTATAGTGCAATTCTGACGAGTGGAGCTTGAAGATAGGTGCACTAACGTGAACAAGATGAACCTCACACATGAGTGGAGTTAATCTTCCACGAATAACCAATCATTGTGCAGAATTCGCCCCGGAAGTCCCAGACGTAAAGCATTCAATGAAACTCGGTTTATTCAACACCACCGCGCAGCTATACATGCTGGATACCTCTTCGTTCCCTCTATCTGAGAGTGCCGTAGTAGCACAACATAAACGACGTCCTCGTCTGGCACGATGCCATCCCCCTGGTGTTTCCGAGGAGTCTGTTGGAAAACAGCTATACTAGACTCATGACGTTACTCGAACGGGCCGAGGGTCATAAAGATACATACGCACTATTGAGGTCCTAATAGGAGCTGTATGTTTCCGACAGGGGAGGAGGGCGACGTCATACGCTCGTTAACGTCCTCACAGCAGTGTCGTTTGTGCTTTTGTTTCCACCCTACACGAAGCATAGTGAACGGTGATTGCACGGAGTCGAATGCAAAATCCAGAACAACGCTATCCTAGGACAACACGCAGGGATTCTGCAGTGTATCACAGAAATTTGAGTTTGAGCTCCAGAATTCAGCCAAACGGATGTAGCTGTGATGACGGTGTGAACGTGTCGTGGTGCGCTATGCAGTACGCTAATTGGCATGAAATGCTTGCTTACATACTCTGGAATAAGCGGTGGACTCGTAACTCCCTCCCGCTTCCGCGGGCGGCGTAATCTAATAGATGAAGTTATTATAGTGTCATTATTACGAAGTATGGATAGTCGAACAAAAAATCGAACAACCGGAACCATCATAGAATATGCACATAAGTGAGACTTGTAACAATTATATTAAACCTTTGAATAAAGCGTTTGTTATTACTAGGCCTGTAATGATAGGGTGTTGCAAAATATGGAACACAATTCATGCTGAATGTTTACGGTGTGTAACCGTATATTTCAAGCAAGGTCGAACCGGGTAGCATGAACTGAAATGCTGATAATTAATTCAAACACGGACTCTTCTGCACTCACTACCGCTGTGGCGAAAATGTGAATATGTAGAACCAGTGTGTAATTTTCCAATAGTGAAGCAACTTAAACAGAAAATTTCATTGTCAATCTTTCAATTCGAAGGAATTGCCTTTAGCTATTAGGATAGAAATGGCCACAAGTCGTTTCATGTTCGTGTAAGCAAAGGAAAGTGCAGTTAACGCTAAAGAGGCCCAGGTTGTCTTTAATACACCGTAATTTCTGTCGTTATCCCCAACGATTTTCTGGTGTCTATTAGGCAGTTTGCCACCAGCGAGCTGATGACAAAGGCTGCAATTTATGCCCTTGTACGCTATTGAGTGTATGCGGCAGCTAGTCGCGAGGCCGGTGATTAGTCGCCATGGTCGGGCATTTTTTTCAAGCTAAGAACAGTTCGTACCGAGGGAGCATTGTGTATTCTCCGACTTGACCACAGACAAATTGTTGTCTTGGGTTACTTCTTGAACACCCTTTACAATCACACGAGAATAAATTTTCATCATCCTATAAAAGTAAATTCAGTCATCCGAATACATTTGTGTTATGGGAAACACGCATGAACTTCAGGCAACGGCGGACATTTTCCAATGTCCCATTAACTAGAAATTCCCAGAACTACCAGAAGAATTATTTGATAAATATGTACTTTAGGGAGAGAGTCCAACCGGGACGCTATTTTAGGTGACTCCATAATTACCTAGCAAAACCTACGTTGGCACAGATTTATCCCAGAAGTCACCTTCTGATTGTCCTCAGACGGGTCTACTTTTAATTCGATGGCCTTTTCCTGTCCGGTACACGCCTTGTCGCTTCGTCAACCACTCCCTGCTAGCAGAAGACCTAATTTCTGCTTGGTTGCCGTCGTGTGTGACTTCAGTGCCTTCGATAGGACTCAGCCGATGGTGGCCTCGATATTGTGGCTAGAAGAACAGCCGTTTTCAGTCGCTGGAGGAAGGTTTGCAGAATTGACATAGCCCACTAGAGGTTCTAATGCCCACGCGTCTCCTATGCGGCCTTGCGGAGCCACAGCCTGATCGAGTGCTGAGCTTGCGAGACGCTCGCTGGTTCTACACCTTACTATAGGTCTCGCATCGTGTCCCACTGATATTATTACCTTGATATTATTGGCTGGGTGCTAGAAACCGACAGGCCATGCCTTTCGTGTCCTCGATTTCGAGGTCGGAGGCATTTGTGTACTTTGTGTGCGAAACGGGATGCGAGTTGTCCTCTAACAGTGGCCTTCCATTCTGACAAGAATCGCTTCAATTGGTCGACCATATGTTCTTGGCTAACATATTGAAATTATTTCAGACAAGGCGTATGTACAGACATTGCATATAGCCACAAACGTTATGGGTACATCTACTTTAAGACAACTTAGCTCCAAGACATTAGCACAACAGTAGTTACCGTTAAACGAATTGTGCTGCAACTCGAGTCCACGTGAAGGCATTCAAGAATACAAAAAAGTCCTATAAAACATTTCCATCTAGAACCAGGTTGGCTTGCATTGGAGGTCTCTTTAAATCGTCCAGGTCCAGGACTTTTAGTACGCGGGAATCTTACTCTGTTGCGGCGAATACCTGAGCAGTGAAGTCAGGTGTCCTTGATGGATTTTCCATTCAACCTCTTATCCAAAAATAAGTTGTAATTACTTAGCTTTTATCTTCAGATACATATGATGAATTTCAAAGAGTAACCAGCTACATTTTGAGCAGGGAACAGGGAACCTCAACCACTCAAATGCTTCTGAACGTTAGCTGTTACTGAAAACCTTAATCAGTCTTCGTGTTCTTGGTCCAATATACACTTCCTTTGAGACTCTCGAATGGCGAGCATTCACTCTCCGAGTCAAACTATCTGCTCACGTTTGCCAAAAACGGACTCGGCACTGAGCAGCTGCAAAGTACACTGGGAGCACCTTCAGACCAAGCGGTCTTAGCTCTCCGCTAAGGCCCAACCGCGAGTTCTGCCTCTAAACTTTATAGTTTCATCTGGTCAAGTTTCGTACTGCGCGCCAAACAGCTCAATAGACCGACGAGTTATGATTTTATACATACGCTTGTTGGTTTCGTCAAAATACCTGACATTAGCCAAATTGTTCGTGACAGTTCTAATGTACGTGATTTGTCTGTTCATCCGTAATAGCGACCGCGTACACTGGGCAGAGAAATGGACCGTTACCTGAGTCATAGGCGGACTGAATTTGAAAGCTCATCCACTTCGGAAGCTTCTCGACAAGACTGGCATTGAGCATTCGTCTCACGTCCATTCGCTTCTAAATCCCCCATTTCACCTCCCCGCCGCCTCCACGATGTGTGTACCCCTTTGGAGAGTTCACCGATCTACTATATGCGATGAGGCGAGCGCCTTTTGCCTCCCTTTCTGTGGATAACGGCCCGGGTTGGAGAGACGTCTCCTTGGCCCAGGAGAGACGTCGGCCTGAGGAGAGCTTCAGGCAATCCCGAGGGGCGGGGTCAGGGCATACGGAAGAGGTCAGTGCGACCACACAGGTGGACGGGCAGATGGCAGCCACGAACTGCGGTGTTGAAAATAGCTCGTACCACAGCGATACGCGAGACCAGTCATTGAAAGTACGCCAAGAACGGAAGTGAGAACATAAGGCCGGGTCAAGTTCACACTCAAAGTTCATGCTTGCCGCTATAGCGTGGCGACAAGACTTGCCTAAGGCAATAGGCAACAGACGTGCCTTGAGTCGTCGAGGTATTCTGACAACACTCTATACTTTACTTGGGAAAGCCAGGTAAGGCTCAACATTCTAGCCAATTTTAACATGACACCACACCCACGAATACCGGAAGAACAGCCTAGCATGACCTTATGGACTCGAACATATTAATACATACATATAATGCATCATGTGAACAACTCCACAGTGCCGCAGTTGTCAACGTGTCGCCTCAATGTCAGAGGTGCGGAACGCCCGTGAGTCGAAGAGTGATGGCTGATTTCATCGGAGTACATGTTTGAGTCATGCTTCGATTTCAGGTCGACAAGAAGCGTTTGACAATCATGAAGGATCGATGAAGACCGGCGCTCAACAGTAGCATTGCTCAATGGTATGATACATTAGGCAAATTCTGCCAGAATACCCATTTGGCTTTTGCAAGCAATGATGTAGCGAATGAACAACTCGCTGCATCATGTAGGAGGCGACCACACAACAATGTAATTATTCCGCCAAGCCTCCAACACATTTTTTTCAGTTGATGACGGCACTGGTAGACAGGAATATGCTTGGAAGCAAGCTGCGTTCTGTTTTTTCTTGATATTATGCATTACCCTTCAATTCGCTTGTATTAGGTGTGTTGATCAGCTCGTTTTAATGACATGCTTTGGATTATCCAAGGATAGATCAGAACTCAATCCACTATGCAGTGGATTGAGTTCTGCGCATTATGCAGTACAATGTTCCAGTGTGTATTGAGTCTGTGAAAATATTCAATGGCCATATTTTAGATGTATAATACAATACAATTTATTGTCTGAGGGCTATTTCTGGTAACCACCATTCAACGGCATCTTCCAACCATAAGGCCCGAGAACCACTCGGAGTTGATACTTCGAATTATCGTAATCGGAATCACTTACAGTACTGCAGGGGAACTACGTATGGATGCTCAAACCAAGGCATGTAAATCTTTTTGTAAACATCAATGCCTACCTTGAACCTTGAATCACCATGTCATTGTCTGCTGGAAATATTAGCCATACCTGGACGAACCTAACAGGCAAGTTATTTCAGGAAGAGGCTATTCCTCCTTTCCACGGGACACCATGGCCCTACTTGTAAATATATATATATATATATATAAAACCCATCTAAACAACAGACGCTTGGGGAACATTGCCTTAAATAAGGTCGGCGTCCATTGTAGTACCCCAGGCGTTTCATAGTAGAGCAACCTTAAAGTTATAGTGTTTCGCAACACAGCAGGTGCGGGTGGAACTATGATATACGCTTTTAGAAGCCTATATGTTTCAATATAATACCGTACAACATATACATGTACATTAACTAAATGACTCAAATACAGATAACTATTATACATATATTTTACTAACGACAAATTAAAGTCTGCAGGTTTGATGTTCACCAGGCACGTGAAAGAAATTAAATTACTGGAGGCTAGTCGGGAGCCTATTATTGCACAAGGGGTTTATCGGTTCGTATAAGAAGAAGCCCTGAGTATTTTAATAATAATAAAATAGCTCATGTTTTCCACAATGCCAATAATTGGTCAATATATACATATTATTATAAAAGCCCACGATATTGGTTACCCCGATTATTTACGAATCCATGTCCCCTCACATGGTTGTTTTCAACCAGGAGTAACCGGTCAATATCATATAATATAATACAGGATCCCCGAAGAACATCTCACTGTGAGCGAACGCTACAGGTTTACTACTGCTTCGACCGAACACAGTTAATGGACCGGCGCGAACTGACGAGCCCACCCATTCCAATTGAATCATTCATTGACCCTGCGATGAAGTCCACATGGCTTCATCGTCTTTTTATTCGACCGCTGTCTGGTCCGGCTGAAAAACAGCTCAGGGAAAACTCCACTCAAAGAGAGACAGGGACCACAGGGGTCACATGGCCATAGCTGTCATCCAGCCACATAGAAATTTGCATAGCTCTCCTCCCTTCTAAAAATCCTATGTCGTATTCATCGGAAAGAACTCGAAACGTGCACATCCCCCAATGGAACTTCGGACCTAAAACACACTTCCCACCGCCGCCGCCCCCGTGCCCATGCACTTATGCATCCACCATGTATAAAAGCATACTCGGCAGTGTTCCTCGTTTACTGGCATCATTACATGGCCTTCAATTATCTCCCCCTCTGATTATAGCAAGTATACAAGATGATATCGGAATATCATGCAACTACGCAGTGGTATAGGAACGCTAGGTGCGCCCGTTGGATCGCTCCTGAGCCCAGCTGTGCATACAATGTCTGAGCTGGGCTTTAGCCCTGATCAGTCGTCCTGTGCATCGTCCACCGTCGATCATTTGCCTAGATAAGGCTTGCTGGATCATCTCCAATACGATAGCGTACTGGCCTTCCTGGACACCAATAGGATAGCAATAGTGTGGTATATCGATAGTATGGTATATACATATAATATATATTGCGGTATGCTGGCGCAGTTTGCCTTGAAGACGTTCCAGCCCCCTGGCAAGCCCATGGGATACGGAGCGAGTGATAGTTCAGGACCTTAGTGGGTCCAGCCTGAGTTGCCTGCTCAGCATTGCTTTTGTAGAAGACATTTCAGCCGGTAAAGAAGAATATCGGGAACCGTTATCTGTGAAGTGAACGAGCAGAATTCCTCGCCACTGCCCACACTGGCCATACCAGTCTACTAGTGTGCACAGTAGAAAGTTGCTGTCTCTGCCGTGAAGGTAGTCGTTTCACAAACGCTATGTATATATATATGTATATATATATATATATATATATATATTTATTGGCCACACGTCAACGAATGATGTATTTTGCCTTAGTCTAGAGCTGCTCTACATTAGAACTAAAATCAATAATGATGACGCATTACTTAATCAGCGCATGGCTCGCTATACGGGTTTGCCAAATTGTGATGTCCATAAGGTAAAGTGTAAAATCGTAATATATTTAGGCATGTGCATTTCATGTGAATATTGGTGCTTTATAGTAACCATATATTGGTAAGAATTGCATGGCGAATGAAAACCCTATCAGATCAATTGCTAAAACGAATCTGTTATCGAAAGTTTCAACGAATATCAACGTGTACCGGATCATTGGAAACATAACCCTTGTCGACTTACATATAACAAACACCGGAGTTCTGCTTCAATGGAATATCTGTTGCCTGCTGCTGGTGAATTGGCGCGCAATCAACGACACCTTTATCGCTGTTTCCGATTTGGTTTTTCTGCAAATTACAAATCCCGTGAGGGACAGCTATCAAGTCGAACCTCCTATTGTCTGAATAATGCACCTTCGGAATACACTCATGCAGAACGGACGACAGTTCACCTCAGTATGTTGTAATACCGCAGGAAGTTACGACACTTGTAACTGGCTCCCTTTAGTTGGATATACATCCGTTTATGGTTGTAAAAGGCTAACTCCTTCCAACACCCAATTTCACGCCAACTTATTTCACAACACTCATTGCACATCATTCCTCAATTCATAGCTGGTCTTACTAAAAGAAACGTTCGTCGGATCCTGCCGGAAATCTAGGGGACTGTCTGTCCTTGTGTACCTGCCCATGGGTCAAAAGCAAATTACACTTAACCGAACGACTAGTTAGGACACGATGTCCGTCTAAGCGGACCATCGACTGATGTCAACCGGGAATCGCTAGGTAGTATTCTGTTTGGGCTCTTTGCTTGTTCCTTATCGAATTTATACCCAATTGCTCTGCAAGCGACTAGACCCAGCCTTACTCAAACACGTAGACGTTTTTCAACTTGAAAGATCCTCGCAGCTTACCTCTCGTTCCTCATCCGTAAAAATTAGATATTAATGGGGGAGGGATTAACAGAGGACAAAGAAGTTAAAACACAAACGAGATGTACGCCTAGGTATTGTACAACCGACGTAGAGACTTTTACTTTTTTGGGAGTAAGACCAGTACCGTATAGCAGTGTAATAATTACTGCTATATCAGCGTTCGGCCTCAACAACTAATGTATCGTATACATTGGTTGTACCAAGTTGTAGTTAACTATACACAACCAAATGAGCTTTATCGTGAAGGCCGCCCCCCCATGAGATGAGCTAGTCGTTTTTTTTGTAGCACTACTATTAGTTGACAGCGATGATCCGATCGAACATCTAATGACGTGGCATGAGATGAAACTTCGCGGGAAGCGAAGGGAAGCCTTGACCTAATCAGAAGTTGTCGTCTATTCACCATGCATTGCATACTATGTTGTATTAATTAATGACGGAAGACAGCTATTCATCAAGCATTCCTCTGGTGTTTTCAATAACTAGAGCATCATATGAGTTGCCACTACCTCATTTGTTGGCGAGGGTATAGTCAATCCCACCATATCAAGGGGCCGTAGATGCCTTCCCGATTACCAGTGATCCCTCGCAGCTACATATGATATATCGGCTGTCGTATCGAGGGCCCCAAAAAAAACCCAAAACTTTTTCTTATATGTCCGCCGGCCGTCCTCTTAGACTACAGCTGATAGGTTTCCCAGAGCACGGTAAGTCTTATTGAGTAGCCGAAAATTTCCGGAGCTTACGGCATCGTCTCGTAAATCTGTTATAGCGTATATCCACTAATAGCTTCCACGCTACACAGGGGTATTGGGACATTTCGTGCCTGTTTCCATGTGTTAAACAACTCGTCGAAACGAGATTACCGTTAAATAGGTTACCTAGTTATATCACCGATATAGCAGCAGAGTGTCATTTCGTTAGCCTGTCCCTTATTGACAGATGCCAATGGTCTTTCATCGGCTAATATTCCAGTTGAAATACGTCTTCCGTTTGCGGCTTCGGTGTTGCCCGGCTCAACTATATCTTTCCTCTTGTCAGGTTGGAATGGATGTGACATCGGCTAAACGTCCCGGGCCTACTGTTGATCCCCATATCTAAGGGATAGAAATATCTCTCTGTCTGAGAACGAAACGTGCATGGAATCGGCTGTTCGATAAATCAGCTCGGCTGGTGATGAAACGGTCTGGCCTTCGGCTGCAGACATGCTAGCTGTGTGCTAAAGTGCGTGTTCATCGATGGGTGTAACGATGTCGCCGCACCCCCGCACCCTCTATCACAAAACAATTCGAGCAGACTTGAAACGTACCACACAGACCCCATTGTCCTATACACCGGAGCGCATCGGTGACACGATAATTGACCAATTAGTGATATATACAATTATTGAGCATATTTACAATTGTTTTAAAGGTCATTTGTAAGTACAGACTAAAGACTCTTGAGGGACACTGTGAGGCACTAATTTCGGTTGGAAGAGAGTTCCCGATGAAAAAGCCCTGAGCGCGAAAGTATCGACGGCCGACATTCTTAGAATAGGATCCGAGCAGTAGCAGATTGGAACAACGACCACGAGTTTTGTTCTTGTAAAGTCGAAGATCACAAGTATTAGAAAACAGATCAAGAAAAGTTTTGAAAATATGCGCTCAAAGCAAATACTCGATATGGAGCGGGTAGGGTGAAGAAGAATGTTAAGAGCTTTGAAAATGGGACCAGACGGCCCAGTGGGACGGTGGGAAGCGGACCAGACGCCGCAATTCTTATTTTTGCAATTTCGGTAATTATGACCAAAATGTCGAAAGCCGCAACCGTACGTGAACGAAAAATGAATGATATAGGGGATGACACTCTTTTGTTCTGAGGAATTGTCTGACTCTTGAGATACTGCGGCTGTCTTCGGAGTATCTCAAGAGAATACGACGGGGTAGCCTCAAGTGCGCGTGACCTGACAAGTGCTAATCCCGGTATTCAACCAAGCACGCACCGAAGGGACTCCAGAGATAGGGGCTCAGTAATGGTAAAATATAATGAGACTCCTATCGTCTTGCGCCGAATTCTGATTCGTGGCCGGTTTGTATTCAAATTTGGCGGGTAGTGAGACACAATAATTAGTGAGCAGGCGGTCAGAAACATGTCGTCGAATTATTAAAAATAACCTGAGGATGCAGAAAGAAAGTGCAAAATGGGTCCCTCATGAACTCGGTCCTGGCCAACTGAAAACGCGTCAGGAGTGTTCGCGAGACAATTTGATGATATATAGGCAGCAAAAGAGTCCCTTAGAGCATACCGTTGCAGTGGACGAGACATGGGTCAACCTGTATAGAGGACCGGAAAAAGATCTAGTGAAACAGTAGCTACGACCAGGTGAACAGGCAATGGCGGTAGCAGTACCAAATAGATTTGAGCCTAAATAATGGTAGCACTTAACATAGATTTCAACGGATTTTGCTACTACGGGATTTTTGGCCCAAAATGAAAAATGGACTCGGCTCGATATCTCGACTCCTTGAAGGGGCTCATTAATAATTGGCATGGCGATGGGAAGCACTAAGTGTGGTTGCTCGATTACAATGCTATGGCCCATCGTAGCAATGAAATTACGTCCTGGCTTATGGCCAATAAGATTGAGCGATGGCATCACCCCCCTATTGTCTCGATTTAAGCCCGTGTGACTATGGTTGCTTCCACCGATTAAAGAGGGCTATAGGTAGCAAAAGGTATACAAACATCGGTTTACTCCGAGAGGCCTTAAATAACGAATTTATAACTGGTAATAGAAATGGCGCATACCTAGCCATTAGAAGGCTGTCAGATCTCTGGGACCAGTGTATAAATAAAAGACGTGCATACCTCTAGCTCGTACTAAAAAATCTTTGTTTTAACTTACCTAGTTTCGCCGATATTGAAATGTATACGTGTCTCATTAATTTTAGGTCAACCTAATACATGCTCGTGACCGATTCAATCCTAGGCTTGCCGCAATGGATGAGGCATATTTTGCCGCGTTTATTTATAGACAATTGGCAGTGAGCTATTTTTCAAGCTCAGCTATACCATGGTTGGCTGTGGAAATTAGATCAGTAAGATTCGGCCCACCAATGAAGTCGGACGCATCTTCGGTTTACAAAAGGAGATTAGTAGAAATGCAAATATGAGCAATATCGTTAAGAATGATTAGAAAAACAAGGGGCCAAAAGACTACATTGTGGGACATATTTGAGTGCGTATTTTCTATACTTTAGATAAACTCATTTACATATGTCCACAGACTGAGTTCGTTCTTACGTAAAGTTAAATTACGAGCATTATCATATATATGTGTATATATATATATATATATATACCCTGAACAGACACCGAATGAAGTGCCGTGAAAGGAAACGAAGTTAAATGAAACTTCTTTTCTGACATCATGAGCACAACCTCGCTGAGCTGCAGGCCCGTCCCTGCAGTCCATAATAGTGATGGTCACCATTACGATCCAGCGTGTACGAGTTCATGCTGGAGAGTGAAAAACTCCGCTCTCCATGTAGCTGACGACGCTCAGGGAGTATCAAAAAAAATGCATCAGGCCCAAACGACCCTTCGAATCGATCGAAGGCGCTCGAACGGATGATGCGCTACCCCTGTGATCCACGATGTCCATTAGAGATGATCGGCTGACGGAACGAAGCGGGTTTGAGCGGGCAAGCCACCAACGGCTCTATTTTCTTTTTCGGCTAATAGCTCTCAACGTGAGAGTGAGAGAGAGTGAGAGAGAGCAAGGACGTGCTGGTAAACGCGATCACGACGAAGATACTGGCTGTACTTCCGCTAAATTTAACAAACGCCAGTCAAGTTGGGATATCCATGCGGATATATACCCCGACCTGACTGGCCGTCTCATGACTTAACAGATCCCATAATTCTGATGGCCGAATGCCGCTCGTTTGACGGAACGATGCAGTGAAGGCTGGAATGAAGAGGAGAACTACCAGAGTAAACTGCCAGAGTATTATCATTGTATTATACATTATCATGTTTCAGTGGAAGAACGATGTGAAATGTGTGAGTTGTGAAACGATGTTGGCTGATGATAGTCAGCGTAACGGAGGTCATACAGAGAGCCTAGTCTGATGTGTACATATATATATATATTTTCTTATTTATATATATATATATATAAATAAGAAAATGTAGGATAAAAGTAATCAACGGGGCAACGTGGGCAAAGTGTTTTATTTTCACACGAATGCATCTCAGTGCTGGCAAAAACATTTTTAGCTGGGTCTCCAAAAAGGATAAGAGAAAATCGATGTCATTGGTTTAGGATACGTTAGATATGCGGTCGCGTTTCGCGTGATAATCACAGGTTTCGAAACGTTTTACACGTCGAGTCAAAGGGCCAAGAACCGCTATAAAAAGGGCAATATCAGCGTCATAGTGCAATATAATACAACTGTAATTATAGGATACGTTAGCCACCATCCATCACGTGCTCGCACGTATGAGATAAATGATGTTTAGCTGGAACGCTAACCCCAGCCAAGCGCTCACCTTTTCCTTGCCGTGATGCGACTAGAATTGTTTTCGAATTATCTCCATCAATTAGCATACAACAGGCTGTTGGCTACGTGTGCATGTTGTACGGGGCACCTAAGTTCCTCCAATAGCATCTGTATGCCGTGTGGCATACACGACAGCTAACAGGTTTGTCGAAAGCTAACGACCCCGAGCCAAGGATCGAGCTATACTATTATATGTGGGTTACCTTCCGTTCACGTCGGGAGTGCCGGACCTTTAAGGGATAACTGAGGCTAGTAGTTTAGTGGCTCTTGCTACCAACACCTGTACGAGTGAGCCCCCTACTTCGGCTCCAATATATGGATCATAGGGAGGAAAATAGTTTGGGTAGCCAAGGCAGTGAGTTAGTCCCATATGGCCTTACATTATGGAAAGAAAAAATATTCCCTTCTTTTTGCCACGTAGGCCACGTCGCCACTTTTTAATTGATCATTATTGTGAATCATTATATTATGCATGATGTCCAACGTGGCATGTCACCAGTATAGCCTGACCCCCATGACCAGCTGAAGATCACAGGTCGTGATCGTGAGGCACTGGCAAAATCGACTATAGCAAGTAGATGATAGTTCAAACATGACTGGTCTTTTCCCCCCCACTTCGTTGACAGTGATTTATCGTATTTCCTCAATGCGATCTCTTTTTAACACTGTTATCGAAAGCTGATAACTGTGATCGAAGGTTGAAGACACCTCGCCCTCTCCATCCCGCGTGCTCTCTCGACACAGAGCGACGAGCTTGTGAAAATCTCTGTGAACTACAGAGGTAAACGAAATTCGGCTTCATTGCGATACAGTCAGTCTTCATCACCTCTAAATTCGACGCACTGCGTAGTTCCTTTCACTTGTCCAGAAAACGGAACTCGAGGGAAAAACTCGGTTACGTTATTCTTTCTCTCTGTCTCTCTCGCCCACCTCCCTCGTCCTGATCTCCTCGTCGCAGTCTCTCGGCGCTCGCGAACTGGAAAGTTCAACCGTCAGACATGCGTCTCGTTGAGTCTGGCCGGCCGAGCCATCGGGTGTAGTCAGGGCTCTTTATTGGAGAAGAGACTCGTGTGAAGCAGAAATTGATACCGAGCAGCTGTCGCCGCAGACGATATGGAACCAATACAACGTACAGCTGCGTCGCATTCGCTCCGTTCGTCGTGTACCACTGCGACTACTGGTAACACTACGGCTGCTGCTGCTGCTGCGGGCAAAATAGACGGACGAAATCCATCAACTGATTTGAAGCGTCGACACATCAAGAAAAGTTTAGTTGACTTCAATCAGATCTACTAGGTCAATCTATGAGCTGGAACCGTCGATGTTAGGTAACAAATTCGTACAAGTTTGCAATAGACAAACACACCCTTGAAAGAGCTCAGTCTTTTTCTATGTACTGGCACTTACTAATCACGCGTTAGATAATTGTTATTCTTTTACTGGTCAAACATCGACTGGATACGGCAACGGCCACCATTTGGCTAAAATTACGTTGTGTCCTAGGAAAGGTCGTGTTGTACTGAAGCCTTATATCGGTCTGAAACCGATAGCGCACATAAGGTCAATGCTTGTCTTTCCTGCACGATGCGCATACGTAGGAGGTAGCCTATAATCTATTGCTCGGCTAGCATCATTAAATTTCCGCTGCAATTACATTGTCAAAGGAGTTGTCGCTCATTAGTTATTGATATGAACATAGATACTCCTTAATCAAACTATAATAGATATGTCTGATAAATACATTTTCCTAGCTGACGCATAGCCAAGATTTAAAGTCCATGAAGTCCACGACAAGACTGGTGGAAGTGTACACCTCACCAGTCTTGTCGTTGAAATGGTTCCAGGAGGCAGAACCGACCCTACAGGCGAACAATCCTGCAACTCACCAAAGGCTCTAATCGACGCACCATCTCAAAGGTACAGATGCCATAGAAATGTCATACTAGAGGTCATTATGTCAGAACGCAAACCAGGGAGACCCGGAGGGAATGAAAGAGTTGAGAGAGCGAATGAGACAATAAACAAGGTAATTGCACCAGGAAGACCACACTAAGTTGACAATTGACCATGTCATGCGCGTACTAGAAATCTGTGAGGAAAACGAACGTGTACCACTGGTCATTGGACGTGACAGGTAGAGTACCAAGAGTATCAAGGAGCAGGAGGATGGCGTTGCGGTTATACGTCATCACAGAGGACAAGATGGCAAAAAAGGACGAGCCTCAGGAGTCAAACCACAAGGTAGGAAACAATGTGGCAACTGCGGACGGCCACATCCCCTACAAAGATGTCCCGCTATTTGACAAACGTGCAGTGAGTGTAATAAACGGAATCATTTCACTCGGATGTGCAGCACACACACAGAAGCACAATGTCAGGCAAGTACAAGATGAGGACTCAGAATACAAAGGGTTTGAAGCCGACTTATCGGCAAATTGGAGTCTAGACATAGAGCTAATACAGGTGTCTCATGAAGTTGAAAGTGTGGACATGGTGCCCCGGCAAGGCAAGGACCGCATACAGACCTTAACCGAAGAATACAAGTACATTTTCCAAGGTCTAGGCCAACTGCCATAGACGGGCAAAATTCACATCAAGAAGGGCGCCAGCCCCGTATAACAGCTGCCACAGGCCCCACTCGTGGCGTTCGTGGAAGCTATCGTCGTCCGAATCAAGGAACTGGAAGGGTTAACAGTTATCCAGAAGGCACGCACATTATGTTTTGAAAAATACAAAAATTCTGGTCATGTACAATGGCAGGTCACATACATCAGTTTATGAAGAAGATGTCCCCCGGACTCAGTAATGTTTTCTAGTAAATTCAAGGTTTGCCTGATTGGCTGCCAACAGTCACGGTTCATTTGCGATGCTCAAACGGTTCATTGATCGGCTATTGATCTAAATGAAAAGAGTCTGGCCAAGCAATCGCAGTCCAAAGGTAGATGAAATACTTCGAGACATTCATAGCGAATTGCTCTCGACAACCAAGTAGCCAACCGAGTACGAGCAGTCCGTGGGCAGTTCTTTCTAGAGAGCTAAGTTTACCTTGTGCTGGGAGTGATTTTGCTCTGATTAGCCAAAATATGCCGAGTAGAATGTAATGGCATGCAACCTGTAATGTCGATCGATACGCTAATGTGGACTTCAAACTATTGTTGTAGTTGGCGGTAACTCTTGCGCCATGTGACGCACGCAGTGTCAATTTTGATTTTCACTCGATACCATTCTGTGGCGAAGCACTTTTCGTCAAGATTTACTAACTGAAAACGTATCAGTGCTTACACAAAATATTGCGGAATATCCATTGCACAAATAATCGACAACACGCAAACAAAATGCAGGTCCAAAGATGCGCCTGTGCTTGTTCGTTTTTGTGAGAGAGCCGTCTTTCGTCTATATTGCAGTTAACAATTGATGGACTTTGGCCTAAATGAACAATTTTGCCCTCGCCCGTTGTTCAACGCCAACGCTGCATGCGCAAAGTAGCCAAAAACGAGGAAGCAATGTCAGTTGCTTGTTGCTCTCGAAATTGTCTCATTCCCTTTCATCTTCTACAACAGCATGGTTTATTCAATAACATTCTGAGAGGGAGAAGTAAAACGTACAATTCGGCATCCTTGACAACGACGATCGAGAAACCACTGAAGTCACTTCGAGTCGAAAGAGGACCATCCTCGAAACGAGAGTCATAATCTACTGCCATTAAACTGGACCAATGTCGACGTGTCTTTTTGATCAAGTCCCTATGATCTTTAATCGCCTGCACTGATCTCAGAGAGCATCTCAACTTGGAGTATCAAGCTTGGTTTGGCCATGAACAGCGACACCTTGTGCTTCGATACCTTCGATTCAAGGTGTGCCCATGGAATATTTTTAAAACTACCGAAATTCCGGTCATGTACTGTGGCAGGCCAGTTATATCAATCGATGAAGATATGTCCCTCGGATGTAGCAATGTCTGCTAGTAGGTTCAAGGTTCGCCTGATTGGCCGCCAACAGTCACGGCTCGTTTGCGATGCTCGAACGGTTCATTGATCGGCTTTTGATCCAAATGAAAAGCATCTGGCCAAGCAATCGCAGCCCAAAGGTAGATGAGATACTTCCGAGACATTCATAGGTTCCTGCCGACGAATTGCTCCTGCCCCGTTTCTATTTCAATTGGCCAACTGAGCCGTTTCTCTCCACCGGCCTCGCGCTCAGACTGTATGTATATATAGTGAATTATTATTCGTCAGTTCAGACACTCGTCGACCAAGCTGTAACCGAATAGGACTCACTTGAACCTGACCTTAACTGGTGATACGGCGATAGAGTCGAGATGGCATGGACAAGGAGACTGGCGGGCTCGATTATCCTGGTGCATTTATTCGCCTGGACACGGTGCCAATCCAATTCACTGATGCAGAACTCAGCGGCGTCCGATCAGGTAACGTATTGTTCCTGATCCTTTCCTTTTTCATTTTTTTTTAGCACTTGGCGGCTCTGGGTCCATCCAAACGCCGCCTTAGTAGGGGTCTTATCTATAGCAAATCGCTAGAGTTACCCAGCATACTAATGCGATACTATTGAAATGTGTAATTGTCCACAGAACGTGCTGCATGGAGCTGAACGGCCTAGAGAAAAGTCGAGGTACAACGGTCCACCGATAAATAGAGCAAATAATCCGCCATATTTGGACCACGACAGTCAGATGTGGCCGCCACGTCAATTTCATCAAATGGATAGGCCCGCCAAGAATGCAGATCGCCCTAATTTTGATAACAATGAGCCCCAATTTGATGGTTCGGGTAAGCAGCAAGCATCGAAAGATTGGCCAGCAACCCCTCAAGACTGGATTCAATCCATCAAGGATAACATAGTAAGTCAGAGCCTAGGAAATCGACCTGGGAGTCCTCGATACGTGCCACCACCAAGCGGTCCACCTAACGGTTTTAACAACTGGAACCAATTCGGCGGCAATTTCCGGCAACAATTCCCTGGCCCGCGGAAAGGTGGTCCTAATGACTGGCGCCCATCAAGTAACCCTAATTGGGACCCGGAAAATCGACCCCTTCAGTGGCGCCCATACGATTCACCATTCGCTCAGAACGATGACTTTAAAACAATAAACTGGAGCAACGACGACTTTTGGCGCCCGTCTAACAATCCATCTCGGTCTTGGCGTCCATGGAATCAACCGTGGTCTTCGCGGCCAAACTACCAGTCTTCTCAGTGGGGTTCCGGAGTCCAACCACCGCTTTGGAATACAATGGATATGCTGCCCAAACGGGGCCCTGACGGCCGTCCAATCAACTGGGTTCTTGATCATGAACGATCTTGGCACTCCGATAACCGCCAGCCTAATCCGAAGACGTATTCAGGCTCGCCGGAACACAGCCAACGCCAACCTAAACCGAACGGACAACCGCCAACTAACAATAAAGACAACAATGATCAGCGGCAAGGAAATGGAGTAGCATATAGTAATGAATCTGTTTATTACTATTCGTTCTAGTCTCGGTGTCTCTTGTTAAGCCGTTGGATAACGAACTTGTGACCAGGTAGTGTACTGGAATGAATTTATCCAAAAATTTATCTTTCCGAACCCAAATAAATATGTCTATGAAAGTATACATAAAGTGAGACGTGTCCTTTTTAGCTATAACTGACAGCGCAGTGGCCTGCACGCATAATAGAGATAAGTATAGAGAAAATGTTTTTTCTTATAAACTCAGCGGCTTTTTGTGGTCAAGAGGCAACAACAGCGATGAGTATTCTACTGAGAAATAACAGGTCAAACATTTAATTGATCCGTTATTTGTCAGTCATCAAGGCCACACGATGTCAAAAAAGAGCCACCGTGTGCCAATGATGAACAAAAATCAAAAATAGCTCGAAACAAAAAAGCAGACGTTTGAGATCAATCGAACACCCAAAATAGTAAAAAGTGCCTTTTAGCGATATCTGTAGCATTTTCTTCCCTCGGACGCGAGATACGTCCTGTCTCAGCAACGCATCATTTATTTTACATCAGGCATAGCCGGGACAAACGTGAGCGGATAAACACGAGCCAGAGCAGTCAATCTTGCATCTAGCAATCGGCATCCATTTGACATCGTCGCCTTTCGAGGACTAGTTTACACCGAATGGCTGAGACCACGGGTATTCTACAGTTCGTATGGCTCGAAGGCCAACTGTTTGTGAAAGCATCGTCGCCAGCTAAAAATCAGCTTAATCGAAGGTTCTCCTCGCAGTTCGCCTCGCCGGTCATGCGTTTCGCTACCACAACAACAACAACAACAACAAAAACGACAACACGGATGTTATCTTTTTACGCTGCCTCGGATTGCCATGTTGAAACGGGACTGATTGGGACGTTGCGCATTTTTCACAACATCCTTGATATCGTTGGCAACTTCACAGAGCGAAGCGAACAGCCTAGCCTAACCCAGCTATTGTGCCCTTCTCAACTCGACGTTCGAGGCTACGCGTGGAGGACGTCGTCTGCAGGCTTGCCTCTTTCATTATGCTCGGGACGCCGTAAACCGCCGGTACAAAGCACAAACCGCCCTCACAGCGGGATGCTCCTCGCCTTCTTACACCTGGCTAGCGGTCTGCCGACCGCGTTGTGCTCGTTCGGAGCAGCTGAGTTTCCTTTCGAATGAGCCAACGTACGCGTTCCATCAGACACTCGGGCGTCTCCCCACACGATTTGTGGTTTGTTTCGAATCGTTGTCTATAATGCATGAGTCGTAGGGCTGACACTATTTAGATGCTGTTACTATTATGCCCGCCTTTTGCCAATATCGTTGGCGCTGACAATGAATGCAGGCCTAACACTTCGCATGTAAACCGCAGTGTCGTGCTCGCAACACCAGAAAACGCCTGCAGACGACTTGCACTTACTCAATACTATAGAATTTAGGCGTCAATTCGTCGGCCACCGGTATAGAAAAGGCCGTGCTGTTCTGTCACTTAGTTGATGCGGCTGTTCCAGCTGGCGGCCATTTCTAGGGATAAAAAAACCAACTCACCACTCCTCCGCGCCATCGTGTACTACCCTCTTGTTGTAAGTATATAGCCCTGGCATGTTGTGTGTACTGTAGAATGAAGGGTAGGTGGTCTCGGAAATGGATTAGTAATATTCTGAGCTGGTTCTTTTTGTGCTGACCCTCAGCTGTTCCCCTATCTGACAGGCCTCAGCGCTTAACCTTTTAGGTATTACGATGAGGACCTGTCGGGGTCATATTTGCTGTCGATGCACTAACGTACTTGATCCGAGGTCATCGGCCGCAAAATACATCGATAAACGAGCTACAGCTGGTCTGTGTTCTAAAGTAGAGCCCATTTAGCAAAATAAGTTTCTTGTTTCCAATGTTTATAGTTCCCCAAAATACACCCATTGTGCACGAAATCCCATCCCGTAAGACACAAATAAATGCCTCGTATATTATGACCATTATGAGTAGACCTATGTGTAACTTGTGTATTACCTGATGACACTTGAGCATGCTTAGTATTACGAAACGTTTTTGCCGATGATGTGCTTCTGTGTAGCTCCGTTTAAGACAATCTATATCCATCGACTACCCGAATATCGTCTGTTGACAAATCACGGATCGGTAGGTGCCACCAGCCATCGATCAGCATCGCTTATTGGTAAACATTGGTGGACTTCGTCACATCAGCGTCGGGTCGACAGCTGCTTCGTTGTCTGTGCTGTCGCTGTCTCCCCTGGCCAATGACACTATACGTCATCGGACACGACGACGATGCATTTGCCACAAGCCTCGCACCCACGTGACCCCTGCGCAGGTTCGGACGACTCTTCGGCCATCCGACCGCAGTTCCGTCACAACCATCTTCCCGCGCTATCCCGTCGCAAGTTTTTCCCCATCGACAACGTTCTCTCTCTCTTTCTCTCTCTTGTTTCTGCCTATCGACAACGAACGCCGGATACTCGACCGCCGTGGCTGTTTCACACATCGCGTGACAGCCGGGCACAGCTTCCCGTTAGCGGGCGACGGCAAGATGTCTCTATTCTGCTTCCCCTTGCACTCAGGTCCACACCTGCGCTCTAACTTCGTACAGCACACGCGAGTCGTCAATCTGCCGCCACAGCAGCAAGTGGAGTGAGAGCAACTTGACATCGTCCGTTGGTCGTTGGCAATCCTCCGTTATCCGGCGTCTGCCTATCCGGCCTCCTGATACCGAACGCCCATTCTTTCGTTCGGTTTTTCTCTCTATCGCAGAATGGGGGGGAAGTCGGGTGTGCCAAACACCGGATGTCCGTCTGAGTCCGTGTACGTTCTGGATAGGCCTGAGCAGCTCTGTGCTCTATGTATGCGCCTGTTGCGCTTGCAGCGTCAGCTCGCCGACGAGTGAGAAAATGCAGTGACGAGCGCCGCTGTCGTCAACGCCGAAAAGTCAGCCAAGGTTGAGTGGCTACGGGAGGTTGAGATTGCACAAGAGCGCGTGTTCGGTGGCGCGGGCCTCGAGGAATAGTTTGAAGGGTAACCAATGGGCGAGGTGGTGTTGGCTCTTCCACTATTGCTTCACACAAAATGATGTCTACACCTGAAAGCTGGATTCAAAGGGAGCTGGTGATCGACCCGCTCACGAACTATTCAATTATAATTAATTCATCTTGCTCGATTGGGTTTGCGATCCTGCAATTTAGTGTTGTAGTAATAGCTTGAGAGCAGCAGTAATGCACAAGCAATCATGCTTAGTTCGGCTTTGTCAGTGACGTTCGAATGGCATCTATAATACCTGATATTGATATAACGTGCAACGATAACCAGTAGAGATCTGGCAGCTATTACCTTGGGGTCATAGTTCTTCTGCTAAGGTCTCTCCCCTGACGAGGTGTATGCACTGTTTGTACACTGTTTTGTAGATTGCACTGTTTTGTAGAAGCACTGTTTGTATACTGTTTTGTAGATTTACAGTATCCGAGTGTTCGTCGTATACCGAGAGCGAAGCTAGTTGCAAGGCAGTTGGCAAGCAGACGTCTTGTCAAGTACTCTTCACTCCATCAGCATGCTCAATGTAACGATATCGCAACCAAAATAATATAACAGCAGCCTTGCCTCCATTTTCGCCACTAATGTAGTTGACCGTATTCGACCAGATTCGGTGGACCCATTCGGATAGATTCGTCCACGGACTGATGTCTCCCCCCCACAATACTGCCAACGGAACACAGAGCCCTAGCTGGCCCTTCGTATGCTGTTATCTCGTCAAACATACATTGGATGTTCGTCGTCTGCGTATAGCATACTACCTTCGTGTACGTGTGCGTATGTCTGCTGTGTACATACATTGTAGATTTGCGTATTTGTATACACTCGAATATATATCGACGAGGAAACACACACGGAAAAAGGTCATATCTCTGTGCCACTTTCGTGGGCAATGCGCATGCGCGAGTCTCGTCGTATGCGACTGCTTCTCGAATGGAAGCCTTTTGCCGTATTTCTAATACACTCCCCTGGGAGATGGGTCCAGCCAGCCAGCCAGCTAATGAACATGCTCGTACAGCTGCATAAAGGCCAGCCCCAGGGGGGTGAAGGTGGCGTTCAAGCGTGCTTCAACATGAATAATACTATGGAAGAATATTGGGGACAGAATGCCACCAATACAACGTGACAGGATCCGAAAAGGATACATCTGTGGAAGGGTTCGACACGTGAGGTCACGGATGACGTGAGCCTTGTAGCCACGTTGAGCACGGGGCTGTTTTGGGCGATCGGGTGCGTAGCCTTTGACCTGTTAATGGCTCTCTTTACTCGAGGTTTACAGGTATTGGCAAGGTGTGCACGTGATTGATTATTCTGCGGCGTTAACATGTGGCGTACTGGTATGAACTGTATTGGAGGTCTGAGCTACATGATAATAGGTTATACAGAATGATAGGAGATTCATTTGAGTCATTAATATAGCCTCCTATTAATAGTCAACCCAAATAGAACGAAAAAAAATACATTACAAGTATTATTAGAACAAGGCATTTTTTCATCGTATTATATATATTGAAATATATATTACATATATTATAAATAATATAGACGTTGGTATCTAGATATGTGTTTACAGAAAAAAGAAAAAATATGCACACAAAATTATTTTCGAAATTTAGTCGTTCGTATGATTCTGTAACTTCACGAACATCATGTAACTAGCTTTGATCGATATTGAATGAATGAAAGCGTCTACAGTAAAATGAGCATCAGCAGAGTGGAAAAGCGAAACATAACACATCATTTGTTGGGCCGAGGCAGCGATGGCCAAGGCTACGAGGGGAGACACAAGTTGATTTCGGAGATAATGGTCAACTGTCACTTTTTCGGCAACTGCTCGTCTCTACGCGGCTTCATGAAGCTATCGAAGAGAAACCCGTCCCCTCTCTCCATATTCGTGCATACACCGCCCCTTCAATGTATACATTACCTGCACATGCTACGCTACGCCACGTTTCATGCAACTCTGGCCACCACTTTCCTTACATATATTTTATGATTTAACCAATCGTCATCTACGCAAGCGTTGCCGTGCCAATAACGTACTCATTTTTGCAGAATCCTTCCGAGCTGAGGAAGAACAAAAAATAAGTTCGTCCTCGAAGAGCGCGTTTCATCTGGTCAGGACGTGCCGTCGATTGTGTCTCGCTACCTGGCCAGTATCGCTCGCTCGGCGCCCCTCATTCGGCAAGCAGTTAACGTTCTCCTATCACAGTTTTCTCGTGTCATTTCACCAGAAGCCAGAGGGGAGTCTTCCACGCCATAGCAGAAAACGATTCTTTCGTTAGATAGATCATGGCGGCCATGTGTCTCGGTGACGTCGTCGGCCTGCTCGCAAGCTTGCTTTGCTCACCTCGATTTACGGGTTCCACTACTCCCTCCTTTTCGTTCCTCAAACCTACGTCTACATCGACTGCAGAGTACACGTCCAAGTAACGTATATCGGCCGAAAGCACCTCGTTATGTGGCGGCCTCGCCATTACCGGAGCGAGAGAAAGAGAGAAATCAGGGAGGCATTAGGGGAGGGGGGGGAGTTCGAACCGGACAAATTTCTCAGAAACATCGGAGAATGTGACTCTTCGACCTCAACCTCTCCACGATCCCCTGGTGATCCAGCTCTCAGACTCGCTGCCGGTGGCCCCTCCAGGATCAATTACAGCTGACGGACCCCTCCACATCGTGAGGCCTCCGAAGCGGTCCGTATTATTGACAGCGCTGGGCGCTGACATGTCATCTGTGAAATGCATGTGTATCCACCTCAAAGGTATGCGTGTATGTGATATTGCAAAAAAGATCGCTGTGACATTCTGTATCGACGGATGCGACTGGAAATCGAAGGAGAATCTCGTTTGTTCTCTGGCTGTTGTGACAACCCTGATATTCTGCGTCATCAGAAGGTAATACTGCAACGTAGGAATAAGAATAATACAATAGTAATAACAATAATAATATTTATTTTATTGACACACCTTCAAATAGACAACCGCATCGATTTATCTGCGCCCTCTGAGATTGGAAACGAAGGCCGTGTGGGTCATTGGTACTATGCCGTCTGATTAAACGCAACGTGAATTTGGCTGTGTGGTGGCGCTAATTCTGTAAAAAAATCCGTATTTATCTCTCAAACTAGGGGAATTACGCGAAAACATGATAAGCCGGCACATTAGCTTACATATGAGTGATTCGATGTGCACATACGAACTAATTCGTTCGTTTTTTATTTTCCCATTTAGGAAATAATCCGGATTACTTAGTTAACTATGTGGACACAGCTATCTTTGTGGCAACATTGTTTTAATTCACATATTGATCCACGTGCCGACGTGGTTGCCTGACCGACATAACATATCCTTTCAACAATGCAGCTACACAACTGCGCCAAGGGCTACGATGGAAAGAAGCAGAGCAGAGGGTCTGCAATGGGAAAAATAATGTCGATTCTTGGTTCAAAGTCAGCCAATATTACCGCATTGTCGTTATTATTATATTTACCTGGCACTGCAGGCTGCACGGGACAACAGGGTAAAATAATTACTTTGAGCTACCTTCAACGTTCAATCTGTTTTTTTGTTGTTCGAATAAGTACGCATTTATGAGATTTGGCCATTTGTGGATACTCACAGACTGACTGGATCGGGACGACTCCACCTTTCGATACAGTAACGACCTCTTCACCCGTTTGAGCTCGCAGGATCGGCTCATAGTGGAAGAGCCTTTCCTAGCTGTCCACCTCTCGAGGGATATGCCCGTTAATAATGAAAGCCCATCTCATACGAATCCCATGGCTTTTATCAAGGGTCTGCCGCAAGCAGTGTAAAGCACGGTGCTGGCTCCTAAGTTCGTTGCAACGTAGGACGTGGCTTTTTGGAAAATAGTTAATATCCAATCCCTAGAGACTATCACGTCTTTCCAGGTTTCCAAATATCGTAGAGTCGTTGCAATATCCCAGCCTCAAATAGGGTGAACTGTTCATAGAAATATCAAGTTGGTTCATAAGCAGCTAGAACTGCCGAAAGCAGTATGGACTTCATGGACTTTAAATGTCGGCTATGCGTCAGCTAGGAAAATGTAATTATTAAATATATCTATTATAGTTTGATTACGGAGTATCTATATTCATACAATGAACTAATGAGCGACAAATACTTTGACCAAATTCGATGATGCTAGCCGAGCAATAGATTATGGGCTACCTCTTACATATGCGCATCGCGTAGGAAAGACAAGCATTGACCTTATGTGCGCTATCGGTTACAGACCAACATAAGGCTTCATTACAACACGACCTTACCTAGGACAAAAAGTAATTTTAGCCAAACTAAACTTTTCCTGATGTGGCGACGCTCTAAATCAATTGATGCATTTCGTCCGTCTTTGTGTCCAGCAACAGCAGCAGCAGCCGTAGTGTTACCACTAGTCGCAGTGGAGCGAATGCGGCGCAGCTGTAAGCTATCTCCGGGAACTCATCTTGAACACGCGCTATCTGTCCAAGCATCCAAGAAGGTCAACCAGTTTTCACGGCATCTTCTCCATGACTCATTGGCCTAGGATCGTTGGTTATTTGAGATATAATATTTCTGCTCCATATGCGGTGTGCCTGCTCTCATCTATGTACTCGGTTAACCTTCAACTTTCGTATTTACCCTATGTTAAATCTAATCCGACTGCGCCACATTGATATGTCAGGTATTGACAACACGAGAGTTGCACAGTGGCTCATGGTTTATTCACGGTTGGTGATGGACAGTGGAACTGTGCCGCCAGACGGAGACACCGCCCCTCTTCCATGGCGGGCACTTGCAAACAGTCGTATGTCGCAACAAGTACAACATAGTCTTTCCACTTAGGGATAGCGCAAACCTCTGGGCAAAGATATTATTGATGTGTTTGGTGCGCGCAATCTCAAAAGCCTTGCTGTTCAGCCGTTACATGCATTGTCATTTTGGAAAATGAGATTGGTCTATCATATTAAGCTTCCCTAGTGATCGAATCATTCGCGAACATTGATCCAGTTTAATACAATCACATTTTCGATTTCAATATTCCCCTTTGTTAACGCGTGTTTCGAGGATGGTCTTCGTCGTTGTCAAGGTTGCCGAACAAGTAAATTATGTTGCTTCTTCAAATTTAATTTCAGTCTATATTATATTACAAATATCGTAATTTTGTGTTGGGACTTTGTTTAACCAGGCATTATAATTTACCGGTAAGTGTCCCGTGATAGTTTAAAGCAACCATTATCACCTTCCGGGATGATCAATAATTGGTGATGGTAATTCCCGGATCTTATTGTTATGGCCCACATTACTACGAAAAATGTCCGGAAAAAAAACACCTCCGTGAGGCCACGGCCGGATTCGAACCAGCGATATCCAGGTGGTTTATCCACGCTGTGTTATTACCAACAGCCGATGTTACTGCCTAGACCACGACGCTGACAGGTTTCTCGAACTGAAGAACGAAAGAACTGCGCCACTGGAGCATCACAGTGAGCGGAGTTATGTTTGTATTGAATAGGAGCTGACCATTGCGAAATGGCAAACGGACTTGAAGATGGCATACTAGAAGTCATTATCTCCATATTAAGGGCATCCATTGGAGTTCATATTTGTTCTACTGCAATCTAGACGAAGGACGGCTCTCTCATCGGCGATAAACGAACAAGCACACGCGCATCTTTAGACCTGCATGCGAGCGCCTTCAATGAGTGCAAGGGCCACGGTAAATCTTGACGAGATGTGCTTCGTACCAGAATGCTATCGAGTGAAGATCAGAATTAGCACAGCTTACGTGATCTGAAGGAAGAATTATCGACAATTTCAACAATAGTGCAGTCCATATTAGTCCATATACAGGTTGCACGCCATTCGATTCCATGACGGCCCATTGGCGGTCTATTGACGTCATCAACGGCACCAATGACGAGCCAACGCTGTCGGCAGTAGTCTAAACGCTCGTTTTATCTCGTCTTAGAGCTCCGAGAGGAGGAGCAGAGGGCACTAATTTTGCCGCATTCTCTGTAGCCAAGTTGTCTGCGTGGTCCCGTGACAGACGGCAGAGGCGGCCACGCAGCAGGAACAACGCTAGTATCACAAGCAGCTAGCTAGTAAAGCAACGGCGAACGGAAACAACAACAGCAATAACAGCGGAAACAACAACAGGCAACCAGGAGATGATGCGTCAAACGCGGGGGGACAATAGGGACGGCGAGAACAGCGATGCTGGCAAACAGAACTGGGTGCCGCAGCCATGGGAACAGATTCTGCCGCGCGTAATCTGCTGCGCGTGGCGGCGTGGGCTCAGGCGGGCAGTGAAAGACCCCGTCAACGTGACCGCCTCCTGAGGAGGGGCACGTTGCCTGTACGGAAACGGCACATTCGTAACGTGACTCTAAGGGCGTTGGATCAACAAGAACAGATCGGAGCGAGGAAACTTTGCAGCCGATGACGAGAGAGACTCCAAGTGCTGCCGACATCAATTACTGGAAGGCGAAGCGGCTGTAGATGAACGTCCACAAAAGCAGGCGCCGCTAGAATGGGACATGAGAAATAGTGATTCACATTGATTGCGACGGCGGCTTCCGACGCCGCAGTAGACGGACGCAGCGACATACACACAGACACGCGAATGCTGCGTTTGTTTGGGGGGTAGCAAGGCAGCGAACCGATCTGGGCGGTCCACGGATGAAACTGCCACTTCGATTACCGTCACTAGTTTGTCTGGGGCCGGTGGGGAAAGCTAGTAAAGACAGCAAAAAAAAAGGTGAGCTGGAAAGAGGTTAACTGCAATGAACATTCATTGTATAATGGTCGCAATTGATACTTCGCGCTGCACTGATCGCTGAGCATGTACTTACTGACCCAGATTATCAGGGTTCTTAGAAACGTGGAGAGTAAGATTGGGTTATTTCAGCAAGCTGAGAATGTCTCGATACATGAATCTATTTCCACTTCTGTGGGGCTCATCTCGCCCTCAGTGATCATGGGATCGAGTTCACAGAACGTCGAGCATATGCACGTTGTGGACACACCTGCCGATTTAAATGGCTAACTGAAGAGGCGGAAGCGGACAGACGCGCACTAGAATACTGAGTAGCAGTAAAGCCGTGTGGGACATTCCAGTTCCGCCATGTTCGACGCCAGGCCAGCTAGCGGCCAACAGACTGATCATGAAGAGACAAGGAACTCGAGGTCCATTCGGCATTAGCGAAGACATCGCAAAATCTGAGGGGGTCATCAGAATGCAGAAACACATGGAGACAGCCATGGATGTTCATATCGACGCTGCGTGACAGTTTCTGGGTGCAGCGCGTTTGGTCGGACAGGAATAGCTCGGCTGAACACAAGAGCAGAGTAGATCGGAGGACCACAAAATGGGGCTTTTTGAATTCCTGCTATTTGAATTGCAATTAATCTTGACGCTGTGTCATGGCAACACCAATATTCACCTAAGTGATCTAGGTGATCCAGGTTCGTAGATCCAGGTTTTCGTATTGTGGTAACAGCTGAGAGAGCTGGTCTACTAGGCGCCTAAGAATATGCAAGCGATTCGACATTCATTTAGTTATTAGCACCAGAACAAGCCCCCTGAACACGGGCTAGCGTGTCAGTAGAACGTCAGTCATATATAAGCAAGCTGTCTGAGTTTACAGACTGCCCGCAATACTAACGAGGCTCAGACTTATTGCGGACGGGTATCTGATGCGTATTTTGTGCAAGAACGAATGATTCACATCTTTCCAAATATCGACTAAAGGGAGCATGTGAAAATATAATGTAGATTAAGACCCTATCTGCCGTCGTAATAAGTAAGCCGGCATTTGCAGTTCGAACACAGTCGTATAATAATGGTATTGTATAGCATGCGCGCGGTCGGCTGCAATCGAATCGTAGAATGCACAACCTTCCTTATGTCACGATTGATGTATAGTTTTACGATAGCAAATCAAGCATAAATAATATACTCCGTCATTTCGGGCTCAATACTTCATCGATTGGCGATCGCAGCAGCAAGCGTACAATAGTCGCATAAAGTCTTGACAACAACAAAATGAAAGTTACCTCTTGTCTAACGACCAGCAAAACATAATCATTTGCGCTTTTGGAGACTGACCTGTAACTAGAAGTGAGAGATCGACTAATTGTTTTGAGGAACCGCCCAGGTTGTTGTTTTTGTTGTTGTCCATTTCGGTTCGCCCCATCCTCTGTGAAAACACAGCAGCAATAATAACTACTACTACTATTATTAGTGTCACAACAGCAAGAAAATGCTCCCGAGGAGCCGCGTTGCGGACAGCGACCTTTGGCTTCGCTCACCATTTCGGCGTGCGGCTGCCGGACGAAGACAGCTGCATTCTCGACGATCCCGAAGGCTGGGGGGAGGACAAGGATCAGATGGTGAAGGGCAATCCGAACGACCAAGAACCCCCTCAAGCTTGGACACGTTAGCATTCAAGGCACTTGTAAACAGTTTGCGTCCTTTGATTGATCGCGCTAGCGAGCTACAAACAAGAGTAACTGAGCAGCAGAGGCTAGCGCTTGCCCAGCGAGACGCGGACAAATGGAGGGCCATCACCGAAGAGCTCACGAAGTTGTCACACGAGGTAGACAGTGTTCATTTCCTCTTCGAGACAGTTTGTAACGGCAGAATGCTGCAGTTGATAAACGCGGAAAAAAGGGCACAGGATGAGCTTATTAGAAAAAAGAGTAGTCCACATGATTTCACGAGTTTGGTTGAAGGGTCAACCCGATATATACTAACGCTACTTGACCGACTGTATCGGGGAACGCTGACATTGGAGGGGGATCCGTGTAACAATCCTCTGTTCTGCCAGCATTTCTGTAAGCTTCCCTGTGGGCATCACTACTTTAGGGTGCCGCCCAATCACCCTACCCTGTTCCTACGGGAGTCTGAGCTCGAACGTCGCTTAAGGGAGCAAAACGAAGAGCCGAGTAGACGCTGGAGCGTTGAGGGTCCAGGAGAAGGCTCCCCGCGTCGTCTTCCACGGTCGCCAAGGAAATCGTTCCTGTTTCCGACACACACTGGGTCGACTCCACCTGCAAGGAAGCCGAACATAAAGAATCTCTTTGGGACACCAACTAAGCAGGATCTTCTTCTACCTAGGCTGTTCGTGCCGGACGATGTTCCGGGTCGTCCTCCACCGTCGCCAAGGAAGCCAGCCACAAGGAATACGTTTACGGGGCCAGCTGGGCCGACTCTACTTCCACCGAGCCCGTTCGAGCAAGACGATGTTCCGGGTCGTCCTCCACCGTCTCCGAGAAAGCCAAGCACAAGGAATATATTTGAGGCACCAGCTGGGCCGGATCTATTTCCACCGAAGCCGTTCGAGCAAGACTATGTTCCGGGTCGTCCTCCACCGTCGCCAAGAAAGCCAAGCACAAGGAATATATTTGAGGCACCAGCTGGGCCGGATCTATTTCCACCGAGCCCGTCCAGGCAAGATGATGTTCCGGGTCGTCCTCCACCGTCTCCAAGGAAGCCAAGCACAAGGAATATGTTTGCGACACCAGCTGGGCCGACTCTATTACCACCGAGGCCGTTCGAGCAAGACTATGTTCCGGGTCGTCCTCCACCGTCGCCAAGGAAGTCAGGCGCGAGACCGCTATTCCCGCCAACCCAATTCGGGAAAGTTGATGTTGCTGGTACTCCTCCACCGAGGCGAAGGATGCCAGATATTAATATATTCCCGACAGGCGAAGGGTTCGACATTCCTAAGTCATCGTATGGATATTTACAAGACGAAGTCCCGCCTGAGGCTGAGGAGCCGGATGTGGTAAAAGGCAGAAGTAGGAGTAGGAGAGGGTCGCTCCAAAACATAAAAAGCAAAGTAGTAGGCAAGCTTAAAGATTCAGTTCACACATTGAAATCAGCCATGAAGAACCTCGGTTCCACTAGTTCTTCACAAAACAAAGAAAGGCCGATGAGAAAGGATGCAACGCTTGAGATTCCGTGCGGGAAGTCCTCGATCCTAACTCCGGAACCGTCTCCATCGGCGTCGCCTACACCGGATCACGATCGCAGTGAATATAGCTTGACAGCAGTAAAAACTAGAGGAAAGCTAGACTTTGTCGAACGATCCGAAGCAATTCAAGTTCCAACGCCGAGCTCTCCGGAGCACCTTCCACAGTTTGGTGAAACGCCCGATACATCAGTGGCTGAAAGTCCACCGAGTGAAAACGAACCGTCCAGTCCGTCCAGTGCTAGAAAGCGTAGCGACGATTCCGGGACGCCCTCACCCGAAACGCTCCAGCCGTCTTCCGGCCCTCCGCTAATGCGAGACGCAGACGTCCCCGACGTCCACCAGCGTGCGAAGCTCGTCCTAGAGCGGCTACTTTCTTTTTACGCCTCGATTTCTGAACGCGAAGGACCAGCCCAGAAGGCCAAGAAAGACGGATATGACTCTGTGCTGTGAGATGCCTGAAATCCGGACATCGTCGTCTATCGCTGGTCCACATGTGGTGGGTCGTTATGGTAATGTCCCGCCGCGTCTACCTGAAACGCTCTATGAACGTCTCCTCCGATTAACGACTGTCATGCCAACTGTGAAGTTACCGAGAGACAAAATATTAGACTTGTAGAACGTCCCGCAAAAGTCCGCACAATCCGCCAAGATTTGACAAAAATTTGTTTGACGTTTTGGTTTTCTGAAACAGTTATGAATTACTTCTCTATCTAGTCCCGTTATTGGCACTGTTAGTCTCTCGATGGATTGAATTACTTCGCAATCTAGTCCCGTTATTGGCGCTGTTAGTCAGTCTCTCGATGGATTAATCGTAGTAGTTGTTGAAGAAATAGTTAAATGTTGATTTGTTGTGTTACTATCAGACGATATGAGAGCTCTCCCAAAGATAAATGAACGGCAGTAACCTGCTAATAAGACACTGCATCTTCGGGGTGATCCGTATGTCCAGGATGACAGTGGTGAAGTCATATTTCCTCCGTCCGTCGAGATCTAATATATTATATATATTAGGTTGGACGGAAAGTTCTTTCCAATTAGGTGGACTCGTTGTCGACTGCGCGCGCCGGGCTAAGTTTGAGAGAAGGTTTGTTTTCAACTAATTCGGACCCGCTGAACACGATGGTCGCGCTCTCAGGTTGCTCCTTGTGGTAGTTCATCAGCTGTGAACATGGAGAGTGACAAATCGAAAATTTGCCATTTTTTGTTTTTTAAGTTTGAAAAAGACGAAACTGCTGCGCAGGCGTACGGAAACTCTACCCCGCTGCTCGGACAGGGCTGTGTGACTAAAATAACCTGTAGTAATTGGTTTAAAAAAGTTAATTCGGTTGACTTCAGCCTGGTAGATGCATCGAGGCCCGGGAGGCCTACAGTGATCGTCTACGACGTGTTAAAAATGAAAACCCAGGAAAATCCAACTGTAACTACTCGATAACTAGCCGCAGAACTTGAAACTAGCCACTCAAGTATCGTAAGCGCATTGAAACGGCTTGGATTTAAGAAATAGTTGTCAAAATGGGTACCAATAGAAGGTTATGTTTGGTGGATCTTCGGGGCATCATCCACCGTGAGCTTCTGCCGACGGGCTACACGCTCAGTTCAGTCCTGTACTGTCAGCAGCTGGAGCGGGTTGAAAAAAATAAGCAAATCCCGTCCAATGCTCGTCAATAGTCTGGGGTCCTGTTCCATGTGCGACCCCATGTGAGTTCGGTGACCCAGAAAAAAATCCAGGAGCTTGGCTGAGAAACCGTTCCACATCCTGCGTATTCCCCCGACCTCGCCCCTTCAGACTACCACCTTTTCTTGGGGCTCGCGAACTATCGTAGTAAAAAGAAGTCCAACTCAAGAGATAATGTCGAAAAGGGGCTGCGTGACTACTTCTTCCAAAAAAAGAGGACTTACAAAAAAGGCATTACCGACCTGGTGGAACGCTGAAGGAAGGCCGTCGCAAACCGTGGGGACTATTTCAATCAATAGGAGAAGCGAGCGGGGAAACTCACCTACGATACAAAGTTGGTACAAAGAAAGGAAAGAACTGTCCGTCCAACCTAATATATATGGCAAAAGGTTCGGCAATGAACGCGGAAAGGTACGTCGGGGGCAACCAATTCGGATAATGGTTACGACACCCGATAGCACACCCTGAACTACCTTTGATGCATCCACTGTGATATGAAGCACACCCGTAGTATGTTATGTTGTCAGGTGAATGCCTCACATTGCAATATTTTCCGAACACCCTGTAAATTACCAATGTGACTTAAATACTCCAATGCCAAAACGCAACTATAATAGAATCGCGATCTTGTGCTGGGTAGGCATTCCGGAAGTTCTCAAAATCAATCGCACACAATTTCACTGCGAACTTTGCGACGGACGACACACTGCTGTACTCCTCAAAAGTGAGGCGGATACGGTAAAGCTAGGAAACGATCCATAGAAATTAAGGACAATCGGATTCATGAAGAATCTCCCTCGTCCGACTCTATCAAACCTTGCACTGAAATAAATACGATACGGATAGAAATTAACGTTTTTATTTACACAATTATCATTTGCATGAAAGTGGGAGCTAATGCTGCTGACTACAACTGGATCGAGGCAGCGTTGGATGTCAGGCAGGCGGTATCAGCGTTTGATACTTTGTTCTACAATAGATTACCCATCGACTGCTTCTTGTCATTTTTATTTGTTACCCAATCCAACTACATCTTTGCTTATACTACGAATTGATCTTTTAGATCGACTTATGTTTTCCTTTTGCGGTTGTCAATATTGTCGACAGTAAGTATCTGCTCTATGATGTGATAATATTCTTCAATGTTTTAAATAAACGTAATCACTGTAGAACTTGAAGTTCTGTCAATAAAGCATAATTTGAATTAGTCCGTGGTAAGCCCTAATGTAAATATACCAATCTGGAACCTGCATAATGTCTTCGTTTCCACATCGAGAGCCACCCACATCACTGACATGTTACGCGTATACAATGCGTATGTTGTTTTTCTTCGGGCTTATCTTGAGGATTCGTGATTTCCGGTTGCAATGGTCAAGATTACTACAGAGGTCTTGTTTCAAGATGCGATCTTACTGGACGATCAACAGGGATCCAAAAAGGCGGACGAGGTATTTGGATCCATCCTGTAGGTTGATCATCAGGATGCCAGCTTTGTAAACGTTCCACCGGGCGCCAATGTCCTTGTGAAAACATAGGACGCCAACCCGAAGGAGGATTCACAATCAGCCAACTCAAAGAAGTTCTTTCGGGCCGCGAATGGACCTTCGAATACGAGTCTGAAGGTATACCGTTAAACTGGTTACCACTTGGTCGACTATTAATAAGTCTAAGCCCGTTCGCCAGATTACCATCCAAACCCCAATCCGAGCCTTGAATATTTGGACGCAACGAAAGTGGCTGATTATCGAAGTGCCACTGAATTGGCTGATTACCAGCGCTGCTAAAGCGGGGTGGCTGAGAAAAATACCCGCGGGCAGGTCCCTGATTAGGGTGGCTACTGCTTGGCATAATACTAGGACGGTTATTTAATTGTTCAACTTTTGGGCGGGCGTTGGACTGCTCGAGGTTCGGATGATTCCTATCCGCTGAATTTCCTGGGCGACCATTTATCGGTAAGTCGCCTTGAAGTCTGTTGGGTGCGTCACCTAGGCCCCCGTTAGGAGCTGCAAGGTCTAGACTTCCCTTGGACGACACACCTGAAGCACACGGAATAAGGAACTGGAATGTCCCTGGCTCGAATCCACATCTGCATAGCCAGGTCGATGCTGACATCAGGCTGGTAGGCTGTTGAAGTAGATCCATCAGCTGTCTTAGCACTGTCACGTTAAGGTGTGCTTTATCAGTCATGTGGAGGAGCGACTTAATCTCTGTACCGTTAATTAACGGCATGTGGGGCACAGGAAAATCGTTTGGCGTTTTAGATGAGTTCCCGTCTATAGGACCATTGGATATTGTGCCCTGTGTGGAAGTGCCCTTTGGCGCGACCTGTGCAGTACCGTTCGCTGATGATATCAACACAGAACCATGATGATGATGCGGCAGTCCAGCAGTGCTGTCAACCGATGTGGGGTCTATCGGGCTGCCGACAGGCGTAACCTTCACGGTACTATTAACCGCCGGAGTCTCAACAGTAGTATTGAGTAATGTTATCTCCAGCGTGGCGCTTGACGGTTTGACCTCTACTGTACTCAATATCATTTGCTCACTTTTGTTGGGAGACGAGATCTCTCGAGTGCCGTTTAGGGACGTTAACTGGATCTTTTGTGGTATGTGCTTTTCAACACTGTTGTTCACTGGTGCAATCTGTGCAGTGGTATTGAGACCATTGTTAACAGATAGGTCATTTGGATGTGATGTGCCGTTGCGGATACTACCAGTGGCCGGTCGGCTGATCAATGGAGCGACACCAGCGCCTCCATTTGACTGCGGCGCTAACAGCTGTGACTTAGGAAGGTCGGGCGATAGCTCCTGAAAAAGAATCCTTTTGTTAATGGTTTTGCAAACGTTGCCCGAATTTGCCCTAGTCGTCCAAACCCATGTTACTTTTATGAACACTCAGATTGGCTCGCCGAAGCATCGCTAGAATACGCAGATGCAATCGACTCCACCTTATCTCATAGCGTTTCTTGAAAGATGTTTAGCTAAAGTAAGTAAAATACCTATGGTCGAGATTATCACGAAGATGAAGTTGGCTATGAATAGAATTTTAGCCCTTGCCCCCACACACAAGTGCCAAAGTTTACGCTTTTTACCAAATATAATGTCGGAGCCATAGACAAGAGTCCCCCCCCCCCCCGCGCTGTGTCTGATACTAAACAAACTGCGACATGTCATCTACCAGAACGAACTATTATTAGACCTGTTTGAGTAGAATTTCACATGCATTATCTCGATTTAGCTCGAGAGGAACTAGTTACCGTAAATGTGTACTATCAGAACTGTTGAATATCAGCCTGCGACTGATACTGTGTTTTCCGACCCCACCAACAATAAGATCGAAAGCATCTATTAATCTCAGTCCACGTCTAAGTGATGTAACAACACAACCAAAATAAGAAAGCCAATACGATAGATCTATGAAAAGCGATATGACGAAACTAAGAAAGAAGCAAGCAATGACGCACCACTTAAAGCATCTTAAACTACGCAGCAATTACGAAAGCCGAAGACTGACCACGATAGTGGGTCAAGGTGGGCGCTACAACAACATCTAGATAGAAAAGCGGAAAACACTGAAGTGTTTTCCCTCACATACGCTTAAGACCACAAGCATATATAAAGCCACAATAAACGAAAGGAAGATACCGGAGCTGGTCGCAGTTGTGAGCTGGTGTCGCTACAGAAGAAAAGTAAAAGACGTGTGTTCATTCTCGCCGTGAGCAGTATCTGCAGTCACTTTAACGCAGATCGAATCTACCGCCTTCTAACAAGAACACATTCGTTGAATGTTATCCCACCAAATTGTCGCTTTATCATCCTCTCACACACAACGTTTTATAAAAAGGGAACTGCCGTAGTTGTGGCTCGGGTACGAAGTGGTTCGAAGGCTTATACAGAATTCGCGCTACAATGAACTCGAAATCCGTTTCACAGAGATGCGAACAAAAGTATGAAACAAGCGTATGAAGATGCTTCTGTGCCATTAAATTAATACCTGTTTGGGTGGACGACGATTGTCCAGTAGCGTAAATGCCGGTTGACGTTCAGCATGAGCGCGATTTAGGTACGCCGCAGCGGCGAGCGCCACAACAAGCACCACCTCCTGCCAGGCCATTTTCGTAGGATCCCCGGAGACAGTTGAAACGAAGCGTCTACATCTATCTGAGCTTTTATGAGGATCGTGCTTTCAAGGAAGCCTACGGCTTACCGAGTACTTTGAGAGTGCTTTGGGAGAGAGACATTGTCGTTCAATTAGAGGCGAATGCAAGACGAGCATTAGAGGCATATGATGTATTGCGATCAAAACCGCACCGTTTACTAATCCTCGGTGATGATTGCTTCTTGCTCGCAGAGAAACTTCGTCCACGATCATAAAGGGCGGAGTGTGAGAGCTGCGCTGTCAGCTTGTCTGAAGGGCAATCAATTTAAGAAATAACTGCCGAAGCTAGGTGAGGCATCTGAGCTGCAATGGAACCCTGCTCTTCTTGTCTCTGTCCAATATAGGATTAATGTGTCGAGTCACTGGGGCGCTAGTGTCACTGCTTGAAGTCACTATGGCACATACTGCTGCAGACAAGATGGTTATCTTGTCTGCAGCAGTCTCGAGTAATACGTTTTAATGTGGCGTACACATGTCCTTTTGACCCTTTAAGGTGCGATATATGGCTTTGAAAAGTTTCCTTTAGATTGTCTTCCTTCATGTGTCGACTACGAGCGCACAACTGCCTCCGTTGTTAGCTGACGAAAATGCAACCTGCCTGATTGATATCGTTATAAACTTGGCATTGAAAAAGTCCAAACCCAGGAAGCGCGATAAATGATAATATCACCAGGCGAATAAAACTCTCAAGTAGCGTTAGTCAGTCCATGCTTAAAAGCTCTTACCGAACCTGTCCCCTCATTCGTTTTGTGGAGCCAACTAACCTGTATAAGTTCAACCTGTATAAGATAAGCACCTCCGAGAATAATAGTCGAATTTATTCAATATATTCTTGAATGTAATTCGACGTCTAGATAACGGCGCCAAGTTTGAATATGTCTGCGATAACTACGTTTGTCACACGTCCGTTGAACTACGCAGTGCATTTCATTGTGTCCCCTATAATTGAAAAAGAGGGTTCATACCGTCAGTTTCATTAATATCTGTCCGCGTACAGCAAACGCCTGGCGTTAATGGCTTCTGTTCTGGGATAACCAGCTGCCCTTGGTAACCGCATTTAAATCCAATTTTTAATTCTGCTGCCTCGTTTCGAACTAGCGGGCATCATTATTACCTCTATTTGCATCCGGTGGCAGACTCCAATCTAGGAAATCGTGCACCCGTACTCGACAGGGCGTGCATGTATTTCACTGATCATGTTCGGAACGACATGCTATCATATTTGTGTACTGCTCGGGTTATAAATACCTATACAAGTGCCACGCTACGAATGTTTTCCATTAGCATTTCACAGTGTGCTGGACGATACTCACTTGCGAAAATAACTCCTTCTAACAGCAGCGGAAACAGTGGGCGCAAATTTGTGTGAGAACACACTAGAGCAACGCGAGGTGTCACTGCTTGCTGCTTTATTTTTCACCATATGAGCATTAATGCCGTCTCAAATGAGGTTAGGGCCACTCGGCGAGATATCGGCAGCTATTTTTTCCTTGTTAGTGTTCAATACAAGTGTCATAGAGTCTCGCGGTGTGTTAGCCTTAACATGAACCGCATCCTCCTATTGCTAACCTCAGATCGTCCCACTCGTTGACATAGATCCCAACGCTTCGAGACTATATTTATACAATTACTATTGGTATCAGGTACTAAGTCAAATAGGTTGGACTAGCTTCCTCTTGAAAAATAAAAACATTTACACCTCCGTGTTAAACTTTAAATTACGTTTGCAACTATTGTATATTTACTTTATTCAAGTTCTTTTATTCTGTAGATCTTGATGTCACCCAAAATCGCCTTTACTCAACACCAACAATAATTTTCACATCCTCAAACTTACATTAGCGCGAAACGCTTCATGTGCACATTTGGTCCATGTCATATCTGCCAGGTATACTACCATTCTCTGCCGATTAGGCACCTCTGCCTATATTACCATAATCTACCAGATAGCGGCGCGCAATGTCTCTTAGGCAACTCGTCTGACTCGGCCACCCTCTCGAGGTAAACGTTAGCACGGGATTCGGGGAAATAGTGACAGCATGAGACAACTTCCAGCCCACCAACTAATTTTCAGTCGGTTCCTCGCAGAGACGAGGTTCTAGATGAGCACTGGATATCTTACGTTCTCTCTTGTTAACCCCTCACTCCCCACCTTCGTGTATTGTTACCGTAGCGGGTTATCTAGCGGCGGAGCAGCATTTCTCTGGCAGGCGCAGCACCACGACACCATAGCTCGGCCCGAGCCAAGGCTAGCTCCGCTGTGCCTCGACCAATACAAGAATACATTCACCACTCGAGGAAACGAATGAGACTTCCTGTCCACGGCGTCCGCCGTCTGCTTTTATCATGATGAGGTCGACAGAATAGTCACTGTCAGAACCACTGCTATGACGGCTACTATACGACTATAACGGCCGCTGCACCTATTGTTACCGCTGGTACTGCGATGGGAAGAAGCCATTTTGGCGCCGAGCTGCTGTCTTCTAGGCAAATCAACCCAGACGTAACTCACTCACTCCACATGTCTACGATGTACAGTAGGACATGGAGTGTGAAGGGGAATTACATGGGCTAGCATGCCACTCTGCTCCGCTGTGTGCTTTCTCCATCGCAGATGAGTGCGATAACGAGGTAATGGGCGTGTTGTCCTTGCATGATTCCTATGTTTGTCCTCTCTCTCTCTCTCTCGCTTTCTGGTCCTCGTCCAGTAACAATAGATGACTGGTTTATCAAACACGCTCAGGTCACAAGCACTAATCTCATTCGCGAGCGTCTTGCATAGGGAGGTTCTTAGCATTATTCATGTATTATAGACACGCCCTGGCTGCCCAAATTGTACCAATAAGCCCTCGAGAACGTCTGAGCTAAGTGAACTATACACCCGGCGTGTTACGATGGTCACGGATACACTGCCGGATATGTTATATATGTATTATATATATAACGGGTTACCTCCCTATCGAACCCTGTACTGCACCACGGACTTGACCCTACTGTTTGTGTTCCACTTTCAGGCCCGAATCTTCGTCATCTAGAACAAACCCTTGTCAAGATATAGTATTCTGCCGCACTACGCTTAGTGTCACTGTACTGTCGTATCCGTTGTGTTTGTTAGGAGTGTAAAGCAAGTCCATGACCTTTGTTCTGCTTCAACAGCGATCCCTTCCCTGGGAAGCCGGGAACTGCCAATTAATTACTAATGGCGCTTAGGGGATTACGGCCCCAGAGACACCTACCGTTCGTTCACTTGAAGCCAACCAATCATGGAGTCTGTGACCGTACGATCTGCTTTGCTTGCAACGCGTGCTGATAACAAGAATGGAGTCATGTAGGAGAAATGAGGCACAGCACAATTGTGCTATATTAATTTAGATCAACCTCTAGGTATACACAGCTTCAAGGGGTTTGCCTTTACAGAAGCAATGATCATGTCTAAGTACGCCGCATAAGCATCGCATCAGACATATGCCTTACTTACGCGTTCGGTATATTATCCTCATTGGGTTGCGCGTCGACGAGGATGGGTTCTGTTTGTCCGGCTCGACTAGATAGGAAACATGGCAAATAGACGAAGTGTACAAAGCCTTGCTGGAGACTTAATACTTCTTTGGCCTCGACTGCGTCGCCCACGTATTGTGTAGAGTGTGCTACTAATGGTCAACCAGGATGGCTTAGGGAGAATGTCTAGGACTTTTGCTTATACGCTGTTCAGTTCCAATCCCAGACGGGAATTTACGTGACCATGAGCCTGCAGATTTGCCAACAAAGTTATAAAAAAAACACCCGGTACAACAATAACCCTATTACAAGTATGAATGTATATATATATATATATATATATCTCCCAAAATCTGGCGATAAGGGAATATATTAATAAGTGCTTTTGATACACCATTGCAATACTCACCAGTATGATTTCTTATGCTCGATGTCACATTATCACTGTAGTGAACATTATACAATAAAATTAACGACATCAGATGTTGTGTATTTTATTTCTACAACAACATGAACAAGTCAACACCATATACTTTGTTTGAGAGGAGGAAATTTTCTTCATACGCATGGACACCACCAGATCGCAGTGGATCGCATACGGTCCTGATTAGTACAGTCACCAATTAGTTGACATAATGCCGAGAGTGCGATAGCACCGGAGCAACTGCAAAAAGAAGAAGCTTTGTACACGATAGCTTATATGGGTTGGTTCAGCAGTTAAACCAGCAAACGCGTTGTAATCCTGCTTCTGATGACTGGTGTGAGCGGTGCCAGCTGCTAGAGTACCCCTTCAGAAAACGCTAAGCGAAACGTGGCGAATTAACAGCGTGCAGGTGGACCCCCGGATTACGCGGTTCAGATCAGAAACATCAAATTGAGTGTCTGGTGGAGGCGGCGCGCGATGCAGACAAAGAGGCTGACGTCACTAAACTTGTATCTGCACGTCCATTTGAAAATTAGACCCAACTTAGGGAAATTAGCAATTCTCAACAGTTTCAGAAGATTTCGTCTGACCAACCCTACTCAAATATACTTTTCAAGCCGATTTGGAGATTCGGCGGAAAATCACAATAGTGTACAAATAATACAATGATGGTATAGGCCTAGTCCTGATAGCGTATGCTACGGATAGGTCGGTATTCATAAATATTCAATCCATAGCATATTTAAATAAACCACCCTTGCTAATGACGCATGTGAAACGCATTGACGCACTCGGATAGAGAGGTCTGCTCCTGGTGAGCAGAACAGAGCAAATTAAAACTAGTCGGCAATTTAACTACAAACTACAAAGGCCAATTGCCACAGGTAGCGGACCGAGCAGGCAAGGTAATTTATTATGTCGGAACCCTCATACCCGCCAACAGGGGCTCGCGTTTCGTAGCTTCGGGGCCGAGGAAGACAATCGCTAGGCCCCGCACTGCTCCCCAGAATAAAACCCATTTGTGCGTTGAGCAAGCGCAGAGCATCGTGTTTGCTCGGAGCAAAAGAAGTGGTACGCAAGATTGCGGAATCGTGGAAACCACACAGCTGGCAGCCGTTTGCCTGCGGGCCTTTGAATTTCTTTGCAGACTTCGAAAGGTTCGACCATCGACCGTATCCCCGTCGAGCTGAAACCTCGAACATGGGCAAAGGGGCCTGACCTTAATAATCCCTTCGTCCGGCCTTATTCGGTCTATGCGTGTACCGAAAAAGGCTAAGAAGCCGGACTCAGTGCTGATTGCAAAGTAGTAGGGCAGGGAATGAAATGCAGAAAAGACCGTTGGTCTATATGTGAAGCAGGAAACCCGACTGGATCTCATTTTAAGTTGGCTGGCCATTTCAGTATTCTGTTTTTGTCTCTAGGCCAAGAAGTATTAGATCTCGCATGTACATGTTCATAGAGACGGACCTAAAGTTTGGATTATCCTTCCGGGTTTCGGTAAAATGCATGGAGCGATTAAGGTGAAAGGAACGAATTCATTCGAACACATTCTGAACGAAAGAACGCTCAAACGTTGGAAACTCTGCAGCTTTATACTGGGCTACATCGTCGGTCAACTGACCCCAAGGCACTGCCCCTCACTAGGCGTCGCTTATTACTCGAATCACAGCCAGACCTCTTGAATCACAGTACTAAATGACGACGCGTTTCTTGTTATACCCACATAATTACAGTTGAAATATATGTATATATGAGAATTTATTCAAACATACAGTAATTAGGAATTCAGTGGAAATTCAAACCATTTGCTATACTTCTGACAATGAAGGGTAGCTATTTGTTAAGTTCAAACATACCTAAACCTCTCACAGGAGCTCTCATAGGACTCCCAATGAATGAGACAAATAACATGAGAGAACTGAGAACACGATATTATTAGATACCTGATAGTGACTGTAACTCGTATCTGAAGCATATTCCTTTTAAACGCTTAGCTAGTTAATTTGAATTAAGCAAATGAGCCTTGATGGCTAGCGTAGTAGTAAGTTTAGCCTGTACCCCAATGAAAAATCTGGATGGTTCACTTCGCAGGATGCGACATGCCGCGTATTTGCTAGAGAAACTACAATGCAATTCCCCAAAAATATGAGTAGCAGGCCTCGCTACCTGCATCCTAAGGGTCACGTATACCGACACTTCCGTTAGTGTAAGCAAGAGAACTGATAGGTATGTTACCAAAAGTCGCCTAGACCGGCTTTTCAAACTGGCCTTCGCTTACGATTGTCACGGTTAACTAAACTTGCGTAGCGAACAGCAGCGTTGGTAGGTTTAGAAGCAACTGCACGAAGATCGGTGGGTTTTGGCTGTCCTTGACTTCTCGTCGGGCAAAAAAGCGCTACTACTTCGAGGAGATTTAAGCTGTGCGCCTGTTCAATAGCCAATCGAACTAAAAGTCCATGTTTTACTGTCTACGAACGTCTATTGCGACGCCACGTGCATTTTGCGCGGCGTTCTTGCGCGCGCGCGCGGGTGTGGAGGTCGGCTCTTCCGAGACATCGTGCACTCCTCGCTGAGTTCTGAGTCCAGAACGTTCGCCGCTGCTCCGTTTTTTGCCCGTTATTCAAATGGCCGTTGTAGTAGTCGTATAATACTACTAGACGATCCGAAAAAGAGACAACCTTGAACGGCTGTTTGCATCCCTCCACCCATGGATGCGTCTCGATAGTGAGGAGACATTTAGCAAATGTTCCAGATCAAGGGGCCTGTTCTACGTGGCCGTAACTGACATAAAGCGGCGCCCGCTTTTGAGATGGGAAATTGTGTTCTGCTCCACTGATGCGCAGACCTTGTTTAGGCTGACACTTGCCACATGACGATGAAATACTCAGCTAACAGATTTGCTTTAACGGGAGCAGAAGGAAAAGAGAATCCCGCGTATTATGATAAACACATTACTCTGAATCCGATCTTAACAGGTTAGCCTTTTCAGATTATCGAATGCATTCTCGTAAACGAGAATGCATTCTCCCCTCTCCGAATAGTGAGTCGGACAAAATGCTATTAGCATCGATAGTGTCATTCGAAGCAGTAGCCACGCACCCACCCAATCTACCAAGTGCTTGTCGACCAAAGACTTGCATCAGCTCGAATTGGCGCTGCTCTGAAAGCCGGCGAGGTTGAACTTAACTAGCTGAGCAGCCGGTCCCAGTTATATCGGAAAGACATCGCCAGAATCGGCCATTCCCGCTGCCGATCTATCCCAAGACGCGTAAATTACTCAGCAGTGAGTGTTACCAAGGCAGTCATTTTCCGGGGAGAATCAGCCCTTTGAACCCTACCGGTTCGTGGCACTCCGACTGCAGAGAGGCAGAGAGCGCAGGCTCTGTGGTAAATCACCAGATAACGAAGGCACTGAACGCGTTCACGAGGCGCGCTTGGCACCGTGCGCTGGAGCTGGACCGCCGCCGCTGCCGCTACCACCACCACCCCGCTGTCTTGAACCGCTTTGCTGTTCTCGATATCGAAAAAAAGACGGCCCACAACTACGGTCGGGTCTCGTACAGTTTGTACTTGGCCTTTGGGCGAGTACTTTTCTTTGGCATTTACATAAATTGCCTCCTTTCAGATGACACGTACATGCTACATGCCCGATATCTTGGCTTTTCTGCAAAGGCGAAACCGAGAACTCCGAAAGACGTGATGTTATCTGTTACGAGAGAAAAAAAAGGTGGTGGTTCGCCTTTGCCGTTGCATCGAAAGCTTCTGAAACGAGAGATATTTGAAAATCTTTTGTGAGACCTATGAAGTAATACTCTTGAAGTACTTAATGTATCGAATTTATAATTCGACATCTCGAGCAGTGACGAACTTTGAAAATTCCTAAAAAATCGAAGGTATTTAAATTTGTCAAGATCTTTCCCCAAAATATCCAGGAACTCGCCATGGCATAGCTTACTAGGATGTCAAGATGACCGAAACGGGAAATTATCAAAAATGAAAGATACCAAAAGCTTAACTTGGGACAAACAACATTGATTAACATCTTAATAAATATTTTTATATTTCCTTGTTCGACCATGAGAAGACGATCGAATTTAGCCGTAGCGAAATATTTGTCCGAAAGGACCTATTTGGGAATACTGCTTGAAAGCAATATAAATCACCTTGCGATAGAAGTTCAATCTACTGGTAAATACGATGTTTTACCTTAGGTCGTTAGCGGCCATCTTGGAACAATAAAAAAGGCCAACTGGGGCATTCGCAGCCGGGATCTCACAGCAGTTCGATGAAGGCGAGCGGCAGCACTTCAAATGTATTTACTAGTCACCACATCAGTGATCTGAAATAGTATGCCAATCTGCGACCAGGCACAAAAGAGATCACCAATAGCTGCCATAAGATATAGGAGCAGTGGACGAATGAACCAGAATTTTTGCCCGTGTTCCTTTGTCCTGTGGCATTTGTTCTACCCGGCAGGGAACTCATTACCCACAGCGGCTTGCTTGGACAGCCGGTGTTGCCGGCCGATGTCAGCGTACTGTCGTACTTCTCTGTTTAACACCTTTGTGTCGATCATTTCTCCTATGATCAATACATGTACGGCTGGCATGTACGGTCTTATAGAGTCATACGTCGCACCTTGATGGAGCCGAGGTCTTGTGGCACCATCCACCACCTTGTTTGCTCAACGTGGAGAACTGCTTCGCTGCTACGCGTTACATTTCATCCATACCTATGCCGTGTGCTCTTCCTTCGGTATTTATTCGGTGACGACCGACGACCCATGTAGCCATGTATTGTAGATTTGCTGACTGCCTCATTGCTTGCACGGCCGCGCTGTGTGATTCGTCTTTCTTACAAGCGACGGACATACTACCTCGCTGCTGGTCTGCCGACACTCTAACTAGGCCGTCCATACATAGGCGATCCATGACGCCGACGGAAGCCAGCCCGGCTTGGCAGGAACCGACAGCCAACAGCGTGACTGACAGGCGCCGGTGCGACACGATGCCGCGCAGCGGCGAACAGCGTCAGGAGAGCAAGGCGACGCCGGGCCGTACAACACAGAAGAAAAAGCAGAAAGCCAAGCAGGACGCATCGAAACGAAGTGAATCAGATTACTGCTGACTGTGCAGTGTACGGCTGCTTGCTTGCTCTACCGGGGTAACGTGATCGGCATAGCGACAAGGCAGCAACAGCGCCAGAGCACACGTATTGTTATCCTCCCTTTCGTCTATGTGCACGACGAGGCGGTGTTGGCCGCATGCAGTATGTATGAGATAGCCAGCTCATGATTAGCACGCCAGTGAAGGTCTAGTCTTGGATGGCCGACGTGGGGCGTAGGGCAGCGACATGCTTGAGGGGCGCCAGATACGAGAAGGGGCAGCTCAATATATTGGCACGTCGACGTCGTGCGGGCTCAGACGGAGCCAGGTTAGCTGGCTGGCTTGTTGTGTGTAAACACAACACGTTCATCGAGCACGCCTCGCCGGGAGAAGCACCACGGAAAGCCCTGGGAGGCTATTCGCTTGCAGATATAAAAGAAAGAAAGTGCTAAAGGTGTGTTTTGCCTCGTGGCAATCATCGAGTCACACGGTTTTACACGGACATACTATAGCAGTGGTAGTACGATATTTGACTCATGGTTATGACATATCATTGTATTTGTGTGCATGACGTGGCCTGGTGAAGAGCAACGACGGACAAGGTGGGGAAACACGTGTATGGCCTCATATGACCATAAATACTCGTACGTGATACGAAAAAGGGGGTGCATGTATTACCTTGCTACAGATTCGACATGAAGTAGTTCCGTACAAAGTGCTCAGAGTCCAATCTGAATCCAGTTGGCGTGGGCGATTTTGCACGGTAGGCCAGTTAGCATTTTGCATTAGCTTAGTCGGGTGATAACCAGTGGACCGTAGCGTCGCTCAATGAAGATTCGTGGTTCACTTGATTGAGTCATGTTTATTAACTGAATTTCTGTCCTTATTTACTCGTCGAGCAGCGTTTACCCTAGTGTTTCCTACGTTCATAAAGATCATCATTATCATTGTCTATTTGGGTTATCATAGAATGTTTTTGAAGCGGACTTTTCCATGTCATGCGGGTTGCAGAGCATGCTGTATACAGTATGGTGCCAGCTGCGTGTTGCACGTTTGACAAATTAGCGATAGCGGCGTATCGACGTGTGGAATTCTTGTCCCATTTATCTGGTGGTCCTGAGACTCAAGCTTAACTACCATTTTTTACAACCATATCCACACAAGGCACGAGTTCCGGGTATCGAACCAGCGTTCGCAAATCGTGATGCTGTGTGTGGTTTCCGTTCAACCGCATCAACCAGAGATGCGTATCAACCACCCAGGTCAAGTCGGCAAAATGCCATAGCGAAGGGCTAGCATGAATATGGAGCAGGTATCAGCTGTCGACGTTTGACAGGCATCAAGTCTTCATAGCACTACGCAACGGCATCGGTCATTGGCAGACAAGGACAGCCAAAACCTCCCTAGTGATCGGACACTTCGTGTAGTTGACCTTGAGTCAAGTTGTTTGAAAGTTTAGTAGAACTACGAATTGACGTAACTATGCCAACGGACACTTTCAGAATGCTAGCTCAAAATTCGGTTCGCCTAAAAATATGGATCTAACTCCGGGTGGAGAGGTCTCCGCTTCTTTGTCTGTACAATTTCAATTCGGGGCCACAATTCGCTACTCAAACGAGTGAGTAGTATGTGGTGGTTGGACTTGAACAAGTACGTTTATGTTTCGAAACATACGGTACTCCATGGCTCAGCGCATCGTCAAGGACGACCTTTGTATGATTAATATTCGACGTCAAATGGGAATCACCTGAATTGTGGCCGGAACCGAGAGATTTCCGCGTTTTTCGTTGTGCGCAAAACTTACGATCGTATTCGAAGACGGAGGCAGCTCGGAAACGTGGCCTCATGATTCATGGTGCATTTGTCAAATTGCGCATGCAGCCCGACAGGAACCAATGAGGCCAAAATTTGTACTCGGGTTGAACCGGCGGTGTGTGACCAGATTCACGGCGAGAAAAGAGAACTGATTATGGCCATCGATTTCCACGCATTTTATCGGCTCGCACCTTCGAAAACGTCGGGCCCAGGTTTCGGAAGGTTTCGGATATACTTCGGCTGTTGTGACCAATTGAAGCGGACTCTGAGGGCCCCCAACCATGAAAATGGGACAGATGCGAGCAAGTACTCAGAGACATGCTATGCAACCTTTCGCACGAAGGTCACATGAAAGGTGCACAAGAGCAACCGACCATTTGACAACGTATAATATATTGTCATAAGAATAATAAGTATCATAAGTATAATAAACAAAAAAACCTATTTTTTTAACAAGAATAAATAACTATTTTATTAAAGAAAGTCAAGTATACAGCCAAGTGCCTCAAAAGCAGCAGCCGTCCCTAGCATTCTCTATTATTATCATATATCTAACGTCATAGCCGTTGAAGCTAACGTCGAGCCGATAAGCAATCATCTTCTTTGTCTCGGAAAGGCTTAGTTCGTTCCATGAAACTGTCATTTTGTTTTACCGAGCATCATTTTGCAGTCCGATTACGTGCTGATGGACGCCGACTGTTGCTTTGCCAAGATAGAGCAAACTATTCGAATTTGATGATGCGTTCGTTCATTATTTCAGCGGCCGTGAGTCACAACAAAGACTTTTGGGCTGATGACCCCCAGATAACTGTGTCAGTTTTCGGAGCCGGCGAGCGGTTCACTTCTCGTGTTCGTGACAGCTTGGCTGGCGTCAATTTTTCGGGACACCCTAGACTCTCATGACAACGTCATTGCGTACCCCTGTTGTAACCGGGAGATACGAGGGCTTGAGCGTTTCGTTATGACATCCGAATAACGAATCTTAAATCGAGCAATCGAATGCCACACTGGTTCGGCCATACACATGTACCTACCAGAGTATTAATTATACAGCTATCCCAGGGACGAAAGAACCAGTGATGGTAGGGATGGCAAGTGTTGTATTACGCTTAGTGTAAGGTATACGGGTTTAGAATTTAGTAATAAGAGCTGCTCGAAGCTTGATATGTGCACGTATACATGATGACGGATATTGTTCCATTTGAACCAAATTATATTTGCCACTCAGATACAATGATTCATTATACATTTTAATATCGTTAATGATTCATTATATCACTTGATTCATTATGCTGACATTCTAATAAATATATCGCTAATGATCTTTCCTTTTAAATTCACTGACGTTGCCTCTGCCTAGATTCTACTTAGAGAGTAAATGGTAATCCGTATGCCTTGCGATTGGCTAGTCAATTTAATATATCGCTCAACCCACTTATCGCCCTTGGGGCCTATTGCTGACCCTTTTACATTAAAAACGAACTTCCCTTAAGGTTTAGGTCTTACAGGACCTGGTCTCTGCAAAAGTTGGACGGTATTGCCCTCAATGAGGATGATGGTAGATGTATGTGAATGGAGACGATATTTTGCGAGGCCTTTAAGCTAAGCTATAAGAGTTTCAATGGGTGTATTGAAAACGCAACAATTTCCGTCCAGGAACTAAACCGAAACTGACATTAGGTAGGTGTTGATACATTAGCAGGATAATGTGCACCTATGAGGAAGATATCAGGTTCTTCCCATGGCAGTACAGTACACAAGGAGTGGTAGACAAGGCTGCGACAGGCGCTGTCCGCCAACCAACTATCGTAGTTCGTTGAGTGACATATTGTTACCTCTTAAACCTCAAATTGGTGCATTTCACTTTTATTCGTCTATTCAAAAAAGGACTCACCACTCATTGGGGTAGGCACGGGCCACCAGTAGAATTCTCACTTCGTTATAAAAGCCGAAACGTCAATCATTCCGATACAGTAAGGAAAATGTAGGGACATGCACGTGGACATGCGAATGAGGTCTATCTGGGACACGAGCCTAATCGAACATTATAATGATCATTCATTTGGCACTCTGGCAATTTGTCTCCGTGTTCTGATTTATCAGCTGCATAGTGATATGAATCGTCTGCTGACTGCGACTCTAAACATTTCAAGTCAAGCTCGCGTCAGGCGTCTGTTCGATGAGCCATTTTAAATTTCGCAGGTGCCAGCCTCAAATCATGCATTTAAATTGCTTTGGCCGGAGCAGTCAGGAACTCGTTGCACGTGTCAACCTTTCTGGACCATGAACAAAGTACCTGTCGAATCGGCTGAGCTTCGTGTACGATTAGTATAGTGACCAGTCGGGTCGACCGATTAGCTTCAACGTTCCCCTTACGTTGTAAATAATGGCCTTGCTGCAGTCGTGAAAACCACAGTCAGTCAGAGTCGATGTAAATAATTAATTCAATAGACAGCACTAGACAACTTAAATACGCTCCCAGTTACGCACAGGCAAGTGCGCGAAACGTGCGCCGTCATCTAATCAAAGCTTAATTAAATACGGAGTTCAAATGAATCTCTTATGGTGACCAAGCATACCCTGCACCCAGTTGATTGCATCTCAGCGGAGTTGGGCTGCGTAAAAATCGCGTATGTATGAAATTTTAGATGAAGCAGGTTGAAGGAAAATCAAAGGTCTGTTTATTAGCTTACCTAGTTACCAGCAGCGGGGGGTGAATTACCAATACGAATATCTATATATGTAAATAGATTCATTTAGAACATAGAATTTAGTTCGATTGTATTTCATGCATGCATACGCTTGTCCGTGCATTTCATCTCACTAGGACCCAATTTCCGACACCTTGAGACGACCTAACAACAAAACATTATTTCGGTCGTAATCGCCCGGAGATTCATTCAACAGCGAACCCTCTCCCTGGTCTCCGTATGGTCACCAAGCTCACGCCAAAGCGAGTCGAGAACAGACAACGGCTTTGAATTGTTTAGTCGAATTTATTAAATGTTAGTTCTTCGGCGATATCAAGTGTCATTCTCTCTAAGAGCACTATCCACTCCCGTCGTGGCCATTCAGTAAAATATTATATTTAATAACTTGCAAACTCTTCGTTGATTCGTCAAATTGCTTCTTATGATATGGCCGACCAATTTAACGGGCCACCAATACCCCACTTAAAGGACTATTTCGCGGTGGGATTATATATATATATATATATATATATATAATGAACATTCGAGGTGATAAATGTTAGCTAAAATTCGTTGGTTGAAATATCAACCAACGAACAGCGCTGATGAAAAGCCTCGTGAGCCGACGATAGCGGTGAGCTGTGGGGTAGAATTTCTACCTATTACTATTCCCGGTTGTTTGCAAAACGCTCTCTGACTCATTTGATCCCATTTACAATCACGTCGAGTTGTCGACGTATCTCGTCTCCCTTTTTCTCATATTTCCCTAGTAAAACCAACTGTTAAATGGAAGATGATGTTCAAGAAATTACTTTATTTCTGTGAACATCTCCATCCATCACATCGCAAAAATGATCGGTTGCTCTACATAGTCTACTCTCGAAACAGCCGAAGACCGTTGAACGTATACACGCCAAATGTAATATCGCTTGTCGTTGCCCTGCCCGAATATGTAAGGCACTGAATTGAAGTCCCAGGAGAGCAGATCTTAACTCGAATCATTCAGAATTTTGTACTTTTTCATACGAAAGTCTTATCTTTGCAGCCGATATGAAACTCGTTCCTGCGGATAGCTTAACCGCATCAGTAAACACAGCCACGATGTAATTTGTCACCGAAACGCTTCTGACCTTAAGTGTGGTTACTAGGGTTGCATGAGTAAGTAATGTGCGAGTTCCAGGATGCGATCGGCTCACGTAGTTCATATTTATCAAATTTTCAACGTTCTCTCTTGGGAGAAGCCTAAGGCTCAGGTAGATTAGCATGTCAACAGTTTGAAGCACTGTTTCGTTCGCAAACTGAAGTTTTCGCTGAAGTCTGCACGGCCGAACCAGCGATGCGAGACAATAGTGGTTCACATCTGAACTTACTTGTATTGTATTATTAGGCAACTACCAGCCGTCGGTTCATATTGCAACTATACACCACAAAAAGAATAACTCCGTGTAACCCAGCACAAATTGCCGTACAAACAACCATATAGGGCAATGCCCTTTGAGCATTTCGCTGTCTCAAGCAAATATCGATGTCGACAGTAAATATCCAGATCAGTGAATCCCTACCCACTGCTGTTGCCTATCACGTTCCAATAGCATATCGGTCTATACGGCATGTCGTTCAACTGTCGAAATTCTTTTCAAGTCACTTTCAAGCATGTGTGCGTTTCTGGGAGATAGCCGCCTATTCAGAGGACCCCGAGAAAGTTTCTGATTGAAGCGTACTGCAACAAAAATCGCATACATTTTTTGTTGATAATTACGTTTTGTTTTAATGGGTAAACAAGAACTTCTTTGATCATGGCGGTCAAGCCGTCGCTACGGGTCATCTTGGGGTAGATTCAACGACGTGTGCTGGCTTCCGTCTCGTTAGCAGGATAATTGCGGAAAGTATACATGCAAAAGGAGATTTAACTTTCAGGGGGTTTCTGTTTGGACAACGAACGTGTAGTTGCTCGAAAAGATTTTTGCTGACGGGACTTGTGATATGCATCTCTGGTCATTGGCATGTTGGCGCTGGTTTAATGACGTAATGCGGTTCACATTTCGGTAAGGAATAAACAAAATGCATTTTGATTTATGCTTGTCACTCAGCAGATAGGGTTCGTTAAACGGCATGAACTGATCACTGTAGTGGTGGCCGTGCCAGTGGTAAACCTGAATTGTTGTCCATCACATAGGGGCGACTAGCTGAGGGTCAGCTCAAAAACAGGATTAAATCCATCGCTAACTAACTAGCTACAGATAGGAGAGAACACGCATCGGCGATCGCGAGACACAATAGCCGATCGGGTTATTTGTGGCCGCAGGCATTGATGGCTCATATCGAGGCGGGGGTGATCATACCTTCACAGCACGAAGGGGCCCTCGAAGAAAATGCACCTCACATTGTTGCAAGTTAACACTTACTTGGCATTCGATCAAATGTGAAATTTGGATTCGTATCGAAAATAGCGCAACTAGTTTATTGCTCAGCCAGCATCGTCAATATCGCTGGAGCGAGCCAGAATTTAGTAACACGATATCGTCTCGGCAAGGCCTTCGCACCAGACACATACAGTAGCTCCGTGCTCTTCCCCATGGAACATTCGGAAACACACGCGGCGAACGAGGCAGGAAAATCGAAATTGATTTCACGGATAAAGGAAAGGGTTCGCTGGGAAATTGCCGCGGGCTTCAGAAGATTCTACTATTTGTAACTCAACGGGTCGGTTCGAAATTTTAGTGTGAATGTAGTATAGTATCTACCGTGAGATAGGGGAAGAAAGATAGGTAGAATTAATAATGTACACTATTTGGTAAAATGTTTCCCACTGTAGAATTAGGTTACTATATTGTACTTGGCAGAAGGCTGATATCGCCAAGAGGGCATTTGGGAGGCTCAGTCGATCGTGACACTTGGCATTAAGTCGAACGTTAGGTATATTCACATATGATTGCTTAACATGAAACATTCATTTCCTGAACTGCTTCGAGACTCGGCTTTAAGACTGTTGCCTCTCGTCAATCGCATATATCGTAGGATCATTGAAAAACGCAAAGCCTAGTATAGAATGGATTCCCCATTGACACGTGTTGAGTTAATTGAGTTCGACGTGAATACCTTTGTAGGAGGCAATTAATTTGAAAACCTGGCAACGTCTCTAAATCATTTGCTGGACGTGTGGCGTTTCTAGTCAACGTTATATCCATGACGTTGCTGGGGTCACCTTACCATTGCTGGGGTGTCTCCATAGCCGTGCAAACGCATACTGCATAGAGAACACAGGATACGAACTTTGTGATAAATGTACAGCGTTCCTGTTATCCTTTTTGGATGAGAGTTATAGCGTTTCGGATCATTAATGGACACGTCTTAAGTTCTAATGATGACACGTTAGGTTAGTAATACTAGTTCTAAGGTAGAATTTCATATAAACAAAATTGATAGCTTTGTCAATTAGTATACAGATCTGTATATCATTCTGAATGGTTACTATGGTGACTCCGTTCTCAATAGCTGTGAAAAACGGTTAGAACAATTTTGTTTTAGCGAAAGAAGGTATAAGCTGTGGCTTTTTGTGGCCAGCCGAAATGCGTTATTCAGTTGCGCGTCGACATATTATGTGAGCTCTGTGATTAGCTGAAATATAACCGCATGAGGGGGATGACGCATCTTGAAGCAGTCTTAGGTCAGACAGATTTGACTAGAGGGAAACCTAGTAGTTCTGCACGTAAATTACAACGCCGAATTGAGGAACAACATATAATATTAGTGCCAATTCATTCAATTCAGCAAAATTATGATACGAGCCTCATCAGTCGGCAATACCGACACTCATCGACAGACACTCTGATCAAATTGTTGAAGGTTCATCGACAAATAGCTGCTGTCTCGGCTTTGGCAAACTACATCATCGTTGATTGACGAGACTCACTTTCGATTATGTCTACCCTTCATTTCGTGTCCTCTCTCTCTCACCGAAGTTCGCAGCAATATCCAAGAGAGAGAGAGAGAGAGAGAGCAGAGGAGGTACTTATTACTCATTGGAAATAGATCATCAACGCGTACATATATAATATAGTTAGTATTAGACTAGAGCAAAAACCAACAAAGACTATGTTTTTCGCAATTCTAATTTTCCCAATGTGTGTGCCTGTCCATGTGTGTGGGTGTAAGTGACTGAGAAAAGAAGAAGAACTTCTTCGAAGGCTGGTCGAACCATACTTGCCCGTTGGTCTTAAACATTCCTTTTGCACCAGGGTATATAGGGATCATTCGAACCGAGCAATGTGCTCTTGTCCTCACGTGTTACGGGTTGCCGCTATTTCTCGGCCTTTCCTAGGTCATTAGCACCATGACATCCAGCAAACAAGGGGCCGAGCCGCCGGCTGGACGTAACAACCGCCGGCTAACACATTACGTCGCTGACACGGCGGGGCGTTGCTCTGCCCCTGCTGCAGGGTGAATCTGTATTACTGCTGCTGTTGCCGGCGCCATCGTGTTGAGGAGGACTCATTTCGGATGGGGGGGCTGGCGTGAGGTGCAGGCTCATTGATGCCGAAGTCGAACTGAGGCTTGCGAGGCACGGCTTGTTCCACATCGTTCCCAGTGCGCGGAGCGTCACAGCTGTCATTGACAGTCTTTCTCTTGCTGCTCTCTCTACTTTCATGAAAGGCTTGCCTTGGTTCTTGTCTGTCGGCTGAGCCTCCTCTTTGGCAGCTAACTACGTGCTTGGTTCTCTTCTCGGGCGTCGTCTGTGCTCGCGGTCAGACGACTAGCTGCTACACCCAAGGAACCCAAGCCATAGCGGTAACTTCAGATGGCGCACTAGCGGGTACCAGCCGAGACGTGGTACGTAACACGAATAGCGACGACAACGAGCGTGTGGACGATCCGCGACCCCGGCACACGCCGGCATGCGCACACAAATCCATACAAGGCGGACACGGACCTTAGACACGGGAAATAGGGAGGGAGAGAGAGCGTGGGATAGCGAGACGAAGAGAAAATGAAAGACGGATGGATAGATAGATATATAGATATATAGAGAGAAGCATCGACCCCGAAGGCAGAAGACGCTCGCGGGCTGGCTGCAAGGCTTAGCCATGCTTCTGTCGCGTGCGACAGCCCGCACCGGCATCGGTCGAAGAAGGATCAAAGCTACGATATCGGAAAGCGATCTTAATCAAGCGAACGCAACCAATGAAGATGATGAAGCGTGCAGTGCACAAATAACAGGAGCGAGAGGGAGTTAGGCATACAGAAGACCAAGGCAGAGATAAGAAGACGTACAGTATCGCAAATTGCGGTTGGGTAGTCTCAGCCAGAACAACTGATGTGCGTGGCGCGTTTGCACTGCTGCCGTTGTTGCCGTCGTCGCTAAGTGCGCCAAATTGACGAGTTCGAGGTAGACCTCCAAAGCCGAGACAGCAGCCAATAGAAAATGCGAAGTATGAGACATGGATGCTCTAATAAATATACGGTTGGGGAAAACGAAATGAGGCAGAGAGAGATGATTGAGATCGCGTGATGTTAAATATTTCGGAAGAACAGTGATCCGATAACGGATATATCGTGTTCTCAATATTTCTCCTCTCTCTCCCTCGCTCTCTGTATGATTTTCTTTCCAAGACAAGAGACGCCTCACAAAGAAGTAGACTCATTTGTACGTACACTACTGAGGTGTTTCAAAACAGACAAAAATGTGCATTTCTCTGCTATATAAGTGTTGTCTTTTGTTATCCTGTTCCAAGTGCGGCTGCGACGGTGGCGTCGAGTAGGCCACATGTACATCGGTTACTAGATTGCTTGTGTGAATAAATCGCTCCTATTGTAACTGGCTTCGGCTCGTACAACCAATGAACTTGCGCGACTTGCACAACACCTTCTATACGACATTATCTAAGCGCATCCTTCATATTTATATGTGTTTTAATATATATGGGAAAGCACAAGGTTCTGGCTGTATCTTCGCCATGGTGGGCGTGTGTATGCATTTGTATTTCGATTATATTATTATTCTTACTTATTACTATATTTGCCCACAAGCGAATTAGCATTCATTACCACCAAGTTGTTGTCCATTAAAAACTTACCGTCTTCCTCTCCTCCATGGAATTTGTACTCGTACTATGTATGTGTCAAATGACAATTTGCTAGGGCAAAGCGTAAACATTTATAATATATGTTATATAATATAAATGTATAATATATTACTAGTATATTTGTGTACTTACCAGACAACAGATACATTTTAATTATTTTTATATGTATGAGAACTCAAGCATTGTGACAACTGCAGTTACGTCAATACGCCAATGTATGAATGAATACATTATTATCATTATTATTTTTTTTTATTTGAGCGACGTTTTTGATACCTGCGCACTTAACGCTTTCGATAGAACTTGGTACGCTGACCGAAAGATCGACTTTTAGGTTGAAGAACAAGATTTATAATAATTCACAGAACGTGCGTTTTCACTTTGCACTTATACAACCAGGAACTAGAACCAGAAAGGTGTATATATTCAGGAACCAGTGAAATTTCAATCCGAATACGTCTTGATTAAAGGATGACTACAAGGAATAATCACGAACGCTGAAGTAAAGCCACCAGTGCTGTCTACAGTAGTAAATTCCATTGACTGTCTGAGTCTCTAATGGTTTGAGGGCTGCTGGCGTGCCATAAGTGCGTGAATCGACTCATCTGTCACTTGATGGTGGCAAGGTACCTGGTGGAGTTTCCCTTATTCATATATATTATATGTACACAGGAAGGGTATGGTGTGGAACGTCACTGTCCCATACAAGTTAACAGTATCCTACGTACAAAGAACGGCTCGTCAAGCGGAAGATGCCGCCTCGGAAGCGCAGCCCTGTAAAAGGACCAAGTACACCGGCGTCGAAGGAGAGTTTACAAGCACTACAATAGGGCTTCGTTGCCTTAGGACCTTCTACGGATGATACCGATGCGTCCCTGCCAGGGCTCTTGAAACGGTTCCAACGCAAAATGGGGTCAAGACGTGCTAGAGAATATTTCTGCCAAAGAGAGCGTCTTTGCTTCCAACGTGAGAACGCCCGATGTGCTCTCGGCAGCCCGGACGATAAGGCTGAAGTAGATTGATGACATCGGTCGCCAGGGTGACGCCTGGGCGGGTTGACAGGTTGGCAGGTTGGAAAATCCAATAATGAGGTACATCTATACTTGGGCCAATTATTAACCCGCAGCATTGTTGTATAAATGTTTAATTAAAAGTAGTAATAAATACAACAACGAAATGTTTCCGATTCAGTGTCTGAAAAAGAGCACGCACAGAAATGTCACGCCTTTGTAGTTAGCGATTTTCTTAAGTGTTTAGTTTGAGCAGGAATTCTTTAGCCCTCATTTTACCGAAGGGCTAATGCGTTCAACATAATATGGGACGACACTATGATTTGATATTCGCTGACAAAAAATAAAACGGGAGAAAGAACGAGATAGACAACCGTTGTAACAATACTCAGAAGTGCGCGAGCGTCAGTTAAGTTCGTGTCATTTAGTTCAGGTAACGAGGGTGCACCTACTACTGCACAGCTGCGAAGCGGGCGGGCGGGGAGGCATCTGTCCTCCCCGCTGAGCGAAACTGAACAATGTCCTACAAGTTTTCATCGTTCCCCATCCAGCTTTTCGAGAAAAAGGCATTTTAATGCAGCCAGACTGCCCTTGGAAGGCGAACGACTAACGGCACCCGAACAGAAGCTTGCTCTGCCTCTCGCTCTCTTGCCCAGGGTGCCATTTTGGAAGAGGCAATTCCGCAGGGGAACGGCAGCCGAGTTTCCGTCGAGCGGTAGGTGAAGAAGCCGTTAACGGTGAAGGGGTGTCATTGAATTGTCAAGCATTAGAATAGCATCGCCTCATCAAGCGCAAACGCCCCTCTGGGCACGTACATATGTATTGCTGCTACCGGACAGCCGATGGCCAGTCACAGCATTACCCTACCCCAGCATTTAGCGGGTAGAGACAGAAGAATGGAATGGAAATACCCGAGCTAAAGACAGAGAAACACATAGATGGGCTGACGGTTGGACGGGTCTACAAAACCGAGACGGGCGCCGACTGCGACTCAACCCGGGGTCTGCTTGCCGCTGGCGCTTGCTTCGGAAAAAGCGTCACGAGAGCTGACGATCGCCGCTGTCGATGACAAAACGTCAACAAAAAACTGGGACATATTTTCCAACGACACACAAACGATCAAACCATCAGGCTTCGTCTGAAGCCCAGCAGCATCATAGGCCGTACTTGTTGATTGAATATTGACGCAGCACCGAAAACAGCAGAATCTTACAGCTCTCTTTCGGAGGAACAGCGAAATGGTACATTATTATGAGACGAATAGATATATGCGTACTATTACATTTACATTGAAATGTCCGTATCTAATTGAGTCAACGCATAAGGTACCGGTGATTTTTTCCTTTCATTGAAATGTGTGTGCTGTCTTTTTCTTTGTTGTTTTCTTTTGCGACGTTTTCCTACGACGCGTTTGACTGATGACATTGTATAACGTTGGCAGGTAATCATTTGCTGTTTTCAGGTTTGAGAGGAAGACGCCCGAATTTAGGGTTGAAAATATGGTTCTTTTCTCCTTCGGGCCTGTCCATAGCTTAGCTGTTTAACCTGGACAATGAGGTCTGACGACGCTACTCGGATGCACATGAGCGGAACGGTGTACAGTTATAATAAAAATCAACTTATATGTTGAATTTCACATAGGAAATTGAACGGTGTGTCTCGTAGCTCATTATCATGCGTCATCTTCGTCAATCTCCAGGCATATATATATATATATATATATTATATCATATCATCATTATTACTCACCACCTGTGTGACATTGATGCAAACCTGCCATTAACTTAACGTAACCTTGTTTTCCGATGCCTTCAATTTATGCTTTGCAATCCCGAGACACCGAAATGGCCGAAGAGTCGCTCAAGGACTGCGGTGCAATACGGGTTATGGTCTCTTGGTTAGATACCGGGCCGGGAGTGGAGGAAGGAATGGAAATCGATGGGGTGGATTATATGTGTGTTTTATGGTGTCTGGTCCACTGCGGAACGCGGAGCTTGTCATCCCGTCGACGACCAAACTCATGTTGAATCCGGCGCTCGAATCTGACTCTATCTACGTAATCATCTGTTATCATTTTCTCTGTGTTGACGTATTTCGAACGATATTTTGCATGTTCTTTCTATACATTATCCTTTTCTAGTGTTATACTTGTTCTTTCGCCGTTGACTGTTACATGCATTGGCTTCTATGCATTTAATTCATTTCTCTACTTCAACTTATTTATAAATCGTATTGCCTTATTCTTATTGATATTTGATTCTTTTTGTTTTATTCCGCGGCTGTGCAATCTACCGAACACGACCTCAAACTATGTCATTAAAGAGTCGTCACCACGTAAAATAGTTCTAATACTATGTGATAATTAGTTTGAGTGAGCAGACACGTCAAGTACAAGATGAATATATTTATTATCGTCATTTATGATTATCTTTTCTCTTCCGTTTTTTGAGCTAGGCAAATAGATTTACAACAGGCCAACAATTCTTCAAAGATCCGACCGGACAGCACCACTCACTCCGCAGTCAATAAAACTTTATTTTTGGTGGATGTATCATCTATCAATATATATATATATATATATATATATATATATATATATATATATATATATATATATATATATATATATATTATATATATATATAGGACGCGTTACTTAATTATGTGTACCGCTTATATTTATTACCGCTTCGAGACAGGTTTCACTGTCTTGATCACCCACTCGAGACCATCCTGGAATGGAAAAGAGCGAAGACAAATAGACAAGAGCAGGATTAGGAATTGTCACTGGATGGCGAACTCATGTGGGAATTACGTCATAGCAGGGCTGTGACAAAGCGACGTAACATATTTGCACTAGCACTCTGCCAAATCTTCTGCGGTTTTATTCCCGTTTGTTCTTGCCAATAATGTCCCAAAGGACATTGTAAGCCCGCATTTTCTTATTCAACTTTGTCTACAGTTTTCTATTGTATAGACGCTATGGCATTCGTGAATTATAACTGAATTCAATCGGGTGTAATATAAAACGACCCGAAAATTCTAACACTGTGGTGGTTCAGTTAGTTGTAACCTCTCTAACTGACTTACCTAGACCCGCCCTCGAGCTCCCCCTGCCGAGCCGACTTTAGCGTTGCGTATCGGTTGACAGTATGCTCTACATAGTCGACCTCGTCAGACTCGCACAGTACGGATCTATCCACTATATTTTTCCCAATCTTGACCAGGTTGGTCTGAAACTGCCCAGACCCGTCAGCACGTGCTTCGACTCATACGTGAGCAAGTTACAATCTAGCCAGACCGTGAGGTTGATTCTGACACCTCTTTGTCGCTTGTCCGGTCCTAAACTGCGTCCACTCTAGGGTGGCTCTTCGGACCATGGTCAGATTGAGGGCCCCATCCAGCAACCTTAAGCCTCCTTCACTCACCATCCCAAGGCAAGACTTTGGCGACGGCCAGGAGAACATCAGTCGATACCGTCCGGTACGCTCGGCCCACCCTGATTGCCAGCGCCCTTTGGGCTGACCTCGTCATCTCCTTATTATTTGCCGTTCGCAGCGCTAAGTCTCCCCATGCTGGCGAAGCGCAGAGTATCATAGACTCTACTACGGTGGCCAAGAGTCTACTCTTCTCCCCGTACACTCCCCTCACCCGGGGTATTAAGCATACCAGATTCAGGGATGCTCGCTGAGCTTTAGACGTGGCGCGCTTGATGTGAGCCAGCCCCCCGACGGAACCTTAACAGGGAGATACGGAGCAATCGTGGAAAACTCTCGAGCTCAGCAATGGATAACAGCCGGGTCAGTTACACATCACCCCAGTTAGCCAAGCGGTACCCAGCCCGGGGTAGCGATAGACACACAACAGAGGATGTGGTTTTAGTAGGCGAAGGCCTTTTGTCATCCACGTCAACCCTGCACTACATCGGTTCACTTTCGGTAGAGATTGGCACATCTCTAGTGCAGTCCGAGCGTTGAGAAAAATTTCCTCCTCTTGAAAAAAGAAGGTTCCTCGTAACCTGCCTAGAAAACGTTGATCACAATTGATCTCTGTATCATTCACTTTTCTAGACCATCGTTTGTGAAACGATTTCTTATTAATGTAGCCGATCGATCGAAGTGTCAGATAAATCTCGGGTCCGTCGATCTTTGGATTTGAGTTTGAGCAACACGTACTTTGTTTACAAAACAAAAAGGGTAAGTATATCCTTGTAAGTTTGAAGCCGGGAAGTGGTTGGGAATATCCTCGTTGAGGTACGTCGTGGCTCGTGTCACCACGAAGAATGGGAGCGTAAAAGCATTGTATGCTATGAAGTGGCGAATGTTCGCTTTCAAGGGCTATCGACACGTGGCTTGGCTTTGCTGAGTATTACTATTTCAGTTGTTGTATTTGTTGTTAATAGCGTGTTTTTTTCGATTTTCCTGCGTTGTTACCCAAGTGCGTAACGGAAGACCTTTGGCTGCTAGATTTTGGTATCTGTTAAAGGAATACGTTGAATACAATAAGCAGATTTGCAGTAGGCGGGAAAGGTCGTCACGAACGAAAAGGAACAGAGCTATAAATACTGCCGGGCTAGAGGCACCAATAGAGAGATACAGTTGATAGACCGACTGGTTTATCGACTAACGTGCAGCGAGTGAACTTGATATGTAAACATACCATGCGAATCTCTATATAAATGCTGCCTATATTACACAAGCTGTGCGAAAATATATGAAATAAAAAATAGGAATACGTTTTGAACCATGATTGCTCAATTATTAATTATAGGTGGACGTCAAATAGGAACGAACATTCGGTAATTGTTGTAATAGGCGTCGAATCATCTTGAAATAAAAACAGTGACCTTTGCAGCTAATACCAGACGAGCTACATCGAAACGTATTGGTACTAATCAACTTCTTTGTCGAATCCTGCACTAATTTCACGCTTCGTAACACTCTGTTATTGATACCATCTTCATTAATATAGCAAGGAACTAAATATCGAAAAATGAATGTAAATCGTCCAGCGTCATGAGCAAAATACAACTAGCTGATTGAAAGGGCAAAGGCCGAGACCCAGTTGCCTAGATGTTCGTCCGACGACCTCGAGACCTGTCCAACGACCGGCCATAATCAACCTCTTTCAGGTCCTCTTCGTCTTCCATATCCCCTGATAGTCATGCACGCAGGTTCGTTCGGAGGAACGCATACATAGAAAGCAGCATGCTGCTGATCATCCAAGCACCTATCTCCAGCAGAGCAGGCTAATCTATCAGCCGCCCCAAGACGAAAGGAGAGGAACGAGAAGGCGGGGGGGGGGGGTCAGGCTGTGGGCCTGCTTTTTCCGGGAGCCTAGGAACAGCATGGCCTGACGCGCCTTCGTCGTATTCGGTATATGACCTCCGCTCGTAGCAATATCTACCTATGTGTTAGTGGTATGAATCGTATTAGTACTCGTTGCAGTGTTGGTATGCAGTTAATACGATTAAAAGAAGGAAGAATTCATCCGACCTCTTTAGCTACAGAGGTGGTACGAACAGCTGCTGCGGACGACGAGCGGAACCAATGTTGATGCTACTGCTGGTATGACTGAAACTACGACCACTAAGCACGATTACAGAGCCACTCCATCAACGGGCGAAAGAATCGCAGGCCGGTCCGGGTGAGCCAATAAATAGTGGCTGGAAGGAAACGCTCTACCGCTCTGGCGATAGCAAGCAGAGAGGCTGCAAGAAGCCTGTGATAGGGCCATGTCCTCTATCAGAGCACTCCAATATTTGCGGTACGAAAAAGGAAGGTTTTCCCGGATGAGCTAACACAACAGGTTCCATGGACCCTGGCTTGTGTTATTACATATGAGGCCCAGCGTTTAGTTTGCTTCGTGCCTGCGCAAGCTTTGCTGAGCAAAGCTGTAAGCAACCTCCGTTGCCATGGCGGATGTATTGGAACGGTGAGGCAGGTGGGAATTCGCGAGGTGGGGACGTTCCGTATAGCCTGGGATTCGCAGCATCCCGACAATCAAATACGGTGAAGCAGAGACATATAGAGAGAGGGAGAGGAGAGGGTCGTGGAGAAGTACGTTTATCGATCGCTGTGGATGAATCGTAACAGGTCGTACTCGCAGAGATGCAGCCAAAACATTTTCGCAGGTAAGCAGCTCTATTATGCAGAGAAATTGAATTAGATGAAAAATCCCACGTGCCAACGGAAGTTGTCTTGTATAGCCCTGATCTGTTACTCGTATTTGAAGAGTGGAAGTGAAACTGGGGAAAAATTTAAACAACGAAGCAGCGCTCACTTATACAGCTCGGACAAGTTGACTGAGAGCAACTGGTAGCCTGTTGCATCAGCTATTATAGTTAATGATGTGTTACCCCAAGTTTCCCTTACCCGACAGGTCCTCATAGTAATACCTAAAGGTGAAGAGCAGAGGCCTGTCAGATAGGGGAACAGCTAAAGGTCAGCTCGAAAAAAAAAAAAAAAGATCCCCTTTCGGTTTGTCGTTCAGCAAAAATCGTGAAGCCATAGATGTATAAGCAACACGATCAATTTTGTAAACGAGTTTCATTACGTTTGGATGAACTTTCTTACGAAATTATTATAATAGATATTCACACTTTTAAGTGTCAGTAGGCTTCCTCGACTGGACAACGTGGTCTTCCCTCGTAACCTGTATTCCGTCAAAGAGCCCGGCCATTAATGTACCTAGAGACCGATCTGAGTACAATGTGGCCAGCATCTGTGAGTTTTAATGCGGAACCAATGTACGGTTGTCGAATGATTCTACGACCCTTAACACTCCCAAGGTTCTCTCTAGACGCTTGCACGCGACATTCGCTGTTGCAAAAGTGGACATATTGTAGAAACATGTGGGTATATTTGCCGGAGAGAGAGACTGATATTATTGCTTCCTCTCCGACTCAAAATAGACTTCGGAGCAGGTCGCTTTGAAGCAGCCCTGCGGACGACAACGTTGTCGAGGCCGCGATGTAAAAATCGCCGTGACGTCCAAGTTCTGACAAACTTCCTACGTAATAATGGAGATATGAAATTCTTCGTTGCACATCTCAATCATCTAGACAAACCCTCCACTCTTCGGGTTTAGCCTTGGGTCTACATTGCCAACGAGAGCAACTATTTGTTTTCGAACATTGCACATTTCGTGATATTAATATAAGTTATACTTTCGCATGACGTGTAGCGTTTGTACCTGTAAATGTCACAATTTTTAAATCTAGATTGTAACATTTTCCTTCATGACGGAAAATTTACAGGGGCCATGACGGAAAATTTACATATTCCTTAACTCTGCTAAGGCGTTAATTTGTATGGGTAACACGGCCGTTTCTCAAGCAGAACATCTTTCCTGTTATAATAATGGCTACGATTATCTTTACTCGCGTTCACGCCTCATAGACGTATGTATGCCTCAATCGGAAACAGAAATCATTAATAAATATGTCGAATCCCTGACTCAGGATATGCCAGCAAATAAAGGCATCTGTTTTTATCACCATCCGTCGGATCGTGCAGTTATGATCCAGTACCCAACGATTGTGTAGGATACTAGTTATCTCTGGTGGTGTCAGAAGCCGAGTGACGTTATTTTGGGGCCGCGAGTCCTTACGCTCGGTGAACTAATGAACTTAGTCCCAGTTAGCCTTGTCAACGTAAAGGGACATCCACCGACCGGAGTGGTCAAAAGACATGTCTGGTTTGCTCGCTGCCGGATGTCTCCCTTTGGCGTTTATTCATATGCAGATTCGGAAGACTTCGGGGCGGAGGCGACGTAGCCTCGCTCTTTCCAGCTTTCGTGCCTTCTCGTTTTCACGCATGTGTCTCATTGAGTCTTTTCGAAATATAGCGAAGCATAATTTGCAATCCCTGTAGAGTGCTAGCTGGGGCTGCTGGTTTACGTCATGTTTACCCTATACCGGTCGCTGGCAGGTGTTCGGTGGAATTGCACTGCATAGTCCCAGGGAGGGACATCTGCCGTCATTGCACATTTACGGCTTTATCGGCAACTACGTCTGATTTTTTTCTCTTTTCAATTTAAGGCAAGGCAACCTTTCCACGTATAATTTTAGTAGTAACGATGCTCAATCACATACCTGCGGGACGTTTGATATGCGTACACGGATATGCTTTTTGGTTTAAATGTGGCCGTATAAATATCCCGTCAGACATTACGTTGGCTTTTTTCCAATGCCGCTCAATATATCGTATGTCAAGTGCAATACAGAGATGTGCACACGCTGACGATTCATGAAAGAGTGTACAATAATATGTCACGTTGAAAATTTCATATATCCTACTCCCACGAATCGACGAACCCGGCCTTTTGGGAGAACACTGGTCGGCACGGAATAGTTGCGTCTACCTTCTTGGAGACGCTACCTTATTTGTTGAAGACCTGGACCGTCGTCTTCAGCGACTCCAATTTACTCGGAATTCATTGGAATGTTGGAAAGAAAGGTGTTGCAGACATCAGCCCGGAATTTTACAATACGGGTGCGATAACTAACGATAAATGAAACTGTACACTTAGAATGAACCGACACATTATAGGTCGTTTTGAAATACGCTGTTTTCATCGTTCGTCATCAGTTCTGAGTTGGTGTCACTCATGTCCAACACATATAATGGGTAGAATTGAGAGACACCACAGGTCCACTTCCGTTTATGTAAATATTGCAATAATGTTTGCACCAGATATCGCGTTGCAGAATGCACTCGATCAATCTCACTGAACCAGCTGGTCCGCCGACAACCATAAACGTGTCTACTCTTAGATGTGTAGGTGCCCTGTTTGCACGAGCTGACCCTACACGCTTTACAATTTTTACCGTTTTTAACCGTTCTAGATTTTTACTAGATATCAGGCTATGCATTACGCAATGCCGTAGGAATAAATGATTAAGTTATATTATATATAATATATATATATGAATATAATTTAGTTACCTTGAGACCCTCTCCGGTGAGCGCGCTGCATCCTTGTATCTGCCAAGTCCGATCCTTGATTCCCTGCAAGTTAAGGCCCTCAGCGATGTCCTGTGGAGAGGCACTATTCATAAGGTCTTGCTTGTTGGCAAACACCAACAGTGGGACCCGCATCAGTTTATCACATTGCATCAGCTCACATAGTTCAACTCCCGTTTCCTCGAAGCGCTTCTGGTCGCCGCTGTCAATCACATAAATCTGGCCGCAAGTTGAACATCGATAGGTAACCATGAAATGAAAAAGAAATTGAGATAATAACAATGAAAATATTGTACCTCCGTAAAATGGACTGCACAGGGAGACGCATATGTATTCGTTCATTTGAAAATGAACTCGCTCTTATCAATGTATTATAGAACTGATTTTACAAATATTATAGATACATAGTATGGGGGGGGGGATTGGCGATAACTGGGGGCGCTGCAATTTGAGTTAGTGATTATGAGCGAAATGCGGCGCCCACCATTAGCTAATTCGGCAATGCCGCGCGGATGGGGACCGTGCTTGGAGAGGGAAGACCGAGTAACAAAAGAAAAATAATATATATATATATAGCATCAGTCAGCTCCGTCAGCATCGATCACTATGGTCAGAACCGCGGATGCGCCTGAACATGCCCGCCTATATTTACTGAGTGTATATATTTTCGCCCTACTACATATAAGCACTGTGTAGGCACCAAACATAACCAAAACAGTACGGATGAGCTTGTAGCCTGTAAATATTCGTTTGTAGCCTGTAAAGGCGCTTCACTTGCGCACCTTACAAGGCTCCATCCACCTTATTCCCACTTCGATCGTAAATCGCCCTTCTGTTCATGAAATTCGACCCCTCCCAATGCGTATCCTTCATAAATGACGCTGGTTCGTTAGCAGCTTTCTTTTATTTCGTTGGGGACATAGCCAATTTCCGCTCTTGCTGCAGGAACTGATCTTCTGGTTGTTGTTATTTTAAATTTGGCCGCGAACTGCAATATTCGAGGGTTGTGGTGGTTTCTCGACCCGTAGAACAAAATATTGAATTGTGAAACGACATCTGTAGTTGATAAGTCTATATTCTTCTCGAATAAAATAGAAAATATCGTGCAAGCAATCAAAGACTCGTTTCTATAGGACACCACGAAAATGCAACGCTTTGCTTAATTTGAAAGTAGTTTCAGTGACGTTTGCGTCATGTACACAACGCGAACGCCCTGTGGTTGGCGTTATTCTTATTAGAATTATTTTAGAACACACACATGATTTCTCACGGTCAAAGATCAAAGGCATAAAGGTAGCCTCTGGCGATTGAAGCACCATACATGTAGTGAGATGAAACATAAGCAAGATCTGAACACGAGGCCGCTGTCAATGCTCTTGCGAGTCGTTTCGTAGAAGCATCCCAAGCGCGTTCGTGCAACTGAGGTTTCATACCCGTTGACATCAACGGCATCATACAAAAGCGGCGACGTCACGACTCTACGATGGCGGCCTGTCACAAGCAATAAGTGTTCCCATGAAAAGGGCGGGGGTTCTGCGATCCCCTCGCAAACAAACCTCTCTTTCAAAGGCGACACCTCGAGTGACATCAGCAAAAAACGACGTCTAACATGAACGGGCCTCCAGGGCCTTCATCGCGTCAGATTCGCGCCCATAAACGACAAACAGAAACTTGTGGAGCTATGAACGACAAGTGAAAGGAACATCAACCATCTCTAACCCCACGAGGGAAAGATGGAGGGAATGCAACCGATGGGGTACTCCTCAAAGCGAACGGAAAACAATTCTATGATGAATATGTTATAGATATAAATAGTGAGCCCGAATAATCCTTCTCCTGACCAATGAGCTTGAATTTCTTGTCTATGCTATCACTATGTTGTTTGTCATCAGGGTCCGCTGTGTGACGTCACTTTTAAACTTGTCTACGTTGTCCGAGTGCTACAGATTGGCGGGCTTGTTTAGTGACACGCAACCCAGTGGGGCTTTAGGTTTAACTGAGTTGAGCAGTAATGCGCTCTATAGCTAATGTACAGCATTCAGTCGGTACTGCTCCTCAAAAACAGGTACTGCACTACATAATAAACCAAGGAATCGTGCACATCACGCAGTCATATGTAAGCTCGGTGTGTTCTAGACGAGTCATCTATAACATTCGGGCCTAAATGCGCCGGTACGACCGAGAGCCGAGTGCACACCGTCTCGCAAATATATTGCAGTGCCCATCCGTTATCCTCCAGTTGGGAATCCCGATATAGAAGCAGCCTAGTAGATCGCCATGGATTAAAAGATGGATCAGCAGTGAAACTTATTTCCGTTTTCTTATTGCGGGGGTATTAACCACTTTTGTATGATGTCCATGACGCTGGATGATTTATGCTGATCCGCTATTTCGTTGGTGCATCTGGCGACTGTTGACTTTCATTAGTGTTGGCCGCACATCATCACGTCATTAGTGATATAAAATCTACTGCACCTTTAGCGAGCGAAAGTCTGTAAGGAAGCCTTACAAAGTCGGAAGCCGCAAACCAGCTGATCACATTGCCAAAGCGAAATATTATATGTTTGAGCTAATATGACAGGGGAGGTATTCTCTAATTTATTCCGTCGAAATCCTGCCGCAATTCCGTCGTGAACTGACAAGCCTATGAGTTCATGCAGTATCTTGCATACTTTTTGCTCGTGTAGACACGGTTGAAAACACACTGGGGCATGTGTTGGACTTACCTACATATATATATATATATATCTATAAATATATTATTTATAAGTGTATACATAATACAATACGCTCCCTTAATTAACACGGTTCAGCTGCTTCTCGTAGTGATAATTACACCTGTATACCAATATGAGCCACACTCGCTTATACGTCACAATGTAATCAACAGGGAATACATGCCCAGGTGGGTACACATTTGTGGCTAAGAAACGATTGAACGGCAAAGGCCTGACCTTCACCTGGTTTTCACCTCACCCTCTCTTCGTTTACGCGTACACCTGCATACAAGGTGGCCGTACAGAGGTTTCATTCTATTATATCTTAGTGTGATGAAGCGCAGAGTTTTGACAAGACAGTGGAGTTCACCTCACCGCACATGATAGGGTAGCCAGCTTCGAGAGCACTGTCTGAGATCTCAGTGTGTGTGCGATTTTGTTTGGTGGGCATTCGTGCGACCAGAAACACTACGACCGCGTCATAGAGCCAAGGGAAAACAATCGGAGATAGAGAAAGAGAGAGCCGGCTCTGCTTCTTGCTTGCGCTTGGATAAAGCTATGTGAAAGTCAGGGCCCTGTGAGAGGATGGAGTGCCGACCTCGAAGACAGACAGATAGACCGAGGCAGAGGGATGGAGAAATGTTAGACGCAGAGCTTTTTTCTCCATCATGTCGGCAAGGCGGAACCGAACGATTTTTACCGCCGTCGCCATAACACAGCCCACCACTGAGGGAACTGTGGCGCTGTGTTCATCTGTAGTCGGTCGTTCCACATCGCCACGGCCCATCACAATCAGCGCCAGCCGCAATCCGCGGTCAACTGGCGAATAGCGAACGAACTTTATTAGCGTCGGGGGAAGCGGCGCAGTTGTCTTTTCAACGCCGCGTCTTAGTTCGACCCGAGCCGCCCGACACGAGCCCTGCTCGTAGCCAACCTTGAAGAGATCACGACTGTGTGCAATTAACAGTTGTGGAGGCGCCTTGATGGACAGACGGTTTGCGCCAGTGCCTCTTTGTACCATTGCCTACAGTCACCTTCCGTTGTAGCTGAGGTTAGCTTTTTTGTTAAAGGGGAGGGGTGTTGGCATGCCAATGCATGTCCACACAGTGACCGCCCCCTCTTCTGAACTGTGGAGCAGCTGACTCTCAGCTGCTTTCCTTCGCCCTCATCCTGGACTTCCTCTTCTACCTCTATCCGCTTCCCGTCTGCAAATGACTACTGTGGTCAATGGGGTGTCTGTAGAAAGCTTCCTGTATGTAAATACGAAGAATTCATCACGCATACAGGGGGTGTACGGTGCCTTGCTTTCTGCACAGTGATAGCTGTGCCACAGACGAACATTAGTTGAGATACTGTCCATAAAAGTAAAGTAAGCTCCACTCAGATTTGAGCCTTCGAGTCCACAAAACTTCTGTTGATACTGCCCTTCCTTAACCACGACGCCATACTCGCTTTTAGCTGAACTTAGCTAAACGGTGCGGCTTTCTAGCTAAACTCAGTTACTTTGCGTACGACTGCCCATGATTTCACCCTTATTTAGTTACGGAACTATCATTTCGGCAAATGCTGGTCAGGCTGATAGGTCGTTTTTGCTACCGTCATCATAGCTATCTTACCCTAATAGATAACAGTTTTTCGAGCTCACCCTCAGCAGTTCCCCTATCTGACAGGCCTCAGCTCTTCACCTTGTAGGTGTTACTATGAGGACCTGTCGGGGCCACCTTTGCTTATTCTCTTCCTTACTCGTGCCTGACAAGAATCTTCAGATCTTACTCTACCAATAAATGACCACAGTTAACTAGCTTTATATTTCGTCAAGGGCTGCTTCCAACACCAATACTACCATCAAAAAAGACATTGCCCGTCGGGCAATACGGACCAGTTCGGATACATTACGTGTACTGATATTCACGCTAGTCAAACGCACCACAAATTGTTATACATTACATTATACTTGAACTGATCGATGTTGTCACACAACATCGATGCGTGGATACCGCACATCAAATTAACATCGTATCGTTCTAATGTATAAATATAAGTTGATCATATGTGGATATGGGCACGAGGACCGATGCGTAAATATATTGATATATATATATATATATATATATACAAGTATGATATTTATCTGAGGGGATCCACTCAACTCACGAGGATATCGGTGCTGTCGAAATAGTTCTGCCAGTATGGTCGGATCTTGCGCTGGCCGCCAATATCCCAAACGACGAGTTTGAATCCCTGTGTGGATACGCTCTTGATGTTGAAACCCTGCAACGCATGAACGATGTACAAACGTATATTGAAAATCAGCACTGTGAGATGGCTAGGTGTAACTTGCTTTCGCATGGAGATTCCGGTATTGAGCGAGAAAATAAGGAACCCCGAGTAGGTTAATGAGTGTCATAGGCCTATCACCTCTTGAAATATTTAGAAGTTTTAATATCTATAAGACGTTGAGACATTACAGATAGATAGGTCGATGAGTTAACGTAAGTAAGTCACGCGAAATGTATCGAATCAATACAATACCCAGCAACATCTCGATCGCAAATAAAGGCTTCGCGAACTTCGAGTAACATACCTGTCTCATGTGTACGAAATATTAAATAATACACCTACCAAAAAATAACGCGGTATGTTTGCAAAATTAAAAATAATCACGGTAAATAACAGTAGTAGTACTTAATCATTATGATGTATACAGGATATATATATATATATATATTTCATTTTTTGGCTCATTTTACACAAACATTACATATATTATATACGCATTATATTTGGTTCTTTATGACGTATTCTTATTATCGCTATCCTCGATTAGAGTGCTTCGGAGCAGGCATAATTTTTTCCATACAACATTACATAGCTCGCCGATAGTAATAATAATCCAAAGAGCGAATACCGACCTGCATAGTACTTCTTTTGCTTATCTGTGGTGGGAAGTATACCCGCCAAAAATGGCGCACGGAGTGAACGTTGCATCTTTTAACATCAAACAATGTATCTCAAGGATGCTTTATCTCTCTAATCTAAGCTTCTCGGCTTATTAGGAGCTCTATTCATTATGAAAATATTTACTTCGAAGTTAACTCCTATAATCGAAAACTTAATAATTTTCGTTATTGTGGGTTTCAGATTTTGCTATTCAACTTAGCATACCGTTGCATTTTCTAAATTTAGCCAACGACGTAGCCCATTGTTTCCTATAGTTTGTACTCAGGTACAAACCATTTGGGCTGACCTGCTTATTGGGTACGTATTTGAGAACATACGTTTTTCGTAATATCAGGTAAATATGGAACCACGAAAAAAGGGGATGACTCGCGAAGCGGTTGCCGCAAAGTTTTCTGTCCAGTTCATGGGTCCTCTTACCAACAACCTATCCTAGCAGCAGCCTGTCTTCGGTGCTCTTCATTCCCTGATCTCCGTTCACGCAGACATTTCTTAGGCTGGCTAAACGTACAGAACCAACGGCACTTTGTTGGCACTTTGCTTTGTGTCATATATGCCTATGTTTCGAGCCTTGTTGTCCTTCTGACGTATATAGAGTGCGACCATTTATTCACCGGCTTACCTCAAGCCAGGTCCAAAGATTTCCCTCATTGTCCACTGTCGAAAGCCAATATATATATATTAAAGAACCTTCTATCGAATATCCAACGAGATCCGTTGTAGCCTACCCAAAATAGGCCCGCCTGTAATCGTCCTCGGTAAAAATCCTTCACTGCATAGCAATAAAGCAACATAAGCTTAGACAGCTTTTGTGGTGTGGGAGAGGGGATGCTTGATAAAAGCAGCTAGTCGAGGTTTAATTCCGGCTTGAACAGGCTTACTAAATTTCATTCTTGCCCGTGTATCCTCCACGTTTCCAGATACCAGAATAGCCCTTTGGCACACGAGTAGAAGAAGAAAGATGTGCGGTACTTTAGAGAGGGGTTGATCTCAAGAAACACGTTGTTATTCCTCAAGTATACTGGTATATATATATATATACCCGTATATGTTTGTATGGCCATGCCTTAGCAGATCTCTTTTTAGAATCATATACTGCCTCACCGCGTAACAACTCCGATCAATGATGACAGTATGGCCTGACTGTCGAACCCGGTGGCGTGGTGGTGCATTCGTGTGTGCCTCGCAATCGGAGGAGACACGTCGGTGCAGGGGTTCGATCCCTACCTTTGCACATTTGCATTTAAAGGGGTCCATCTCACGATACAACGCTAAAAGCAGTATCGTGGACGTTAAATGTTGGTTGAGAGTCAGCCCGAAAACCTTAGTATAGCCTGACTGGTACTCTTGGTTCCCCATTCTAAGTGGACTTGCTTGATAGTTTAAGACCACTTGCTAGTAACAGACTCTTAGTCAGACAATATCATCGAACAAAGCACGGCAGATATGTCCATGATACATGGAATGGTTATTTAAATCTTTGTATTCCTTGATAATCAGTTAACCGGTCCACCGAAATATGCCATATTATACATAAAGCACCAAGTCGACGTCGAATGAATAGGTTTCTCGGTAAATGGCGCAAAATTTGTGTGCTGATGAGTCCGTGCCTTACTATACTCAACTTACTATATTGCTCACTACGCCGTGTTAATTACAATTAGGCGAACTTGATGTCAGATACGTGAGTAAAGAGAGTATGTTTAGAAGCTCCGCCCTTAACAAATTATAATCAGGAAATGCTTCCAGAACAAGCTATGCAGATATACATGTGGTCACATGGTAACTTTAGATTTATTTTGGGTAAGCAATCTTAAGTGTGTATCGTAGATTTACACGCGATCTCAATGTGTTCATTAGTTACGAGAATAAGAGAATGGGGGACACTGTACCATACAATACATATACACACACACACACGCACAGCCACATAAGCCGGCCGGCGTCTTAGCATAGTTAATTGGTAGATATACATAAAATACTACCAGAGCGTGAGACAGCGATGAATAATTCACTATTACAAACTAATACGAGATGCAATAATTAATATGAATCGAGCCAATAAGTACAGCGAAGCCGTTCCCCGATTAGGTTTATGATTGCCCTGTTGGCCTTCAGGTCGGCCAACAGAGAATCGATTGAACGACCGCAACGTATTTTATAATATAAATGTAAACTAAACAGATTCATATTTATAGTAGCACCGGGCCCCGAGCGGCTGAGGACACCCCATCTGATCTTTTTCTGGGCATATCCTTATGACCATCGTAAATATTCGTTAAACACGCATACGTGCTTTACCCTGTGTTTAGAGTATACTATGTGTATATAACTATGCGAGAGAATCTCGATGTGTACAGCCAAAATGATGGGACTGCATTTAACCCATCCTATGTGTATGGATGGGATATGAAACAGCATTATGAGATTAGGTAACATCTAACTGCAATAGCCACTTCCAAAGCATTCATAGGGTGTACACTTAAACAGGAGCATTTGTGGCAAAAACGGACTGTATGGGGTTTTCAATTTGAGCCTGAAACCTTTCGTCATGCAATAGAACCTTCATAGAATTGTTCTTCTATTATATTTAGCATTAGCAATGACCAGTCGCGTCACAGTGGCCAAAAAAAAAACAAAAAATATGTACTAATTACGCAGAACGGCAACGGCGGCGCAGCGCGACCGCGACCCGAACCTGGTCTTTGGCTTTTGCCGGAGCGAATGCTACGAAACGAACCTAGAATGAACTTTCTCCTCGTGACAGGCATTTCGATGAGGGTGTAGTGACAGTGTTCGCTGTGCATAGAATTTTATTCTACAGAAGAGAACAGGCTGACGACGTTTTTAAGACGAGTTGAGATCAGGATCGAGATGGGATTGTCGAAACCCGACAACGGCGTCCAATGTTTGATTAGAGTGGTGTAAACAAGCATGGATGCTCGCGGCTGACTCGGTCGTTGACTGGTATACGGAAACGAGTAAACATTGATGTAGTGAGGTTGGTGGGTGTGGTAAGAGAGAGAGAGAGAATGGATGCGGTGGGCTTTGTAGACATATGCATAATATAGAAGTTACCTAGCGTTAATAAGCTGGCAGCATCGAGCCAGCCTTGGTCAAGGCGAAGTACTTAGCGGAGAAGACACACTGACCTTTATGTTTGGCATGCGAGTACTAACTGAGCCAGTGATTCGTTTAGCCTGCTTAAGTATTATTGTTTAGTCGAGTCGATACGTATAGTGTCGATATTTATTTTAAACAAATGCACTTATTACTAGATACTCTATTATATTTGGGCAGCGTAATTGCCAGCGGCAGAAGGTATATAAACTCTCATTTAGGGAATTTAATGTGGAGCGACTTGATGAAGATGAACATTCACTTAGGTCCACAACATATCATGCAGATGACAATAGGTATTATTGCTATATATCATAACCATGTTTTTTGGCCCTACCAGAGAGAACCTTTCGTTAGCCGGGCGATGGCGGTGCAAGGCCAGCTGCCTAGTCCATGGTCTTACTGAGCTGTCATGTTGATCATAGTAGATAAAGTATCGGCTACGCAGCTATCACCGTTCCCCATATCACCGAACCCCCTGGGTTCGCCTTCATTGGAGTCGGATTATCTTCATACGCTTGGGGAGTTCCTATAGGTTGCAGTAATGATAATAATTATTTGCTCGTGCTCGGGCCGGCCTAGCCTGCCCTCCAAGAGCAGCGCCTTCCCACAGATCCTCCAGAGTCAAGAGCTCCATTCCTCGGAGCTTTTTGAGAAACTCTGCTCGACAAAGTTCAGTGGGCAACGACAGCGAGGGACTGTATGAGCCCATGGGCTCAATGCATATCTATAGGCTATGATAGACTATGCATATATATTCAAATAAGCAAACTCGGTTATCATATCGCCACGCGTATAGCGTGCATTTGCATCGACATGTTGAAACCTTGAAGCAGGCCACAACAAGCACATGGGTGGATAACGAATACAAGCTACCACAACCGCCGTCACCTGTTTCCCATATGATGATCGAATCTTGGTGGCTAACTCAATATTTTAGCGGTAATGAGCTGGACGATGATTATGATAACGACAACAAGAAGATTCCCTCATGGATAAGATAACCATCAGTTCCGTGGCCGCGATTGATATGGAATAGCTGATAGAACAGCTGGACGGTCTATTGGACGCCGGCTCTATTGTTGCCAGCTCGTACCCGATGGGGACCTCTGCCGGCATTATGTACGCACTTTACGCACCGGCACACATTACAGGTATGGCTATTTTAATTTTTGTCGATTTATTTTTTTTGTAGAATTTAATATATGTGTCTGGTTTTGTCTTGTTTGCTGTTATTATATTGTCGTTTTTCTAACGCACAGTGTACGCAACACGCCCGGACACTGTGCTGTCTACTCTGACAAGACAAGGAGGGCTATCAACGTCGGAGGCAGCCTCTTTCTACACCATGAAAATTGGTCGGGACATTGTTGTTTACAGCATTTACAGAATAAGCTGCTGATATATTGTCCGCAGTAACTCACTAGTATCGGGTGAGTAAGTCAATGTAAAAATGTGATTCGAAACAGTCGATTGGTCTATTTGCTTGATAAATATAGACACACCTCAAGCGTGCTCTAAGTGTGCGTGCTGGCCGCCAGGCAGAAATATCCTAGCAAAGATGCATACGTGGAGGTAAGATGATTTTCACATATTTTTCAGTACTACCAATTGAACCCGGGAATTGAATACATCTAAGCCGACTTGTGTTGGATTGATCGTCAGTTTGGCTCGAATTTGTCGCTTTGAAAGGCATCTTGATGTCATTATTATTATTATAGGCTTTATGACGCAAACACTGGCTGCGCAGATGGCTAATCTGGCCAACCATCGTTCAGTAAACCCCAGTATTTCGTTGACGCCCGCTGTTTGTGGCAGCAGCCACAAACTCGGGTAGCTGCTGCTAAATTAGTTCCAGTGGCAATTATCATCGAGCCAATCTCGATCTATCTAATTGCACGGCTAAAATTCACAATGCCTGCGAGAAATATCTGTTATATGCTATGTTCCTTGTTAATAGGTATGCGTCAGCTCTGCATGCATGAATGATTATATAATATACGATGTTAATCGAATACCAGGAGCTACGTTTGAGTAAACACACTGACCAGAACATAATCATACCACCTCTTGGGAAACTCTTTGGCTTTAACATCACAACAAACGAAAGCGATGACGCGAAATAAGGAATGATTATGTCTGAACAGAATCCGCTTATATAATAATATAGGAAGTGTTTTCTGTGTCGGGGGATTTCTGCGAGTTCGATTCACGCCGCTTCGGGCTATGTGTGGGCATAACCTGTTGTTAGCGTGCTTCGTATGGCCGGGGGTATCCTGGCTAGACTAACAGACGTGGAGTCCTTTCGAACAAGGTTGTTGCTTATCTCTATGTTAGGGCTGTTTTGCAGGGTCCCAAGAGGCTAAAGAATGGCTGGCAGTGGACGAGAATTGCAATCAATAGCTCTAACCAGCCTTGCACCAGCAATCTAGACGTGGTAGAATGAATATATTTCGGCGTAGGACGGTGATTGTTAAAAGAAGCTATTCTATGAATAGCCGCCGAACGCATTTCCAATAAATTTGTGAGGTCGCAGAATTTAGTTCAGTGCATAGCGTTGCACCAGATCATTATTTCAATTTTTAACTGCTGTGTCTCGTGTGACGTAGCTTGGCCAAGCGGGCGAAAGTGGACAGAGCCTGTCATCTATCCACGAGAGCAGGTGATATCAATGACTTTGATCTCAGAGGCACATATCTCACTCTGCCTTATAGGCATACACTTTTGCGACTTCGAGAGACGGTCTTCACTTCACATTTCCACATGAACGGCAGATACCACAACGTTCTTTTATAAGCTCACTTCAGAATAGTAGGTCCGCCTTAGTTTGCAAATGGCACATATGTAGATACAGATCAGATGGAACGCACATGATCATATCAGCGTCACCTTGGCATAGTCAGCATTCTCGGTGTGTAAATACATCTGAGTCCCGAAGGTTTGGCCCCACCAAACAGAGTAAGATATACACAGCTTGGATAAGATGAACAGACGTAAAGCAAGTATATGTTCTATCTATCTATCACAGTAAAACATGGATATCATGAACGAACGATACATGCACGCTTACCTGCGTGGGTGTAATATGTGTGATATCTTCGGAGGCGATCTTTTTAAGAATCGTTGTCTTCCCAGCGTTGTCGAGCCCCAGCAGCAGTATACGCAGCTCCTTGTCAGGTGTAGTCTTCAGCTTACGCAGCAATGCTAGGAGGCCCTGAGACCCGATGACGTATAGCAAACAAGCCGCAAATTATAATCACTACGAAGCCTTAAGGCGAAAAAAACTAGGCTCACGAGGAAGGTCCGCCGCCGCCACCATCCGCTGTGCCCCAAAAATATATAAATGGTGACTCGTACAAACGACTGTGTTGTGGTCAGTCCGCTAATGTCGTGTCTCCGTAAGGATCAAAGTATACGGTTGCACGCGGCATAGTGCAAATGCCCAGGCACACTTGCGGTACTCGATACTGATACATGGCCTGTATTATCCTATGCATCATATTATTGGCTAGCGACAGCTTGGGCAGCTTACCTGTAAATACTTACTTATAAATACCCCTCTATTAACCACGAACTAATTATATAGTGTAATGGGACGAGCGGAATTTGGTAAAGGAGACTGATTCTTAGATAAGCTTGTGTTCGCGAGAAGTAGTTCGCTAAGGCGGACGGAATCTAGCGTCGGCAGTTGATATGTTTTAGTTGATATAATTAGAATAATAATCAACTAATGTGAGTTTAAACTAATGCACTTGCCGTGCAGGCAGGTCAAATGCTTACGCGCAGTCGTTACTCGAATAGCGTTCTCAAAGCTAAAAGAGATCGATCGTGAACTGGAGAGATCATCAATTTTGGAAACGTGTTTCCTGCTGACATAATTGCAATTGGCGACCACATCAGGACATCCAAATATTGTACAAGTTATATATAAATATTGTACCTTCTCCTATCGAAATGAATTGGTGATTATCTTGGATGTAGCTTGTATCAGTAACGCAATATAATAGTTGTACACACAGAGTCAATGTGGCCCAAGAAGGCCAACGAAAATGTCTACTTTAAGTTCTGCTTATTTCGTTGTTCGTGCCATCGATGGGCACAGGAGAACTTGGGAAATATACGACGAGGTTTGGCTAATGGAGAGCTCACAAACAAGAACACAGATGCTCGTAAAAATAAGGAAAATGTTCCCAATACAACTTCGCCTTTAACTCGGCATGAAGTCCCTCTAGCTGTGATGTGCAGGAATTGATTGTGGCTGCTCCACTCGTCGGATGTACCGGGTATTTTCTCCGCCGGAAAAGTGCAAAGATACGGCAACGTTTTACCTTCTTGGAGCCATTGGACGACATAGGAACGCGGCTTGGAACGGTCCTGAGATATATATATATATATATATATATAGAGTAGTGCGTAGTCTATCGTACTGGGAGCTAGTGGCTGACACCACCGTTAAAATCTACTAAGGAACCTCGACACGCATGAGGACATTGTCTGATTTTAACAGTTATGGAGACCCAATCTCCGATTTTTTTTATTCTTGCACTTTCCGATGTATGCCCGACAACATACAAGCACACCGGACGCTGCCTGACACTCGGCGGACCCCTATTACTTTGCTGCCCTATAACCCAGTTGCACAAATCCCTTCAGTCCATTGCACTCATAATTCTTACCCAAGTGCAACTATCTCATTGCAGTTCCTCCGCCACCTTGCTGCAACTAGCCACCTATCTGGTTCCATATGCTCCGTTACTACGCTGCCGTTGTGACATTACCTCGTCTCAGTTTCCCGATTGAATTGTTCTGTAGTATTGCCGCGATCTCGCTGAGATTACCCAATTCCTCTTAATTAAATTACTCCAATTGTGCGCTCCAGTTATCCCATTCTCTCTCATGTTCATTATCACATCGTGGCATTGCAATTAACCCGTTACCTTGCAACGCTCAACCTTAGAGACGTTTCCGAGATCGCCGTCCCAAAGATGGGGAATGTTTTCGTATTCCTATAACAGACTGGTTTTCTCGTCAAGCTAACACTGCGCAAAAACATTCAACAAAATCGTTAGACCAGTTTTCGACATCGTGAACACGAACAGAGATACATATATTCATAAATCAGACTTTACGCACCTCAGATAGTGATATAGGATTTATACTGTCAGCCCGTTGTATCGATGTGCAAAACGATGTGCTAGAAATAATCTACACCAATGTTCCCGGAGCTATACGGTCCACCGTTCTTCTACTTGGTAGTATATCTAGATACACAGCTGACCCGAGTTTCGGCAGTTTAGACTTGCAAAACTCTGTTTAATGCAAGGGCCTTTTTAATGGGCCGCTGAAAAGTTTAAAAACCTTTTTAATGACCCTGTAGTCTTCCCGAGTCGCGTAGAAAAGGCGCAGTTTGGCATATAAGAAAGATTTATTTCGCCACGAGCGATGTAATGTAGCCATTACGTTGTCAGTGTATCGCGAGCGTGTTCTGTCTCTACCGATCGCCTTAGGGCTTTGCAGAATTCGACACACCCAACTAATTTGCATCACTTCCTTGTCTTCTCTTCGAGTTTCATCACGAACTGCCCTCGATGAGTTCAGTAACAACGTTTAGAATTCGAACGGGCGGACGTCAGCTTGAAAGCCAAACGAACAAACAGTGGTAAGCCATCTCAGGCTATAAATGGATGTCGAGCTGGCAAGTGGTTTCTTCTGTAACCGGCCGGCACCGTCCTTCGGTATATTGCTCTATCTACCTGTCTATTAGTTTGTCCGCGTGTTGCATCGACAGACGATAACAGCATGAACAAGCGGAACGTCCCGCAGGATGTCGTGTTAGAGGATGTCGTGTTAAAATTGGTCCCTTGGGTCGCAACAGATTCTCTTGGGCTGTCCGTCTCTGAAGAATTGGCCGGACAACGCACACGAAAACACAGTAGAAGAAGCAACTGCGAGTTGGGGAAACATTTCGGTCTTATTTCTAACCGGATGTCTTCTATTTCCATTCGAAGGCGTGCTTTCGGCCGGCAAATACACACATGCACTCAGCTCATCCCACATAAATGGCCATAGATTCGTTCGTGAATTGTTGCAATAGTGTTGGCGAGCAATTGTTTCTGACACCAGAGGGGACAGTCGGCGTAGTCTTGGCGCCGCGTCGCGGATAGCAGCATGCGCTTGCAACAGAAATTACAGGACAACTGATTCACACAGTTCTACATCATAACTTGTCACTAAGGCAGCTATCGGACGATTTCTAAATCAGTGGCACGTGACTAATAAAGCCTCTGTTTTGCTGAGGCGACGAAATGCTCACCTTGGCTATGCAGAATATATCGCAATATAAAATCTGTACGTATTGCGCTAGATAGAGATTTAATTGCATGCATGTGGTACTCGAGGCGAATCCTGCCCGCCCCTTTTGTGACTATATAATAAAAGACGCCTCATTATCAAACGGTTCGAACAAGCCGAGCTGACCACCGATCGAGTGATCAGGGTACTAGCGACAGCCACCACTTTGAAGCTGGTACAATTCTAGTACAAGTCGGTGAACAAAGCGACCACTGCATTTCCCCTGAGCACGCACGCAACCAATCACGAAAGTAGTGTTTTAGCTTCACTGGGTGACCAAAAGCCTCAGAATCGACAAGCTATACCTATACTGTTATTGGAAGCGGCTAACTCCGGTAACCATGTAGCGATTACCGGTGGCAACACTGCTAGCCGCAGCAGCACACAACGTCGTTAATATTGGTGCTGTTATGTTCACCGATAATTATCAGCTATTTCGAAATATCGATCAGGCTACATGCATCTGCTGTGAATTGAAAGATTCGATTCTTCGATCGAAGCGTATATAGCCTATATGAGCATATCCGCTCGAGATTTTTTGTTTATACCGTGTGATAATTGATACGTCGCTGTGTTCTTTTATGAGAAACTCCAGATCGGAAAACTTTGGCCATATCTATCAAGCGATAGCTAGCTCTAGTCGTGCTTTTGAACTCGACATATTTTGCATCCAACTTCAACAGGAAAGGCCATTCTATTCTAAATACGATACGATCGTGCCCCCCAGAAAACTCATGTGCCCCCTTTATGGCCGTATTCAAGAGAATCAATTAGACAGCCCAGCTCATCTATATTGTTTGTCCACGGAGAACAAACAATGTCTGCCTCTAGGTCTCAACGTCATGCCATAATGTTGGACGGAAGGTCTAACTCCTTTGTCATTTACACGGTCGCACCTCCCTTCAATGTATCGTTAACTATAATGCTATACTAATAATAATAAACTTCGATTATCAGAGGCAGTAACATAAACACTCCACCCTCATAACTGTTCATTCACGATCTCTACCAAAACAACAACAATAAAAATAACAACAATCCCTACTAGCACTACTGTATGCTATCATTCCATACCATTTTGTAGCAAGAGGAGATGTTCAGGACCACAGCTCGTAGCACGACGTCCGTCAGACTAGACCAACCGATTCACTGCTTTTTCTACCACGATTCGAGCACAGAACTGGCGAACTAGCTATACCTCAACTCAACCGTCAATACGGCAAATTTCGTCGACAGGCGACAAAGAACAAGATTTTGCAGCGGACGCCATTCACGACGACGTTGGCCGACAACTTCGCTCCATTCGTTGCTGCTGTCCACCACCCTCATAGGAGTCTTCTCTGTTCGTGGCCGCCGGTAGGTCTCTCAATTGTAGACTGTCTGTGTGTGTGAGAGTGTGTGTATGTGTAATGATGGTGTACGGTATATTGTGTTAGCGGTGTTGTTGTAAGTTGCCATAGAAACAGGAATGCCAACTGCGTTGCTGCCCCGGCTCGACTCTACCGTCGGGTCGACTGCGGCTGCCACGGCTTCAGTAGCCCACCAGAGGGGCCTTGGCTATCTGCTTAAGGCCTCTGGCTATCTGACTTAGGTCCATGCGCGCTGCGAACAAAGGCGCGCCATGAGGTAGCCGGTGGTTGATACAAGGATAAAGGGCGAGAGTGTAGAGACCAGCTCCGGTGTCTCTCATACCTAACAGGCGATGTCGGGCGACTGCTGCTGCTGTTGCTGGAGCACGCCTGTGTTAGAAGCTACTCGAAATGGCAGTTGTTGAGGGGGGATGACCCCTTGTCTAGCTGTCGCAATGACTTGGTCATGCTAGCTAACTTCCTCGTCTTTGCTAGCTCTACTTGGGCGGGTGGAGGAGTTCTAGCCAACCGCGGGCCCTCACCCGATTGGGGTGGACAGCCGAACCCAGTTCAACCATGAAGTGTAACCGGGCGAACGAGAAACAATGAAGAAGAGAGAGAGAGAGAGAAAGAGAGACAGAGAAAGATAAAGAGTGCTTAGCAAAGTTAATAACGACGACGAATCGTGTGTGTTGTTCCTTCATCCCGTGGTGCGTGTCGCCCCAGTGAATGTGTCCCAACTGTATGATGCAATAGTCTAGACGTGATGTCTTGGGGCACACTTTAGATGAAATGTGAGCCGTACCTAACTTCTGCAGTAAACATAGGAAATCTGCCGGTAGCTTGGGCCTTAGCACCTGTAGTACTGAGCAGGTGGGCGTCATGTTAGGGACGTGCTACCGCGCCGGCCATGTACTATCGATCAGTATAGATAAAGTCGCTTACGGTCTTGAAAGTTATTATATATACTTTGTTCTCCCTCTCTCTCTCTCACTCCCTCTTTGTCGGCTTCTTTCGACAATGGATGTAGCAGCAAGTTGCCCATACTACAGGTCGTGTTGTCACAACAAGGCCAGCTTGACGACAGCCCGGAGTGACACTGTAGACGCCCACTGGCAGATGGGCGTTGTTGGCTATGCGTGGAAAGTTGTCATCAGACGTCAATTCTACGTTTGGGTACGGCGATGGCGCATCCGCTTTTTAATGCTGCCGCTTGCATTGTACAGTAGATACCAGAAGCGATATCTTTGTATAGGGATGGTAGAAACCGGACAAAGTGTCTGAAATTACTCCAACATTTGCACTCTTTGACTCTACGTCGCGGATGCTTCGCCAGATTGACGCATGAGAGAGATCTGATCCGAACTTTTTGCTCCGAAGGATTCGATGTATTTCGTTAAATACTATATCTCTATTAAATAAACGTTGTAAGCCATTTTCAGCAAATATTTCATTTATGAAATATTCACTGGCCATCCGCATAGGCTAGATATCGACTAAGAAGAAGCTACCTATAAATGGATAGTCGAATTAAATCCGATTTTAGTTCGAGATCATACGAGATCAGATGGGAATCGAAAGATAATAGTACTCATAATATTACTCAATCTGTCCTCTATTCATTAGGATAATGGACATACCCACCTCGAAGCTAAGCGATCGTCGGTGCACACATATAGCTTAATGACGACGACGGCGACGAATTATTCTGTCGACATATTATTTCCCGACTTAATTTCGCTTCCTTCAACAGCTCACGCTTGGGGGCTATCGCTGTTAAGAGCTGGGCGCATAATCCCCTCCCCCCGCCTAATCGACCCGTTTGCGGATGGCGCAAAGTCAGGCGTCATTGAACAATGAAATGTTTCCAATTATTGCTGGCCTCGGTGGGACAAGGCAAGAAACCTGTATGAGAATTCTGGCATTGTTTGGATTACCGTAATAGCAGCTCTCATGCGAAACGATTCGAGTTTAAAATGGCGATCAAAATTGGCCTGGCCGGAAAGCAAGACTGTTGATCGCATGACGCTTCCGAGACACAAGGCAACCATTTGCAGCGACGAAACTCGAAACCCCGACTCGCAAACCAACTTGGTAGACAGTAGCAAAATGCTATCGTTTAGCGAAGAATGTGCTCGCTTTCACATTATACCAATCGGTATCGTTAATTGAGATTGCTGTAAAAATGCGTAGAGTCTGCACCGGAGAGTTCGCTAGTCGGCTGAACCCGTCGGTGAGCGTTTAGGTAATTTAATGACAACGATTAAGTATAACGAAAATTCGACATGCACATTCATTTCCGAATGGAGTGACGTCTTTGGTGTATTTGGTGTATCCATCATTGTCATATGGTGTGGAAAGATTTAGACTCGTTTACTCGATTTTTACTCGTGACGTATATGCGAAATGTCATTATCGAGACTAGTCATGATTTCTAGAATCAATATACGCAGTTTCGGCATCCTCGACACGGTATGATTTGTTTGCCGCAATAGTCCTAGCAGTCACGTGCGTCACACGTGGCCGCGCTTACCTATAGGGCTTAGGGGTCTCGCTCCATCACTCACAGCTGCTGTTTGCTATTTGTAAATATCAATGCCAGATATTGCAATGTCCTCTCCGAACACACATATCCAGAAGGTGTCCCCACATGGAACAGTGGTGGACCGAGCAAATCTAATTCAGATCCAATCGGAGTTCCCGGTCAGCTCTGCTCAGCTCAGCGGAAAAGCATACCACGTCAGCTGTAGCCACACCCAAAATCGTCGAGTTAGTTTAAAGCCCATCACCACCGTATCGTGCTCTTGTCCCACGGGTTTCTGCGGTTTATTTGGCGCTTGTCGCACTCGTGCCCTCAGCCGATGACAGCTCCCAGCGCAGCCCGACTCTCCCGGCTTTTGGTCTCCCGGGCGCTTGCACTCACTGGCGTACGTTTGCAGTGTTTGCTCGCGCTGCTGACTGATATATGCTGCCGTTACGGCTGGCATTGTCGAGGCATACGGCTGTTGTGTCATTGTGTCGTCGCCCACCTGGTCGGCGTCACGACATAACCTTGTTGCAAATGACGCGAAGGGCCTCGGCGACACGCGGAGCGACATCGATCGAAAGCAGCAGAGAGAAACAGATAAACAAAGGAAGACTGAAATAGCTAGGACGACATTGGGACAGATGGAGAGAGAACGCATAAAAAAATTGCAGTGCAGAGGGGGGCCACTGTGATGTTTTGTCCTGCGCGTACGACGTTATCAGCAGCCGTGTTGCCATTTCGCGAGGTGATTTTGCACAATTTTCTACAATATATGGTGATGTCCTGTGGGGATGGCTTGCAGCAGCGGTCGCGAGGGCAGATGGCTCTAGCCGCCGAGGCCTTGTTGCAACGGCGGCCTGCTACAGGCACGAATAGCACTTTGCAAGCGTACTTGGCCTATAGCTTTTCCAGATAGACAGCGGGACACTATTCGACGTAACAATAGCATGCCGTGCTTCGTCCATGGTACCCATAGAAAACTGCAGCCGAGGGAGAATAGCCACTGGCAGAGCAGGAACAGATCGCCTCTTGCGCATCTGCTTTGGAAACGAATCCGTCTTCCCCGCCACGAACTCCCTTCCAGGCGAGTGGTGCTGTCTGTTCGTGTGTTTGCGTCTCTATGTGTGCGGGTTTGCTGACGATTGTGCGAGCCGTGATGCAGATGGCATGCCGTTGATGATTCTGTTGTTGTTGTTGTTGATGATGAGAACGACGAACGACGAGGTTCTCTCGGCTCTCAGAGCGCCGGCTTCAGCCGGTGCCAAAGCGGGAACCTCCCCTGACGGCCATGTCGACGTCTTCGTGAAACGACGGTCGCTGTTGGCGCGTTAGCTAGATGGATCTTCCGCCTATCCGTTCTCGAGAGAAAGAGAGATAGAAAGACATATCCACGGATTCGACGGACGACTCGGCCCACAGAGAGCGCGCAGGCCGAGAAAAAAGGCGCCCCGCCGCCGGGGGAGGTTTTCAGCGCGAAATAAGTACGATCCGAGGAGACCCCCAGCGAAAATCCCGCCTCGTCCCGTCTGGCTCGATGCTATCATTGTTATTGTTGCTGCTGCTTTTGCGAAACGATACGGTGTTCAACGTTCGAGAGACGGGAAGAGCCGCACTGTAGCAAAGAGGGCCAAAATAGCAAGGCGAGGCCCACTACAACAGGAACACGAAGGGGATTATCTGTCTCGCCTTTGATCAGCTGACCGCGGAATATACCGTATGACGGAACTTCGCCCGAGCTACTCCCTTCATATACATGCACCACGTTACCGGTGGATGCGACTTGAAGCAGAAGCGCGGCGATTTGCGTTATTTTCGAATAGTGTCAATTACTACTGCAATTTGAGAGATCTGGCGTTCTCCCCATGTGGAAATCATCCTTGCCAAATTCGTTTGGTTTCGTCCCCGACGCGGGACGCTCGACACTAGCTATTAATTATAGATACTAGTTATTAATTACTAGTGATTACTAGCTATTGATAATAACGCTAGTTATTAACGATAGCGAAACACTCAGATAGCAAGTCAGTCTACCTACTCGGATTCGTCTCCTGATTATCAAGCGGTCCCGAGCGAGAAGAGCCGAATCTCGAAAACGGTGCTCACAGAAGATCTCACCCGAGTTGCACAATCCTTCTGGATAAATAAGTACCTGTATTGGTACGAGGAAAATCTTATGAGCGTCGGTCGTGAAGGGGTGAGCGGGAGTCGGTTACGTTATCACATCGCGTATACACTATATCATCGTGCTTTTTCTCTGTGATCTCATTTTTCACTGCGAGACAACCACCGGAAAAGCACCGAAGGGTGCAAGTCCGAAAAGTTTCTCCGTAAATCAAGCGCTCCCCGCATATCTACACAGCGGGGTAGAGAAAATAGCTATCATTCTCTTCTTGCCTGTCCAGCAGCAGAGCGACCGCTCGACCTTTTAGTGTCGCGTCTTTATGAACGGGCAAGCGCGCCGCGGTAGGTTGAAGGGTTGATGTTTCGGAACAATTCGCATCTGTAGCGCTCCCACTGTCGCGACTGTTGATCATCAGAACACTCGAGTGACACTGATCTCATGTCCGTTCGTGTTTCTTCTCGCTTTGCATTCAAATTTCAACAGATTCGACTTTCGAATAGTGTGGTAGCTTTGCGCTACCCCATGTTCCTCGGACCCCGGTGGCATTTGTCTTAGCGATGGCGCGTTGGTATATATTAACATATACCTTCTTTCATGTTCTACGGGCTGTCGTAGATAACTTCCTTGTCCTTTATTTAAAATCTATCCATATATTTTCCTTTGAATGAAGTAATAATAAATAAAGAACCCAACATCTTTGAGCAGAGTTCAGGTAAGTCTCAACTCGTTCATGTGTTTAAAAGACGTACTTGACTCATCTGGATTAAATAAGGGAGAAATCACCCTCACGTAGTGCGGGTTTGATGTCGGTTATATTAGTAATGCTGGGTAATCATAAATGTAATGCCTAAAGCTTCAGCGGGTCCAGTGTCCTAGGCTGACAATTATGGGAGGCTTAGAGGAGAATCGGATTAATTAATTAATCTGTTCGCGGGGGTATATGTAAATCAAGGTAATATTTCTGTACAGCTATCCGTATTAGTGTGTATGTGTCATACAGTAATTTTGAGGGGTACAAAGATTCTAGTATAGTAGGCCCCAAAAAATTTCATACCAATTTCAATATCGAGTGATGAACCCCAGATATGGCTAATTGCCACTATGATACCGTACTAAATGCGCTATATTTACAAAAAAAAAAGCAAATGGTAGTGAAAGTATACAAAAGTACGTCATCTGTAGCCGTTGTGACAGTTCAACACTAGCTTCTCAAATCTGCTCATGCTCGACGAGGTTCCGTATTTACTGCATATTTTATGAAAGGGGTATAGTACCGACTTATTTTAGGACATCAATAGCCAAGCCCAATCACAACAGAAAGGTCAAGTCAACTACGAATAAAAAGAAATCATATATTGCCTGCATAATTTTTGAGAAATTATTTGCATATCGTATTTTCGCTTTTATATCATCTCATGGTTAACGGGAACGGATCCGACGATGATCAACAAACGTAAAGGCGCAAGCATACAACTAGTTGATATGGTTCTGGGCTGGGCATATGCGTCGATCCTTGTTTGTATTTTGAGAGGTTACAAGTTGACTTTGCGCTCGCTTTGCGTACGAGTCTATAATAATTTTAATAGGTACAGCAATTCTCACTTAGGTGTTCGCCAAGGTGGTTGACTTGGGCCGATTCTATTTTGTTATATATATATATATATATATATATACATTTTTTGGTAGATGATAAAGATTCGTTTCCCACAATATAGATAATTACTCACAAACCATACACTGACAGCCTACAGCTATGTGGTTTTTCTAATGTTCCAAGATCGATGTGTCGGCAAAAAACCTTTGTCTAGTTGCCTATGTGTTCCAAACGAAGCTGAAGCTCCACGCACGTGTTGTGCTTATCCTATTTCCATATAACATAATGATTCAATGCTTAGCGAGCATGTAATAGAGTTTCGCTGCCAAACTAGGGCATAGGTCGTACGGTACGTGCCCGCGGGTTAAAGACACATTTCGAATCAAAGCATCGTTGTAGTTCGGGATAAGCGGTCGTGTCCTGGCCATTTTCAAAGCGGATATCGTTGTAACCAGCAAGTCGCTCCGCGCCGTATTAGACGTTAGCGCACGGCGACTATAAGCAGGGAGCGATACATGCATGCCTGCAAGACACATATAGATTTTATGTCTTTGCAAGTCAGGAATTCGCCCATGTCAAAAAGGAAGCAATAACATTTTACAAGGCGCCTCGAGTTATAGCAGTAGTGTCCTAAGAGCGACAGGCAATGTTCCGTGTGCATCGAGCGAACGAACGGGGTAATCAAAAACGGCTCCTTCCCTTAAGACGAGCCCGAGTGTGATGGGGGCGTCCATTGATCTGGATTAGGAATTATAAGTCAGCTTGAATTTCCACACGGCTCAACGTGAATTTAACCCCCCCTCCCTGTGCAAAATAGTCAGTTGCGATACGAATGGCTTCGCGATGAGGGTAAACACACGTTTAGTTTAAAAAAACGTGCCAGAATTAATTACTTTTAGTATTGACAACGAATAAACATATCCATATGTTAATAATAATAATATGCAGCTGACACAAATCAAACGATTCCATTGTAGGCGTGTTGCATACAAAAAACAATGGCGTGTTTTTGCTGTCATCAGTTCACTTGAACTATCTAATGTTTGTTTACGTATTAGCACACATCATTGGCAGGTACGTCAACACACAAGCGCAACTTGCTGTGAGGGCGACTTCACAACGACGTCACGGGTGTTATTTGCTGTGCGCCTGTAATGCATCTCTCAGACGAGCTCCTCGTCCCCGCATACTAGGCGATATTACCTTCTGTGTGGCAAAAGATGAGTGCGCAAAACAAAGAAAAAATTGCCACCACTGACTCGACCAGATATGAGTCATGCGATATTGATTCTAGCCTTTGTAAACCACTTAAACTAAAACTCAGTCTACTGCCACAGGTCTCTGTTACCGGGACTAATTTCACACACCGGACTGGGATGTGCCTGGTTTTTACAATTATTTTATTTGTTCAGATTGTCCTGATTTGTGTTTTAAATCAGATTATCCTGACCGTGTTCTGAGTCAGATTATCCTGACCTTGTTTTTACACACCTTTATCATATTTTTTTCTGCGAGAACTTAAGCATTGTTGAACTGCAGTTCCGAAAATAAACCTCAATTGAAATGAAATGAAAAAAACCATACGCGTTTTCTAAACCGGTCTGCTTAGCTGTATTATTTTGTTACTCGATCTGTATGTCTATAGTTGTATGCCAATGGATGAGAGGGTGGATGAGGGTACTCCTGGGGAGTATCAGATGCCTGAACTGTAAGATGTGAGAACTTTTTATTGTACAATATAGTAGTACCTTACTTTGCTCATGTAGGAATAACAGAAATAGCTACGGGCGAGAGGGAGTGAGTTATCTCGTTATTTCGGGTGATGATATTATTTATTATTATTATTATTTGAGATGGAGACGTCAAACTTTGTCTCGATCTCTTGGCTGTGATGACTGGAAGCCCAGACTATGTGACAACACAGAACAATGATCTACGTCAGACCACGGACCTCTGTTCACGGTGGTCAGTAGACCGCGAAGACTGCCGGAGGGTACCGTACGGACGATGTCAATACAAGCAAGCGACGCTGAGAGACGAAATCAATCGTTCGGCGCCCACGCGACTCCGCAACTAATGTCTATTCTAGGAGTTCGATGTTTCGGCCGGAAAGGGACCAGGTTCCGGAAGTAGGCACGATATCACCCACAGCAGCAGGAAACTCTTTCTCCGGGGATGGTGTTTTGTTCGAAACTGGAACGCCCTTCGTAGGCTAACCAGTAGACGCGGTCGTCTCCGATACGCATCGATAGAGGCCGCATACACTTAGCCATATGACGCTACGCGTTTAGACGGTTACACCACCGTCTCTGCCACAAGGCTGAATATGAGCGCAGCTGGCCCTACAGAGGTGTAGAGTAATGGTTCGGCAAACGTCCATGCGGAATTACGGAACATCAATATATATATATATATATATATATATATATGCTATCTGTTCGGCGTTTGTCTGTAGATTTCGATGCAGTTCTGTGATTCCTTTCTTATTCTTGGTTAGATGTTCTGTATTCGTGTACAAGTGTCTACTAGTGGAAATATGTTCGACGGAAAATGATGACGTTCTCGATGATAACAAACTTGGTTACACAATTTAAGTTATTTCCTTTATAGCACTCTAGAAGAAACACGTCAGTAACGTTCTATCTGCATTGCATGAAGGTTCATTGATGCTACGGTTATATCACAGTGCTTAGTCTCTTTGCTTTCGACGGAGCTGTGTGTTCTATACAACTTCAGCAAATTACAACAAATGAACGACTACGTCCGACCAATTTTCCGACACCAGTGGTGAGGCAGATAAATGCAGTCATTGGCTGTAACCAGCGTGCACCGTTTTTATCTTGCAAGTTTTCACAAGCCTTCTCGTCATAGAAGAAGACCGGAAGCGTGTCCATGATATGCTTCCCTGCGACGGAGGGTGTCTGTCTGGCAAGCGGACTTCTGATGTGAACTCGTTTCGAAGCCGTTCGTGTCTCTGGCCAACGGTACTCTGTCGTTTCTCGGCTCGCGTTCTCCGACCGAGTCGGGATATGCCAGTCTGTCCGCTGACTTCATCAGCTTAAGCTCTTAGCTCATCTATCATCACAGGATTCGCTCATTGCTGTCAGTTTTGCTACCATTGTTCGGGCGGCAGCTCGTGGTCGTCCAAGCAACCGAAGCCAACTGCTTCCGAACAGCCGGAAAGCGTGAGGCTCTTCCATGATTCTCTATTCGGATGCGTCCAACAGCTCGTAGTCGTCGTTATCGGCGCCGCTACGGTACGGTTCCGCTGGGGCGGGGGTAAAATTACAGGCATTTCTTCACCCCGCGAGTCAGCCAGTATTCGCTTCGCTTCGGCACGCTCACCATGTCATTGTAAGTTGTCGCTCGTGGTTGGTTTTGTCTTCTCGCACGTCCACAAGATCTCGACCGACCGACCGCGCACAGCAAGAGTGGTTTTTCCTTACGGCGATATAGGGCTACCTGTACGCGAATAGGTTGCTGATGATCTGAGAGAATTGCCATTTGCCGTCTGTTAGACCGTCTGTGTGGCTCGGGCTGGCTGTATGCTGGTCGGGTATCCCAGAGAGAAATGGTCAGATCTACAATGAGTGTGTGTGTATATGCGTGTGTGCGTGTATGTGTGGCTGTGCAGTGAGGAATATGAGGAGGCCAAGGGAAGAAAGCGGGTGCGTGGAAAGTTAGACTTGCGTGAGGTGTTTCATCAAGGAGCGGCGCAGTTGTGGAACGAATAATTTCGAGAAGGCTGGAAACACAAGACAAAATAACCCTTTGGCTTACCTACTATGCGCATGGATGAAATGGCAGGCCACGCCAGAGTGACTTCCAACGGTATGCTTGTATTGCTAACATTGAGCAAATCAAATCCTTCTTTGAAACCCATATATATATATATATATATATATATATAGACGGTTGTAGAAATATGTCATATATATATATATGTGTGTGTGTGGCCTGTCCTCTAGATTATATTACGTGTGAAACGGGCTTCTTCACATTGAGTCGGTGAATACGGATGACGTCATAAGTGATTGTACGGCGTATTTTTACAAACCGCCATCAAAGGCACTGACCGAATTTTTAATCCTAAATTCGAAACTTATGTGGTAAAAACAGAACATAAATTCTCCCCCAATGTTTCAACGCAAGGTGTGAAGCTAATTTCGTACCAAACTATCGAGTGCACGATACCTTCATATAATTATAAATGTGATTTCGCCCTTTCAGTAATGGTAAAAGCTCCTGTTGAATTGAACACGAGCGACCTCAGCTGAAATTCTCCGAATACAACGACGCTCAGCTCAACTTCACCGAGGCTCGGCTAATTGAATATATTACTTCGTGAATGACTACTTGTTATGCTAACTAAATATAGGGCAGGAAACGAATTCCGATAACGATTATAGAAATCTATACATGGAAATTGCGTTCGAATTAGGCCAATAGGAAGGGCTTATTTCGTATGAATACGAATAACAACGAACAAGTAGAGCTTAGTGTAGGAACATTCTCGTAGGTTGTGCATACATGGTCGTTTTCTCCAAATGACTGAGAACATCTATTTCACATCTACGGGGAACTCGCGTAATTCATGCGCACGTAACTGGACTGGGTGAACGGTGGCATACGCGTACCGTGTTCAGGCGGGGCCCTCGTTTACTCAAACAGAAAACTAGATTAGTTTGATCAATCATGTTGAGCGGCTATATACTATAGGAGAGTTTAAGTCAGCGACTGTTGCCTTCTTATAGCTATAGTTCCGATATAATGTGAGCTTGATTTTTGCAGTGGCCCTGAATCCGATGCAGCGAATTCGAAACGCTGGAAATGAACCTCTTGTCATGACCAACGTTTGCAATTGTCAGTATTCAATTTATTATATGAATGAATCGATTCACTGTGTCTATCGGCGATGACGTCGCCGGATTTTGGAACTGTGTCTAAGAACAGGATATCCTGTACCGCAGATAGTGCAAGTGTTGTACAAGCTCACTAGCGGTAGAGTGAATGGCCCATAGGACTGCTCGCATAAAGGGTCACGTTCGGTTGAACGTGGACACGGGAGGCGCCAGGACTATCTGAGGCTGGCATCATTCTAGGCAGCTATGATTGCCAGCTGAAGGTGGTAGGTTTTCTGCAACATTTCAAAGCACTTTATACCACGTGGGGGACGGCGCAAGGTTAGACGCCGAAGTACAGCGGTGATAACGTCATGGTTGGACTAGGTCCCCTACTGGACCAGGCTATGCTTACTGATCAGGACAGCCGGAAGTCACAAACGCTGCTCAGGTGACGACCGACAACAATGGGAACTGATTCAGTAAGAATGGACAGCAGCAGCTGTCACTTATTGCCAGACCCAAATCTCTGAATGACCACTGTAACTATTATAATAACCGGACTTCGATCAATGAATGGCTGATACATGTTACGTGAGCAAATAATCAGCGAGTACGACTCATGTACCCACTGAGATAGGTAAAGTTACTTCAGCGCCCCCCATACACTCCCATGACGACTGGAGATGGTGAGACGCGTGAGACCTAGCTGCTCTAGGCAGAAGTGACTCGGCCAAATGAGAGTGGGTGAATGACAACGCCTGCGGCGATACCTGTTACCTTGCACGCTTCTTCTGGTACTGCAGTGGTGCAGTTTGGCATTATGAGCAAACTGCACCACTGCTTAGAGTCAGTAAGTAGAAGAAGGAAGATGCAGAACTACAGAGGCTGCAGAGGTTACGTGGATCTACTGGACATAGTGTGGATGAGATATTTTCGAAGTTTTATAGAAGCAAGATACACACGCACACACACACACACACACATCCAACGTTGTTTTAGCAAGTGACATTTACGGGCAGGGCGCGCACCATTTCAAAAGCTGGGCCAAGCTGCCTAACGAAGACTTTCAGCCATCGAGAGTTTCGGACCATGTAATGTAATGCAAGTACGAAATCCGTCTGAGTGTGCCGTCAAAGGCAGACTAAGTATCATTTACGATAGCACACGAAGTCGGGAGACTCGAAATGGTCTTAGAAGATGCGAAAACTCCTCTTGAATCTCGTCACAGCTGCATGCAACGCTGCGGCTCGAAACGACCATCGAGGTCGTTCAATGGGCTGCATGAAATTTCTCGCGCAGTTTCGTTGAATCGCCATTTGGCAGCCGTTTTATCTCCGCCATTTTTCCGATGTGATGCATTTTCCTCTTACGTGACACTGCATAAGAACGTGGCTGGGAGAACCTTAGACTCTAGCATTAGCTAAATTGACATGATACTTTACCATGGTACACGTTATGGTTCACACTTCTCAAGTGTAGCTCTTTTGAAACACAGAATAGTTCGCATACTAGTGGTCTCTTTAGCATCATAATTGTAATTCTAATAGTTTCATTACGCATACATCCGTTTAGAGCAATTAGCAAATTTTAATAACGAATTAATTGTGTTCAAGATTAAGACTAGATTAACTAGTTCACTGCGTGGAAGACCGTTCCAAAGCAGGCGCGTGAGTGCGAGCTATTTGACAGGGTGAAAACTGGGTTGAATATGATATAATATAATGATATATATTTACATACGTCTAGCAAGATCTGGTAATGCCTTTTTAGCTGCCTTCGTCGTGGATGACACGCATGAAAAATGTGTTCGGCAAAAACGAACGAGGCATAAGTATTGTATTCAATATATGACGCGGGAAGCACCACGATTATTTTCAAGGTCAAATAGAGGCTCTTGTTAGTTATCTGTTGACCTTTGCGCTGTTTTCTGCCACCGCGCTGGTGTGCAGCCGTTGCAATGCTAAACATTGACGCTTACGTTGCTGCAAACAGGATATTGGACCTAACTCGTGCTTTGTACGTGTAACGATGCTAGCGCAAATGGTATGAGGGAGATACCGCAATATTTTACTCATTGGCAGACCTTCGGACAACGGGATGACCAGACGATGAGGGAGCTGGCTCGCTATTGCGTAGTATTTTTCCCTACCGGGAGTAAGCGGCAGATGGCACCTGGTTGATTACACCGGTACAGATGGCAGTGAGGTGAAGCATATGTTTGAGTATTTGTTAGCAACGAGTCGAGAATGTTACAGACCCCTCGATTAGGCGGGAAGGTCTGTGACGCCCCCTAGGGGTGAAGAGGCGCACACGCAAACCGACTAGTAGATAAGAGTTCCGCAATCGACGGTGGATCCCATTTCTGCGTGGGTAAAAACTCAGACCGGTCAACACTCTCTTTCTATCTCGTCCGAGTGCTGCTTGCGTTTGATTACTCGTGATGATGCCCGCTTTCCATGATAACTGTAATTGCCGCGAGGAAGAGAACGGCGAACACATGTGAGATTATTAAATCGCTCTGTGTGCTTGGAGGTGGCACAGGGATATGAGGAACCTACCTGTAAATATATTTGACATAGTAGCTTTTGCACGGGAGGTATCACTTCATCGACACTCACACGTTTATGCCCCCCGAATATATCACTGGGAATAGTTAATAATAATAATAATAATAGAGAAAGCATTCAGGTGACGCCGCGGCAAGGCCAGAGAATCGAACCTTGAAAAATGCAACAAATAAATACAGTTGACATTAAGGTATTGTATAGAGAACGAAGCAGGGCATGGTCCCTTTCGGTCTTGATGCACCCGTACACAGAACGATGTTTACTGCAAAATAGGATTAGATCGGTATAGGAGATTCTCTCGTAATTAGCTGCGATCGTTTCCCGATGACCGAGTTCATACTAAATGCGTGGGAGGTCTACGTTCAGTCTAAGCGAAGTACAATCGTCGAGGAAGAAATCTGTGAATCCAGCTCCACAGTCTATGCTGCAGGCCATTCTCCAGGTCTTCGGTAGACAACAGCCAGTCCAGCAGTTTCCCTCCCGCAGTTCTACCTAGACCTGTCCCTGAATAGAGGATTCATTTGTTTCATTTTGCCCTCACAGATCGCATCTAGTCAATAGTTACACACATTATATTTCCCCGAAGGGTAGGCGTACTCAGCAGTTGTTTCTATTATTCGTGATCGCAAAAAGCTAATCTCCTAGAAAGCTAAATCTAAAAAATCTATATATGTATATATATATATATATATATATATATCGACCGCCGTGGATAAATTCCTTGTATGATTACAAAATTCAATAAATAGTCACACAGATGCGGAGTGCAAAAACAAGTATTCGCATCATTCAGATCCCCGTACGACTGTCACCGTTCCTGTGTCCCGCCTCCCACAACGATTTCAATTATTTGTTCGATACGGTTTCCCTTCATCTTACTGGTAGGATTTGCTAGAGTCGCCAGCACAACAGGCTGACATAGGGTAGAGGTAGTGTAATGCAGGCTTATCCCTGTATCCCGCTTCTGAAGTCGTTCCTCCGACCCTCAGAGGTATAATGCGTTGCACTATCTTCGCTACGCATAGGGTTGGATCCAACGGAAAAAAACTCAAGCATTCAGTATTGTTAGTACAAAAAATTACTTATCATTTTTCGTGACTGTCAACCCAATGCGTCAACAATCGTCGAAAATTAATGAGGTATTCTAAGGAGAAAAATTTTCGAAATATATACAACTATAAAAAAGTAGATTTCTATGAGAAGTAGTGACTGTATGTTATTCAATTCTGACAATGTTCGGAACTCATTAAAAACGGATCCTTGTAAATGACATATATCGTATAAATATATATTTATGATTATGTGCCATTTACCGAACGAACGGTGTTATAAATAGAAATAGCATAAATAAAATACAGAGTTTCCTTTTTAGCACGAAAGTAATGATTGCTCAATCATTTTGTTCAAATGATGCGTATTAATTAAGATGATGGTTAATTGTATAGTAGAATTCCTTCACATATTCTCCAAAATGTCTATCACTATCATCAGCAAAGCTCAAGCTGCATCGAAAATACTTGACGCGCGTCTCAATATTTGGACACTTTTCCCTAACACGAAAGCAATACAAATCCACCTCTATTACGCCAATCAGTGTACGTCGGTGTGGTACTAACTGCGGGCAATAATTAGTCCTTCGGGGCATATACAAACGAAACTATAACAAATCTTGCCGCTGCAGCTCATTTGCGTAGTGATACACTATCCAGACGAGATCAGTGAATGATGGGGAATCATGTATTGAAAGGCTATTTAGAGTGGGGAAGCAAGGAAAATGAAGAATTCGAAATGTGGAGCGCGCGGGACCAGTACATACTTACCGAAGGACGAGAAGATGAGTCCGAGCTAGGTGGTTATTTCTGTGGATGTTGTCCTGTGTAGAGCCTGAATCGAGGCAATACAAACGCAGGGGGCTATTGACGACTCTCAGGGGAGCCCTTTTAACGGGGCTCCGCCTCGAACGCCTCTCACGTTGGCCAATTTTCGGGGGGTGCCTGCCACATAAATAACTTGTCTAGCCGTGCGCTCATGGTTACAAGGTATGTCGGCTTACTTATCCAGCCAGGGATGTAGTAATGGCATTTAATGCCTCTTGCTTTTTATGTGTAGTTAATGTATACGAATTGTAGTAAGACGTTGGATACGGGTTAGTGACCAGGGCAGTGACTATCGATATCGCGCAATGGGTGGGTGCACACTACTAGCACGCACGTACAACCGAACAATTGTCAAGGCGATCTGGCGTGTCAACTAAGCCTTGATGGGGTGAGCTGAGTTATAGCATTATGCAAGAGGTGGGCGGTAACTATTGTACTTGAGATTAGTTCACTGAAGCGTATACGTAGCAAACCGACTTTAGCGTTTTCCCATCTCATAGCCAGTGATTGGACGACAGAGCCAGTTTTTCCAAAGTATAAATCTCGTGCCTCTCTTGCTACTGGACGCTCAGTGATATGGGCCTCTTCCGCTGAATCCGATTCAAGCCAACCAAAATCTGTAATCATTGCTTTGTTGAATAGCCCTACTTATTGAATATCTAAAGTAGACCATGACACGCCTGAACCGCAGCGATTTTCCGTCTCTTGTTCATGAATTAGTATGTGTCAGTCCATAAGACTGGCGGTGCTTGTTAAACACATTCATCATGGAGTAACTCGAGCCATGGCGATTTCAAACATATGTTATACAAGTACAGCTAAATACATTTTTCGGGCTAACTCGCAGCCAACTTTCTTTGGGTTCTCTGCCCAGAAAATTGTAACTGACGCTTGTTAAATAGACAATACATCGCTATTACAGATATATTTGAAATGTTATCCTGATTGTCTTGTCCATCTATGTCCTGACCACACACATTTGCGTACTGTGTCAGCTATATAATATATACAATTTCGCTAGGTCAATATTTTGCAAAATGTCACTTCTGTCGCAAAACCAGCAGCAGACAAGCAACCGATGTTCCATGGATGAACACCCACGACATACGTGGGGCAAATCGAACCAGAACTCCTTCAAACAAGAATTCGGGGCGAGAAACGGGAGAGAGACCAGACAACCCACAAAGCGAGCGGTGGGCTGGGCCGTTTTGGTTGAAGCGACCATGTGCGGATATAAACACTGTATGCTGTATGTATGGTGTGAGGATGCCTCCGAAGTTAGAGGCACAACATGCTGAAGGGTGGGCTAAGCGAGGCTGAAGCCAATTAGCTGCTTGGTCTGTTTGATCTGCATCAGTTGGCGTTTCCAGGCTGCTCCAGCCAACACATGCAAGTTCGCAGAGGAAAAATGCTGGTCTCTATCCACTACCTCGTTTGCCATCAGCGTTTGGCATCGCCCCGTGCTCGAGGGGGACGTGGCTCCAGGGGCGTGTGGGGTACGTACAAAGAAGGCTTTGGCGACGCCATCGGCGCCGTTTACGATACGCGGATAGCTACGCCGACGGGGTACAAGGGAGGCGTGGTACAGCACGACGATGTTGATTGCACGAGACGATGCAGCTGGGGGCGTGAACAGAGGGCAGTACAGCTCCACAGCGTTGTCGACGACGCGTGCCTCACTCACTTCTCACGCTACACAACGACTCGAGTCAAACTCCTGCGGTCGAGCCTTACTTCTTCGCTTAACTCCTGTGGCTTGAGACGCAGAAGCTTCTGCTAAGTAACGCCGGGCGATCGCCGCTGTTTCCGATCGGCAGACCCTCTCGGCCAAGGTCTCGGCCATAGTAGAAGGGAGTTCCTAAATGTGGTGACCGGCGTTGGTATATTGGAACGACGAAACATCATAGAGGCTTGAGATTTTACCCTGTCACCAAATGCCCACTTTGACTTATCCGGCAGAAAGAAACCTGCACGCTTGTAAGTGATAAGAATTAAAGATAAAATAAAATATATGTATATATACGTGTATGCATATATGCAATATAATCTCCTTTATTCAAAGGATTATAGCAAATTTAGTGGCGTGGTCCATTCGTGTGTGCCTTGGAACCAGAGGACAGGTTTTATCCTCACCGTTGCCCATTTACATTTGGGGGTACGTCTTATGAAGGAATGCAAGAGCAGTACCATGGAAGTTACATGTTAGCTGAGAGTCAGCCGGAAAACTGTCATTGTATTACATATTTAAGGGGCTTTTTGTGGACGCAGCAGGCGTATTTATGCGCTCTATGCGGAGTACTTCAAGCGTCCGTCTTTGCATCCCACGGAAGTCGTGTTCACCATCATCAAACATATGAGCAGGGGATCCTTGCTTAGATAAGGTCGCCATACAGGTCAACAACTATATACGAAAGTTAATGTACAACTGTTTTATATAAGATTCGGACCTCTTAACAACTATGGAGCATCGGAATATCGGAGGATTTTGACCCCAGGGATGGTTCGGTTGTTTAACATATAGGTGGTGATGGATCTGTCGAAGGGGACGGCCGCGCACTTAGGCACTGGCATAACATCCCGTTCTCCGCACACCACTTTGATATTATAAAGCTGGCACACAGCGGATGGGGCTATCGACGGTCATGTTGATCGTTCAGGGTTCGGCAGTCCCCAAATCTATACTTTGGGTGTCGCTTCCAAATACATTTTAGAGAGCACCGCCCCTGTCATCGCAAGGTCGGCGTGCGTCTTTTGAATACTCGGAGGGAAGACCGGTCCATGACGTCTTTACCTAAGTGCTGGGACGATGGCCACATGAGCAGATATAAACGAAATAGCGCCGAAACTGCTCCAACGTACATGCTCATATACATGCATAAACTTGGCGTTGTCCTTTATGACGCTCAGTATGCTCCCACGAACGAGGTCACTGAGCTGGACTTCAACGACGAATATTCAAATTCGTTTTTGGTGATCAAGAGCCTGATCAGAAACGTCATAGTTATAAAGCCGTTTCTATCAGAGAAATATGGTTTCGTAAATAAAGCTTCCGTTAGGTATACATGTTCAAACGGGCGTAAGGGCAATGAACTTAAAATAGGACAATGCAGCTCGAAGCCTGAGAACGCAGGAGGAAGTATATCGTGCATGATGGACTAATTCACCGCCTCACCGCAAGCGGAGCTTTACCATCTATGTTTGGAGGGCTAGACGACCGGCCGATGCCACAAGGAGAGCCTGACAGGAAGCCAAGGCGTTCGCGCGTCGTTTCGTAAACTGTCCGAACGTTTTAGAATTAGCCCCTTTTCCCGTAGAGCGGTGGCGCTTTTTGTCCAAGAATGCATGATTTGCAGGAGCCAGGTGTGCGCCATGAAAATGGGATGTATCACCAGTGCCCACCCCTGACCATCAGTGTGCTCTGGTTGTACTGGATGTTATGAGACCCCGCTCGCCTACACCTGGGTCCAAGATACCCAGACAAGAGCGGACAGCCGGAGGCCTAGGGTCCAATTCCCGGGCAGTTACAAAGAGCCGCACCACAAGTTGGTGGTCAGTGATAAACGTAAATTTTTATCGTCTGCGAACATTATAGATTAGAAGGGGATTATGAACTGCTCGCAGCCGAAATGGAGTGATTCGCCTGGGATTCAGAACACATGCAAACACTGAACATTTTTGGAAATTCGAGTGAATATTATTCTGTTCCACTATCAGGTTGAATCAGGTAAAGGAAACAAATCACCCTATATGATTAGACTTCATCGGTTTTTCGAGCTGACCCTCAGCTGTTCCCCTATCTGACAACCCTCAGCTCTTAACCTATGATTAGACTTACTCCAATTGAAGTTTATATAATTTAGGTTCGATAGTGGGATTTCAGAAGACATCTTAGGGGGAGCGCTTGAGTGCCAGGTATCAAGTATAGGGCGTGGAGAGTTGTGGCCTAAAATAGAATCGGCCGAGACATTGGGCATCACTGCCGTTCCAAGGAAGTGACCTGGAAAAGTCTCTCAACTCTCCTGTTGCACAGCTAGCGGAAAATGCTCTGTGGCTAAGCCTTTAGGTACCAAGTGGTCCCCGGAGGACGGAAACTGAAAGCCATGTACTAGTATCGGGCCTACATTTCTAACCAGCAGATGCATCAATGCCAAGAATGGATTTCTGTTCACTATGTAGAAACCCTTGTATTCTGTCAAGTCAGAGGGCTAAGCCACTTTAGCCCCATGATGATAGCACCGTTGATGGGATTAACCAGGATAAGATAGGACTATCATGTGCCACCCTTAAGTAAGTGTCGAACAGAAATGTATTTGGCCAGGGTCCTTTACGACCTGTGACAGTTACGATAAAGGAAAATGCTCATCATTATATTCGTGTAGCATAACAAGATAAACATAGACGGTGTGAAGCTGATCTGCTTTTCAAACTCTGCATGTTAAACGTCGCATTCGACTCGCAGGTAGGTCGTCCTTATTGACTCCGTTCGTTAGGCCTGCTTACTAGCGTTTGTTGCAGCGTCCAACAAGATGTCCTTGTTCAAATTTCTAGACGATTAATTGTAGTACGTCGTGCTACTGGCTTTGCCCACTCCGTAGCTTAAACAATATACGCACATGTTACGCAATAATAATAATAATTGTATCAAAATAATATTTGTTTTTGATTGTGGGTAGTCTAAGTGTCGATGTTACCGCGCGCTTGAGTTAAAACGGGTTGAGTAGAACCCTGGATGGTCTAGTGGTGAGCATCTTGGACTGCTAGACCAGAGGGACGTGTGTGTTGGGTTCAAATCCTGTCAGACGCGGAGAATCTTTGGAGTCCTTTCTCATGGTTCTTTATCTGAAGAGTCTTGCCAGGTACGAGTAAGGAAGAGAATAAGCAAAGGTGGTTCCGACAGGTCCTCATAGTAATACCTAAAAGGTCAAGAGCTGAGGCCTGTCTCATAGGGGAAGAGCTGAGGGTCAGCTCGAAAAACTTATAAGGGTTAAAACGGGTCGGCTTTATTTACAACTTTTAATTGATCATTTGCGACCTTCGACATTTGGTATCTTGCTAGTGGCTTTTCTATGAGGTCCAAAAACTGGTTTGTATAATTTTGCTCAGGAGGTTTCCGTAAAGGAACCGCCCTCCCCGGTCACCCAAACACAAACATAACAAGTTGTTTTATGCTACTGTAGTTGCACGACAGACATGAACATTGCTTCCACAGACATTGCTATGACAATGAACTGGCCCAATTCAAATCGTATCGGGTCTCGCAAGTGGCTGACTTTGATAATAATTATACTGAGTTTAGCGACGTCCAGGCTCAACGGCCGAGCCCCGTGGCGTGGTGCATTTGTGTGCGCCTCGCAATCGGAGGAGACACGTAGGTGCACGGGTTCGATCCCCACCGTTGCACATTTGCATTTAGGGGTCCGTCTTACGAAGCAATGCTAAAAGCAGTACCGTGGACGTTAAATGTTGGCTGAGAGTCAGACCGAAAACCTCAGGCCCAACGATCTGTGCTAAGCCGGCATTTGTCGTAACACCTTCGTCGTTTTGTATTATAAATCTATCATACATTCGCTATATTACAGATCACTCATGACCTCAACAAAATTCTAGGAATATTGATAAATAAATTCATTCCATGAACATCAACATAATCCACGTAACATCAACATGATCCACATGTTTCTTCGCTTATGCATTTATAAAGCTCATTCTGAAGGCATTTGAAAAATTATATGACTCGACCTCTCAGATCTCCTAATACCCGTAGAAAGAACATGCCTCTAGAACACGTATTTTCCGTTGCAACTCTCACTAGTGCACTGCTCGACCAGACTTAGGGTATAAACGTGTATCCAATCTTCCATCCCACAATGCGTTCATCTATATACATTCATTTTATAGATTCTCTGCATTCTAGCTAGCACACGTAGATCTCTCCATGAAGGGAGGAAGAGTGAGATGTCGTTTTACGTGGTCATCATTCGCCTATCAAAGTCAGGCTCCCCCAACGTAATTACTGCACTAATATTGCCAGTGGAAGCTGCCATTTGCACTCATAGTACGCTATACGTCCTTTGATCTTGACGGGCTCGTTTCAAGGTGGACCCAGAAACCAAGTTTCAGCTATCGACTGAGCAGGATATGTGTTGCAGGAGATCTTTCTTTTCGGTGGGATTACAGGCTGTACAGATCAGCGCGTCCTAGTCCTCTTGTACATCATTCGGAGCCTTCTCTTTGCCTAGGCCGCCTCGTTCACTGTTTGACGAAAGGCGCCGACCTGGTCAACATTAGCAACGCGAGAAGGATGCTGTCTAACGCAACACATTGCCGTCACCTCGACGCGAGAGAAACAAATTAAAATTGTTGAAATTGCGACGGTTGCCCCTAGTTAGAGGGCGGATTCACTGATGCGGCCTCAACACTGCTTGCCACCTTGGTGGGATATGTTCCAGGTAGCAGGTTGAAACCCTGCCGTGACTCGCCTCAGAGAAGTGTGGATTTTTCCTCTCGACATCTCTCCTCGTAATGCCGCCATATGGATAAGTACCGAGAAATGTCTGATAGGCGAAGTGCTGGGGTCCTTCAGCCGGGAACGGAAGTCCTTGCCACTCGAACGCCTGTTACACTTGACTGGGTTACGTACGGGAGGACCTGCACACGGGGAATGCAAAGTTTTATTCAGCTAAAGGTCTAGCTTCATCACGCTCTGTCCTTACGTTTAATATCAGCCCGGCGTTAATCAGGTCGTTTTAAGCGATGAGATCGCCTGTCTGGGTTTAACTTCTCGGTACCCCTATCAAGGAATTATACCTATTTTCTTTATAGTGCACCAATAATTGTTGTCGAAACTTAAGTAGGCCTAAGGGACCGATAGATCAGCTCAATAGACCAGGTATCGAACATGTTTTGCAAACAAGGCTGTGGATCTGCAATGTCGGACCTGATTTGCATGAGTCTACTCAGTTTCTATTCGACGCTATAGATTTAGTTCATTCGATCTATTTCTATTCACGTTCTAAACGAATGTACAGGCACGAAGGGATTAGGGGAACTTAGGGTATGAGTACTTAAGGCAAGTTTGATAAAACGATATACCGCAACTCTGAGCACCTGGCACCTTTTGGATGCACCTGGGCAGCCTTTTTTTGCCTTTGTTTTGCGATACAGTGCTAACAATTAACAAAGCTTTATGGCGCGATACTATAATCAACAGGGGCGAGCAATGCGTGTTGTGTGTCGCTGTAAATTATTATAGAATACACGGTTCGGATTTCTCAAATATAATGGGCGATGATCGATAGTGTACCAGTTAGGCAACAACAACCAGTCTCGTCTTTGCCGCGGGGAGCTACGTTCTACGCCGTAAGCTCACTTAATTCACAGCTAGGTGGCATACTTGAGGGATACCATGTATGCTAACATTTCCCCTATACACAGACGCCTTCTCAACCATGGGCGGAGTCGCAGTACAGAATCGCAACTAAACGTTTATTAGCTCCCAACATATTGCTACCCATTCGAACGCGAATGTACATCCCGTACAAAGAACGTAATCTTCGTCCGAGGGTCCCTTGCGTTGTAAGACTCTAATATTAAAGTTGCAGCGCAGACAATGTGCGCTACACATACGCGAACGTGAGTGCATATTGTCTCAAGTCTTTCGTCGGCCTGAGGAGATCGATGACAGGGCCCTCGCCAAGGGCAAAAACTCCAGCAGTTACTTCGGTGAAAATGAAGCGCCTGCACCTGTCAATAAAATAACACACTGTAATGCGAAGAGGTATAGACGAGAAGGCAGATAACCTTATATTTTACAGGCTGTGCTGTTTTTTATTGCTGTCGCCTCCTGCCGAAGCTGAATTTGCCTTCCCCAACACATGTTCTTTTGTAGGCTCCCCATGAACTTGCTACATCTTAAATCGGCTGTCTCCAATGAGCAAGTGCTTTGCCTATATCGGCAACTGAAGTGTATTATACAATGAGACGATCGTAAGCTCACCTCTTAGCTTCCGAGTACCAATCTGACCTTCAGTCATTGACCTTTAATAGGCTTACCGGTTCCGTACTACGTGCGATGTGTCTATTAGCAACAAGCAACGATTCCCAAGTGTAATCTGCAGAACACAAGGTCCAGAAACAAGTGGGTAGTGCAGGATTGGAAGTCCTGAGTTCGGTAGAAGGACAATGATCCGGGCGAGAATTTATCACAAGAACAACTTTGTTTTCGGTCAATGACGCGCTCGATACGCTAATGCGATAGGGCATCAAAACATGTACAAGCTTGCTATATTATCGATCCGGGCAGACACGGTTAAGAATATGATGACGAAACATCTAGGTTCCACGCGTTTATTCAAAGCAAGAAGATAGATATTATAAATAGACTTGGTGCCAACTATTTATCCACGCATCCGTTAATGAATCATGTTCCTTGCTAATTGGAGTACGAAATACTCTCTCTCTCAGCGGTTCACTTCATCCAAGTGTTTTAGCATCAAGTAACAGAATACTGTGGCGTAGCTTAGTGTGTTAAATATGTATCCTCGTTGCATCTCTATAACATTCGCCTAAGCTTTTAGTACGAACAACACTGATATCTGCTTCATAGCTGCTTCTGGTATGGCTATTGATATGTCATTCAGATTTACCCTGAGTCCTTCTCTTCGTTCAATCTCTACCCAACCCCCTATCATGATCTCTATCTCACCAACTGTGCGTTACGACAGTTATGTAACTGGGCATGCTAGACTCTATTCGCATCTATGGGTTGTCCTGCTAAGGTTGGAAACCACCTGTCGAGCATGGTACTGCTTACCCATGCGCCTACCAACAACGCTGGTCAAGTTGAGGGCCTCGATGTGGGACATCGTCACTGCGCGAATATCCTTACTATGCGTTGGCCACCACCAACTGCTTCGGGTGGTCAATTTGTAGTCCACCGTCCCGCCTTTCCCCTGCACGCAGGGAGAACGACACTTGACAGGTCATTCAGAAGCACTTCAAACTGGCTGAGAACATGGTTACCGTTCGATGTTTGTAAGCTGGCCAACTGAGTGAAAACATGAGTGGCCGCTCAGTAGTGTTGGACAAACGAGACTTCCTCTGGCGGTATCCGCTGAAGTTGGACACAATACCTTTCTGGATAGAAAGTTCTACTCAACCTGTGTCGAATCCACGAAACGATTACAAAGATGATAACAAATTATTTTCATTTAAGCTTTACAATGTCCCCCCCAGTACACGATGTCCATTCCTACTCTGCTTCAAACAAACTAAGCTAACTACTGTTCAACCACTGTTCGCTGCTCGCGTCAAATAAATCCCTCTCATTCTTCTTCGCCCTGTGCTATCTCTCTTTCTCTCTCTCTCTAAGCGAAAAGAGCAAACGAGAAATGGGACTTCGCAGATATTGCCGCTAGGACACCATCGATCTTGTGGCAACCGTAAAAGAAGAATCTCGCCCTTCTACGAGTTGCTTTAATGGAACGTGCTTGGTCGAGAGCTAGGCTGTGCCGTGGACTAGTGGCTTAGAGTGGGGTGAGGTATTCCAGTCAAGTGGAAATGCATAGCCACCGCCGACGCCGCCCTGATAGTGAGAACGGCGTTTTCCCCTAATACTTCTTCTTCCTGTCGCCCGGGCCCGCAAGAGATAGATAGACAGAGGGACGTGGCGCAAGAGAAAGAAAGAGAGGAATGAAGAGAGCCTCAAGGAGCAGCGTTTCGGTGCAACGCCGTGTAATAAAAGTCGTCTGCTCCGAGACATTAAGGCATTTCGTGGCACCATCACACCATTACCAGAGAAGGCGAACGGGTGGACCCTAGAAGGAAGGCGAAAGCGTATGTCGAGTACGGGGAGGAGAGAAGCCCATTATGATTGAAGCATGAGGGCTGTTTTCTATGCAAATATAGTAATAGCATACGCGCATGCTAAAGTGCTTGATAATTTAATCGATCGATTTTGGTCCTGAAAAACCAACACCTTTCATATTAGAAGAATAATGCTAATCAATAGTGATAGGTAGATCAAGACCGGTAATACACTAGGTCACATCTAGCGCATGACCAAACCTCTTACCTATGATACTGGAAGCATTAGACGTTGTTTAGCGTTGAGAATAGTCAACAATTGTGTGCAGGGAACGAATGCTTCAGTATAAAGACAGGCGCAAAGAAACTATCGGCTGTAGGCTAGTTGCAGCCTGAATATGGCACGAGGAATGAACGAGCGTTCGAGAAGTCAGACAAGTCAGACTTCCACATTCGCATTTCTCGCCCCATTGAACGAATTGTTTGTTTTCACTCAGTCAACTAGAGAAGATAATTGGATAATCCAGACGTGCACGGATGAGGTCGAGGTAGAAAAAAAACGATGAAAAATGTATCATCTGTTATCATTATGTCCCTTTCGAAGCTGTTAGCGTTCTGGGAACTGTCAACCGTGGGCCAGATGTGCTTGCAAAGTAGACACATACCGTGAAACTCTAAGCAGAGTAGTGCGTATTTTTTTATAGGTCATGAGTCGTGTGCAGGTTCGGCAAATGACACTGGTAGGCTTCGCTGAACGGCGCGTTTTTTTTGCTTCATATGCGGGGAATTATTAGTTTTGCTTCATCGGCTGGCAGCTTCGCCATAAAATATTATGCTTGCGGGTCCGGTCTGTAGTATAGACGACTGACACGTGCTATCTAAAAGCGCTCGCAAATGATAAACACTACCAGAAGTGTAGACCACCATAGGAACGATGGGACGGGCAGACACTTTCGGGTCAAACACGGATCATTTACGTAATGAACGTTTTACTAAAGGATCGTTGGTGGTAGTTTCGGAACGTTCGACCTCTTTCGCTACCAGCTCACTGGTAAACAGAAATCAGGGAACGCAATATCTCGAAGCGTGTGATCATGTTAGTTCTAAAATCAACGAGAAAATATCTTCGATTTACAACAATTTTGTGGGTTAACAATTGGCCCAAGGGTACACGTACCTCGTGTTAGAATTTAACCATCAGCAAGCGTATGTCAGCGCGCAGCCATCACTGTGGTGACCGAAGTCATTGATTATACTATACCCTGAAATATAATATCTTCCATACTATCGTAAACACTCGAGACGATCCATATTGGATGCAACGACACAGCCTATCGAGAAAATATTCTCCATGATTCCTCGAACCCTTCTAACATCGAATCGTTTTCCAGGGTGTCAATGTCAGGAGACCCTAAGGACTAGAAGGTAAATGGCGTACTGGTACAACACCCCCAAGGCCCGCATGCTTAGCATGTCTGTGGATTATTATTATTATTATATTTAGCATCAAAGGAGATATTGGAACAATAGAGTTCATCATCTCAATTTTGATGTTTTCCATTTGGATTGCATTTGAGGATGGATGATCTTTGGCATTATTGGATAGATATCACTGTAACTTGAAAGGAACATTGTCATGTGCGACTGAAGATTTTTAGCAAATTGGTCCCATTTGAATCTCCAAAGTCCGAAATTAGCCCGATCTGCTGTAGCACACATTGGCTGTTCACTTGCGCCGAAACTTCTCATTGTTTGGGAGTTAACACAATTTGCAAAATCCTTTCTCGCTACAAGTCTTGGAAGTCGACCGAATACAGAAATCGAAATAAATAGTTGTGCCTTATTCTGCACGAAAATATACTTTTTGCTTTGATGAACTTTTGCATTCCGACATGTTTACTCTCGTATTATGAACTTGAATTATAATATTAAATTATCATTATAAGAATGGCAATACCAGCTGTTCTATGAGGGACGGAGGGAGCTCCCAGATTAAAATGGAAAATACCGAACCACTTCAATTTGTGCATTGTGTTATTGAATGTTTCATTGTTTATTACTCCTTGAGAAGCTACGTGCGATTGATCCGGAGGCTCCTATCCGCTATGGCGGGTAACTGATGTCGCTGAAGGTCAAACACATTCTCGAAATCACGCAGTAGCGAATCGATCTTCACTTCATCTTTATGAATGTGGTACAGCTCGGTAACCTTGATGCCACAATGGGTGAATGTTTGGTAGTGCAAGGTGACGTGGAATAGTCGAAAACTCCAATACGAAATACTGAAGCGAACAACGGAGAAGAGCCAACGCGAGCTGTTATCGCTATGTTAAGATAGCCAGCAAAGGAAGGCTGAAAATTCTATTTGTATAATAGTTAACATTGGCCACGTTATATTGTGTGTCACAGGTTTTTGAAAGGCTCCACGAGCAATACGCGAGGAGCTCATCGTTGTGCGCTGAACCACCCGTTATGAACACTTACGACGACGACGACGGCCGGAGAACGTTCTCGTTTTTATTGCTGTTCTCTCAACTCAGCCTGCGCATAGGCCACATTGTCTGAGCGGGCGGCGGCGGCGTGTGCTTTGCATCAGTAACAACTTGCACAGCAAGTACAAAAGCGAAACAAAAAAACGCCACAATAGTTTTAGCAGGGAGGCGGAGACAATTCGCTGAAAAAGGCGTACGCGTGCGAAAACGAGATAGGAGCGAGCAAAGTTCATTAGCATAGAATAGCCCGGACCCACCTGACAGGGGATTACGGGACGAGACAATAGTCGATAGGGCGCCCATTCACAGCGAAACTATATTCATGCATCTTAGAGCAGTGCGGCGCTTCTCTACGGAGAAACTAGGGCTGATTGAAGAATTCACCAACAACACAATGCAAAACGTTTACCATTCGTCCGCGTCTGTGTTCGTCAGGTCCAACTGTTTGGGTAAAGCCCATGATAGCTACCGATTATCAGCAAGCGATTTCTGATTCCGAATTGTTGTTTGTAACTGCAGGTTTTGTTCGAAATGCATATGTATTACATCGAGCACTATCCAAGACATTAAATCCAACAGACATCTTAAAAGGTAAATTGAAACTAAATTTTGTCAGGAAACTGAGTTCTACCGAAGGTGCTCTGTATATTGAACAAACATTTTACTAAATCTGCCTTTCGTTTACAGTTCGCGTTGTCCACTTGGGGGTTGCCTCCTTCGTCTGGTATCATAGGTGGAGCTAAATCCGAGTCACCTTTTGACACCAGTATGATCTGTGTGTCTCCTAAGATGTCAGTAACAGCAAGGCACTTTTTTCCTAGCACATTCGAGGACTGCTGCGACCAGCTAAAAAATAATAATAATCACCAGACAAGCCATGACTATATTATCAGTGTAGTATGTTTGTTGGCTACAAGTCTAGAACTTATCGTTGCTTTAGTGCAACAATTTTCAATGTCGAAGCGAGTCTCAGCATGTAAATACCAACCATGAAACGAAGAACTTTGATTAGTCAGTACTCCGAGCGTTCGTTTTGTTCCATGCTAACGTGATTCACACTGGGTAAGTCACAAACTTGTAGGCCTGGCTTTTCAAATCTGGATTTCCAAATAGGCTGCGTTGTTTCTAAAGGGAACGCTCTCGGAGCTGAGTACGGCCTGCAGAGGCTTAATTCCGTGAGCGCAATTGCCAACCCGAGGAGAAGTCACACCGATGGTTTGCTCATTGCTCTCTCCAGCGTGTGTCCAGCTTTGTACGCCGACAAGGGCTCCCTCGAATAATTTAGCCGATTGTGATTGGAACGTCAGAGCTAGACAGGAAGAGACCAGAGTCGTACAGTCTAGTGTTGCACACAGAATCTTTTGAAACGATGGCCCTGACCTTGGTATAATTGTACGTGGCTAGCCCATTCGGATTTTCCGAATCTGGTGAATAGACAGCGCCATATCACTGTGCCCTAAACGGATCGAGTTCATGGAAAGCTTCCGGTCATCGTCCGTATGCATTAACGAACATCAGAGCTGTGACACAGTAACTTGGTCCAGCGCCTTCAGCTAGCGCTCGCGTCTATGGTCTATCGTCAATATGTAGGACATGAAAGGGCGTCATCTTGGCCATGTCTCGCCAGTAAAACTCTACATTGGAAGCAATCATAAACGCAGCTGTCAAATCTCCGGCGGAATTACACGGAATGGAACCAAGACCAGAATGGGAACGTGGCAAATTGGTTAGTAGAAGCTTTCTTACAGTTATAGAGTTAGCAGAAGCTTTCTTACAGTATTCTTACAATTATATAATTTAGATATTCAGTGGAGCATAGCCGGGTAACAAAAGCTGGTATAGTCTCGAGGTTTAATATCGTCACAAAAATAGCGAAAAATTGTGATTGCGTCAAGGTGGATTCCAACAAAGACATGCATCCATGAAGTGCATAATACTGCAATAGCTCAGTTGAGATATTGAGTTAGAAGGTGGCACATGCTTGCAGCCTCTGTCTCTCTCTCAATCAATGGAACACCGCTTCAAAGTTTGAGGCATACATTACCGAATAATTGTTTGGAGTTGCTGGAAGCAACGTTGTTCTCGTCAGCTCCATTACCATATTATTATTATTCGATCTTCCATCATCTAGTAACAGGTAATAACGATATTCATAACTATCTGCATTATAGTGTTACTCATAACAACCTGCATTATAGGACCCCAATGGTTCCACGTCGTGCTCGCAATTCGGGTAACGGACCCCAAAGTACATTATATCTTCCTGATGATCAATATATTGTACACCCTTCGACGACTTTCATACGTCAAAAATTAGGATTTTTTAGCCACAGGAAATTCAAAGCACGGAAATAGGAATTGCACGATATGATACCATAATGGTGCACAAACATGGGCCATACGAAGAATCGACATATTTTATGACTATATTATCATAGTCATAATGTTACAGCAATAGCATTCACATCATCATTTATACAACCATATAAACATATATATATATATATATATATATATATATATATATATATTAAAAAGCCAAAGTTCCCGAAATTCCGAATTCCGTATTTTCATCCTATTTAAATACCTTTCATCCTATATCGTTGAGATGAGTGAGTGAATTTTGCGGGTTAGAGCCTAGACGAAAGAAGAGATATGTTGTGTCACATTTATCAAAGAAACAATAAACCTTCCTCCATGTTGGCTTCCGTTATCCTACCAGGTGCGAAAATGCGTCTATCTTAGTCCCCCTTGTACTCTCATAGTAGAGCGTCTCGGCAGGACACGTTGTTATGGATTGCATGAAGTGCCTCCTTGAACGTGACAGACGCAGGGACGTCGCGACGATTCAGCGACTTCGGACAACGCTGGCGTTCTAGGGGAGCAAAGCTACAACGGAGGTGTGAGCACGCAGATGTACGAAGGAGCGCAAACTGCCTCCGGCAACGAGCATCGCTCCCAGGGGATATTTAGCGGTGCCCTTATTCTACAGGACCCGACGAGACCTTCCAAGCGCTAAGATCGACCCTCGACCCTCGCCCCTCGCCCCTCAATTACGGTTGTCGCGTGGGCCGCCTCTCGTAAGGTATGCAGCTCGTGAGGCTACAGGCAAACTACAGAAGGACCAGGATGGAGCTTCTATACTTGCTCCTTGTCTCATCCACCTCTTCCACCGCCTCACGGATGCGATGGAGCAACGAGAGTGGCAGCTGCGCCCTACGAGAGCAGCATAGGAGACGGACTGACAACATGAGAGAGGGGGGGTAAGGTTAGAGTTACATGAGCAAATGGAATACGTCGTCGTCGTCAGCCAGCTTACGGTCAGCAGATTAAACTAACTGAACAAAATGAAGATGGATTCGTGCTCGTAGAACCCTCTAGCGATCGTGCCTAATAACAAGCGGGCGATGGTAGGCGATGGCGCTTCACAATGCTGGCACTAGTAGTTGTAGTGGTTATAGCAGGCGAACGGGTGACATTAGCCACTGACAGCATGCTTTCAAACTACAATGTAAGTGCGCTCCTTCATGAGAAGACGTCAATGACGGCCATTTCTTGTCAACGGATAACAGCTGGCATATATAATGATTACATTCGTATGTATTCTTACATATATATACAGGCTACTACTACATATCGTCACGTTCCAACAGTGCATCGGCTGTCGACTATGCAACGAATAGATGATCCGAGATCGGGTCGGTGGTGTCTTGCTAAATGAACTATCTGGAAAGTACATTGTTTAGTTGTCTCAAAAACTTAGTGGGCGGAATTGAATAATTAGATGTGAAGAGGTTTGGAGAGCCCGGGAGAATGTGGGAAAAACTGTCACCTGACTGTGAAGGTTACAATATATTTGCTGGCTCTAGCTAATACACACTGCGTCAAAAAGATAGCCCATTCTGATTGTTTTTCTCAATCGTAAGTAGCGCTACAGTTTCACTTTCAGTCGTTCAAATATGTCACATTTCAAGAACATCCCACGAACGTGCAAATATATCTTCAGGCATCAGAGTTCTTCGAAGCTCAAGACATACAGTTACTGAGCTGGCCCACACGCTCCTCAGACTTGAATATTATGGAAAACCTGTGGAGCGTCTTATCTAGAGCTGTTTTTAAAGGTAGCAAGCTGGGATGGCGGCCCGACAAAATACTAAATTTGTAAAAAAAATTGTAAGGGAACGATGTTAGAACTCAGTTGTGTTCGGACACTAAGTGGGCTATCATTTTGACGCACCCTCAATACGATAATTGCCGATATCAAATGTCTACATCTGAGTTGGATAGCCAAATATTCGTGAAATTTTCTTTAAATGTGATATATTTGAATGACTGAAAGCGAAACTGCAATGCTACTTACGGTTGAGAAAAAAATCAGAAACATGGGGGTGGGCTATCTTTTTGACACGGTGTGTTTTGAATCGGCACACGCTACGAAATCATGGATCACACCGGTGCACTGACCAAAGAATCCCAATAACGCCCCATTGTTCGACCGAGCGCTCCATTCTTGATGACTAAAAGGCCGCTGTCCATAGACATCCGTCGGTGTTTGTTTTTCATTCCTTTCACGACTGGCTCAAAGCCACACAAAATCAAAGAGATAGCCATAATCGACCAAGTGAACACGCCTACTTCCACCGTTCATTTGTCGCTCAAAACCCCGCTGTGCAGTAGCATGATTCCGATCACCCGCTATACCTCGGGTACGTAGTACTTTGTGTGTTCATTATTACATGCTCCATGTTCATCATTACATCCTCCATGTTGGCATGTTCGCGTATGTTCTCATGGATTTTGACACATACTATATTTTACGATGAAAGCCAAGGAAAGGACCCCGTCCGAGTTCACCTCCCCACAGCCCTGCAACGCGATCGAAACAGCGGGAATAATAATCCGGCTTTGTTGCTTCTCGTCCTGCGTTTGTTTGCTAGTGGACTTTGCTGTGCCTTTCCTGCGTCCTCGTATCTCCCTACCGGCCATCTTCCGCAACTAGTATAACAACGACAACTACTACTTCTACGAGTACGAATCAGCGACTCAAGTTTGCGCTTTGCAAGGGTGGAGTAACAAGGGTGCCCTTCCTTGTCTTCTTTAAAGCGCTTTTGGAGTCGGGAAAGTTTTGCGGGTGCAATTAAGTCTGTAATACGACTAACTCGATGCAAGGCCAAATAGGAACTGGGTAATGGCTGGAGGAAGGCACAGAATGATGTTGCCGTCTTGCGCGAGGCTCAAGACAACAACCACGGACCACAAAGCTGCAGCTCAACCGATCACTTCGCTCACACGCCCGTCCCTCATACAAACACAGTCACACATATAACACATACACACAGGCCAGATAGAAGACGAAAAACGGCTACCCACACTACTCTGTCTGAGAAGAGGAGGCTGGCTTGTACCGCAATTAGAACTGCACAGCAATTCCTGCTGCCGATACGAAACGTTTTTACTGCCGCTCTACTAAATCGAGGAATGGACCTCGAAGAACTGTAAGACTATCCACAATTACTGTGGTTGGCTCCAGACTGCAGGAGGTAAGCACAATATCAGTAATGGCCGTGGTGTGATACAGTTTAAAAGCAGCTCGCTGTTTCCGTGAGTCAGCCCTCGCCCACCGACACATGAGCATTTTTCTCGGACCCGAGAGGTGTCGGAGCAACGTTTTCAGCGGTCGCCCTTCCACAGCGGCTATAAAAGAGATCTATCACCTCACTAACGGCTGTAATACTGCCTGACCTGGAGCACCGACGGCCGCGACTGGAAAAAGACAAGAAGCTTTTCTCTTTTTCTCCGTGCTTTCCCTCTATTCGGACGAACTTCGCCGTCACTGCTGTGGCCCGGCTGACCCGTCGGCCGGTGGAGCGCCGGCTGTTCCACCTCCTTCTTCGCCGACTGGTTAAGTTCTCGGGTTGCCCAGCTGGCCGGCAACCGCGAGCGGCTGGCACGCTCAATCGAGGGGCGTTCGTTCAAGAAACTTTCTGAAATGTTACGCCCCCGTGCGTCCACCAGGGGCGGAGTATGTGCACAGTGGGAAGAGAACGAAAGATAGCGATAGCAACCAACGAGAGCGGGAGAGAGAGAGGGACAGAAAGAGAGGGTGTCCTAGACGGCGGCGGATGAAAGAAAAGACCGAAACACCATTGCTGCTTTCTGCTGACTGTCGCTTCTACTCGAACAAAACAGCAATTAAAATCTCCACAGCCCCTCTGCCACCATCGGGCGGCTCGACGCCCCCGGCCCTCATCGGCCCTCGTCACTATTACTGAGGCGGCGTGCCTGCAGCTATCCGACGTAAGTCAGTCGAGAGTTTTATTCAGTGCACGCATGCTCGTGAACTAGCTAACGTAAATACTGCCATACGCTCACTAACAGCCGGAAGCCTCTGGGAGTGATACGCCGAGGTCGCAAAGCGACGCCTCATAGATTGGGTGGTTGGTGCTGTTGTCGTTGATGTTGTTGTTGGCGGCGGCTGTACAGTACATCGTCGCGAGAACGCTCGTTACGGCCGCCCGCCCGCCCGCCGAGTGTGTCGAGGATTTCGTGCTGGGTTCGTCGTCACCATCGAGTGTATGTGTGTAGGAGTGTTAATTTAATATGCGTACGCTTGTTCCACTATTAAAATATGCATTGCCCCACACCCGAAGCTACCAGTTACCCCTCGAAAGACCTTACGTTTCTCGGCCGAACTGCCCTCGGCTCACTGTCAGACGCGTCGGACTGGATGAGCTCGTGGCAGAGCCCCGTGTTTGAGTTTCTCCCACGTTTCAATCTCTCGGCAACTACAGGCTGGAGAGCTCTTTTATTGCATTAACCTATGCTCCCAGCCCCCTATGGGGCCGGTTAGCGGGGCCGTATATCTGCCGTATTCCTTCTTCTGTGCCATTCGAGGTAACAATTTAACGTATCGCGTGTGAAACTCCGCGGCATGGGAGTCCGAAGGGGATGAGCGCCAGTTTGTCTCGGATGCGAGTAGTTGTCGACAGATAGACAGTTGGAGAGCTCTGTCTTTCGCTTGTTGTTGGGAGCTTTAAGATGGCGAGTGAAAAAGTGAAAATGACAGAGATATAAGATACAACTTCAAGAGATTTAGGGTCCGCTATCTGTCCTGGACACGTCCTGGTTATTCTGTCCTGAGGAAGGACCTCATCGGGGAAAGAGGCAGGATAGTTAATGCAACCTTTTCCTTGATTTCAATACGAAGATTGACGAAGTCCTCGTTGTCGAACAACAAGAAGTCATTGAGTTTGAGCAGAACGTCACCCATATAGATTTGGTTCCACAGTGGCTGTTTAGGTGCGTCGACTTTTTCCGGTGGCATCAGCTCGCCATTAGCCGTACCTGATGAAAGAATAATTGATCATATTCAAGTTATAACTGGCAATATTAAACTACGCAATGTGAAACACTATGACGTTACATACACGGGAAACATAACTGGCACCTGCCTAGTAGGTTGTACCGGATTTACAAGTGAAAAAATACTAAAATAAATTATAGCCAGCCAAATACAGTGTGTTTTAGCAAATATGTACGTTTTTAGTGCTGACATTAATCTTAGAATATCCAAAAGGTCGACGAACATTAGCTGACAATGTTCGGATTACTCGCTTTCTGGAAATCCAAGTCCCTACGATCGAGCAGAAAACGAAAAGCAAACCAATCGGCGAAAATGCGTACCTTGTCCCCATCACCTCCAACTACTGCTAATTATGTTTATTAGAAACTAAATGATCACGGTTTGATTTCTTGATACTGGTGGCCTGCAAGCTCTACCGATGTATCCATACTATCCGCTCTGATAGAAAGTAGTCGTGTGTCCAAGTGTTGCAGTTCTGCTAACATCATCTAAGCAGGGAACTCAAGTCGCATGCAAATAAGTGTATACATAGCATGAAGTGATTGCCTAGTGCACTCTCCTTAACAAAATTCGAAATGGACAGGGCTCTGTTACAAAAAAAATGGTTCCCTAAATGAATCCTCCGTCGCAAGGGAATGACTGCGTAAGCCTGTCATCCAAATAATCTTATTATTACTCAAGTCAATGCCATATCCCAGGCAATCTGTCGGGAGAATAAAGAGACGGCTATATTAAAGCTAACCAATCTATTCGGCGATCTCAAGACGCAAATCAGCGAATCTCGGTAAACACAAAAACAAGTGAATTACAAAGATCGTGTCTACGTATATATATATATATATATGTATATATAAGGGTGAACACACAAGTATCCACTGACCACTTGCCATGTGAGAGTGAATTCGAAACAGGCTTTGTCCGAAAGAGGCGGGGTACGATAATTGGCATAGTATTCCAATCTTAGACCTCCGTCTGAGAGGCCGTGAGGTTGACTCGGACGCTCGACAAGGATTTGGCTGCATATTTAATTAGAAGCGCTAACTTTACGATCTGCCCTCCCTCGCGACGTTGTGCTCCGCCATTTTCGAGCAGCCCGCTTCGCATTGGTCAGCTCGTAAATACTACTAATGGAACACTGATCGAAGCTAGACATGCAATTTGTATGTAAATGTATCTGATATAAGATAACAATAATCGGCATTTTCAGCTCTTACATCGACGCCAACAGAGCACCGAGAGTTAACAACGAGCATATATCGAGGCTAATAATCATTATACAAAGGAAAAGAAAACAAACCTGCAAAATGTAGCGATTCATACATAATTTGGATGTGTACATCATCGTAATCGCTTCTTATAGTGGCTAACTGCTGTCTCGATTTGTATATAGGATAATGTGCGTGTACATATGTCAGAAACATAAGTATACTCTACAATATTGTTAAAGAAGCTCTCTCTCTATATATATATAACTTTTAAAACAGAGTGTTGAAACAATATTGCCGCTCCGCTTGCGTCCCTCAGTTGTTGAATGTTGATTTAAAAGTCACAGAGTGGTAATATGCTTTGCACTATTTACATCATTGCCTATGCGCTGCATAACGTTGTGCGACTCCTTCGTGACGCTTCGAGGTTTTGCACTGACTTCCATTGTTCAGCCCGGCTACGGTTTTTAGTGTTTCGTATCTACAGTCGAGATGCACCATGTTGTACGGAATGTGGTCTAATCCCAGCATAAGTGCTTGGGAAAGAACATTTCCATGAAAAAGAGCACTCGATCGTTCGGTGTGCACATCAAAAGCAGCGTTGATACAGGAAGTGTTCCTCTGGAATGGAGCGCTTACACTAATCCTCCAAAGCTGAGGAGGGGCATCCAGCGAGAACTGCAGGAAGAAACGAAATGAAAAAAGCTCTGCAGATTCTCGTTCGAATGACATGCCTCCGCCCACACTGCGTCGTTCTACCATTTGGAAGACGATGAGGAATGAACAAATGTGCTGTACGAGCAGGATAGAACTATCTTGTTATAGGGGTGGTGATTCTCGTATATCAGTGTTATGAGACATTCCAGTCGGCTAGCTGTCATTTTAGTCGGCTCCGTACTCGACGTGGTACCTTTTCAGGTTACCCTCATCGAAGCTCACAGCAGCAAGCTAGAACCAAGCTATACCCTTTTCCTTCACAAAGACCGAAAAGTAGGAAAAAGCACGGTTGACGCCCCCCCCCCCCCCACACTCGCTTGGCTAACATCAGAGGCGCCCTTTCAGACAAACAGAGTCTATAGGGTCACAGGGCTGGTTGCCCGAAGGAGCCGATCAATCTTCCTCCTCCGGAAAAGAGATTACCAGATATGGCTGTATAACCGCTTCGAAATGTCTGGGTACCGAGAGCTCCGAGGGAGGATTATGCTAGACGAACATCACGAGTCGGGTCGGTGTCTACCGCTGGCGAGGGCGCCAAGAAAAGCTAGTTACTTCTTCACTTGTTGACAGCTCCGTCATCGCGTTCCCTGTCGGTTCCTATTGAGAAGGCGAACGAAAAAACTAGCTCTATCAAAGGCGAGGTCTTGCCTTTGACTAAAGAGGGCACGTGAAGGGCTCGTATGATGGATAAGCACGTAAAAGCCAACGAAAGGTGGCGCCGGCACTGACCTTGCGGAAATGTCAAACGAAGCAAATCCAAGTGTTCAGTGTTTTGTGGAAGTTAAAGAAAGGAAGAAGAAAGCGAAAATAATCCTGTAATAGGTCAGGGATAGAAGAGCAGCACACAAAAGCGTCAGCCCGACTACAGTATATGCTGAGTAGGTATTTTGAAAGGTTTTTATTTTGTTTAAGATTATTGCAGATGGAGGAGCGCAAATGATTTGTTGAACCGTATGAGTAGAAGTAAAAGTTATGATTGTGATAAGGATCAATGTTAAATACATTGCAGAGAACGCTGACAAAAAAGAAAAACCAACGTGGAAATTCGAAGACGGCCTACAGTACTCACCATGTTTCTTGAATATTTCCCAGAGATCGTTTCTGACTAACTCGATTTGGTCAGACTTGTCCATGCGTCCGACTATGTTTACGTTGAATACGTGGCGTATAATATCGGCCCGAAAAAACCTTTTTGGCCCGTCATGTTCACATACCTGCAATGTAGAAAAATGTAATACAGATCGAGGTTCAATTCCTACTCAACAGTTCCTCTGTGTTACTCATGTGCCCCTTATCTAGAACGTAAGTTCACGTATGTTGCAGCGATATACGTTGGCGTATGCATCCAGTAGACAACACAATAAAGTTAACTTACTTAGAAAACCAGCATAACAATGAGCGTTTTCGAAGCTCGTGTGAGTCTTGAGAGAAGTACTTCAAATTAGTCCGACTAAGGGACGATGGAGTACCTGCTGCCATGTACAATAACAAAAAGCTTAAGATATAATATGCTCACTTTCTGTATGAGCAAGCTATTATCCTTAACAGCATAAAGCGAATATTGGACTCAAAAGGAAGACGAAGATGCCATCAGAGCTTTTGTGGCAAACGGGGTGCTGGTACCGTCTTTGTCGGTAGGAGAAGCAAGCAGCGGCAAATCGCATTGTCTTGACTATTTCCACAGCAAGCTTGTAATGCGAATGGGTTGCATGCGGGTCGAAAGATATGAGAGAGATGCTTAACAGGGGATTATACGTATCTTCTCTAGGGGATGTTTAGAATTCACCAGGGCTTAGTAGCGAGAAGGAGGCTGGAAGCCGTTCATCTGTTCACCCTTCAAGTGGGTGCTGCTGCTGCTGTTTCTAAAGATCGCTTTTCTCGTTCGAGAAAGCGGACAAGAAAGAAAATGGAAATTCAAATCTGAGATAAAGTTGCGCCTCTAACGTGCGCAAAACCCATCTCGAGAACTAGGTCACACAAACCATTAAGCAGTCCCTAAGATTTGATACAGTGGGAACTTGCTAGGTGCTGAGCAGAATCGCAAAAATGAATATTGAAAATAATTGTAATTCATACACGAACACCACTCGGGCCCTTATGTTCGTGGACTCGAATCCAGAGAAGATCATGGACATAAACAAATTACTTAGAGAGCGATCTCCAGACGCACAACGACCATCACTGCGGATGCGCTGCGGAAGGATTCGCTACTCATAAACGACTGCAGTCGTTGACTTGCTAATTGAAGTATGTACAGTCAAATCCGTAAAGATAATGGTGGACCACTGCTTGCTTATGTAAACAGTAATTTCCATTAATTGTATATACTGTTTGTTACTTAATTTTGTTCAAGGCAATAATTACTAGTATCACTAAACCTCGCAATTAGAGGGGCAGACCAGCGAGCACAGCAGGATTGTCGTGTCCCACACAGGGATACATGATTAGGTGCAGCTAGTGCTGTTGTTATATCTCGGGTGTGCACACGGAGCAAAAGTAATAGTGCACCATAGTGAATTGACCGCATGATTTTCTCGGTGCTTATGCTAAGATTACCTGGTGCCATCAAAAACACACGGTTTCTCTCATATCTGCACATAGGCCCTCAACGTCCTCCGCTACGACCTACATATGCTGTAATGTGCTGGATTCTATTTGAATGCAAATGGACGCCAATGCAATTACAATTACCTCATCCATTCGTGTGGCATTTAATTGGACCCCGGGCTCGTACAAGGAGAGCTCGTTGCTTAACCGGTGGAGAGATCGTAATAAACTACTTGAAACTGACGAATAATAGAGAACAGGTCTCCCTGCTCCTCACAAAATTCTCACAGCGTCTTAGAGCAACAGGGCGATGGAAACGGATTTTTCCGTTTAGATGCGTCTTTATTAAAGTAGCGGCTGTCCGACAGATATTATACACTGATAACCTAAATGGCTTTTGTTATTCTTCGTTGAAGGTCACTAGCAAAGTGCTGTTACACTGTTGGTTCCATCGTTCACTAAACATAAGTTATAGTCTTCATCTACCTGAATCAAATGTAACCACGACTTACGGTGTTTCTCTACGTTTTAACTAATTGTGCACCACACAGTCTAGCGTACTTTTACCTAACCGCAGCAACTAATTGTACTATATTTTTCAGCTGCGGTTACTATTTACTATATAGGGAACATTGTGTCTCATCTGAACCGAGCAACGACGTTGCCTTGTTAGATCCCTATGTCTCAAGGTCCGCACTAAACGGCACGACCAAGCCCGGCCATTGTATGTATGCTACTTCCATGCGCATATGAAATATCGTGGACGACTCGAGCAGGCACTTCAGAGACGGGCGGCACCCAACAAACATAGCACATCCTCGTGGGGCCCGTAGGTAAGATTACCTTGAATGTCTCGAAGCCGTAACTAGGCCACTCGCAGTTATGGCGTTTCGTCATTTCAACGACAAGAACGATGGGCGCACACTTGCGGAGGGTCTCCAAGCACAAACTGAAACGGAAGTTGAACGAAGGTCATTCTCACACCATATCGCAGGCGGTGCCTAATCACACAAGAGAAGTTCACATGATACATACATGCGTAAACTTAGAAACACTTGAAATGCTAGGCATATCCGTAAACAATTTTCACTCTGCTCAAGCACACTCTATCAGTAGCCAGGCCCATAATGTTTTTAGCCAGAAAAACAAAAAACAACAAACTAGCGTAAACGAGAACAAGTGTTTCAAAGTATGCACTATTTATAACTGATTGCACTTGAGCATTAATACAATTTGCATCATACTCAACCTACCCCTGGTACATTGCCTACTAACAGCCATGTACTAATATCGTTCGGTCTTGAATCACGACCCGGGGGGCAATGACCGTCTGTCTGGCAACGTATTCCTCGCAAGGATATAGTCTCATTGTTAGGCATGGCTTTTTACATCGGACTCGTATGCAACAAAAAAATCCACATTTGCATGAGGATACTGGAAGCGCATACGCCTAGCAGGAGCATCATCGGCTGCCAGGATAACACAAGAAGCGATGGCTGACGATGTAGGGGTTACGTGCTCGAGCGCTGCGAGCTTTCGCGACAGTCATTTCGAGTGGATGCAATTTGTTCCATACACGATAATTTTGACCGCAAATATATACTATTGGCGTTCAATGTCTCTTTCGCCTCCTCGTCTCCGGTCGTCGAGTGGGGGGGCAATCAATTCGTGACACAAAACGGGACCGGCTTTTGGACATGACAATAAACGAGGATTACAATTTGAGAGGAAATATCCCAGAATGAGATTCGCTGTGACCTCGTCTAGGCAAAAGATCCGAGCTCGATTTGGCTCCGTGACAAAATACGAACGGAAGCCTTGCGTGTACGCCAGATAAAATCGGTTATATCTGTGATCCACTACTGACAATAAAAGTGATAATAATCAGCATCGTTATAATAATACTAATCGTAACTGCTAATCAACGACTATTTTAGTCAAGTCACAGAACTAAATTTTTTTAGGCTTTCTCTGCCAACATTTAACGACCACAAAACCAGTCACACCGCAGTCACAACTGAATCCGTCGAAAATATGATCATCTTGCTCTTGAACAAATTGGTGGAAGTAAATGGGCTTGGGTTCTGTGGGAATTCATTGTTAGTGTATATGTATTATAATTACAGCATCATTTTCCGCTATTTCCTGCTGTATGAATTCCTCTTCCAGCATGTCATTAACTGCTTATATATCAGTTCTCAAACTATTATAAATTGTATTGTATATTTATTGCTACTCGTTTCCTTTCTGTAGCATTTCGGTGCTGTAACTCTACATACGTGTAAAATATGTTGATCTTTGGTGGCCTGGAACGTAGTTGTATTTTTTTTGTCAGTCAGCTGTTTTCTACGTCCCTAAAATAACGAAGCTGTTATGAGTATCACTACCAGACCTTGGCAGAATATAGTATGCCAAGCGAGAGAGGAAATCATCACAGTTAGTGCTAAATATAGATGAGTGCACTGAGGAAGGGAGTGACCTAAAAATTGAAGACGCGATGAATCAGTTGTAGCTGCTCTGTCTCAAAAGGGGTGTTGAGAATGATACGAGTCCCACGGATATATTTCAGATTGAGTAACGCTTGGTAGCGAAGACAGACCGGTTGTACGAATCTGAAGGTATTAGTTTAAAAGTTTACTTCCAGAACTTCAAGCGTCTAGAAATCAACTCGAAAGTCCAGTTACAGAGAGTAATTGTAATATTGATGTCGTGCAAAACCTAGTTTCGTGTAGCCACGAACAAGCGATCCACTTAGGCTTCTGTGGTAGCTGCCAAGGATCGAAAATGTCACCGACCTGTACATCTGGGAGTGCTTGCTAGAAAGTTGAAACGAAGCAGAAACACCATGTAAAGTGTGGATACTATTAATGTCGGGAAGAGCAGTGTTACAGATATTTTCCCTCAACTATATTTCAAGACTATAACTAAACAAAATACCCAAAAACCCACTGCGAATACTTCCAAAATAACATTCCCCTCATCCCGCTGAGTGTGCTAGGTAAGATAAAAGTCGAATCTATCAAATAAACAACTGAGAAAACTGTTAGGCTGTTCGCTATCTATCGTGAACACGGAATTTCTCATCCGCTTTACTCCCTGTCTTCCTTCATTCTAAGCACGTCTGTGGCCGACGTCGGCCACACTGACAATAAAAAAATCAGGGGCTTGCTCCTTGCCCAACGAACGCCACAAGCATTCAAGGACTGTAGCGCAACGAAAGTAAGCGACATCCTTTCTATTAGTCGGTGGCGTCTTTGGAAAGGTGTCGTCTCGACACATTGACTAAAACATGTAGGACATCGGCGAGCAGGCAGCACCGTACACTCAAGTGGCTCTGCCGTACACAAGGCGTAATACATGGGTTTGCTGCCCGAGATCACCACGGCGTTACGCGGGATTTCTGATATAGGACCTTGGTCCGTACTGCCGTCGTCTCTAGGACTCGGATACTCACATCCGTCGTCGTTTTCTCGCTGTAAAATGTGCACAGCGTCACTTTAGTTTAATTTACTTCGTCATAGAATCGGAGATCGCTGTAGCGGAAGCAGAATCAGTTGTTGTCACATTGAGGGAATATCTCATCATGCTCGAATGTCGTAGACACGCGTACATCATCTGTCGAGGCAGTTTCCAAATCGGGTCTCGAGGGCAGGGAGCCGACCTGCTTACGCGATTTGGCTACACAGTCGAAAAGGCAGCAGCCGCAACAGAAGTCACAGCAGCAGGAGTAGAGCAGCAGTGGAGTTTGTCGTGCTACACCCACCGATGGCGAGCGACATACCGAGACATAGAGAAAGGGAGAGAAGTTTGCTTTTCAGAGGACTTCGCTTGATGCTTGCTGCTTCTTAAAGCTTCAGTGCACTTGACACTATGCGTGTGGTCTGCCATTTATGTTCACATCTGAGATATGCAAACGAAACATCTTATGATCTTGTATTTGCATGTTGCATGCAGACAGCGAACGCTGGTGTAAAGGCGAGCTAGCCGAGAAGTTATGCAATGGCCGCAAACATCCAACACCAACTCTGGCCAGGCCAAGCCATCCAGGCAGCCAGCCATAAAATTGAAAGCGAAAAATGGAGCCGACACATTGCTACACATGTCGCGACGCAAAAGTAGCACCAGGGGCGGAGAGTTGTTTGAACAGTTGGTGAATCTTTTCGACCAGCCAATACTGACCATTAATGCGTTCGTCCATTATGTTATACAGGGCAAGCATATAGCACAACCGTGTGCTTAATCCGTAACTATATATTTGAGGTGCTTCCGTGTAAAGGGTCCCAAGTACATTGCATGAATTCTACTAGAATTGAGAACCATTTTTTTAATGTGGAGAACACATTTTAGCATTATTAATGACCTTCTAGTCTAGAACTATTAGTGAACCCAAGTGAGCCCAAGTTTTGGCCGAGTTTGACAAATCTCGGCGTTGTAGCTTCCGAGATAGCACATGTGTTGAGATAGACTTGGGCCCTGTCGCAAGACAGGCCGTCAACTCCGTGACTATTCTGTTAGCAAGTTCATCAGCATAAAGCATCTTATCGGGAGTACAGATGAACAAAATCGGTAAACCAGGTTTATAATTTCGCATTTAGGCAAATGGTAATGGCCTTATGATGTTGGCTGAGAGTCAGCCCGAAAACCTCTTAATGGCCTTACGATGAGTTTCAGAGCGAAAAGATCTGCCTAAAGAAAGCTTTCCATACAAAAGGCCTAAGTCCATGTAGACTTAGAGCCTTCTGACGGCTAAGCACATTAGGTTGCGAATTTTACCAAGATATTTCCGGCGGATGCACTAGGAAAGATAAAAGGTAACGATGCCGACTCAGGCGTCCGGATTTGGCTGGTTACTTTTTTTGTATTGTACACCGCTGACTTCCCCAATAGAATTATGGTAATAAGTGCTTACACAAATGCGAAATTCTCGAGATATTCACTTGTAACTTTAAGTCAAGATTACTTTTTCTCTCTCGAATATCTATCGAAACAGCGGCGAGCTCTAGAAAAATCAGCTCACTATGAAAGTTGTGGACTTCAGTTTTCGAGAATTAGGCATTAATACAAAGATTGGCAAAAGTGTATATTGACAAATGTACGGATCTCAATTTCTTTTGAGAATATTATATATTCTGACAATATTATAATATTATATATTCAATATTTCCGCTGACATTCCGAAGGCAATGCGAACACACAAGCTGAATTCACACAAGCGCGTATTGCATATCACTCCTGGTTTATTGTTACATCTCACCGATATTTTGTGCTCAATCATGATGGTGGATGGGATGAACATACATGTAAACCTCAACAACTCGAGTCGGTAAACGTACCTATTATAATATAATATACAAGCCCTCTTATAGAAGAAGTAGAAAATAGAGGAAATAGCCATGCCGTTTGACGTGTGCGTCATCCGACAACACAAACATGTTGCAAACGCTTAGACAGTTGGATGTCCCATTAGGAAAAGGCACGACTAACCTTTTCTATCTCTGACTCGGAGGCGTCATAATGTACGCTTTGGCCAAAAGGGGCTTGTACAATGATGTGAAGTAGTCAATCAGCCGCACCTACGATGAGGGCTATTATTTCAGTTGAGTATCGCTGTATATCGTCAGGGCAATATAGACCAATAGGTCATCAATTATTGCATAATATTTGGACATATGCATTAATATTGTTAAACATCAATGGCTTGTTAGGTTTCTCAAACCGAGCAACAGCCGGGGCACGTGGTGGGACCATCGCGTAAGAGCCTTGGCCTGATATCAAACATCCCGTCAGTTTTACTATCACGGTAGATCTTCCTAAAATACGGAGCCATGAATTTCACGTATGGTTGAGAGCCTTGATACACTACGACAGCTCTTGTTACAACTCGTGCTTACTCTGCGGACAAACACAACTTGAGCCTCATTCAACGCACTAACGCGATCCCTCAGATAGGGCCCTAACACAGCGGAAACAGGAAATATATTTAAGTAACACGAGACTTTCATAAAAAGCAACGTAAATGTCACCTTTCTTAATGGTAAGGTTCTTAAAATCGTGTTACAAATCAGTGTAGCCGGGCGGTAAGGAGAGCTACGGATCTAGCTGACACTTCACGAATCAATCTTCAACTTCTGAAGCTTGGTGATGAAAAGTGCGTGAGAAACGCGGTTAATATATATATATATATATATATATATTATAAGTGCACAAATTACATTCGTGCTGTTAAGGGAATAGAACCGCGCACATTCACATATTATAACTGCACAGAAACAGCAGCGATGCCCTGTCGAACCCATGTGCATCAAGCAAATAACGAAAGTGCTGGGACAGCATAACATCTCCGCCAGATAAATATACCCATCGTTCAGATTATATATTTGGTTAAAGACATGTATAATATAAGATTAATTACTGACTTACGTTCGAAACTTGAATGGCTCCTTTTCGCCCATAGTGTACAGGTTGGGCCTAAGTAGGATTAGGTTACATGACAGGCCAGCAGCGCGAATCATTTGCTTGACCTCTTTCGGACGCCGGCCTATTGTGATCTTATCTTCGACACCGAGGATAATATCCCACCGCTCCAACGTTTTCTGATGTGCACAAATACCACCACGAGAAGTACAGCGAATATATGGTATTAGAATAATCTGTAGCACTTGCTTGAGATCCGCTTAATCTGGTTGGATAGAATCTGACTATGACTTACGGAAATTCGTCTAAAATTAAGAGACAATCCTCGGCTGTCGACGCAAGGTATAAATGCGAAAGGTGCGGGCAAACTAGCAATTGCAACGGTAGCTACGAGATTTATGTGAAGTCGATAGCTAGAGCCTATCCCAATTATTACACATAGGCATCAATGTTTCACGGCTTGGCTCTGCGGCCGTTATAGATAAACTTCTACAAGTTTGGGTAGTGTTAGCTTGCCGTTGTCTGTCTCACTTCAGTTGCTTAGCATGCGAACCTCTAACCTTATCTTTGTTGACGGGACAGTCCTTCTTGATCGTCTTAATAACCTGATAGGGCAAGCGCTCCGGCCCTACTTCCATTTCAATGTCGAATTTCCATGGTTCTGGAGCAGTGTACTTTCGTCCTCGTTTAATCTGCACCTTGGTAATTTCCTCATAGTTCGCCATTGCGATAAATCCACCACCACAGTTCTTAGCTTTATCACATCAATAGCAAAACGATATTTCTAAGCTTGCTCATCAGAGTGGCAGCCGCATCCGCTATTTGAACAACTTTGTTCTCCGAAAGGGACAACTCGACTCGAGCTACGCAAGCGGACCGCCGTAGGGTTCATCGAAAGCAGGACCTAAATCAAGCCATTATAGCATAGACCGTGGGTTGTCAGTTTTACGCAAAAATCTCTCGAGACATCGTTACAAACTTCGTTAGCATTTCGTACGTTGATCCGATGATCCAAAATCCAATACACCGTATACCGACGACATCTATAAATCGTCGTCCAGGTATCGTCCAGTCGCTGGCATACGCCGACGACCTGGCTCTACTGGTGGTTGTCCCTAATGAGGAGACCCTACAACTGAGTGAAGCCCTGTCCAGAGTGGCGGAGTGGATGGACGATCACCACCTGGAACTCGCGCCGGACAAGACGGAAGGAGGCTCTCTACCTAACAGGCAGGAAAAGGACAAGAGGAATTATTCTGGACCTCCGGGGTCACCCGATTCGGATCACGAAGGAGGCTAGATACCTGGGATTTCAGCTAGACACTGGTCTGACTTTCAATGCTCACATCAGGAAGGTCAAACAAAAGGTATGACAGGTAGCATCCAACATCGCCAGAATTCTTCCCAGGGTGGAAGGCGCCTCGGAGGGCAACCGGCGTTTGTTGGCCTCAGTGGGTGAATCGATGGCGATGTATACAGCCGCAGTTTGAGCATGGCATTGCGAACCAAGGCCAATAGGAAGCTCCTACGGGATGCTCAAAGGCCAGTGGCCATTCGAGCGTGCCGAGCATACAGGACCGTCTCCACAGAGGCCCTCCTAGTCTTGTTCAGAATGCTTCCCTGGGATCTTTAGGCGAGCGAGAGAGGAGAACGGTACCTGGATGGTAATCTGGGCCTTACGGGAGCTAGGAAGGCCACGTTAGACCCGTGTCAAGAGGAGAGGACCCAGTTCCAACCAGTCCACAAACTGAAGGGCGTCTGGACCAAATTCATGATCTCGGATCTCCTAAGCTGGTATGATTGCAAGAACGGCCAACTGAGCTATTGGATGGCACAGGTGTTTACCGCCCACGGCCAGTTTCAAAGGACTGGAGCTTAGGAGCGGTTCGGCTCTGCTGAGTCCCCAGCCAGTAGCCAATTGAAGGACTAAATGATCCCCCAGATGGAACAGTCGAAGTAATACTACAAGCTTTCCGAGCCATCTGGGGAGGAGGAAGGTACGCGGATTTAGTGCGGCCTTTGTGAGTCCCACATTAGTGTTGGTATGAACCGCCCAACACGTATGGGCATCATGCATTCCCGTAATCTGCAAAATAAAAAAACAAAAAAGGTATGCCCAACCTTTCCCCCAACCTTGAAATGGACCCCAAATTTACTTATTACACTGTTAACCGAATAAGTAGCAGGATCTAAATTAAGAAAAAGTTGCGTTTAAACAGAATCAAAAAAAATAATGTATCGTCCCATTTTTCGATTAGACAGAGCCTGTGCCGCGATATCCAACGAATCCGTTGTTAACTGTTTCAGCGAAGGTACAAAAACAAATAAAACATAGTATATTAATTTCACCCTAGTATGTTGCACTAATGCGAAATAGGCATACCGTACACATAGGGTAGATGCGTGGAAGCAAAGTAAAATCTCCGCATATTTGTTAGCCGGGCCAGAGTCACTATCTTAGAAATGCTAAATAAAAATACAGTGCAATGTGCATTTGTAGTGACTAAGCTAGACTATGTGATACAACCGCACATCAAATCGTCTGATTTGATACAACTATGTCAATTACGTTATGATGTCACATTTAATGTTTTATCATAACTAGCAGCACTAGAACCCTCAAACATATAGATACAGTGACAATATAGACACAGTGCGAGATGATATGAAGTTCTGGTCCAATTTAACTCGATAAATACGTTTCAGATAAGGTTGTTATTGTTACCGACGTGCCAATTCGTCCTGATTCAATTACTAGATTTTTCAAGCATTTCCACATGCAAGTATTTCAAGTGCGTTCAGTATGCTTTAGTAAGTACTAGTTCTACACGATAGAAACATGTCAGAATACTCTTGGCTACTGCACTCAAACTGTGCCACAGCGGGAGATCCATTTACGAGTTAACCAACATATGAAAATATAATGATGTAGTTAAAGATCGCGGCCTACAACGGTGCCACTTGTTTCATGTTTTACTATCTTGGTCATTGTGTAGCTCAGTCGATGATGATATTTTGATGGACGCTGTGGAATAGAAGGACATCATTAACATGTGCTCGTCGACTTATTCAGCTAGTATAGTCTGCCGTGACGCAGGTTCATAATCGACAGGCTGGCCAGAGATTGCATTTCCGCTTTGCGCAGTAAATGAAATCCGTTGTAGGAAAAAACTAAGCCGGCACTCAATGTACCGTTCTCCGCGTGCTGGAGTTATAAGACTCAGATGCAGAGACCATGCTTAAGATGGAGCTGGAGGGGCTCCGCCGTACAGCATGTCATTAAACTTGCTTGTTTGTTTAATTTAAATCTGTATGTCCGTTCCTGTTGGGCATGGCCTTCGAGATGTTTCGAAATCGACCAGCGAGCCGCTCGCCGTTCAGGCAAACATTTTATAGTAACAATTCCTTTTAATAACAAGGGTAAACATTCGCAGGCTAAAAATTTATAAAAATAATCTCGGCTTCTGTCACAGTGTCCTTCTAGAGACGGAACTTCTAACTTCAGTCAACCCTGAGACTATGAAGTGTCTCTTTCACTTCAGTAATCAATTCTGAGCTTTGTTTTCCTCATATGTCATCATTCAAAAATCTTCATTCTAAAGAGGCCGCGCTGATAGCGGCCATTGTTCGTCGGCAGAGCTATTTTTCCGGTTCTGAGTTGAGTAGTGATCTTGTCCAGAAATCCGCAAGTCAATTACCATATGAGTATAGCCTTACTAAATATTAATAAATCGCATTCATGGAAAAACAATTGCGTAGTACGTTTAAGCTTGTGGTAAAGACGTATTTTATTAATATATATATATATATTTCTTATATTTTATTATATTTTTTATATTTTTCATGTATTTTATTTTCAAGCAATATTTATATATATATATGTGCAGGTTGGTTCATATAAGGAAAACCCTCCCTCAATTCCTCTTAAGTAGCTTAGACACATCCGTGACTATAATTAAACATAGAATTAACAGCAATTATAAAATATATTTCACCAGACTCTTTCAGAGAATATTGTTCCTCACGGACCCCATGAAGCTCACCGACATGATGTTTTCGTCTATCGAAGCTACCAAGTACTATTAGCTCTGCAGGTCCTTAGACAAATCAGAGACATAATGGGAGGCCCACCTGACTGTGGCTATGGGAAATTTACTTTAAGTTAGAGCTAGAACCAAGCCAACTAACACATTTGTTATTATTTTGGAGTATTAAAAACTCACCGTGTATGGCGTGCCGTGGGCCATTTAAAGCCACAATGAAGATCACCCATTAACGAGACTCAAGACGGAATTGCATATAATCACACAATGGGTGTTATCAAGGAATGTTAGTTGAACACACTTACATGAAGCAAAAAAAAATACATGTTCAGAGTATATTTGAAACAGCACAATGAGATGGCGCTTCCCACATACGGACCTAAAGCGGACTGAGCGACTGACTCCAATACAACGTGCTCTTACGCAAGGTGTAGAATAATCTTCAATCCACAGGTGGTTTAACCTCGGGGAACCTTTAAGAAACTGAGCGTCTTTCTGAGCAGATGTGAATTCTGTGACAGTCGAAACCTTTGGTTGTGAGTCGTTCACTAAAGCAGTGTCGACAAAAGAAATGCTGAGCGTACAAGAGGGCCGACAAAACACATATATAGGAACTATACTAAGCCTCAAATATAGCATGAATCTCGTCCTCATATTCATTACGGACGCTTCTAATTGATGATAATTTAATTTTGAGGGTATTAACTGAGATGGACGTCACCATTCGATTAAGACTTGGGTGACGTATATATATAATATATTATATACTATATAGTCTGTTTAAAGCAAATGCAACGCTGCATTTGACGATCTTCCTCTGCATGCTTCCGTGATTATGACTAATAAATGAATCTGGGCTTGATACTGAACTAATCAAAAAATCCAGATAACAAAGCCTACTCATTGCTATTTACCACTCGACTACCTGGTCATAATAAATCCACACCCCGCTGGCGCATCGAAAGCTACCTGACAGTGGTCGCTTCGAATCCTTGTAAGTTTTTTTTTCCTTAATTTTCCTATTGCCGTATACCCGCTGTATGAATCCCTGTACTCTGATGCACGAATTATTGTTGTCCCGCTCAATGATCTTATTGTGGTTCTCTCAATAGTTTATCTAAGGTAACCAAATGCGTGGGTCGAGTTACTCTCTGCAGTCCCACCATTATCCTGTTTCAGCCACTCGATTGTATTGTTCCAATAACCCAGTTATGTTGTTTCGAGTTACTCCATTACGGCTGCTGTTCCGGTTGCCCCATTTCTACAGTTATCCTAGGCAGCCCCTATGCTAAGTAATCCATTAGTTTGCCACCATTGATCCCTTATCTTCTTGAAGTTTACCCGTAGTCCTATTTAGGGTGGCCAAATCTCCATAGTTCGGAGCACACCTCGGCTTCGTCACCCTGTGCCACTGGCTGTCCTCATAGCACCTTGTTGCCCATCATTAGAACGCACATTTAGTGGTACTATGGCAGTAAACTGAACCCCACTGTGGTAATAGGGTTAGAGCGCGATGAGGTTCACTGAGACGGAAAGTACAGGAATCCCCGTCCCTATATTTACTAATACTAACATACACAGTGGATGTGGTGTATATTTGTACATATTGTATTGGCTGTTTTGACTTCACATTCTGCTCGACTTCGTTGAGGTCATACATTGGTGTCTAATGGCAATAGCCTAACGAGGTGCAATCAACCTTTTTACTTTTTTTTACAACCTTTTTACTTTTTTTTTTACCGAGAACTTAAGCATATGTATGTATATTGCAGTTCCGAGAATAAACATTTGATTATGATATGATATGATGATGATATATATATATATATGTCTATATTTGTGGGTCGGGTCTGCCTGCTACCGTTAATAATTATACCGGCGTCTGACTCTTCTGTACAAGTGATGGTGTCGCTATACACGTGACGATGTTTGCCTTTCTGTACGGCCCTCCTGAAAGCCGAATTCCAGAGGTGCCGAGATGTCCACACGGCATTGCAGTTAGAACAGGCTGATATCAATTCCGAGACCTAATGATATCAACGAAATTTACATAATTCATTTACTTTCAGCTGGAGGTTCTCCGTCGAGAGGCATTACCCTGCCGGTAGCACATCCCTTTGAGTGCATTGAGGCAGACATTCTCGTACACAAGTACGAGCGTGAGGTTCCTCTAGCTTTAAGTATTTGTCGACCAGATATCTACGATAGCTCCCTTGGTAGTAATGCAGCCCAAACGAGCTCGATTCAAAGGCGCGCTAAATCAACTCAGTCCAATATTCTGTCTTTGCTGTGCGAAACAAGTACTGCTCGAGTTGCGTACGGTCTTGGTTTCACATTTCTGCTGACGATACCGACAATTGTAAAATAATTAAAACATCGCAGTTAATCATTAATAATGACTTATACTTTAATTATTCTTTATTAATAAATAAAAAATAGGTTTAGCTAAAAATCTCAGGTTTAGCTAACAGGATTAGTGAGCTGGTGACCGCCTCTCCCGAGAGTCTCTGCCTTACTTGCTATTACATATATCACAAGTCTCCCAATAGAGAGGTACGGGTTGATTCTGTCACACGTGAGCAAGGTTCTCTCGATAACGATTCCGTCCAACCCGTAGTCAAATACAAGACCGGTGTTCCATTGCAAAGAACGATGAAAAATCACTCTTCAAGAACAGCGGAGACGGCCGGAGAAACGAAATATACTGAAAGAAAAGATCACGGACCCGGATTTCGATTTCGGATTGGCTGACGGTGGTCGAAGCGGCAGGGGTGTGTCATCGACCACAGCACAACACAGAGAGCACCAAAGGCCGGGTAGCAAAGCGAGCCAAAACTGACAAAGGTGACGACTAACTGGTGGACTGACGACGAAGACGGCTCATGGGAGGGCAGTCAATGTAAAAGACTGATGAGTGTGCCGTGACCCATTATTGAAATCATTGGCACGGATGGATCAGCAGTGGAGGCTGCGCGCTTTCTGAACGCGCGCGATTGATTCGTGACCCGCGCCGCCTACGCCTTTCGGGTGGTATCGAGGGTGTCTTGACGGCGCCGCGCGAATAAGGGACGCTGCGGCGACAAGGGAAAATAAGCTCTATCAATAGAAGGATCAGGCCCAGTAAGGATGCGCTCTGATATCGATAATCGATAATAAGTCTGTCTTCACAATCCGCAAAGGCCAAAAAGGTTAGGTAACAGGCCGAGATAGTATACAACATTTGATGACGGTGAACTCGAAAGCCTGTCATTGTGGTTGCTTGAGTTTGTAAAATGTTGTGGTGATAACGACTGAATTCGGTAGAGCGATTAGGTAGCGTACGTGTTCATAATGCTTGTCCTCATCACGATTACGGCCTTTGTTGAATCGCAGCATCCGTGAAGAATGAAATAGAAATAGATGAACAACAAGTTCGAACATTGAATGGGCCCGATTGAGGGATGTGTTCAAGATGGTGATAAACCTGTAACGTGTCTAATTAGCTTGTTCGGCTACTTTTGCTCATCCGCGACTTGTCTCTACTTTCAAACTAATGGCACATAAGACAAGACCGACAGGAATAAAAAAGGACATTTTGATTTATTAAGCACTTACCGATCAGCTAACATGTATCGTTCGTAAAACACCGTTATATATTAGATTGGTATATAAGTAGTTTCCGTCGCCTTTGAAACTGTGTAGTTCCATTAACTCGAACGCTATGGGCTTCACATTTGGTGGGCTTTCTTACGAATCAATTCTACAAGAGACCAACTGTTTATATTACGTATGGGTGCGTTGGCAGCAGTTGCTGAAGCGATAGAAAATGGAGACGAAAAACGTTCAGATCTGACATAGTCTTCTTCACTACCTTCCTGCTCGAAAATAGAAGCTGAGAACGCTAGGGTTATGTGTAGAGTAGAAGGGAACTCCGCAGTATCAGAAAGTGAATGTCGAAAATGGCTTCAGTGCAGGGAACAGTCCAGAAGGCGGCGACAGACAGACGATGGCGAATTACTGGATCTCTTGAACGAAGATGCGGTTCGGTCAACTTGGAAGCTTCCCGCTCAGCTGGGAGCAGTTCATTCAACTATAGTGCGCCGTCTACATACGCCAGGAAAGGTGCGAAAGGAAGGAAAATAGGTGCTCCACAAACTCAATGAAAATACCAATGGCAACCGTCTCACCATTTCTGCATCCGGCCCGGAAGGAGGAGTTTTCTTTTCAAAATGGTTACGGCAGATGAAAAATTTATATTCTACGATGATCCCCAAGGCAAGAACAGTGGCTGGATCTAGGAATCATCGTCATAAAGTAATGCTATCCATTTGGTGGGATCATAAGGAAGTGCTCAAACCTTGTGAAGTAGGTTAACGCAAAACATTCAAACATAAGACAACTCAGAAAACTAAGCCGATAAATTGACAGGGAACAGTCATGGAGGAGCAGCGGACGGCGTCAAGTGATATTGCAGCATCAACAACGCTAGAGCTCATGTTGTTTTGGCGACTCGTCGACTTACAATCGGCCTTGGCGAGGGAATTTTGCCCCACACGGTATGTATATTTCTTATTTCTACGCAACACATATATATATATATATATATATATGTTGCGTAGAAATCGAGATCGAGAAGGAATTTGTCTGTTCACTATAGCAACATTGCCACCGTTGAAAGACGAAACGTTCGCCGCTCACCGTTCCACTCGTGACCTTTTAGAGATGAATTATCGGCCTATCTACAGTGTAATATTGTCATTATGAAATATTATTACTACATTGCAATACTTATATAGATATATTTCTGCACCGCGGTGAATGTGTTGAACACCATCTATCACTGGTAATCCATTGCGCCCCTGAGCCATTACGGACAGCTACAAGTAAATGATGCTACATGACGGCCCTAAGGAGTGCGAGCTACGGAAGTAGCAAAGTAGAAACCATGAAGGGATGTGGCTGCCAGAGAGCCTTGTATTACTGATGAGTTTTCTCGTTTAGGTTAAACTCGCAGCAGCCACGGAATGGTCAACAGATGTTCCTTTTTCGAGTATGCCACGACTCTTTCGAATATTAACAGATTCGTAATCGATAATATTATAACTAAGTAAGGGTAACTGTTCGTGTATAAAAGTCTATAGTGGTATATAAAAGTCTCTATCATGCCAGGATGATCGAGTGAATGTCTGGGTTATATAACCTGGGTATAATCTGTCTGGGTTATATATAAAATTAGGTTATATTGTTTGACCACCAGGGGGCGTACCCCTATTCCAAATGTAGACCAGCTCATTTCTCTACTGCTGATGTTCCCATACGATCTTACCCGATCAAGGATAGTTTTCAATTCGGCAGGCTTGCAACGACTCGTGTTCCTACCTCCGCGTTATCTCGCGTCGAAGCGATAACCAGTGGTTACGCTTTTGTTATGCTGATGCAGGCTTTACTCATGCGCATGGCAAATTTTACCACGGAAATTACGGGAAATCGAAGCCGGCACTGTGGCTGCCTTTCAAGCAAAACCGCTGAAACCAGCCGTGTTTGCCAGTGTTGGCTGCCCATGCTAGAGGCACCTGAGCGACTGATTTGAGCGGTGGCTAATTAGCTCGGTTGATAAGAACAACACAGAGATAGAGAGAGAGAAATAGAGAGAGCGCGAGAGAGACGAAGTGGGTGGGTGTGACGATCCACGGAGCGACGACTCTTCAGATTCATACGAAGGCAAAGGCCACCAGGCCTCGTACCGAATTAATTAGCTGTTCAGATTGTTCGACGGACGGCGGCCAGTCGATAACGGCGACGGCCCGCTCGTCCAGATCGTACCCGACGAGGCATGGGGTAACGGGGCAGGTCCAAGTGGCTCAGACATTTGAACGCCGCGTCGACTAGCCTAGAAGAAGTTCCACCCATCGATTAACTGGATGTATGACTTGCCGAAAGAACCACCATTAAATCATTAGAAGGGAAGCGATACCCTCCCTAGCTGCTGTCGAGAGTCTGTCTCTCGTGGTGGTTCCCTAGAACGAAGTTTGCGCGCGAGAGTTTGTTTCCAACTTCAGCCGAGGTCAACTTCTACATATCTCTGTTCGACTCTGATATCTGTGGCGTGGTCAAATCGATTTCCAAAGCTACAAGCTTGGAGATATTTGCATTAAAAAGTTGGTAGCAGCAGCAGCTAAAAATATACTTAGATAAAAATAAGGGTACCTGTCAAATCAGAATACGTGTATGACTTCATTATATAGAGGCCGACTAGTTATGGGATGCCTGTTGATCGCTGTTCAGCAACGGCTGATGGTTGCACAGTATATTCTGGTGCGTCTAGATCATTGGATACTATTTAGTTGTGAGAAAACAAAACTTTCACAAAGCTAATTCCAAACGAAGCCCCTGATCTGGGCGTATGTGAGCGGCATATTGTTGGGGTCATTCACACATAGGCGTGAGCTTGTGCCAGTCCTTGTAAAAGCACACTGTCTTCATCACTAACTCATGGTTAAACCGCTGGTGCTGCATGATACGTAGAATGCGAACGCGTTATAAGTCATACTTGTGTTATACCTGAGGGTGGTAATGTACCTTCGTTATTAAGACAATTTCTATATTTATGGACAGGCAAACCGAGACAATGGGTTTCAAATAGACACTGCAATCGAAACGAAGTCCTTTGTGTGCGTTTCAAACCGTATCCCTACGGCTATTAAATAAACAGATTAAACTCAAGAGCATTGTTTGATTCTGAAGAATGCGTCTCTCCGATTCGCAGTCTTCAACGACCAGGTGCCTGTTTGATTTCAAGCTTTCTTCAAAATGTACTTAACATAAGTTACTTACCGTGCCGGCCCGCCACCACTGGCACTTGAAGTCGCCGATGGAACGCCCACAAATTCGTTCAACTTTAGACGCAAGCCGCAGTAACCACTATGGCATCGAAAAAAAAAAACACGCCGGTATATCTCATGATTGTAAATGCATTTTTATTAAATTATCAGTTAATGATTATTTAACCATCGATTGGTGTACATGCAGTTACTAGTTCGCCGTTTTCCTTGTGAAACTATTAACGTTAATCAAACCGGATCCGCCGAGGATGAGAATAAACAAATTGCTAGTTCTATATAACTCATGTGCGCGGTGCCGTGTACGGGTCCTCGTCGGTCATTGCATTATTCATCATGGCGTTTTATCCTGGCGCTCACATTTCCTCGTTGATTTCTAATTGCTCTATTCTGGATCGTGCCTTCACATTACAACCGTCTCCTTATCACATCGTCGTCACATGGCCATCCATGTCTGTCCAGGATTGATTGCAGTCCATAATGTCTCAACGAAAAAGGCGGCAACCCAAACAAATAGTCGATGAGTTCCCCGTTGGAAGCATGACACTTGGTTTCTCACTTGGTTCACAACCAGATCAAACGACCAACCAGCTCGGTCGAGACGGATCAGAGTACGCTAGGCGTCTAGTACAAATATAAATATATGTATATATATATATTTTTTTTTAAAATAGTATTATTTCCTCCTCACGTCGTTATAGTAATTCAGTAGTGGCGTTCCAGTGATCAGCTTCATTATGGGTCATCAATAGCTGTACGGCTCATAGCTTCATTTACAGCCGAGCGGAATTTTTTTCCGTTCCAATAACAATAATAATTAATAATAACATAATGATTAATTAACTTCCGTGCGGTGATGCAAATGACGTCGGGTGGAGCAAGGATCTGTGAATCGGGTACTGGGCACACACAATTGTTTCGCAGGTATTCACGCTGTGTAAGAACAATACTGTTCTCGGTTAGATGTGTCGCAATTGTTAATTGATCCTGTCAGCTCGTAATCGACGTGGTAAGATTGAGTTCGATAAATACATTTTGGTAAAATGACAAATGCAATCACCCGCAAAAAGATTTGTTAGTGACTTGCGCCGCAATTTTGTCCACTGTAATTAGCAAAAATATAATGAAAATAGATAGAAAATAATTTCCCACATTTTCGGTCATATCTCGAATCGCCCGAATTTATGTGTACGGTCGTCACAAAGTCGTGGTCTATCGAACTCGATTGCGGTTCACTCGATGTGGTCTTTTTAATTAGCTGCTCTAGCATATTTCACATTGAAGCTTAATGAGAAGCAGGCAGAGCTGTTCTGCCTGCACTCGACGAAAACATATTCGTGGGTCATTGGATCAATGACTTGTGTCCTGTTTGAGTACGGACCGAAAGACCTTATTTGCTTCGACCGATCGTAGTTCAGCAGCCTCGTACGGGCCTCAACCCGCGGCGAGCCTATGTATTATCGTCTTGTAGGTATTTGTGTCTATCATGTCATTTTCACGATACTCCTGACACGAGCTCTCACGAGAGCACGTGTACAGAGAATTCCATGACTGAACTCAGTTCCGTTGCGACTTTCTAATTAGCTCGCCGCCCCGCCAATTACGGTGCTGGTCGTGTATCAATTTTGTTTCAAGCAGCTGACATTTAACTAACATTTTCAGCAACCGAGTCGAAGGGTAACAAATCTACAGTTTTTCAGATTGCAGGATCAGGATGTGATCGAGCTCGCACGTACGTTATGAGTATTTTTACATCAATGACTTGACCATGCTCATCTGTGAACCGATTACTCTATTGTGTTTGTTTTTGCGTTTAGGGACCCTTCAACAATATTTATTTGATGAGTATCATTAAGTCTGTATCATATGCATGTTTACCTAAATAATATGCATGCGTTGACGCTTGCGTAGATAAATGCTTAATAATGTTACGCATACGCAACGCTTCGCCAAAGAGGTTGCCAACTTCGTCTATCTATCAAAATTTCCGTGGTCTGCCCCCCAGTCCCGGGTCCTTTTCGTTTCCTTGTGATATTAAATGATCTCCCTAGCCATTGCTCGCCGAGAGATCTCTGCTGACCTCTGCGGTGCGTGCCACCATATTATCTTTCTACATATGAATATATAGAATAGATATATCTACAGTATCGTTTGTATGTGTGCGTAAATCAGGAAGGCAGCGGGCGGTAAAAAGCGTACCCGAGATTACTAGTGGCGGCTGGTGGGGAGTGGAGGACATCAGATTTGACAGCAGATAGTTGACCACCACCACATCAAAGTCTCCTGTTGATGGTCTGAACGTCCAGCTGGTCAGCGAAGTCCACCTCGGGTAGTTACATTTGAATCGTTGCCTCGAATCGTTGCCTCCCCACCGTCCGCTCATCTTCGCCGTCGTATTCAACGCTCTTGAGTGCTCTGTAGGTGGTAGTGGTAGTGCCATAGGGGACATAGCTGCGTGCTGCGTCGGTTTGTGTGACGTGATATCTTGGCCCTTAGGTTTCGAGCGAGATCCATGGACGTGCAAGGTCTTACGCTTGGTCCTGTCTTGTCTGTGGTTGTGCTCTGCCTCTCTCTCTCTCTTTCGCTCCCTCGCCACGCGAACGTTTCAAGAGCCTGTTCCGTTCGACTGGTCCTCCTTCAGAGGGTACGGCGCTTTCGTCACAAGCTGTTGTTGTGTTTTTCGCCTCCGCCGCTTCTTGTTCTTGCTTGTTTCCATCGTGGCCTTAAAGACGTCCTGTTGGCCTTGGAGTGGGGCTGGCCGCGCGGACAGCCAGGCCTGAAGTGCTCGCGCAGCGCCGAGGGCTTCGATCTTCAACGGGTTTCCCTTCTCTCTGTGCCTCTAGGCTCTTCTCTTCTGGCATTATTCCCCCACCACGGCCTCTCTCGATAGCTGGGGGAACGTTTACGGGAATAGGAGGCACGCTCTATGTACAACCGAAGACGTTCTATATCCTCCAGGGCGGACCTGAAACGGACAAATATCGGACCACACGCGGACAAGCAGGGTAGGTCCCAAAAACACACGATATGTTATTCAGAGCACGTATCTATCTCGGGCAGCTGTTGCAGCTGCTGGTAGCAGTATAGGATCAACAATATACTACGATATACCCTACTAATGGCGTCCTACCTGGCTATTCTTGTCTTATCGTTCAAGGTCTGTTAGACGACGTACGATAGAGTGCGTCAATAAGGAAGGCAGCCTTGGGGCGCGCCAGTATGTGTTACTTGATTCGGCTCTAATCGGGGTTTGACTATGACTGTTGCGTTTTTCATGTCAATGTTTTTTCTACACTGGAGAATTTTTACACGAATGCGTAGATGTTTTTAATCCTGACGTCGTTCTGGTTTCTTCGATTGACGTTACTGCGTTATATATATTTACGCGTATGTAATCATTAACGATCTGTACTAAGTTTGACCTGGTTAGCTAGCGCTGTGCTTAATAACACTGCCATACACCCATTATATAAGAATTCGTTAGGACCCTTCAACACGAATCGATCATTATAGTCGATCATAGTAGTGTGAAATTGTCGCATACAGTTTTTCTGTTTATTTCAACTGGTCACGGGACCGTACATAAAGAAGCTTTAAAGCAGAAGAAATTAAAATTCTCAAAACATTTTATTGTCAAGTCACACAGAACACTTCAGATAGGGAAATCAATTAGCTGCTCTCTAGTTACAAGGTAGCCGAAGGAAAAATGCCCGCAACCCACCCGCTGCGGCTGGGCTGGAGACTTCGCCCCCAAAGGAGGAACTGAACGATAGGACGTGGTTGGAATCAACTGCCGGTCTCTGCAAGACACTGACTGAAGTAATACTTTGACAGTCCCGGTCAGTACCCCAAGTCAAAATCGGTTCTGGGTTTAGTCAGTAAGAGTCTGATACTACCAGGCAAATACCTCAGTGTGACCCCTGGAGTCTATGCAGGATTTACCTTTAACCTCTTAAAAAAAAAGATAGCCAGCTAGTCCAAAAACCCGTATCCTGCCGTATACGTACCCCACACTTACATCGTGGGAAAGGTGCAAGAAACGACGATGATCAGTCGTTCCGAATTCGGAGCAGGTAGTCCGACCTCCTCCGTTGTACTACTACTCTTCGTGGTGCTCATATATAGGTTAGCATCTAGCTGAATAAAATATCACCCATAGGATCGTCTATCCTTCCAATCGCCCAGGGATTTCCCAAGCAGAACGAAAGCAAGGAGATAGAGAGGGATCGTGTGCAAAGTCCCTTGAGCCTTTTCGTCTGTCTCTCTCTTTCTCTGCCTTTCTCTCTCTCTCGTCTCGGTTGCGGGTGTACGCAAGGCTGACCTAACCCATCAGTGTGCCTGCTTGCTCGCAGCCCACTATTGGTCTGGGAATCGTTTTGCCATTCGCTATAGAGTGTACCCCGCAAAGCTCGCAGGCTTACAAGGTGACCGAAATCCACGAGATGGCCATACCTCACCTCGGGCGTACTGAGTGGCCCTAACGCATCGACTGGAGAGCAAATGGAACATGGGTTCTACGCCCCTCGTCGGTATTTACTTGAATCGTGCGTTCGTTCTGTTGAAGTGGTGATATTTTAAAGCTGGAGCAGAACCCAGCAAGATCGTCGTCTTGCCATAGCTTGTCCAGGGCTTCGATGATGTGGATAAGCAATACGGCCAAAAATGGTTTCGTTTCAATCAGTTCTGCAGCCAACGGAGCACGCACCTCATTCTTTTCAATGAACGAATCCCTGTGTGTCCCCTCAGCGTTCGTTTGCGCGGCCGGCAGTCCGGCGGATGAATCCGCTTGGAAAGTCTGCCAAAAACCAGGCCAGTCGCCTACAAGGTATCACCGCGGTCTACCCCCACTATTCTCAGCTGCCGTCGCTTTGAGTCGAGCCGGCTACTGGAGTCTGTGGACGTCGCAAAAAGCGCTGCTACGCCGGTTTCGTCGCTAGACCTCCTGCTGCCGAGAAAGCAAACCTGCCTGCTGGTAGGTTCCTTTTCTATCGCTGTTGCCACTGCAGTTGCGGCTAAAGACGAAAAAAACACACCACGGGACACAGGACCGCATCGGGGATCGAGGTCGCCGGAACGACGTCCAACGTTGCCGACAGGCTTCCACTAGCAGTGGAAGTGAACCAGTGGTGGCATTACTCGAGTGCGGAGGGATGGGATGTTAGGTCGTCGGTGGAAACCTCGGCAGATATTTCCAAGAGGCCGTTCGCTCCCTCTCAGCTTTTTCACGTCTTTCAGGCAAAACCGCCACTCTCAGCAGCCGCCCGACCCAGCCGCTGAGTCTCAAGCCAAGAATCAGCCATTGCCAACGAGCCAGGCCCGGTGCCGCTTTTTGCCAAGGTGCCTGCTCCCGAATGATAAGAGGGTTGAGCGGCGCATCGACAATGAGAATGCCACCGATTGCCACCAAAAATAAATCCGGTAGAAACGAGGCGGGCGTGGCACTTGGAACACATAGTGCCAACAATCCCAAAATGAAAAAAATCGAAAAAGTGACTAAGGCGGACTAACGTCGTCAAAAGCAAGCACTATACCAAGAAGTACAGGGTGGGCAAAGGGCGACGAAACCCCGGGTGAGGTTTGCAGCAACAACAATAACAAAAAAACAGTAACGAAGTAGGATAATTTTCTTCGGACGTGCTTCTATCTTGAATAGGTATGCTCGTAAAAAGGTGACATACGTGCATGGAAGGTTATTTAACAGTAGGAAGCGACCATAGTTCTGTGCTTACGACGTAATGTAGGTGCAGAGTAACTGTTGAACACCCTGTATATGGATGTTCTTGCCTGTCGAATAGCTTACGAAGGTCTAGACCTTATGTTCGGAAGTGGGCCAGGGAATATCCGCTATTCTTATAATAGGACACTTCGATTAGAGGCGAATAGATACAGGTCAAATAGAGACGGAAGTACGATTGATGACGCTTAACACGATAGTGATATCAACGAACTCCTGTTGCTCACGTAACTTGCGTAGTAATAAATATACACGTTTACTCTATGTGTGCTACCTTTGTAATTAATTTAGCACCTCTGCTATTGTACTGCAAATAATTACGCTAGTTAAAACAGGATGAGTCCAAAGGGGAGAACGGTGGCGACAACACGTCTCACTAAATGTTATCGACCAATTAAGTCATAGATTAATGAGGTTAGCGTACACCACGTTCTATTTTTCGCGTCGAAGCGTAACATGCGGCGGCAGATCACAAGGAATCAATGAATCAATTAATATATGAACAATTTGGCAACTGCATTGTCATAGAATTTTTTCCCACACTAAACTCATGTCAAGTAGTATCTTATAAACGGATCACACGTGTTATATAAACAAGAGCGAATTGTGAACGCTCAAACCTCGCTCACACACCTACAGGAGCAGGCGCCTACAGGCGTAAGGTCATGCTGTCGCTTAATGTACTCGCTTCAATCAGTGCGCAGACTACCGGCTGCCAGGATCGCCGAGGAGAGACAGCTTGGATGAGTTGTATTTGGCCACTGTGGTTTAGATATGCCAGCCATTCAAGATGTTAAGCCCTTTGTTTAACACAGGACAAAAAGCTTTTGGATAAGGCCCAGCAGGACACGTGGTGCTAGTACGCTAAATCATCAGCAGATCTAACAAAAGTATCTGCTTTATCGTCGGCAGGCACGTAACGTATGTTCAGCGAAGTTATGCAACCTCCAATAGAAATACTATATAAAGAAATATTAATAAAAAAAATGCAACACCACGGGGTTTCAGTTCTTTTCTAACGTTTGAAACTAACCACAAAGAGACCCCAAAAGGAGACAGAACGCGCAAAAGGCCTCCATAATGTCGCGTGACTCTGTGAGCTCTTTGGCTCTCTTAAAGGGTATGCAAAGAAACGCAGTTCCCAAGCAGTAGCGTTTGTTTGGATGCCGTGTTGACATGGTACTTCATGTGAGTTGCGTGATTTTTTTAGAAGCCATAGCGCCGAATGGTTTTGTGAACAACCTATATATAATACAATGATGGCGTAGAGAAAGTATCCGATGAAAAGAATACATAGTTCAGTCATTGTAGACGGTAGTTTCCTGCTGGGTTATGCCCAGAGAGGAGTTACTGGATAAAATCAACATAAAAATCGTTCTCGGAGGATTTGATTGAAAGGATCCAGTGCGAACGCGTTGTATCTGCTTAAGGCTGGGTGTCCATCTTCGATATGGGTGATCGTTCTACTCCAAGCCAACAGCATCGTATCGTTTGCCGGTGGCAGCTCTCACCAATCTCCCAGACCTTCCACCCGAAATCTTTGCGTCCGGCATCGAGGGCTGTTGTGCGGAAATTGCAAGTCCTGTACTCGGCATAGAATTTCCGGGAAACCCATACGCGAATATATCGAATATGACAGTGATTTGAAAATAAGCATTGACCTTTGCGGCCATCACACAACAATCAACCTTGGGGAAACAAGGAGGAATCATAATATATAATAAAGGAATAATATATATAATAATTAACACCGATGTGTTATGTCAGATGGAATTAAGAAAAACATATGGACAAGAGAGACATGAGCTCTTAGTTCACTTTTTTTTCTCATCAGGTTAACTGTTAGCATTGGCAGTGTAGAAGATTCTCCTACTATTGTGTGCCAGCGTTTCACGGCTGGCCCGCATACATATATTGATTTGTCTTCGTTTGTCCATCCTTCGAGGCACGTGAGCATTATGGACGATTTCCATTGCTCAATGTAGCGGGCAATCCCATTGCAATGTTCTTGCCCATGCCTGGATAGGCGGTTTTGCCTCAATATTGAGAAACGCTTTCACCCGGCAATATTCCCATATTGCTCAATCCAAGCGGTGGGTAGCTTGGAAGGTCACGTCAGGTTAGGACGAAGGCCAGCCACTCGAGAACACAACATGCATTGACCTGGAGGCGTGAAGGCAACCAACTCACGCAAACACCTAGCAATGTTACAAATGGTTTTCACCGCCTGCTGTCAATATGCCGTCAGATGCTTGGTGACGCTGGTGGCCGCGCTGGTTATGGCGACATCCATCGATCACTCGGAAACGCAGACGCCTTCAGATCTCTCTCCCAAGAATCGTTTCTGCCAACCGGAACAAATTGCCTTGAAAAGTGCAATTCGCCGTGCTGCTATTTATAGTGGAATATCGCAGGGATGCCACTTCGTGTCTCACAGTGGTCGAAGCCGCAACCGACAATAACCTTGTCTACCTTGCAAGTAGATAAAGTTACTGTCGGTTGCTGCTTTGTCGTACCCATTGTCAATGCTGTAGACTTGTACATGTTGAATTTCTCTAAGGACAATCGGAATAAATCAGGGAACATAGATCTTTAATCGTGACGCTATACGATTAGAAGAATATCTATTTATTATTATGGCTCTTAAGGGAATTACTTTAGGCTTATTGACCTTTAAACTTACAATTTATCATAGCGTACAGTGAACGGTGACAGACAGAGGCATTGCTAAATGAGACTACTAACTGAATTTAAATTGCGAGTATTTTCTTGAAAAAGTGCAACTTGACCGCAAGGCTATGCTATCCATCATTTTTACGAAGCACAGTTTCAGTTTGCTCATCACCGGAATTATGTCATTGGCTTCACGCAATGTGGGCCCCTAGACAAATTCTATGTAAAAATAGGTTTATCTCGTAAGTTGAACATGCGAGCCATCCTTGAACATCTCGGTGGGTCTATCCACCCGCTTTGCTACTGCCACTGCTGCCACCGCTGCCACGCGACGAGAAAACGTAATTATAATGGTGCAAACGTTCAAAAGCTATCCTGTACGCTTATCGGGGCCACACCGTCAACTCCCTATCCACTTCGCTATCAACAACTCAAGCAAACCATCCCACACCTGACAACAGAGCAACGCCGTCGTATCAAGCTGCATCAAATAAATGCATTTTGCAGGATGCTCATGCATAATTGATGTTATGTCCCAGTGTAGAGTCTTATCAAATCAACCTTTATCTAGTTATAGAAGCCAACACGTGTCATTCTCGTGTGCCTGCGCAGAAAGAGTGTTCTCTTCCCCCTATGACGTTTCATCACTGCTCTCTGAAAACATGGAATCTATATTTTCAGAGGCTACTGAAGTGGAAAGTCGTGGAGGAAGCATTTGTCAGTTCGTTTCGTTTTCATTGACCGTTGACCGCATCGCCCAATAGATAGAGTATCAGATGCCCATATAGCATCGACCGGCAAGATTAACGAAGACAAGACTCAGCCAAGTCAGAAACTGTTAGTCTTCGAATGTTCACAACAAAGAGAAAAACATTATTGTTTATCTTTTTTTATTTCTAGTTGTCTAATAGATAAGTTTTTGGCAACGCTTGTTCTCCGCGTTAAAAGATATTCTGGCAAATAGTGATGATACAGGGAGCGGCATAGTCATAAGCCTATGCAAAAGCACTGCAAGCCAACAAGTTATATGCTTAGCCCCCTATAAACATCATGGACTTGGTGCAAATAAGAGCTTCTCGAGATACAAGCCAAGCCTGTACCTTTATACAGTATAATCTAAAAGTTGCTTCCTAGACGGACTAAGCAACACGTTCATAGATATTATATCATCACCTTACAGCAGGAAACAAATCAGTAGATTTCAATCTATCTTCAAAATTGCACGGCTACCTATTACTCACTCAGAATCTTTAGAAAATAATTAAAATTGAGGATAGTAGAAAGGACAAAACAACAATACATTAGTGAGATTATACGCGCATAGCTTCAATGACAATATATCGAGGAAATTAGTCAAATGGGTGGTGGGACTACTAGGGCACCAGGTAGAATAGCTATGTGTTTCCACTGACAAACGTCGAATCCGAGAAGTTGTTTACAATCTCCAAGCTGTATTGCTTCGGATCGAGGCCTTCAGTTGTGTTTTTATGGACGTTTGCAATGCACCATGACAGCGTTAGAAACTCTACCAAGAAAATGGGAACTTTCCATCAAATAAGAGGAACTCATTGCAAATCTCGCATCATTCCCGGGATGTTGTGATTTCGCGCTCTTGTCGGCTGAAAAATAATCTCCGCCTTAAATCAAAGCGCAAGCAAGAAATGGGCGTGAAGTATTGTATTGGGCGATATATTTGACATTGATATATATCGTTCATTTTAGTGGTGTAGTACACAATGCGGGATTGTCTTTCGCTTTTTTCTTTCGACTTTACAGTGGGTTCAGTACAGCCAATCATGCCTATAACGTTGAAAAATATACACAACCCGTTATAGAAACCATGTAATGCAATGACGTCCACTGTAAATGTTTGGCAGTATGATACTCGAGGAATCTCGGTGAATTTCAGGGCGATTCCATTAGCAGATAGTCTTCTTTTCGATTAGTATCTTAGATAGCCCTGTGTGTTCTATCTCACTCACAGCGGTGCGCACATTGCTAGTCGCACCCCTCCCCAGTCAATCTGATGATGGGTTGCTGCAAATATACTTTTCTGTCGTCCATTAGCTCTCGAAGGAAAACGATCTGTCCAAATGAAATTGCTGACGTATGCCTCTTTCTTCAATACCCGATGAGAATGAGCGATAAAAAGCGATAAATTCCGCAGCTGTGCATCATAAAAACATCTTGTCTCATCAACTATTGGTTTAGGGGCCTTTATCTTGTGACGTGTATTGGTGTGAAATGTTCACAGGACCTCTTTGCTAGCGAACTCCACGGTAAATCAAACCACATGGAGAGTTAACTTCAAATAGAGGTAGTAAATTCTTCGGACCCGGTGTGCTGTGGACGTACGATCTGTTGTGACCTTCTGCAGCGGCTCATGAAAGTGGTCATATAAACAATTGCACCAGTATACTAAATTCAGAGAAGTATCAAGTTTTTGCCCCTCTGTGCATGCAACCCTTGCGGGCATTCGTTGCTTAACCTACGTCTTGTTTCTTTGGCCTTGCCCTAAGGGTGATCTCGCCCTCCTGAGGCTTTCGAAAGGTGAGTGAACCTGCCTTCAGAGAGAAGAACGTGATTTCTTAAATTTCTTAAATTTACGCCTGCGACTGCCACATTCAGGTTCTTTACAGGGTAGCGACGGTTGCGCTAATCAGATAGTGGCAAATGTGGTTGGCGTGGCGTTGTCTTTTAAAGTGTTCTTCAATCCGAGATATGGGGCATACCATGGGTGATTCAACTATGGTCGCCGTCTCCTTCGGTCCCACTGCCGTTCTGGCACTCCCATAGCTATTGTTGGATTCTTACAAGCTATACTGACACTTCTTGGTCAAGAGATTCGACGAGGGGCACCAACAGGAGTGGACTTTATTTACTGATGATAACATGTTCACAGCAACGAAAGGCATTTACCGATTCAGAGGAACAGCAGAAAGCTAACATTAACACACCACAAGCTCCTTCCGATAATTAGTTAAGAGACTGAAGAGAAGAGACTGAATTTGGCTGAACTAGTTCACGATGGGGGGAAAACTCTACAGAAGGCAAAGTGACCTTCCTTCGCCATGGGCCCGCTTTGGAGCTGTACTGCTCCAGCAACTGGATTGCCTGCACTGGAGGCTGAATTCAACGGCTGTTTTTCGTTTTGCACTCCATCGACGACTGGGTGTATATATATCTATATATAGTCCCTGACCCTGGAGAAATCATGTTGGGTGAGGCGAAACGGACAGGCCCTCAAGTATACCTCGTCAGGTCCATACCTTCCACAATACCCATGTTCGATATTTTGCATGCTCCTGGAGTTGGAAGGGGAAGATTATGCTTTACTGTTTACCGGACACGCTGCAAGAACAAGGTAATGAAAAACATCGTTCCCTAAGGTGGTCGTGACCAAAAGTTGTAACTCTTTGGGTAGGCTTTGCCTTGTTGGAATGGCCACTCTTATCTCTATTCTCCCGCAAAGAATGGGCGGTGGGTGGTGTGACGATGGCACCGCCCACAGGGACAGGGTGTCGTGTCGTACTTGTGATGAGCCCGTGAGTCCCATACGGCACCTACTAGAAGGATGTTCCTTTCGGGAAGTAAGCGCAGCTAGGCAAGACCAGTACTTTGTCTGATTGTTAGCGATTTCAAAAGCCAAAACTGAGTCGTCCCTTATCGCGGGCAATAATACATTTTTGCGTACAAAACGTCTCATATCGGCTTGCGCAACGCCTTACTATTAACGTCTATTAGCGTCGGATTTCTATTTCTCCCCTCACAAGTGTAAAATTAAATCTGCCTTAAATCGTATACATTTATCTGTTGAATCGAAGTGAGCCTGTACACCGATGTTCCAATGATGTGACGAACATTTCGGTGTTCGAAGAAGGTAAAGGTAAAGGTTTTATTGGTTTATTAAAGGAGCTGCAATTTTACAATGCTTAAGCTCATGGTTCTTCTTCTTCTCATTCAAGAACGTAGTCATCCTTCCCGGGCAAACAAGCGAAAGCTGAGAGGATGGTATATTTGTTTTACGAAACTTCGTCATAGATTGTCTGATTAATTTTCCTCTTATAGAGGCGACGCGGAAAAAAAGGAGATGTTGAGTGGCTAGCTCTTCGAATGAAAGTAGAGAAGAGGGCGAGATTGTGTTTTCTCTGAGACGGATCTGTTTGGCTGGCGGAGGAGCCGCGCTCATCCTGGAAAGAGATTAGCGATAAAGTGTCAGAATATGTTAGCAAAGGAAGGAACCACAAGGAAATAAGGACGAGGCCTTGCCGCCGCGTTACAGTAAGTCGCTGAGGCAGCCCGAAGGGGAGACATGGTTGGTTCTTATCAGCCGACTACGGTAGTTTGACATTTTAGAAAATAGAATCATATGAAAGGCGTGGCGTGCTCAAAAGGAAACCATGTCGACCAGCGGAAAATACGCGGTATGGTCCGAAGGGGTCCAACAATGTTACCAATAGCAGCAGGAGGCTCGTTTTCAAAGAATCCTAGACGTCGCCCTCATTAATCAAATATCTTTAACACCATGATACTTACTGAGCTAGGAGAATCTGCATGTAGGGAAACATAATTCAGTTTGACGCCCCTACAGATACATACCCTTTCAATGAAGTTTATCTTCCAATCATGCGCTTACAATATCCAATTAATCACTTTATTCATGAGGTATGCAGAGACAATCTTGGCCATTGTCCACCAAATTACATGTACCATCTAACAAGTTACATTACTTAATAGTAATAAATAAAACCAACAAATGTATCAAGCATGGTAATAAACGTGCTTTCCTCATCCACCAGTCGGAACAAGTTGGGATCACCACCGTAGAAACCCACGACCCGGCTCAGCAAACTTTCCTAGAGCTGACCCTTAGCGGTACTTCTTCCATGGCTGGCCTGGATACCATTTCGTAGCCGCGTTGTTTGCCGCACACGTCACTGCCGGTCTAGCGCCATTGGAAGTCTGTTCTGACCTTCTATTTCCCTACAGCGCCCACTGGTATAGAAACGGTCCGTCGCAACTGCATATGAAGCAATTTTCGGGTGTTCTTAACCTCCTCGTACAGGCCTCTGTTATGCCAGACTATTGACCCTATCCAACGCAGAGGTCATCTGCAGAGGAATCTACCTGGAGGAGGAATTTTGTTTCGAGCGAACTCCTTCTCTGTTGGCCTTTTCAAACTGGCAGGCAACAACCCAGCGTAACAAAGCTTTTACATTGACCAGCTAGACTGACCGCTGCTAGCAGAGTCTATTTTCTAAAGAAGCCACTTGCCTCCCATCGGTGGTATTCGAAGCAATTTTGTCGCAGACGCTGAGCGCGTTTCCGTATGAAGCCTTCGCAAAATATAGGCCCTGCTGGCACCATTTGTATTTTCTGATCAGCCTTCGCAAGCTCGGTAGAAGGAAATAATATGAAGCTGAAATTCGGAAAATGAGGTATACCTGAATACCATGTTTGTGAAGTTAATGAAATTCATCATCTATGCTGTATCGAGCATTGCTCGTCGCTGTATGTTGTGCTGAACATTAAAGCCAGCGTATGCTGCTCGACAAGCTTCCCCGGCGTACAGTGTCCATATAACTTTCCTGGAAAAAAATAATCCACTGGGCCATTAAGACAGCCCTGCGGCCAACGATGTAGTTGTCCCATTTACTAGGCGCGTAAGTGGTAACGACTTTATACTTAGAGCCAGAAAGAGTGTGATAGAGGATCGTTTGCAGCGGTAGCATCGCTCTACGGATATTTGAGTACGACACTCAAACGCTTGCACACCCGGCAGTGCTGCAGAAACTTTTATCAAAGTTTTATCAAAGAGTACTTCTCCGGACAGCTCAGTAGCACACAACTTTGTTCGCGTATTTGATGCACACAGTGTGTCTGCAAGATTTCCTCTTGTTTTTATTACGGCTAAAGCATCACCGGGCCGGAACTGCCCATGATAGTAGTATGATAGTCTCCGTGGAGCGGCTGGAAAGTATTATGATATGTGTGGCGATCTGACGTGTGATGGTATCTGCGCTGATGATAATACTGCTTCTTTCCAAAAAATCCAATAACTTGCGAAACACTGCGTCTAATGGACATTGCGTCCGGTGCCTTATCTTTCATAGGAGAAAGACCCGGGGATGCAGCACCGTTGTTGTCATAAGGTAATATCATAGAAACGGCACTTCATTTTCTCTATCCTGACTCCGTGAACATTCGACATATCACTCAGCACCTTCGCAGATGATATGACAAATCGACAGCTAACACATATTCAAATTTAGTCGTCGTCACACTGATACATGACTACATATAAAATACCAATGTGTAACATTTCAGTGCGATGTATGGTTGGACCGCCTTAAAGGTAGCACGGCACAAATCTTAAAAATAGCGATTGAAATCTTGTATCTTGAAGTAGAAATAATTCTACCAAAAACTGTGGCATTGCGAATGGCCTTGTTGCATATGTGAAGCTGTTAACGCAAACGCATTTGGAATGCCTATTCCTGCTTCACTCGTTGAAACAATGAGGGACCGGGTCACTTTGTCCCTCAGGAGGAGCCTGTACTTAACGAGGTCTCTGCGTTTCAAGCATTCCTGCTGTGAAGCCCGCTAAAGCCTAAGCTGTAGGTTGTTGGCCATGGGAACTCGGCAGAGCCTTCTCTGTCCTTCCAAGTGATCTAATTTCAGTATTCTTCAGCCGGCCGTACTCGTTCGAAACGGCGAATGCCTTTGCGAATTATTAATCGACAACTTAGAATAACCCGTCCCCGGTGACCGAGTCAACTTCTGCTAAGAAGATTGGATGTTGTGTATTTTATAAGAACCTATTTTCCCTTCACCTTCAATGCAGGAATCGATGACGCCTTTGAACTGTCGTTGAATCAATAACATTTACAAAAACGGTAGAGGGATAAAGCCTTTGAAATAGAATTCATTCAGAATAACTAAATGAGATCAGACCGCGCCGCCTCAACTCGTATCCCCCTGTCTATTCACTACGTTCAGCAGCTGTGTACGATGTGGCTCGATGGTCTTCGACGAATGCACGTCTCCCTTATTGCCCACGGTATGATGGCTACCGGTAAATGGTGCAGGGAGGGAATGGACGTCGGTGTTGTGGTAACTTTCCTATTTCCATACCGTTAAGTTAAGATCACGAACAAACTATATTAACTAACCCTCAAATACAACAACTGCCGTAGCTCGTACAGGCTCGTATCGGTCCGAGGTGCCTACGGATGCAAATCTCGGTCGTTGAGATCGGGTTGAAAATTTGCGGTGCGTCAACGAGCGCACCAAAGTTGATTGTTGATCAGGACAACTTTTGTCAATCTGGCATATCAGCGAGCTCAAAAAATAGGCGAAGACGGTTCATTTGACTCAACGATAGCTGCGGTGATGTCGCTTAGCCATGCGATATACTGCTAGAGGAAGGAGCTGGGCGAAATGTGAAAAAGTGTTTAAAGCATAGGCCGCTGCGACTAACATCAGCCCAAAAAGTGGCAATGAGTAGCCCCTTTAAATAGCAGACGATGCTATCAGAAACCAACCAAAATGAGACGGGTTCGTGCGGATACAATTAGCGACAGGCTCGAGTCATCTTCCAAGTCGAGTTATAGCAAAATGCTCGGCCTAGTAATAACACAATTATGAGCAGCGATTGCAAGCCTCTTCTCTGATAATAGGAATATCGGAGTAGAAGGCATTTCGACTTCCAGAACCGAATTGCAATTGACGCACGATGTGTGAGTGTGTCCGCGCATATAATCTTGCTTCATCTCTACTAAAACGACTCCATCGTTATCGCCCACCTTCGCTTGCTCACCGGACTTTCTCAGCGGCTTTCTTTCAGCGCAACCACAGCCATACTACTGACACAATCTTGCTGTGCCAGACGAGCCACCGTCATGTCACTGCCGCAAACACTAAGGCTATTGACCACGTCGTCATCGACCGGTAGCTACCCCCCTAGGTACCTAGCTAGCTAACGCTGCGCACACGGAAGGACAGACAACGAATGAAAATTCCACTCAGGTTTCCCAAAAACAGACTCGACTGGGCAACCACGGAGAGCGGCAATTGAAGAAACGGGCGGCCTCCAACGCACTTCAGTGGAAAAGTCACTGAAGACTGGATGGCTGTATGACATACGTGGAAATGGGGACAGATAAATGGGGCAGGGATAGCGCTCGGTCAAGGTGAGCATCAAAGATGGAAACAATCAGTGTCTCGAAGCCGGCGCACTCTTCGCCCGAGACCATTCTTGAGTCCGCAGTATATGCCCCAAATTTCTAGATGTGACCCTAGTTCGGCTCGACTGGCATCTGTCTGTCCGACGGGAAATATCTGCAGACGTCAGATTTGTTTGCGCACGAATTACTAACAAAATGATGGGATTGGGGGCAGCTGCCGGCACGTCGCGTTGCATCGAAACAGAATGTCGTCACTCGCATTGCTTACAACCGTAAACTGTGAAATTGCTCTATGCAGTCGGATAACATATCGAAGCGTAAAGTTGCTATATTGATAACATCGAAACGTATATTTTCACTGAAAAAAGAGCCAGATATATTCTACGTATCATCATACTCTTACGATAAAACTATTAAATCCAGGGACACTAGACATAGCCAACATTCTCAAGATGACTTCCTTTCGAACTAGCTATAACGCAGAGTTTCATTGTTCTCTTCTAAATATGATCTGTTGACGTTTTGCTTGCTAGACCGTAATCTAGAAAGGCCGTCAAGAATACTGTCGGTCGAAACATCAGACAAAACCAACAACACTGTTTAGGTGCAGCTGAACGGAAGAACAATTCACCATCATTTATATTGTTATGTGAAAACAAAGTAACAAAATGCGAAGTACAAATTTCAACAGTAGCGCAGTGAATCCTCACTGTAGCGCTTGCTCTCGGGACCGTTTCCCCTTAAGTCGGCCTTCCCGCTTCTCAAGAATCAGAGCGACGGGGGGCTGTGTTTCGCTGCGGCTGACTGAGCGCAAACCCCGAGAACAACCCGAGTCTCGCTCGGAAACGAATGCTTCGAAGATTTTTATGAGTGCCAATCAAACGTTTCGATTAGCCCGGCAGCCCACGCAGAGACAGGGAAGATGATGAGCCCCACATTACAACATATGGCGAGACATATTAGGGATAACATCTTTGTACTACAAGGCTGGGCTATTCATCTTCAAGTGGCAAGGGATACCACTCTAAGAAGATCTATTGAGGAACAGAGACCCTAAGGGTTGATAATATTCCCATTCGATATTATTTTTAGAGCTATCTCAATTTTGGACTTGGTAGTAATTCGCAAACTGTTATAGCGTCCTGATAATATGAAGTTCTGAAGCAAAGCTAATGATTGTATCTTGAAACAGAAACAGAGGCTTGTAATCTGTATAGTCTTAAACATAGACACATTTCACCTTAGACAATTTCCCCGGGAAAATATACCGTTCCTGAAATAACAGCAAATAAAAGGAAATAAGTATCGTTTATCCTTCGTGGTAAGGAATGGCGAGTATTCGACGCAAAACCCGATAGGTCTGAGCTGTTTCCAATGCACCCCACATAAAAAAAAACAAGGTCAGCGAAATCGGCGTGAAGTTGTAGTAGTAGCCGAGCGCATGTGACTGTTCTCTCTGTACGGCTCCCATTGCCCCAAAACGCCAACTAAAACCTAGTTTTGGGCTGGCACCACAGCAGTGTCTATTCTATAAAGAACACTGTAACAACTATATTACAATCAAGGTAATATAAAAATATGTGAGAAGGTAAAGCGCGTTTCGAATAGCCCGCTATAGGCGGTGATGGGTGGGTAGTTCGCCTAGCGGTTTACGTTGGCGGTAGTAGCTATGAGACATAAATAGTGGAAGAAAGAGAGGAAATAGTCCGAAAGTGCGAGTCAAGAGTTCCGCGCATCTTCGTGTCCCTCAACTCTGACTTCACAAACCGGCTATATGCAAGAACAGATTTAGTAAAGGAAATAAACAAGCATTTCGGATCCACGTATCGAATATAAGGAAATTCAGGTCTCAGCATTGAGCACACTGGCTCTAAGTTATTTTCTCGTCTCTTGTATTATGAAGATAGACTGTGAATCCGGGGCCATCAGCAGTTGCTATTTTTTATGCAAGCGCTCCAGTATCGTCTTGCTCCACCCCTATGCTCATCCTTCTCAAGCACCATGTGTACATTGTACATATACATCACTGAGCGTTTTACGAGTGGACGGTCGTCGCCGCTAACGTTAGAGTGCCTATTTGCCCTTATCCATACCCCTTTTCGCCTCTGTTTTTGGCCAGCTTCTCACATTTATTGTAAATCGCCCTATATCTATTATAGTTTATCTGTTGGTTCGGTACGTTCATCCCCTGCGCCTCGAACAAAAAGTGACCCCGCTTATTGTCGGTTCAGACTAGATCGAAACTGAAGTGCTTCGTCTAAGGCGCTTTATTGACGACACCTTTTCGAGACGGCTCCAAAAGATTAGCGAGTTTCCAAGTGATACTGTCGCTGATACCGTTTTCCGTTTGTTCTCGTTGTTGATTACATCTTCCCGTAAGCCCCGACGTCGATGTGCTTGATTAAAGCAGCCTGTTCATGTCCTAGTGGTTGATGATAGCAGCACCTTTATTTGATAGATTGAGGACGCAGATAGAGGGCGAATTTCCTCAATGGACCTGTTAAGTGGCAACTGCAATGGAACGAGCCCACTGCTCGTTATAGTGGATGTACGCTGTTTCTGAGATATATCATCATAACGTACGGAGAGACGAATAAAGGATCGCTCTTTCGTTTGCAGGCAAAGGACGCAACGAAGCATGATACCATTAGAGGATGGCCGCTCGATGGAAAAGGGTGGGAACACCATGTGAGTCACGCTGATGTACGCCTAACGACGGAACAGCATTTAGCCGATTCCAGAGAGTCGGTAGTTAGTCTTTGAATGTTCGTGGTCCATGTTTCTACAATAGTTTGCCGTTGAATCGCTGGCCTGCGATGGCACGGTGAAGCTACAAACCAATGGCCGTGTAAAAACTCGCTCTTATACATCGATAAATGTGAACGTTCCCTCTCCATTTGCCCCTGTGGCAAATGGTGTCCGTTAGAATGCGCATGCACCGCTGAAGTGTGAACACTGTGTACTCGCAAAGACCGTATGCTCATGCGACCAAGACCTCAAAGAATAATGACAATGGATTGCCACCGCTATGGCGCGAAGTCCTGCGCACTTCTGCACTGCAGAGCGGCGAGGGCTAAAGCGAGAATTACATTGCAAGAAGCGAGAGGCGCTTCTCAGCGATTATTCCCTTATTTGAATTGAACATTGCGACACATTGAAACTACGCACGGTTGTTTCCGAGACGTATTACGAGAACTATTATTATTGTGTGTGTCAAGATATACAATAATTCGTGACGCAGTTGGGGACAATGTGTCCGGCTGACATCGTCATAGTCACATCCGAGGTAGGCGATAAGATTGCTTCTTTGCACAGCGAGGAAGGGAAGCGCTGCAGGACGAAGGACCCTTTGGGAGAGTCCTAGAGTGTCAACCATCGTGCCGCCCCAAAGAGGGGTCCTGCGATTGTGCTGTTAACAGAATCTATTTTCTGATTATTTAAATACAAGTGACTGATTTTTCGCATAGATTGGTCTTTTTTTTTGGGACAGAGAAAAATACAATTACGTCGCTGGAATACAGTTCAAACAAAGAAAAATTTAAATTTGAAAATTGAGAAAGTTCCCACTAATTTTCCAATAACCCCAGTTAGCACAGGTTCACACCAGTATATAGCTGCTTCGAATAATGCAACAGACATAACATTCGTCGATGCAGGAAGAGCATTGCATTGAATAATACGTTTTAAATCTCCTATTGTCTGTTGTTTTTAGTGTACGCTGCTCACATCCCGGTTAGGCTAGCAACGGCCTGATTCGCTGGTCCGATATATCATTAAGAGACCGTCCTTTTGCTGTTTTGCGTAGCCAAGGTGGTCAAGGCCTGTTGGTCGTTCCGTGCCGAAGTTACAGAGGGCAGGCAGCTGGCTAGATTCAGACCAGACGAGTGATCCAGTGTCATCGTTCGTGTGGACCGGCATGAACGTAGACCGCTCTTGGCTCCGTCCACTGCCTAAGCTGTGTCCAACTAGTGTGGCGGTGATGGTCCAACTAGACAATGGCAAGACCTCCCCTTCTCCAACTGAGACGGTTCTAGCCGACACGGCTCAAATGGCCCGAAGGGCCTGCAAGGTTCGCAGTTTTGCTTTGAGCTCGAAAACTTCAATGCGAGCCCCACATACACTCTACCCGGAAAGAAAACGGCGCAAAGGGGCATAATCCCTCTGTTATTTTTTTCTCTGTTTTGCAAACGATCAGACGATAGTCGACACAAAAGATCGTGAAGCCCAGATTTAAAGAAACGATGTCTTCCCTCTCAAGAATCGTCTCTAGAGCGGACCAACCTCAGTTGGCATTACGGAATTTTGGATTTGGAGGCGCACAGCTAGGTCGAACTGTGAGAGCTTTCGCAAAATATAGGTCGCTCGAAAGAACGGATGCCTGAAGCTCTTCCATCCCGGTTATTTATATGTTATTTTGTTAATATTTACCAAAGTTGCTATTTTTGTTACTGTTTACCATATATGTCTATTTATTATTATATCGCTTAAATATTTATTATGTTCTACAAATGTCTGATATATGTTCGTTTTGTTAAGTCAAGCTTGTGTCAGTAACAGGTTGGATGGCGAAAGCCCGCCGATTCTACAAAGTTGACTATCCATGGCATTCATAGGTGCAACGCTGTCCAGTGACCTATGTGACCATAGGCGGGGCAATGTTAACCATATCCCAGAGAAATCACGATTTTAAGGGATCGAATTGGCAATCACAAATCGTGGTGGCGCTGTTCGTACTCTTTATGGCAGCCGCACTCAAAGAGATGCGCAACAGCCACCCAGCTACATCGCCACAGAAACCTGACTTAGTTGTTTTCATACCAACCCATTTATGGGTCCTGAAAGAGAGACAATTGCCTGCTAGAGATACTACTTCACCATCTTCTCGAATGCTTCTTCACAACGTCATAGAACCAGCACTGGCATAACCTCCAGCACACTATATATACTATTATATAATGTTTCGCGTGATATTTTCGTTCTCAGAACGAGCGCGATTTTTCTTCTATATCTCATTTACCACGCACCATAGAGCCTGAGACAGCGTCAGATATTTATTCCGTTACAGTTTCCCTATATCAGTATCTGTAAATATTGCGCCTCCCATTTTACAAATAATTGAACAAAATTATCTTACCCAGTAAGAGACTTATTTATCGACACCATGATCAAAACGTAATTAATTTGCGAAGTGTCCGAGAGGGCTACAAAAAGGCTCACAATTGCGTGCTACATGTACCACACTACAGTGAAAGGTGTAACTGTCAGAGACGAAGCAGTGAAAGATGAAGATAGAATGTTTAAATATGACAAAACGGCAATGGTACAAATGCAGTATACGCAGTATACCCCACCCAGTCATGATGTTAGCCAGCTACTTCCAAATTCAATATTACCCTTCTCATGTAGTAGACATGACCTTGCAATCGGAGGCGCTTTGCAATCGGAGAAGACACATAGGTGCACGGGTTCGATGGCCACCGTTGCACATATGCATTTAAAGGGGTTGTCCGTGTTATGAAGCAATGCCGAAAGCAGTGGTACCGTGGACGTTAAATGTTGGCTGTGAGTCAGCCCGGAAATTTACATAGCCTCAATAGCTGGTTCAATAGCTGGTTCTCAACCCATTTGCATGTCCCTCAATATACCTTAGAGCTGAACCACAGCGCACCACAACACAACTTTGGTAACAAAAGATAACCGATATCTCATATCATCGACCTCAACTGTACATTATTCTCTGAACGCGCATAATTCAAATCATCTATGAAGGCCGGTTTGCCTCATGTTGTGCATATATCGTTTTTTTACGGAAATACAAGCGCAATAAACAAATATTATCATAATTAAAGAATATGTATTATACTGTGTATGCGGTGTGTGTATGTAAACAATAATTACAGAAACGGTTGGGGACAGGGTGTCAGGCCGGGGTCGTCAGGGTCACATCATGCAAATGTCATCACCTATCGCGTGCCATAGCGCACAATAGTACAAAATGAAATCTCCAACTGTAATCGAGTCTGCGCATGGGCCCCTATGAGTCCTATGACGGAAGATCTTCCACCGTCTCGAGAAAAATACCTGGTTATTAGGCTGGTTCGCTTGACGGCAGGAATTGGCATCGACATTTGTCCTCCACCGCCAATGGGTCTGGGAAACTTTTTCTGCACTCATGTAATTCTCGAATCGTGCTATTTTCTTCGCTCCCGGTCCTGTTCAAAGGTACCAGGGGCCAAGTGACATAGAAAACGCACGTCTGTCCGCAAGGAGTGAGACGACCGCCGCGGCCGCTTGGAACTTCCATTACAGTTCGAGTTCAACTGAATGGAATAAAACTGGTGGGGGAATGGACCACAAAATGACTACTCTCATAGATCTAAGAAGGAGGAACTCTGCATGCGCGAGAGAAAAAAGTGCTATCGAGCAGAAATCTTGCTTGAGAAGGCGAGTAAAGGTTACGGCCGGTGTCCATTCGAACTAGGGCTAAATAGAAGTGCATACCGAGCGAACGCTATCCGCTCTCCGAATTCGCACCTCACTGCCAGCGCATCCGTTAATAACGTATGGTACTCCAGCGGCCGTACTTCATGGGGCTGGGGACGAGAGGATGAGCTGTTCCTCAGAATGAGAGACCGTCGAAAGGTCGTTGCCAGTTTATGGGATCGTCGCGAGTAAAAGAATAATAAATAGTCAATTGAAATTGAAGATCGCGCGTTACTCCTAGGCGGCGCTATGCTATGGCACTCCAGCATCATGCCGTAGACGATCTTAGCGGGATTTAGATTGGATTAGTCGCGAAACCTGCGGGGCACTGCTCCATCAGGAGATCGTTTCATAAATATGTAAGCCCAAACCACTGTGCCAGTATAGCATTGTGGGTTAGATAGGGCGAATGGCAGGGACATGTGCAGCAGTGTGATGCGGCCAACTTTTGTCCCGCTCCGCCTTCGCAAGACGCATCTCGATCCGGCGAACCAATGCGCACTCACGGAGCGGATAAAGAGCGTACGTATAGGGCGAGGCACAGTCTTCCGGACAAAGGGTCATTTTCGGCAGAGCGGTCAACCAAGCCAACGATAGGAAGTCTCCTTCCTTTTTTTGCCGAAAGCAGCACTACTGCCGGGGTCACAATCTCGTCGGTCGCATGTAGGCCATACGTAAGTAAATGAACATCATTACATACGGCTAGCCAACTCCGGAAGTCATTCGTCCTCGATGAACTATGCCACTTGGCAATAACCATATCGCTAGAGTGCATTACGAAGTGCCGCAATACCACCCAAGTATTATGGCCTGCTCCATCACCCGGTGCTCAAGAAGTACTTGTTGAGCATCCATTCTTGGCACGGGATGTCTTCGTGGAACAGTTACATTTCGCTTTGGTACTATTCCGTTGGTGTGACTCGCCGACTGGGTGGCAGTATTCATGGTGGAAAACAACTACATATATAATACCTATACCTGAGTGTTCACCTGCCCTTTACAGACGCGAATTTTTCCGGGTTCTTACGTTTCGAACAATCATGCCACGTCATTTAATGATCTCATTTAATGCCTATAAGTGTTCGATTTTTAAACTACGTCATATTTGCATCTCTTGGGGATCCTGCTTACAGATATCTGGTATGACGACGTGTAACTTTCTCCGGATATGTCGTAGTTACGCCCAATAACATATCGAGCCGTAAACAGAGCATGTTTCAAATATATTCTTACGCTTCACGTTTTTTTCTTATTTTTAAAGGGCAGTGTTGCCTTGCTAATGCATGATAACACCTTGACCGCTCCCCCTTCGGAGCTGTTGACGATGCTCAATAGCATCGCCATTTCCGGTACCACTTAACCTTTACTAAGGGCAGTGACATGTGACTCATGCTTCACTTTCGACAAGAAAACGACTCCACGCATGTGTGTTCCCGGGGCGGCCGGGAGTGTCAGTGAAATACTAAAGGATCGCATCCTTGCGGTTCGAATTTTCAGCTTCAGAATTTAACATGCTACAGCATATTAGGTCGACAACAGTATTGATGTTCTTGAATATCGCTGTATGTTGGATATCTACCGTAGGGCTTAATATATAGTGTTACGAGTTATGTACAAATATTCGAGCTACGGTTCCATACTCCCACGACCGTGATAACGTATTCTATTATAGTATCGGAAATGGTCAAATCACAGGATAACCGAAGCAGTATTGGTCGCTGACGAAGGCTAAATTCGCATTTAGGCTAGGTCGTTCATTTTGCCTGTGGTTCAATATCCACAATTCACTCATTATCGAACGTCTACACTGGACAGAAGAGAGGTCCGGGCTATGGTCGCAGCTCCACCATTTATTATGACGTCAAGTGTAAATCACTCTTTATGTTGAAATATGAACTATTATCACAGAAAAATAGCAAACCGTACAACAATACGCCTTCATACGATATCTCTCTTCTTTTCTCATCAATCTAGTCCCTCGGCAAGTACAGAAACCCGCACAGAAGAAAACCCCTTTACACAGGCACAAACCGGGATGATAAGGACGTTGGCCGGTACAGCCGCTGGACAAAAACGGCACACCTCTACACGAGGATGAGACGATCCCTTCGTCGAGTAGCGCCATTAAAGGAAGACGACGCCTCGGGATCTTCTCAATGTACTACTTGTAATACGCATAATGGGTATTATTACGAACCGAAACCACTCTCGGTGATTCAACATTCGAAGATTTCCTCCTTCATTCACTCCATTAGTTATTCGCTATCCGACGTTGTCGACGTTCGTCTGAGTTCTGGCTGAGATGTTTTGAAGCGGTCGGATTTGGCGAGACGACCGACGATGCCGGTCCGATCCATTAGACAAACACGCCCCTTCCGAGCGATCTGATGTATCATTCGATTTGGGCAAATCGACCATTTTTCAAGTACGCTTCAAATTGGCTCTGCGGCTCATTAGCGAGCAGCAGATGCGGATCTGTGACAGTGATGTTGTTCAGTTTTTATGCTGGGTGTGACTCAAATGAAGGTCAACCGCGTCAGCCGTCAGGCTCAGCCGACGTGAATTCGACATTGTGTTGGCTGCTAAATGCGTCTTTGAAAAACACGGCTGGTGTTGAAACAAGTACAAAAGTTTTCTCTACCTTGGTGTCTAATTAATAAATCGAATTAGTTTCCAATTATTAATGGCTCCTTAACGCCTGTCGACAAGGGGCCGTCAAACAACCAACAATCAGCAGCGCTGTCGTGTTGAATATCTCCCCAAAAACTGTTCATTCCAACAGAAAGCCCTCGCTTTCGGTTAACAATTATTGTATCTTATTCAACTTCGCTCAACTTGAACCTTTTGACTTCACTGTCTCTACCCTGTGTCATAAGCAGATTAGGGTCCTGCGGGGTCATACACTGAGCACGAGCTATGAGCAATCTAGCAAAAAGAACCATGAGGAACAACACACGCACTAATGAGCACTAAGAATGCTAGCAACAATGACTAACGATGTTGAATGATTCGTTTCAATATTCCGGTGTCTCTGGAAGATTCGTGGTACAGATGCACCCTAGACGGTGTCTGCGACGAGACGCCAAGGAACAAGGACTGTGACCAGCATAGTTCAATCGTCAATTTTTCGCTTTCCCAAATATTTCTAATTGGATTTGTCTAACCTTGTAACTCGATTGCCTTTTGTGGGACAGGATAATATAATGAACTTTTTCCTTGGCAGGCAAGATCCAATAACTGGAGAGGTCTCTCTATCTTTCTCCGAGTCTCTCTCAGTTCTCAAAGCACTTTTCCTCATTTGGCATCAAGTGGTGCCTCGCTCATGACGCAGTGGAGTGCCGATAGCCATGCACATTGGCTAGTCCATAGCCCCGGCCGAGGCTGGGCGCTATACCATCGTAGAGGGGTTTACAGCCTCTCTCCCTCCACCTAGCTCTCGTCACAGAGCTGGGGGGTTACAGAGCTGTGTAACCCCATTTTCCGGTAGTCTTGCGATTCCCTAGCCTTTACCAACAACCCGAGTAACAGACGGCGGTGAAAGGTGCGGGAGAAAACTTTTTTACGATTGCTATTTATGTTCCCCAATAGCTGGCAACTTGCTCAACATGGGCGACTTGTTAGTCCAAACTTCTAGACGCAAATAGAGTGAGGGAGAGAGAGAAGAGAAGAATAAAAAAGCATGTCTTAATACCCTACGTCACCCCGCCTCGACTACGCAACCTGTCTGCCTCGTGCGTCATAACACTCGCAGTACCCGTCACTATGTTCTAGCGCTTTTATGGTGCTTGGCTTTTTGTGCTAACGCGTCATCGGGACTCGTCGTTCGGTCTTGACATTCTTAAGTCAAAGTTCAGAATCGCGTTTTATTTGCGTCCATTTTTAAGTGATATCGATGGCTAGTGTTTCGTTGGCTTCGGCGTCATGTTATCACGTTTCTGAGTGTGATAAATATGTATGTTTTTTGCCAAAAAGAGCCTTGAAAAGAGCCCAAAAAGGTTGCCTATTTGGAACCATATTCTGTCTTTGCCTGTGCATGTCTATGAAGGCGTGTGGCTCAAAAGTATCACCACAACAAGAATCTAAAATAATACAGTATCCCAAGACATAGGCGAATCTCTATGAACTGCACACACTCAGTGGTTTCAGGACACTGCTGTTTCTAATGCTGCCTGCTGATACCGGTCCGCAGCCGTAGCGTCTCAAACATACCGAATAAGCATTCGCGACTAGGATGATGAATTTAACTGTGGACGTACAGCATACTATCCAGAATATCTTCGTGCCCTGGATCCGGACGATCTATTAACTCGGGGCAATTACGTTGTTAAAAACCACAATCCACAATCGATATAGGGGGAATATATCCTTCCAATAATACCATGCTTCTCGTCACAGAGAAGCACGCGACCCTCTCAAACCCCAGCCTCCACTTCATTCCGCAGTGCGTCACCTCCGCTGTCTCCGTCCGATAAACCAATAACACGATAATAAAAAGGAAACACCTGTCTCTCAATATATAGATAGCCCTAGCTTAATGCAATCTCAACCACTATAGTGAATATTACGTGAGGTTACAGTTGGTGTTGCACAGCCTTAGGTAGCAGCCAGTCGACGCTTGTCTTCATGACCAATTGGGCCAACAGTGTGGAAGCCGTTTGGGCTGGGGGAGGGGGGCGGGGGGGATTATTAGCGACTCCACTTTGTTGAACTGGCAAGAGCAATCAATGCAGCCTAGGAGCCTCTCGCTATCAGAAGTGGAACTGCAGTACTCGTGTCGGGGACTTTGCCATCCTCCGAGAGCATTGTTGCTATGTCAGGGAAAGAGGGGTCGAGAGGGCCAGAGATATTAGTGATAGATAGAGATTCGGGGAGGGAGAACCGTGTTCCTAGCCTATACGCGCTTAACCGTATGCAGTGTAATCTCTTCGTGTTTCAGCTTTCCAAGGGTGTATCCTGTCTGCACGAACTGAACGATTCTGGGCTACATACATCGATACCCCGATGCATACACACACACACACGAGATTTGCTACATGAGACGAGTACTCGAATTTAGTATGCAAGATAAATATATTGTACATGGACATCAGCCATTCAAAGTTGTCGCATAAAGTAAGAACAATAGAAAATATAGGACTCGATCGCTCGTGGCCTAGGGAGATCGTTGCAACGATTTTATCGTTATTATTATACAATACGATTGCAGCTCTGATCAAACATAGACCGTTGGGAGTTACTGTCAAATACTCACATCTGTTGAGTGTTTTAACGTAAGAAAGCATTAGAATTCAAGATGCATAACCGTGATTGAAGTTGTGAAGTTATTGAGGGATGAGATCCTTGGGGAGTTTTTGCATAAAATTGTGCTCACGCGACCCCACATTGTTGGCACACGCGAATCGATGCTATGACAGCTCGTGTAAGAGGATATAATGGAACCAACGGAAAGCGAAAAGTCATGGATTTTGTTGACGCTCACGACGCCACGACCTGTGGCCCACTGAGCCCTTCCAGCTATGTAATTAGTTCACTTACTTCAGTGATAGATGAGTCCAGATTATGTGAACTTTATATCGAAGAGTTTGTGAACTGTTCTTTCTAAGATGAGGTGTGGTTTCGGTGAAATAGCCAAGGACGTCACTAAAGCGCTTTTCACTTTCCCATATAACAGTATCCGTCAAAGAGATGTGTCATATATTACAACCATCGGTTGCATTAACCTATTCACGAAAAAACTTGCACCTTTTACGACACGAGCCAACTCTGCTGCAAGAGCTTATCTTATCTCCTTGAACGAAACCTATCGTTTGGAGGAGAGCTCATATTCGATGACATCGTCGTCAATCGATGTACGGCTTCTTTGGGGGATGCCAGCTATTATTTGCAGCATATGTGTGCGACACGACGGCCCATGTATTTTTAATCAGTGCCTTGTCTCTTGGGAAGGTGTTGACCGCCACGTGGAAACCGATAAATATAGCAGAGTATACAGGATGTTCTCGATTAGAACAGAGCATGGGATAATTTCCACTTTTCCACCGGAACTGCTCGTTCGGAAAAATATGCTAGGACTTTAGAAATGCCATTAGCTTTGAGGTCAAAATCGAGGATAAGTGTTCACGTCATAAGTGTAACAAGAGCTGTCTTTTGCGCCACTTCCCCAGGAAGCCGCGAATGTCCTTTGTATTTAGGGATTACTACACAATAGGGAGCGTGGAGTGGCGTGTGCCACGGAAGCCTCTTGGGGTACAGTATTGTTGACGTGTAAATTTCTTGAAAATGATGCTGCCTAACGGTCATGTTCTGGCAGTGGGCCATCTGAACCTCTCTTTGTAGGGCATAGCCGTTTGGTAAATGGGCCTTGTGGAGGCACACCTTTTTCTGCGAAACTGCAGCCCTCTGATCAGCCTATGTATGACGGCAATACTTATTCCCTCATTTGTGTGATGGGGTCAACCGTTGGCCACCATTTTCCATGATCTCGATATGATACAAAATTAGCTACATTTAGAAGTATGTTTTTGAGCTAGCAAGCTTTCTCGCTGTGCAATATTCCTTCTACCTTTAACAGGGATTACTTAGGGAACACGAAATGTTACGCATCAATCAGGCGTACGAACGGAGCAGGCCGAATTTCTCTTCCGTGTGACGCCATACACCTAACAGATTTTTCGTTGAAAAACCTAAAATGAAGTATGTAATCGACTCGACCCACTGCCAGCATTCATGTGCCTGAAACACCTGGCGCGTATATCACTGGCGATGCTGGAAGTATCGTCTTTTTGACGCGACAATTTTTTATAGTAACCAAAGACCATGGCCCTTCGCCAAACATATCCATCTTCGGTAGGCGAATACAGCACAACATTCCGACATAGGAAAAAAGAGATAAATACCTATGTAACTAATCCCACCCTACAAGATGTACAGACAAGCCAAGAAGAAGCCGACTGTTTGAACCGTCATTACGTGTCAGCGGCGTCGTTTTCGCTTCTCAGTGGCAATTTTCAGTACACACATACCTATCCAGGTGAAAACTAGTTGTAGTAGATTTTCGCCGACAGAGAAGAAATATTAATTCCCGTGTTTTTCTTCTCGCCTTATTTACAACGGATGGCAGGCGGTGGACATTGAAACGCGACAGCAAAAGAAGCGGATACAGTGCTGGGGGTAGCCATGACGTCTGCCGTTGGGGTCATTCTGCTCCTTTGATTCGGTATGACATGTACGACACCCATGAGTGAAGACATTGTCATTCCCATCGAAGTGGTGTGACAAAGTGAGAACGCCCCTAGACTCGACACAGACGTCACTGGCCCATCCATCGACGTCTGACTTGACGTCGACAAAGGAATCACCAGTTTTCCTTGTGCTCGCAGCGCACGGCAGAGAAACGTTCATGCCGATTTTGCCCTTATTTCCGCAAGGTGTTCTCCGGACTACAGTGTGAAAATAACGAGACAAACGTCACAAGCCGACTGTAAGGAATCGAGCTCGTGGTCCCCATGCACACCATGCGAAACCCACATGGTGAGAGTAAATATCCAGCCGACGACGTAGTTAGAGGTTGTTTTCAATTGATGCTCGTATATGTAGTCACAGGCATTTACTGATGTTCCTTCACTTTGAACTTTCAAATAAGCGGTAAGGGTCACAAACAAACGGTGTGCTGCCCGTAGGGATATGAAACTCGAACAAAAGTGACATTAGCCTGAAATGTAGCTAGAACTGAACTCTAAAACGCGCCAGTTACGCGCTAAATGTTTCCTAATGTAATACGATGTCATATAATAATAAGCGTCGAACGCTCTCCACCCGGAGCTGCTCTGCAGGGCAAATGACGCTCACATAAAAGTCACCTTTTGTTCCATTAATTCGCATCATCTTCTTGATCCCCGACCCGTAGGCAAAAAACGCCCGAACCTCTGTGTCATTACACTTTACGCTTCCTTCGAGTACAAAATTTCACTCATCTGCTCTGTACAACCTAAGCACGACTTCGTCCATCAGCTCGGTCGTTCCTCAGTAGCCCGTTATCCCATCGCCGTGGATATCTTGATCTCTCTCTCTCGGTCGTCGACACACGAATCTGCGCTGCCCCCCAGAGGGCTATAAATCGCCGGCATGTGACATTCTTCTGGGGGCCTCCGGTGTTCGGTGCCGCCAATCGGCCCTCCGTTTCTCTGTTTGGCCCAGCCTAGCCCCGTTCTTCAGCGGACTGTGGATGGCTGAAGTACTTTCCGGACGCTCCCGAAGACAGATGCCATGCCCGTTTGCTTCGTAGCCCTGTCGGCTTACCGAGATCCCGTTTCCTCACGATAGAATGCTCTACGTCTCTCCAATAGCTAGTCGTATAATAGATGCAATTCTGTCGGATCGTATGTAATGTGAGTGGCCCGTCAACGAGCGAATCCTGCAACCAATGGGAGAGAAGGAGAGAGAACTACCTCGAGAGGAGCAGTGCCTCTCCCGTTTATGGCGACCCATTCCCATATATAATATTGAGGCAGTTAGATTTAGCACGGACTATATTTAGAGAGTTATGTCTAGTTGATATGAAAAACAGCTCTGTACTGGATCGCTCGAGAGCCAGATAATCCTCATATCCTGATACATAAGCAATGATAGCAGCGTGGTTCGATCTGGGATAGAATTTGTCAAACGGGCAAAAGTGTGTTAAAGCAAGGAAGAGAGAGATGGAGAGAGAGAGAGAGATTTGATACTCCGTTTCACTTCAGCTACAATATGAGGGACATTGCCAAGGCCGCTACTTGGAACAGTTTACTGTCCATGGTACCACCAGCAAATTGGATATCGTTATTTCGTGCTAGAATTGGATGGACGACTTCCGTTCTGGTACATTACTTACATCCACATGCACTGACATAATTCAATTTGGTGGAAGATTGTTGAATAATGTACTGACTGCATTTTGGCCTTTCAAGATAATCCTACGTGGGGCGGAAAACGACAACGCCACCGGGAGTTTTCACCTGTCCGCAAATGTCGGATGCATTTATTATTTCAGAATAGCAAATGGGGACACACTAAACATGTAGGGAGGAATCACTGGAGAAAAACGAGCGCTCCCCTCCCCTAATTACGTTTAAAAGCGCCTCATTTGGCTGGACCAGTAGCGTGCACCCGAAGGTGAACGAAAACTGCAATATATAACAATATAATAACAGCGGCGAACTGGGACGATGTGTCCTTTCCAAGATATCGTCGCCCTGCTCATTCGCCTCCGACAGCCACAGCAGGTAAATGTCGTGACCCCTTGTGATGGATTTCCGTAATTCTAAGGCCGCTCGAGGCCTAGACAGGACTTACGGTCGTGCTAGCAGAAACTGTTAGGGTAGCGACGGTCTTACAGCAACCAGCGAAGCGATTCGACCAAAAGCCGATGGAATAAAAGGCAAGAATTACCATCGAGCGCTGCGTTTAGTGGAAGATCCGCAGTCGCAGTTGGGCTTATTGTGTCTTATTCAAAACTTTTGCAGGTTTCAATTTATTTGAACCTTCATGTGAGCCACAGGTTTATATCTTGATTAACATAATTGGTAGGCTGATGAAAAGGGCGGACGTCGTTGCGACGTTCATCAATTTCAAATATTCCATGCGTACTACTGGGTGCAACGAAGAGTTGAAACAACAAACTCATGAAATAATAATAATATATCTTTCAAGCAATGCAGATGGTGAGTTTCCTTTATCCAAGGAAGCTTTGCTCGTTTAGCAACTTTGCATCGAAAATGCTGGGGTAAATATGTCGTTTCATGACCGACCACGTCGATTTTAATGTATACACCTTGACATAGCTGAAAGCTGATTTGAATACTCGTTAAATGCTCGTCTGCCTTATTTAGAGTTATTCAGAAGTTTATCAACAAATTCACAAAAAATCGTCTGAGGTCAGTGCCGAGAATGGAGACATGCAACGGTTGACCAAAACTGACTGTAATCAAATTAGTTACTGAACTAATGACTATAATTGTGAAAGTGTGCCATAAGTTCATCAAATAGTCTTTGAGAGCAGACGAGTACAAGCTAGTGGAATCGCGGAGGCCAAGACTAACATATCAAAGTTGAATGTTTTGGAAAGATTCAAGGTTGAATGAGGTGAGCGGATGTCATATCGTTGCAATCATCTACTTGTGAGCAGCCTCATTCGTGTTACCAAAACGATTTGGTGAGGATGCCATACAAGTCGCAAATGTGGACCTTCGTGGTGTGCCTTGGCTTATAGCATGGTCTAGCAATCGTGTTTAGGGAGTCTTTTCGTATAGGGGCTGAATTAGCCGGGTCCAACAACGGCTACTCTTTGCCCTAGCTAAACCATTCGTGCAGGGTCTATTAAGTATATTTACGTGGCGTACTGTTCGGGGAGGTTGCGTAACAGGCGAGGGCGTTTTTGTTCTCATACACCGACAAAACAAATGAAGCTGACTCATCCTTGAGAGAACGAAATCAAAAGGTGAAGAAGCATCTGCTGGAGCAGCACATGACTTTGCTGAGTATTTGTGCAGATCCGTAATTGTCAGTGCCAGCTAGATTCACCACTATACACACCTCCATCCAATGGTATGTGTTCTGGGCAGAGCGCGGTGTGGTCCCGGTCGACCACTCACTGCCAGACGGTAGAGTGACAAGCAGCGTTTACTAGGCTGCCTTGTTCCGCTTCAAAGCCGAGTTGTCTGAAAAGAGGCTCGGGGAGATCAAGACGAAAATCCTGTTCTAACACGGCAACAAACCCGCGCACACCTTCCATCATCGCGACGACCAAGTCGTAAGAACTGGTGGTCCGACACGCTCAAGTTACAATTGACCCTGTTCGCAGTTCCTGGCCCTTAGCGACACTACCTCGCACTTCGCACGTGCCACATCGTTTCCGAAGCCATTCACCGATGACAACAATGCGTTGTGTGTTTGGCGTATATTTCGACCACCGGGACACGATATATTATACAAACATGCTGGAAGGTCCGCCGGCTAGGCGGGCATATTCAGCCTCCTCCCGAGGGAAAGGTTCAAATCGGTGCGAAGAATGTGGATCCCCTACTTCTAGTAGGCCTAGCGCTATATAAATGGCTAAGGCACGGGGGCCAAAATACGTGTTTTTTCATCGGCGCGTTAGCAGGGCAGGTTTAGAGTCAGCAGTGGGATTACAGTTCAAGGGTTTTAGTGAGTATGAGTCTCATACCGCCATGGGAAAAAACACCCCCTAGCACGAAAGCTTGAGGAATTTAAGCCTGTAACCTCTCGGAGAAAAGAAGTGAGACTAAGGAAAACGTTGGCTTAAATTCTCCCACTCTTGCTATAATTATGATATTACCCTGCTACCATCCACCTAAACACGCATGTAAACATATATAAACCACAAACTTTTACATATGTACCGAGACACGAGACACATTGGAGCAGTCAAAGCTAAAATGCCACAAAAACCAATCCCTGACGACTTCAAAGTATCACTGAACCTTGAAGCACTCCTGCTATTTTGGGCACGTTTGCCGTCGTTTAGGACGAGCACTTTGGATTGTTTTTTTTTGGTTTCGTTGGAAAATGCACGTTGTTACTTTCTAAGTGTGTATGTAGAGAATAATTAAAGAAACAAATGCGTGGAACGTCACCTTCCATGGCAAACTTTGGTTAATCTTGCTTAAGATGGCGTAACTCTACCAATACCCTGTACCACATGTTCACTTTTATTTTTGAAGGAAATCCTTGCGACTATGTTGCCAAAGTATACTATCGGGCTGATATTGCCAACAAATGAGACAGCTCAAATTTCGCATACTGTTGAACCACTGAGAACCACCCAGCTTGCCGGTCGTAATGACAGGAAATCCCGGCTCGGCTAGAGAGCTACCAAAGGCTTTCTCTGCCAGGAGCTACCAAATTGTCAAGAGCAGGAGGGAGAACTCGGAAATAGTATATAATACAACAGGCAAAAAAATCGACCGCAGCTCTTCCTTAGGCATTATGTTGTTCGTTTGCTTGTCCAGATCCCCTTTCTTTGCCACCCACAAGGATATTTAGCTAGCGTTCCGCTAAAACATTATTATAGTGATATACGAGCGCCAGCGTCGCTCTCACGGACTTCTGCGCGCGGTATTTAATTTCCTCTTTCTTTGAAACCGCTGGATAGTTATTAATACGTCACTGTAACACTGAACGTTGTTGGAGTCTTTGGAGAATACATTGGTGCATTTTTTTCCTCCTCAAACGCAGCAGCTGTTGTTCGCGACGGTCGTTTTATGAGTTCTTCTGTCTCATATAGCCCATCTCTCCCTAGTTTTATATAGTTGTATACATGTTATCCGAGAGAGTAATGGAAAAGGAGGCGCTTGGCATTTTATAGGAAGCTGAGAAAGCTTTCTGACTCTAAAGAGGTGCTATATTTAAATTCTCAAGAATCTAGCCTTTTTACACACTATAGGCCAGTCGTGCTGAGTACTAACATCATGAAAGGGAAATATATAGAAATATAAAGCCCCAGGAAGTGACCTTTATCACTTGTTCGAGCTTGATATTTAGTTGTCATGTAGCAGATACTGTAGCACATTCAATATAGGCTGATAATGTTAGTACCTTTATATTATACTGAACGGTGACAATTTTAATCCTAGGCTTTAAGAGGGAGAAAACTTGCAAAATTACTTTCCATTACTGCCTATAGCAGGAACACTGGTGAGGTCGTTGTCTTCAACTGCAGCGATCAAGGACCTATATGTTCTATCTATACCTACAATGCGGCCTATTGCTGCTCCCCTGCCCTTTGAGTAACGAACAAAGTAAGCCCACCCGTGTCGTCCTCTCGCTCAGGCCGTAAGCCTGGGAAGCAATCCGATTCGTGACTGTGCTATTCGATCTATGTATGTATTGGTAGGTAACTTAGTGTGCAGCCCTGATCGCTGCAATGAATGTTCTTAATACCAGCAATTTATTCGGCTGATGTGTGATGATCAGAAAACCGTCTTTCTTTATTCGCCGGATACCGTGATTGCAGGACACATGGCAGACCTGCCAGTGTGACCGTCACTTTTGGGCAGAGCGGGACCAACATTTATAACTGTACTCCCTGCTGCAAATTAGCTCTTTTTGTCAGGAACAAATCACCCTTTTACGCTGCATGAAGCCGAGCGATAAGAATAACTGGCCGCGGAATCTTATCTCCTCATCCACAGCCCATCCCTTACACATTCATTCTGTTTTCATAAGTCTACCTTTTACAACACAGTTCCGCAGATATACAACGTCTCATGCTAGCCACAGTGCAATACCCGGCCACTGATGCCACTAGACTACAGGAAGAACAGGACTATTTTCACGGTAATCTTAAACTGCATGGTAAATTGGAGAGTCATGTAGGCATCACAAAGCAGGCGATATCCCACGTACGATATCCCACGTACGTGTCTATCTTGAGGATCGCTGGCATCGCCGTTGATATCATGATCCTTGGTAGGATCAAACTTGAGCTTGTTGATGGGAAATCATAGAAAATGCTATCTCTTAGCCTCGAATTCTTCGTAGACGACTGAAGTGATGATGAGAGCTAAGGAAATCTAATTCTTCACCGGTTTCTTATGCGCCTCACACGAATCCAGCAGTATCGGATTAGGAAGAGACCTCACTAACAGCGGCATACTGGCCATCTAAACTCCTACAAAGCTGTAGTGATATAAGATAAAACTGACGACGATAATTCTCGCCACTTAATCTCCAAAAAACGGTCCTCTTTGACATTATCGGAGCTTGGCAGCTTCGAGCTTGGGTTCTCCTATTGATCGACTCATGCCTCGACGGATTGTGATATCATCATTCATATGGCGTTGGCTCTCGGACGTTTCCACGCAGCTGCCTTGTGAAGACCCGCTCGTGACAAACTTCCTTTCCAGATACGATAATATATCTTGCCGGAGTGCCATCACATAGAAACAGGCCAGTGACCACCTTCTTCACCGTCTCTGGCAGATTTCCGTCCTCCAGTTCGCTTGAATTCGGCTGACTGCCATGCTCGTCCGAGATACTCCACTTGAGCCATGCCCCCCATAGTGTTGCCCCCGATAGTCAGTAGATTCTTGCCAGGAATTAAGGTTTGGGGTGACCTTGAAATGAGGACAGATTTCTCAGGGTCACCAACATCGAGATAATTTGCAATGCTGCTGTACATGTTTTCAGCCCTAACGTGTGCTAGTCACACACAACGTCACACACAAGGACGTAAGATCAAAGCATATGGCATATGGTATATATTAAATATGTAATATCATAGATGGGCATAGTAAGGGCCGAGGATTCCTGCTTCCATTTTTCCCTTCCAACCAAATCGTGTAGGCGTCAGTGAAAACCATGCTAAACAAGAGAACTGCAAATAGTATAGTATAATAAATGTGGCAATTTGGATTGAACTGAAACTCAAAGCAGCAATCTGCAGCTGTCTGGTGCTTTTTTTCTCACAATATTACATTAAACATCCCGAAGCACAAATGGGTGTGCAGCAAATCGGGGGGAATCGTTTTCTAGCGATTCAAATAGAAATGTTTTCGTATCTTTCGCCCTGACACAGTTTGGCTAAGCTTATTGAGTAAGTTAACTATTGGAATGGCCTAAGTCAACATGTTCGTACACAGGGAAATATTGTCGAATGCTACCTTTTCGGATCGGGCGTACTCTTCTGTGCAGCTCCTGAGCACCTCTTAAGACGTTTGCTCTATCCCGGCATAGGTATAATACATAACGTGGTCTATGCGAAAAACGGGCGGTGAACGCTCCAGTTTTCGTTCTTATTAAACCGCAAATTCAAGTTGATTAGCACCGTCGGCATTGTAGCGGTGATCACGACGTTGCAACAAATGTGCGAATCTCTCTGTTTCGTCTCGCGTCTGGCCAGAACTGTCCGTGATGAAGGGTGGGATTTCAGAGGGTTCCATCAATTCGTTTGGATTCAGATCTCCAATGGCCTTAAGCCTGCCTCGATGACCATTTCGCCACTGCATGGTCAGAACGAACGCTACGGCTATCGCCATCCCCTGCTAGATTGCAGAGCACGAATTGATGTGCGAAAATGTGGCTCCGAGGTCGACATTCGAAAGCACGCTCACCCTCCCAAAATCCATTGAGGGCTTGGGCATGAAAGGCTGTCTGCCGTTGTCCGCTTCACACCCACCCTTCGCAGTGGGAGTGGCTGACAAGGGCTGGCAGGACAAGCGGGGATGGTGAACACCCGTCGCCTGAGCCCTGATCGGCTGGCCAGGACACGGTGACGCATTGCTTCATCACCGTTGTACATGCCTACCGACGACGCCGACGTGTTGAGTCCCTCAAGCTGGACACTATTAGCGGCTGTCGACCAATCGAAAAGCTGCCGAAACAGTTCGATTGATTGTTTTTCCGTTTAGCGTCGTCGAAATTGCCTATCGAAATATTCCACGGAATGTAGTACACTTTCGGTTGCCAGAATTAACTGTCGGAGCTTCAATTATTAGTTCATGATTGAATACACTCATCTCGAATGGCTCAAGTGGTATTTGTTGAGATATCGAGATGGAAATGTGTTCTGCCACGGTCGATCGCAAATTTTTCGTCTCCAACTCGCATATAACAACAAAATGACGAATATTTTTTCGTCGTTATGCTGCATACCAGTTGGAAGAATGCAATGAATGAAAATCAAATTATAAATCTGCTAAAAGAAGACTTCGTAGTAGGTGACTTCTGCTCATAATTCGGGTAAATGTGTGACGCAACTATAAGGACACACTGGTCTATCATCGAGATACTAGAGGTAGGGAAAAATTGTTTTTTTTTACTTTGCTTCGACATTTATACTGTCACGAATAGTAACAATACAATCCATATCTGCTAGGAACCTCCACCGTACAGATTTGATCGATATTAAAAATCGCAGCGTTCGTAGCTCTAAAATTACATTTGCCCATTCGTTAGCCGTGAATCTGCTAGATTTTTTTTTCAAAGAGGTGGCGGGATGAAATCTGCTAGAATCTGCTAGAGTTGCTGTTCATTACAGAGTGAACATTAATTAACTGGGAAAAGGGACCTAACCGTAAATGTCACACATCATACGACATACATTAGTCCGTTATCAAGGAAAAAACCTGGGACATTGGCAGAGTCCTTATCTCTTTAAATCGAGAAAAAAAATGTTAGTACTTACGATAGCAGCTGGCGCGATGTCGGATCGCGTCCAGACGAAGACATTTCGAACTGCAGTAGGCCACTTGTCCACAGGAGACGCACTTCACACGGGCGGCGTTGCTACACTCCGGTCTGTGGCAGAGACCGAGAGGACCCACTGCAACGAATTGATAGTAATAATAATAACAATGATGTGGACAGAGTGAGGACGCACAGATATATATCTATAGCGTTTTTGTATAATATGCTAGCAGTGTATTGCGCCAAAACATACCCTATTCTACTGTATTTTACCATCGTGGCTAAGCGATTGAATTAGTACGGGAGGATATATCAGAACTGAATGCACTTTCCTCGAAATAAGCAATTGATAACCGTCATAGGAATGATATACATTTTACACTACAATGCAAGAACGCCTCGATTCAATATACTGCGATCTAACAATTTGTTCGTGGTAAATATACAATAAGCTAAAATCCGAACAGCGGATTAATCATATAGACAACAGACAAATAACAATGAGCGAATATACCATATATATATATATAGGAGCCTCCTTTTTAATTAGCTTAAATGGCTAAAAAGTTAACCAAGCAGTAAAAGGCAAAAACACTAGCAAATAAATAATCTATAAAAGCAAATATATGCATATATGTACCGAACAAATATGAAAAGTGTGTAAGAACAGAATATGCAGAGTAGTTGGATGACGTCAGATAACAAAGCCTTCGAGACTGGGTTGCCCTTATTACAATATCAGGGTGTCATTAAAGCAAATCATCTAATGTATAAGATACAATATGATAGCTCTAATCGTGTCGATCGACGAGAGTGGGATGTGATATTGTAATGGAGGAGTGCATGTGTAAATTGGCCATTTTCGTAATTTTTTCCTCGATTCATGGAGATGATGACTCTGTCATGTCCCAGGACTTTACTCTGATAACGGACTAATGTATGGCGTATGATGTGTCACATTTACGGTTAGGTATGTGAAGCTCCGTGCCCTTTCCGAGTTAATTAATGCTCACTCTGTAATGAACTGCAGCTCCAGGCAGATTCACAGCTAACGAATGGGCAAATGTAGTTTTAGGGTTGCGAACACTGCATAATATGGGGTAAGTTTCTTGCTAACGAGTTAGACAATGAATCGGAGACATCGACTGAATGAAAATCAGGAGTACGGCCATTTTGATGATCTTGTCCCACCAATGCTGATATGTTGTTGCGACTATTTATTATTTGTCTCATATTTTATGTGTGTATGATTGAAGTGATTTAAGATTTCCCTCGGTAAGGGCTAGCTTAAATTCTGCAGCCTATCCCAGTAAGAAAACGAGTTGAAATATATTTAACTATTTAGTAAAAGATTTACGAGTTTCACAAAGGGAATTTATTTAGATTACCGTATTGCCTCACAGCAACATATATATATATATATATATATATGAAATCACTATACATGTACATAAGTATTGGCCTCGTGAAACATCACTTTGATTTGAAACGCTCACCCCGATGGAACGTATGTAGTTTCCATGAAGCTATCTCGAGGTATAGAATTGAAATCAGCTGTCAGACTTAGCGTAATATAACAGCGCGTCTGAGACTTGCCACAGTGTAAGTACATTGGGAGGCAAGTAATGTGGGGAGATGACAAATGTTTAGGTGCTTCATCTTACCCTGACCCGAGGGGTTCTCCAGGGAATTTCCGTCGAGATGCCGTGGAACGCACACGCCATCGCTGGGTCCCCGCTGCCATCATCAGCGGCGAGTTCTGTTCAAACCTCTTATGGGGAACTTCGGATTTTAGCACAGTGTTGCCACTTTAAACCAGCCAGCAAGCTCCGTGCTCCTTTGAGCATCTTCTATTCGAGAGACTTCGTCTTGCTTTGCAAGCCGCTAACAGCAGCCGACTGACATTATAAATGTCTATGGGTGTTAAGCACGCATCGTACATGGCAAAGTTGTAAGCGCGTAAACACCTGCCACCCGTCAAAGACTCACACGTCCTTTAGTGATAATAAATACACCCACGCCGGCGAGTGACCCAGTGGAAAGCATGGCCACATAACATGTATACACCCGTGACACCTGATGCGACGCTACGCACCTGGATAGGATTCCCATGACGAATGGCTTTTACGCCGCGTGCCTATGTGAAGGTTTCGAGGTGAGCGTCGCATAAGCAGTATTCGTATGATAGTTGTTTGCCCGCCTTCGTCGGCGGATGTGTATCCGTAAATCCTCGCACTGACACGAAAAATGAGATGATGTATGATGCCCTATGAGTATGATGAATGCCCTGCGATGTTGGTGTGTAAACACTCCATAATGTTTATCCTGTGAAAAAAACAAACCGCTTGAGCGGGTCAGTCACCAGGACATTTCCTACGAACCACTATGGGAATGAGGCGACGAATCGTTCTCACATAGGAATCAGCACGAGTCGTCTGACCAGGGACTGTCTGAACGGTTGCCTTTCGAGCCTGCCCTTCCGGAACAATTTGCCACCTTGAATCGCTGTTTCAACAGAGAAACAGTCGTCGTTTGCAAAGAGTTTCCTTAAACCCTTGAGGGCCTAAACAGCAGATGATGGAAACAAGTCTAGGTTGCCACTGTAACCGAGTGGGACCTCGCTGAATGCTGCCAGCTCGGCTCCTACGATACTTTTGGAGTAGGCGCTCCCGGCGCCCCACGCTATCTGCTGATTGGCCGAGAAGATTTAGAGGGCCTGCGAACCAGTTGATCGTGCGACCAAAGCAAGATCAACGGCTTTCTCGTGGCATTGGCCTCAAGAGAATTACTTCAAGTGGCAAGTGGATCGGTGTGTGGGTGGATATTTAATCGATTGGGTAAACTAACCCATGGCTACCCCACTCTCTCGACTAACGTGTCGCTAAAAACCAAACATACTCACTTAAGCTTTTGAACGACATCAATTGGCTAAAAGGTTGCTGTCGCGTCAACTGTACTAGCTGCATCGTTACACCTCTGCCCGATTGTGTACTGTTTGCTTTTTCGACAAATTGTTGTACTAATTAATTAGTAATTTGAGGAAAAAAATCGGCTATGCAGATTAGCCGATTAAACAACAAGACTGATCTGTTCCCAAGCCTATAATACTATTACACAATCATGCGTTATAGCGTACTATGATTGCAACTATTAGTTTTCATATTTGGGACTTTCGTAGATATGCAACCTGCGGAGCTGTGGTCAGCAAGCGTGTAGTCACACATATGCTTGTGACGTGACTGACCTCCATGAAGGCGGCAAACATATTAGATATTGCATCGAGCTAAGCCTCCGTCACCCAGCAACGCTGTCTACCGGAAGCCCTTTAGGCTTTTGCCGATTTCGATCGGTCAGAACAGCGTATAGAGCATCGCATCGAGCCTCGTCTTTGTCGTGAGGATTAGCCATAGATAGATAAGTATTGTCTACAGTGGGTATCACTATGCAGCAATCTTAGTGCACCCGTACGGTTAGGCCCGCTCCAATATCGCTCCCTGGATCATTTGCTGTCTTTCCTATGTATGGAAACGCTATCGATAACCGAAACGATCATACGAATCAGTTCGGTGGGCCGGTAACGCGTTGATCTGATTGCCGCCATACACTTGGCCATTCTGGGGACGTTGCAGAGGCTTTCATACATACATATTCTCTTCTAAGTTGGACAACACACGTTTCGGTAACGAGGGGCGATATATATATATATATATATGTATAGCCCATCGTTTGTTGAGAGCTGGTTTGTTCATCGAAAAAACTTTGATAACGTTGGAACAAAAAGTGCTAGAACTATGATTTTTTAGTACATATATAAATATCAGAGGTACTCTACTTTGTTGTTTACGTACAGGATCTAGCGCTCTGAAGCAATGCTAGAAGCAGTACCGTGTACGTTAAATGTTGGCTGAGAGTCAGCCCGAAAACCTTTAGGATCCAGCGCTCTAAGAGCTTCCGAATGGCAGTATAGTCTCGATTTGAGTTACCATACCTTATTTCGTTGTGTAAAGCTACTTGAAGCAAGTCGATATTTGCATCATATAGACTACCAAATGCCATTTTTAATGCATAAAAACGAATATAATTATAATGGCTAAAATCTGGACAAGATGCTGGTTAAATCTCTCGATCAAGATTGCTGGCATTCATCCCGTTCCTAATTGAGAGGAGCGAGTTCGTCTCTTGTTGTCTAAAGTTTTGTTGGTCACATGTAGAATTCACCACATGTGCATTCATCTGCGCCGGAGTCACTTCATGGAGGGCCCATTGTGCATATGTCTTGGTAATTTTCAACGTTTTCGTTATAACTTCGAAACATGTCGTGCGCGGAACTCCAGAATAGATTGGCAATGTGGTTGTCGTCAAATCTATCTATGTTTACTCAAAGGCTGCGGTACAAATTGTCGGAACTCATTCGCTTGTAAAATGTTCTAAAGTGAAGTCACCTGTACGCTATGGCCTCCAGCGGTACAATCACTTCTACTGAATTGGTTATACCAGTAGTAGACGTCCTAGACTCAAGGTCTCCCTGTCTAGTATGTTCACAAATGTTCGGTGAATTTCATTCGGGCTTGGTCTCTCAAGAAACAACGAATGTATTATGAAACGCTGATTCTTCAGCACAGCCGATATTTCAGCTTCTACACTCATGTCTGTTGCAAGAAACAGAACAGCGCTTTGTTGGATGTAAGCAAAATACTCAAGTATTATATAAATAGATCAATGCTCATCCGGCTATGAGGCCTGACCGAAAGGTTACATATCTAGGACAACAGTAATATATGACAATTGTTGTTAGTGAGCAACACGTAGAGGATGCTCCAGCAGGAAAACTCTTGAAACTCTTAATCTTTGACGTTGTCCATGATAACAGGCCTGGTCGAATAAAATGAGCTATATTTCAAAAGAGCTGTACTACACATGACTCGTTGGACTTGTCCGAAACGCAGTTTCATTTTGGTAATTTAATTTAACCATCACAAAGTGGTTGATAGGATTACCTTCGCAATCGTTCTCGGTCAATTATATCATCTAAATGCGCCTCTGACATTATGGTCCCAGGCACTTTCTCGGCCTCGTATGGAGATTATTTGAGTGGAGTAATTTTGTTCAATATGTTTCTCGTCGGAAGGAATATTGATTATCATTACTGATGCCTGGTATCTCTAATATACCATAACGCAACTATAGTCTACACTATAAGACTGTAGAAGGTCGTCACCAGTTGCCTTACAATTGAAAAATAATGTGTTTCAACACTATAATTGTTGATCTGTGTCGTACCCGTCTGTGGACCGACTTCTTCCCCGCGCTGTATAACAATCCTGTGTAATACATCTTGAAGAGAATGACATCCAATACAGCACCGATCCGATGTGTTACGCGATGTGTTCGATTAAATTATACGGAAACACAACATTGATACGTTCGCAAAACTTAGGGTGTTGTATTAGACGCAATGCGAAAGCGGTTTTTAATTAATATCCAAGTCCAATTCCAAATGTAATTTAAATCCCAGTTCCGGAAACATATAGCAGAATCTACAAATAATAATAGTAATAGGAATAATAATAATAATGAGAAGATCTAAGAAACATATACATACATGAACATTTTCATAACGAATCTTTTGTTTTAATATTTTTCAAACAGCGTACAATTAAAATCAAATGAGGTGGTAGCACATAATATTAATATTATCATCAGTCGAAGTATCTAGCAGAAAATGAACACCTGGATCGTTCTTATACGACATCGAACTTGGGTATCCATTAGTGTGAAGCAGTAGTTAAGAGGACGTTCGCATGCATGCGCAGTTGAAAAAAGACAGTGAGAGAGGGAGCCTATTTCGTAGGACCCAGTCAGCAGGTTGTCTGAACAAGGTTGCCTCCGACGTCCGCACCCATCGCAGCTAAACTTAACACTATGGCCAGGAGCTTACACGTTTCAGTGTCTTGTTCCAAGAGACCGAATCAATATTAATTATCGGTGCTCAGAGAAGAAATACTGCCCCTCTTAGCGACTGTTGATCCGCCCAGCCCATGAGAGGCGGGCGCTTATACGCAGTGCGAGTCGCTAGACGAGAGACGCCCACTCGACTAAGACTAAGGTGTAGTGAAGGTTCAAGAGAGAAAATTAAAATAATAACCGAGAGAAGACGCCAGTGAGTATACGTACAAGGTATAGCGAATATGCAAAGTAGGTTTCCCGACCTCCTCTCTCGGTCAAACCGTTCTTACTCGAATAGTGTCTGTGCGCTGTAGCTTGCCGCTGCAGAAACACGCCCTATAGTACAGTGGCGATACAGGAAAAGTCGTACACGCGTACACGACGAAAAGTCGGCGATTTTCGTTGAGCCAGTACCCTCCCATAAGCGGCAACCTCTCTTCCTGCTGTTACTGCAGCTGTTGCAGCTTTTCGATGTTATCTTTCACTTCTATCTCACGAACAGCGAACCGAGTCTCGTTGCCACACGGTAGTGCCTTGGCCCCATACGCACTTAGTGACTTTCCATGTTCCATGGTCGCTTGGTTAGTCGACGCGCCAGCGGAGTCGGCGCCGGGAACAGGAGAACAGGATAGACAATACAGGACACAGGACACCCCACCGGAGCGCACAAACGCTGTGCGTATGTCCGGGCCAGTAGCCACTTACTTAGACGTTCTACTCGTTACGCTTTACGCCTCCATTTGTTCACGCCCATCAATGTCACAGGCTGGCTGGTTGGTTGACTAGAGGCTGCCATCGGAGCCGAGACAATGCGTTTACGGGGGGCGGCGGCGGCGCCTTTTTTCTCAACTACAACTAGTTCGAAACAAGTATTTCGAGTACACACGTTCTAGTGTTATCACCCTGTTGAGTTCTACAGCAAACGACCACCACCGACGACTCTACAGTTCCCTCTATTTCGTTTCCAAGAAAGGGAAGAAATTGCCGAAAGGCAAAAACGTTGGTACTTCGTCGAGGATAAAAACGGGCGCGTAGGTACGTAAGTCCTTTCCTATGTTAACAGCTTACTCGAAACAAATATGTGAAGCTAGTTGCTGAACGAATAGATATTAGATAGGTGGGCAGAGTAAAACTAAAGTTTTTTTCACCTTGTACAACAATTGCGCTTATATTTGTGCAGCGCAACGAGTGAGATTGTAGTATTTGCTATTTCACACACACACATGTATATATATATGTACAGAATGTTCGGAACTTATGCAATTCGGGAGACAGGCCGAATTTCGGCGGTAACCTTCCACCAATGTTTGTCATCGTGTTTTTCTGTAGACATAGTCGTTCTATGTAATATTGTATCGTGTAAAATAAGAAAATGGAAGAAAAAATCCATAAAATAATGTAGAAGGCTAAGTTTGCATACAGCCACCCTTCAAGATTTGCAGCAACATTTGATGTGCTCTGGGATAGCTATTTGTTAACAATTCTCGTCCTTGTTTGATCTGATGCACGATATGTAGAGATTTCGGATTGTACTGGAAAACAAACAGAAAAATTTGCAGCGAAGGTTCACCCTAAGAACTGTAAAAATTTGGTCATTCTTGACTTTGATTCAAATAGAGAGTATACTATTAAACACATCCATATGCAACATACAAGAAACGCACGACGCACCCGTATAGGCTTGTTCATTATATGAACCCAAAACGGGGGATGAGCTATCCTTTCCCATTGGGATAAACATACGCCCACCAGTTACGCGTCGATTTACGTCACATTCAGAGAAACGTCGACGCACATTGGACACAGGAGGACAGGTACGATCCATTTGTGAGCTGCATCACGATCCTCTCCGAGACCTCTTGCCTCTATTCTACGACGTAGAACTTTCTAATGATCCCACATCGTGAGCAATATCGTTCATTTCATTTCTGTACTACCCCCACGCCATGTTGATGTACGCTCGGACGTGAACAGCACGGTGTTCCTAGCGTCGTCGTCATCCTGTACTAGACGCATCGTGCCAATTAGCTGTGACAGTTGCGTTGTCGGTGGTCCGATGCCGGGACGGGAGCCGCCAAGTAACCGTACAGGAACACTCATGAGGGTGCAGGGTTACGAAGTAGTGGATCCGGAAGTGTTCATTTATCTTCGTCGAGTTTGCGTGGGGTAGGGTGGGCAGCCAGGCTTAGTGCTTTCGATTCGGCCGAATAGCCGGGTGTGGCCAACTTAGTGACGAAAACAAGCGGGCGTCCAGGGATCATGGTCGTAGTGTGCGCGCCGACGACAGAATGCCGTCGTGAGTTGCAGCAGGGAAACTAGGTCGCTAGACGATGCAAAGGCCCTTGAAGGGCTAAAGAGAGAGAGCGGTAAAGGTCGAATTTAAGGCATCGTAAGAACAACGTTTTGTCATTTCATCGACGCCGACCTGTAGAGGGCACATCCGGCCATTAACAAAACAACACAACAGCATACGAATGGAGAACAAGTATGTAGGGGCTATAAATGGACGGTGACGTAAAGTGTGACGTCGTCAAAGGGACTCTCTCGTTCGAGTTTTCATCTTTGTATTTCAGATGCCTGGGCTAGAAAGAAAGGGATTACAAGGAACAGTACTCTGCTGGAGTCTTGACTTTGAACTTCTCGAAGTAGTCGAGTGTGGAGACGGTTGACGACTAACAATGTCTCTGGGGGAACGAGGCTTTACATCTTGAGAAAAAGAGGATACAATGTATCGTCACATCTACAGGTATGCACAGTGACACATCGATGGGGCATACACCTAACTATCTCTGAACGGGATATCGGTTCGGAGTTTCGCGCACAAATGCGAGAAGCCTCGATTCATGCATGAAATCGACCTTGCAGCTCCGTTGACGTTCCCGAAATTTGATCAGGAAAGGTCTGAAGTTCCCGTAACAAAAACGCTACCTTTTGGGCTATTATCACTGTTATCTATAATAGCTATATGTTGTAATTTCCACGATGAAAATGTGCTTCAGCTACCGCTGCGGCGGAGACCCGCAGGTCTGTCCCCACCGCAGTCTGATAGGTAGCCGTCGTCATGCGAGTTCAGCAACATAATACTAAATCGCCACCTCTCGCCAGTCCTCGTGTGCGATCGAAACCCATCCGGCACACGATGAATTCCATTAATCCGGAATCTCCCATTATTTCGGGTATTGTTGCTTACTTGGGCATTCAGTCACTGCTATAACAGTTAGCTGCTTAACCGTTTATCCTCCTCATTGACATTTCCAACTTATTTTTAAAACACGTGCACTGCCCTTATGGGTGAGGTCGCGTCTTGTCACCGCAATATATCTTGTTGAGTAGAGGAATTACGGAGAAAAATGTCCAAGCTAATTCAGTCTTATTCCACTTTAGTCACTTTCCATTAATGTTATTCAAGCAGAAACCAGATCAGTAAATTGCTGCGGGCAATCCAATATAGTCAATACCACTACGCATAGCACCGCCATCGCTGCCGCTTGTTCGAATACAAATCAGAAATATTCATTATGCAGCTGGAGGATAGACTCGAAGCTTGCGAAACGAGCTCAGACACGCCGTCGTGCCGGCACCAACGAGCTAAGATGAACGATCGCCTACCAGCATACTTAGAGAAGAAGAACACAGCAATTAACAAGCTGTGCGCGCATGATTCACGCACTAACGGCGCATTTCTCATAACTCACCTCGCTTGCATACGACGCATATTCCAACCCTGTTTACATTAGCCCAGACGTGCCTGTTCTCTCCGGCGTCGGCTGCCCTCAGGTTCATACCATAATGTAACCCTCCGCAGAGGTCCAACCCCCTAAACCCGTTAGCCCTTTGAGGGGCTAGCTTCCGACCGCTTTCCGTGGTCGGTCGATGACGATAATTTATATTCACCACCTGTTTCCCCCTTTACTGGCGTCCTGCTCTCACCCTCTGATGAGAGAGCGGAATCCTATTCTAGAGGAACAGAATGAACGAACGAATGAGACTCGTGGTGACGCGATCCTGATTTGTTCTGATTCCCTTTCTTCTGGTGGCCTTTACTATCTGGGCCTGATTCTAGAATTGTACGTAGGAATTGTACGAGTGGCAGCTGTCTGTGCCTGATACCCGCTGGGTCCTGGGCGTCTCCCCAATTCGGCGTCTCTCCTTTAATTCACCTGTTTACGCGCACATACGAACTTGGATGCCGTACCAAATTGCTTCTATAATTATTGTATTTCTACTTTTTTGTTTAACTAATCGCCAATTAACAGGCATTATATTTATAGCACTTGAATGCACATAGCGCAGCAGCAATAGTGGTGGTACTCTCGAAGGACTCACCCACTATTGACCTTAATAGCGCCATTCTGAGAACGTTGCTATAATCCGTAGTCTACTCCATCAATTTTCGAAAGCTATAATACTGTATAATACTGGAATACTTGACTAGCTCTTCCGAACGTTCTTTACGCGGCCTTGAGTTAGCGTGTCGTTTTTACTGGCTGGTTACCACCCTTGCTTCATGTATGCTTCACGTAGCTAGGATTGTTAGGTTTGCTCAATGCCGACCTGCGGCTGCCTCTAATATATGACTAGCACCACTATTGCTGCTGCGCCTACTAGACGCGCTTGTGCTGCTGTTATTTCAGCCGCCGCTATTGGGACCGAAACGGTCGCAATGATTCAAGCCAGCCCTGGAGCGATGAAAGCCGAAATGGCGCTCACTTAGCCCAGCTCACTTGCCATTGAGCATTGCCCAACGGCAACGGCAGCTGTCGCTCCTACTACCGAAACAGAAGACCCTCGCGGCAGGCTGACCCTTGCAGGCTGGCCCCGTTGCTCTATACCGATTCTCTCCCGATGTCGGTCCTCGCCCACTTGTGCTCGTTTCCCGCCAGCATCCTGCGTTCGCACAGAAGACCGTCCCCTCTGTGAAGGTCGCGCTCAGCAACCGACCCGTTTTCATGAATATTGAGCCGTTTACTCTTCACGTGAATCGTACGACTATTGTGGTACTCCCGAATCGTCAGCGTCTACCAACCTCTCCGTTTCTCACTGTACCCCACCCACCCACGTTCCAGTTCCCGAATGCGTCCGAAACCCAATAACAGCCGAGCGCTGTTGCTGCTGCTGCTGCTGCTGCCGGCGCCTCCGCAAAATAGAATCACTTGCGTTCTCGTTTTTCTCGTCGCTAAGGGCCAAAACCATTCAGCGAACCGTCGATATTACTGCCGTCTGCTGGCGAAACGAACGGGACCATGAAACTGCATGCACGAGTACGAGATGTGGTACAGGGAGTGGCGGAGGCGGTGTCAACGGGCGTCGTTTCAAAGGCATCACAGTAAAGGCCCATTGAGCAGATATGGCGCATTTATGGAGCATGCCACAGTGTGTTTATGTCAAAGTACAAAATTCGACACTTTGAACTTGAAGCAGCTGAAATCAACGCGTTGACTTTGGTGATGGGAATTCTATGTGTAAAGGATTGGTGATTTGCAGTTTGTTTGTCTGCACAATACCAGTATATTTGGAGCATCTGTGCTGCAAAGGAACATAATCTGAGGGGTAAACTGGGATAGAAAGCAAGCGCGCTCAGGTCATTGGCCACAATATGATGATACCCCGTTTGAAATTGACCTCCTCATCTTAACAGGCATTGAGTTACACGTATGTATAGTGCCTACTATATATATATATATATATATATATTAGGTGGTACAGCATATTATTTGCTTCAATTCACTGGATTGTACGGACTGTCGTTCCCGTGGATTTGGGCCGAATCTCAGATCACCGACGGGCAGTGTTCACACAACTTCTACTTAACGACTTCTCATAGAGAGATAACGTGTTGGTGTGTTTTCCCCAGTTCCATGGTGGTATTGAGCGACCTCACGGCAGTTAACTCTGTCGTTCGGCAGACTTCTACACCTCCCTGGTGGGTCTATCTCAGCTCATGCGCGTGCGCTCCCCTATACGGTATCCTGAAATGGAGTCCTGCTGCCATTCTGCTTTGGTCGGAGTGCCCAAACAGCAAACCTCACACAGGGCGACAACCGAGATCATCAGCGGTAACCGATCCGCCAGCGACGCGTTCTGAAAGGCTTCGGGGCGTCGGTTCAGCAGAACAGGTCCTCGGGACGTCTTCCAGTGTCCCGGGCTTGCACAGCGGGGATGGGCTGAGCTACCGAAACTACGCTGTTGCAACCTGCCGGTGAGTTGGTAATTTCCAAATTAAGATCGAGACAGCCCGTACAGCTGTCGACTTAGTTGGGAGAATGCTAGGTAGATGTGGAATCAGACTGAAGCAGGGCGCGCAACGAGCTGCTCAGTTCTAACGAGCAATGTATACCACGCCGTACCATATCGAACTAAGGGATTTTCAAAATTAACCAGAGCTAGCTCCTTCGGGCCCTGGATCGCGGACAGAATACTCCGCCCGCCCACGTGGCACAGCTAATACGCATCCCCCTTGGCAAGGCCAACTAGCTTGCCTCGCACACCCGTTTCCCATCCGTTACAATCTGTGGGCGAGGTTTACGATCCGAATGGTAGCTGCATGCATCGGAAGCAAGCACGCAACGGGCTTGTGAGGAAATCTGGTCCGGCCGGCCGTGGCTAGCCGAGGCTCGATGGTGCGAGATGTTACCAAGATTTGCCAAGCATGGTAGTGATTTCTATATATATATATATATAATCATCAATCAAAAATCGGTAGTTAATTTGTTATAGGCATGATGCTGATTAATTTTTGACAGAGGGCATCGTCCCAACTTAAAAAATTTCAGAACGGTCACACACATCGACGCAGCTAGTAAGTTACGAATTGTCAAAATGTGTTCGTTCGACAGCTCCCGGGAGTAGCAATATCTGAACGGTTTCGCTTGTTCTTCGGCAAATGCTATTGGAAAGCTGAATAATAGCCAGTTTAACACGAGAATACTGAAATGAGATATTGTATATAGCATTGGCAAGAGGCTTTTTCGAAAAGGCAAGTTACTAATATTTGACTAACCGATTTCGCACAATGCAACTGACCCAAGATAATGACATACAAACGGCCGGAGTCAACATACTCTAGATTATCAGGGTCAGGTGGAGGACCTCTCTGGGAAGGATAGGTTCTGCAAGGCGAGGACATTTGTCCAGTGACCTATACTCTAAATCAACTGGTAATTAGCAGAGATATGATATTATACTGCTGATGTCCATAATTCTTCGAACATCACACGAAGATCATCATAAATAATACCTTTGCCTAAAACGCCTAATCCAATATACTTGAAAGACCCAGTTGGCTTCGATAAACTTTTGGATACCGCCTTCCCGGCAGAGCTAATTTCTCTAGCTCTCTCCCATCTCAGCAGTAGACGTGGTACATGTGTGGACACTGCGCAGCATACGAACAAGCTTCACAGCATGGCAGCGAATTCTCAAAGGACGCCATATGTACATATAGGCGATCTTACAGTTCAAGCGACGTCATCATCGGACTTGTGTGCACTGACATTTTTCAGCACACCACCTTCCAGTGGCCGCATAACACATAATCAGATTGGCAGCCGAAAGCCATGGCTATACAGATCAACGGCGGCCTGCCAAAGCGAAACGGGCATCACGAAAGCAAAAGCGAATGAATAGATAGATCTCTTCTGTGGCACATCCTGATTGCCTGATTGCCTGCATGGACGGAAGCCACGCGCATACGTGTCGGAAACTGCTGGCCGATCCATCCGGGGGCGTTACGGCAAGAACCTCCGTGACCATCACGTCGCACCCCCTCGGCGCAAGACGGAATTCCCACCGCTTCTCGCTCTGCCATCTAGCCTACCGTGTGGGCGGCGGTAATCACTGGCTGTCAGCACTTGCAGTGCCTGTCGATGGTGTGCTCTACGACCATATAGATCTGGGGAGCGTCGCGGGTGGGGCTAACTCAAAGGATACGATGACGCTAACGGAGCTAGTTATAAGTCTAGTGTGTGATGCCGCCGACGACGAAGTCGTGTTTACTGATGAGGAACTCTGTTGTATCTATCCATCATTACCATTGCAAGCTCCGCGCTCAGCTCTCGCTCGAAGCTGTGCACTTAGCACATCATAATGAGCTAAGCAAAGAAATTTACCAAATGATTAATTTGCCAATCAAATCTACCAGATGCATACGATTCGGCTTAAATAGGCGATCATTATCATTGCAAGCTTTAGTTGTTATTCTTCCATATTGGTCAATACGTTAGACCTTCGACAGGTATATGGTCGAACGATCGGGGATGATCGTGCCCGCTGCTATATATCGGTTGGTGGCGGAATACAAGTTGATTAAAGTAAAGCGGTCGCACTATCAACAAGCCGTCTACAGTAATGGCTGCGCTGTTTTCAAACCAAGACTTGGAGTGGGTTCATACATCTTGTCTAAAAGCGAATCTCGACCAGTGAATTTTAAGAAATATATTAAAACGTCAATTTCCTTTAACGAACAACGACGTGTCATCAAATTCGGTGTTCTACAGGCTGGCCTAATCCATACAAAACGTTCTATCCACACGAAGAGACAGAAATGGTATGCGAAGCTCAAGCCAGGAGAAACAAGCTAATGTTTTTCGCGCTGACGCTCAGCTAACATTTAACGTCCGCGGGGAGAGAAGCTGCCAAAGTGCAGCTTCGAGAAGGCGATCGAAGCGATGTTTAAATGCGACAGGGGACAGTGGGCACATTGAAAGTGTTAACTCTGTTCGAGGCACTGGTCTCTGCTCTCGCTTTTAAGCCACATAGAACTGTAGTGCTCGATGGTTCAACGCGCAAGAACGATCTTGATATGGGAAAGATTCGAGTTGCGGCCAGAACAGGGAGATTCCTCGTTTTTTATTGTGAACACAACTTATGTTATTATTCTAAGATCGAAGCGACCCTAAAATATAGCCTCAATGTTGATGATCATGGATCAAATGCAACCCGACAGGGACCAACGTCGACAATATTTGTACTCAAATTGAACCGGAGGTGTGCAAATAGATTCATGGTAAGACTAGAATGCTGATTAAGGTATGGATTTCAACACAACGATCGGTTTTGCCACAACCATGGATTTCGATGATAACGCTTGCCCCAGGAAAGCTGCTGTTGTTAAGTTTTTGGCTCCTGATCTAAGCTCGCTAGACTCCTGTTGTTTTGGTCAATTGAAAGGGAGACAGAGAGCTATCAACCACCAAAACTCAAACGACCTCGACCTGTTACTGAGAGAAATAGTATATGACCTTCTCGTACGTCATGTCATATGAATAGTGTACAAGAGCTACCGGCCGGCCGGCGACGTGTAATTATTATAATTCCCAGGGATCACATGCATAGCACACAGAAATTTTTTCATTGAGGTGAACATATTTATTATTGAAGAAATAGTTGGGTTACATTATATGTATATGTATATATATATAAATAATACTTATTGTGCATTCGCGACAACTGTACAAATCGTATAGTAGATATTATAGTCTTAATAAGCCTGCTCAACAGCGCTGTGTGCAATGCACATTCCTTCGGAAATAAGGCTCAGTCCGCAATTCTTGGTAAGCTGTCACTATTTGCCGCACCCCGTACAGTATATTGAAGGAGTTTCTAAACGATTTATTATAGGATGGGAAACTTGTTCGCGTCCCAACCACTTGCAGATGCAGAATGCTGTGCTAATAAAAATGGTGTGGTCAATCCTGGAGGAGAATCCCTGTATCTTGGGACATTGCATCAGCAAGAATTAGACTTTTTCACAAAGGACTGGATTTGGTCAGGAATTGTAGCACTGCGTCGCCCCAACTGTCTCAAATGGACTCATTTACATTCTGGCAGATGCTAGCAACTTCGTTGATACTTCTGAGCGTTTGGACTCCTCGGAACGGAAATATTGCACTTATTGTATATCGTGAGTTCATTTAAAAACCCGAAGCGAAACACGCTCTGGTTGTGGTTAACTTCGACCACATGCCAGCCTTTATATCAAGCAAAATCATTAAAGTTAAATCATATTTAAGTTGGCTGAAAAACGTAACTTAAAGGGTGAACCTATAGATCCATAAATATAAAACAGTACCGCAAAAATTTGTGAAATTGAGCAAATATCTGGAAGTCCGTTACAATTTCCCTAAGCAACTTGAGTAACTTCAAGAAAACCCACTTCATTTAGTTGTACAGAGTGTACATGGGGGACAGCTGGGTAATAATGACGCTATAAATGGTGGCATTTTTTTCGTTGAATCGGTCCGAAACACCAGCTGAAGTAACGTCGAACTATAATAACGTTTTTCCTTGTCGGTATCGGGATTCCCAGCTACTGCCTTGGGAAAAATTGTTACACATTGGTTCTAAGGGAGAACCATAAACGAGGTTGCAGGCGGACGGGGAGACCGCGCTATAGACTCGGAAGGAAAACAGTTTCGTTGAAATTATAGAAATCCGATTGTAAAAACATCATCCGTTTCTCCGGACGCACAGGCCAACACAGTAATCCTTTGCAGACACACCCAAAAAAGGAGGTTTCAAGAAGGGGGGGGTCTGGCTCTCTTGTTCAAGTCGCGACGTCGCCAACGATGGTCGCAAAGCTGCGCCAAGTGGTCGAAGCTAACTGAGGAATATAAGACTGTTCCCCCGTTCGGTTAAAGGATCTGCTGACAAAGGGCACAAATTCAATTTAAAATTTGCTCAGCAACGTCGGCTTTGTACGATAAAGAAACAAAACAATCAAATTCAGCTTCTAACGAAGTCGCATGCTAGTTCGTGCGAAATCCGAAAGATTCCGGTACGCACTTACGATGATTTAACGAGTATGGGATAACCGACACCCAAACAGATCCCAGGCGAGCAACTCTTTGGAGTTGATAGTAAACATATCTCCTTTGTTTTCGTTTGGCCTGAGCACTCTCCAACCGGTATGAATCATATGTCTCCGTTTTACGATACTATTCGTATTGCGTGTAAGCGTGTAAAGCGTTGTATTTCGTAAAGTCAGTGAAATAAAGCTAGAAAAGGTGAAATAGGATAACGAATTGATTATAATCAATACGTTTGGAGTTAAACGTACAAGTGAGACACAGTGATATTTTTAAAAATATATGATATGCAATTACGTTTGACCGAATCACATCATGCTGCAATGTTTTTACATATATATATATATATTATATATAGTTTTCAGTTGTATTTATAAAAACGCATTTGTCTTGTATGAACGTCTCAAAAATGTTTAAATTTTTGAGGCTGCCTTAGGACAGTACGGCTACGCATGCTGCTGCATGATATTTGGGATACGGTTCACCGCACTTCATATACTTGCAGGTGCCTGTCGGTGCGTTAAACCCCGTTGTTTGACACAATCCATGTACTGCAAACCGCGTGAGAACGTTCTTTTTGTCAAATTACAGGATTCGGAGATCATAGCACCAATCCCCTAGAAATCTCGATCGATTTCCATCATCTTCCTCTCACATATGCTGAGGAACTCCAGGTACGCTGGAGGTGAGGCAAGCTTAAACCTACGCTTCCAGTTCTCTGCGAATAACGGTGTGCCACTCAGCAGGTACACAAATATATTCAGAGATAAGCCATGAAGCCCTGGGGCTCGCTACAGAAAGGCAAGTTTTATTCGGTCGAGTTTTTCGAGCTATGATGAGTGCTCCCAGATAACCTGAATACCGTAGGATACAACCGGTGCCACCTTGATTTCGAACGCCGTCGTTCAATTCCCCACAGCCGCGGATTTGAAGTCTATATACACAGCGAAGAGCACTTGTTTCGGCCTACTAACGACCTGATGCACCTCATATAGTAGCATCTTGCAAGCGGTGATGGTGGAATGTCCAACACAAAATCCGTGCTGCTCCGGATTTCGTGGATGCCAATGAACAAGCTTCTAGGAACATCGTCAGCCGGCGCATGATGAGATATGCTAGCAGCTTATAGCAACAGGTTTTCTTTGCAATCGCTCTACATGACGATGGGTCGTGTGAGTTGCCTTTGCCCTTTGGTATGACACTGAGAAGCGCAATACTCGTATATATATATATATATATATATGATAATTAAAGTTCATCGTCACTCGCCTACGGCGTTAACTGAAAATCATTATTCTACTATCCCAGTAATTTTGCAAGCTTTAACTGATAAGTTTTCATATGCATGAGGACGATCGAAAACGTATTCCAAAATAGGCACGCTGTGAAACGTCAAGCAAATTTGGCCCATTAATAGCATGACCTCTGAAGTAAGACGAAATTCCGAGTCACGTCCTTTTCCGAACTCGCTCCTCTAGAGATGCTAGGGATTCTGGCGTGCACAAATCGATTTGATAGTTTACTGGCTCAATGCGTTATCGATGAGGCTCTGGCGTGATTTCAATGCGCTTGTTGATCCTGCTCAACCAAACCTTTTCTGTGGAGAGAAAGCTACCCCATAAATCCCAAAATGCATTTCTGACATGCGAACGTATAAATATGTTGTATCAATATGGCAAGGTTTCTTGTTCATAAGTAACAAACTATTTTAATTCGGCCTGATACAATATTCAGTTTCTATCTCTGCATCGCAATAACCTGCGCTGGATATGGCGGCCAGGGAAACGGTAGTCACCGCACACGGTTGTATGACGTGCAAGCGTAATACATGGTCATCTAAACAGTAATGTGTATATTTGACTGAGGTTATTATACAATATAGCGTTGGCTTAGGAGATTGCACCAGCCATTGGCTCAACTGAGACTCCACAGTGCAGCATTACTCCTGTATAAAGGTCCCTGAATTAAATGACAACGCATACGAGATTTTCGATACGATGTTGTGTGGGTTTCCTTATTTTGTTCTGTATCGTAATCAGTACGAATACCGTAAGAAATATAAAGTGTTCTCTGCGCCTACTGATGCCTATTGGGTAGTCAGTATGTCGCCGATTAGTCATTAGCAAGATAGGTGAACTCAATGTGTCGTCATCCTCGCGATGTCGTCGTGCGCCAAATTGCCTCGGGGCTATGCGCGAGCCCAAACGACTCGATTTGGCAGGACAGGGCTAACGTCCCCATCCGAGATCACTGCTCATTCGTCCCGTTTCGCACATTTCGAATCTTATCGGATGAGTTTGATTTCTCATTCATGAGGCCACATCTCTAGCAAACATAATGTTATATTTGTCTCGTGTGAATGTAATTATAGAACAACCATTGTCTAAGGGCATTAAACCTTCCACAGTCTTAGTGGTGATGGTACCTTGTACAGGAATTGCGTTTCCCTACAGCACATTTAATGATAGGCATCTCTGGCATCCTCCTTCGGCACCATTTCAGCTGTTTCTTAGTCGAATGAGTTGGTTAAAGTACTTATACGATACTACCCCTGGCTATTTGACCTATGAGATACTGGCAGTGGTCCCTGTCAGCTCGCGAGCATCCAACATCCAACGAGTCCGCCTTCAACGGATATTCCATAATGTCCTGTCATTGTGCCGTCATTGCCGGGGCATAGCAGCGGTGGCGACCGAAGTTGCTCTTGCTCCTGCTTTGCCGCCACCAGCTGTTACCAACAGCCAATGCAGCAGACAGCGGCTAGAGGATATTTTTAGTCATCGCGAGCGAGAGCTGCGCTGATGTACTCGGCCCCAGCGGAGCTACGGGCCCCGTAGACTCGGTAAGTCCCTCGTATTGTTAGTGAATTGCCAAAGTACATACAGCGAGAGACGTTCTGGCTATCGTCTGAGTCGACGGGCTTGCTTGCCAGTCATCGTTTTGGCCCAGCACTGAAAATGTTCGTCAGGCTAAAATGATACTCAGCTCACTCTCGAGCTGAGACACTTTCTACTTTTATATATATATATAGCTTGTGAGTTTAAGTGAATAAGTATTTCTCTGGAGTTGGATTTTTTTTTCTCAATAAGCATTATGCTTATAGCTAATGTTACGTCCGCCCTTCGGTATAGATGTACGTCCACATCAGCTGCTAATCGCTATGGATACACAAGTTGACAAACCACTCGATCACAATTTGTTATTTCTTATAGCTGTGGACTCGAGGCGTTACTACGAAGTTCATCATTGCTTCATTCCATTTTGATGCATAGTCTCAAATGTGTTGTTCCCATCGTTCCAAGTCCACGTTCGTATGGGCACAGCACTATGGAAAGTGAACGGCAATGGTAACTAGTACAAACACCATTGCCGTGTGGCCAAACCTTCAAAAAATAAAGATGTGGGATGTCAGTACACACATACGTACCAGTACGTATCCATCACCAAGACAAAAGAGCGGACAATACGGCACTCTGGCAATACGTATAGGGCGGGTTACAACGCCTCAAGTAACTCCGCCTGGGCTTTTTCTGCGTCGACGAAGCATGCCTCCTCTTTACACAGCACTACTTGTTGTAAATAGAGTAAATATTTATGGGATTTCTTGCACAGACATAAGCAGGTTGCGATCCTTCCATCTCGACGCTAATAACCGACGCTGTGACGTTAATCTCGAGGCACTACTCGATGGCAGGGGAGCGGCCAGCTTCGTGGCGACTTCAGTGTCACGAGAAGATAATCATAGATGAGGACGGAGAAGATTACATGAAGTTCCCAACACGGTTTTTACCACTTAAACGAAATATAGAGGACACCCGTTTCACATTGTCGTATTGGTTGTCAGATTTTAAACGAAGTTATATCTTGACGACCAATACAGCGTCACCAATTGTTGTATATATTAAGACACACAATGATGCGAATGAAATGATTGCTTTAATAACCGCAAGCGTACATAATACCAAGTGAAGACTATTTTGAAATATTTTGGATCATTGTACACCACTATATATATATATATATATATATATATATATATATATAGAGAGAGAGAGAGTATTAAAATAATAAATACTATCGTTGTTGCCCAGATCTTCTATCCACTCACTATGTTCGCCCTACTTCATGAAGCACTAATCATTTGTCTTATCATACTGCTTCTATCTGCATTAAATCTAAAAAAAATCTCATAATTCGGCACGCGTAAGTACCATCATTACTCCGCTGCGCAAGCCTTCTTGGCTGACCTATGTCTTGCAAGTGAACCACTTGGAAAATGTGTGAATTTACTAAACAAGCATTGTCATTCGATGAACTAGCTTCTTATACCAAATTCTCTTTTAAATACTGCATCGTTTAACCCCGCCATTAGCAGCGCTAGTTGAATAACAACACTCAGTCAACTCTGCTGCGTTCATCGTGTGGCCTGTGCTCTTGTCTCGCACGGTGAATTCAGCGGCTGAAATAACGGAGATAGAGAGCGGGATGTCTCTTCTCGCTGGCATTTACATCATCAGCCGGCTTCTGTTGATGGAATTTGTCGTGTAAATAATTCACGACACTGACAGGGTCGGTGCACTAGACGCTGTAAAAGGCGAAATGACCGACACTCTTCTTCAATCGGAGACGAAGCCCCCCCGCGCGGCGAAGTGTATTAGACTGGCGGAGTGGTCCCGGCTGCTTGTTCAACTTTCATCTTCGGAAGGGATTAACGAGCGCGTACTCCAGACTTTCGCGGAGCACTCGGGAATTAGTGGGTAAACAACGGCTTCCGCCAGCTAAGTCCCAACGGAGAATTGTCAACTGAACGTCTCGATCAGCGCGAAGCGTAAATAGATAAGTTTTCCCAAGTTGTACAATCCCCGTGACATGCGTATTCATGACTTCTGGTGCACTGCCTGCTTCTTGGTGACAAGTACACTGTTATCGTTTGAACAGCAATTTCTGATTGCACAACTCGATGTATTTGGAAAAGTTGAAGAGCATAGAAGCACTTATATGAAGGCGTTTTTTTCTTAGACCCCGTGGGAAGATAGTTAGTGTTCTAACTCAACATATCTATAATACTTCCCCCCCCCCCCCCAGTTAGTTGAAAATAGTCGCCGCCACCAGACTTGCACAATGATAATGTTATTTATGCTGAAATTGATTTGATTTCTATTTAAACGCAGATAGACACAGATCGATGAGACAAATGAGTGCTTCGCCAATTAGGCTAGACATAGTGAGTGAATTAGAAGATCGTATGTTGCATTCAGCCGCATTGTTATTATTTTTATTGCTGGCTTATAATTGAGCTGAATAATAGCTAACGTCTATTTAACTGCGAAACACGAATGACAGCTTACAAGTGATTGGTTTCCGCTGGTACTTATTCCTGGCAATTTGCCTCACCATCGCTGTACTGTGGCTCACGTTTATGCGGCGGCATAGCGTATTTCAGTAGCAGAAATTGTGAAATTACTGAACACGAAGACGCCTCACTAACTCAGTCGCTTAATCCTTGCCTCAGCGACACAGTCATAAAAGCAACTGCAGTGAAGCATTTCTCTTTAATCAAATTCATTTTCTCCTGAGTCAAGTTGAAAATGATTGATCTCAATAGCTTCAAAGGCTAAGAGGAGAGATTAGCCATAGTAAAATACAAGCTAATTATACACTTTCTCTCTGTTTATTCAAAGCTAATTTGTAATTGAATTCGAAATTCAGTTTCAGCTAGATGCTAAAGCGGATTCACCAAGCCGACTTTCTAGACTCGAGCTCGTGCACTCAGGCACTTTGTGCACGTATAAAATATAAATACGAAATGAGAGCGGTCATTCCGGCTGGTGTCACGGGCAATGTCGTGTGAATTTAGGAATCGAGTCCATTCCAGCGATCTCGAGCTCTCCTGTACAAATAATTAGCTGTGGTCCCGAGCGTGCCTTGGGTTGATGAGGCGGAACTCAATCACAGCCAATCCCAACGCTAAATCGAAATGAGTTTACATTTGTTGCAAGAAACACATTGCGAGCATACTACGTGGACACAGTGGCACCGTCCTAAATGACGGAACGGTAAATCTAATTATAATAATTATATTTAGATATTATATAAGACAAATTTATTGCATGCCAAAAATCATATTGCCCACCGGTCCATGCATTTAGCGAATTTCACTCCGCGGTAGATATACGCAAGTGTCTTCACACAGGGCCAACTTCAGCTCTCACTATTGTCTTGGTCACACTAATGGTAATTACAGCCTCGGAGTGTCCATAAGAACGAGGCGCAAAGTGCTGACGTGCACTTACCGTACGAGCCACCGCTGCGCGTGCTTGAGGGACCCCTTTCGGCCGAATGTGTCGAGGAGTTGCCCGAATTGTTGCTCGAAGTTTTCCCTGCCGGAGGAGATGGAGGAGATTCAGGCATTGACGGTGCCGGTTCATCTTCATCATGTTTTCCCACCTGGTGAACTGCTTCTGGAAGGTTGTTCTCACCAACACGCGTTGACACCGGGTCCGCCTCGTCGGCTAGTTCTTCAGAGACAGGAAAAATGATAAAATATTGCTCGTATATATAATATATATATGTATATATATTACTAGCCACACGTGTTACGATAGAACGAATAATATATATATATATTATATATATATATATATTAATTGTTTTATCGTAACAAGTGTGATTATTAGCGACTAATGTAATAAAATCATAAATCGTATTGAGTAACACGTCTCACTCTTGTTAACCTACCGGATAATGCCGGCTGAGGTAGTGGCGGAATCCCGCCCGGATGATGTTCGGATTCTGGCGGAGCGATTTTCGCTTCTTCGGAATTCTCCTCGTTAAATTCGTCGTCCTCCACCTCATCGTCCATTGGCTCGATGTCATTAGGCGTCTCGCCTTCGTTCGCCTGTCGCTGGTCCGCATCGGATCGATTGACGTTGTTGGCTGACGGGACCAGCGCGTCTGGTATTGGCACATGGTTGCTTACTGCTTCCCGTTGAGTAGTGTCATCGTCACCGGAGGCGCGGAAGCGAATGTTTAGCGCGAGAAGAGTGATTTCAAGAGAAAGAGAGAGACACACAAAGTGGTTCAGGGCAAACGAACATGAAACAAACGTTCATTATAACAGACGATTTTGCTGCTGTTTTTACCTCTGACCCTTGGTGAAGAGCACTACAGCAATCGGTGAGGGCGAATGTATAGAGGTGGATAAGGTTGGACAGGTGAGCAGAGATAAATCCGCCTACGAGTTGAGTATTCCTTGATACAGGGATTACAGAGGTCTTACTCATTATACGCATGTTATATATGAATAGCGTTACGCAGGACGTCAACGTCCGTTGATTCGCATATCTCACTGTGTACATGTTGTGCGATTATATTGTTCATTTCGCTAAGGTGCAACATGATAAAGAGAATTTGTAGAGCTATAATTGCCGATGAAATCGTATCATCATCATTGGTCGCGTCGGATCACATTTTGTTTACTTTAACCTGCGAAGTGAAATTGTTAACTTGGAGAGACCAAAAAAAAAAACGATCCATCTCTTGGCAACAACGATTCTTCTAACGCTACCCTTTGGTGCCAATCACATAGGCGGATTGTGTAATAAACACAATTTACGTAATAAACACAATTTACGTACGATGGTGAATGTCACCAGTGAGAATAACAATTGAATAAACTACGGAATGGACGAACCTCTCGAGGTGTGGATGCGTTCATACGTGCCATTATGATTGATTGTTACCGGATCTAGCCGACTGGCTGAAATTTCACGTGACATTTGTGTACATTTTATGTCACCTCTTGGTTGCTTCTAGGCAAATGCGGGCAAAAGGCCGGCACTGATTACGATTCTTCATGGATCGATTTATGTTCTATGATCATAAGTGTGGAAGAGACGATCATGTTTCGATACGTTTATGTCTCATGGTGGAACAATGGCGTTGAAGCAAAGGATATCATTACTGTGATAATAACTATGCGGATTCTAACAGATAATAACTGATTATCACGGATAATCGATCTGTTAGTTGCGCCTAACAATTGACTCTATTAATTTAAGAACGGGTGCTTTTTTTTTACCGGGGGTCCCCATGACGCTAGCTAGCGCAATTACCATACGGTATATCGGTTAGATTAGTGTTTTCTCATGTTTTCTTTTTTTTTAGATTAATACTTATATTTCGTCATGAAATTTCTTATTTCGTCCGGCACCCCCAAAACGACTGCTACGGAATGCCCCGTTTATCTGTCTCTTTTTTTCATAGGGCGTTTCCCGAATACTTGATGCGCAAGGGTCACTCATAGTGGGTGACTGTGATAAGTAAGACTCACTTACAAACCTGCTCACTAAAACCCAGGTCTGCCCCTTGGGGGTTACCCACAGTAAACATAGGCAAATAATTTTACCTGATTATAGTGTATATAATTGACGGGCAAAATCCCAATAATGCCCGGAGCAAAATGCGTGGGTCTGGCATGCGCGACAACGCTATGTCGACATCGAATTAAAGCTCCTGTTTGTCCTCGTTATAATGTCTGGCATGATCCCTCTGTGAGAAAATCATTATGATTATGTCAAAGCGCGGACGATGCCGGATGTCCTTCTCCGATTCGCGAGTAACAGCTAATTATTGTGCACCCACATGTAGCATCTGACGATCTCGGCTATTTCTTTATTCTGGAGGGGACTGGGAGGAGGGAAATGCGATGTTGTTAAGTAAGAGCACAACACAATGACAGAATGTATCGCGCATCGATCGGAGTGTATTGATCATCTATCTACATTGTCGCTCCGAAAAATACTCGGGAAGTGGCAACTAACAATGATTGGCCAGAGTCTGCCTCTTGCCATGCGAACGAATAGACGAGATTCGAAACAGTAACATCTTGTTCTAGGGAGAAGAACGAACGCTCAATCGAAGCGGAGCCAGGTATCGCTCGCCAGCGAAATTCTACCCAAGCGTAATGGGTGGTTGTATGTCTTTTCGTAACGCTATATTGAAAACAGTATTCGGAGCAGAATATGATATCTAGTCTTTACCTGTGTCTGTGTGTGTGATAGATAAAAGTAAGCACTACCCGCTGTGCAAATCGCAACCTGACTGCTTTGCTAACATTCGTAGAAATACGTGGTATTTTTAAGCATTCTGCAACATTGAAATCACGTGTGACACGGCGCAGTATGTGAGGAAAAATCGTTGTACCAGTATGACGATCTTATATATCTGGCGAATATGGTATCATCCGTTCGGCAGTAACGTTTGCTGTAGTGGGTCCTAACCTAACGAAATCTATTCAGTTGTTGTTGTCGTCGACACGCGTGCTATTTCGTCATGCATACAATATATATATGACTTACCATTATTAGTGGGGGAGTCCGTCCTCTGAGGAAACCGTATGACGAGGGCCTTGTTCTTGAAGATCCGATCGATCGCTAGCGACTCGTTCTTGACGTCGAGGTTCGTCCGGTCGTTGTGGAAGTGGAACGGCTCGCCCTTGGCCAACTGGCTCAAAGCAGGCCGCAACTCGTTTAGTGGTATTCCTGTCAATTTGAGCAGATAAGTGATATATAGAGACAATATTAGCACAATGTTAAGAGTTAATAGTCCATTTGAGGGCCAATTCAAAATCGATAATTTTTTTAGGGAGTATCTCGGCTTGTTATTCCGAAAAAGTATCTATTGCACTTAACATCATTATATAGCAGTATCGTTTCTGTACGTTATATCCTGCCGTGGCCTCAACGAGGTTTCGATTTTTTCATTCCGACATTTCTTAATACTGCAAAATGGATAGTTGCTACTTAGTGTCTGATAAGATACAGGCTGCAGGCCCTTCAGACCCTAATGAAAAAATAATAGGAAAAAATAGCTGTTGTTTGGCTGGCGGCGAAGCGTCAAGGAACATTTTAGGCTTTTGGAACTAACTTCTACTGTTGCTTAGTTGTTGGAGTGTGGAGTAGACTGAGCCCGCCTGCGTGACCCGTATGTAGTAGCGCATATTGATCTGATATAAGATATAGATAAGGTATAGATAAAGACATGCATACTTTTAGCAAGATATAATAGAATGGTTACACTAATGAAGTCCATTTCAAACGCCCGTATTAGCCAAACAAGCAGATTAATTGCGATTGTCAAATAATCATCAATATATCAACGGTCCAAGTCGCTACGGTATTATAATAAAATGCAATGCAGTCTATCGATCCGAAGGGCGTTGCCCTGGTCTCGCCAGAGGGTAATCTGTTCTCTAAGGCTGTCAGGTGTTGGCGTTCTTAAACTTCATTTTTCTCCTTGGCCGTACGTAACAGTCGTCGAACGAGGACGACAGTATTTTGCGTTGGATATACTCTACTAAAAACCCAATGAGCAAGCGTAACATACAAGGAATTATCATACATATTTTGATCTAATAATAGTCTCGCAGAAGGCTTTTGTAAACATGTTGAGTTTCCTGTTATTTCCTAAAATATAGTCGATTAACGGCAAACAATCGCAAAAGATTCAACTCGCTTGTGCCGATCGTAGGAACTACTCCACGAGCTCGATGTGCTGAGCTTGAGCGCATTTCAACAGCATGTGCGTCATTGAATGAAGCAGCTCTCCCTCTATTCAACGAGGTTTGGTGAGTGCAAGCCTTAGCAAAATAATACCTTATTCATAATTTGTTCGAAACGGTCTCTACCTATGCGATCAGTGAGTGCCATATGGATTAGCTGAACGCGAGCGGTCTCCGACGAACGTAATTAAACGCACATCACGAGTTTGCAGGACAATGACATATATGACATCATTGAGATTTTGATTGAACCGCTGAGGATTCGGTAGATCTTGTTTATGCTGATCAATAAGAAATCGTGTTGCATGTACTTGAAACTTTAAAAGATCTAGTAGAGTTTAGGTAGGTAAATGAATATTTATTAATATTGAAATTAATTAGGTGAAAAGGTGTAAGTTTCCTTGAAAAATGAATTTCACGTAGTAAATATTTGATTGAATTTCAACAATTATGGTGTTAAATATCTCAACTATCATATTATAATATAATATAAATGTTTTGTAACAGCAACCAAAAAACCGAACTTGCATGATCCGGTATACAACGAGGGGCGTACACCTCGCAGGGGTCTCATCCAACTGAACCTCGTTCACATATAAAAATATATACAAAAGTAGTTTTAATCGCATGCGGTCGCACCAACACGGAGTTCGAGAGTGGATCGAATTCCCACGGAAAACTAAAAAATATACTGCAAGATTGTAGGTTAGGACCTCTCGGGAGTGAATGCTTACTCGCCATATTTCACATACTCAGATTGTTCGAACATCAAATCGCCCGAATCGTAAAACCCTCAAATGATAACGCGCTCCAGGAGAAGAGCGCAAACGAAAAATACTAATGGCTCACTTATCTACTCCACTACGTTGACAATCGCACATGTGCATTCAGCTGACAGAGACTCTCCCGGCTGTCTTTGACCTCAGGCGGCAGCAACGAAGTGATCCCTTCAAGTGTCTTTTAGCTGTTTGTCTGATTGACGGATATTTGTTCACTCTGCTTGTTTGGGCGCTACCTCTTCATTCGCTCCATTCACAGGATGGACCCGCCATGACTGACAAAGACAATGAACAAACACGGAGGAGAACCGCGAGCGAGGGAGGTAGGATACAAAGCACATTGACCAAGTAGTCGAGGGAGAAACGAGGGCGTGGGGTTGGCTACGCCGGCCGTACATCTCCTTGCGAGACAGTCGACCCGGACACGCAGACAACGAGCAGCAACACATCCGATTGTAGTCAGTGTTAGTAGTAGTAGTAGTGACATCAGCAGTTCTGTCTGCTTTGCTTCGCTAAAAAGAGGCCATCGACAAGAAAACACATCGGTGGCAGCTGTCAGTCCCGCAGCAGGTGTCGGCCCCGTCCCCTCAAGAGACTCCCGGCGTTCTTCTGCGATGCCGCCAAGTAAGGCTCTGCTACAAATTGTGAATTTTACCATAGGTTGTGACGGACGCAGGGGAACACAGCGCTATTACCGGTGTTTGACCGGGAACGACAATCCGTCGTTCGTCGTTGCCATCGGTGAAAGGGATTAGCTCAGCCCGAATTGGACGACCCCACGCAAAACAGACGAAGCTTGAGGGTTCAGCCTCTCACAACGCCGGAACGGAAAAACGAGCGTTGCTATCGACGAATAAGAAACGCAACGTTGGAAATCCACCGGATCGAATGCAGGCAGCCGCTTGGGGCCTGAGTCTGCCCTTGCATAGTGGCGGAGGCCTTGTAAGGCTCCTTCTGGCTACACAGCCCAATCCGACCCCAAGGGACTGCGAAGTCTAGACGATGTGACAGGCGACATAATATAGAAGCAGTGATGGGAAGGAGCGCTGTGGTAGGGGACACAAATATAAAGACGAGTCTGTAGAGACGACAGCAGTCGACCAAAGGATTCGCAGACTTCAGCATAGGAGTCGGCCTAAGCTGGAAACAAGTGAATGCGTTGTTTTACCTCCGAGCCTAATGTTGATACGCAGTCGAACTTAAGTATTATAGCAATAATATTATATAACCCTTGTACAAGTAATGGGGCAACTTTGATTGATGCATCATAAACTCCGTTCATTCCGTGTTGAGAAATCCGTCAGCCTTTCTTTATTAGGACTATCGATGATTTGATAATCTGTACATTTGACAACAAATTCGTTGTGGACTATGAACGGAGTAGATTATTCAATCCGTGCACTCAAATGCTCGTACGATTCATTTTATGGCATTGTGAACCTGCGCAGTTCGTCTCATCAACCAATTCGAACCCGCACTAATGGAATACCTACTAATACGCAACAGACAAAATACAATTGAGCAATTCTATTATAGATCGTGGTGCCGTGAGACATTGCTGACCGAGGCCACTCCTAAGCTCTACGTGCCGTCTACACGAGTAAAGCTATCTTACAGAATATTTGTCATAGCATCAATACATCACTGAGTGTCAATCAGACAATAAATCCAGTACAGAATGCATTGTCATGTTCGAGATAGATATCCAAGTTTCGACGAGCAGACAAACTGACCACATAGTCAAACCCATATACATACATTGGGTATATGGGTGCATTGAACTGCTACACATCGTCGGTGTGTTCTGAGTGGATATCTGGGCTTATGCCGCAAAATAGTGTATAACAGCGAGAGGGCCGTTCTCATGAGTCCAACGAACGGACTCGAGTGAAGTTCACTTGTGTTTGTTAGATCTGCTTCATTACAATTGATCCGCAGCATGCTGAGCAACACTTAAGATTTCGCCGGCCCGCTATTTAACTAAATTTAATGGAGCTGCGGTGAGCAGCAGCTCGTAATTGATGTTGGAACTGGTTTCGTCTGGGGGCGAGCATTGTTGGTCAGCACTGATTTTAGATCTGTGCGACAGAGGATCGTAGCAAGTCGAGAAATGCTAATAGCCAAGCTTGAGTGGCTCCCGGTGAGCTTATTCTTTTTTTCAATAGCATTGCTTCCTAGCAAGGACCTGTCGGGAGAGGCGGCTCATACGAGCCATTATAATGCTGACCAGGAGTAGGGATTTTGGCCTTCTTGGGTGGTCGGTTGTGCTGGACTTATCCGGGCCTTTCCCAACTGACCTGTATGTCGGCAGGGCAATAGTAACCATAGACAAGCAACCACGACTTTAGGGGACTGCAACAAGTTACGCAACCCTATACAAGACTAGCCGTAGCTTGGGGGCTTCGAAGGTAACTTTTCCCGCCATATTAAATTTTTCCCTGAAAAATACACATCTAAATCGTAGCATGTGCTTCAAAATCCAGATACAAAATACTAGTTTGGCTGTTCATATTTAAGGTAGGGTACTTCAAGCGTATAGAAAAGCCTAGAAAAAAATCACACCTGCTGTGGAACGATTGATTGAGGTGTTCAACATAAGAACAATGTAATGGCCAGTAATCAACAGCAAAGTCCGATTTCCTATTTGTTGATTGCTATAATTCTATACTCTGTAATTAGTACAATGGTTCTGAAATAGAATATGTTCTCGGGGATCCCTGATATTAAATGATTGTAGGCATGCGTCAGTATCTAAGACGGGCACAATAGATTGCTGCTGGATGGGTCATCGAAGGAGGACTCATTACAGGAAAAGTGCGAGGGCAAAGGGAAGCGGGCAGACTTCGATTCACTAAGATGGAAGACAAACTCGGTGCTAATATGTGTTTTGAGAGATAGAGGTAGAGGGAAATATAAAACGACCTGACCTGAAAGCTCTCTCATACTCGATTATAATTTTAACTTTAGTTGTGCGGCACAAATTTTTTTCTACTGTCAATGGCCAACTTTATCGATCCGCGCGATATGGGTCGAAAAGGAGATCAGGCCAAACTCAATTCCATTACGGCACCTTCAGTGAGAGTACTGCACTAGAGCTTTATTTTTTAACGTCGTAGATGACATGTTTACAAGCGCACCACAAGCGTAATGTAAATGTAATATAGCTCACTTTGAATGGAATTAATTCATATTGTTTTATACAACGACTCTTGCGTAACCCATCGAAAAACAAATCAAACCTCTGCAGAACAATAATCGAACAGCGAGAACAATAATCGAGGCTGACAGAGAATTTCATCAAATTGTAACGCTGGTCCCGACGGACAATATCTAAACCCGCATATCCATTGGCACCCTAATGGAAGGTTTCTCTCGAACTAAAGCACATCTAGTTTACGCAAACAGATTAAAGCTATGTAGAGGCTTACGGCAGGCGCATCAACGTGTTGTATACTGTTACTCAATGTGCTACGTACCGGCAACATGTTCGAGATAGCCCAGCCTGCGAAACTACTTGTAATGTTGGCGTAATGATCATTTCTGATTCAATACCTAGTAAAAGTTCCGGGCTGACTCACAGCCAACATTTAACGTTCACGGAACTGCTTTCTGCATTGCTTAATAAGACGGACAACCCCTTTAAATGCGCCTGCGGGCATGGCGTGGTGGACAAGGTAGGCAGTACCAAAAAGGGAGTTTTGTGGAGTCTGAGGTTCAAATCTGAGTGGAGTCATATTTACTTTTATGGGCAGTATCTCCGCAATAAGATTTGTTAAGTAGTAGTGGCAACTAATGTGGTCTGCGGCATAGCTACCACTGTGCAGAAAGGGAGGCACCGTACACCCCCTGTATGCGTCATAAATACTGCATGTTTACATACACGGGGCTTTCTACAGACACCCTATTGATCACAGTAGTTGTTCACAGACGGGAAGTGCACAGAGGTCTTGAGAGATTGGGAGAGAAGGGAAGCAGCTGAGAGTCAGCTAACCACGTCATGTTCGTACGGTGAGGAGGATGTGTGGTGCTCGTGGCTGGGCTTGTACACATCTCACCACCCTTTACTGAAGTAATGCGATAAGCGATACCGGGAAGGGTGGTGCTGTTGAACATCGTCAACAGTTCCATAGGGGGGGCGGCCATGGTGTTGGCATGCATTAGCATGCCAACACCCCCCCCTTTAAAAAAAAAAAAAAAAAAAAAAACCCCTTTAAATGCAAATGTGAAACGGTGAGGATAGACCCCGTTCACCTACATGATGCAATACCTAAACAATCTTAACAATGATAGGAGGATAATCCTTGCTATATATATATATATATATATATAAATTACTTGGTTGTAAATTTTGATCGTAAGTGCTTATTGGGTCCTATCTGGTATGGTCGACCTTCAGATGAATTCTGCAGTGCATCTGTGAGTCCTTTCGCGATATCCAATAGTCAAAGGTAAAATCCATAGGGACTTATACTGTGACAAGGATAGTACGTTATTTTAATTGGGATAATTATTTATTATATTATATTATTTAATTTTCTTTTATGCCTGTTGGATCTTACTTGTTTCGTGATTGTGACCATGCACCAATGGATCGAAATCACGGCCAGGTTGAACACTGAACAGCGCTGGGTGTACAATATGTTCAATGGGATTTATCACGCCAAGTTCGAGCGATGGGGACAATGTCTGTATGTGATATCCATTTTCGAGGTAATTTTGTTTATAATTACAGATAATGAGCAATATAACATTTTAAAGTACTAAATTTTAGCTCGTTTACTTCTTTTTGTACAGAATGCTAGAGATTTCGGATAGGACAGCGAGATAAGTCGGATTTTGTAGCAACTCACTGGTTCATTGGTAGGCTTTGGTGGCATTGGTGGCTCTCCTTATTTTTTTGCACTACAACTGAGCGAAAATATGATTATAATTTAATCCCGAGGTGGCCGAGTGAAGAAAGGATACTAATGATGAATGGTTACTATAGAATATTTTACAGAGTCAATGTTTTTAAATTTTAGTAGGTTTGCCTCAGATCATGTTTAGGTTATTCAAGGAAGGATCACCATAGTAGTCGACTAGGAACCGATTAAGGATATCATCGTTACCTCAAGAATTGAACAAAAATCCCGCTCTCGCGAAGCACATATTACAATATCTGAAACAGAACAATGACATTAGCTCAATGCTTGTATCACACCTACCTCTGACTGTCGTAAGCGTTCCGATAACATTTCGTTGGCCCTGTGACCGCTGCTCGTAAATGGTGTACTTGAGCATCTCCTCACCGTTCTCGGTCAGCAACAGCGAAGGCGAGTCGGGCTCTCCTGCAAGGGTGTGGTTCGGGGCGTCACGTCCACTTTCGAGAATCAGCGGCGTTTCGGTCATCTCCGGCTCGAGCGCAGACCTGAAGCGAGCCGAATCAGATGCAATCATCTCATCGGGGTATCCATCGTCATCCGAATATGGCCCCCTCCGATACAAAGGCCCCTCAGAGAACTGTCCTCCAGCAGCACCATTGCCACCGTTAATATGCTGGCGTTGGTACTCCGGCAGGCCCTGGGCCGTTCCGCCCCCACCAGCAAACCCATTTGCATGACCGTTAGCGTAGCCCTGACCGCCGCGGTATCCGTAGCCGTGAGGCGGACTCGGGCTTCGCGAGGTTGTTACTCCTATTTTGAAGGTTTAGCTGTAGCCAGTTCACAAATCAACCTTATACAACTACCCTATATTGTGCGACGCGTAGGGTCCCTGTAGCTATATTTTTGATCGTCTTTCCTTCGTACCGCCTACCCCGGAGCACCACCACAACATCAAGCACCACGAGAACACAAACTGCAGTTACTGCTGATTGCAGAGATCTGAGCACTCACACCGTTCAAGTTACTCCCTTCTCGCGCAAGACACGTCTGTTCATGAACTATCCCTTCAAATTACCCAGCACACATTTATATCATATCGCCGTCATGACCTCTCACAGTGAGGTGATTCACCACGATTCGGAATGCTGCCATCCGATTATAGTAGATCAATAGCGGCGATGATATGCGCATAGCACCAAATCCACTCACATTTGCCAAAGGGGGTTCAATCGTTCGTACGTTTGTTTGTTTTTTGCAATCTTTACCTTTCCTCGTTTCCTCGAGTCTGCTACTCAGTTATAGCCGAGAGGACGACAGAGGACGATGTTTGACACTACGCCCTCTTTGCGTCTTTGAGGTGTAGGGACTCAAGTCAAGACTCTGACTTGGCTGACTATCTCTCGCGTCGTTGAGACGGCGCTCGGTGACCAATGGCATTGATAGGTTCGCTCTAGTCGTCGCCGTTGGCAAGATGCATAGTTGGCCGAATATGTCGTCAGGAGCCACGTCTGCCTCTTTGGCAGTGTCTCGTTCTGCGCCGTAGTTGGCGTTTGCGTTTGTGTCTGATGATGGTGACGTTGAATTGCTAGCTGCCCCTGCCGTGGCTGAGACCTGCCGAGGCTGAAATTGTTCTCCGCAAGAAGGTTCCCTTCCTGCCACTGGCGGTGTAGAAAGAAGTCTCGGCAGCAATAGTAGCGGAGGCAATAGTAAGCTGCCCTAGTCGTCTTCGAGTTGATGTGAATCGGCGGCGGGGGACGGCGCCCCCCGTCGTCGCAGTCGTCGCAATGAAGGGATCGAAGTTCTCGGACAACATGTAGCCTGCCAATAATCGCCGAGGTCCTTCGCTCCCTCCTAATGACTCCGGCTATTGAGCGGTGGCGACCCGGCTTGCCCCGCCAAAACGCCGCTGTCCCGTTAAGGCGGTCGACATCTCGCACTGCTTGATGATACTTGAGCGGTAACGGCACCAATGGAGCTGCCGAGGCTGAGACGACTGTTGCTGCTGATGACAGAGTTGATGCCGGCGCCAACGACGGCGGAACCAACAACAACAAGAGACGGCACGACGTTGGCGACGACGATAACAACTTCTCGGACAAGTTACGGCAGCAGTAGTCCCCGCTGGCGTACAGCGTACCGCAGTGGCCGAGGGGTTTGCCGCTAAGATTGGTGTTTGTTGTTGCGCCTACGGCCGCAGTGATACCGGCGACAGATTGTTTTTTAGACTGAAATGACGGCAGGCGAACCTTAGCGGACGAGTGCCGGTAACAACGACTGCTCAGCCGCGCCTCTGCTAAGCTTTGCTTAAGACTTGTCCATAGGCGGGCCATGCTAATCACGAGAGGTGGAGGATGGACCGCGACGCCAAGCGCTGTTCGAGCAGTGATTGGCTGGTAGTTGTAGGTGCGATTACGGTGGTGAATACGTACGCTTCAACCACTGGGATCGGCTTCGGTAATTCATTATTCGGAATGTCGACCCCTTAAGGTTCATAAGTAGACCAATAAATAAAATGACCTGTTATTGGTGTTACGTCAACCAGTGACGTAAAACATGACAACCAGATAGGTGACTAGTGTTTAGGCTTCTTACGAGACGCGACTCGCCGTTCGGTCGTCCACTGTACGTCGTAAGTGGACCTCAAGGCCTGCGCATTCATAGGTTGTTTTGAGAGCCTAGTGTCTGTCATCAAGTAGGGTGGGCTCAGCGAAAGAGCAAGAAGTTGAAGTTAACGACCGAGGTCCAGAGTCTCGCAAATGAATGAATGAATGGGGCCCTGTTGTTGGGCTTGCGATCCGGCTTGCTTACGTCCGCGAGTTGGCTCTCACTGTCTCTGCTCCTGTGTATATCTCTGTCTCTTTGTCAATATCTATTTCTCTATTGGATCTAGAACGGTCGATCGGCTCTATTCGGCCATGGGCGGGCAAGTCGTCAACGTTTTCGCCAGGAGCCGTAAACTTCAGTAGGACGTCAGAACGAAACTCCTGCGCCGCTGACATATTCCGAAGGCGCTGATACATCGACGCAGGGGCGCTGGGCGACTCTGGGTAAGACCGAGGGAGACGCCTAATGAATTGAACGTAGACACACGAGAGGCACACATACACCCGACCGCTTAGCTTACGGTGCCTGTCCCAAAGCTGTTTGAGTCTATGAACCGCTTTGGCATCACTTGGAGAAGAAACACGAGAAGCTGCTACACCTGTCGCTCGTTCTGTCCCTAAGCGTGGACACGTCCTTAACTCCTTCTATTGTTGTCGTTTGCCACTGGCGCTATATATCATAGTTTTTCATTGTGCTATTATTTTTCCCATAACACGATCAGTTGGTTGGCCTCTTGGCTTTTTTTTTCTTTGAAGTGCATCGCCGAGACGAGAGAGGGTATAGGAGAGATGTTACACTACTTCGATGACAGCCAATGCCTAAAGTTTACGGTAGTGCAAAGATGGTGTCATTGCCCCTTAAAGTCCTCCTGAGGCGGTCATTGTTCGTAGTTGCTGCTCTATCTTTCTCGGCCACCGCAAAGTTTCCCTCTACTTTTTAGACACTTCGCTGCAATAGATCAGATCCGCGTGCGCGTATACCCACTATGTGAAAATATGTACTACACATCCTCCACATCTACACACAGACACGCACACACCGGCTTACATCGGCAAAGATGCCCTGCCTCTGTCACTGTATTGTTGTCGATATTGATGTTGTCGTCGTTCCGTTTCTCATCGTTCACATTGCGCACGAGAGTAAAGCAAACATCATCTTTGACAATTTCAAAACACTTTGAAATAGGCGAACATGGTCGGCAATGGTAATAGGCAAGCCATGGTTTCGTTTTTGTGGCTCGTTTCGGCTAACCACGTCGTCGTACGTCATTGTGTCACTGTTGTCGCTTGTCATGACAGACGTGGATCTCGTCAACACCATCGTCACAGACGCGCCTCGTCGAGACTCGCCGATAGCGATGGACTGATATCACGTGATGGAAATGACGTTTACCTACTCTACTAGCCGAATGCATTGAGCAAAATGAAGCGTGTTCGTAAATTCTTGATGATCTCAAAATTGGCCCGATAACACATATTCGCTTCTCCAAAGCGCTGATTTTGAAAAGAAAAACAGTCTTTCGAATTTGAGCTTCTGATGAGGCCAAGCTTTCATCGTAGTACTCGGCGCTGTGTTACGCCGTATCTCTCTTGCTGGGAACAATACTACAGCTGTGAATTCACAGAGTTAGAGGGCACAGCTGGGTTTGCCCGAAACAGATGCCGAACCCTGGTGAACCACCGTGCGCGACGATCGTTTCTGATATGAGCATCAGAACGTCACCTATGCAGGGGCCCAACCCACGTCGTCACTTCTCCGAGTAATACACTGACTAGGTGAAGTAGTCTATGTATGGGGAGGGTAGCCCGGCTGCGTCTGCCGTTGTTGCCGTGTTGCTCCGCCGTCGCGTCGAAGATCCATACAAGGACTGCGAGTACCACAGACATCCTTTCACAACGCGCACCCGCCGATGTCCGGAGCTCCGCAGGAAGCGGGCAGGCCACAACATCGATCGGGTTCGTCGATAGTCATGCGTGCGTTTTTGTTATTATGCCCTAACCCCCTCATAGCGGTGCTGGCATACCACTACACGCCAGCAGTGGCTGCCGCCGTTGCTGGTGCTGCTGCTTATACCTCGAAACTGGCTGGCCGGCCCCCAGTCGCTCGGGGCGGAACCCCCGCATTCGTCAACGTGATGGTCGACAGTCCGTCCTTCTGACTGTAATGGCAAGCCTATACTCTGCCAGGCGCTGCGCCAACTGCAGCTGCGGATACACGAATGGGCGAGGGGTTCAGCGGCACCGCTGAAGGGCGTGACTACGTTCTCACATCTTAGCGGGGCTTGAAGCGGCAACGGCGCCGACGGCCTACCTACGCTCGCGGTGGTCCATCGCCCAGCCAAACCATTTCGGTGGTCTGCTCAATTCAATCCCCTGGGCAAGAAGAAAGCCAAAGGGCATGGCTCAGCCAAAATGAACAATTCAACTAGTCTCCTTCTGTCTCTCGACTGCTCTCATTCGCTTGGGCCGCCCGGCATCAGTTGTCTCCCATGGGTGGCCTGGTCCCTTCTCCGCTCATTTGAACCAAGCGAAATTGTGCCAGATCACCCTAACGATATATACAACGAGGAATAACGACTACCTCGTCGTGGCAACTTGTACTGACGGGGCCCCATTTGTCTTGACGCGAGACCCAACTGTCAGACTAAACCCGCCAGTGCAGGCTAATGCTTCGAATAGTATAATGCAACACTGCTAGAAAAAGACAGGTTCGACCACACTGTGATAAATTAATACCATCCGCACCTGCATCGAACTGTCTTTGATCTCCGTGAGATTTCCAGTTGATTGCTCCGCGGCGACTAATTTGTCCCAAACCTTCTGTGAATTTCGAATTAAGTGAGAGCAGGGTATTGGATATCACATGTCTTTAATAGTCAATTTTGTCCTGAAGCAAAAGTAGGTTTTGATTAGTAAAAAGTAGGTATTAGCTTTGATTCTCAGGGTAGCATCGTAAGTTAAAGCGTGATCTGTATCATCTCACGAAAAATTCCGATCTAGACCAATCCATAGATTGCGGATATTTTTCAATGGCGCAGTCGTAATAGATAAATAAAAATAATCGATAATAGTAATAGATAAGCAATAATAATAATAAATAAGCAAGTGGCCTTACAGTTGGGTAGGATGCAAATCGAAAGTTAGAAAAATATAGGTTCACAGTCGGATACCACCGTGCAGAAAGGAGGGCACCGTACACCCGCTGTATTCGTCATGAACACTGCGTGTACAGATACACGGGGCTTTCTACAGACACCCTATTGACCACAGCAGTCGTTTACGGACGGGAAACGGACAGAGGTCCAAGAGAGGAGGTATGGGGTGAGAGAGAAGGTAAACAGATGAGAATCAGCTAACCGCGTCATGTAACACCCCCTCTCCCCCATTAAAAAAAAATTTTAAAAAGTTCACAGTCGGAAGAATAGTGGAGTTGCCGTTGAGGGAGTCTCTGTTTTAATTGTGAAGCTATGTGCATTTCTAAGTGGAACCCTTGTTTTTTCTCACTGTGTAAGCTCAACACATAGCCAACTCAAGTTATCATTTAAACATCTTGGTTGTGCTATGCGAATGTGTGTATCGGTCCCCAATTCGTCTCGTCGTTGAATTGGTGCATTAGTATGTTTGTCCGTGTTCACTGATGGCGTGAACTGTTTGTTGTCCTATCAACGACAACTAAACGCATAATTAGGCATTTATTTGTGTGCGTTGGTGGCTCGTAGCAACGTGCAGCTACCAGCGAACGTCTGTAGGGAATATCCATTAAGTTCGGTTTTGCCATTAAGTTTGGGGACAAGGCTGGCCTCAGGTAGCCCACATCGCCGACCGAGAGACCTTGGCCTAATGAGTCCGACGTTTGACATAGTTGATCTGGTAATAATAAGCTGTCTACTACTTCTTAGCGCACGGTCCACTTAACGGTAGCGTCTTGGAGAGGTCTGGTTGATTTATCGAATTACTATCTAGGCTGAACGCTGCCATGCAATGGGCTCGGGCACAACTTTGCTGTTCGCCTAACATAAACTTCTTCTTAATGCCGAACGCAACCATCCGGCAGTCTTGCGTGTGTTCGCGCTCGTTCCCAGACTAAAAATACAGGAAAACGAAATAAAAATTTGGCGCAATTTGGGTCCGCAACCAATGACGGCATGGCGCTTCGCTTGAACAGAGGTCAATGCCAAACCGAGCACTCTGCTGGATGGGAAACACATCGGCAAAAAATCGCAAGTCAACGAGGAATATTTCGATAGAAGTTGCTGTGTAAGTGTGCTGCGGTATTACTATTAGGACGTAAATATGTTTCATCATTAGCCAGATAATCATGTATAATAGCGCTCTTAAATCTACAATCCAGCTGCAGAAAGTGAACTGCTGATATCTATCAGCCTATACAGCACCTACATACGAACAGGTACACCTAAATGCACATCTGCACTAACTCTCCACCCCGTGTCGTTTTGATTAATTTATTTCAGACCTGGCGACACCAGAAGGCATTTTTTAATAACTCTTAGGAGCACGCATAGGAATGAGATCACTTTACCGAGATTGGGCTATCCGAAATGAGCTACCGAGACATCGTACATTTGAACTATTCACGGGCCCTACAACTACCGTTTTTAGATAACCAAGCAAAGCTGCGACGTCAAGTTGAAGTAAAACATTTGACGTATTGTATTTGAGCTAGTCCAGCTAGATATTATGTCTGTCAGTCCAGCAACCATCATATACTGACAAAAACGCTGCCGTTTCAGCTTTCCTTTTAAACATCGATTGTTCGTTCCATTTTCTAGAATCGTATGATTTAATATATTAAATTTACTCATTATGTTATCTGCACACACCAACACGATTTTAACTGGTGGCGAATAACGATGAGTGGCGGAAATTATGATTATTTTTATTCTATCTGTTGTTGTCGTTGTTCGAGCAAAGATAAGAAGAACTGTGCATTAACCAGTCAATGGGCTTGATTCGAGTTTCCTCACACACAGACACCTCACAAGATCCCCGAGCACCGAATGACAGAATGGTCCCAGTTGTGGTTTTGGGTTTGCTCATTCTTTTGTCATTCAAACTATCCTTTTTACAGCCAGCCGATGCCAGAACTTCGTTCGCCTCGTTCAACCCTTTCGCTGGTCCTGCACCGGCGAGACTGCATAAACTCATTTTCAATCCTGAATCCCTCACGCTCCCTCGGATCAACCTAGCGCGGTCCCTCAGGTGTATTATCTGCTCTCGCTGTCTGCCTTTACATGACTCTGAGGTCTTCTCCACGAGGAAGCCCTTTTTCCAGGGCGAGCCCCGCCCCTTCCTAATCTTCGCGTACGATAGCCTCGTTCCGCGGTCTGTGTCTGCTATCTCATCGATAGATATGCGCCGAAAGTGCAGGGGTATTCACCGCCCGCAGACCTGCACCTTCGGCCGAGGCTCTTATTAATCTTGGCGACCACATTCGCGTCGATCATTATTCGTCGAGGCCCTCCAAGGGCGCGCTTCGAGTCTCTCCTCCTACGGCACCGTTGGGCACACTACCGTCGGACAGCCTCAACCGGCCTCTTTCTCCCTTTGATTACCTTTAGCTTGAACATTGCTGGTGCTATGCTACTCTTGCTATGTTATGCTACATCCTGCTATGCTACTCTCGAAGACGAAGAAGATATGTGCCTGTTGTCTCTTCGAAGTTTGGGTGTTTCAGGAGCACTCTTATCTCTACTGGTAGGACAGCCTGTCTAGCAATTGCGTGTGTTATTGTACAAGAAATGCCGCCCTGTTCAACGAATTTGTTGTTGAAAAATATGGAAACGCCGAACACACGGTTTGCAGGGCTCGATTCTCGAGTAATGCGGGGTGACCCAGAGAATCATTGTGACTCACAATTGGCTTTTGACGTCAGGAGAATATCGATTTCATCGATTCGAATTTGGTCGAGGTGTCTGCCACGGATGAGCAACGTAAGGCATAAGGAAGCAATTGCGCTAGTCATCAGCAAGGCGCTTTGAGGGGATTCCGTTTCTTTTTTAGAATAGGCTCAGCGTCTTCTTGCGAGGTCTACGAAGGAGAGTTATGGAGAAGGGATTAGCTGCGTCAGCGGTATACCCATAGATGGAAGCCTTTATGCAGAACCGTGCTTGTGTTTGCGCCATAGGCCATAGATAGAATTTGTTCTATATCGACGCCATGCACAAGGCATGCACATGGACAAGCGATACGATATTTCACGTAATTGTTTTACTGATCAATGATTATTTTTGGCGACTATATTCTAGAACACCTACAAATATACAGATTCGAAACAAATGTCACCTGAAACGCTTGACCGTAACTCACATCTGCCCTGGCACCCTAGTAATGTATAATATGATACGACTTAACGAATTATACAATCTCAGGACCAATGGAACATTTGTTCATTTCAACGCGAGGTCAGAAATCCACCACTAAACTAACGAAATATTTCTGCCGCGGTCGGCTGCAAAGCCGGCGACTGCTGGTTCGAGTCCACTGTGCTCGCAATGCGACGTGTATTGCCCCCCACCAAGGTCATGCTCATGGGCTTCGAGTGTAATGTTTAGTAAAGTAATTTAACTAATGATATGCGCTAGAGGAATGCCGAAATGTATAGCCACGGTGAGAATGTGCACATTTCATTGCACACATTCATAGTGCACTCCCATATTTGGAAATGCTATGCTACGTGCATACATACATATACAGCTCGTAATTGCCATGTGGGACTCGAAATGTGCGCGTCACTCGACCCTTTGCTTACGCATGCTTTATCTATCTGTCTATTGCACATAAGTAGACGCGCGTCGTTCCGGATTCGAATCTGCCCGTGGAGACACAACATCCGATTCCGAAATATGGATTGCCGTTGGCATTAGCACAATGCAAGTGACACCCGTTTCTCGTGAAACATTATCTCTGAAACGTGTCACTACCAGGGAACGCAATATATATTCTGACACAGGCGACCTGCCCAGCGTGTCCATACCGCACAATACGACGCGACGTATTCAGCAAAATAGCTTGCAGTGGGATTGCACTGCGTTTCTGGCAAGTCCGTATAACACTTGCTTAGCCGTATGGCTATCCTACCGTACAAATCATGAATGAAGCTGGTCGAAGTTGCTACTCATGCACCGGCTAAACACCGATCGACGCGGTGGTGCCCGGCGAGCGGGCACGCAATCCAACTTCGAGAAGCGTCGGTCAGCGAGCGCCGCCAACGCTACCTTCAACGTCGCACGAGACGATCCACTCTGGCAATGACCAATCGATTTTTAGCTTGAATTCCCCCATCTACGAAGCACGTTCGGGCGATCGTCAGGTCGGTTGCTCCCCTTCTCTCTCTTTGGCTTTCTCGTTAAGTTAGCGTACTATTATAGACGCACAGAAGTTTGTTCGTTCGCCAGTATCGAATGGCCGCATATAAATGACAATAAACTCTAACCTTTTAAAGAAAAGAGATCTAGGTCGAATAGTTTTTTAGCCATCGTAACATTTTTTAGTGGAATTAATATCGTATAAATTCATCCACTGCGTAACGTGGAACTATGGAAATAAAATAAAAATAAAATTTCCATATTTCCACACGTTATAGCTTTCCAGGCGTGTGATCTCATGTTAGCATAAATTCAGCGGTAATTACTGTAACAACTATAAATAAACGCACATTTCGTACTTGTATCATATAATACTTTCACTAAGCATCTATATATATATATATATATATATATATATATATATTACAACTGTTAAGTATCGTGGTCCAGCATTGTATTTGTACAGAGAAGAAAAATGTCGAATGTCAAACGAGATATGCCAACCACATATGCGTGCCTTGTCCTTAGCAGGGATGTGTCATTAAAGAGTATTTTACTATCGACTAGCCTAAAAGATCCAACGTCCAGAGTCGAAACTTGTCCCGCATCGTTGAGCACCATCGTTGTACACGTGTCTGAGAATTTTTCGTGATGACATTGAGATAAATTAAAATAAAATTTCCATATTTCCACACGGCAGAGGGAGAACGAATCGATGATACCAGCCTAACCATCATGTGCAAGGGCAACGATGTAACCTGGATTTAAGTTCGGCTTACCGAGTGATAGACTGGCACGTTGCCGCGCTACATCACCAAGAGTTCGCTGTATTTTTTAGTTCTCCATTGTACATATTTTCGGAGACAGAAGCATTTGATCTGAGCTGAGCGTATTTTATCAGACGGTCGCAGGAGGTGCTTGATAGGGGGACAAACAAGCACATACATTGCTCAGAGTGGTAACACGCCAACATACCAATGAGTTAACGTATAAAATTGCAGATGCATTGTACGGGAGCAGCAACAGTTGTTCATTGCCGCTCCGCTCGATCGTTTGGCTAGTATCACAGATTCACTTTTCCTCTACAATGTGAAAATATTGCCAACGAAAATGTACGGGCACGTGTAGAACTGTTTTCAACACTGGGACAAAGATTTCCGCGATGGACATGGGACCTTTTAGGAGGTTTGTAACAAAGCTAGACTTTAGTGCGGAGGACAACGTGTCCCTCTATGCTTGACGTGGGTCCTTTGACTTTCAAAATTTCCACTTGTTATATAGATACAATGGTGGACAAAGATGGCAGCTGAAATGTTGACAACATGTGCCGTAAAAGAAGGAAAGGCTTTATATCGGGTTTTACACAATGTAGCGTGAAAATAAATACTTGATTGATATAATAGATAATAAAAGGCAAGCAGCAAATCCAGCAGGGTTCTCGCAATTCCTTTACCCACGTGTTCATTAAGCGTTGGTTTCACAAAGCATAGCACTAAATCTTAGTGCTTCATCAGCCATTATCGACAAGTAAAGTCGATATCATACTTTATTCTCGAAAACTCTTTGGCCAATCCCTAGGATTGCTAACTTTCCTATAGACCCTCTCCTATATATATATATATATATATGCGGGACTACTTTATAGAAATCTTCACAACACTGTGCACAGAGATGCCATCATCCCAGTGTTCACTGCAAGTAGAACTTTAAGCAACTACTCGTTAATCTTCTGTGGACAAATCGGTGGCCCTCGAGAAAGTTTAGCAACTTCAAAGGGGCGAGCCTACTACTTCGAAATCACCTCTCCCCTATTATGCACTACACCCCTTCGATAGGCAATGTCACTGTTTGTCTAGCTTAAGTTTATTTTGCAACGTTGCAACTATTTCGCTAGCCCCCTTCCTCGGATTCATATCCAGCTTTAAGCCGATGTGATATCGCAGAAGAATTCGAGATGTTCCATCGGCGACCTACTGCTCACAGATGCAGTGCTGGCAAATGTGCTGACCTGCCACAACAATATCGAGTATAAAGAACGTAGCACAATTGACGGCATTCGTGCGCAAAAATTGCATACGTTATAATGCGCAGTGCTTCGCATCCATCAACCAGGATAGGGTGCATGCCAACCTAACTGTCTTTGACCCTATATGTATGGACAATGGTATTCTCCTTGAATAAGCAAGCGGCCACAGTAGCTTTGAGACCAAATCTTCAAAAAAAAAAAGTCGAATCCACATTTGCACTTATACCCCATACCATGCAGGTGTACTAGAGAAAAACCACCCGTTGCTTTGATGTCCAGGCTCTTGCTTTTTCTGGCTGAGCCCATTCCCCGACCTCACTTCGCAGAATAGTTTTGTGTCGGTAGAAAGATGGCTCGAGAGAGGCATGGGGGATTCGTACGATGACATTGTAGCCCAAATGCGGAAGGTGGACGCGGTGGCGTGCACGCACCAGCCCGCGTACGTGACCAAAGTCAGCAGAACTCGCTCACTTCTGGAGTCGAGGGATAGAGCTGAGTTGTGCTTTCGAATGTCGACTCGAACGCGGCTGCTGGCCGCTGAGGCGGTACATACCAAGGCCAAAACGCAAGCGTAACCCAAGAGCGTATCCTACGGTGATATGTTGCTAAGATACATCATCCTGGCAGTGTGGCAACAGCAGCAGCCATTGGAGACACACTAGTGGACGCGACGGCCAGAGACATCGGGGTCTCTCTCGCGAGAGACCTCGATGTCTAGGGGAACTTTTTGCAAAGGTCGGCCACAAAATCCCTCCTTCACTGGAACTCCACTAGGTTGCGGCGGTCGGTGAAATAAAGGCTACTATGCAACCACACGAATTCATGTGTGGAGCGCGTATTGGAGCGTCGTTGCAGTATATTGTTGCTCTCGAATACGCATTGCCCTTGGGGGTTACCCAATAAATACTTGACCGCCACAAGAATCTTCAGATGAGAATTTACTAGAGAATACCAGAGAAGCAGAGTCAGTCCGTTCAATGAAACAAAAACTAGGCGAAGTAGGCTAGTTTCGGCTTTCAGTGGTACATACGTTTGACGTTTGTCTTGTATAATAATCCCGCACAAAGATCAATGTAAGAAGTTTCTTCTTATTTATATTTAATAAAAGATCTTGTCTCATAAAATAATTTATCATTTAATAAAAGATCTTGTCTCATAAAATAATTTATCATTTAATAAAAGACCTAGTCTCATAAAATAATTTATCATTTAATAAAAGACCTAGTCTCATAAAATAATTTATCATTTAATAAAAGATCTTGTATCATAAAACACTTTAGAAAGTTTTCAATGCTCTGTTGTGTTCAACATAATCATCACAACTGTCAAAATACGGTCACTGCAGTCGCACTTCGCTTCTGCTCTTCGAGCTAAAACGCGACAAGTTTTGTCATGTTGGATTAGTATATGATAGTGATATGATGTACTTTTGCCCTTATTTTGGAAGTATTTGCTTGGTTGATCTTTTACGCTAGAATATCGCTCAGGACCCAGGCATAAATTCCTGAACTCTGGAAATTTTTGCAGTAAGTGACTCTGAACTATAATATAAACTAAAGTGCAATTGTGTTGGATCTAAATTAACTAGAGTATCTTAGCATAAGAGATACAGATTTACTTTAAACTCCTAAACAGTCGATCGACGGTCGAGCTGGAAACTTTGCAAAATGAAATGCACATTTTTCTTTCCCGTTCCCCAATTGAGAAACCCAATCTTATGTTACCTTTTTTGCTTAGTGGGGACAATCACAGTTTGTTGCCCTTGTAAATTATAGCATATCCTCTCGCTTGTAGGGCCATTTTAAAATAGATTAGACAAATTCGGCAATACATTCCAGAAGAAAATACGACCCGAAGTACAGGGGAAAGGGCTCTAGTAATAGGCCTGCCCAGAAGTAGACGTCGTAATATTTATTGCAAACAAATTGGTTGCGTTTGTAAAAATACATGTCTAGTCTTCGTAATCAAAAATGAACTAATACCAAAAACAAATGTGATGGCCTACCTAAGTGGACACCTCCTATAAGAACAAACCGTGGACACCGCGAACCGAGGAAACATAAATGAAATTGAGGGCATTAAACGGTGTATTACAAAGCCCTTTTGTACAACATACAATTAGATACATCGATAACTATAAAGTCACACAGCTTTATTTGTACTATAATCCGATCAGTAAACTTCGATATCATTAATAGGGTTAGAATGGAGGCTATCTGTATCCATTCCCTGAGATTCCGGACTATCTCCTTTATGGGCCACGCTGTCGAAGTCATTCAGTCACTAAACAGACAGGGTTTGTTGCTTTTTTCCATCACGAAAACAAATCTGCCTGAAGTGCTACTCAGTTATAAGGTGAGTTGGCTACACTGTTAACTACGTTTAGCAGTTAGGATACCACAAAATATTCAGCGGTGGCAGAAAACCCGCGAAGCCGGAGGATGTTGTCCGAGTCTCCCCGTAAAGTCGGGCCACCGTCAGTTAGCTCAGTCAACCAAAGGATCGATGATATTATTTGAATGAGCCAAAAATATATATACTCGATTGGGCGGTTTGCTTCGAAAATAAATGCCCAATGGTCTTATGGCCTCGTACATACTAAAGACCATTGTGCCGTCCTATTCGTCGACCAGTTCCAGGCCAAATGGGCAGCTAGGCAGATCTATTTTAAGTAAGTGTCCATCTGTGCAACTTGTCTACGCCTCTGATATGGAAAGACGGACTACTTGTGGCCATGAGGTGTACCTGTACATTGAGATAAGGCTGCACCGTGTTACAATGTACTGGGCAGGATTGCGTGCTATTCAGCTAGACGCAATAGTATGTCCCGACTATGTGCAAACCGATATTTATGCAGCTATAAGTTAAACAAATGAGTTTATCCTTGTTGAGGACAACAGCGACGCGAAGCTAATCAAAACTCCAAGCTAAACATCATTCCTTTTGCTGAGACTTAAATCAGCAATTTAAATAAGATGATGCAGTTTGAAAGATCGTGCGAAGGCTTTGATGAGCACGAACATCTACCGCTCTAATTTTCACGAACGAATTTCACAAACATCTTCTGTTCTAATAAAAAAAAAACGAAATTTTTTTTTAAAAAAATGTTCGTATCAACCCATACGTTTATTTTGTTTTATCCGAAAATACTAACATTTCCGCTCCAACCTCGTGAATCCTATACACCAAGTTTTCAGCTCGGTATTCGGTTTGCATTTAGGGAAGTATAATTATAAATTTTACGTTTAAGCAATGCTAAAAGCAGTACCATCGACGTTAAATGTTGGCTGAGGGTCAGCCCAAAAAACCTTGAAGGTATTTCGCTGGGGTCATCTCGCGCATCGCGCATATCAAGCCATATATTCCCCCGTAATTCATTCATAGTGCCAGCGGTACACTTACGAGTGGCAGTACGCTTCATTCAGTTAAATATCAACCGCTTGCCGATATCGCATGTGCGGACAAACGCCGACACGTGGCTTTCAGTCTTTTATGTGCCGAGGGCATTTTCCGTCAAACACCACTGCGGAAAAACCACAGCTACAAGGAGACTAGGATCTCCTCAGGCCAGTAACGTCTGCTGCTATTTGCATGAGAGCACACAGGCGAGCCGAGTCGAATACGCATCAGGCTGTGAAAAAGGTGTATCCCAAAGGATTCGCCGAGTTGAGTCAACTCGGAGCGCAGCGAGGCGGGGACTAGGCCGCGACGAGTGATATCGTCACAGCGGATCATCCGCGTCACTGCATCCGACAAGTTCATCCGTTCCTGCCTATGCAACGAGAATACTGGGCATGTCATCTCGCAACGGGAGGTTTGCGTCATATTTTGAATCGAGAGAAAGGATGAGTTCAGGGGGCCACTGTTGAAAGGATGGAAGAACCCTCCATGTGCATCTCTATGTGCGTGATCTGCAATACGGTTCATAATGTGGCTGAGGTGATTCGAAATTGATTCTAAATGAAAGTAATCCTATCGTACTGTTTGAGCAAACTAGAGGTAGACTATATGCGCAAAAATAACATTGAGAAACGAAACCATTATTCGTATTATTATTTCCATCGTTTCCGTGAACAACTGTTATAGTAGCGAGTGATGCGAGTGATAGTAACAAGTCACACCTCTCACGAACGTGTATCAATAAGTCAATTCTCATAGAGAGAGCATTTATACTAGGACAATAGAAACAATTAAAGTAAGCCCATTATATAAAATGTCCCTAGGTCACAGGCTTCTACAGAACACAGGTAATGTGCAGAGGAATTGCGATTGTTTAGAGACCCGGACCAGGTTCAGTGCTTATTTTCACAATGACCATCAATCAGTGTTATCACAGTGATCGAACATATCGAAGCTTGGGTACTCGACTCTACAAATGCGGGCAGGAGAGAAGCTGAACTAATACCTCTTCCAAAGAAATACGAGAGATCCTGTCTCACTAGGAGGGTGGCCATTCGCAGGCAAAGGAATATCCTTTTCCAATTAAGACCGGTCCTCCATATTCCGATTGTTTATAGTATGCCAACTAGTGAAGTAGATGTCCTGAGCGTTTGATAATAAGCACTCGATTATCTATAACTTACCAACATAAACTATAATTGAGGTTTCGCGAAGAGTTAGGATTTCATTTAGTGTCATGGCTGATGCTAATTCAGTAGATTATTCTAACACATTTGATCATAGAGAAAAATATCATCCTACGCAACTCTTCGAGTGCAAGGATATTGTTACTGTGACGTGGTATGATACATGACTATTTTGCATGTAGTAAGAATGACCATGACCTATAAATGCTTAAGGTCAAAAGGTAAATAATCTTTACATATAGCAAACGGTTGCGCACGAACAGACGACTTACAGCGCAGGCAGAGTGGCCTCCTCGCCAATTGAGACCTCGTCGACAAGTGCCGCCAGCTCAGGTTCGTAGTCATCTTCGACACCTGGAAAAAAAGACAAGTCCATTGGACGGCAACATACAATCCCAAACATTCAACAAGGTATTAAAAATATGCAGTGTCTCAATTTAAACTAGTTCGTTTTTCCCACTGTTGATCGCAAGTCAATTAGAAGTTACCTACTGCAACGACAAGTAGGGCATTTGGGACAGGCCATTCACGGGGGGCCCCCTTAATTAACGGACAGGGGGGGGTGTTTTCCTTCATTAAGGTAATGCCCGGCCACACCATGGACACTGCTCGAATGTAGTTGACCATATAATAACAATGCAGAGCAACGAATTGTATCACCATTGACCGGTCATCGCTGTTTACGCTGTTTACGAGGTCTGGTGGCCTTCTGTTTCCGAAGGTGGGTTGTATCTATCTAATCCTTTGATTGATACTTGGCCAAACATTGAGCTCATCGCAAAAATCTAGTCATTCCTTTATGAATAAGTGATTGTCCAATAACGATTCCTTATTTCGTTAGTAGTCATTCTTCTCTCGTCGCTGCTCTGCTATTTTGCCGGTTTTTCAACGTCACGGCGACCTTTGTAAGACGGCAACAAATTCGAAAAGCCCAACTGTCGCCCGAGGAAGAGCTCCATCGCCCTGTACGTTCTCATCCCGCCCGACTGGCGAACCCGGAAACGCATGTTCGACCCCACAGTCTTCGTCCTGCCCACGTACGGTATCGCTGTGATGTTGCTATGTTCAATAATGGGTTGTCCCTTTGAATGGGTAAATCCGTTTGCCGACTCCGCTTCTCCGCGTTGCAAAGCTTCGATGAACCACAAGTTTTGCTCCGACGAAGAAAATCGGCGAGATTTGCCCAACTGAAAGGCTACCGTGCGTGCACATATCTTGTCCACAAGCAAGACGCCAGGAAAGATCAAAGGCGGAAGTATTTTTGCGAATATCATTACATGTCGTGTTCTAGTTTGGACGAACTCATTGCTGCCGCCGAGGGGGACGGCCTACAGAGATGACGCAAAACCAGTGCTTCCCAAAATGCGGCTTGTTATTTGATATGCGGACTACGAAATGATGCATTCAATACATATAACCTTGTCGTCAGAGGAGGGTCGGGACAGGAAAGACACTCGCCATGTACATCTACAAACTCAGCCTTGTGCAGTCACTCAGGAGGGCGGCGGTGACATTCAGTTGTAGCAGGAGCCACTCCAGCAAAAAAGGCCGAAAAAGCAAGCTGTGGTCCACTGGGAGGCCTGCCACAGTAAGTGTGAGGGCTTGAAATCAAGAGAGCTGACCACGACCAGAAACCAATGGGAAACTACGTGGCTATTATTGCTCAGCAGAATATAAAAACATTGTGTTCGAATCTTCTGTTTCAATTCGTTGAGATATATACTCTACGATTTCTGGCACCTCTGATGCCGAGGTAACGGCGAGAAGAAATCGTTTTGAGTTGACGCATATTTCATTACCAAGGCAAATACCTACTCGGCATGATTGATTAACTAAAGCAAGAGTATTCTATTGTTGAATTCCCATCGACTAAACGGGTTCAAGTGACAGCAGAATGAAAAATTGTTATTACTATAACTCATATTATTATTATAATGATAATTGGCAGGCTAACGCTAGAGAAACGCTTAGGTCACGTACTAATAAGTGTGCAAAGCATGACTGTGTAAAAAAGGACGAATTGGCAGAGAAGCTAATGGCCCGGAGCTAGTAAATTGCCGAGAATATTACATGAGGACCACAATTAATGATTAACACAACAGCCCTGGGAGGGAAGGTTGTTCAGGCGTGGGTAGCACTTTGGCTGCCTGAATCTAGGCAGCCCCATTATATCCACGCTAGCCAGATTACGTAGATGTTCAAGTCTTAGATGAACTGCACAGTTACCAAAAGGGTATAGTATTAGCTATGGCGATCTATAATATTAATATTAATAGTAGCCCGAGCGAATAATATCGGGAAACTCAACCTTTATCATTTTTCACTCGGGGTTTCTCCCACTTTGTCCGTTTGATCGAAAACAAACGGCACCCATAGACGCTGATGCAGATACTTCCAACATGTTCCTTTATCCAGATGCTTTCTGTGTGGAATCGAGCGTCTGATTGAACCGTCGCAGCAATATGTATTAGATAATTATACTATGATCCAAGCAGGTGAATAGTCGCGATGGGTGTTGCCTTAGTTGGATTGCGCGTTCGATTACATACAACGAGGAATAAAAACATTCTCGTTTTCTGATTTTCCTAGAACCACCCGTTATTTACGGTACGGCTATCTCACGTCTTGCCTACGATGCTAACAGCAATGTAAGCCTTCTTTTGCTGATCTATAAAGTTTCCTCGTCAGTCTTGTTTTACGGCTCCATGTGTTTTCCAGGTGCTTTGCTTTGCGCGGCGTCGTTCTCCCACATACTTCCACTAAGAACACTTTCCCCGCGCTGCTCGCCATGCCAATCCACCTACTGTCAGTAGTTCATTCGCGCCGGAGGCGCAAGCCCTTCTTTCTCCTTCCTGCATAGCTACATTTTATATATTATATATAGCCTGTCGCACGTGTTGCGCTCGCCGAAAGTCGCAGCTTCGTAAGGCTCTCACAAGGACCTCGTGGTTCAGCCTCTCAGTGGAAGCACCCAGCAGCGAACGGCCACCGTAACCTCGATGCCGTCCATATACCGCGGGAGTGCGTCTCTGAGAACGGTGCTGTCAGCTGGCACCACGTGCGTGCATATCAAGTGGACGGTTGAGGTCCGTTGAAACGAGGGGGAGTGAGAAATGCAAAAGTTCCCGCAGTAATCCTCGATCAGATAGGGAGCGCAAGCATCGTTGAACACCAGGCCACAGAGGTTTCAACAACAGGGTGAATGAAGAGCTTTTCACTGGGGGACGCTGCCTGGGTGAAAGCGGAATGGCATTATATATATCAAAATGAAAAATGGAATAAATATACAACAAGTTCCTTTGATGTATGCTCCTTTGTATCCGCGCGAAGGGGAACACTGTCAGCATGACTTGTCCCTGTTATCGGAACGTTGGGTTAACTGCAATTATTTCGCCGGTAAGGTTGCCAAAATATCGTTGTCAAATTTAGAGCTATAATTGCTATAAATAGGTAGCGTATCGTTTCGATATCCTTATAATTATAACATTATTGTAACCTGCGTCGGGTGTCAGTCTCGATGAAGTTTCCTTCCAACTTTAGAGAAGAAATGAGAAAATAATTTCTCCAAGGCAGCAAGCAAGGAGTCCTTAGGCGAAGTACTTACGTATAATTAGTTTCTTCGTACGACCGACAGACCTAGTACACAGGTTGATTTCTTACGTATTTCGGTTATATAGATATGCCACAATGGTCAAATGCGAGGGGGTTTGTCCGTCGCTGTTCTCCAGGCTACCCACAACCTGCCTTGCGTGCCAGCTGATTACGGTCTGGTTTCACGTCAGAATATGAATTTTCGGTTTTATTGACGGCGATAGATTCCAGTTGCATTTATCGAATAATATCCGGCTCGCTCCAATAACAATATCTGACGTTACTTCAACCAATGATGTATGCTTATCCACAAACTAACGTTATACCTGCGGAAAATAATTGGCACATGGGAACCGGGCAAACCCATTGATGTAATTATAGCACAGGCGTTGGTGGTAAGACATTTCCAACTAACGCGCTCTCCTAATGCGCAAAGCAAGCGGCGACGATTCTAGCTAAACCACACACTAGTATTAAGGGCACTTGGCAAGTGCTGTTATTCGTTCGTATTCCGAGACCTTTTATGATACATTTAGCGCAGTTACATGACATTTCAATTCAAAGGCTAAGCAAACCTAAGTACTATAAGGGTCTAACAGCGAGTAGAGATGATCGGGGGTAGTTTCAAGAACGATTTTGCCTTTGGATTTCTGCTGGTCGGCTTGGGTTCGCTGAGGATTGAGGACTCCAGCCTTCATGCATGACGTTGCATAGAAGCTTAACTGTATCCGGATCAGGGCTAGCCCAACCGCGCTTAGTTTAATTGCTCCAACGGCTCATGAGCAGCGACGCGCTGTTCCGAGAGCAGCGCCTGATCGATCGAGCATAGATAAGGATACTGGTGTAGAAAGGACACAGAACCTAGGTGAACGCGGTTAGACACGGCTGCCAATTATTCCACCGCTCATGCAGGTTTAAACCTATATCCTGGAAATCTGTCAAAAATATCACTGTCTGAAATAGGTCACGATACCAGGTGTTGGTCTATCCACCACGTGGTTGTTAGTTGGAAATATGAACCAATAACCCTCCGAGACGATGTGAAATACTGTCGACTATAGCTCGTGACCTACTGCAATCATCATGATTATTACTAATCTATTCGCGCTCAGTTTTGTGCTCGAATTTCACGGGTGATACCGTTTCCGTTCGGCCGGAAAATTCTATTTTGCGTTTCCGATCCAGCGTAGAACAAATTTATATACGCACACGCACATACAAACGGACACATATCAAACCACAAAACGAACTAAGTCTTGTTATAACATTAGATATGACTTTACCTATATATCTCATATATAACAGCACCAGACTGATTTCTGCAACTGTCCCTATCGTCTTGCTCTTAAAAATTCGTAGTTGCTCTTAAAAAGATCATCGAACTATTTGAGAAGAACTAGCACACTATTATTATTATATTATATACGTATATACAACTTTAAGCATACATATTAGAGCAGTAGTTGGGGAGAGGGTGTCAGGCCGCGACCGTCATTGTCCCGAGGATGGCGATGGCATTGTCTCTCTGCCTCACAGAGTGGGAAAGGCGTTGCAGAAGGAAAGATCCTATGGTGGACCCCTTCGAGGAAGTTCACAGTGAAGGGGCCCTACCCGCCTAAGATTTCAAAGGCATGGGGAAAAAAGACGGGTTGCTTGGAGAAGCGGCGTACCTCCGTAGTTTGGTCCGCAACGCACACGCTACCGCGTAACCGGGGGTGGTTGCACAGTGGTTGACATAAGAAAGTGCTAGAGTGTCAACCACCGTGGCAGCACCAAATGAGGTGCTGGCCCCGGTGGAAGGGGATGAGAGTGAGGATTTTGTTACTAATCCTGATGTTTGTGACACAAATGTGATCTTTATATATTTCTCACAGTAGTATTATTCGGTGGTTGTGTTTGTATAATTTTACAATGAGCCCCTCGGAACACAAGAACCGCTCACTTTTACATCAATTGAGACTGTGTAGCCAATTCAGGGGACTCCTAGTGGTCAGAAGCTTCATAACAAAATAATTGGCTATGGTTAGTGAATGACTGAGCGACCTTTTTGCAAACGCAATGTGCGTGCACAGTAAACATTCACAGCTTTTATTTTTCAAAACTTAATTATAAATAGTGACTATGTCTCCATTGATCAGTAGCATATACGCGTTCGAGTATATCGTCACGTTTCTCCCCGATGTCTGGCCTAATAATACCATCATACATTGTGGTATAATAGCTACAACCCGATATTAGCATTACATGCAACAGCAACTGTCTATCTCTTTTCTTCTCGGCACCTCTGAATTCAGTTTTGATTACGATGTTCCTATGTACCTTTGTACTTGCACACGGCGTTGTCGTCGACTCAGCGGGAAGGGTGAATTTTTTTGCCATTCCTATCTGATATCCATCTATAGACGGTGATTGGCAATCGTCATGAATTCGTACAGCGATAACAGAACCAACAAGAGCAGCAGCAGCAACAGCAACAACGACAACAATGGAATCGACAGCTGAATACGCGTGGCGAGACTACACCAGATCAGATCGAGATCGGCTGCTATCAGCACCAACGACAACGATACTAGCAACGGCAGACCCGATGACAGCAAGAGTTGCAACTGCCAGCACAGCTGTATGTACATTAGGCTAGCGTGTGACGCCTTCCGTTCTCGCCGGGCTTGGCAGATCGACGACATACGCATCTCTACTCGAAGGCATCAAGAGCAACGCTGCGAAGGGGAGAGTACCTGGTCTGATCTATGGGAGAAAGCAGTGAAAGGAGTCAGAGAGGCGGGAATATAATAGTCCCTAGAGAGAGAATGCCCAGAAAGGCTCGGGGTTGCTGTTCTTTCGGCTCTGGCTTTACGTTTCTTTCGTCTATCTTACTCCGGGGCCGCCGCCTTGGCTTCGTTCTCGTTACGAAGGTCGACAGGTGGCGAGCGCGCCAGCGAGTAGCTACGCGATAGGCGCGCGTAGCGGAAGAAAACGTGAAGAGATGGGGCATGGCCCAATGAAGTGCTCCTGGCAGAGTGTTGCAGCTCGAAGCCGAGCTGACGGTAACCGTCGGCGTGTTTTGCCTAACGAGTTGCTTCTTGCAGCCTGACTGCTACTGTTGCTGGGAACAGGGTCAGTAGTGGTCTCACAGTGATGGGCTGCAGTGGGACTATGCGCCGGCGAGCGGGCGGGCGGGCGGTCTGGGGGGCGTTCGAGCCAGTGAGCATGGCGTCGGCGACAGCAGCAGCTGCCCTTGCTCCCCTTCTCTATCTGATGGTGCAGCTGAGTGCTGTGGCCATTGCAACAATGTCCTTTTGGGACAAGCCACTTGGATAGTAGGCATCTGTGTGTCAGAGGGAGAGAAAGAGAGATATATAGTAACAGCCGGCCACTCGTGTAATGTCCAGCCTAGATCTTAGGTTTGTGCTCTAGTCCGATATCCCCCAAAATGCCCAATATCCCTTCCTCCGCCATCGGTCAGGCCATCTCCGAAGTCTGGGGCCGGCAGACGCCTCGTTACTGAGCTCCCAGCGAACGAAGCTTCTTCTTGCCTGAAACGCATCACCATCCATGTGACCCCAACCGAAGTGAGACTAAAGAGATGTTTCTCGTAGCCTCCCCACCTCTTGTCCTGCCTTATCCGCCACGTTTCTTCTTCGGTAAGAAAGGCGAAGTGTTCTATGTGATCATAAGAAGCTGTAGCGCGGGACGGAGAGGAAAAGCCCAAAAGGGAGTAAAAGAAACAACCATGGGGACAACCATGACAGAAGCGGGGCGACGTCATAGCGTGGGGATGCAACAATGACGTTAGTGCAGCTACTCCTGATGGCTCTGACTGGTCACCAACGGATGAGATGGCCGGACTGATCCATCGCAGATCGCGCAACAGCAGCGACGAACAAATAGGAACAAATATCACCGACTAGAATAACTGGCGAAATCTAGGTTAGGACACAGCGGCGCCAGCTGCGTTTGATCGGGCCAACAGGAGTGGCCGAATGACAGGTTAGGGCTACGCGTGAGGGACAAAGAGAGCGAGTAGGGAGAGTCACTCTTGCAGCCTACATGAACTCTTCGAAGATCATTTCTGACGCTTAAGTGGCGAGCAGTTTCGAAAACAAGTGGCCAATTTAGCTAGAGTATGTTTTTCGGTCAATCTTTATTTTTCTCACCCTCGAGGTGTTCTTGCCTGTGACTTGCCTGTTCTGAACTACTTTCGCCTGATTTTTCGATCAGTAGAATATTATATCATGGAATGATGACGTCAAAGCAGACATATCACGGAAATGCCCGGAGAAGTCCTCTACAGCGCCTTGTTAAGAAAAGTAGCTCAATAGAATTCAAACGGATCACTTCACAGTGTCCGCAAGATCACAAGACGTAATATACGTCCAGTAAGAAACGCCCTTTTGAAGGTACGTATCGTGAAAGTAGTAACATTATGTAAGAATATTTACGACGCTAAACAGTGCATACAAAAAGACAATACATTTTTCGTGTGCTGTTGCGCTACTTTCTCGAGCGCTTGAGTGCATCATGTTAAAAACTTGTTAGAAACTAGCTATCTTTAAGAGACCTTAAGCGTTGCAATTCCAGTCTTTGTATTGTATTATTGTAGACGTGTGTCTGCATAATCTACTGAGCGGCTACACAGGCCAACTGGAAGGAGATTAATTTCATCATCCTATCGTATGATTTAATATTACCGCAGCAGCTGTAAATGCCGCTGATGGAGTAATGACATATCGCCGGTACTCAGTCTTAATTGAAGGGCAGCTTCCATTCAATACATCACCTGGGCTAACGGAAGGACCCCGCTGATGTGGTGCTGGAGGTCGAAGGAATTTCTTAACTCAATCTATGAGAACCCGGATCGATAAAGGGAACAATCAGACATTTACAACAGTCATTGCTAAATATGTATGTATGAAAAAAAAAAAATAAAAAAATAATAATAATAATAAAAATATGAAAATAATATGCTAAAATAATATGCTGTTGTATCATACGCAATTTAGCAGTGATATGCTAGTTTTTTTAAGCCGGCTCTCAACTCTACCCCTATCTGACAGGCCTCAGCACTTCAGGTATTACTACGAAGACCTGCCGGGGCCACCTTTGCTTATTCTCTCTACCTTACCCGAACCAGGCAAGAATCCTCAGATAAGAAAGATGATAAAGAACTCCAAAGATTCTCCGCGTCTGACAGGATTTGAACCCAACCCACTTCTCCCACCGGTCTAGCAGTCCCACTTGTCCCCAATGCTAGCTGGTATTGGCCAAATATTTATCGTGTTTCAATGATATGTTTCTCGTTCTCGTGTGTTTGACCTGGAGGGTTGATATTGCACAGTGATGTCTGAGGTCATAGTTTTGATTCGCGAAGGGCGAAAGGCGAGGGTCGTCTAATATGCAGGAAAATGAGAAAATTTAGCGAAATTCATTGGTAAGTCAGGTACCATGAAATAGCCACAAGTCAATTCATTCTCGACACATTTCTAAAAACAAAAACAATTACCGCATTGTAATGTGATTAATCGCACAATGTACTTTTTGTGAAGTCAATGACTGCGCATCTTCCTAGCCACCACAGACGGGATTACGTTTTCCAGTTGCATTGCTTTACTGAGAGAGTAGTAAACCATGTATCTGGTAGGGCACAAAGCGGAAATCCGAGTTACGGCTGAGCCGGACACCTCGTTCGACTCATAAAGGGATCTTAGCTATACGGTAAACGTGGTCGAATGAGCTGCTATACTCATGCTGGACTCACTTGAACTGTCTCTCAGAGACCCATGTGATGGCAGGGCAATCTTAACCATATCTCAGCTAAACCATAACTTCTAGGGATCGAAGCGGCTTACCCAAAACCAGATAGCAAATCGTGCTGGTGTTCACAGTTTCCATGGCAGCCCCAGAGAGATGCATAATAACCACCCCAAGTGACCACCGGTGCACCTACGTGTCCTACGGTTGCCAGGCGCACACGGTTGCACAGCGCCACCGAGCTCGACAAGTCAACATCTATCTCATCTCCAAATGCAGATTGGCGCCAGGCCAAAACTGCAAATTAGCATCATGTTCGCTAGTTCTTCCTCCAAACCTAGTTGACTGTACTTGCTTACCTTCGATAGTTCCACCAGAATCAGGTCGTTCAGCCTCAATCGCCTGTCTGAAAACGAAACAAAAGTATCCTCAGGTGTACACTACGGCAAACGCTCACGCGGCCATCACTAACGCAACTGACTACTAATATATACCTGTATGGTACTTAGTATGCAATCCGAATACGCAATCGTATAGCCTCCTATAGTATTACTCTTGTGGGTTGAGCCAACTCGTCGTTCCTGGCCTCTCAGCGTTCATTCTATTGGATCCCTATTAATAATTACTTCAAAAGACGATTATAGAATACCTCATTGACGTGGATGCGTGTGGAGGTTCGGCTTTTATTCTGTGTCCATGCGTACATGGTCGTTCCCCATAGCCCACAATGCTTTATGTGCGGAATAGACCCGTAATTATAATTGAGACCAATCAGATCGTTGCGTCTTCGTGTCATTGATGATGATGGTCTAATGGAGACAGCCTCAGGCAATAATGATTAGTACGCACGGCAGAGATTGATCTATGATTTATGATTGCGTATGTAAGTGTTCTGCTTCCCGGTTTGAACCGGGCCAGTATCGATAGCAACGGTAGTGATTTACGGGGGTCGAAAGTAAATGATTTAAACGTCTTTCTTGTTTTACAAATCTATTGTAGATAAACAAAAAAATATATAGCATTAGCGTAGTTAGACGTGTCGGAACACCGAGGCTTTCCATAACAGATTAACCCTTTACCAGATCTATAGGAAGCACTTCATGCGAGCGTAAAGACACCGTAACGAGCGAACGAATGAACTGAACGAAGTTATGTTTGTTTGCACTCGTACAAGACGTGTTACAAGACGATTGATTGACTTTTTTCATTTACTGCCTATCCTATGTGTTCGTATCGATTCTGCCAGACTGATCTGATGCATGAACCACGTACTCGTTATGAAGAGGCGATCCAACGAGACCCATGATGCCCTGCTGCAGCAGCGCACGTTCGGTAGCCCGACCCGACGATATCTGACTATGGAAGTCCTCGATGAAGTGAGCCTGCGCCGGCCCTGAATGGTAATTTATCTTTCCATTGCTTACTGCAATCAGACAGGATAGATACAGCAGAGGGCAGTAAATACATATATACAGATAACACATAGAATATCGTTAGAATCGAAATGTAAGAGTACAAAGCAGGGCGAATGTTGTGAGGCTGGGATGCGAGACTCACGTTAATCATAATCATGGTTATCTCTATTTTCCTGCTCATATTCATTATAACCTGTGTTCCGGGTAAATGTGAGGGTGAATTTAACAATTTGAAGACATCTCGTACCTATGGAACAACCGGATGAATATAAATAAATTATTTACATACATGATAAATGAATATATCAGGTGCACTCTGTGTAATTATCCTAAACAAAGTGTACCATTCTATAGGATGAATATATGATATATAGGATGAAGCATAGACATTGTGGGAATGCCCAATATGATAGATGTTCTGTCACGTTCGTATATGATTGGCTGAAGGTTCTGAATCTGTGTAGCCTATGTGTAATTCTGCAGGGCTAATGTTTATTTGCATAATGCACCGCGTCAAGGCAAACGCTTGTTCACGTATTGTACTTTCAACTGGACTAAATATCGGCCCCTAAATGTCATGAGAGAATTTCTCGTTAAACACAGCGAGTTGCGTGTACCATGACGATGTTCAAAGACATCCGGCACTTTCAGTGGCTTCTGTATTCTTAATGCTATGTAAAGTTCTCTTTGTACTCAGCTAGCGTCTACATTGTGGGCCGATCACACGATGATGTTGAGGTGAATTATCCTACGTTTTATAGTCCCATAATAAATCTTCTGTGCAATAATTGTGTAAGCATCATATATGTATATCGCAATTATCATTTGCAAGTGATCAACAAACGAAATTATTATTACTAATATTATTATTTCTGTCGCATCATCGCATCGAGATACTTCCCACCTGTATCCCGTCGTACCCCTCGTGTGTTTATAGACATTATATTCTCTATGAACATCTCTCAATGTCATATAATCCAAAGAAACAAATTGACAACACTCCATAGTAGTACAGACTAAATCGATCGTATGTCACAATACACTAGGGGTAATCAAATACTAAGGGGAGTGCTGCCGCACTGTCGACGCTACCCAACGACAACTATCTTATATTATAATGCTCTATCACCCCGTATCGGCTACCGCCTACTTCCCGCCCCACTCTCGTCAAGACACTTTGTCGACGACATTAAAACGATGGCAAGCTTAGGCTTCTTTAGGGCCGAACAAATAGTAGCTACAACCGTTTTGGACGAGAGGCCTTCCCGAAACTGAACCCGATATCGTGAAAGTGCATTCGCGGGGTTGCTTCGTTCGTTGTCGCGTTATTCCGAGCGTTTGCCGAGCGCTTTTTGACGATATGGGGGAACGCGACAAGCGAATTCTCATCGGCACCGACGTGGAAGGCCCTATGTGTAGGTTGCCAACCTCGTCCAATATTCATCCCTTTCACCCTTATCTCTAGGCTGGACTACAGAGCATGCATATGCTCGCACTCACATCTGATTTCCCAGAGGTCAATTCGATTGATGGGAGCTAGCGTTGGGAGGAGAGGTCAAGAAATAGCAGGCTAGTATAATCGGATAATGAACTATGATCAATCTGTGATGCGTTTTCAGCTGAAGGCCGTAGCGGAAACCGATTTTGCCTGCCGGTATTTGACATCGATATTGTTTTTGGTATTTCGTCTTCTGATTCTAATTTTCGAGGTTAATTGTTGGGGACAGAAATGCTTTAATTGCTGTAAGCTCAAAGAGCAATTTGTCAATAGAAAACATTCATTCAATTATGGGAGGAGTTCAAATTAACTTAGGGGGTTGCAAAGTTACCCTATATAGATTTGAGGTATAAGGCTACCTGTGTCGGGAACAGCAACGGGCCATTCATTGAGTAGATTGAAGAGAATCAACTCGGACTGACTAATGTATATGTTCAATTAGATCTGGGTCGAGTCGCTTTCGCTAGAGGAACCGTCACAACCTGGCTGAGTATGTCGCGCACGATTTTGCTCCTAGGAAACGACTAGCCGATGTATCATGTCAAAGCAGATACCATCCTTTCAGATTCTGACCGCCTGCGATTTCCGGCACTGCTGGGGCTTGTTTAACGGTAAACCAACAACAGCGTAAACGCGAAACCCGCAGTGCGACCAACCTGAAGGCAGAGCGCCGTAACACAGGCATACGAGGATGCAAACAAAATACGCGCATGCCCTACATTGCACAGCTCACAAGACTGCCCGTCATGCCACATGTCTCTGCATTCTGTTACAGGGTGTTCAATAACGAATACGAGTGAGAGCGCAGCCGTTCGATAAGCGAACTCATCTTAGTCGAAGCGCATAACGAAGTAATCTACTATAATACCAAAAAAAAAACAGCTAAGGCAATACAAAGAGGCTGCCCTATACTGCGATTCAGCATGATTAATAGGTATGATTCGACCCTCAATATACATTGTGATAAGCCATTCATTAATTCATTCATCCATTTATCCCATAGTGTTGCGTCACTTTATGAACACCCGGTATCTCTACCCTCCCCGTGGCCTTCCGCTTTCCAGGACACAGGAAGGAAAAACGAAGGAAGATCGTCTGCGAGCGCGTTCCGCCTTCAAACGTGGTTAGTAGGTTGCTTGGTTGGTTAGCTCGTGGTCCGTCGTAGGGCTGCTCAGGCTTGTTTTGACATGCGCTACGAAGCAGCTCTCTACGGAGCAACTCGGAGAAGACAAACTTACTCGAGCGAACCTCGTGCTTCGTTTGCCTGCAGCAGCTGCTGTTGATTCCGGTGTTGTTGTAGTAATGGTAAAGCAGCCAATATTGTTATTCTACGTATTATTCTTAAACTATTGGATAGAACTACCACTGGTTGTTTGCGTGCGGGGAAAACTTCCTGCGGTCTATTTGGCTATAGTTAGCATAGCCCCTCGTGCATGTAAACCTTGTCGTTTGCCGCTGCGTATATACCCGTCTTTCTCTCTCTCTCTCTCTCTCTCTCTCTCTCTCTCTAGGCAATGTTCTCATAGCTGTCGGTCGTCTTCATAAGTGCCCACTCAGTTCCAGCATGAGACGACTGGAGTGCACGGGCGTACATAAATCTGCAGGTGTAAGAAAAATGGAAGAGACGGTAGCGCTGGCGTTTCATGTGGGTTCTGTTCACAATGAGGGAGGGATATGTTCCTGATGCCGTGCTCTGTGCTGTGTCTAGAGCAACGTGCACTGAAAAGATACGTAGAGCTTTTTATATGGGCTGGCCGGGGGAAAAAGGGCTCCTGAACACGGGACATATGGGCGGCGCACTATGTATAATGCAGAGAGTCAACTCGAACGGCTGCGGTGCGGCTGGTGTCTGGATTTCGCACACGCAATGACTTGGCTTCTGTACAATGGCTTCGCGTTAGTGTTCGTAAGCAAGCTTCACAGCTGTTGGCTATTGTACGAGGGCCAAGCAAGCCTTGTTTCATCCAGCTTCTATAGATGATGAAGGCGAAGAAGACATCATAGATTCCAATCTGCAAATGAGACCAATGGAGTGGACGGACCAGTGCAGGCTAGTGGCAGTCCCTCTACCGTTTCCCTATATATCTTCTTGCGGTGGCAGAACTGAGAACAGTACAGTCTGGCAGTCTGGCAAGGCTCTCGTCGTCAACCAGTGGTGGTGGTATTTCGAAAATTAAAGTTTTTCGTCAGCGGCAGCGGCATCAGCGTCAAAGCGCATACACTTTACAATGAAATCAACTACTTCACGTTGGGCTGAATGGCCGTGCGCCGCCGCTTAATCCTTCCAGAAAAATAGATATAATTTATTCGTTATATGTATATCGCATAGAGAATCTCCGTTATGGGAGAGTTTAGCTATTCGAGCAGCCTGTTGACAATCGATTTATAGGGGATACTCGCTGATGCTGATTCGGTAACCTACCAGAGATCCGTTACGGAATGCACCAACAAAAAATCGTTGGCACGTTGGTGTAAAGGTAAAGCTTTATTGGTTTATTAAAAGAGCTGCAATTTCACAATGATTAAGCTCTCTTATATGTCACAAGCGGGTCTTAGTGCAGAGACTTAGTGGATGCTAGAATGAGTTCGACGAGTATGAGGCAAAGTCGATTTTATTCGAAGTTAACTTGAACCGGGAAGTTACTGTCGAATTTGATATAACACTGAGACTTTATACTTTGAGACACTTCGTAGTGAACATTAAGAGTGAATGCGAAATTCAAGTGATGATCTAATCAACACTGCGGTAGAGAACTGCCTCAAAAACGCGGGGGCGGGGAGTTTATTACTATTATTATAATCTATTTCTCTCAAACTACATCATAGTCTATTTCTCTTAAACTACATTATATATGTTAGCTATGGACATACCTAGCCAATACGGGGCACCGTTTCGTTACAGTTCATTGCGAACTGCATAAAAGACTACCAATATTGTCCTGATCAGTCGTCTAATAACACAAGCAGGGACTACGTCGTCTGGCTTTCCCTCGCCGAAGATGGCAAGTAGTAAATTCAGGGCAAAGTATAACGCGAGCGAGACAGGGTTATGTAGACCTAGTTAAGGATTGTGACTAAATAAAATGTGGACCAATTAATGATCGTGCGTAGGGTTTCCGCCGACAGACGGCCAGGACGTGTCACGTCAACAAGGCAAAACGCTGTCGATTTTGTGGTCGACCCACCATTATCCAGCAGGTTCGCAGGTTAGCAACGAGAGTTCGGTGAATCGGGGCCGAGGAGGGGAGTATCAAGGCCAAACTCGCAGCTCGAGGCGATAATTGCCGAATCCTCATGTGATGTCTCAACTGATAAAATCGATAGGTGCTTTCGGCTGAGTGGGATCGTAATGAGGCGGATGTGGGAACACATTCGATCCGGAGAGCTCTACATGGCTCTGGATGGGTTTATTGATAAGAAGATGCGTTGACTTGGCAACAGAGCAAAACATCAAGTTGTACCCTCGGCGTCAACGTGACGACCGAGCCTAAAGCTTTGCGGCCAACTGTTTCTTGGGAAATATTAGATATTTATCGGTCAAAGTGGTATGATACCACAAGATATGTACAACAAGCCGCGAAGATGCGAATTATTCTCTGTTGGCCAATATATGTGTATCTTCTCTTAGGTTCTGCAAGCTGTACGTACCAGTGTAACGCTATGCGTAATATAAATCTTCGTTGTATTTAACCATTGATCGTTCAAGCTTAACCCAAATATAGATATATTTGTAACAACTGTGCACTAGAGAACGCAGATATGAGGGTCAAGTTTCAATCTTGGGGAGCGATTTGCTATTTGATAGACCATGAACGCCTGGTGCGTTTGAAAGATATTAACATATTTGAAAATCCTAGGCTCGCCCTAAGATAAGCTGTCCTCGATAAGGCTTGTTCGGCAATAAGTAAAGAGCATAGAAGTATAGCTTATAGTTTGAGGAGACGGTGAATCGTAACCATAACTGTGAATAACAAAGAAAAACAGCCACAACGGAGTATTTTAATTGGTCGTAACCCGGTCGTACTTCAGAGCAACCTGTTGGATTCAACTCAATGTTCTTAGGAAATTCCGCCGAGCCCTCACAATGGCATTTGTTCACGGAGCTTCTCAAAGCATCGCTTAATGATGTCTTCATTCATTATCAGGATACATAACGTTTTTTATTTGATCGTCCTGTGCATAGCGTATCTCTATGCAGCAGTCTGTAATTCAATGCTCTTGAGTGTAATGAGGATCAGTTGAGGCACGTGTACGGTACTTCAAAAAAATCACGTACGCACAGTTTTACGTGTACTTGCTGATATAGGTAGACTGTAGGATATTCGGAAACTCACGCAAAGCCATAGTTCTCGAGAGGGTTCGCCATAAAACCGTCATAAAAAATGACGCTCCTTCGAACCGCTCAAGGTATTATTATGGTGTAGCTTTCTGAATTCGGTCAAACCTGGTGTCTATATGGTGTGCTGTGAAGCTTCACAGACAAAATCAACCATTATGCATAATATAGTTATATACACCTGCCTTTCCGCCGCCCCAAACTAGGCCTGATGAGCTGCACCAACATACTCGCAGATGTAAAGAAGAGCAATTGAACACATCACAAATCTCATCTCACCGAAGTTTCTCGTCATCCGTTAAGAGTTACTTCCCCGCTACAGACACGAACAGACAACATACAAAAGTGAACAGGTACCTAAACAAGCTGGACGGCATCCTTCTCCAATGCAAATAGTGACTGAAAGCCAAATTGAGCACAGCAGCAACTCAGGCGTATCGTTATATGATCTATACAATAGTATTTGTCCACTCAACGCATTTCAGGTGCATGCGCACGGAGCTTATCGTCGGAAACCGCCACAGCGACGTCTGGATAAGCGAAGCGTTGATCGTCTTAACAGACGTCTTGACAAACGGAACGTCATGACGCATATTGCATTTGACAGTGCCTGTCGCCAGCCCGGGTGCAGTGGAGGCAATAGCATGCAAGAGCTAAAGCGGCGATTACTTTATTATAGCATCCGTGCGAGGCATTTCGTATGAAGGCATTTCGTGTCATATGAACAAATTCGAATCGACAGTCGAATCAAAGACAAACGAACAACGAGGGAACAACGAGAACGCGCGATGAAGGAGGCGCGGCGAACGATGATGACACGATGCATTCGGTAGAAAGTGATCTGAAAGTTATTGACGATTTATCAGGGGATCGATGCGCCGTATGCGCCCAGTGCAATAACGCACATACACTTGTCAGGTTTCCATGTTTCGAAAAGACAACACACGAGAATTCCTCCCGTGACGCTACTGGGCCGATATGGCCAAACGATGTGACGTATATCGCCGTCAATATTCGAGATTATTCACAGACAGGTGCAAGCAGGCTCACCAACGTAATCATCAGAAGTATGCGTAATTTGACTTCAATATATTGTCTAGTTAACGGACTGATGCCAGTCTCACCATCGCGACAGCAGATAGCAGTAACAATAACCAATACTTTCAGCTAGTTACGAATAATAATAATATTAACACTAATGATAATACAATGAAATAATAAATATATCTCAATAACAATCCTGAGAAAAAACGGTCCAACAATATTGTTGCTTGTGTCGGGTGTTGTGCAAACCTTCACAGCATTGAATTGACTGACCTCTTCGAGCCTTTTTGTAGCGCTTCCTCCAGGATTGCGTCCACCATGTTAGCGCAACAGCGCTCGTCGCTCGTCGCTGTCTCGGTCGCTGGTTCGTACGCCCTTCAGTTTCGAGTGATTACAATAGCCTCGGGCAGTTTAAACTGAATACTACTACACGATCAGCAGCACTTTTCTGTGGAAGCACCGGGCCGCTGATCCTCTGCCTTTTGCATCTCTGCTATTTGAACCACCTGCTAATCTGCCAGTGGTTGCGCGGGAGCTCGGGAAGCTATGGAACGTCGCGGTTGTGCGATCGTGGCCCGAAGGACCCTACTTCGTTGGGCGACATGAATTCACCACGCCTTGGGGGCTTGCAGCAGCAGCAGCCGCCGCGGTGCGGCGGTGCACGCCTTCTAAATACACATCATTACCGCAGCGTCACCACTCTGCAACCGCCTCCCCCATAGCCGGCTTCGGCGTTCGCCGAATAACGCGAAATGGACAACTAGAAGTTGTGGCAGTCTCTATTTTCGAATCAGCCGAAAGGCGAATGCCAAGATGGCGGCCTCCGTGACTAGGGCAAACACGCTTTACCACACAGCCTACACAGAGCGGTCCGAGTAGGTCGTCCGCCGTCCGTGGATAGCCCATCGGCCAGCCAGTTTGCCAATATATGGGGAAGTAGGTAAGCCGGCTACGCGCCTCCAGTGTCTGCTGCCACGACCTCTGCTGTTGCCGCTGCTGCCAACGTAGACTCGGCTTCGCCGGCCGCTCCAACGTCCAACGTGGCCATGCTGCCATTAGTGGACTCCTCCACTCGCCGTCCGCGCGGAATAAGCCGGACGCTGCCACACGGCAGGTTCAATCGATGACCGGTATTTGTCGACTCGGCATCGAGGGCATCGCCGACCGAGACTCCTCACTCAAACGCTATTACACCTCCTGTCAGCTCGATGCCTCGCACCATTCTCCCCGTCGCCAAGCCCGTTCCTTTTGTAGCGAGCAGAGGCTTCAACCGCCGTCTACCCGGGCCCCTCCCTCTCGGTGAACTCGGACGACGTTGGCGATAGCAAGCAATCCAATGCCTTCAAATCAGCATATATACCTGGCTGCCTGGCTGCAAGCTAATAACACACAGCTAGACGTTACATAGGATGCGGCAAACGGCGCCACCTGCGCACCTGCGTTCGAACAATAGAACCAATGCCGTAGCAAGCATCGAAGCCGTGTGCGAAGCCAACGCGGTATAGCATCGCCGGGGCCACGTGCGGGGCAACTAGGCCGTGGGCAGCAACAAGAATGGTTCGGCCGTTCGGCAAACCGTATTGAAGGTTTCTAGGTTTGCAGGTCGGAGGTTAGTTGGAAGCTGGAGGTTGGTGGACCGATCGCTCTCGGCGTGGGCATTTCTCGTTACCGTCATTTCCGGATATGCATATTACTGCTATTGCGTTTGCGTCGTGAGTATGAGTCGAAGGACTTCAGGATAAAGTTGTGAGATAAATGATTACCACACAAACGTGGCATATATATTTTGGCTATTGTATTACTACGGAGTCCCCATGATAAATTCGATAATTCGGCGTGATTCTAAGGTCATAGAAATGTGTACGATCAGAGGAGCAAACCAACCCAAGGTTGGATAATCGAAATTGATAATAATTCGGACCCAGGATGAATGAACTGTCTCGCAATATAATTACAACGGAGTCGATCAATGAGCAGTATGTGGAAACTACGTCAACATGATCTGAATGAAATGTATGTACTCTAGCACAACTCGAATCAATTAGCTGAAAGTTATTACCCAGTACAATCTGCATATTTTTAAACAAAACGTGTCTCGAAGGTTTCTATTCACTACACCCATAAATGTACGCCAATCATTAGAAACATTACACGGCCAGACACCATCACAAGTTACAAATCCGTAAGACCTTCAGCGGATGTTGATGCAGAGTGTGGAAAATGTAAGTACAAGTTCCTGCAAGTACAAATACAGATATGCCCTGCAACGCACACACACACACAGAGGAGATGGAGAAAGAAGAGAAACACGAGTGGTCGGTCGTATCCATCAACACTTCATTAGAGGCACAGGCCAGTGGGGTCGCCAAAAGATAAAGGAGGAAATGTTGGAACACAGAGTGAACGGAAACTTCCGCATCACAACCATCTACATAAATATTATAAATAGGCATCGTGAGTGATCCACTTAGAGAAGGCCTACGAAGTAAGGGGTGACGCATGTCTTCGATTGGGCTGGTCAGCCGCCGACGTCGACTACTTAAGTAAGACGCGTATATATATATATATATATATATGGCCCATCTCAGGTTATTAATAAGAACTTATTTGCAATCATCCAATCATATGTATTGTGTCATTTACATGGAACGTGTAGTCTATTACTGTATGCACTTTGGTATGCTTCACCTGGCATCAATGGGAGCATATTTGAATGGACCTGATCATTGGTGAACTGTTCGCTTCCGTCAACCTTCACCTGCACTGCTTATAAATAATCATGGCTAAACACCAATGAAAAATGAACAGGAATATTGACGAAACATCATTGCCTATTCGGACACACATCATAAACAGTCATAGCTCGGTATTAAGGGGGGCATACACAGAGGCAAGCAACATAGCGCCAATGAACCACCACCTCCGGTTACTTGTGTAGCTATTACATAATAACGGCCGGAGACCAATTATCAGAGCTCGTCTGAGATGTAATACAAGATTTTACCAGCTGGCCATCGCATGCCCCATTCCCATAGCACTGGCACCAAAATCCTGCTAATGTATTATAATAGCACATTAGTGAGCCACTTCAAGCACTTAGAATGGCGCAGACAACGCTCAGCGTCAAGGTCATTCGAAGCCAAACACTCAGGTGAAATAGACCGCGAGCTATCTGGCTTGAAGTTCTGGATGTGAACAGCACAAGCGCAGTGGCAACTGTAGTAAGTAAAATCATAAGTCGTAATGGAACCAGTTCAGGTTAATGGTCATCGAGTCCACTGTCTCCCCGTGCACGAGGTCGATTGTGACACCTGTATTTGTCGTTGGCTAATCATTAAGATAAACACACATGACATTTTGCTCGTGCCATCGACTGAGGCGGAAGCTCGTGACATATACTGCTACAGAAACCCTGCGGCTCGATCAACACTGCCCAGCTTGTGGCTATTACTGAAGGTTCTGCCATGAATATATTCAGAAGAGGCAAGGAGCATGCAGTGGACGCGCTGTCAATATCGAAATGGCTGATTTCAAATTAGAGCGACGATGATCGAAGATTGCTTCAGCTCGATCAACGGTTCAATTTACATTTCACCGAAACGTCTATACAACGTTTGTGATATGGGAAGACGCAATGCTAGAATGCTCTGCCGGGGCGACCCTGTGGTCTGGGATTTGTCCCTTCCTACTTAAGACGCCCATGCGAAGATCTTTTGTCACAGGAGCTAGCGTACAGTATGAATTTGATGGTTTCAATCTGCGAAAAACTGCTGTTCCCGGCTCTCACAGCTCAACGCTTGCGCATCTCGCATTCTCGATGCGTTTGATACCATTTTCATAAACTAGCGCTACCTTAACAAACGACATCCAAGATAGCCAGTTGCGTTGTGAAAGACGAACCAGTAGTGGGAGGTATTTGTGAGTTGGGCTATTAATCAAGGCTTCAACGTTAAGATGCTTAGGGTTGCTTGTTTAAAAAACGCCACCGTTCAATCGTGACCCACGATTAATGCAGGATTTCTCCACGTTTCGTGGCCTGCGCAATTAACTCGATTCTTCCACATGTTCGCAGCTCGGGAAATTCTAGTGGTTGTACAAGAGTCAGTGTTGAAATATGCAGCAAAAATTGTGAATTCACCTCGAACGTTGGTGTGCTGCAGGGCTACGCCTGTGGATCTAACTATTGCCTTTTGATACCTTTGGGAACTATTCGACCGTCAAGTTGTTCGAAATGTATAACATAACATAACATTTGCGGTTTATTTCCGGAACTGCAATTTTACATTGCTGTTCCAGCACTTCCGGAACTGCTGTATAAATGCGAGCAGATCCTCTACCTATTGTAAGAGCATAGTACTTATTTGATAGGACGGATCCATTGTCCGGACGTAGCAAATGCTGGCATTGTCACAGCCAGTACCTCATTAATGTATAATTGAACCTGAAGTACGATTGTAATTTTCTGATTATTGTTGCTTATAAATATAAAATACAGGGTCATATAGGGGGCACTACCCTCGACCTCTTCCTTAAGTGGACAGCTGAGTCATATACTATCGCACATCTTCTAATACATGTATGATGTTAAATTGTAGCGGTTACCAAAGCTCGACGAATCACAGTGGATGCGACGATTCTTTGTGGGTACGAAACACGTTTGAAAATACACAACGTTTAAAATAAGATGGCTCTGTTCGCGCGGTCAGCGAATAAATGGATTTACTATCGATGCGAGACTTGGTATCTACCAAGGTTCCGGTTGCAGAGAACGTGCTTGACTCGAGGGTGCAGTGTGCAAACAATTGACCTTTAATAGGGTATTCCTGGTGAGATAATTCCCCATTGTTAACTATTGTATGCAAATGCGGCATTGCCTCTTCACAGTGGTTCGTATGTAAGCAATTCGCGTGGATAGCGGAACACGCATGCGTATTCGTATTTCATTGTAATCCTTTTAAAAGGGCAATTGTTTTCACTAACGACCCGACCGATGTGTGAGTACCCTTTAGCCTTCCAAGCCCAAGAGATTAACGCAATGAATGTCTGCACCGAACATGACCTTCGGATGAATGCATGTGAACAGCAAGACGTCTAAAGCCGGGAACGGATTCGAACAATTGCGTAAAGTAGAACAACGAACAGAGTCGGGAGTTAAAGAGTTTCAATACCCACCCAGCGACACGATATGCAGCAACCATCTCACCTGATGAAATTGACATGCGTCCTCTGTAGTCTTTTTCGGAAACGTTGGCCAGTGATGGATGACTCGCTTTGATCATGAGCTCATCGAGTTTTGCTGAAATTTAGCATGAAAATTAAAGCGGAACAAAGAAAAGAAGGAATTACTTGCGTTCGTCTACCGTGGTGAAATTAGCTGAATTAAATATGAGGATAAGACATAGAATTCTATTACGTAAGTTTCACGGCTCGGGGTGGTGCGTGTCACAAGCCCATCACTTCGAGAGTCGTCCTTAAAATCCGCGATCCAATTAGGGTTTAGAGTGACGCAGTTCACTGTCACTAAGCTAGGCTCATATACACAGATACATATTTGAGCAATGTGAGCGACGATACGACTCCAAGTAGCATCATTTCACTAACTAAGAAACCCGCCTGCTCAGCGATGATAACCAGCTGATTAGTGGGGCTATGGGGAAATTAAAAAAAAGGGATGTATTAGATTCAAATAATTAACGAACATAAATCTCGAACATAAATCGCGATACCTGAATTAACCTCGTGAACTAATTTGCATATGAAAGTGGCATTGAAACTTGAGCTAAACAACTGCCAATTGACTGTTGAAAGTAACACAAAATTAATAGCTGGAAGCGAGAACTTAGAGACAAAATGGGCGGAGTATATCTACAGGGGCATCGACAGACATGTGCTAAAAATGCAGAGATGATGATTTAGCAGAGTAGATCTGGAGCACAACAATGGGAAGGGGTAAAGTGTCGCAAATATAATCGCGTGTTTAACAGCGATTTTTGAACTAAAAATGAGTAGCATATTTGCGGCAGAATAAGATGGGCGTGGAGGGTCGGGTTGGACGACCACATAAGCAGTGATAAAAGACGTCGTCGATGAGAGGAACGAACGAAATGGGACAGCTGGTGGAGAGGATGTTGTTGTCGTTAAATTCGTAAAAACAGCATCATGGGCGAGCAGATGTTTGAGTTTCTTGCAGAGCAGTTTAATAAAAGCCTTGCAGAGCAATCCATCGCAGAAATTGGATGCCAGGTGGAGTGGTGTTTACTCCGAGATACGAGCCAGATAATCTCCAAATGAAGAATTCTCATGAAGAGCGTCCCAGAGCGCCCATTAAGGTTACGAGTGTAGTGTATCGTGGAGCACTGTACAGGCTACAGAACGCCGGCGGAGATCGAGGCTAGAAATCTAGTTGGGTCAAGGCGGAGTGGTTTCGGATCAGGGCTTAGCACAGAGAACTGCCTATATGTTTTAATGGAGATTAAAAAACTAAGATGTTCAAGAGCGATAACAGATGCTGTATATTTTTGTGGAGAGAAAGCAAAGTGTACTGGGCTGAAATTTAATGAGAAGGAGTGCGCCAATTTGATATTCGCTGGAAAGTTTGTAAATTACGGCTACACTTTGCCAAATGAGACCCTGAGTATAGAGGAGGTGTATGCCATGGAAATCCACAGAGAATGCGATATCTGCGCCTACAATTTCATACGCTAATTCAACTAAGGATTGTAACACGGTGGTTGTCAACAATGTGCAATCGGGCGATGTGGCAATACGCAGTGTGGTGTACATGAGTTGCGCAAGCACTGCGAAGAGAATTCGGTTATCTAAATCGTTTCTGGACAAGGGAGGTTCAAATAAGGATATCCGTACCACATGCGACTGACGACATTGACGGTATGGGGTAGTGACAATTAGACACCCAACATAATTTAGACTAGAGTATAAGGAGATGACAGTGAAAGTCATATTATCGAATTCTACTCATCGGCTTCGAAGAGACGTGAAAGGGCCGTTGTGGTCAGTTTCAAAAGGACATTATGTGATCTATTGTAGCCCATTGTCGTCAATCATCTATTCATTGTCTCATATTCATCTGCACGCTAATGACTTGCCTTCAAATATAACAAAAATATCATAGAAATAGCCGAAATTCTAAAAATGTATTATTTTAGTTATGACTATTGCGAGGAGTCGTGATACAGCACACTTTTCTTCAATCTCCCTGTAGGACAGATACCAACAGCGCTATACACGACGATAGAGAGGGTACTAGGAAAATCATCCTTGGCCTAATCCAAGATAGCATGAACGTGCCTGTCTGTTGTACCTTGTTTATTTCTGTAGATACAATAGAAGAGGCAGATAACAAAGAAGATGGCACAAATGACGCTAACTCCAATTGCGGCCTTCGTTCCGCCGGGGACTGCTGGCGGCCTTTCCTGTACAGACGGGTCATCATCCCCCGTTCCCGCCTGACGCCTAATTCACACAAGAATGACAGGCAACAAAAGCGTACCGTTAGCATAAACGAAGTCAGTGCCGCTGGCCTAAGATGTCGATGTATGGGATAAAGCACGAAGCGCGAATGTTCACTGGGAATCATAAATTTTGTAAACGCAGTCCGAAGTGATCCGATCCTAGTGAAAATAAATCAAACGTTTATTCCGAAGATAATACTTTTTTAGACAGCCTTTTTCTTTAAATATAATCTCTCCGTGCATACTACTAACCGCATATATATATTTTGAAGAAAGAGGAAATAATCAAATAACAATATGACATAATCAAAGGAAACATCAAACTTTGGTTAGAATCCGATAGACTTTAATCATCTTTTGAACAGCCCGTACGGCACTCTGTATGCTCGTGCAATGTGTCCCTTTGAGGAACTTCTCAAAGAGGCGAAACAATTTCTCTAAGTAGTTCGTAATTGGTTTGACTAATCCCTGTTCGATTCGCAGTAAACATACGTATACTTCCCTTCTCTCTCTCTCTCCCTCGCTATCTCTCTATGCAGCTGTTTGATGTCCCGACGATATTGTACAAGATGGGGAGACATAGACTCACCGAACCCGCTTGTTATATAGCATCCAATCCGAATACGATGGTCCTTGTTGCGGTGGAGGAGATTTGTAGACCTCGCTACGCTGCAGCTCGATACGGAAGCCCCAGATCCGCGCGGGCCACAAACCCTGCCGAGGAACAGGAAGGCTGTGTAAGATGGAAGACGTTGGATGAACGGGCGAAACAGTCGATACTGCCGCGGCCGCAGCAGTAGCGGGAAGCTCAAGCGGAACCAACAGGCCCTCCTTGCATTGCAACAGGCATTCCACGCGGCTGTGGGTTGTGTCTGGAACCCGATATGCGTTAACATGAAAGAAAGAGCCAATAACAACCATGTGGTGACACGCGCTGGATAAACGGCCGGAGGAGTGGCTCCCGAGATGGATCGAGAGAAGAAACGAACGACATGTTCTTTCTGAGCTGGTGATGCTGATGATTCTTGTTGGCAAATCGTTTGTGAAATACGGGTGGATTACTTGGTCACTCTTTTTAAATGGAAATATAGAGCCAGCCAATAGCGAACTTTGAACTACATCGAACGAAAGTTAAGCCGGCCCAGTGTAGGGTATTTTTACGACAAGCTAAGCGACTAGTCGAATGTGCTGGTACCCTCAAGTGCTAGCTGTTTTAGGGTTCCGCTATTAACCCCTCGGCAAGTTTGTGATAAGTATTTCGCGGAAGTGGCAACCTGATTAGTATACAACAGTTACAACAGTGGACGGCCACCAGAATGACCCAATTTTTGTTAGTACATGCTCCGTCTTCTCGGAAACGAATGAAACTGCAGTCGCAAAATGTTCCCCACGTTGGGTCAGGTCTGCACACCATCCGGGTGGCTAATGCGCATCTTTTTGAGTGCGGTTGTCGCGGAAAACACGAAGAGTACTGCGATTTGTTATCGTCCGTTAGGCACCCGGAAATTAATCCCGGTTTAGCTGGGATATAGCCAACATAGCCCTGCCGTCACATATGTCTGTTGGAGAACGCCCAGAGAATTCCATTCACTGGATAGAGGGTCCCCAGGCCGTGAATAGAGACCGTTTACAGCAGATGATCTTACCACGATGTTTGACATCCGAGGTCATTCTATATTTGGATTTGCGATTTATTTCATTTGCGAAGCGTACACTCAATTAATCTCCTGTTGCTCAGGTGTCTTCACTTAGAACCACACGCTAGCCACTTTTTCATCATTGACGGGAACAGCCAAGGTCGCTCAACTCTAATAGCAAAGCTCTTATAGCTTACTATTATAGTAAACGTTTGTTAAAAGCTAAGTAGCACAGTCGTTGGCTTATTGTATCTTGCGCGAATACTAGGCATAATATACTCATATGAATAAATCTCGTAGATCTTGGAGCGTCGCTTCGTTGCGTTGAGATCGGAATCTGCGGCCGGCTACGATATTTATTTATATTTGCGATATTTGAATACTTACCACCCATTGTCAAATGATTTCCGCAGCTTTTGAGGATCGGTTGCTCATACCCAGTGAACTCAATTACTTAAACTGCTCGACATGCAGATACCCAAGTAGAATTTTGGACGTGTCTAGCTCAAGTTGAGCAAGTTAAAGAAATCAACCGATATATTTGATAATAATTGGAATTGTACAAGCTATCGTGGATGGACTAGTGGTCTATGACAAGAGATGTAAACGCAACCTCTTGTTTGTGCTATGTTTCTGCATCACCTACTCTGATTCACTAAAGGGTCCATGAAGGCACACATGTTTTCAAATAATATCATGTCACGTCATGGAGGTTAACGCTGGCGGGCGTCCGGCTATGTTCGATCTTCGAAATCGTTCGCGATGCTCATAAAGCTAAGTTCGTTGACTGGAAACAACTGTGTGGTTTTATTCACATGAGACATTTGCCATGAAGTGTCCCCGGAGAGGCATGGCGGGCCTCAAACTAGACTATTACATATTGATGTCATTTTCTCCTAACTAAGACATAAGCGAAGTGGTGTTCTTCTCCATCCATCAGAGCCTGGATACATAATTTGGTCAGAGCAAAAATCGTTGCCGACAGCGGAAATTACATTTTATTTCTCGATAAGAACAGGAAATAGAAATTGGATATGCTTATGAGCAAGCAGGGGGGTACAACCTACATTCGAGACGACCAACGAACTACAGATACTGGGATGCTCTTCATGGACAGTATTATTATCACAAAAGTTACCTACCAATGATATAATATGATATTTTCAATTATAGGTTATCATTATTATATTATTCGTTAATTTCATACATGATTCAATAATCTACCTCGATCACAAACTCGGTTTGAACCTACAGAAGCCTACCTAAGAAAAGGGCAGACTTACTGTGAACGTATTTAAGGTTCAAAAGCGGACAAAAATCAAACCATCTCACTTCACCAGCTTCGTCCAACTATCACTCTCCAATATGAAAGCAAATACAGCGAAGATAAGAACACACTTCAAAGTTACCAGGCCAGGTAATGGACATTCTCGTTTCGCGATCATCCTCGAATCGACCTCGAAACGTCCGGCAGCTATTTGCTCACCTCTTACTGCCTAATATCCGTATGCACTGTTGTGAAATCATGTCTTTACATCACTTTTTCTTGTCCTCGAACGCCCCGCTGCTATTCGACGACGGGGACAAGGGGAAGACGACGAAGTAAGTTGACAGGAAATATATAATCATTAAATATTATCCAACTGTAAGCCTACTTCCCTCTGTAGGAAGTTGGCTCACAGTTGGATAATATTCTAATTTAACCCAGCCTCGATTTTATCTGCAGAACTGGCAAGATCGTTTTTTTTTGCTAAAACTGTAAGTCGACGTTACTAGTCCTTCCTAAATATTATATAACTATACTTTAATAGTTAATTTGATGATTCGTCCATGGTCGTTACGATAATAGACGACCGAGAAACCGTTGTGAAAGAAACAAGCGAATTCTTTCACAATGAAAAAACTACACGATCGGTTTTCATCGATATTTGACACGTATTATAACGATGATGCTAGCTGCTTACAATGCGTTTGTGTACAGGATATATTCGGCAGCGATTCCAAACGGCCGACAAAAGGCGTCGGCTGTTCGGGCGAGGTGGGTGCTGTCGAGCTGGGACCGCGTAGAACGCTCAGCACCGCGGCTCGTGCCAACAACGACGGCGGACTCGCTCGAAGATGCAGCGATACGAGCAGACTGCTTGCCAGTGGCTCAGAGCTGCCCGACGGTACGGACAGTGTACTGTGAAGGACACGGTGAGAGGGTAAACGTTAATAGATAAGAAAAGCACTTTTGGAATTGTGTTCGGCCGCCTCCTTGAGTTTCGGTAGCACATGTAGTTTTTACCACAATTTGATTAAATAATGCGCGGAATACATTGAGGTCATCTATATTAAACTCCGTATATCATTTGTGTGAGACATCGTTTGCTCGTGTTTGGCGCAAGAGCTATAAGGGGGGGAAAAAGGTACAGTCGAAGTTTAACTGCACGTAGACAAGTATTTGATTTTTGCATTCGTGCAGCGCGTTCGTGGAAACACCTCGATAATGTGCCAATTACTAAATTTGTAATACTGATATTGTTGCTTCTGTGTTAAAGGTTTTAATTGGCGTTCCCAAGACGACAGGGAATAGAACAAGAAGACATCCAGTAAACAGCTACGATTTTAGTCGACCATTAAATATTATATATATGTATAGATCCGTGCCCGATCCTTTGTCCCTGCTAGGTTCATCCACATTTTTATCGAGCCAGTGATACATTTGGTAAAGGGCATTAATCTATCTGACCACCACCTCGCAATCACGCACCAATTCGGCATCCGCAAGCAATACCCTCCGGAATAGTGCTGGCCTACCGCCAATGTTCTCGGAACAAATTGTACGAGAAACGGATTGCCGTCAGATGAGTGTGGGCTGGGCGAAGCTGCTACCAGCCAGGATATGTGTATGCCAGCTCTTGTACCAACAGCATCGTACCTCAGGGCAAGCACCCCGCACGCCTACCCGACTGGCACTGTAAACACATGAATAATCCATGGCCTCGCTCGTTGTGCTCAGTGGACGAGAGCCTGCCGGTGAGGTGATGTTCAAAGGCGTGTAGTTACAGACGCGTACATAATGAGCCAATACTAGGCCCAGGCAGTCGCCAAGGAAGACGCAGAACGAAGAGAAGGAAACCAAGCTCTTTTGGGCTCTAGGGCTGCAGGTCCAACACACAGCAGGAGGCGAACGAAGGCGTCTCCCCCGAAGGTCTAGATACGGCATGCAACGCCATTCTCTCCCTCGATGGTGGGAATGCTGCCACAACCCTTCACAGTATCATCAAGGCAAGCTGACGTCGGAGGTCGAACGGGCTCCAGCCAAACGAGCAAAGGAATGTAATCGACCGAATCGGAAAACATAGTTTTGTCGCCTCTCTCTCTTTCTCTCCTCGTCTTCCTGCCCACCGGGCCGTACTTAGAGCCGAATAGCTTCGACGGTGGCGGTAGACGACAGACCTATAGCAGAGAAAGAGACACAGTGCGAGACGACGATATCGTTACTAGTTCAGACTTAGTCGCCTGACAGCGTCGAATACGGAAGTGGACAAGACAAAGGGATGGGAGATCACTGTCTTATCACCAAGGGTGCAATATACCAATTCGGACTTACGCCAAGAGGGCGCGTATTCTGGCTTGCGCGTCCACTAGTTTTTCTCATCTTGTTCTGGTCTGGCTCGAAATGTGCGTTTGGCCTTATTAGATTGAGTAGCAGTGGTATGGTTTCAAAGCTGAGCGCCGGTGATGCTGTTGGAACGGCTGCAGTGCAATTTTATCCACTGCTTACACAACAAATAGTTGTTGGTAGAGCATGTAGTTCTTCATTGATTGGGATCACTGTGTTTTGCATTGAAAACCGTTTTGCATTGAAAAGTAGCCTTTGTCGAAATGCCTATAGTTGGTTGATTTGCGTTGTGGGGGATGCAGAGGCGGACGTAGCGGCAGACGTAGTGATCGGAACTCATGAACTGTCTATGGAGTCTAAAGGAGAGAAGCGCTTTAAGATAACAGTGAGCATACGTCTGAACGGAAGTGTTTTCCCTTTCAGAAACATTTGCATTACTAGGATTACTTGTACTAGACTGCGAAATGCAGGGAGATGTGGTGGGCACATAGGAATTATTGCATAACAGTGAGGAGAAGAAATTAAGTTTCTTCAACAGTAGTTCCTGAGCAACATTGAGTTACTCCAAGAGTTTGATGTCTCGTAGAATGAATAATTATTATTATAATCAATTATTTCTATTCAAATGACAGCGATGAAGTGAGCAAGTTCAGCCCTTAAAAAATGCGATGAGCTAGAGCGCAAATGGGAATATAGCTTGAGGTGGCTAACTAAGCTGCTTTACTATTTTATGTCTCTATTTGTGGCGGAGTGAAAATGCCAGTTATTTGGCGAGACATACAAGAGATTGTAAATTGCTGCTGGGAAACTATATAAGGTGTCTGGTATGAGATCCGCGTTCTATCTGTAGCTCATGTTAAGGACCTAGTGTATTTGTAAAACATTTCTGAGAATATTTATTTGTTATCAATCATATGCATCGGCAACCATGCCAGTGTATCGACAGTCATAATGGCCTTAAGTAGTCGTAAAATTGCAAACAACCAGTGAACGATAAGTCTGTCTAACTCGTTAGGAGGACGTACCCGGCATCTATTGAACGCCAGCTACAGTCAGTATACTTCTGAGCGTTTTGAATTCATTATACACACAACATTGATCTCTCTCTCTATGATATTGGTCTCGGCGACCTTGGGGGAAAGGTATCGCCACGTAACCGTAATAAGGTACGTCATGTTTTTAAAAGCGCCTCGAATCCGAATGCATAATATGCACATCTACACATGTGAACAGTGGTTACTTCCGTGGGTTGAAATCAAGATTTACCTACGCTTTACCCGTCGTAAAACGTTTGTCGATCAGCTCACCTGCAATAATACGTTCTGGCTAGAACGCTTATCTCCGTTCGGTTTAGGTTCGATGAGGGACAGGGTTCGTCGTGCCCATCGGTATACCTTGTGCATGTGTGCTTGTGTACGATTGCTGTTGCTATGCATAACGACTCCCGATTTGATGAGTAGGTAGTGTAGAATGGATTCGATCGCACTTGTCTTGTCTCTGTGTTTGAACACTACGCACTGTTTGCTATTACAGCGGGCCAATTCTATTTCGTTGTGATCTTCGGAAGGAACTCGCACCACTGACCCTACGTGCTTATCTCAACGCATCGGTCGCTTTGTTTGCTAGCTAGCGATATTTCGTACATATCGGCGTTCATTGACCTCGCCCCGCGAGTCATTCCACACGGGCGCTCGTGGCGATTCAAACGACGAGCATCTTGACGAAACACTGGAGCAGCCTTCAGAACGACATGATGTTTATCGGACATCTGTCCATTTGCAACGAATAAGATGCACTCTCGGTTATGACTTCAGAGTATTTGTATAAGCCAATTCTTGTTGTTCATTGTTATGAGCGTCCACGTAATATTGTAGAGGCTTCCATAAGTTCTGCTATGGCAGGCGGGAACGTAGTGAAGTAGGTATTATAATCGAACGGTAACAGTGCAGTCGGAAGCTCTAAGAACAGATCACTCGAGCCTATCGCTGTGTGCGAAGGTAAAGGTAAAGGCTAATTGGTTTCTTAAAGGAACCGCAAATTAGGTTGTGCTAGATTATAGATTTCATTTTTCATGATGATACAGTGCGCTTTCGTGGATATTTTGTAACTGTAGAACAGCTTCGAACTTGCATAACTTTCCTTCATATAAATTTATCACAGATTTCGAGGTACATGGGAACTTTACGGCCATTTGCCATTGCTTTGGACAAAGGCTAAGAACATGTGGCTTAGTCGCAGCTGGGCACCTCAAAGATTGATGATAAGGCGGTCTGGCTGGACGCCCACCCATAGCCTCATCCAACATGTTGAGACTGTCTCTGTTTGGACAATGTGCTTCTTTCTCGTTTACTTGCCCTGAAGAAGGGTGTTTGGACAGGATTCCCTGGGAAGCAAGTCTTATTGAACTTCTATCCTTCGGTCGTCGCGTGGTACAGAGCACATTGCTTTGGGCGGTGTCGCCAGGACGCCCGCAGAGCCGCGTCGGAATGCAGCCGGGGTAGCCTTCGCACAAAGACCACCTCGGCTGCTATAGAAGAAAGATACGAGATCCGCTTTCGACGACACAATCTAGATAATATTGCGCTTGATAATATATGAGCAAAGAGCTGAGGCTGCTCAACACGAAAGAACTGTGTCTCGCTTCTGGGTGTCCAAGCGAAGCGTAGCAACGGGATACAAGCGTTTCAGAGCGACTCGGGCTGTGCCGGTCACAGAGTCGAGCGTCTTCGAAAACTCTAGCCGACCTCTATGCATAGCTAGAAAGTTCGTTTACTAAGGCGAAGAGTCGCTTTTCCAAACGGATTCTATGGACTCGATTTAGGCTGTGGTGGGCAAGGTAGTTAGTTTCGTTCGGAACGCCACCACCTCTCGTGGCCTAGGAATCAATCAAGGACAGATGAAAGGGCGGCTTTAGCGTCAGGGCGCGTATTCAACATGGAAAGACGATCGAATGTACGGCTCCAGTGTTATTAAGTATGTGAGCATCGTGCATCGAGCGCTGTGGATATCGTGTTCCGAGATGGATTTCTTCAACATTCACCGTGTACTTATGATCGCTATCCCCTATCAAATATCTATAAATATTTACGATGTACCACAGGTACGAAACACTCAGCTTGAATCTCACTATTACCTCTATAAAGTGCTCATTAGATGGTTCTTCGCTGGAACGTATTATTGTGCTTCATTTAATTGAGCTGAGCACCGTGAATCTTTTGGCATGTTATTAGACCGATATTCCGCTCAGCCGCTAACAGACTACAGTTTCGGCTGCTATTATCGAATAAATGGACAGGATTTGCTGGTAGCCATTCAGAGTAAACGTCAATCGATCGTTCGCGATTGACGAGACGATGGGTTACCTGCTCAAAGGCGTATCCGGAACATTAACCCCAGTCAGGCTGAAGGACAACCCCACCCCTATTCAATGAAAGCAACGTGCGGCAACTGCCATCCGTCAATTTGAATTCAAAATTTAATCTGGAACGGCCGGAACTCGAACGCAGGTTTTTCGTTCCGCTAGCGCTAACTTTATGGAAGTCCAAAGGCGGAACGCGTAGCACGAGCCAGACCCTCGCTTATGGATTGAGACATGCTAACGCAACCCCTAGCAGAGCGTGGGCTTGATCTAACTGCTCAACTCTATATGGTACCTGACTAATGGAGCAGCGAAATGCCAAATATTAATGCCCTCTCGAACATACTAGGATCGTTTCCTTAACTGACTGATTACAGCCTAGAGACGGCCTTTTTTTGTGGATGCTCCACCGTCACTTGTGTGAAGCTCCCTATATGATTCAGCTTGTGTGTGCAAGTCAGATTGACTGCAGAAAAATGCTTCATATATTTAGAAGACCGTGTTAGGAAGGCATTGGTTGGAAACCTCATTGCGATTTTATTTATCTAGACTACGCTAACCTAACTTCGTTATATATATGTTTTCCATTCCGTAGCGCTATTCGATGAAGGTGATGAGCACGGCGTCCAAGCAGGAATGTATATTAAGTATTCCGTAGTAGGTCGGAAATACCCTTTCAATCACGGGCAAATCTGTTCGATCATGAAACAACAACGTTACGAACGATTTGTTCTCTCAACGGAAGGAATAATGACTCATCCCCGAACATGTTTCACAGACGTTAGATCAGTTCACAAACTGCTCGCCTTTATGAGCTCGACTACGGTGATGACGACATCTCAGAGAATCGGATGAGCAGGTCCTCTGACGAACTTCCGCAGTGATCCGATGGCAGCGCCACCACTCACGCGCATCATAGCCCTTAGCCTCAAGCGGGAAGAGAAGGATAAGACCGCTTTCATTAATAAATTCCTCCCCGATCTCCGGCGCTAATAATCCAGGCGTATTCCACCCGCGGCACTCGTTCAGGAGAAACCCGCTGGCTCGGTCCGCCATCCTTGCCATACTTAAGGCGTTATGGAATTTTATGATCTGCGATCAGAATCAATCGTGCTGCTCGAATATTTGTTATACGTAACTGAACACCGAGTGAGTTCTTGGAATGTCCTCGAGTAGCCTGCCCTCGCCTGAGTGATCCCCATTGTCATTCATAAGTATAATACGACGCTATTAATAACACGCTTGACGAGAGGCCCACGAATAATGCTTACACCGTTGGAACGGCACATTGCCGTCTAGTATCGAACCGACCCCTAAAGAACTTTGCAGTAAAAATGTGCCCCAATGCGCACATACAGCGTACTTGAAAGTAGATGCAATCGTATAGTGGGCCAACAAGAGTTTGACGCTTTCGAAGGTTAGCGTGTACGCAATTATCTTTATTTACTATTTCTACCAATATATATGTTTAAATCGTAACGTCAATTTATGAAATGACTAAGTAAGAATAAGAAAGAATGGTGTACAGAAGGCTTTTTTTAATGCCGCTTAACTTATGTTCGGTCTCCCATGTTGTTCCGAGAACTTCTTGCAAGCCTCTAGTTGCAAGTGACTCAAGTAATCCTATTTCGCCACATCAATTCCGGCAAGGAAGCACACATGAATGAGTATCGTGTGGAAAGACCAGAACGCTCTATTTGGTATACCTAACCCGACGACGCCAGACGACTCTCTATTTGCCAGTCAAACAAAGCTCAATTCCGTCATTGTAACTTCATTAGCGCCAGAGGTCAAAACGTTGTCCGCAGCTACTTCCGTCGTAAACATATTTGAGTTCGAAGAAGTGCCACGACTGGCATTGCCTCGGGCTCTTGTTATCGCAAGTTAACCAAATGTCGCGTTACTCAAAACTAGCCGTCTCCCCGTTCCCGAAAAGTTTTAGGCCTACGAAGTGCTACTTGCTTCAAGCATCCACTAGAGCTAGTCTCATACCGAGCTCATTCGCGTCCGCCTGCTCAACCATGTCCACTCGGACGACATCGTAATATCGTTGAAATGTTCCAAGAAAATCTATTTCACTTAATTCTATGCGGAACAACATGGCTTGCTAATTTTTGATGATACCCGCACCATATAGTGTTCCGCTCACTTCGCCCGCTAGCTCGCGAGCCGATGGCACATTACAAGCCATAACACCATCTGGCACAGTATAGACTAGTACACGATAAGCCATCCTAAGTAATGCACGACGTCGCGGACAACCTCCTCGACGAGCGGGCCGGAGGACCATCTTATCAGAGCTTATGGCCTGGAACCAACAGAGCAACCCACAAGGGCCGAGGCACATCTTCGAAGCATCCGTTAAGGGTGCCCACCGCTCGCGACGTGATGGCGTTAGCGCATACGAGGTAGTTTCGTGGGGACCCTAATGGCCTAGCTAAACTGGCATTGTGACCTATTAGTGACTCCGCACATCGGCTCGCGCGAATTACTAGTCCGTTAGCGATGCAAAAGGACAACCCTGTCCTGCGTGTTTTGCCACTAGTAGCGACTTATTTGAAGCTAATGTCTACTACTGGACTTACGTTGGTCATTTCGTGTCGAAATGCACCTGTCCTCAACGTACCAGCCAGTGTCAGTACATTTATACTGGTGGTCGGGACAAGACCGACTCAATTTTCGATACGTGGACTCAAGAGAGCTAACGCCTCTGAGAGACGTTAGCTATTTTGCTAACGCATATGTACGGATAACTCTCACAGATGTTTCTGCATCTGTATATCTCTCTACTCGAGTAAATTAAAGCTTGCCGAAGAGCTAGAATTCGTCGCAAGAATTTGAAGCGGATCAGCCTTTCCTCCCTCGACCAAGTCATATCACGATCGAGAAAATACAACGGGCGATAGCTAACAAATGATACTTGCGTGAGTGATCCATTTACCAGCAGGAATATATTATTTGATTCGCTAATACCAATGTACATGGCATGCCATCTTTAGTCAAATAAGATGAACATGTATATTGTCCATCCATATATTAACGAACTACAGCCGGTCTTACATGGAGAAGTGGGCGTAGTGGCCGGAAGACACAGGTTCAAGTCCAGTGACGTGCCATATCACCTTTAGAATGATGAGGTGAGTTTCTATTGTAATGTAGTCCGATCACATCAAGTGTCGTAGAGAGGGTAAGTAGTAAGGATCACGTAATTTATAACTCCTCACATGGGGTGAACTATTGTAGACTAGGTTATAAGAAACCTTGGGACGTGGGCGCCAACCGTCATAGGGTCCTAAACGCGATTGCCAATGAGAATCCAAATGGAGGATGTATAATTTATGAGTACAAACATTACGGTGTCTACCACCGTCATGTCCTTCCTGTTTAACGCAGTATATCCGAGGATTCATTATGACTAAATATACTACTGAACTATTCATGCTAATTGCCGCCTCGGAAAATATCTCTTTCCACTGTTACGCTGCACTATATTGTGGACGGTTATGACTGAATATTGTACGAACCCTCATCATGCATAATGTTCTATTAACACTACCATTATAGGAGCTGCAACTCAGACATCATTTTGCATGAGTTGACGGGATAGACAAGGTCAAATATATCAAATCCTAATATTTAAACTATGATTATTTAAAAATACTTTCTTGACGCTACAGAAGTATTTTGAAATTGTAATGCATAAGTGGAATATATGTTTTCGAACCGATATAATTTGCCCATAGTACTCTTCGATAGAGAATGGACTTGTACTGAGAATTAGATAATCAGGATTCATTAGACTAATCGACTCTGAACTTCACTGAGGCCGTTTTTGGACTTTCGTTGCTGTAGGAGGTAAAGCTGACGCTTGAATACAGGGGCTGCCTGCAATATATATATATATATATATATGATAGCAGAAGGTCGTACGCGGAATCATCGCAATATCATCACATATAAGAGAGCTTAAGCATTGGAAAAATTGCAGCTCTTTTAATAAACCAATAAAAATTTACCTTTTCTCTAAAAAAACTAGCACACGGCCATTATTTTTAAATACCAAATTTTATAATACATATAATAATAACATAGTGCGGTTTTCTCTGACCACACAAGTGATACTTCGTGTTTCCGTCCTGTGTAAAAGTTCTGTGCAAGTTTGTCCTATCACAATGTAAAGTAATGCGGGCTCGACGCTCTCGTCTCAGGACGGTGTTTCACTCAACGGCTCATCGGCAACCACTGCGAAAGGCGATGGTGGACGCTTTCAGCTCAATCGATCGGAAGGAAGCGGAGAATCATTTGTTCGTAGTGAGACAGTAAAATCTTGGATGTCACGCTATTGCCGTCTTCTCCATCTTCCTGATTCCTTATCCGCCTTCAAGTGTCCCATTTCTACTAGTCTGGCATCTCGAACGGACGCCCAACGAATACGAGTGGGTGTCGACCACTCATTCCCTCTAATTCGGGAAGAGGTTTCCCAAGAAACCCAAGCAACCCATTGATGCCGTAAAATCAGTCGAGCGAAACATTCTACCAGACCACGCAGCTAGTATCCAAGTAGTTCAACATCTCTCTCTCTCCTTCCCTATATTTCTCTCGTGTCCTCTCGCTCTATAAGTCTCATCTGATTCTCTCAGTGTCCTCTTCGGCCCTTCGGACTCTACCCTTCTCGAACGATTCCCGTTGCTCACGTGGTCACATTGCAATCCAGTATCCGTTCGTATGGTACGACTACTAAGGCAGCGGAAGTTGATCTTACGCCCAGATAGACAAGGCGAGACTCGGGATTCCGATGATGTGGCAATTTGGCCTCGGCCCAGGCCTCTCACCCACTGCCCACGATCAACCCGTTCAACGATTTGGGCCAGAGTATGGATCTGCAGCCAACCAACTTGGCACAACCGGATAACTGGCCACAACAAGAAGGAGCCTGTCGGCGACCCCGCAAGTTCGCTCAATGTCTGTCAGGCAGAACATACACATACTCTACGAATAGGGACCCCATCGGGCCCCATAGTGATCTTGGATTCACTGCGGATTTCCCATCGCAATCTATTCCTCTGAGCACGCATGAAGTATCATATGTTCCATTGTATCTCTGTGAGTGGTTGGAGCTCGACATGTGGAGGCGAGCGATTTGTTTCGATCGTAAGATTTGTTTTTTTTTTATTTTAATATACAATTAATTATAAGGATAAATAAGTAATTTATTAGGGGATATATGTAATAAATTTATTTTTTTATTAAAAAGATAAAATAAGAACTTCTATTAATCAAAACTTATAGATATAGGAATCATAATGGAATCATATCTGCAAATAGGATTGTACACAATTTACAATTTATACACAAAGATGTCAGTAACCACGAAACTGTTAGCGTAAGTAGATTGGTGGTCGCTGGTTCAGGGAATAATAGAAAAGGCTAATTTATGCGCCCTGAAAATATCCTCAGACAGAAAATGTGTGTTTGAGAGGAGGACATTGCTAAGTACGCAAATCTCGATTGAGTCGATTGTCTGCCCCCATTACATATGAATTATTCAGGTGGCGATAGAGAGGCAGATATTTACACAATACATAGCAATAAGGTTTCCGCAATACACACGTGTCTTCCGATGCGTGCCGCTTCCACTGACCGATGAATTTGCTCCGCGATTTGAACTTAATCAGTAAGGCACGGTTATAATAAAATGTAACATTGTTCTCCCTTTTGATCCAGTTCCAGAGCCGGCCTCCAGACGAGAGGCGAGAAAATTAAAAAGGGTCCACCTCTTCGTTCACGCCGAATCGGTTCAGATTCAAACTGTCAAAACGATACCGGTAGCAGTGAGTGGCCCCTTCCGTGAGGATTTCTTGGCAGAAACCCTATGCTACAAAGGTATGCTAGCCCGGTGGGCACATATCAGTTGGCGGCTGTCGGGCGCAGCCAAGCGCTTCTCCTTCCGTTTGCAAATCCTCAGAAAACGGCGCAGGCCAGTATGCGGGCGTTCCGCAAGGCAAGAAAACGTACAACGTAGAACCACCCTTTCTAGTGGCAACAGCGAGGCAGTTTCTATCTGTTTCGGTTGGTCTAACCGACTGAGCAGGAAATCATTACTGAGCATTTCCGTGGTGGCCTTTGATCTGCTTACACAACCGTGAGGGGCGAATCGCTAGACTACTCTCAATGATCCGAGTAAGGTGTGTATGGAAGAGGCAGTGACGTTTGTATCCTTCACAGGAAGTATGGTCTTTGCGGTTACACAGGGACTGAGTTGAAGCAATTCGAAAGCAGGACCGTAGACGTGAAATGTTTGCTAAGAGTCAGCCCGAAAACTATTTAGGTACTTGGCAGGAACTGACCTAGACAATGTTGCCATCTCACGAACTGCGTAGCTAAGATACATTTCAAATTAAATTCTTCCTATATACCTAAATAGTATTTGAATGGTAAATACTATGAGTCATAGGTTCCGAGTGCTGTTCGGTTTTACCAGCTGCAAAAGTGCCTGATGTGCTAAACGACGCTAATTTGCCAGGGGCGCACTCGACGCGATGGGCTCTGTACCGTTAATTACTTGGAACACCACATTTCAATAGTGATAGAAAGATAAGACGCGCTTTGAGTTCAATAATAACCTGGCCAGTTTCGACACACTTATCATAATCACTACAGCCTCATATATAGGCATTCTAAAATGTCGTTGAGCTATGTTTGGCCTTATATATATATAGGCATTGTAAAGTATCGCTACTTGCAATAAGGTCCGCCGTTAGTCTCTGCTGTAAGCCTCCAAGGCATACATGCAATACAAATAGAAGCACTCAATGGCACCACTCCGCCCACGTGGCGATCTTTAACGATCTCTAACGAAAACCCATCGAGGGTAAGTGTTATAATATTCATTGTGTTCTTCTTCATAACTCGCTGCTTGTCATTCAATTAGGAATATGATGTGATCTTCCCCCGTTTGAGTTTACATTACTCCAATCCCTTGATTTTTCCTTAATTCTCCAAACCAGTTGATGGCAGGTAGTAATGCACGGAGTAATGCTTTTAGTAATGCACTGAGGGGCCTTCGTATCACCGTTTTCTGCGGACATTTAGTCGACAGATTTAAAGGGCAGAGACGTATGGGCATATGAGAGAGATCAGTTCTGAAACATAATATTGTCTAAACAGCTCGATCACGCCTCTATTTTGTGCCTTCCATACACAATCCGAATTGTCTGCGAGACTGTAGTAGGCGGATGTCTAGATTCGGTTTCAGACCTCTAATGAGGTTGAAAGCGCTCTACGTAGGCGCATTATTAGTATTTACCGGTCGCATTATTAATTAGACTTAACGAGAGAGTCGCCAGCAACTTAAACCGGCCATAGCATTCACGAGGCAGGTACGTGAATTGGATTTGGGACAAGCGTTAATTCCGAAAATGTCGAGTACTTCACAAAATGTTCACTACTGTAGATAACAAGACATGGGCCATCTCTCTGTATAGACGGCCAATAATTTTGTCTCGTAAATAATAACGTAAACTGTACCATATCTAGTGAGTGAATTTTCCGGGCTGACTTGCAGCCGACATTTAACATCCACATTTAACGGTTGATGAAATATTCTAAAACAAGCTATTGTGCTAAAGACGACTGATAAACTCCACTATGCCGCCCGATTTGAGTATATATCGAACACTCGAGGAGTTTAAGGCGCATAGTCAGCTTCAGCTAACTCGGGAAAACAACCTACGCAGAAGCAACACGATAAGGAAAAAATCCCGGGGTTTCGTCGTATTCTGCTTAGCCTAGTGTGAGCCTAATACGCTCGACGATTTTTCCTTTGCTGACAACACATGATCTTCTCATCGAGAAGAAGGCGTCTCATTGACCAGCAAACATTCAACGAGCTATTGAATTGGGAATCGAATGAATGCACTCGGCTGTCTTATTTATTTCCATGATGATATAATGGTGTGCAACATTGGCAAATCCGAGCCCTGCTAAACAATAGCGGCAACGATCCCCAATCCCCTGGGTATGAGCAGCTGAGGTAGCACTAGGGCAGAGGATGATAGCAAACGAGGCTATTGATTGCAGCTCGACAGGGTCGTTTAGCTGAGGAGGTTACCTGAACACGGCGCAGCATTCACAAATTCGGACATGCGTCAGGAAGGGACGGGCGATATGGTATTACTAAAATATGTCACTATACGCGGTCTCACAGCATATAACTAGACAGACACCGATGGGCAAGCAAGAAGTTACTAAGCGTGTGCTCATCGATAATTACTTGTTTGTTTTTCCGTGACACTTTGCTGCTAATTTATATAACATTATTTTATATCTGCACACTGGTACACGAATCCGCAGAAGTTCACCGCTGCGCTTTCAGTTGGTTTTTCATTTTTTGACAAGCAAATATTTCTCTAGCTTGTAATAGAGAACAAATACGTCATATTGAGATGGTTAGTCCTTTAAACATCATGAAATCTGCTTCATCGTATGGAGTAAAACATCGTTGAACCGCTTGACAGTTGGTAGGATAGGTTTCAACTTGCTACGTACCTCACGCTAAACTCGTTAAAGAGGATCCACTATCTCGGTGGTGGATGTATATATATATATATATCCCTCAGGAGATCTGTACGCTCAACTATCCCATTACTGTCAATTGCAACAGCGTAGAACATTCAGTGCTTCTTTGGCATTCCTTTGCCAATTTACACCGAACAATGGTAAGAGATTGTCTACAGGGGATAGCATCGGAATAGATTCACCAGACAAAGGTACAAGTCTCCACGGACCCTTCAAATTGATTACCAACAATTCGGCGACTTTGACAGTGGAGCCAATGGAGTCAGCCTCAAAGAATTGACGTTCGCCGCCACCGCGACGTCGGAGTTTGATTGGAGTAAACCCCGATCGATCCTGCTCTCACTCGGGATTTAGATTCAGGTAACTATCCAGTACGGAAAGTGATACACCACTCAGTAGTATATTCTCCTACAGCCGTTATTAAAATAAGAATTTCTACCATTTCTATGAGTGATTGTAAACGCTAGCATGACGACGAGATAGGTCATTTTCAGCGTAGTATGAAGTCACAATTATTCCATTTGAACGTGTTTGTAAGATACATGTATTGTTAGGGCCATGTTTTACATAGCTGCTTGCATTGGCAATATTGTCCGCGATCTGGCATGTGAAAGCACAATTATTTATAAAGCCACGTTTATTTGGCTTATGCCATATTGGATGCGTGCGTCAAGATAATTGAATATCTTCATAAGCTCAGAACTGTGTTATATTTTGCTTACGCTCCGATTGCAAGTGTCCAGGTTTCATGTACGAAGCCTAGATACCGATGTTATTACCGTTCAAGTGTTATGATTGAATCCAGTACTTGGTAACTGTAGGGTTGCGTGACTTCCCGAACCACTAGCATGTATAGTGTTCAAAAATAAATGTGTTCAGAATGAGTGCGGTGTCCATTATATAGCTTCTTTGCGAAAATCTCCATGGAAGTCTGGATCAGCCTGGCGTTTTTTTTTATTAATATTGACTTGTATTAAACATGTTTGCTTATTTCTAGAGTTTAAAACATTAAACACTACGCCTGCCATAGTTTGACTAACGCCGCAAATAGGAGTGTTCTTCCGCTAAACCTGTTTTAGGACCTTGTTGCATTATGACTTACTTCTATTTAGGATAGAATTTCACCTCTGAGAAAAATAATGGTTCTTGCTTAAATTGATAATCTCACAATTCATTTTATAGATAATACGAAGATGTTTTAGATACAGTTTAAGTAGACGGCGCGTTCGGAATGACCTGGCCCAGCCAAGCATAGTGCTCTCTCCCCGTCTATCTCTCTCTCTCTCTCTCTATATATATATATATATATATATATATGTCTACTGTAAGGAGACAAAATGAGTGCACAGGTTCGATCCTCATCGTTGCAGATTTGCATTTAGGGATCCGTCTTATGAAGCAATGCCGAAAGCAGTAATGTGTACGTTAACTGTTAGCTGAGAGACAGGCCGAAACGTATTGGCAGTGCGGGGCCTAGGATTTTTTTGATAACTTGGCCAGTCGAAGTCGTTCACTCTATGCAACTGAGCGGTATTGAGATGCTGATCAACCATGCTGCCCTATTAAATATTCCCCACAGTGTCACACATTTATGGTCAAATCACACATGGTCATGGCCCTTCTGGATGAAACTTTAGCGTGGGTCTGGACTGAGGTCTGTCCCCCCGCAACCATCCACCCTTTCTTTTGCCTCCTGTGAACGTAGCTGTCATACCCTCTCTATCACCTTTTAATTTCACCGACTAGCATTGTAAATCAGGTGTCAAAAATGTACCTTTTGCCAGGTTGAAACATCCATCTTCAGTTGCGAAGTTGCCTAAGTGCCTAAGGCGCACGTTTTTGTTGATGTTGCCATGGAATGCCCAACATCAAGCTGAAGGTCTCGGCTAAGAAAAACGTTTTTGGAGCATACGTTCTCAGAAGGTTCCACGCTTAATTTTCAAACTGAAAACGCATGCGCCAAACGAACCCGACATTATAGTATTCAGCCTAATATAAACTGAATCGGTCAAGACTTGCGCTTTCTTACAACTCGATCAGGTATGGGGCGCACTCCGCCGTTTTACAATCCACCCAGACTTGGTAACCTGAGATAAGCTTCGGAAACGTCCAGGTTTGTTGCCAGGGACGCCGCTGCAAAACAGCCTCAACACAGTCGAAAACCGCTTGGCCACCACCCGCAATAACGGCCCCAGCGCCTGCTACTTCACTTTTTTTCGCCCCTCGACCTTAGTGGCACCAGGGGTCAAACCTTTTAATAAAGTCGAATTGAGTCCATTTTTTAGCAACGGAAATTTAAGATAAATTGTACTTTAGCTCTCCATTTCAGCACCATGTTCTTGCTGGATAAAGATCGCTCGATCCATAGTGGTCTAAAAGAAGTAATCTCGAAATAGATGACTTATTATAGACAACTATGGGTTCAGCTATTTTGTCCAACCGGTTTGCGCAGTTCGTCATCCTTTTCGTATAATTTTTCGCCTCAATGATCTTTTTCTCTATGTGGGGCCCAATATGTGGTAGCGTGAAGCGTGCGCTAATGGCTGCAGGATTCCACGCAAGGGAGTTCCCTCCTACGAAAACCTTCGCATTAATTAAGTATTGCCTTTAATTAAGTAATGCTAATTGTTAATATTAATAGAGTAAATCATATTGAATCATTCCTAGTGTAGATGGGACATACTGTCTAGTGTGCCGACTTCTTTGCAGGAGATATTTAACAGATATTCTCAGTGTATTATCCCCGCCAGCGATACCTAGAGTAAATCATATGTCGGGTCACGACACGAAAACGATCGGACATTCTCTCCCATATGCGATATTGGGTTTACGATACTTTTGACCGACCACGCAATCGTTCGACTGCAAGACAGGCTCGTACCGGGGCACGCCAGTATTGTCGGTGGATAAAGCCAGAAAGCAGCCTCTTCAAGAAACCAGTAGCAGAGCGACAGCCGCTTAGGACTAAAAGCATTCATCATGTATATAGGCAGAACATATTGATACATTTATGCATGGCAATATCCAGCTTCGAATAGAGGTCCTACAAAGATGAGGTCTGGAGCTACGCTCCTGATGAGCGTCCTTCCTCCTGTTCGCTTCCTAACATATAAAAAAAACACATGCAACATTTCCTCAACGTGAAAATTCTTGAATTTCTTGTTACAATTTCAGTAGGAACGATCCACTCACAGAAGAAAGCGATTATGGCATCGCAAGCCCAGTAACCAATGAATCGTGATTGAGAAATTACGAAGACCACCTGTAGGGTAAGGGTCCACCAGGAAATATTGTTCTATACACAAATACGTGAAACAGTTCCTGGCGAGGATACTGTAAACGAATTTCACTTTACAAACACCCGAACAAGAGGGAAAATACATATATGTATGCTCACACGGCACTCCTTTGTAACCATTGTAACAAACTACAAACCACCATAAATATGGATTTTTTTTATTACAAAGGAAAATATTAATAATAATATCCCCAAACACACCTACTTTACATTTCTCCGGAGTTTCCTACAATTGCAATTACAACCATAAGACATCTCATAAAGATGTTTCTGCAACGGAAGACGATCTGGTGTTTCAACCTCTACCAACACATGGGCACATCTCAAAATATTAATTACTTTATTGTTATCACCGTTTTGTCTCCCTCTGTATTAATCTAATTAAGCATCGTGGTTTTAATGACGTTTCCTATATCCTATTCGAGATCGAACGCAAGCCTTGATGTTCGTAGCTCAACCTCTAAGGTGGACTGCGTCTGTTAGTTGTTCAGCAATCATTTAGCGTGGCAGAACAGACCTGTTGCAGTACGAACAGTTACCATATTGTACAAGCTCAATAAGGATTCTTTCGAAACGAACGATACATGAATGTTCATCTGCAAAGCCAGTGAGGACTTGTGCAACTGTTTGCAGCTCCAGGGATCAAACAGGAAATATTATCATTAATTATAGAGCAATAGTTCCTACGTCGTTCTGCAAGCGCATGAAGCTGCCAGACACTTATATTACAAAACATATTTATATGCAAATGTCCTTGTCACCATACAAGCGGGGCTTCGCGATTTCAAATGTTGGGTGAAACGCTTGCAAACTGGATTGCAGAAAGCCACCTGGTTGGGTACATTTATGCTGGGACGGCCGATAGAGCAGAGCTATTTTGGGAAAATCCAGCGCATCTCGCCCTGAACCACCGAATGACACAGAATAATTTACGAATATCCAGCCAACAACAACAGCCATCCATATCTTAGTAACGTTTGCCCAGAGAGCTGAATACAACATAGCTGCCATGTTGTATTAGCTTCTTGATGAGGCATACTGGCTTAGATTGAATCGTTAAGCATGTTTTTTCACTACAAACAGTGATTAGATAAATGATACTGTCGTCATATGATTCATCGTGTGGCCAGGATGGTGAATCCCTCGCTTTTTTGGGCCATGCTTTCATATTGCGTGCTACGTTTTCAGCCTTCTGAGAACGCATCTGAATTTCGATCCTGCTATGGATGGCGTTGTGTAAGCGGCATTACGTAACGCCGGAGGACGGTACTTAGCGGCAGAATACGAGGCCAACAAACGGAAGTAAAAGCAAATACGTCGTTAGAAGTAGCATCGTACCCTTCTGTTATGTTAGTACTACCATCGGAATTAGCAGAACTCTATTTTGGTATAGATCGTGTGGACGAGAGCTAAAGGTGGCGCATACATCTCAGTAGTCAACGTGCTGAAGCTGTTGGTCGACAGCTTCGAAACACACCAGATGATGTCAGCGCACCTTGAATATGCTCATCTATTCGAGAAATAAAATAGCTGTACGTTGCTTGTTCTTTACATTGTCCGTTAAATACGTCTTGTTTAAGCTGTTTTCTCTTGACCAAGACGAACGTAATGTGTCCATCCTCGTATGTCGCTTCATGGACATCTAGTCCCATTGATCCATGGATGGAATATCCATGTGTCAGTGCAGTTAAAACGTTATCTCGGATCTTGATATCACTTTCAGCATCTGCCCGAAGCGTATAGAGGGGGTGTCGTACGACGACGACGAATGGGGTGGTAAAAACGCTGTGCCGCACTGGCGGGCTAAGACAAATCAGAATGCCTCCTGGGCAGACAACGAATGCCTCGTGGGGATTTTTCCCACAAAGTCAACCTTTACGCCAGTGAGGGTGTCGCTTCCAATCAACATCAGTTGCCGCCGCTACTGCGACCCCGAGATGGCAAGGCTGGACCCCTCTTCCATTTCTCTAAGCATCAGCTGACATGGTGCAAGAGAGCCACATGGGAGATGCGCCCTCCCATTTGCTATTTTAACCCCGTACCATCTCAGTGCAACACAGAGGCCAAACGCGATCAGGCAATTGCAAAATCGAAACGATATACCAATTATAGAAATACATATATATATATATATCGGAGCAGTGACAGGTAAGTATATATGCTCAAAGTTTAGCGCCCTGGAGACAATAATCACTAACAGCTGCGTGGGCGATGCTTGCAGTCTGCTCCATCTTTCGTTAGCTTTTCTTTAAGATGGTTACTCATCGATGTAGGCGTTTGCGTTGCCGCTATGACTGCTGCGTGTTCACATCATTAAAGAGGTGCCACAAGGTCGCAGCAGTCAAGTTTTTATCTAACAGGGAAACTACGAGGGGCTCGGTTTATCTAATCAATTATAGATGGAACGGGAAGTAAGTCGAAACGGCCTTAGGTAAACTCCGTGCGGTTTTTGAATACTGGGAGCTACGCTCGGCCATCGAGAGTGGCAACACTATTTTTGTCTTTTTGCCTCTCTTTGGAAGAAAGTAATTGTAGCTTTTAAGATACGCTCAGCAGCTATCGCCCACCGGCCAAACTCAACATACAAGTTGTAAATTAGATGTAGTTATACCAGAGTATATGCAGAGAGTAATCAATGTCACAGTGATATAAAAGTGCATGGCGAATACTCTGACATCTACTTGGCGTCGAAGCGATGCGGATTATGTTATTATTATTATTATTATTTTCTATGTCATTCTTTAGACCTCGAGACACTTTCAATAATATAGAATGGTTATCTAGAGAATATGGGCCCATACCTGATTATATAAGTAATTATCAGAGAAATTGAAAGGAGCAAAGTTGTGTGTAGTCTTGCGGTGAAAGCCTATTTTCAAGATATGCGTCAAATCTCAAAATCTAGAATATCGAATATTTCGAAAACACATGGATCGTAATTGATACTGGTACCCCACTACTTAACGGCCCGAAATCTACTTCACTGAAGTGAAACTCTTTTGTGTATAAATCTTGACGGCATTTAGTAAGAAGGTGTAATAGGGCAGCTTTTCTCCGTTTTCCGAAGAAGGAATTACATCTCCACTTTGAGGAATAACGAACAACGTGTGACTAAAATTGCCACAAGTATCTGCACTTCGTCTTCGAGTGGCGACTTTACATTTCTAACGTATGTGTCAGCATCACATCTAGAGACTTGACCGCACTTGGTATTTGTTTCATTTTGAAAGAGGTAACTCAAAATATAAGTTAGTGAAGCATTGTGTCTCTGATGTTCCCAAAGGTCGTTCGAGAGCTCAGATGCTTCAGTTTTGTAGAAAATTCTCATTAGCTGGCAAAAAGACTTCTAGGTGCATGGTACATTCAACTAGCCAGGCCAGCATAGGCGACGCGTAGGCTTGTCCTGCGCTCTTGGCCGTTAGCTTTCTCACAACGTCAGTCGCCAACAGCGAAAATGGTCAATTTCCCCTTTAGCAGAGTCTAGACTTGTACAATATGTTGTGTTTTCCCTTCAACGATCTTCCCTTTCGCGCGCTCTTTCGCTCTACGAGTGCTACCCTCGGAAAGGATGTCTATTTCGCCGTTAGCACCTTGAAGATTGGACCGGACAAGATTGAGTAACAGCAGAGTTCCAGCCCCATCGTTTGTACTGGCTGACAACAGGCTGTCGACCATTTTATAGGCTTTCAACGTGCAGCTCACAACGGACTGGATTAGAGCAAGTTATCCACGTCTAGTTAGAGACTACCTTCATGAGGATCAGTAGATTTACAATACAGGGATTATTTGTCTCTTTCAACAACTCGATCAACAACTGTGAACTTCTAGAACAACTATGCTCATTTAAATCCCATTTGTTAGAGTTGAACTTAATTCATAGGGCATATTGCTACTACATTGCTGCTGTTTCTGGTGGAACGCTCGGATAAGGTCAGCGGTTTCCAAAACAGCGGTACACATTCAAGCTGTTGCATGTCTCTGCGTATGGGGCGCATACTTAGAGCGTGACCATAAAAGTATACTGTCACAGTGTACTGTTTCACGGTTGAGTTACAGCTAAAAGCTAATGGACGACTTTGAGAGTTACATTTGACTAAAAGCGCACGCAATTTAAAAGTTCGTTAACGCCCAGCACAAAAAATACAACAGTCTAAAGAAAGTCGTATAAGAGCTCCGAGGCAAGGACACGGTTCGGGACGACTGGGGGGTTAGCTCAAAACGGAAACTTCCGACGGAAGGCTGGCTAGGCCCTATCTTCTTCCGGTAGGAAGCGATTTTACTGGGCCTTCCCCGAGGCTTATTTATTGTGCTCATCTCGCGTGCCTCCCCTTGTAAAGAAATAACAGTGCGATTTCCAATGATTGGTTTTGACAAAATGGTAAGTCTGCGAGCTCTAGCACACACGTGCTGGCGACGAAGAACTGAAGGTAAAGGAAACGACGTGTACGTATCTTTTCTGTAGAAACGACAGGAACTGTTGGCACCGCCACGCTATAGACGCAAGGGTAGACGAAATGTGTCCATTTAGAATTGCGAGTGACTCATACAAAATGAAAGATGAACCGAAGGACCGGTGGACGAACGTTTAGACGTAGCTATGTATGAGTGTGAGCTTGCGCTGGGCTGGGATAAGATGTACGAAAACAGCGCCAACAAGTGAAGCCAAAAGAGAATGTCGACCTCGGGCCTCGGGGCTCGAAATTGCCAAGGAGGCACGGTTCGACCAATTAATGGTTGGCAATCATCGATCGTCCGGCTTCAAGACAGCCTCGAACGAGACAGCAACGATACCCGAGTGACCACTGAAATGAGCGGATCAGGCTCCAGAATACCCCCTCCGATGTTCGAGCCCCCGTTCGTCGTAACTGCGATTTTTAAATTCTCATATATATCGCGCTGGACACAGCTTCCTGGACTGGTTTAGGAGTTATAACTTCTTAAGCGGGGTCGTAATGAGCAACTTCTAAGCATGCACTCGTCATTGGAGGCGTATCTCTTGTTTTTGCGTATTTCATTTCCTGCACCTTGAAAAAGAGTAGCTCACAACTAGGCGTCACAATTTATATCGTGCAAGCCTGAGAGCAAGACAAGATGAGCTAATTTAAACTGCGGGTATAGTTAGGTCCAGGGTAAGTAGTCGGGAGTCTACGTGCGCTCCATGTTATATTACGACGCCTGGTAGTTGAGGCAGTGGATACCTGTCTAACCACAAAACGACTGCTAGAAGTCAGTTTCACCTCTTAGAGCACAACTCTGTGCTTACGAGTGTAAATGACGCAGGATTCATATCCAACTATTCAGTAAGAGCTAAGCAAAATGGTCTGATGATGCCACTATGCCTTTGTTTAAATACTACTGGTTGTACTAGGGGGCGTAGGCATATGTGTTGCAATATCGTAACGGACGCTAGATTCTGGCGAAACCTATAAACCGGAATCGAACGGGTGCGGGTATACGTATTATACGTATTATATTTAAATAATTCGACTTTTTATAGACAATCGTACATCCACTTCCGTGACATGTCCTGTCTTCAGACCTTTCAAACTAACCTAATACTAGTAGCCTTTTATACTGATAAACGGCCTAACGGTACGTGATTTATAGTCGAGAAAATTCGTCGTTCCTAGAGTAATCCATTGGATTCCTTATTGCAGTATGTCTCTGAAGGAGGCTTCTATTTATCTAGAAGAATTGCTACCCAGCGAGAGAGTAAAAAATAGCCCTGTGTTGTGCCACCATAATTTGTTTGGGGTCGGTATTACTTAATGTCAGGCTTTCACAAGCTGGACGATTAATATACACATATCAAAAAAGAAAATTTGCTAGGAGTTAAACCTCGAGCAGGGTCTACTATTCTCTGAGTAATCTATACATTAGCCAGCATACTTATGTGCAGGTGGTCATCACAAACGATCCGTGCAGATGTGCATATTACATATTACAAAAGTCAACTAACCTACAAAATGACATCTTCCGTCACGGTATTGCTATCACAGTTGACCACTTGGTTAAAGCATTAAGGTTCTCCTTGTTCGTCCTCCTTCTCTTATTTATCATAACCGGGGCTATATTTTCATTTTCTTTCTGCACGTAACACCACACCGGCGTTTCCCACACGTTTCTCCATGCTAGCTTTGGCACAACTTCCAAGGGATGGGGTGAGTTTGGGTTGTTTTAGGGGGCGTCGATGTCAGCCGCCTACTCTTCTAGCGATTACATCGCAGATGGCGCCGATTTGCCGCGTCGCGATCCTAGAGTCATCTCCTTGACGTCTCTCAGTCGAAGCCACTCCGCTAATGCAGCACCATGAAGGGGCCGCTTTGCAAAACGCCGTCGCTTGACGCCTGCCGCCGCACTCATTGGGTCCGGGCTCACAGGGAGCTGTACAGCTGGCTGGGAGCTAGTTCAGGTCCAGAGTCTAGTCCTTCAGTGAAGGTCCTCTCTGCGCTCTCGTTCTGACCCTCTCTAGTCGAACAGCGCAACGTCGCCAACGGCGCAACCGAACAATGACACAAAACAGGCCAGCATTGTGGGAGACGATGGCAGCTTTGTCCGCGGCGCCGGCCTCCCCGCCCGCCCGCTCGATCGATGTCTTGCTGACCGCCTTGTCGTGAACCTCACGAGAACGGAGGAGCAGACGCCAAAGGCGGGCAGAGACCCTCCTCGGAGAGGGAGGGTCGCACGGCCGTCACGCGGGCCACTGCCAAAAGTGGTCACACGAGTAATCGCAGCCGTACAGTGGCCCCTGTCTGGAGATACCGCGGAGGAGACCACGCACTGAAATAGTCTAAGGCCTCGGCGCTCCGCTCGCCCCCCGACCCCAGCTGTTTACGTGTCGGACAGAGCCAAGGCATTACACTCTACCATTATACAATGACAAACTCTCCATAGTATGGAGGCTAACTCTCCGCTGAGGGCTAGCGGGCAAGCAGGACCAAGTGGCGCGTGGTAGCAGCATGCATTTGCCCCCAGCTGGGAGCCTCCCCGGACGTCTACTCCGTTTACTAACAGCCCCTCACGCCAACCTGTCAACGCCGCCAATGCTGGCGACCCCACAGCCTCTCTGAGGTCCACAAGAGCAGTCTATTTGCCTCGACTCTCACTGCCTATCATACTACTCGTCTCTCCCCTCCCATCGAATGGCGGTTCGGCTCACGGCATGTGGTCAGATTGACGCGTTGAGGGCCATGGAATATATATATATATATATATATACGGCGACGCTTGAGCTGAACAGCCGCTAGCTGCTGGGCTGTGTGGATCCGATGGGCGGGCCGAACTTCCACAAACAGATAGATATTTTTCCGAAGCGAATTACACAGGTCTCCGTGATGAACAACCGATACTGCGAGACAGGTACATTTTTCTTAAAAGGGAGAGATTCTCTCAGAAAGCTTCCCACCAAAGAAAGGGTAAATTCTTCCAAAAAAAAATTTCATTGTACATCAGAGGCGCGTCTTCTGTGTGATACATGGAGATGCCGCAGACATAATATTATTGTCAGCATTATTATTTATACAACTTTGCGACTTTTCCATTTCCATTACACACAATCTATTATTTTAGGCTGACTGATCTTCACTATATATATATATATATATATATCTAAGAAATCCTTACCACAATTTATATACAGGAAATTCAGGGCGCTACGTGGGACTACTGAATCGAAGCTTTCTTAAAGTACTCATTAACAATACACATGCTCACTGCGCGCACATTTATTGGATACGTCAAGGCATTTTCAACAGCCCTGTGTAACAGGCCCACGCCGCGGTTGCATCTAAGCCGAGGATTAGACTAGCTTTGCGTCATTCGCACTTCGCCGCAATCCATATACCAAATAGCTTGTTTAGACACACGATTCTCATACAGTGTAGGCGGTCATCTTGCGTTGTTTTTCTGTTACACCAAGTCAAGCCAGGCCAAAGGTTGTACGCCACAAAAAACTCAGAAAACGCCTCGTTGCTAACATCGTCGACCTTCTTGGATGCTGCTTCATTGATCATGTTGATATGCTAGCCCTTATCTACTAATTTAATGGGTCCGATGTCTTCGCACTGGATAACTGTGAACGTCCTATTTTTCTCCGCTCAGATAGGAATGAGCGTGAAGTGAATTAGAAACTCTTGCAAACCGTCAAAGAGTGTTCAGTCTCGAGATTCGCTCAGACTTATCCCTCGAAATAGAAAACTACGCGCCCGGCTGAATATGGATGATACTACGGCATTTGCTGGCAATTGTACTATCATAGAAATCTGATAGCAAATAAAAAATGTCAGTGTATACATATTGTTAAATAGAACGAAATATATACAGATATAACTCGGCTCGGGTTACTTCGCTTGCTAATTCAATAACAAGTTCATTTCGTGCTTCACGTGCATTTTCGTCTCATGCTCACTGTATCCCTGCCATGCCCGAGGCGCTATATTTGCACACATATTGCGGTCGTCGGCTATAGACAGAATTTAGCCAATAATCACTTATCGTTCAGATATATAGGAAGCAGGGTTAGTAGCTTATTTCTTTATTGCATATATGACACGTTGGCGGTTCTCACCTTCTTTTTGAAGGTCACGCTGGTTGTCATCAGGGTGATCAGGTCGACGACTTAGTTCAGGATATTTCCCGTTTCTCACTCACAGATTGATAATGACCTTTTCGTCTCCCTGATGGCGGCGTGGTCCATCTCCGTCAACACTCGCAACAGGCTAATGGTGACACCTAGGTATCCAATGTTGCATAGGATAGCTAGGATACGTACTTCTACCATTACGTGTTCTACTGTCGTTGGTTCCGCCCCACATCTGACACAGTATTCTTTTACATTCAAGGCGTCGACGGAATCGTCTCGTATGCAGCACCCCCCCTGCACATGTCATTACTGAGGCCTTCTTGGTCGCTGTCATAGATCACACATGTATCACTCACCTCCAATCCGCATTATTTCTGTATTTTGCGACGTTCTGTGTTTTCGACATGACATCTTGCAGTCGATCTCTCGCAATCTTCGGCACTTCCACGGGTGCACTGCGTGGTTATGCGCTCGCTGATCTCAGCATTCGTTGTCTCCCATATTGATATAGTTTAATCGAGTGCGATGGCTCTCTCGTACCATGTCGATTGAATCCCAGCGGTTCCTATCATTGCGGATATGAAACTGGGCCGTCGCTTGTCTGCCAGTGGGCTATTATAGTGGTAAGGAATCTAATCTTGCTTTAACCCTACCATGCTTCAAAGGCACTTTGTAGTTTATTGTACAGAAATCCTGATGCGATAAAGCTTCCTGATATTCCCAGGGATCATCTGGAGGTATTTCTTTGATCTATCTCGATCGTCTTTCTTCTGCCGTTAACATTTCCATACGTTAGTTAACTTCGCTATCGCAGGGACCCCCATATGCGCTCGATATAACATTCAGTTTCAGGGGCCATTGTTGATCTACCTACGCTGTATTACTCATTGTTATTGATATTATCATTACTATTATTAAGTGCTTCGTGAAGGCTATTCCAGGAGCATTTTCTCTATCGTCAACACGAAGCTCGCGTACGGTTCGGCTCGTGGTACACAACATGTCGGCATAGTAGCATTACAGTGTTTGCCCTCGAGCCGTGTTTGCTTTAAAAGGCCACTTGGTATTTATCTGTTCTCTGGTATACCTTTCGTGTTCTCTGTATACGTGTCGTAGATCCGACACAAGCACAACGGCGACCTTGTGGAGCGGAACACAATTCCAACCTGTGCCAGCCAGCCAGCAGATTCGAGCGTATCGGATTTGTTCTCGACCTGTTCGTTTGACTTTCAGACCGAAACTTCGAGATCAAAGCCTAAGAGGGTCATCCTATTAACGCGTAATTTGCGAATTTGTGTGGCAGACATGTAGTCCTGTTATTATAGCGTTCTGGCTGCCAGCGATAATAACCTAGTGTCTATGTGAAAATACCATACGCACAGCTTGTTCAGGGGTTTTCATTCGTAATATGTGCGTAGCACACAGGCGGAGATCGCCGCAGAGGATCCTTTTGAATTCCACGGTGGACACAAGTATATGTACAGTATGTGGGACTCTCGATGGACGGCCAGACATCTTGACCATCGTTATATCAATGTTATCACCAAGGTAGTCTCTGGTAGGTGTCGATTATTTTGGGCGTCGACAGAGGTAGCGATCTGGCGACGGGTAGAGCGATTTCCTAGCAGCTTGATTAAGTCCATGCCGAGTGAAAAGTTTCATTTGCTAATTTCAAGTGTGCTATAACTTAGAGCGCCTGTATCGGCCAATTTCTCTGCCTATGATGAATGATGTACCCTGATGTCTGGCGAATCAAACGTTTATCCCGCTAAAATTGATAATTCAATGCGTGGGAATACATGTTATACCATAGTGATGCACAGCCATCGTCCATTGCACCTGAGCAGGATCGACTTACACTTTGAGGTATTTCTGTCTGAAAACTTAACGATTTTATATCAACCCGAAATCAATGGGGCGACCATATCATCAACTCCTAATCATTGCTTTCATATTTAAGTAGTTTATTATGATACGATACAAACAACGACTATGCTACAAGCTCTCTGTCAATTGACGTTTAGTGCTCCGACGCCAGTCGATGTACAGCAAGTTCTTTAACCGAAATTAGTCTATCGTACAATTCCAGTAGAGCAACTACCGTTCACGAGCCGGCAACAGGCAGAACCAAACAAATCCGGAATGGCTGAAACGAACGCAAACGCTCGTTGTGAACAGGCAAACAACTGAAAATACGAGGGATACATTTTACGTTCGGAGCAGAACGAACACTCATTCACTCGTGGGTACTCCATTGCCCAATCCCCTCCCCCCACAATTAACTGCGGAGTTTGAACAGACGAACGTCAGACATAACGATCAGCAGGTTGGCAATTTTCGTCTCCTTCACCTGCTCGTAGTTGATACAATTCTCAGAAACAAGCAGGATTGAGCAAGCAGTGTAGATAATTAGATGTTTTCGTGTGTGAAGCCGTACGTCTCGACCTTCACTCAGCTCCGTTTCAGACAAGCGGCATTTTGTTTTCCTTGGCATTTGCCACTTACCACTGCAGTCGTCGACAAAACCGTTGCTTGCATAATACGTTCCGTGTTCAGCTTGATCTTCACCGATTGCTATTGGGAACTTAATACGAGCCTGTTTATCGGCTTATAGTTTGAGAAAGGAATGCCAACGTTGACGTCGATAATTACGTGTCCGTCATGAGTTTCACCGTCCGCCACCAGTTTCCGTATGATTGCCTCTATAATTATGAAGAAACTTCCTCTTCCATACGCTGTCAGATTCCGCAGATGACTTATGAATCAGTGGCGAGAGCAATATGCATGCCAAACTTTGCCCCATCAGATCATTGCTCTACACGTCGCAATTGTATCTGATAACTTGCATATGCATCTATCTTCCATTAATAATTAATAAAATTCATCCTCATGGGAATTACCATACAAATTCATGGGAATTACCCACACATGGACCATTTGGGAAGAAGTGCGCTCGAAGACCGAGGGAAACCTTGATTTCTTTTCGGTCGTACAATAGATATTCTGCGGCTAGACTAGAAGCGAATCATATAATAGATGTAATGCGTATTTCCATATACACGGCAGTGAAACTATACACGAGTTTGGTATGTTGCGTCCACCGTCTAGTTAGGGTATTTACACCGTCTATGGCTTGTTCTCGTTAAGGCCGCTTTCTGGATGGTACTTCTTCATAAACTGAATCAGGCGCGGATGGTTCTACTGAAGTGTACAATTATAAATTCGGCTCCTTACCAAACGTGCATGCCGTAATTATACATTAATGAAGGATGCACTTTCATATACAATCGGTATTTGAATAGAAATATTGCACTGTACGGATCTTATTTGTAAAAACGTTTGCAGTTGTGAACCATTTACAGACGTGGCAACACAAAGTGTGTACGATTCTATAGACAACACTGATAAAAAACGAATTAAAATTGGTACAAACGTTACTAGTAAGTTGATGGCCCACAGATGCCACACATGAGCCGACCGAGGAGCGATACTATTTAGGAATTCAGGAATAATGTATTTTATTTAAAAAATGAACGAAGTATATCCTTAAAAAGCACATGAGAGACCATGCGAGAAATGTTCTAAATAGGTACACCGGAAAGATAGCAGGACATCAAGAATGGCGATGTTGGCTGTTCAAATGTGTCTAGTAAACGATATATGACGCTGTAGATGAGCGAATGCATTATAGAACTCGAGAATCCTAGTATGCGAACATATATTTTGATAAACATACAACTGATATTAGCAGCGGAACAATCACCGAGATTAATAAAGAAACAAGTAACAGGAACTAATAATGAAGGGGCGAAGGATTTCAATACCGCGCATAAAATCTCGAATATTGGATTTGTGTAGCATATACTCATATTGTTTTTTCTATATTAAATACATGTTCTTAACCTAACCCGTTTTGATCTTCTTAAAACGTTCTTCTAAAGCGTTCTTAAAACAAACTCATGATGGTCTTTCTACGAACATACCACAAAGGCATTATCAAACGTAAATGACAAGCGGCTGACTGGTACCTAACATCTAAATGGTAAAACAGTAATTTCCCAACTCAGGAAATCCCAATCATACGAGTAGCGCAGTGGCGCTACCTGGGTATGACTTAGAGAGTGTGGCCTTGTACGACATATTAAAAGTATCTGCGTATTATGTATTCAAGAAGGGACACAAACTATAGCTATTACACAAATTATATATGCCAAAGTAATTGACTAACTAACTAACGTAAATGTGAAACGTACGGACATTGGGAGAAATCATTCAGTAGAGAAATGCGCCTCCGCGCTTAAAAATACAGGTTTCCAAGCATTGCTTATGTTTTGCTAAGGCGTGGAGTTAGCTCCCACCTTTCGATCCGAAAATATATGACGACCAACTACGTTCAAAATCACAACCAAGGTAAGCATAGTATTCGGTTAATGGAATACCAATAAAGAACTGGCGAATTGTGGGTGTACTCAATGATGTTATCTGACCTTTTGACACAGTGTATCTTTGAGGGGTGTCCGATGCAGTCAAGTCTCGTTCTTACTAAATTAATTGAGGAAAAGACACGCTCTACAACTTGCTCCCTGTATCTAAAGATTGGAAGCTAGAAACGTTCGATTATGCTGAATCGCCCCCGATATTTCCGAATTGGCATGGCTGTAGAACGACGTGATTTACATAAAAACAAGTTTACATAAACCACCAATACCCTGTCATGAATTCCTTACGTATCGCAACGTAACAACATTGAGACAACAAACTGGTTTTTGTGAAACGCTTGTTGTCGAACTCTTTTGAGAATTTCTCTGATTCCGCCATGACACTTCACGTCTCACCTGGCGGGATATAGAAGTTATTTTATGAAAGCCTTGATGAACAAAAAGAAAGCTTTTTGAACAAAAAGAACGACAATTATTATTATTATTATTTTTAGAGGATTTAGGGCTCCGGGAGCCTCCGAACAGCAGAATACTATTCGTTTGTGTTACCATACCTAATTTTCAAAGCCGTCGAATAATTCTTGACCTATGTCCCAGCCCATACGAATCTGACAGATGTGAACTCGTTGGTAACATCATGAACTATTGTATAACGTCATGAACGAATAAATACCGCACGTCGGTAATCTTTGCAACTTATTTAGACAAGGCCATAGAGATATATCTCGGAAACTAATCGTATTATATTAGAAAAACGAAGCAACACAACTACTATGAGACCATAATCTATCCCGTTATGGAAATTTACCTCAAGTATATTTTCCGGGCTGACTCACGGACAACATTTAATTGTCCACGCTGCTTTCGGCATTGGCTCATAACATCTGTGATTACTTAAAAATATTTATTTCCTGAGGAACGATAACAGGATCCAATTGAGATGTCTAAAATATTTTTGAATTGAGATGTCTGTTTGAATCCTACTGTATTATAAAGTCACAGTATAAATTAAGATTTATGCAACCATCTCACATTAGGACACTGTCGATTTTCGCAAGGCTCGCCCACAAACGGCACTGATTGGCGCTTATTCGCAATAAGCATGATGTTTAGGTGTTACTTAATGGACTCCCCTGTTGATCGAAGTCAGCATCGAAGGTAGCGCTCCGGAACGCCCTTGGATGCCAGAAGGTAGAGATGCAGCCAAGCGCCGGAGATCAGATTTCGTCCTCTGCGTTCGAACCTGCCGTTGTGTTTGCGCCAGCTATAAGCGATACTGCCACCATCCCTACACGCCTAAGTGACGCTGGGTGACGCTGTTGCTGGGCAGGGATTAACACCTTTGGCCACTGTCAATATTTAAATTGCCCGCCGATCGATTAACAATAGATATAGGGGTCGTCTCCATAAAAATAGCGGGCTTATCCAATTTAATGCTGATTCATTATTAACAAATTCGTTGAAAGGTTCGGTCTACCTCGTGTCAATGAAACCCCTTCCAGTCGAGGGGCTGATGCGTTTATAAGACGCGATCACTGACCAAAGACGTTGTCAAAACGGTTAACGCAGGCCTGGACATGACCATACCCTCAACATAAGACAGAGCCCTTAGGACACTCCGAGGGTGAACCAACAGTAAGATTACTCGTAGAAATCGCATGATATCCAGTCTTTCCTACACCGGTGTTAGAATGAGATGCCAGGAGTTCGTTGATAATTATTGTATTTCCGACGTTTCATTTGATAAATATCGTTTATTGGTATACGTGTGTTATCTTATATATTTGTAAGTCATCTTTTCTTCTGTTTTTCAGACGTATTACGAGATGTGTGATTCGTTGATCGATTTGCGCTTCTCGGTTATATTTTCATTATCATTTAAAGGATTCACCCCTTAACGCCTGCCACCGTGGCTTCTGTGCGAACACAATTAGCTCTCCAGGAGTTGGTGACGACGTCCGACATTCAGTGAACGATTGCGAAGCCCACTGTGAAGTGTGTCAATAGACGCTTCTTCAATATGAGGAATATCGGCTTTTCTGAACGGTTAAGTGCCTCACGTTTAACGGTGACTGTGTGTGCGCTTCTTTTCGTTACAATTATGGTGCCTCCTGTGGACTCCGGAGTGGTATCTATGATCAAGGTGAGCCCAAGTAGACTGTCGTTGTTGAAGTGGTTCCTGTGAATTTTCTCTTGACATCGAAAATTATGCCTGGAGCTTATGGTACATCTCTTAGATCTTCATTGATCCGTGTGATCAACTTGTTTAGTCGTTCCAGAACAACACTGCGTGTATGCAAAATAATGCATTTGTAATTATGAGCGGTATATATCCTCTTAAGTTACTTATAATCCCACTCTTTGGCAAGAACTCTAGGGTTCTTGCCAAAGCTCTCTACTAAATCAGACTTACAAATCAAGCTACATACATATCGAATCGACTCGGACATCCGAGATATTTGCAGTAGCACTTATCATTATAATAATAATAATTATTATTATTATTCGAAAATGTTTGCCATTCTAGGCGAAGAAACTCGCAAAAGTCGCATTGATTGGCGCTGCTATTGCGCCCCGATTAGTTATTCCTCTGCCGCCATTGAGTTTGCCCCATCATCATCACCATCTTTTGCCGCATTGGCACCACACGTCACATGTTCACCATGACTGGCCCTGGCACGAATGGGACTGGTCCGCGTTCGATCACCACGATCATCATCATCATCATTTTCATGAGGCGTTCCACCATAATGTGCATCATCACGCGCCCGCGGAAACGTTCGAGGTTATCGAGGCCCCATCGGATGGGTGGCATTAACAAGGTCGGCTCATTTTCAACACATCGCAAGATGAGACACCTCCAAGAGATTGATCCTGTCGACTGGTCCTTGAAGCAATGCCGCTATAAAGATGTACCGATGTCTGTCTGACTCTGAAGGAAGAATGGCTCAGCCGTTGCTATGGAAAAAACGCAAGGGCGGAGCAAGACACAGCGCGAGAACAAAGCTATGGATAGGTCACCTTGTGGTAGTAGTAGTCGTATGAGGGGTCCGTCTTACGAAGCAATGCGAAAACGGTACCGTGGACGTTAAATGTTGGCTGAGAGTCAGCCCAAAATAGTTTAGTTTAGTAGTCGTTGTATTATGGACGCACATTGCACATTCGCATTTGGGGGTCCGTCTTATGAAGCAATGCAAAAGCAGTACCGTGGGCGTTACAAAAACTGAGGGACTGAGTATGCATTTGAAGTTGAGAAAAAAATGAAGATGTCTTAGAGTGACGGGTTCGCCTAATGGCAGCTGAATTGATATGATAGAATACATTGCATTGTACATATACGGTTCGTGTTAGTTGTAAGAGGCGTACTTTTCATCATTGTGGAGGAAACATTTTTGTTTACACTCTGAAGTACACAGTGAATAGCACGCTAGGTGAGGTTCATTTATTCTTAGCTGTATCTGTCATGGAGCTACTGGTATAATAAAGGCCTTCACGCAGTGGTATTACTGGAATTTCATCTAGAATCGTTGCAACTTAGGGCAAATCCGTAGACGTGTTGAGGATACGCGCAAACTTGAGACCGTTTTGCCGTGGCGGAGGGCGGCACCAATGATTTTTGGTTGCACGAAACACTACGCAATATCAATGGTACAGATATGTTCTATACCAAAGACAAGAACTCAAGAGCAATACACATCAAAAGGTGCCTATCAGAAAGTAATTTGTCACCATGTGATCTTTATCATCACTCTCAGACCACTGTCAACTTGGGGAATTGTCAACTTGGGGAAGTGATGAAATAATTTTAGGCGGGCACCAAATAAAATAGGTTTAACTTCAGGCGGTACGGAGCCAAACCTTATAATATCGATAACTGCTGGCAGCGCAGTTCCTAATTTTGTCGCAACGTCAAGGCAGGGGATAATAAGTCACGAAGGTGATTAGGGCGTAGACCATCAGAGCCTGCTGGCGAGCTGCGAGGGAAGAACTGAACAGCGGATAAAATTTCCTCAGATAAAGTATCTTCGAAAAAAATAAAAACGGAGTTAGATTGTTGTATGAAAGCGAGATTTGGGGGAGCAGGCGGAGGCTTCAGTTGCAAGGCGGTGTAAACATCATCTCTTGTGGTAATCGTATCTGTAGAGCAGCGAATACGAGCTGCACCGGTTATATCACCTTCACCAAGTCTTAGAGCAGCATTGCGTGCTGTTATGTAACTCTGCGGTAATTGTTTGTGAGCATTAGGTTTACTCGATGTGATACGGTAATCGAGGCGTCTGCCTTCACGGAAGGCAGCGAGATTAGATCGAGCGATTTGACGGAGTGACATTCCATTTTCTTTCCTAGTAGGAATTTGCAGAACAATATGAGCAAAAAGCAAGAAGATCGAACCAGGATTGGCAATCACTTCTCAATTTTACTGTACGTAGTGTATCCGTTAAAGCTTCAGCCACTACTACACTTAAAGACTCGGGTACGCTTCTTAATATGCGAACAGTTAATATTAAGAAGTTCAAGATATCTTGGGTATTATTTTCAGTAACTTCTGGATGAAGAGAAATACTCAGTGATTCAGGGTGACGTGCTGCGATGTGGACTGGAAGTCCTCTACGCATGAACAATAAGCCACAATGCGGAATGTAAGATTGAATTGCCTATTCGGAAATGAATCGTTCTGGAATATGCACACGGTCAAAGGTCTAGGAGTTCGGTTCTCTACCACATGGACTTTAGGTGAACAAGCCGAATTTGTCACCCAAAAATGCTCACTCGTATACTCTTGAATATTGAATTGGTTTGCTTTTAAGTCCCCGTCTGCCTATCTCAAGCTATGTGAGTTTTACCTGAAACGATGTGGTTAAGATTTATTCGACGACTCGTAGCAAGATGCGATGTAGCCCACCACCTGATTGACATGCCTTTGATGTGCGCCAAAATAAAAACTACTGATAAGCACCTTTTAACTGCTTGGAAAGGAGAAGGCATAAAAAACATTTCAGAACATGAGGAAAGATATGTTTGACATAATGTTTGATTTAACTCATAATTTATATACGGTTTATATGTATTATAATCTATAATGTAGAAGTTCTCAACAAAATTAAATATATATGTATATATATATTTTTATTTATGAGGAAAGACGGAAACACCTACATTGCTTTCCCCGGAAATACCTATATCGCTCTCCACAATTCGCACGAGTCGAGGAGGGGGCCACGATGGGAACAGCGCTCCGATCGTAGCCTGGGCCACATCTGGCGGGAGTTCGGCGGTGGAGTGGCGAAGCTTCTTCTGGACGATCTTGTACACCTGCACGAAGGGGTTGGAGTTGACCTCCTGGCAGAGCCACCCCAGCTCTTCGCCTTGCTCTTCTTGATCTCCCTCTTGAGTATCTTGCAGTTAAGATATGTATATAAATGCATATCTTAACTTGACGCAGTCTGCAATAAAATTCATAGTAAGACAGCTCGTAGTGTAAAAAAGTCACAAGGTCGGAACTTATAAGAAGTGTTTACTACGTATCTTCATAGATCAAGTAAATAGTCCAAATTGCCAAGTAAAGAAGCTGTCACAGAATCGATCACAGAAACTGCTATGTTCAGACTTGTCAAGCTCTGTTACAAAGGGGTGGACTCAGGCTTATTTGCAAGAAAACCTCACATATGCGTATCCCATGTCTTCACCGACCTCCATATTTTAGTTGCATGCCCAATTCTTATGTTCTCATCATTTTTATAATCCAGTTATCTTCGTGATGTCAAGAATATTTTAAGAGTATCCGGTAGACCAATTATACACGTAGTCCAGCGTTACACCTGCATACAAAACTACTTGTTTCCAATTAGACCACACGCGGCGCCGTAATTTAAACTTCTCGGTAGCGAAACATCAAATAGAGAATGTAAAATTTGTTCCTGTTGGCCTAGTTTCAAGCTGCGTACCACTTGTCATTTGCTCCCTCTGATTGGATCACGAGTACACACATAATATAATTACCCGAAGTTCATCAGCCGCTTACCCGCCATCTGTTCTCTTCGCATTTCGCATGGTCGAGGGAAAACAATAGATTGCAGTTGCTGTGTTAGACGACTGCAGCCATGGTATAATTAAAACATTAGCTGAATCAGAAGTTACCGCATGTGTTGGTCCTTCTGTGTTGTCTTTTTCGGGCAAAATGTTGAACGCAAATAAGGTAGTCTATCAGCAGTTGGCCACCCAGGGTCTGTCCTCTTGTCGTGTTAACCACCTATACATTTGCGTCCAGTTCCGTGTGGAGTTGGACACACAAGCATCCTGCGCGCCTGACTGCGCCTGAGAGAGTCGACGTCGTCGAGCTCTTGTACCTGACGTGTGAGACTCAGCGCATCCGCCCGAACTCTTCGTTCAGCGCGGTTATCACCCATTGGTCTCACTGAGGCGCTCTGAAGCCATCGAAGGCGCCAGAGTCGACCCGTACGTTCCTTCGGTCGTTTTTTGCATCCGTTGTCTGCAGCAAACGCAAATAGCTGGCTAGCTTTGCATGAGTATTCTCTGCAACAACAACAAAAAAAATAGATGCATTGGAATTGTGCACCCAAGTAGTAGTCCAGTACTACTCCTGCATGCAGGAGTATTTGTTTTCAATTCGACCACATGTGACGTCAATTTCTAATTTAGATGTTAGTAGTGAAACAACAAAAGTAGGATTCATGGAAGCTGAACTAATCTCGAACTGTTTGGTGATTATACAATACAATTCTATTGCGTGTTCAGTTATCGTGTAGTTCCCGGAAACTCATCCTTCGCTTGTACGCCAGCTGTGAAATTTCTGTTAGCATTTCGCAAGGTCGACGGACGATCCTAAATAAGGGTTGTTGCGTTGAAGGGTTTAGCAACTCGTCTCATGTAATATACAATAAATATATATATATATATATGTTAATTATTATTATTATTATTATTCTTATTAATTTTCATTTACAGCCAGACAGCAATTGCACCTATCAAGCGTGCATTATATAAAAAAAGTTTTATCTTTTTATGTATATATTATACTTCGCAACCACTATCTGAACAGCTCTGATGATGGAAGTTGTCTCAAAGAAAGTGGTGTCCATACACTTTGCTTTATTATTATTAGTATAGTATTATAAATAGAGATAATGAAAGCGACAGGTAATATAATATTTTAGTTCTATTCTTGTGAGGCACGAGCCTAAACCCTATGAAAAAATAACCCCATCAGAAGATAACCATCAGAAAACCCAATGTAATGCAAGGCGTGACACTCTAATAGTCTATTTAAGGTGTATGAATTGTGTGTTCATTGGAGCCTTTTACCCAGTCAACGAACGCATAGTGCTGTACCTACCCCCTTTCGATCGGGCCGGGTACAGACCCACACAAAAAAACAGCTAAATGGCCTGTTTTTGAGCTAAGAAAAAAAGGCCAGTGTTCACCTGATTGTATGTGATTGCCTGGTTTGATCAGAAAGATATGATCGAACAGGAAGTAAGTCTTCTTTAATAGTAGCCATGTCGATTTCGATGCCAAATAGACAGCCCGAGATGTTGAATACATTTGAATCATTGACACCTCAAGAACAACGCACTTTCAAGTCTAACTTCATTTCTCTGATATTAACGGGACATCAGCTGCTCATTAAAGTTACATCAGCTGCTCACTTAAAAAGGAGGAAAATATCAATGTCTTTCAGGACATAATGCCAATCTTGGCATTGATCTTCCGATGACTAATTCTGGTGGGGTAAAAACACAACAGAAAAACAGAAACAAACAGAATTAAAATAATAGTTCAAATATATCTGTTCACGAGGTGAGACGAACTTGTGCGAGCCAAACGAAATTCGGATATCGGCGAGATATATGATTCCAGAATTACGATTCACTGAAGTGTATAATGTTGTTTGACATATTGTTAACTGGAATGCGCAACATGTTATTTGATAATCTGATGATAAAAGCAATGACAAGTCTAAAGTAACGAGAACCAGATGCCGTGCTCAAGATGGAAGTGCGTCAAAAAAGTGAACAATCAGTCTGCGCTTTTGCTTGCAGGGACTACCTCGTGGGACGTTGCTTTTCACCGTTATTATTTAATTGATACCACCATGAATACAGCACGTTTCTCTTTCAATAGGGGATAAATGTTAGGAAGGTGCCGGATACAGGATACAGGTACTGGATACAGTCCCCTCCTCTGCAGTCATGTTGCTCTTTCGGGAGCACCCGGCGGGTTCCTCGGGGTTCGGTTCTCGAACCGGCGCTCTGCGATATCGCATAGAACTGCGTCCTCCGGCTCAGCTACCTGTGCCGGAGGACGCAGTTGTATGCGACAACTAGTGACCTTCTGTGCATATGCCGACAACCTGGACTTCATTATTAGAGAACGGGACGATTGGCTCCTTCAATACGCGGCTAATTCGGCAGTGGCCAACGTCGTGGCGTGCCCCCGTCCTCTGGGACTGAAACTGGCGCCGGCCAAAACTAAGACGGTGATGCTCAACGGACGGAAACGTCAGCCGAGCATCAAACTCACCATAGCCGGGCATACCTTCAAGCCATGAAGACGGCCAAGTGCTTGAGGGTGATCCTCCACAGCAGCCTCACCGGCATCCGCAACCGAGAAGGCGGAGCGAGCCGCCACGGACCTCGCAAGGATCCTCCCACGCACACACAGAGCTATAGACGAGGTCAGAAGGCTGCTGGTCAAGGTGGCGGAAAGCATCGCCCTCTACGCTTCCCCCTTTTCGGGGCACGCTGCCAAGAAGAAGACGACTGCCCAGATGCTTGACAGTAGCCAGAAGATGCCATTCGAAGGAAGCTGGAATAGGAATTTTCAGGGCAGTTTTCCAGGGAACCCCCCTCCGAGTGGGAGGCGCGGGACAAACGGCGTAGTGATACCTTTTTGTTCGTTGCTCATAGACCTTTACTGCGGCTGTCGGAGGAGGCAGTTAGATACATGAGTCCCACCATACACTGGCCAACGTTTAACTGTATTGTACACCGAGGCTCAAACATGTTTTCATTCTCTCTCGGTATGCTCCATATACGCTTCATGTATAAGGGAGCTTAAGCATTGTAAAATTGCAGCTCCTTTTATAAACCAATAAACCTTTACCTTCAAAGAGGCCCTAACACGCCAAGAATGTCTGGTGGAGCAAATCATGCTGAAGCAGGTTCACGGATATGCGGCGAAAAGTCTCGAAGATACAAGTGATCTGGAAACAGCGTTACTCGACAACGTAACAAAAGTATCCCGGTGCATATATGGCATGTGAATTACTTAGATGTGTACGTGTTTGCTGTATCTCAACAGATAAAGCAAATAGGTTCGAAGAGCAGTCTCATCCAAGAGTTGCGCTTGGCCTAATTTGTCCAGTGCTGTATGATCTTTTAGCGTTATTAATACCTTGTATTTTCTGGTATTATTACTAGATACTTTAGTATCTAGTCTTTAAGATACCCACTTATTTATTAGAGGTCATAACAAACATCATCTACAGAAAATATCATGACTGATCCTACGTACCAGACATTTACAAAAACGCTTGCATATCTCCGGTACCAAAGCTAGGAAACCGGTACCAAAGCTGTCAATGATACTACCTCGGGGAAGATTATGGACTGATTGAGCGTAAGAGCAAGACATATTACTGTAGGCCAAACTATAACAACTAATTCCCGAGAATCCGATTCACTTATAAGAAAGAAAGAAGTTAAACAGACTGTCTCCTATTTTCCTTTAGTGATATTTCATTGTTGACAAATTTCGGCGTAGCTCCAGGTATCGAATACCCTGACATTAACAGTGCCTTCGAGACCATGCCCCACCACCTGTTGGTATCGGCGTTGCACTCTAAAGAGGTCGATGAAGAGATTATTTAATGGGTTTCATATTCTTAAGAGATTGAGCCTTTTGTGGGTGACACATTCCCAAGACAAGAAGGAGTCTGGACAGGTTGCCCACAAGGTGACCGTCGTGGGGAGCATCCTGCTCACGAGGTGAATCACATAATTTCCAGCCAGTGAACTGTGTGATTTGCGCAGGTGATGTTAAGCTATTACGAGCGGGTTAAGTACTCAGGTGTTCCAAAAAGCATTGGATTATGTTTCTGAATGGACTACCAAAATGGGCTTACGGCTAAATAGGTGTGGGGACTTAAAAATACCACATGTAATTGCAGCCTCGGAGAACAGGCTCTAAGTAAGTTGTATATAGAAAAGATATATAATTAGATAAATCAACGACTGCATTCTTATGCGTGTTACCCTTTGAAAAGCAAGATTTAAGGTATGTATAATAACTGCTAACATAGACTGTGTATATCACTCTTTACGGATATCATACCTCATTCCACCATTAATGTATACACTCCTAGGCGAAGGGCGATCGAAATGTTCTCTGTGGGGTACAGGTAGAAGGAACAGACAGAACATATCTCAGAAGAACAATGAAAAATGAAGATATGTTTGATCTAACTGGGAGCAACAATACAAGAAAAGGGTTTGTACTGGAGCCTAGATGGCACACGTTCAACATGTAATGAACTTTTAGCCATGGCAGATCATCGATATTGTGGATAATAATATGGTATGCCCTTTATATTACAATTAATAAGAAAACGATTTCCAAAAAATATATATATATTTTTTATATATATATATGTATATATATTATAAATTGAGGCCGGGTAAGCTAACAATTGTCGTAATAATTTGTCTAAATGTTTTGCAAAATATGAACTGATAAAACAATATACTTTTTAACATAAAGTCAACCAGAAACTCAATTTCGATTTGAAAGGCCGGAAGTACCAATTCCCGTGCTGAAGGGCCTGAGGCAATTTCAATTTGCTATCGGGCAGTATCCAATATTGTGCGTGCATACAAAAGTATTCGCTTCCAATTAGACACCGCATGTGACGTTAATTTTTAATTTGGACCTTGTAGTAGCGAAACAGCATAGGTAGAATTCGTGCAAGTGTCAGGTTGCTTACCACTTGCCGTTGTCAATTTTCACATGCAGTTGGACGATGAGAAAGGATATAGTAGTTCCCTGAGACTCATCCACCCCTGTTCGTCAACTGTGAAATTTCCATTATGGTTTTGCAGGGTGAAGGGAAAATCCTAAGCTGCAGTTGTTGTATTAAACGATTGCACCCACTATGTGTATATCATAGATCAGCTGCCCATCAACTGACGCAGATCATTGAAGCGCCAGCCTTGGTCCCGAATAGTCGAGATCGTCTTTTTTCTCTGCTGAGATCAACGAACTGTGCCAGCATTCAGCATGTTTTTTCAAGTTGCTGCAGTGACAATCGTAGCGGTTTTGCAACTCGTCTCATGTGGTATGTAATGAATACGCACACACACATATAGATATAATTTAATTTCATCAATGGTCATGCAGAAATTTGACCTAGCGGGTGTATAGTACAGAAAAAAAGAGGTTGTATCTTGGATGTATACAATATCGTAACCACTACCCAAGGATCGAAACAGTGTACCCTTCGTACACCATTGAGATCTGACCCCTCCCCCCGTTAAGCGCCGCTATGTATTGTTTTAGAAATGAACTATTTAATCATTTAAAGCACCCGTTTAGTCATTTTTGATGTATGACGAGCTTGTATTTGTCGGTCCTTGATCCGCCCTCATTTTGTTCTCTACCGAAGTGACGCCGCCCAAATTTGAATTTTCTAGACGTTTATGCCTCGGCGGTATTCCGCCATCCACTCCATCAAACTCCTTTCTTGTGTGCGTTTTATAATGTATGTCCAGCAATCATTATTTACTATGGGCGTGTTAATACCTACCGCCAATAATAAACGCAGCGGCCGAGAGATGACGGTTTTCGATACAAATAGCAATAATCTAATACAGTGGTATGAATAAAGATAGCACACCCCCTATATTTCAACAATCGTTACAAAGAATACACATTTGAGGCATTTCTTTTGTGTCAGATTAATGTACGTGTCAAATAACATATTTACCACAAAGAACAGCGCATACAACATCGCATGCAGCCTGCTACAACAAAATGTGTCATATTTCGGTGGTGAAAAATGATAGCACAACCTCAGTTATCGAGTGTTTTCGCTGAATTAGTTCTTGTTTTCTTGTGCTAATCAGTACCGTGTGGACTCACCCTTGCTACTTATAACGTCAAAGACTCGGTTTGGCATACTATCAACGAAATTTAGCAGGATCCGGTTGCTGACACCTCCCCAGGCCTCCAACAACGCCTTTTTTAGTGTTTCCACGGATGTATACTGTCGATTCGACGCGTATACTCTTCGGATAAGAATGCCCTAGAGGTTCTCCATCGGGTTGAGCTAAGAAGAACATGCTGGCCACTCTAGGGTACCAATGTCATGCCGTCTTAACCGCGCATGTGTACTAGCGCTGACGTGAATTGAAGCGTTATCTTGTTAGAAAACAATTGGAAGTAGGTGAAATCTGCTACTAAATGGTAGTAGGTTGTTGGTCAACATCTGCTGATAGTCCTCGCTATTCATTTGAGATGAGATGAAAGTGAATCCAAGATTGCAAAGCTCCCCAACCCATAAAGCACTCTCCGCCGAACATGTGCTTCGAGAAGTACCGCGACTCTCTACGTACATCATGCCAGTAACCGTTAAATCCATCTAGCCCATCCAAATTTAACTTCTTCTCGTCACTGGAGACGATTTAAAACAACATAGTACCTTTTAGATAGATTTACACCCTCAGGACACTTTTTAAAAAAACATTGCCCCAATATTCATCAATGTCCAGTCACGTCCATAATGTTGCAGGCGAAGTTTAGTTGGGCAATCATATGGCGTTGTTGAAGACGAGGTCTTGTTCTCATTTGCGCCCGTATGATATGCGGATAACGCTTAATTGTATTTAAAACTGTTGATCTATGAACCTGAAGGGTTAACCCTTGCCTGATTGCTTCACAACTTATGGTCGAATTCGAGGCCAATCGACAGATATGCATGACAGTTCGCTGCCTGTTCTTTCGTGGACGTCCTTTAGACTTATTAGTACCATACGTCGATGGACTGCGTCAATAATTTTGCACTACGTGACGATTTTTGCCAATTTCTCTGGCAATTGCAGTCTGGGTCTTTCCTGCTCTGTGTAAAGCGGTAATAACTGCTTTCTCTGCATCAGTAAGGCTCGAAGCGCGTCCCGTGACTACAGTACTGCTTGAGTGCTCAATACAAACTGGATCAATTCAGCGAAAACACTCGATAACTGAGGGTGTGTCTATCATTTTTCACCACCGAAATATGACACATTTTGTTGTAGCAGGCTGCATGCGATGTTGTATGCGCTGTTCTTTGGGGTAAATATGTTATTTGACACGTACATTAATCTGACACAGAAGAAATGCCTCAAATGTGTATTCTTTGTAACGATTGTTGAAATATAGGGGGTGTGCTATCTTCATTCATACCACTGTATATGATAAAGAGTAGTGATATGTGATAAAAAAAATGTGTTATATTTAAAGCAACAGTCGAATACATTGTCTACCTATTTGAGGTGTGTGTTCATTGGAGCCTGCTCACGAGTGTGGAAGTATATAGTGGTATACCTCTCCGCTCTCCATAGGGCCGTATATAGACCTTGTTCTACACCAAAAAAAAGCTAAAAACGGGGTGTATTTAGGTTACGAAAAACTATAGAAAAGAACAGGACAACATAAAAATAAGTACAAACATTAATGCTTTACAGAACCAAATTCTAACCTTACTGCGTTGTGTGAAAGTGACTGTGACAAAAAAGAATTCAAGGACATCCTCAAAGCAGTAAGACGCCTCGCATTACATTTGTTTTTCTGATAGTTATCTTCTGGTAGAGTTATTTTTCATAGAGTTTAGGGTCGTGCCTCATAAGAACAGAACTAAAATAATAGCTCATTTATGTATATTCAAGATACGAGACGAACGAATATGTACCTAGCGAAATTTGCTTATTGAAGAGTTATGCAATCTCGAAATAATAACTGACTGAAGCATTCAACATGGTTTAATTTATCGTAACTTGAGGCACGAGTATATCAATCGCACCCTTCCACATGTTAAATATTTGTTCTACCTTCTTATCATATTGCCTGTTTATTGCCGAAAGCAGTTGTGCCGTGGATATTAAATGTTGGCTGAGAATCTGCCCGAAAAATTCACTTTATTAGATCATCTGCTCATAGTCTCTCACGTCATATCGCAGTTACGTGTCCACTACTTAACCTCGATAGTCAGTAAATAATTAAAATTATATTAAATACGACCTGATTCATATACAAGGTGATATACTCATAGCGTACTCACTGAGCGGTGTTATTTTCTCCTGGTTTTCAGTTTGATGCAAACCCGCAAGCTTTTATGGTGCCACAGAACATCTGTCTCGACGAGAAGTTTACATACGATATTTCAACGGGAGCCGGTCGGTACGTTCTGACCTTCCAGAACGGAACGGTCTTCCAAAGGTGGGAGTCAATTTTTTTTATTTTATTCCTCCCTTGAACAATCGCGGTTCTGCCAGTGCCTCTGATTTTATGATAATTGATACGAGAGTCGGGCACAACTGATATGGTTGGATTATGGTTGCTCTTACCACGCAGATAGTGCTTAAAATCAATCAACGCTTTCGCTCAAAGCACTTAACGATATCTTAGAGGAAGAGATAAAGCTCGATTCTAGACATGTTGCCCAAGATATTTTGAATAACATTACTTATTGCTCATTTACATGTTTGTTATACTTTATTAATCCCATCCCTAAGTTCTAACATACGTGCAAATTAACCGCCCTTTTGAATTCAGCTAGTTAAATTCGAGAAACACGCAGAAGCCTTGGAAGGACGTTCAGAAAGTTTAACCAAATCTCATGAAAGCTAGTATATACCGACTAATCAGATGTTACTTAATTATTCATATCTAATCACTTGTTTCGTATAACAGAAGGAATTTGTTACCGGATGAGAACGGATGCTACAATGACGATGACGGAAACAAGATTGTCATGGCGCCGATACCTTCCGGCTTCTGTGTGTTGGGAACTGCAATCATTGGAGTCATCTGTCTTAAAGGTACGTACGTCTTTCGATGGGAGCCATCCTTAATGCAATTCTACTGCTATCTTGATTTCTTAATCTGTGAGCACGTGTATAAGGTACGCGAGTTATGCCTTTAGCGACGTGCGTTTGATAAATCGATGGCAAAGGTCAAAGGTACAGAAAGAGATGCATTCTCTGATAGGGTTCTGTCGGACGCCTCACGAGTGTATACCTATCAATAGGAACTGCGCTTAGAAACCAGGAGAGCTATACTACGCTAATATACACGATCATCGTATTTCTAGGCTGACCCTATAAGATGATATGGAGGAGAGCATATTCGTCCTCAACAGAATGTATATATATATACATCATATACATACAGTGTAGTCTTAAGATATGAAGCGTAGGACATCGTATATGTTACACGTAAGCGACGCAGCATTACTTGAAAGTCTGATCGTGGCTTGCACTGTACTCAAACGTATGATTCGTTCCACAAGTGTTCGGCCACCATTTAACCCTTTCTATTTTTACTTCCTCTCTCGTGGTTAATGTTCTCCACGACAGACTCGACGACCCCTGAAGTGTACTTCGTTTTCAGTTCAGTCAGCATCAATGACAAGTGCATCAACGCTGCTACAGCAGTGTTGAAGAATTATGGATTGGACCTACCCAGGGACGGCGTTGAGGGCTGTCGCAAATTACCTACACCTTTTCCTGGCCGTTAGCTAAGATATTAATCCGTTCAACACGAATGGCTAAATGTGTGAAATTATTTCGAAAATATTCACTAGGCTCCGGCTAACATGAGCATAAAAAGATTCTATATTGAGTAGTAAAATATATAAGTACAGGGTGCGATGTGGTACGTCTTCCATTTCAAAAAGGGAATAAAAATTGTGTATCTGGTATTCGATTGTTGTTGAATTGTGTGTCGTATGCTGTAAGTTTAAGGTGTTCCTTTGAAGGCATCCAGAACATTTTTTTTTTTTTTTTTTTTATGGGGTGTTTCCGGAATGCCTGATGCTCTAACACCCTAGGCAGCTATTAGGGTAGTGTTGGACTCACAAACCAACTAAACCGGTGCATTCACCCCCACACCCGCGGCTCGGGACTACGTGAGCATTACTTCGAAACCGTGGGAGTATCTCCTGTGTAACGAATCTACCCTACCTACACGCGCGCAGTGGCGCGTTCAGGTAGGGCGGCAATACCCCCATCGCCGGACCGCGGGGGTGCGTCGAGGACTGGTTGGAGGCCGAGCTGCCCACCAATCCCAGCACTTCCCCCCTCCCCCCTCCCTGGCTCTCCATCTCGACCGATCTCGTCTACCCTATTTCTATTTCTGTGCCTATTGCCCTCTGGCCCGAACCTGGCCCTTCTTGCTTCCTCTTTGGCCGTTTTCTCCAACATCATCTTGTCGAAGAAGGTGGTCGCTTCCCTCCATGCCTCGGTCGTCGTCAGCATATACTTCACGATATCCTCCACTGGTCGGTCCTTCACGGCCTCCGACCCGGCGTTCCTGACGTCGGCCAGGGCCTCGCAGCGGAGAATAGTGTGGTTCACGTCGTCCGTCTCTCCCGAGCCACAGAGCACACATGTGTCGGAATCCGTCTTCCCGATCTTCATCATGTAAGCTTGGAACTGTCCGTGGCCGGACAGCACCTGAGTGGTTCCGTATGTCAGTTCGCCGTGACCGCAGTCGTGCCATACCCTGAGGTCCGGTATAAGGCGGCGGGTCCAGTTTCCCGGAATCTGGCCCGTCGGGCCTGCTTTCGTGTTTCTCCAGTCGTCCTGCCAGGCGTCAATGGTGGCTCTCCTCGCCCTCATCGGGTCGAGGTCGTCATTCATGTACCTGGCACGACGTTCACGCGCTAGAAGATCCCAGGGCAGCATCCTCGCCAGCACCAGGAGGGCGCCCGTTGAGACCGTGCGGTACGCTCTACACACTCTGATCGCGAGCGTCCGCTGCGCTGACCTCAAGGCGGCTCTGTTCCTCTTCGACCGCATGGCCTCGTCTCCCCAGACAGCTGCGCCATTAGAGGGCCGTCGACTCTGCAACGGATGCCAAGAGTCTTCGCTTTCCCTCCGACGCTCCGCCAACCCGCGGCATGATCCGCGCCAGATTCTGGGCGACCTTTTCCACCTTCTTCTTGACGTAGGCGACATGGGCGTTTCCATTTAGCCCAGTGTTAAGCATAACCCCTAAATATTTTGCTTCCGTCTTGATCTTTATCTGACACCCAGCCACCTTAAGGCGGACGCCCTTCTTGCGCTTCTGGCCGGTCAGGTACAGCGCTTCCGTTTTGGCAGGTGCGAGCTTTAGGAGGTGATTGTCCATCCACTCAGTCACCTTTGCCAGTGCGTCATTGGCGGTTTTCTCTAACTTTCGCTCGGTTTTGGCCGTTATCAGCAGGGCAAGGTCATCGGCATAGGCGGTCGCGTCCACGGCTCCCGGAAGACCAGGGATCTCAAGCACTCCGTCGTAGCCAAGGTTCCAGAGCATGGGTCCAAGGACCGAGCCCTGGGGAACCCCAGCCGTGACTGCGTGCTCTTGCCCGCCCGCCACTAGACACCTATCGCTTAGGTAAGACGATATGATCCGGCGGAGGTATGGGGAGATCCCCTTCCTTTCCAATGCCTCGATAATCACTCCCCAGTTCATCGTATTGAACGCATTCTTTACGTCCAGCAGAACTAGGAGCAAGAAGTTCCTTTTCCTGGGGCTCTTTGCGTGTTCTTGGTCCGCCCGTTTCATAACTCTTTCAAGGGCGTCCAGCGTCGATCTGCCTTTTCTGAAGCCGTACTGGGTATCCGAAAGCGCGTTCTTTTCTCTGATCTCCTTGTCGAGTCTGTTGACAATGACGATCTCCAGTATCTTGCCCATCGTGTCAAGCAGGCAGATAGGCCGGTACGCCGACGCGCCTGTGTTGCTCCCTGGCTTGGGAATCAGCACTAGGTTAGCCTTTTTCCACACCGCCGGGAACCTACCTTCCCTGATCAGCTTGTTGACCAGTTTTTGGAAGATTTTCGGGTGCCGCCTCACTAGAAGCTTGACTACTTCGGGCGGTACTCCGTCCGGGCCAGGGGCTTTCCCGGATGCTAGCCGTTCTCTGGCCAGCTTGATCTCCTCGAGCGTCACTTCCGGGATGTGTTCTGGAGGAACCAGGGGCTCATAGCCGCCGCGCCATGGCTGTGTCGGGAAGAGGGTTGTTACTGTCTCTCTTAGCACTTCCGCTGGTATTCGCGGGGACGGCCTCTTGAGTTTGCTCATGACAATCTTGTACGGCTGACCCCAAACGTCGCGGTCCACAGACTCGATTAAGTCCTTCCATGCCTTCCTCTTACTCTTCGCGATCTCTATTTGGAGCTTCTTTCTGGCCGCGCGGTACGCATTTATCTGGAGCTCGACGCGGCTCTTGGCTTCCGCGGCATCCTTCTCATCAGGGCCTCTTTCCCTCAGCCAACTCAATAAGGCATCCAGAACATGAAGATTATTGACAAACCCGCAAGTGCGGCTTTACTGCTGCTGTGGCAGGAGGCGGTCAGATATATGAATGAGCTTTTTGATTAAATAAAAAGCTTCGTTTGTATTTGTGTGATTTAAACTATTCGCCATGATATGCTTAAATGGTTTCAACATCCGTTTGAGGTTACATTGATTGCATGCTATATATGTATCGCATGTCCGTTCGATAAGTAGATTTGAGAACACATAAATATAGGACCGTTACTTTCAACATCTTTAAAGGCCGGTGCAGTGTTTTCTAGCGACTGCAGAATTTGAAATAGCATCTCGCGAATTTCTAGAATTCTACTCGTCCTGTGTAGATATTAAGTGGGCTTAATGGGTTGTTGGAAAGAGTAGCATGTTATGCCTATATTTACTGTTTTTTCATTAAATATCCTATTTTCAAGTAGAATATGTATGCCATGAACACGACTTACAGGTGTCCGTGTTTACTATATATAAAAAAATATAGCAAATTAGTTCAAAGCGTGGTCTCATCCCAGAAAAACTGCCTGGGCCTTTGTTCACAATATAATAGCCGCGCTGTGGTCTAGTTTGTCTAATGAACATTATCCCAGGAAGAGCCCTGACATATACCGGACATGTACAAAACCTTAGGTGTATATCCTGTACAAAAGCCAGGAAAGGAGACAGATCCGGAGAACAAGAGACCTGTTGTTCTTACTATCTTATTCGTGCTTTCATAGACGAATTTCCATACAGGTGAAACTTGTGGTCTACGCAGGCGATGTCAAGCTATTAACGAGTGGGTAAGACTGCAGAGCGGCTAAAATGGACTTGTGGTTAACTCTACGTAAGTGTGGCATTGTGTGCCACCTGGGTATCTAAGAGACCAGGTGTAATTAAAGCCTCGGAGAACAGTCGCTAAATGAGTTATTTAGATGAAATGTATATAGTTAGATACATGAACTATTCTCATTCAGGTTAAACTCTGCAGAGCAAAGTTTATATGTATCTACCAGACGTTCACTGGTATGTATAATAACTGCATAATTCGAGTCACTTGTTAAACAATGGGGGTAGGCACAGGAATTTTTCAGGGTCTCCGTGAGGGTATGCCGGACCTTCCTCAATATATTCTTAATATATGATCTAGAACAAGGTCTTGTATGAATATCTTTAGAATCTAGGGAACAGAAAGACTCTCGGCAGAGAATTTGTTTTATCAGGTAGAGACGTTTTGATATCCAGCTCAACCCTGCACTGGACCGGCCCACATATTTTGAAGTTGTAATGTTTCTAGTGAAGTCGATGCGTTTAAAGATGATTTCCTCCTCTTATAAAAAAAAAGTATAAATATCTTTACGATTCACATTTCATTCCACTTGATGTATACAAGTCAGGTAGGTGCACTGCTGGGCGAACGACGATCGAATTGTTACCTGTGGGGTACTGGGAGAAGGAGTAGACAGAGAACATCTCAGAAAAACAATGAGAAATGCAGATATGTCTGATCTAACCGGGAGCAATACCGGAAAGGCGTTTGCACTGGAGTCCAAATCCACTTTTACCACTGGCGTCATCACCGGTATTGGGTATTCACCGTGTGGTCCATAACAATGTGGTACCTATACCCTTTCTATTACAATAAATAATAAAGCAATTTCCATCGACAGACTGTTGGCCTTGTCTAAATATCGCAAAGTGTGAACTTACAAAACTTGTTTGCTACGAATATTCAAGGATGGAATAAACTAGAAGCTCAATTTTGATTGTATTTTATTTCGAGTTGAACGCCCGAGGTGCCGATTTTTCGTGTTGGAGGACCCAGCTAAATTTCCATTTGCTACCCAGCAATATAGTTGTGCGCGTACGTAATCCAGTATTATGCCTGCATACAAAATGATTTGTTTAACATTAGACACCGCATGTGATGTCAATTTCTAATTTAGACCTCTCCTTTCTGGTGGATCCATGTATTCGTTTTTAGGTAATGCTGTTGTATTAGATGAACACGAACATCGTAATACAAAGGGCAAAGTCGAAATACCGCTCACAACTTGTTTAGATGGCACATTGCTGGTCTGTTCGTATAAATGTAGAAAGACCATGTAACTGAATCTACTTCGATATTTCAAACCCGTTCGACAGAATTGATCATAGATCCAGCTGTCATAACGTGTGATCCTGACGATAAATGCACGGACTCAATAACATTTTACAAATAGAATCTTTTCAAAATAAGGGAACACAGCGCCGCTAACTTTGCTGGAAATTGCTTCCCCAGCGTGTCTCTTGGTTGCATCCAATATATGTATCGTGTGTATATTCTACAAGAATAAATAAATAAAGGACTGCAACTTTCAGCATTTTTAGTACGTTTTAGATCATGTATATATGTAGTATATGGGAGGAGGCTTTGCCAACCTGAAGGTGGGATAATATTCAAATAAAACGATTTGGAGCATATCGAATTTTTGTAATGTATTCGCTCTCCCTCGATATTCAATGGGTTTAACTATCCTAAGCCATTGTGCCTAGTGTGTTCACAATGCGCCCAAAGGCCTAGTCGCAAACATCGACGGCCGAGCATCGAGTTCACCATAGCCGGCCATAGTTTCAAGCCAACGAAGACGGCCAAGTACTTGGGGGTTATTCTCGACAGCGGCCTTACGGGGGCACCGCACGCAAATTACGCATCCGAGAAGGCGGAGCGAGCCGCCACGGACCTCGCAAGGATCCTCCCATGCACACACGGAGCTACGGATGAGGTCAGAAGGCTGCTGGCCAAGATGGCGGAGAGCATTGCCCTCTATGCCCTCCCCTTTGGGGGTACGCAGCCAAGAAGAAGACGATTGCCCGGATGCTCGACAGTCATCAGAGGACTATGGCGATCAGGATCGCGAGGTCCCACCGTACGGTGGCGACCACGGCACTCCAAGTTCTGGCCCGCCAGATCCCATGGTCGCTGACGATCGCCGAGTCTACGAGGGACGAGGAGCATAGCCGCGAGACGGAAGGGGGCACACCTACAAGCCAGGACGGTCCGATTGATCGGTGGGTGAACAAGTGGGCCTCCATCCAGCCCGGGGCACTGGACGAGGTCACTGTTGCCGGACCTCCGGGCCTGGTTAGCGGCCTGTCACGGGTCCCTCTCCTACCCGCTGGCCAAATTTCTCACCGGACACGGACAATTCTAGCAGTACCGTCACAAGATCGGTAAGGCGGCGTCCCCAAAGTGTACGCTATGCACCTTGGGAGTAGACGACACGGCGCGGCACACCTTCGAGGCATGCTCTCGTCTCGAAAAGCACCGGCGAGACCTCGCGGCTAGAGTCGCACGGCCCCTCCCGATTTCATGCGAGGGTATGGCTGACATAATGATGAGAGACCGAGAGGGATGGGCCAACATCCGAAGATACGCCGAGGCGGTGCTCAAGGACAAGCAAGAACTAGAGCGGCAGATCGGAAGGGATGACCGAAGGGTTCTCTAAGGGCGTCAAACGTTGAGGGTAGGGACAGGAATTTTTTCAGGGCCTCCGTGGGAGTATGCCGGGTTGCGGCGGTTTTCCAGGGGGCGCCCTCCCACTTGGGAGGCGTCGGGAAAGCGGGGTAGGTATTCCGTTCTTCCTCATAAAAAAAATAAATAAATAATATCGATAGCTGCTGGCAGCGCAGTTCCTAATCTTGTCGCAACGTCAAGGCAGGGGATAATAATAATAATAAATAAAAACGGAGTTAGATTGTTGTTTGAAAGCGAGATTGGGGGGAGTAGGCGGATGCTTTAGTTGCAAGGCGGTGTAAACGTCATCTCTTGTGGCAAACGTATCTGTAGAGCAGAGAATATGAGCTGCACTGGTTATATCGCCAAGTCTTAGAGCAGCATTGCGTGTTTTATGTAACTCTGCGGTAATTGTTTGTGAGCATTATTTAAACGGTGTTGTGCTACACAAACTGAGATATCGTTTTTTGTAGCAAGAGCGTTTGAGGGCCGTGTACGGTCGTCGAATATGTCTGGATGCTGATCGTATATGCTAGACGTAAACGGGGGATAACTGTCTACGCTAGTGGGGCTGTCAGTAAAAACACAGTGGTAGTAGTGGCAGTAGCAAGGGGCTAGTGTCGCACAGCGGCTGTATCGCACAAACTTCGACCGTCTGTGACGGCTTCTAGTGTCACTCTATTGTCAGAGGTCGAGTCTTCCCCGACGTCGCCTCCGCTAGCGGCCCTCAGCGCCACTTCAAACAATTCGATTGGTTCAGAGCGAAGTTTCCATCACTCAATCGGGAAAGCGAAGTACTAATTTCTTGACATCGAAATTCTGCTACCAGAGCACTAGACCTCTTTTAATAATCACATAAACAATTAACATACCACAGAAATTATTCCAATCGACGTTCCTCATAATTTCTTATTAATTGACAGAATTCACATGATACTTTATAATACTTTAATTCACATGATACTTTATAATACTTTAATTCACATGATACTTTACACACTTTATACTACTAAAATCACGTATTTTTATAGTTGTGGCGTTCGAGCTACAGCACACATTTTAAATAGATAACGGCCGCTGATTGGTCGAACGGCAAATTTGCGCCCAATCAAGAGCGGCAAATGGAATGCCGCAGGTGCAAACAGAGCCGGCACATTACCTAATTTCGAATAAGGCCCGCGAGCTCGGCGCGGTTGTCAAGAGCACAACTAGTGAAGGTAAAATATCAAAGGTTAGATATTTCTCGATGGCTGCGGGCAAAATGAATGACAACGCCTTTGATGTGCGCCAAAATAAAAACTACTCATAAGCACCTTTTAACTGCTTGGAAATGGGGAAGGAATGAAAATCATTTTAGAAGATGAGGAAAGATATGTTTGATGTAATGTTTGATTTAACTCGGAATTTATATACGGTTTATATGTATTGTAATCTATAATGTAGAAGTTCTCAACAAAATTAAATATATATGTATATAAATGCATATCTTAACGTAACGCAGTCTGCAATAAAACACATCGTAAGACAGTTCGTGGTGTCAAAAATTCACGAGGTCGGAACTTATAAAAAGTGTTTACTACGTATCTTCATAGATCAAGTAAATAGTCCAAATTGCCAAGTAAAGAAGCTGTCACAGAATCGATCACAGAAACTGCTATGTTCAGACTTGTCAAGCTCTGTTACAAAGGGGTGGACTCAGGCTTATTTGCAAGAAAACCTCACATATGCGTATCCCATGTCTTCACCGACCTCCATATTTTAGTTGCTTGCCCAATTCTTATGTTCTTATCATTTTTATAATCCAGTTATCTTCGTGATGTCAGGAATATTTAAGAGTATCCGGTAGACCAATTATACATGCAGTCCAGCGTTACACCTGCATACAAAACTACTTGTTTCCAATTAGATCACCACACGTGGCGCCGTAATTTAAACTTCTCGGTAGCGAAACATCAAATCGAGAATGTAAGATTTGTTCCTGTTGGCCTAATTTCAAGCTACGCACCACTTGTCAATTGCTCCATCTGATTGGATCACGAGTACGCATATAATGCATATAACGCATATAATGTAATTACCCGATGTTCATCAGCCGCTTACCCGCCATCTGCGAAATGCGTTCCCTTCGCATTTCGCATGGTCGAGGGAAAACAATAGATTGCAGTTGTTGTGTTAGACGACTGCAGCCATGGAATAAGTAAAACATTAGGTTGTATGCATCCGTTGTCTGCAGCAAACGCAAATAGCCGGCTAGCTTTGCATGAGTATTCTCTGCAACAACAACAACAACAAAAAAAATAGATGCATTGGAATTGTGCACCCAAGTAGTCCAGTACTACTCCTGCATGCAGAAGTATTTGTTTTCAATTCGACACCACATGTGACGTCAATTTCTAACTCAGATGTTAGTAGTGAAACAACAAAAGTAGGATTCATGAAAGCTGAACTAATCTCAAACTGTTTGGTGATTATACAATACAATTGTATTGCGTGTTCAGGTATCGTGTAGTTCCCTGAAACTCATCCGTCGCTTATACGCCAGCTGTGAAATTTCTGTTAGCATTTCGCAAGGTCGACGGACGATCCTAAATAAGGGTTGTTGCGTTGAAGGGCTTAGCAATTCGTCTCATGTAATATACAATATATATATATATATATGTTAATTATTATTATTCTTATTAATTTTCATTTACTGGTGTCCATACACTTTGCAAGATCTTCATCATTATTATTATTATTAGTATAGTATTATAAATAGTGATAACGAAAGCGACAGGTAATATTATATTTTAGTTCTATTCTTGTGAGACACGAGCCTAAACCCTATGAAAAAATAACCCCACCAGAAGATAACCATCAGAAAACCCAATGTAATGCAAGGCGTGACACTATAATAGTCTATTTAAGGTATATGAATTGTGTGTTCATTGGAGCCTTTTACCCAGTCAACGAACGCATAGTGCTGTACCTACCCCCTTTCGATCGGGTCGGGTACAGACCCACACAAAAAAAACAGCTAAATGGCCTGTTTTTGAGCTAAGAAAAAAAGGCCAGTGTTCACCTGATTGTATGTGTTTGCCTGGTTTGATCAGAAAGATATGATTCGAACAGGAAGTAAGTCTTCTTTAATAGTAGCCATGTCGATTTCGACGCCAAATAGACAGCCCTTACAAAGATACTGCTTTGTGTTTCCTCACATAGTTCCTTACTGGGGACGGCGACTTCTAGCCTTACCTCCAAAGATTTGATAAGAGATCGTCAGACATGTGCACTGCGTGCAATACGCACTTGGCCTTGTCCGTACACCACATATCCCAGATCAACCCACATGGGAAGGGATCTGGTGGAGAAGATTCGTGAGTCTACTAAATCATCTACCATTATCCCGTAGATGGCCTAGTGAGAAGCGTCTCCGATTCCTAGACTGGAAGGACATATGGCTTGGATTCAGATCCTGACACGGAGAATCTTTGTATTTCTTTATCATCTTTATTTATCTGTCGATTCTTGCCAGGGACATAAGGTTGAGAATAAAGCAGGGTGGTCCCGACGTGCCCTCGTAGTAATACCAAAGGTTCAAAGCCGAGATATTAGTACAGCAGTTGTTGTATTATATTATAACTATTTCCGTTCCATGAGACGTTGCTTTTCACCGTTATTATTTAATTGATACCACCATGAATACAGCACGTTTCTCTTTCAATAGGGGATAAATGTTAGGAAGGTGCCGGATACAGGATACAGGTACTGGATACAGTCCCCTCCTCTGCAGTCATGTTGCTCTTTCGGGAGCACCCGGCGGGTTCCTCGGGGTTCGGTTCTGGAAAATCGCATACGACTGCGTTGTCCGGCTTAACTTCCCCCGCGTCTGTGACCTCCTGTGCTTATGCTGACGACCTGGCCCTCATAATCAGAGAACATGATGACCGGCTCCTTCAGTATGCGGCGAATTCGGCAATGGCCAACGTCGTGCCGTGCTTCCGCCCCCTGGGACTGAAATTTGCGCCGGCCAAGACTGAGGCGGTGGTGCTCAACGAATAGAAACGTCAGCCGAGCATCGAGTTCACCATAGCCGGCCATAGTTTCAAGCCAACGAAGACGGCCAAGTACTTGGGGGTTATTCTCGACAGCGGCCTTACGGGGGCACCGCACGCAAATTACGCATCCGAGAAGGCGGAGCGAGCCGCCACGGACCTCGCAAGGATCCTCCCACGTACACACAGAGCTATAGACGAGGTCAGAAGGCTGCTGGTCAAGGTGGCGGAAAGCATCGCCGTCTACGCTTCCCCCTTTTCGGGGCACGCTGCCAAGAAGAAGACGACTGCCCAGATGCTCGACAGTCGCCAGACGTCATTTGACTTCAATAGATAGCACAGCCGAGATGCTGTACTATCTATTGAAGTCAAATTACTTCATAAGCACCTCTGTCCCTCCATATTCGTCTGTGCTGATCCCGGTGCATATATGGCATGTAAATTACTGTCTGTGTCTCAACAGATAAAGCAAATAGGTTCGAAGCGCAGTCTCATCGAAGAGTTGCGCTTGGCCTAGTTTGTCCAGTGAACATCATCTACAGAAAATCCCATAACTGATTCTGCGTACCAGACATTTACAAAAACGCTTGCATATCTCCGGTACCAAAGCTAGGAAACCAGTACCAAAGCTGTCAATGATACTACCTCGGGAAAGATCATGAACTGATTGAGCGTAAGGGCAAGACATATTACTGTAGGCCAAACGGTCACAACTAATCCCCGAGCATCCGATTCACTTATAAGAAAGAAAGAAGTTAAACAGACTGTCTCCTATTTTCCTTTAGTGATATTTCATTGTTGACAAATTTCGGCGTAGCTCCAGGTATCAAATACCCTGACTTTAACAGTGCCTTCGAGACCGTGCCCCACCACCTGTTGGTATCGGCGTTGCACTCCAAAAAGGTCGATGAACAGATTATTTAATGGGTTTCATATTCTTGAGAGATTGAGCCTTTTGTGGGTGACACATTCTCAAGACAAGAACGAGTCTGGACAGGTTGCCCACAAGATGACCGTCGTGGGGAGCATCCTGCTCACGAGGTGAATCACATAATTTCCAGCCAGTGAACTGTGTGATTTGCGCAGGTGATGTTAAGCTATTACGAGCGGGTTAAGTACTCAGGTGTTCCAAAAAGCATTGGATTATGTTTCTGAATGAAAAATAAAATAAGTGTGGGGACTTAAAAATACCACAGCCTCGGAGAACAGGCTCTAAGTAAGTTGTATATATGAAAGATATATACTTAGATAAATCAACGACTGCATTCTTATGCGTGTTACCCTTTGAAAAACAAAGTCTAAGGTATGTATAATAACTGCTAGCTTAGACTGTGTATATCACTCTTTACGGATATCATACCTCATTCCACTATTAATGTATACACTCCTAGGCGAAGGGCGATCGAAATGTTCTCTGTGGGGTACAGGGAGAAGGGACGGACAGAACATATCTCAGACGAACAATGAAAAATGAAGATCTAACTGGGAGCAACAATACAAGAAAAGGGTTTGTACTGGAGCCTAGATCATGGCACACCTTCAACATGTAATGAACTTTTAGCCATGGCAGATCACCGATATTGTGGATAATAATATGGTATGCCCTTTATATTACAATTAATAAGAAAACGATTTCCAAAAAAATACATATATATATTTTATATATATATATTATAAATTGAGGCCGGTTAAGCTAACACTGGTCGAAATAATTTGTTTAAATGTTTTGCAAAATATGAACTGATAAAACAATATATTTTTTAACATAAAGTCAACTAGAAACTCAATTTCGATTTGAAAGGCCGGAAGTACCAATTTCCCGTGCTGAAGGGCCTGAGCCAATTTCAATTTGCTATCGGGCAGTATCCAATATTGTGCGTGCATACAAAAGTATTCGCTTCCAATTAGACACCGCATGTGACGTTAATTTTAAAATTGGACCTTGTAGTAGCGAAACAGCATAGGTAGAATTCGTGCAAGTTGGCCTAGTGTCAGGTTGCTTACCACTTGCCGTTGTCAATTTTCGCATCCAGTTAGACGATGAGAAAGGATATAGTAGTTCCCTGAGGCTCATCCACCCCTGCTCGTCAACTGTGAAATTTCCATTATGGTTTTGCAGGGTGGAGGGAAAATCCTAAGCTGCAGTTGTTGTATTAAACGATTGCACCTCGCACCCACTATGTGTATATAATACATCAGCTGCCCATCAACTGGCACAGATCATTAAAGCGCCAGCCTTGGTCCCGAATAGTCGAGATCGTTATTTCTCTGCTGACATCAACGAACTACACCAGCCTTCAGGATGTTTCCTCAAGTTACTGCAGTGACAATCGTAGCGGTTTTGCAACTCGTCTCATGCGGTTTGTAATGAATACGCATAGATGATAGAAAAAGAGGTTTTACCTTGGATGTATATAATATCGTAACCACTACTCAAGGATCGAAGCAGTGTACCCTTCGAACACCACTGAGATCTGACCCCCTCCCCCCGTTAAGCGCCGCTATGTATTGTTTTAGAAATGAACTATTTAATTATTTAAAGCACCCGTTTAGTCATTTTTGATGTACCTCCATAGGGCCGTATACAGGCCTTGTACTACATAAAGAAAGGCTTAGAACGGGGTGTACTTCGCTTACGAAAAACTACAGAAAATAATTATGAGGATTCAAAAAGTAGTGTCAGTTTTTGCCTAGTTTAAGCAGACATCTACAATCCTAACCGGGAATAAATGTTCTTCAATAGCAGTCGTGACAATGTTGCTACCGAAGGTAGCAAGCCCTTACAAATATATCTTTTTAATTGGCCGTGCCCTCATGTATGGCTCTACGGTAAGCTCAGTCTTGCATCCCCTGTATTTATGTCTTCGAATTAGTTGGCCAAATCGTGTCAACGTGTTACATAAAGAGAGGACAACATAATAATAAGTAAAAACATTAACGCTTTTCAGAACAAAATTCTAACCTTACTGCGTTGTGTCAAAGTGGCTGTGACACTAACCTGGCCGAGAAAGTCCTCGAAGCAGTAAGACGCCTCGCATTACATTTGTTTTTCTGATGGTTATCTTCTGGTAGAGTTATTTTTCATAGAGTTTAGGGTCGTGCCTCATAAGAACAAAACTAAAATAATAGCTCATATATGTATATTCAAGAGATGAGACGAACGAATGTGTGCCTAGCGAAATTTGCTTTGTGACGAGTTATGCAATCTCGAAATAATCACTGACTGAAGCGTTCAACATGGTTCAATGTATCGTAACTTGAGGTACGAGTATATCAATAGCACCCTTCCACATGTTAAATATTTGTTCTATCTTCTTATCATATTGCCTGTTTATTGCCGAAAGCAGTTGTACCGTGGACATTAAATGTTGGCGGAAAATCTGCCCGAAAAATTCACTTTATTAGATCACCTGCTTATAGTCTCTCACGTCATATCGCAGTTACGTGTCCACTACTTAACCTCGATAGTCAGTAAATAATTAAAATTATAATAAATACGACCTGATTCATATACAAGGTGATATACTCATAGCGTACTCACTGAGCAACTACGGTGTTATTTTCTCCTGGTTTTCAGTTTGTTGGAGAACCGCACGCTTTCATGGTGCCACAGAACATCTGTCTCAAGGAGAAGTATACATACGATACTTCAACGAAAACCGGTTCGTACGTTCTAACCTTCGAGAACGGAACGGTCTTCCAAAGGTGGGAGTCAATTCTTTTTATTTTATTCCTCCCTTGAACAATCGCGGTTCTGCTGTTTGATTTTATGATAATTGATACGAGAGTCGGGCACAACTGATATGGTTGGATTATGCTCTTACCAGGCAGATAGTTCATAGAATGAAGCAACGCTTTCGCTGAAAGCACTTGACAATATCTTAGAGGAACTGATGAAGTTCGATTCTAGACATGTTGCCCAAGGTATTTTGAATAACACTACTTATTGCTCACTTACATGTTTGTTATACTTTATTAATCCCATCCATAAGTTCTAACATACGTGCAGATTAACCACGCTCTTGAATTCAGCTAGTTAAATTCGAGAAACACGTAGAAGTTTTAGGAGGACGTTCAGAAAGTTTAACCAAACCTGATGAAAGCTAGTATATACCGACTAATCAGATGTTACTTAATTATTCATATCTAATCACTTGTTTCGTATAACAGAAGGAATGTATCAAAGGGTGAGAATGGATGCTTGAAAGACAGTGACGGAAACAAGATTGTCATAGCGCCGATACCTACCGTCTTCTGTGAGTTGGGAGTTGGAGTCATTGGAGTCATCTGTCTTAAAGGTACGTACGTCTTTCGATGGGAGCCATCCTTAATGCAATTCTACTGCTATCTTGATTTCTTAATCTGTGAGTACGTGTATAAGGTACGCGAGTTATGCCTTTAGCGACGTGCGTTTGACAAATCGATGGAAAAGGTCAAAGGTACACAAAGAGATGCATTCTCTGATAGGGTTCTGTCGGACGCCTCACGAGTGGGTACCTATCAATAGGAACTGCGCTTAGAAACCAGGAGAGCTATACTACGCTAATATACACGATCATCGTATGTCTAGGCTGACCCTATAAGATGATATGGAGGAGAGCATATTCGTCCTCAACAGAATGTATATATATATATACATCATATACATACAGTGTAGTCTTAAGATATGAAGCGTAGGACATCGTATATGTTACACGTAAGCGACGCAGCATTACTTGAAAGTCTGATCGTGGCTTGCACTGTACTCAAACGTATGATTCGTTCCACAAGTGGTTCGACCACCATTTAACCCTTTCTATTTTTACTTCCTCTCTCGTGGTTAATGTTCTCCACGACAGACTCGAGCCTGGCCCCTGAAGTGTTCTTCGTTTTTAAGAGATCCGTCATCAATGCGGCATGCATTGACGCTGCTACAAAAGTGTTGAAGAATCATGGATTGGACCTACCCAGGGACGGCGTGGATGGCTGTGGCAAAATGCCTACCACTATAACTATACCTATACCTTTCCCTGGCCGTTAGCTAAGATATTAATCCGTTCACACGAATGGCTAAATGTGTGAAATTATTTCGAAAATATTCACTAGGCCCCGGCTGACATGAGCATAAAAATATTCTATATTGAGTAGTAAAATATATAAGTACAGATTGTGGTACGTCTTTGAATATACGTTGTTGAATTGTGTGTCTCGTATGGTGTAAGTTTAAGCTGTTCCTTTGAAGGTATAAGGAACATGAAGATTATTGACAAACCCGCAAGTGCTTGTATACGGAAGTTCCCATGTTTATTCCCAATTAACGAAACGAATTGCTTGATCCGTAACAGTAATTAAAACAGCATCATGGTTGCTCAAGACGAAATCTTTACTGCGGCTGTCGCAGGAGGCGGTCAGATATATGAATGAGCTCTCATTTGTTTTGATTAAATAAAAAGCTTCGTTTGGATTTGTGTGATTTAAACTATTCGCCGTGATATGCTTAAATGGTTTTAACATCCGTTTGAGGTTACATTGATTGCATGCTATATATGTCTGTTCAATAAGTACATTTGAGAACACATAAATATAGGACTGTTACTTTCAACATCTTTAAAGGCCGGTGCAGTGTTTTGTAGCGACTGCAGAATTTGAAATAGCATCCCGCGAATTTCTAGAATTCTACTCGTCCTGTGTAGATATTAAGTGGGCTTATTGGGTTGTTGGAAAGAGTAGCTTGTTATGCCTATATTACTGTTTCTTCATTAAATATCCTATTTTCAGGTAGAATATGTATGGCACGAACACGACTTACATGTGTCCGTGTTTGCTGTGTATCAACAAATACAGCAAATTGTTTCAAAGCGTGGTCTCATCCCAGAAAAACTGCCTGGGCCTTTCTTCAAAATATAATAGCCGCGCTGTGGTCTAGTTTGTCTAATGAACATTATCCCAGGAAGAGCCCTGACATATACCGGACATGTACAAAACCTTAGGTGTATATCCTGTACAAAAGCCAGGAAAGGAGACAGATCCGGAGAACAAGAGACCTGTTGTTCTTACTATCTTATTCGTGCTTTCATAGACGAATTTCCATACAGGTGAAACTTGTGGTCTACGCAGGCGATGTCAAGCTATTAACGAGTGGGTAAGACTGCAGAGCGGCTAAAATGGACTTGTGGTTAACTCTACGTAAGTGTGGCATTGTGTGCCACCTGGGTATCTAAGAGACCAGGTGTAATTAAAGCCTCGGAGAACAGTCGCTAAATGAGTTATTTAGATGAAATGTATATAGTTAGATACATGAACTATTCTCATCCAGGTTAAACTCTGCAGAGCAAAGTTTATATGTATCTACCAGACGTTCACTGGTATGTATAATAACTGCATACTTCGAGTCACTTGTTAAACAATGGGGGTAGGCACAGGAATTTTTCAGGGTCTCCGTGAGGGTATGCCAGACCTTCCTCAATATATTCTTAATATATGATCTAGAACAAGGTCTTGTATGAATATCTTTAGAATCTAGGGAACAGAAAGACTCTCGGCAGAGAATTTGTTTTATCAGGTAGAGACGTTTTGATATCCAGCTCAACCCTGCACTGGACCGGCCCACATATTTTGAAGTTGTAATGTTTCTAGTGAAGTCGATGCGTTTAAAGATGATTTCCTCCTCTTATAAAAAAAAAGTATAAATATCTTTACGATTCACATTTCATTCCACTTGATGTATACAAGTCAGGTAGGTGCACTGCTGGGCGAACGACGATCGAATTGTTACCTGTGGGGTATTGTTACCTGTGGGGTGTTGTTACCTGTGGATCAGATACAAAGGAAGCTGGGAGATGAAATCGAAAGGGTGTTTGCGAAAAGTTACGCAATCCTGTAGGAGGCTCCCCACAATTTTATCGCTTTTATCGCTATTATAGGAGGCTTCGATGGTGACTCTTTGTGCAATTCCTCCTTTTTCCAGTCTTTTTTGGATCCAGTCTGAATAAAACGTGTAAAACTAGTAATCAAAAACTCACGTTAATCCTTTGAAGAAGGACCTCTCCCGTACAACCTTAAAATATTATATCAAAGAAAGGAGTCTAACGTCCCCAACTTTCTGTTGATATTTGTTTACAGAGTGATTTTGAGGGATGCTGACACACTCCCATTCTTGTACGATGCTGATCAAAATATAGCACCTTATAGCTATATATATATATATATATATGTTTGCCCTAGGATAACGAGCGATCGACTGAATCAAGCAAGAGCCCTCCCAACATCTATTCGGTTCGTTTGCAGAGACCATATCATAGTGATGTCAAGATGAGACAGATCATTACATCTACATATCTCGGACAGTATGTCAGCATTCGCTATGCCACAAACACTCATCCTATTATGGAGATCCTCAATATATTATGGAAAGATCGGGATATTGCCGTGCAGGTGTTAACCTGAGTAGGCCTACCTAGTCATCGCGTTCACCGTTCTAAAAATTCTAACAGGAAACTTTGATGGAGTTCTTACCCTGACCACAATGCCTTCTATCTGCCACACGAGAACCACTGACAGACCAAACTAGAGACTGACAAAAAAAACAACTCAATTTCGACTCATCATGTAGTTATGACACATGGCGATCTGACATGTGCTCTCTGTTCAACCATACACGATTAGTTATCTCGGATGGTACCGAATAGCTTACATCTGTATGAGGGGCAAGCGTTGGTAACTTTCGTCTAGTTCAGCACGAGCGAGAGAGGGCGAATAGAAATGACTTATATTCATCGACGTGAACGTAGTCCATCGAGTTTTGCGAGTGTTAAGCGAACCGGTTGTTGATCTCCCCGTGTCGCGCACTTTGTCATCCCTACAAGAGGAAGCAGTGCCTCGCCGAGAAATGGGAACCATGAAGCCGCTCTCGCAATTAATAACGGTCGGTGTTATATCCATATTGATTCCTGCCTACCAAGGTAAGTTCGATTAACTTAAGGGTTGCGAGCGTTTTATTTCCTTCGTTAGCGTTACATTAACCTCTATCGTGACGGTGCTTTGTCTACGTTGTGAGAAGCGCTACGGCGCTTAGGAATACATAGCTATGAAAAACGGTTTTCGTATCTGTTGTTAATATTGAGTTTCTTCAAATTGTTTGATATTTATTAACAGTTTGATCACTTTACAGCGCAGTTGAACGACAGGGAGGTATGCCGAAGTGGGTGCACTACAGATACCGTCACCCAAGCCTTCCAACCAGTGCGTATTGTATGATGGGTTAATTTACTATATCTAATTAGCTATCTATCCTCGTGCACCTGCTGGTTAGGTTGATAGGCGAACATTTGTCTTTTTTGAGTTGACTCTTGGCCAACATTTAACGTCCGTGGGACGGGCGTCACATTGCTTTATAAGACGGACACCTTGGGCAAAACACCGTCGGGACATCCATGCGGATCGAACCCGTTCACCCACGTGTCTGTACCGAGTCCAAGGCGCACACGAATGCAACACGCCATCGGGCTCGACATTAATCTAACTATTATAGTCACGGGAATACATACGATGTTTCCCTTAGGCTATATCATAGCCATATGGGTGTGTATCACTAACCCAACCTCATGACAAGGTGTATTAGGTCAATGCAATTGAGAAATCATTGTGACGAGACACGAGAACTCAAAGCTTTCATAGCTTAGTCGTGGCAAGCCGAGTGTCGTATGATAACACTTTGTATTTACGAGGAACGATGTTCGCCAAACTATACAATATTATGAACTCATTTTACCTTGTTGAATTCAGCTTAGAAGGCTATATTTTCTATCCCTCTAATCACCAATATCGACTCCTAGGTCAAAGAAGATGTAGCCTACATAAACGTCTACGACAACGTGTGTTACGAAGGTGACGCAATACGTGTCGGTAACCAAATCAGAGTCTCTACCAGAACCGCTGGCGAGTAAGTTTGCCTCATGACTTTATACAAATAGTATTATTAGTGTTATTACTGCTACCAATATCAGTATTATTATTATTATGGGTATTAAGGAGAATAAACAGAATGCAATGAGCTAGGGTTAGCCGCTTTCGATGTGGGCTTTCTACTTGATAGCGAAGAGTTTCGCATCGCATTTACATCAGTCGACTATACTCGACAGGTTCATCTATAACAAGAATGCCGGTGGCTGTTATGTGCGTCAGGATAATGGCCAGGTGCTGGCAGTCGGGAGATTTGCATCCTGCAATGGCGACACAATTTTTGCTGCATTTGAATGCGAGAATGGTGGGAAGTTATAATAATTGCCAATTCGCTGTCGATCTAGACATGAAAGTCACAAACAAAATATATATATATATAACTTCCTTTATTTAACCACATATGGTAAATAGGTATGTGTCACAAATATCCATTTAGCAGTGCGCCTATCATAGCCTCATATAATTTGCGTTCTTTTTTTTCGTTGGCGGCTGGCCGCAGCTCATTCATCCCTTAAACACTTCTTAGAGCTTATCCATATGACATTACTCTAGAAATGTCGAGTGCAAAAATCTACAGCTCCCTGAGACCACTGCAGCATTTGACCCTGAAATATGGTCCATCTATCCAAGCGGTGTCCCTAGGCAACAGACGATTATCAGGGCCAGTTAATTTAAGATAATCTTCATTCGCGTTTGCGAGTTCACACAAGGTAAGGCCATCAGCCCCCATGGATATTTTTAAGTTTTGAACTTGGGGCAAAACGGGAACTTCTGTTGGAAGTCCTCACGACACATATAGATGGAAATGAGGCTAAATATAGATACACGAGCATTTATCCTCCATGAGTTGTGCAACAATCAGGTGCTCAGAGTGCTGGTGGGAACAGATAGTTTATCGCGATTTGGTGATCGCGTGCTAACGACGAAGCTCCCGCCAGCCTCTCCGCCGTTACGTTTTGCGCTTTGAAAGTGTTGTCGTGCACCCCGCGCTTCTGTGCTGGGTGGGAGGGTGATGCTTCCAGACGACGTGCCGCCCTTGAAGAGGGCGAGGCCTGGCACGGCCGATGATGTCGCTGTCGTTGGGAATGACGACGCGAGGGAGAACGCTGCGCCGTTCACGGAGCAGCGGACGAAGGACGCCAAGCGTCGCGCGGGCCGTGAGGCGCGCGCACTGGAAGCCCTCCGGGCAGGCCTCAACGCGAGGTCCCACGGATTGTTTAAGGTGACTGTCCGTGGCAGGGCGGTCGGGGCCGGCGGGCCTTCCCCCGCCTTCGAGCAGGGCCAGATGCTCGCCCTTTTTAGGAGCGCGCATGAGGCTCTCCCGGGTTGCACCCCGGCCGGTGGAGCCGACGGGCTCATCATTTGGGCGCCGACCCTTGAGCTCGCCCGCAAGGCGTTGACGCTGACGACCCTCGGGGGCGTTCCGGTGACCGCTCATTGCTCGGCCCTCTCATGCACCAAGGCCCGCACCACGAACGTCTGCGCGGCTTTCACCGATGCCGAGATCCTGGCTGAACTCTCACCTCTCGGCGTCACCTCCGCCCGCCGTCTACCCGCCGCGCCCGGCCCAGCTCGTCGATCGCCTCGGCCCGTCCTGCTCACGTTCAGCGGGCCGCCTCCTGCCTCGGTGTTCCTCGGCTACCGGTCCCATCCGGTCGTGCTCGAGCCTGACCGGCCACCACTCTGCTTCAACTGCTGCCGGACGGGCCACATCGCGGCCCGGTGCTCCTTGCCTAGGGCTTGCAGCAATTGCGGTGATGCCGGCCACCTCGCCGCCTCTTGCGCCCGTCCTGCCCGCTGCGTCAACTGCAAGGGTGCCCATCGCTCGGGCTCGCCGTCGTGACCTCAGGCGGCCTACCTCCGCGAGCGTCAGCGGCTCGTGACTGAGGCCAGGGTGCTCGAACAGGTGAAGGACACCTCACCCCTAGCGTCCATTATGCCAATCGAGGCCCCGGTGTCGACCCAGGCGCCAGCCCGCTCGTACGCTGCGGCGGTTCGGGGTATTGTGGTCCCCTCCGACGGTGCTCAGGTCCCCATGGTCCTGCTGCCCAACCCGAGGCCGATCCCCGCCCCGTCCCGCCGCCGCGCCCCTCGTCGGCCTGCTCCTCGTCGGCCTGCCCCTTGTCGGCTTGCCCCCCGTCGATCTGCCCCCCGTCGATCTGCCCCCCGTCGACCCGCCCCTCGTCGACCTGCCCGCGCGGAGTCTCGGCACCCCACGGCCGCGCCAGCGGTGCCAGGTATCGTCGCAGTCCCTCGCTGAAGTCTTGGCCCCTCTCCTCCAGCTTCAGCGCCAGCTCGCCCCCCTCCTAGCCGCTCTCAAGCCCCCCCGTTCTTCATGAACCCAGACCCCACCGCCCCAGCCCGAGACGCCACCCCAGCCCGTCGTGCCGCTTCAGCCCAAGACGCCACAGGCCCCCCGCGTGTCCCGTGCCCGCATTGCGAGGGCAGATTCTCCCGACGCGGCCTCAATAGGCACATAACGGTGCGGCACCCGGAGGTCCGTTCGATGCCTCAGCCGAGTCCAGCGCCCCAACCGCTCGAGCTGCGGCTACAGGCGGCCATGCGTGAGGCCCGCGTCTTCAGTATTGTCCCAAAGGCTACGCGTTCCCTAGTCGCCGTGGCCCTCACAGACGTGCTCCGGGGCGTTCATACCAATAACGACGTCTCCTCCTGGGAAGCGCTCCTGGCTTTCGCCCGAGTGGTCTTGCAGATGCCGGACAAAGGCGACACCTCCCGCTCCCTCCCAGCCGTGATTCGGGGGAATCTAGCGGCCTTCCGCGCCGGGGCGCGCTTGGAGTACCGCTTGCGTCGTCACCTCGCTCGCGGCCCTCGTCCCCCGCCCACGGATACGGGCCAGACGGCTGCGCGTATAGCCTCCCAAAAACTCTCCGAGGGTGACATCTCTGGTGCCGCCCGGGCCCTGTGCTCTACCGACTCGGCCACGGACTCGGCTGAGGCTCTCGACGCCCTCAGGGCGAAGCACCCCCCTGCCCCTCCTGATTACGCCTTCCCCGACCGTCCCCCACAGGTCGACATTGCCCCAACATCACCTGATGAGGTTTTTGCGGCCGTTTCCTCTTTCCCCCCGAGCTCGTCAGCCGGCCCCGATGGCCTTCGGCCGCGTCATCTCAGGGACCTGCTTTCTCCGGCACTCGGAGCCGTCGCCACTGCCCTCGCTAAGGCCCTCGCTAAGGTGGTCGACTGCATGCGGGCCGGCACGGTTCCATCGGCGCTACGGCCAATACTCTTCGGCGCGCGCCTCATCGCCCTCAAGAAAAAGGATGGGTCGATACGGCCTATCGCCTGCTCCAGCACGATTCGTCGCCTGGCTGCTAAGATCGCCTGGGTCAACGAGAGGGACACGGTCGTGACTCTGCTCGGCCCAACCCAGTTAGGCTGCGGCCAGGCGTCTGGGACGGAGATCGCTGCTCACGCGGCTCGCGCCTTCATCCACGCTCATCCAGACGCGGCCCTGGTCAAGCTTGATTTTCGCAATGCCTTCAACACGGTCCGCCGAGATCTCGTCCTGCGAGAGGTTGCTGAGCACGTCCCTGGGCTCTTCCCTCTGGTTGACCTGGCCTATCGTAGCCCCTCCCATCTGATTATGGACAACGCCGTCATCAGCTCAGAGTGCGGGGTCCAGCAGGGGGACCCGCTGGGCCCAGCCCTCTTCTGCCTGGCCCTCCGGCCCCTCGCGGTGTCCCTCCAGTCACGTCTGCGGCTGTGGTACATGGACGACGGAACGTTGGCGGGTGATCCGGCGACCGTCGTCTCCGACGTTCAGCGAGTACTCGACTACGAGGGGCGCAGCGGCCTTGCCCTCAACCCCACGAAGTGCGAGATCTTCTCTTTGGAAGCGCAGCCCGACCTCCAGCGGTTGCTCCCAGGATGCCGTCTCACCCAGAGGTTGTCCCTCGAGCTCGTCGGCTCCCCTCTTACGGACGAGGCAATCCGGCCGCTATTGGACCGTTGCCTCGAGAGGACGGCCGTGATGCTCGACCGACTGCCCCTGTTATCGGCTCACCAGGGGCTGTTCCTCCTCCGGTCCTGTTTCTCGGCGGCACGCATGCAGCACTTGCTTAGGACATGCCCGGCCGGCACTGAGGCTTCAGCCCTTCACGAGTATGACGAGTTGGTGTTGGACGCCCTGACCACGATCTTGAACCTCCAGCTTCCGCCGGAAGCGGCGTCGCAGGCTACCCTTCCGGTCCGCTTCGGTGGCCTCGGCATCCTCAGTGTACGCCGCTTGGCTGACGTTTGCTACGCCGCGTCGCTTACGGCGGTTGCCGACATGGTTGCTACAGTCCTCCCCCCCGAAGCGCTCGCCCACTTCTCCGCTTCCCGGGAGGCTGCCCTCGACCAGACGGGCGTCCGCGCTCGGGTCCCTCCGGACAAACAGAGCAAGCAGCGGGTATGGTCCGATGCCCTGCACCAGGAGCTGCGGGACTCCCTCCTGGCCTCTGCGCCACACGTTGCTGACCAAGCTCGCCTCCGGGCTGTCGACAGGCCGGTGCGGGGGCGTGGCTCCACGCGCTGCCCTCCTCGTCCCTCGGTACGGCTCTCGACGATCGCTCCCTCCGCTTCTGTGTGGGCCTCCGCCTCGGGGCCCCTGTCGTTGCGGCCCACAGCTGCGAGCGTTGCGGGGACCCCGTCGCCACGAATGGCCATCACGGTCTCTCGTGCGAACGCAGCGCCGGTCGCCATCCGCGACACACGATGCTTAATGACACGCTCGTGAGGGCCCTCCACTCCGCCGGTATCCCTTGCACAAGGGAGCCACAGGGCCTCGACACCTCTGACGGGCGCCGCCCTGACGGCCTCACCCTTATCCCCTTCCATCGAGGCCAGCACCTGGTTTGGGACGGCACTGTGGTTGACACCCTAGCACCTTCTTATGTCAACCACTGTGCAACCATCCCCGGTTACGCAGTAGCGCGTGCGGAGCGGGCAAAGCTGAGGAAGTACGCCGCACTCCAAGCAACGCACCTGTTTTCCCCCCTTGCCTTTGAGACCCTGGGCGGGCACGGCCCTCTCACTGCGAACTTCCTCGAGGGGGTCTACCACAGGTTGATCCGCGCCACCGGAGACAAGCGCGCTGGCTCTTTCCTCCTGCAGCGCCTGTCCCTCGCTGTGCAGAGAGGCAATGCCATCACCTTCCTCGGGACGTTGTCGTCCTCACCCCCCCCCACCCCCATAATCCCTAGAAATTCCGACCTATTGTAACGTTTAATATATTATAATAAATATGTTGGTCCGATAGTTTATATCGAACAAAAAATTAGGAATTATAGTTCATATACATAGATTAATATGTGTTTTCTTCATGTGGTGATATTCCATTTGCTTTCCTAAGATGTCATTAGAGCTGCGTACCTGGTTATGAATCCCGACAAAATATCGAGATTCTGCATAAACAGGGTGGGTCAGGAAATTCGCGATCGGAATATGGGCGATATCAATGTCGATAAGGTGCGCGCTTGCGCCAAGCTATAATTCCGATGTATCGAACACAACGAGGTCGCTTGTGGTTGAACGGGTAGCAATCGACGTCAAGTCCTGTCGGTGACCACCTGGACCCATTGACTAAATGCTGAATAAAACATGACACTGTGAACCGATGGAAGCGCACATGCTCATGCCTATTTTATGATAGGTTACTATGAAACTAGTGGTTCCGACTCAACCAGCTCACAGATAACTATTATGTATAGAGAGAAAGCTATTGGGATGGTAAATGATTTCAAGTTTACATTATTTTTATTATTTCTTCATTGTCGCTATCACTATCGCCGCGATTATGATCATACGGCGCAGGATCAATTACCTTCAAGACTTCCGATTTTAACGCTCATTCCAAATTTCAACTGTATCGAGCGATATCTTCATCTTTCATTGATCCGTAAGAGAGAAGTATCAAGTAGCTTTCGTCGATTATTAAGGAGATCAAGATGGAAAAATAACGAACGCTCATGAATGGTTTAGCTAAGCGTGGATGCTAAGCGTGGATGTGCAAGTCTTGCGTAAAATTTGAAAATGTAAATGTGTGGAGGGAATCGAAGTCAACCATCGTTCCATAATACAATTATTCCCCGAATGAGTGCACTACTAGAGCGAGAGAGAGAGAAAGAGAGAGAGAGAGAGAGAGAGCAGTTTACTTTCGATTTATCAAACACAATGTAAATATTCTATAATTGGGGACAGAGTCTCAGGCCGAGTCTGTTATACTACAGAGTGTTCTTAAATATCCTGGTGACGAATGATTGAGCCTACCGGTCTCCGGAGAAGATAATATTTAAAGACTTTTCGTCGGAGTATCACGACGACAAAGCACAGCCCCATACTTCGGCTTTTATTTGCGTTGATGGACACTGTACAAACACCCACTTTGACACATACAGACACTGCTGCTAATATCGAATACGAAATCTCTTAAACTCAATGGATTTCATATCCCAAGAGCCGCGTTCATCCTATCTGACATCGGGCGACATCTTCGCCCTGCAAAAAAAAAAAGAAAAAATAACATGCAATTAATAACGAGTGTCGTTGAAATGTTATGTGTTATTAAAGGAAATCAAACGAAAATCTAATAAAAAATAAAACCAGCTTGAAGTGATACCGAGAATCGAGACGAGGAAATGCTCCGATGATGGGCAGACATGCGGCATATCAATGTGCCAACACAGAGCAGCCGCAGCAGCCACAGCAAGAGCTGCTAAGGTCACATAAAAGGCAAATATGAACGAATAAGCAAATATGAATCATATCGTTTCCTCGCATCTTGTGTTTTCTTTTCTATGACTTATTCTCATGCTTGTGTCGTACTCAAGATCGTCTTGGGAACGTGCATTTGGTGATTAGCAGCGAAAAAAAAGCAGCGAATCTTTTTTCTCGTTCACGCTGAATACTTGACAAGTCGCGACACTTTCCACGAACCACCCTTTCGTGCCGATAACAGTAGGAGCAATGCACAGAAAAACGCCGTTGACTGCCAATGTATTCCTCGCAAGTTAATGACTTGTGTCAATCAATGACAGCCTCAGCGCTATAGGGGCATTGCAGCTAACGCGGTAACTTTCTATTGATTTTAGTATTATTGCACTTCGTCTTCTATTTATGTTATGATTGAAATTAGTTTCAACTGATGGGTGGATAACTTTTTCCACTCAACTAGCAGTGGAGTAATTTCCAGTGCACGTTATTGTTATCGCCGAAATATTAACTAGCTCTTAGACTATCACATCTCCCCCCGTGTGAATGATATAAGCCTAATCATTTTAATTGGGCCTTCTATTTCTGATCACCTGATTGGAAGGATAGACTGATTCTGTTTGTACAATATTAACTCAATATAGATTTAGTTTATTTAGAATATACATATAATATGGTGTATATTATAATATAAACCAGTTTTGGAGATGGATAATTACCTATCTCTACTGATTTTAAACAAATAATTTATGTCTGATTTTAAACAAATCATTTATGTCTAATTTAAAACAAATCGTAGCAAACTAGTTTTGTATGTTCACACTTTGTGATGTTTAGATAAGGCCAACAGCCTTTCGTTGGAAATCGTTGGATTTATGGTAATAGAAAGGGTATAGGCACCGCATTGTTATGGACCACCAATACCGGTGATGCCGCTAGTGGGAAAAGTGGATCTGGACTCCAGTGCAAACGCCTTTCCGGTATTGCTCCCAGTTAGATCAGACATATCTGCATTTCTTCAGGCTTCACTTACACCTGCTTTCTTAGGTACCCAGGTGCCACGCTATGCCACACTGATATATATATATATATAAGTACCGGACATGTACAAAACCGCTATACTTGCGGTTTTCAGCGTATTAGCATATCAGCATATCACGGTGCATAGTTTAAATCACACAAAAACAAACGAAGCTTTTTATTTAATCAAAAAGCTCATTCATATATCTGACCGCCTCCTGCGACAGCCGCAGTAAAGATTTCGTCTTGAGCAACCATTATGCAGTTTTAATTACTGTAACGGATCAAGCAATTCGCTTCGTTAGTTGGTAATAAACATGGGAACTCACGTATACAAGCACTTGCGGGTTGGTCAATAATCTTTATGTTCCTGATGCCTTCAAAGAAACACCTTAAACTTACGACATACGAGACACACAATTCAACAACAATCGAATACCAGATACACAATTTTTATTCCCTTTTTGAAATGGAAGACGTTCCACATCGCACCCTGTACTTATATATTTTACTACTCAGTATAGAATCCTTTTATGCTCATGTTAGCCGGGGCCTAGTGAATATTTTCGAAATAATTTCAAATATTTAGCCATTCATGTTGAACGGATTAATATCTTCGCTAAATACAAGGGCCAGGCGCAGGTAAAATGTTACCACAGCGATCCACGCCGTCCCTGGGTAGGTTAAATCCAAGATCCTTCAACGCTACTGTGGCAGCGTCGATGCATTTCGCAATGATGCCGGGTCGCTTAAAAACGAAGAACACTTCAGGGGTCAGGCTCAAGTCTGTCGAAGAGAACATTAACCACGTGAGAGGAAGTAAACAAAGAAAGAGTTAAATGGTGGCCGAAGCACTTGTGGACTTGTGGAACACTTGTGGAACGAACCATACTCGCGTATCTTGTACACGTGCTCACAGATTACGATATCAAGATAGCAGTAGAATTGTATTAAAGATGGCTCCCATTGAAAGATGTAAGTACCTTTAAAACAAGTGACTCCAATGACTCCCGATCCCAGCGGACATGATTCAAATGGTATCGGTGACACGACAATCGTGTTTCCGTCGCTGTCTTTCAAGCATTCACCATCCCATAATATATTTCTTCTGTTATACAAAACAAGTGGTTAGATATGAATAATTAAGTAACATCTCAATAGTCGGGATATACTAGCTTTCATAAGGTTTGGTTAATCATTTTGAGCGTCCTTCCAAAACCTGTGCGTGTTTCTCGAATTTAACTAGCTGGGTTCAAAAGTGCGGTTAATCTGCACGTATGTTAGAACTTTCCAATGGGTTTAATAAAGTATCACAAACATGTAAATGAGCAATAAGTAATGTTATTCAAAACGCCTTGGGCAACATGTTTAGAATCGAACTTCATCAGTTCCTCTAAGATATTGTCAAGTGCTTTCAGCGAGAAGCGTTGCTTCATTCTATAAGCTATCTGCCTGGTAAGAGCATAATCTAACAGTATCAGTTGTGCCCGACTCTCGTATCAATTATCATAAAATCAGAGGTACTGGCAGAACCGCGATGGTTCAAGGGAGGAATAAAATAAAAAAAATTGACTCCCACCTTTGGAAGACCGTTCCGTTCTCGAAGGCTAGAACGTACGAACCGGTTCTCGTTGAAGTATCGAATGAAAGCATCTCGTTGAGACAGATATTCTGTGGCACCATATAAGAGTATGGTTTTCCAAGAAGCTGGAACCCATGAGGAAATAGCACCGTATTCGTTCAATGAATACGCTATGAGTCTATAACCCTGTATATGAATCAAGTTGTATTTAATATAATTTTAATTATCTATTGAATGTCGAGGTTAAGTAGCGGGTACGTAACTACAGTATCACGTGAGAAACTATAAGCAGGTGATCTAATAAAGTGAATTTTTCAGGCGGATTCTCAGCCAACATTCAATGTCCACGGCACAACTGCTTTTGGTAATAAACAGGCAACCGGCAATCTCTAAGCCCGCATCCCAATAAGAGTGGTGGCTGGCATCATATATATCACCAGCAATTACCCACCATGCTATATCAAAGCATCGCAACAATATGTTAAGAAAGTAGAATGAATACCTAACATGTGAATGGGTGTGATTTATATGCTCGTACCTCAAGTTACGATAAATTAAACCATGAACCAAATGAACCATGTTCAGTCAGTGATTATTTCGAGATTCTATATCTCGAAATCATCATGTTATTGTTTCCCCAAGGGCACCCTCCAGCTGACATCCATCGACAATTACTGAACGCGTACGGCAGGTCTGCCTTATGCCAGAGAACGGTGCAACGTTGGTGCTAGCGATTTGACAGTGGAAATTTGTACTCCGATGACCACCGAGGCCGGGACCAGAAATCAGGTACGACAAGGGACGAACGGATTGACAGAATCAAGGCAGCTTTTGAGCAAACTAGAGTTTGGTCCACGAAGTCTTTGTCGGCTGAAACTGGGATTCCTCAGGTGACGTGTTATAGAATTATCACCAATATACTGAAGATGAAGAAAATCAATGCAAAATGAGTTCCCCATGCACTGACTGCTGAGCAGATGAAAATGCGTGTGGAGTGTTCGATATCTAATTTGAAGACTTGTACGCAACAAACCAGTCGCGTAGAACACAGGGTGTCGATAGACGAGACATGGGTTAGCCTGCATAGACCTCCTGAGAAGGACCAAGCAAAACAGTGGCTCCGATAAGATGAAGCGACAATGTCTGTGGCTGTGCTAGATGGATTCGACGAAAGGTGATGATAATGCTCGCCCTGGATATCAAGGGCGTTTACTATAAAGAAATATTAGCCGCAAAAGAAAAACTCAATGCTCCCCGATATCTCGACTTCTGCAAGAGATTGATAAACAAATGGCGTGGGGATCGACAGCACAGAGTGTGGTTACTCGACGACAATGCAAAACCTCACCGCACTGCTGAAATTACGGCCTGGATGGAGGGGAATAATATTGAGCGATGGCTTCAACCCCCATATTCTCCTGATTTATAAACTTTTCGGGCTGATGCACAGCGAACATTTAACGTCATGCCAAAATATCTTTGTTCTAACTCATTTAGTTTAAAAGTTATTGGCATTTAAAGAAGCGATAGTTCGAATGAAATGCCCTGATATTTTAGTTCTGTGAGGCACGACCCTTAACCCTATGAGAATATAACCCGACCAGAAGATAACCATCGGAAAACCAAATGTAATGCAAGGCGTCTTACTTGTCCGACGATCTGCTCTAACCGCTTTTTGTCACAGTCACTTTGACACAACGCAGTAAGGTTACAATTTGGTTCTGAAATGCATTAATGTTTTTACTTATTTTTATGTTGTCCTCTCGTTATGTAACACGTTGACACGATTTGGCCAACTAATTAGAAGACATAAATCGGTCAAGCTTTATTGGTTTATAAAAGGAAATGGAATTTCACAACGCGTAAGATATCTTATATGTCATCACGCAGCTGGACTCGAACCTTCGGCCTCTGGCTTTTTGCAGCCAGAGGTTTAGCCGTCCAAGCCACCGCGCTGACATTCAAGCGTGTGCTTGCCGTAGAGTCATACATGAGCGGCACTATATATTTATCTAACTTCCCCAGAGGCAAAAATTTATTCCCAGTTAGGATTGTAGATTTAAACTAGGCAAAAACTGACACTATTTGAATCCTCATATTCTTTTCTGTAGTTTTTCTTAACCTAAATAAACCCCGTTTTTAGCCTTTTTTTGATGCAGAACAAGGTCTGTATAGGGCGCTATGGAGAGCGGAGAGGTATACCACTGTATACTTGCACACTAATGAGCTGGCTTCAATGAATACACACTTCAAATAGATAGACGATGTATATTCGACTGTTACTTTAAATATCACACATTTTTGTTATCACATATCACTACTCTTTATCATATATTGTATCATTACTATTTGTATCGAAGACCGTCATCTCTTGGCCGTTGCGTTTATTATTGGCGGTAGGTATTAACACACCCATAGTACATAATGATTGCTGGACATACATTATAAAACGCACACAAGAAAGAGGTTTGATGGAGTGGATGGCGGAATACCGCCGAGGCATAAACGTCTACAAAATTCAAATTGAGGCGGCGTCACTTCGGCAGTAAACTAAATGAGGGCGGATCAAGGACTGACAAATACAAGCTCGTCATACATCAAAAATGACAAAACGGGGTGCTTTAAATGATTAAATAGTTCATTTCTAAGGCAATACATAGCGGCGCTTAACGGGGGTCGGATCTCAGTGGTGTTCGCACACACACACATCTATATGTGCATCTGTGCGTATTCATTACATACCGCATGAGACGAGTTGCAAAACCGCCACGATTGTCACTGCAGCAACTTGAGGAAACATCCTGAAGGCTGGCGCAGTTCGTTGAGATCAGCAGAGAAATAACGATCTCGACCATTCAGGACCAAGGCTGGCGCTATAATGATGTGCGTCTGTAGGTGCTAGGTGCAGTCGTTTATTGCAACAACTGCTGCTTAGGATTTCCCCTTGACCCTGCAAAACCATAATGGAAATTTCACAGTTGACGAACAGGGGTGGATGAGCCTCAGGGAACGACTATATCCTTTCCCATCGTCCAACTGGATGTGAAAATTGACAACGGCAAGTGGTAAGCAACCTGACACTAGGCCAACTTGCACGAATTCTACCTATGCTGTTTTGCTACTGCAAGGTCCAAATTTGAAATGAACGTCGCATGTGGTGTCTAAATGGAAGCGAATACTCTATTGTTGTCACGCGTAATATTGGATACTGCTGCATAGCAAGTTGACATTGCCTCAGGCCCTTCAGCACGGAAAAGTGGCACTTCGGGCATTTCAAATCAAAATTGAGTTTTTAGTTTACTTTATGATAGGAAATATATTGTTTTATCAGTTCACACTTTGCGAATATTTAGACAAAGTTTTACGACCAGTTTAGCTTAACCGGCCTCAATTTGGAATATATATATATATATATATATATATTTATTTTTATTAATTGAAGTGTAAAAGGCTTACCATATTATTATCCGCAATATCGGTGATCTGCCATGGCTAAAAGTTCATTACATGTTGAAGGTGTGCCATGAATTAGGCTCCAGTACAAACCCGTTTCTTGTATTGTTGCTCCCAGTTAGATCTTCATTTCTCATTGTTCGTCTGAGATATTTTCTCTCTGTTCCTTCTCCCTTTACCCCACAGAGAACATTTCGATCGCCCTTCGCCTAGGAGTGTATACATTAATAGTGGAATGAGGTATGATATCCGTAAAGAGTGATATACACAGTCCAAGTTAGCAGTTATTATACATACCAGTGGACGTCTAGCAGACACATGTAAACTTTGCTTTTCGAAGCGTAACGTGCATAAGATATGCAATCGTTTATATATTTAACTATTATATATATATCTCTCCTATATACAACTTACTTAGAGCCTGTTCTCCGACGCTGCAATTACATGTGGTATTTTCAAGTCCCCACACTTACTTAGCCGTAAGTCCATTTTGGTAGTCCATTCAGAAACATAATCCAATGCTTTTTGGAACACCTAAATTACTTAACCCGCTCGTAATAGCTTGACACCGCCTGCATAAATCTCAAAGTTGACTGGTCTGGAAATTCGTCTATGAACAGCACGAACAAGATTCTCCCTAGAACAGTAACCCTGTCGACGTTCATTATTGTTTTAAGAATATGTGTGTATATATATATGAGTGTATTCACTACGTACCACATGAGACGAGTTGCAAAAACGCTACGATTGTCACTGCAGCAACTTGAGAAAACATCCTGAATTCTGGCGAAGTTCGTTGAGATCAGCAGAGAAAAGACGATCTCGACTATTCTGGACCAAGGCTAGCGCTATAATGATGTGCGTCAGCTAATGGGAAGGTTATATATTCTGTGGATCGTAGCTGCAGTCATTGAACCTAACAAGCGTGGTCTAGATGTTTTTCTCGACACTGCGGAATGCTAACTGAAATTTCACAGCTGGCGTACAGGCGGAGGATAAGATCTAGGTTGCTACACTAAATCGATACTCGTATATGCAACTGTATCGAGTAATCGCGAAGTGGTGAACAGCTTGAAGTTTGTTCAACTTGCATCATTCCAGTTTTGCTATTTCGCTATTGCGGGGAATAAATTAGAAATTGATGTCACATGTGGTGTCGAATTGAGAACAACTACGTTTGTATCCAATTGCAATACAGGACTAGGTAAGTGGCACTGCTGGATCCTCTTATGTACTTCTGAAATCATCGAGGTAACTGGATAATTATAGAATTGTGGATGTAAGTGAACTGTGAGGGCCAGTGAATTTTTCCTTTGGCACAAATCCTTGATCACTGTCAAGACAGATCGAGAACAACATGTAACTCTTGGAATCAATAATTAAGCACATCATGGAATTAAATTCTACGATGTGCTTTTCACCAGAATGTGGCTGCAAACAAATTAGTGATTAGTATGTATGCGAAAGTGACAGCATAGCTAATCAAGTACTTACATCAATACACCTGTGATCTATTTCACCAAATAGTCAATTCAAAATATTCAAAATGCAACTTTACCCCTGAATCTTCTTCAAATGTCTTACCCCAAACTCCGCCTCCGCCACCGCGGACACACCCTTTCGCCCATAAAGGATGCATGGTGTTGCTGCTGGTTACAGTAGTGGTGCTTTGCAGCGACAGGCATCCACATAGCCACCCACTTCGCTCACCCCAATGCTACTGCTGATATCGCTGTCTGGCTATTCTCGTTCCACCATCTAGCAGCGATAACCACCCATCTATCGCCCCGTGTTATCGCCTGCACCATCGTTGAGAAGACCCTTGTTTCTAATTTGGAGTCCCACTTAGTCACGAATAATCTTCTCGACACTACATAGGATGCGTTTATTGCACATCGTTTAACTCGCATACAGTTACTGGAGATGATCCAGGAGTGGTCAATGTATGTCAAAAACGGTAACGAAATATTCTCAATATATATATATATATATATATATATATAAGTATAAGATAAAAAGCGCATTTAACTGCGTGAATCGTGATCTCTTGATAAAGAAAATTACTGCGTTGGGAATTCATGTGATTATGCTAAGATGATTCAGATCGTATTTGGCTGATCGTATGTATAGGGTTCGGATTACAATGATCTCAGTCAATCTCATCCCATACCTTCTGATTGTCCTCAGGGTGACTGAGCCTCTCCTTTATTGTTTGCAATCTTTGCTCTGTAAAACAGCTGGTGCATGTTGATAATTTGACAATTTCCTGCCCTGTAAACATCTCTAACACGTATGACCTCCATTAGGCGGCTATTCATTTAGTTCCCGGATAAATGCGAGGAGAATAGGATGTCGCTGTCAACACTCAAGTGTGTCATACTTGTGAGTGGTCTTTCCCCATATGACTTTATTATTGACAACACAACACTTTCCTGTGTTAGTTTAGATGTGACCTTGTTTTACATGTTACCGCCGTGCTTGAATTTTGTCATCACATCACACGATTACTCAAGTCTGCTAACATTTTCATACATGTGACCTCCCGTTACTCTATTGCTAAAGATCCTGATGTGTATATAAGGTTGTAATACAAACAGCGTGTGCTATCAGAAATAAAGTGACTCTTCATAAAAGTGACTCTGAGTATGCAGTTATTATGAATACCAGCGAACGTCTCGTAGGAACATGTAAACTTTTTTCTGCATGTTTAGTTAACCTGGATGAGAATTGTTCATGTATCTAACGATATATATATATTATATATATATATATATATATATATATATATATATATAATATTTCGTCTAAATAACTGATAAGCGACTGTTCTCCGAGGCTTTAATTACACCTGGTCTCTTAGATACCCAGGTGCCTTATGCCACACTTACGTGGAGTTAACCATAAGTCCATTTTAGCAGCTCTGCAGTTTTACCCGCTCGCTAATAGCTTGACATCGCCTGCGTAGATCACAAGTCTCACGTGTATGGAAATTCGTCTATGAAAGCACAAACAAGATAGTAAGAGCAACAGGTCTCTTATTCTTCGGATCTGCAGCCTTTCCTGGCTTTTATACAGGATATATACCTGAGGTTTTGTACATGTCCGGTATATGTCAGGGGACTTCTTGGGATAATGTTCATTAGACAAACTAGACCACCGCGCAGCTATTAAATTTTGAAGAAAAGCTCAGGCAGTTCTTCTGGGACGAGACCACGCTTTGAACAAATTTGCCATATTTGTTGATACACAGCAAACACGGACACATGTAAGTCGTATTCGTGCCATACATATTCTACTTGAAAATAGGATATTTAATGAAGAAACAGTAAATATAGGCATAGCAAGCTACTCTTTCCAACAACCCATTAAGCCCACTTAATATCTACACAGGACGAGTAAAATTTTATAAATTCGCGATATGCTATCTCAAATGCTGCAGCCGCTATAAAACACTGCACCGACCTTTAAAGATGTTGAAAGTAACAGTCTTATATTTACGTGTTCTCAAATGTGCTTATAGAACAGGCATGCGATACATATATAGCATGCAATCAATGTAGTCTCAAACGGATGTTAAAGCCTTTTAAGCATATCACGGTGCATAGCCTAAATCACACAAATACAAACGAAGCTTTTTATTTAATCAAAACAAATGAGAGCTTATTCATATATCTGACCGCCTCCTGCGACAGCCGCAGTAAAGATTTCGTCTTGAGCAACCATGATGCTGTTTTAATTACTGTTACGGATCAAGCAATTCGTTTCGTTAATTGGGAATAAACATGGGAACTCACGTATACAAGCACTTGCTGGTTTGTCAATAATCTTCATGTTCCTGATACCTTTAAAGGAACAGCTTAAACTTACAGCATACGAGACATACAATTTGTATTCCCTTTTTGAAATGGAAGACGTACCACATCACACCCTGTACATAGATATTTGATAACTCAATATAGAATCTTTTTATGCTCATATTAGCCGGGGCCTAGTGAATATTTTCGAAATAATTTCAAATATTTAGCCATTCGTGCTGAACGGATTAATATATTAGCTAACGGCCAGGGAAAGGTAAAATGTTGCCACAGCGATCCACGCCGTCCCTGGGTAGGTTAAATCCAAGATCCTTCAACGCTGCTGTAGCAGCGTCGATGCATTTCGCAAGGACGCCGGGTCGCTTAAAAACGAAGAACACTTCAGGGGTCAGGCTCGAATCTGTCGTGGAGAACATTAACCACGAGAGAGGAAGTAAAAATAGAAAGGGTTAAATGGTGGCCGAACCACTTGTGGACTTGTGGAACTAATCATACTCGCCGTATCTTGTACACGTGCTCACAGATTAAGATATCAAGATAGCAGTAGAATTGCATTAAAGGTGGCTCCCATTGAAAGACGTAAGTACCTTTAAAACAAGTGACTCCAATGACTCCCGATCCCAGCGGACATGATTCAAATGGTATCGGTGACACGACAATCGTGTTTCCGTCGCTGTCTTTCAAGCATTCACCATCCCATAATATATTTCTTCTGTTATACAAAACAAGTGATTAGATATGAATAATTAAGTAACATCTCAATAGTCGGGATATACTAGCTTTCATAAGGTTTGGTTAATCATTTTGAGCGTCCTTCCAAAACTTGTGCGTGTTTCTCGAATTTAACTAGCTGAATTCAAAAGTGCGGTTAATCTGCACGTATGTTAGAACTTTTCAATAGGTTTAATAAAGTATCACAAACATGTAAATGAGCAATAAGTAATGTTATTCAAAACGCCTTGGGCAACATGTTTAGAATCGAACTTCATCAGTTCCTCTAAGGTATTGTTAAGTGCTTTGACCGAAAGCGTTGGTTCATTCTGTGACCTATCTGCCTGGTAATCCAACCATATCAGTTGTGCCCGACTCTCGAATCAATTATCATAAAATCAGAGGTGCTGGCAGAACCGCGATGGTTCAAGAGAAGAATAAAATAAAAAAAATTGACTCCCACCTTTGGAAGACCGTTCCGTTCTGGAAGGTTAGAACGTACGAACCGGTTCTCGTTGAAATATCGAATGAAAGCATCTCGTTGAGACAGATATTCTGTGGCACCATATAAGAGTATGGTTTTCCAAGAATCTGGAACCCAAGAGAAAATAGCACCGTAGTTGCTCAATGAATACGCTATGAGTCTATAACCCTGTATATGAATCAAGTAGTATTTAATATAATTTTAATTATCTATTGACTATCGAGGTTAAGTAGCGGGTACGTAACTACAGTATCACGTGAGAAACTATAAGCAGGTGATCTAATAAAGTGAATTTTTCTGGCAGATTCTCAGCCAACATTCAATGTCCACGGCACAACTGCTTTTGGTAATAAACAGGTAACGGGCAATCTGACAGAGCTTAGCTTAGAATTCTGACCTCAAGTGTTAGTTTTTAAGCCCGCATCCCAATAAGAGTGGTATCTGGCATCATATATGTCACCAGCTATTACCCGCCATGCTATATCAAAGCATTGCAACAATATGATAAGAAGGTAGAACAAATATTTAACATGTGGAAGGGTGCTATTGATATACTCGTACCTCAAGTTACGATAAATTGAACCATGCTGAACGCTTCAGTCAGTGATTATTTCGAGATTGCATATCTCGTCAATAAGCAAATTTGGCTAAGCACACAGTCGTTCATCTCATATCTTGAATTTACGTATTTGAGCTATTATTAGGGAATTTCATTCGAATTGTCGCGCCTTTCGAATGGCACACAGTCCGAATAATGCGACACAATGCGTTCATACCCGGAGTGCGCGCGCGGCAGGATCGTGGCTTCCTTTCGAACACTGAGTGGTTTTAATATGATCAGAAAGATGGACACTGAAGCAAAAAGTGCAAATTCCCCCAAAATCAACGGGAAATCATCATGTTTTGTTTCTCCAAGGGCACCCTCCAGCTGAAATCCATCGACAATTAGTGAATGCGTACGGCAGGTCTGCCTTATGCCAGCGAACGGTGCAACGTTGGTGCTAGCGATTTGACCGTGGAAATTTGGACTCCGATGACCACCAAGGCGGGGACCAGAAATCAGGTGCGACAAGGAGCGAACGGATTGACAGAATCAAGGGAGCTTTTGAGAAGACTAGAGTTTGGTCCACGAAGTCTTTGTCGGCTGAAACTGGGATTCCTCAGGTGACGTGTCATAGAATTATCACCAATATACTGAAGATGAAGAAAATCAATGCAAAATGGGTTCCCCACACACTGACTGCTGAGCAGATGAAAATGCGTGTGGAGTGTTCGATATCTAATTTGAAGACTTATACGCAACAAACCAGTCGCTTAGAACACAGGGTGTCGATAGACGAGACATGAGTTAGCCTGCATAGACCTCCTGAGAAGGACCAAGCAAAACAGTGGCTCCGACAAGATGAAGCGACAGCGTCTGTGGCTGTGCTAGATAGATTACGACGAAAGGTGATGATAATACTCGCCCTGGATATCAAGGGCGTTTGCTATAAAGAAATATTAGCCGCAAAAGAAAAACTCAATGCTCCCCGATATCTCGACTTCTTCAAGAGATTGATAAACAAATGGCGTGGGGATCGACAGCACCGAGTGTGGTTACTCGACGACAATGCAAGACCTCACCGCACTGCTGAAATTACGGCCTGGATGGAGGGGAACAATATTGAGCGATGGCTTCAACCCCCATATTCTCCTGATTTAAGCCCATATGATTATAATTGTTTCCACGAATGAAAAAGGGCAATATATGGGGTTCCATATGCAACCATCGATTTACTCACAAGCAATAGATAACGAAATTATAAACCGAAATGCGAATGGTAAATATTTAGCTATCTCAAAACTCGGTGGAATCGGTGTGTAAATAAAGTTGGAGAGCACCTCTAAGTCATACCAATATATCTTTGTTCTACTCATTTAGTTTAAACGTTATTGGCATTTAAAGAGCCGACAGTTCGAATGAAATGCCCTAATATTTTAGTTCTGTTCTTATGAGGCACGACCCTTAACCCTATGAGAAAATAACCCGACCAGAAGATAACCATCAGAAAACCAAATGTAATGAAAGGCGTCTTACCTGTCCGACTATCTGCTCTAACCGATTTTTGTCACAGTCACTTTGACACAACGCAGTAAGGTTAGAATTTGGTTCTGTAAAGCATTAATGGTTTTACTTATTTTTATATTGTCCTCTCGTTATGTAACAAGTTGACACGATTTGGCCAACTAATTAGAAGACATAAATCGGTCAAGCTTTATTGGTTTATTAAAGGAACTGCAATTTCACAATGCTTAAGTACTCTTATATGTCATCACGCAGCTGGACTCGGACCTTCGGCCTCTGGCTTTTTGCAGCCAGAGGTTTAGCCGTCCAAGCCACCGCGCTGACATGCAAGAATGTGCTTGCCGTATAGTCATACATGAGCGGCACTATATATTTATATATTTATCTAACTTCCCCAGAGGCGTGGAATCACTTATTCAATATGTCTTCAGTCTCCTTAAAATGATATATTTGTTAGGGCTAGACGTTTGGTGGCAAGATTGTCACGACTACTATTGAAGAAAATTTATTCCCAGTTAGGATTGTAGATTTCTGCTTAAACTAGGCAAAAACTGACACCACTATTTGAATCCTCATAATTCTTTTCTGTAGTTTTTCTTAACCTAAATAAACCCCGTTTTTAGCCTTTTTTTTGATGCAGAACAAGGTCTGTATACGGCCCTATGGAGAGCGGAGAGGTATACCACTGTATACTTGCACACTGGTGAGCTGGCTTCAATAAATACACATCTCAAATAGATAGACGATGTATTCGACTGTTACTTTAAATATCACACATTTTTGTTATCACATATCACTACTCTTTATCATATATTTTATCATTACTATTTGTATCGAAGACCGTCATCTCTTGGCCGTTGCGTTTATTATTGGCGGTAGGTATTAACACACCCATAGTACATAATGATTGCTGGACATACATTATAAAACGCACACAAGAAAGGGGTTTGATGGAGTGGATGGCGGAATACCGCCGAGGCATTAAGGTCTAGAAAATTCAAATTTGGGCGGCGTCACTTCGGCAGTAAACTAAATGAGGGCGGATCAAGGACTGACAAATACAAGCTCGTCATACATCAAAAATGACTAACCGGGTGCTTTAAATAACTAAATAGTTCATTTCTAACTCAATACATAGCGGCGCTAAACGGTGGGGGGGGGAAGGTCAGATCTCAGTGGTGTTCGAAGGGTACACTGTTTCGATCCTTGGGTAGTGGTTACGATATTGTATACATCCAAGATACAACCTCTTTTTCCTGTACTATACACCCGCTTGGTCAAATTTCTGCATGACCATTGATGAAATTAAATTATATCTATATGTGTGTCTGTGCGTATTCATTACATACCACATGAGACGAGTTGCAAAACTGCTACGATTGTCACTGCAGTAACTTGAGAAAACATCCTGAAGGCTGGCGCAGTTCGTTGAGATCAGCAGAGAAAAGACGATATCGACTATTCAGGACCAAGGCTGACGTTATTATGATGTGCGTCAATTGATCGGAAGGTGATCTATTCACATAGTAGGTGCTAGGTGCAATCGTTTTATACAACAACTGCAGTTTAGGATTTTCCCTCGACCCTGCAAAACCATAATGGAAATTTCACAGTTGATGAACAGGGCTGGATGAGCCTCAGGGAACTACTATATCCGTTCTTTATCTTCCAACTAGATGTGAAAATTGACAACAGCAAGTGCTAAGCAACCTGACACTTGCACGAATTCCACCTATGCTATTTCGCTACTGCAAAGTCTAAATTTAAAATGAACGTCGCATGTGGTGTCTAATTGGAAGCGGATACTTTTGTGTGCACGCACAATATTAGACACTGCTGGATAGCAAATTAAAATTGCCTCAGGCCCTTCAACACGGAAAAGCGGCACTTTGGGCATTTCAAATCAAAATAAAAATCATGGAAGCAAATGGCAATATGATGGAAGCGAAGTGTAGTGCGGAGAAAACAAGAGCCTTTGAAAAACACGGAGCCGGGCATAGTACAGAGCGAGGGAGAATCTTACAGTGACGAACTACACCTGGGTCTCAGAATGGAACCATATATTCCACCATTGGGATATTCCATCATTGAAATGCCTAAAATCAAACATCTTAGTCAAGCTAGGGATGAAAAAATAAGCAGGTAAGAAAAACCGACTTCGGTTTAGGCTGCTTCAAGAAGAACCGTTATGCGCACGAACTGCAGGTCACTATGCTTAATGTGATATATGTCAGCGCATCAGTTATGATAAATGATGCGCTAGTTATCATAACTGATGCGCCCTTATAAGAATTAGCGCATCATAACGCTCATCCCACTCCTTCATTTTTAAGTTCCCACACTTATTAACTTAGTAACTTGAGAAAACATCCCTTATAAATATTAGTAACTTGAGAAAGCATCCTGAATAGTTTCCGAAGTTTGTTCAGATCGTTGAGAACAACTACTTTTATATCCAGTTGCAATACCGGATTACGTAAGTGGCACTGCTGGATCCTCTTAGGTACTTCTAAAATCATCGAGGTAAGTGGATAATTATAGTATTGTGGATGCAACTGAAATGTGAGGGCCAATAAATTTTTCCTTTGGCACAAATCCTTGATCACTGTCAAGACAGATCGAGAACAACATGTAGCTCCTGGAATCAAGAATTAAGCACATCATGGAATTCAATTCTACGATGTGCCTTTCACCAGAATGTGGCTGCAAACACATTAGTTATTAGTATGTATGCGAAAGTGACAGCATAGCTAATCAAGTACTTACATCAATACACCTGTGATCTATTTCACCAAAAAGTCAATTCAAAATATTCAAAATGCAACTTTACCCCTGAATCTTCTTCAAATGTCTTACCCCAAACGCCGCCTCCGCCACCGCCACGGCCGGCACACCCCCTCGCCCATAAAGGATGCATGCTGTTGCTGCTGGTTACAGTAGTGGTTCTTTGCAGCGACAGGCATCCACATAGCCACCCACTTCGCTCATCCCAATGCTACTGCTGATATCGCTGTCTGGCTATTCTCGTTCCACCATCTAGCAGCGATAACCACCCACCCAACCAACCAACCATTAGTTCATTCGTATCACGGATGAATAGAGAGTCACCCGCGTACAGTGTTCGTTTTGCTATTTCTGCTGCTTCGTCAGTACTGCTAGTGCCGCCGCCGCTAGCATTGTATCTGCTGCTGCTGCTGCTGGGAAGGGGGGGCTGCTGACACCGGACGCGGCTTCTCAGAGTGCCTTATTTGATATTCGAGCAAGGAATAGCTGCTGCTACCGTCCGTGTGGCCAGGCGGACGAGACGCTTGCATAAATTGTTCACCTTACTTCATGCCAAGCCTCTTAGACTTCTCTTCGAGTGTTTCTACACAGAAGAAGTTCCCAAGACTGACTATCGCCCCATGTTATTGCCTGCACCATCGTTGAGAAGGTCATTGTTTCTAATTTGTATTGTCACTTAGTCACGAATAATCTTCTCTACACTGCACAGGATGCGTTTATTGCACATAGTTTAACTCGCTTACAGTTGCTGGAGATGATCCAGGAGTGGGCCATGTATTTAAAAAACGGTAAGGTAAAGCTTTATTGATTTATTAAAGGAGCTGCAATTTTACAGTGCCCAAGCGTCATATATGTCACAGGTAATAAAAGATTCTCACTATATTATATATATATAGCATAGAAAGCGCATTTGGCTGATCGTAGGTATAGGGTTCGGATTACAATGATCTCAGTCAATCTCATCGCATGTTGATGATTTAAAAATGTACTGCCCTGTAAACATCTCTAACACGTATGACCTCCACTTGGAGGCTATTCATGGAGTCCCCAGATAAATGCAGGGAGAATAGGATGTCGCTGTCAACACTCAAGTGTGTCATACTTATGAGTGGTCTCTCCCCATATGACTTTAATATTGACATAAATATTAAAAAGTTTTAAACGGTCTATATATTAAATCACACAAATACCAATGAAACTAGTATTTACTCAAAACGAACACATTTGTTTCCTATTGAACTAGAAAAGTACCACATTGTGTACTGTATTGTTATATTTCACTACTCAATATGGAATTGTTTTTATGTTCATGTTAACCGAGAACAGTGAATATTTTGGAAATAATTTCAAACATTTAACCATTCTTGTTCAACGGGTTAGTAGGTAAAATGCCAGAGCCCTGAGGACTGAAGCAGTCCTTCACGTCGCCCATGGTTAGGGTAAATCCAAGATCCTTCAAAACTGCTAAACCAGCCTTGATGCAAATCGTAGAGATGTAGGTTCGCAGTACAATCAAGTAAGGTACAGCGGGCAGGCTCGGGTCTTGCATGTAGAACATTGATAACGAGAGAGGAAACAAAGACAGAGAAGGTCAAACACTATTTTTTGTAAGTACATTCGTAGTTTAGCAACAAAGGAGGAGCAATCCTTGGTTGGGTTTTATCGACTCAGACAAATTTCGCTAGTCTTGTGTATGACAGACATTGATACCGATTGATTGACAATGATTTTAGGTTTCCGCGGAAAAATAAATCAAGATAGCAGTAGAATTGAATTAAAGATTGCATCCATCGAACGACGTAAGTACCTTTAGGACAGATGATTCCAACTGTTACCAAGCCCAGTGTACATAGTATGGAAGGAATCGGTGCAACGACAAGCGTGTTTCCGGCGCTGTCTTGGAAACAGCCATCATCACCCACGATGACATCAAGTCTTTTGGACAATACATATTGATTAGAAATACATTTTGAACAGAAATAACACGTGTACAGTCAATATGTACTAGATTTGTTGATATTTATTCAAAACTCTTGAACGTCCTTCCAAAACGCGAAGTGCACTCCAAGATCCCGAGGAAGGCGATGGAATTTCCTCTCTGCACGGCGAGGGACAGCCGTTGCAGAAGGAAGGATCCTGCGCACTTGTCCCCGGTTGCGCGGATTAGCCTATGGTAGACCCCTTCGAGGAAGTTTGCAGTGAGGGGGCCGTGCCCGCTTAAGGTTCAGAGTCCCAGAGGCTTGGCGCAGTCCTTCACGTCGTCCATGGTTAGGGTAAATCCAAGATCCTTCAACATTGCTAAACCAGCTTCGACGCACGCCTGAGTGACGATGCCTTGTTTCACAGTCAGGTAAGGTATAGCGGGCTGGCTCGGATCTTGTGTGAAGAACATTAACAACGAGAGAAGAAATAGAGATTGAATGAGTCAAAAGATGGCGGGACACTTTTTGTTTTTATATTCAGTCGTAGTTTGGCGCTTAACCTAAGGTTAAAGATATATATATATATATATTTAACCTTAGGTTAAAGATTTGTGTGTGTATATATATATATATATATGTATATACACATCTCTTTGACCTTTTCCATCGATTTGTCAAACGCACATCGCCAGATTTTCCGATACTAGCGTATCTTATGTACGTGTCCACAGAAATAGAAATCAAGGTCTCAGTAGAATTGTATTCAAGATAGTATCCATCGATAGAGATAATTACCTTCAGGACAGGCGGCTATGACAACTCCGGTTCCCAGTGCGCATAGCGCGAAAGGAATCGATGCCACTACATATCTCCCTCCGGAGCTGTCTTTCAAGCATCCATCATCGCCCACTGTGAGATTAAGTCTTTTTTTTGCAACAAAAAGTGATTAGAAATTGATGAAAACATTAAGTCAAATCGTTAAAATGGTTACGTGATCACACTGGTAAGAGAGAGAGAGAGCATAATTTATTTAAGAGCATAAATCCAACAATATTAGGTGCGCTCGACTCTCGTATCAATTATTATAATAATCTGAAGCACTGACAGAACCGCGATTGCTCGTGGGACAAATAAGATATAAATAATTGACTCTCACTGTTGGTAAGTCGTTCCGTTCTCGAAGATCAAGCTGGACGAACCGAAATTTGTACATGAATCGAACTCAAAAACTTCCTTAAAACACAACTTCTCTGTTACCATGTAAGAGTACGGAGTTCCGATAAACTGGAAAACAAGAGAAAAATACGCATTTTAATACGGAAATATACGGGCGCATATGAATCCATCTGATCTTTTGAATAGATGTATTTTAACCATTATTTTAGTTATCTTCTAATGAGGCACTACCCTAAACAATGAAAATAGAGGTAACACGACGGCGTAAACATCAGCAAGATAATGGTGAAATTCAATATACGCTTTAGTTTATTAATGGAAATGCAGTTTTGACAATGCCTAAATTCTCGAAAAAAAAAAAATTGTTATAATTTATATTTTATCTCTTTGATAGTTGTTGTCTACTGCTAACATTGTTTACATTATGTCCTATTTAAATGCTACATATATGCAAAACATCTTACGCTTCCGATTAGCTCCGTGATCCTATCCCTGTTACAGCTACTGGCACATAGCGTAGTAAGATTAGCATTTTGTTCTGAAAAGCGTTAATGTCTTTACTTATTTGCTGGCCTCTGGTTATGTAACGCGTTAACATGATTTGACCAACTAATTTTAAGACATAAATACAGGGGATGTAAGATTGAGCTTACCGTTGAGCCATACATGAGGGCACAGCAAGGAAAAAATGGACTTCCTCTTGAAAGAAGAGTACACAAACTCGAGCACCAGGACTTAGGTGATTATGTTTAAATCGGTGGCACACGTCCCAATAACACCAGGGCTCTGGGATTTGTCTCGGAATTACGTTGTGCCCGAAGTATTGTTTGCATTAAATGAGCAGTTTTTCAAAATTGAATCTGTATATGGCCCCATAGAGAGGCGCACTTGTCTACTGGTGAGATAGCTCCAATGAACACACACGCACTCTCTCTCCATACATGTCAAATAATATAGACTTTGTATTCGACTGTTGCTTTTTTTATCACTGTTCTTAACCAAGTTCAATAACTTAAACGAAGTTCAAATGTAAGATATCCTAATACCTGGTAACATTATATGTGAAAAGCTTTAAGATTTTGCTGTAATCAGCACGTTTGCTGCCACGAGTCGGTATACATTAGATGCATGTCTCTTATTAAAGATAAACGTGACGGTTAAGAGATGCTGTATGAGATGATACAAATAGTACTCAAATTTAATAAAAAGCAGTTATACATGTGCTAAGACTAGTGGTAATAAAGGCGACAACCGCATAGATTTCAATTTGATCATATAAAGTGTACCTCTATGTGTCTCCTCTGTTGGCTCCAGTGCACAACTGTTGAAGGGTACGCCGCTGCTCTGCATGTCAACTGGAAAAACACATAACAAAAGACGACTCTACTGGGTGTCTTTAAATTACGGAAAATATTATTTCTAAGGTAAAAAATATGCGACGTTTGACATGAGGGTGTCAGTTTTTGAGAATCTTTTTACAAACATATAAGATCCTCGCCGAAAAGCTGTTTGTGGTAACAGTAACCTTGCCGATTTGTGTATCAATAGGTAGCCGACAGAAGGATAGTACATCTTTAGACGACTCAACATCTCTTCAATAGATTTGACACACAACATTTTGTGTAAATTTTATGCATTAATATCGAGAGAGCAACACATCTGATAACACAACGACCAACGCACTTCTCTATCGTTATTGAGGACGTCCGCTACCCAAGAAGTTTAGAGACAAATAGAAATAGTCAGTCAAATCCGAATGTTTGATCTACTGCAACATTTAAGTGTATATAAATAATACAAATAACAATGAAACACCTTGCAAAGCGTATGGAGTATGGATCAGTATAGGCGATAGATGATAAGTTTATGAGATATAATAAGCTATAAATAAACGTTTTGAATAGCAGACACGATGCGAGCTACCCACTTGAGACAATTTCTGTTTTTAGTAGCGTTCGGAGAGAATACTGCTTCAATCATTGGTTACAGTTTATTGGCTGGGTACAATTGTCCACTTACTGTTAAAGAACATAAATATATTTTTTTATCTATATATATATAGCTATTTATATGGCATACCACATGAGACGAGCCGCAATACTCCTACGATTGTCACTACAGTCACTTGGTAAAACATCCTGACGGCTGTCGTAGTTCGTTGGGATCAGCAGGGAGTGGACGTTCTCCACTCTTCAGGATCAAGGGTGGCGCTATAATGACGTGCGTCAGTTGGTTGCAGGTGATCAGCTTTATGTATCCCAGCTGCAGTTGCCCAACCCAGTAACCTTAGAGTAGACGTTTTCCTCGGTCCTGCGGAACCTAAGGGCAATTTCACAGATGGCGCACATGATGGGCTTCAGGGTGCCACACTATATCAATACTCGCAGTTCAACTCGATGGAGTTACCGCTAAGTGGTCAGAGAACTCTACTTTTACGGCTGCTATATATATATATAGCAGCGGTAAAATATATATATATATATATATCTGTTGTTGAATTGTATAGCAAATACCAACGAATCTTTAATTTACTAAACGTAAAATAAGTATTTTTGTACTGGCGGGTTTTCCAATTATACGGCTGTTATTATTTATTTCTGTTATTATCATTAGTGTTATCGATAGTTTCGAAAGAGTTTCTTAAGCTCACAGCATAAGAGATGCACAGAAATATTGTTTATTATTGTTGGAGCTTAAATCGCGAACATTTTAGAAGAGATGTCACCGATCTAACCACGAAAGGAGAGAGTAGTAAGCTTCGTCTGAATTCGGATGTTGATGGGTTTCGCACAGCTCTTCACATCGTATTTGGCTAAACCAACTCCAAGATACTATAGCGTTTCAAGAGGGTGGTTCTTGCTTGACAATCAGGTATATTTCAGCTGGCTGGGACGGGGTTGCATGACAAACCATTCATAACGATGGAATATGTTAGTTAAGATATATTAAGATCACAGAAACGCGACGCCCTCTTGCGATGTCATAAAACTATGTGCAAACGTACGTGTATATATATATATATATATATATATATGTATATATACTCCTCTTTTGTATCCAACATAAACGGCCTTAAAAATAAAGGTAAGGCGTTATCTATTCTATGAAGTTGCGTAGCTTTTGAAATGTGCCCCAATGATTATGGAATCCTATAACGGGTTGTGCTGCTCTTTGAACACTACACATTTTGTCTCTATAGAGAACGTTGGAACTTCTTATGGTATATTACACAACCATCCATAGGGTTGGGCATATATATATATATATATATATATATATTACCAGCCTTAAATACCCCAGATGAAGAGAGACATGATGAGATACATAGGAATCAGCCATTTCATTAAGTTCAGCCGTTACTAATTGGTAAAAGTGTTGATGGGCAGGACTCCTCGAGGGTCTGTTGCAGGCCATATACACCGCTGAAAATGGAATGTATTTTGGCCATTTCGAGGCATCATTGGTTGAACGCTGATTTTGCTTGTGCTCTATATAATACTCACGCGCCAAATAATGCATTCGCCGATATTGACCGTAGAATCTAGTTTTGTCGTTATCTGACAAAACATATTGTGTTAGTGTTTAAGGCGCAGTGATAGTGTCAATTGAATACTAGATATAATGTAATTAGTAACTCTCCAGAATACACACAGTGACCGTTATACGATAGTGACGTAACCATCACTATCGTATAATTTATATATAATGAGTTAAACATATATATATATATATATATATTGGAAAAAAAATAGCTAGCAGATGCGTTGTAGAGAACAATTTACAGTTGGGTGGACTTCCCGTTGATCTGTTTCGTATATTTGCGAGTCTCGACTTCGAACAAAACAATACACGTGCCGACTGTTCTAACTTATCCTGACTGCGTCGTATTCCGACTATGTTGGCCGTCGAGGCTGTCGTTTTCAAGGTTCTTCTATTTGGAACTCTCTCCCAAGCGAAATTCGCGGGTTGTAGTGTTATCTACGATTATAATGTATATTAATCAAAAGCCAATGTGTGTATTATATATGAAGTTATGGTTTATGATGGTCCTTATTGTTGCCACAATTATAATAATAAAATACACCTTGTACAAAAATTCGGATTGTTGTCCGTTATCATAGATATCTAGACGCGCAGATGAGGGATCTAGTATATGGTATTTAGAGGCCAAGACAAACCGTAACCTTGGAAATCTGGTATGATATAGATATCCGGTTATACAAGTGCATGAACTGTACAGTCGTTTTAAGACCCGAGGTATATGAGATTTATTTGCTTTTTATTTTGAGATTTATTTGCGAAATATTCGGCAAAAATCCGAACCAAATCACTGTGGTGACCCTCGTCAATCCCCAGACCAGGGCTCTTCCAAGGGTTTCACACCATCAATGCTATGAAGTTCAAACACTCTTTGAACGCGTCGTTGCAATAAAATAAAGCCTTTCGGAGCTGCAGAATTTCGTTTTCCACGTGTCTTCTATATCGTACTTGATCTCACAGCTGTCCTGAAAATTGCGCACTGTGATATCACTCCGAGTTTCCATTTCGTTCGTTTTGTATAATAGCTATGCTCATATATTCAGTCCACTTACCATGAGTGCTATATACCAGTGGTTCACTGTTTGGTGCATGAAGCCCGTTGATGATGTGATGACGACATGGTACTAGATGATTCCAAAAGTAAAAACGATATATATATATATCTATATCTATATATAGATATATATATATATATATATATATAGATATAGATATATATGTATATATATATAATTTAAACTCCATTTGTGAGACGGTTATTGCAGACAAGCTGGAAAACCTATATTTGCATCACGAGGTGATTGGAAGAACTCTCAAGAACACAGGGGTAGATTACTGTAAATGGGAATTGATTTTATCTAAAACACAAATGATAAATTGGGAAGCATCGACTGCCGCCTGGCAGCAATCAACAACGTAGCGCTGGGTAAGGAGCGTCTTTTTTTCGGAAATAGGCTCAATATAAGACGTATTTTGGCTGGATAGCCGCTGCCAATTACCTGCGTTTGACAGGGACGACGAGTGAGAGCAATATTTCATTGCAAAACGGCTAGATTGATTATGTCGATTTACGGTCACTGAACGCTGTGACATTGTAGAGCAACACTCGCTTCCGAATGGGTGAAAATTTGAACGTTTGTCAATCCCAACGGAGTGGGACCTATCGTGACATTGTCGGTGATTTCGGTGATGACTGCAGCCGCTCTGCTCTTGCCGCCAAAACGTATGACGTCGAGGTTCCCAACAACGGCGCAAATTACATGCTGAGCCAAAATAGAGAAGTAGTCCAAGCGTAAGAAGTCCACATGAAATATTGTAATGTATGCCCAAGCTGACACTGGAAAAGCTCCTAGAAGCAGGTGAGATCATGAGTCAATCACAGAATTCACCAAGACTAAGGACGGAGGTGGACGCCGCATCAAGATCCATGCCAACTTGTAGAAGATCCTAAACAGACTAGGCCCGACACTGTACAAGATTAAGCTGGCGGAGAAGGATCGACTACTGCAGACGAGGAATGCCGCCACGGCCACCGTCGTTATACACCGAATTCCTCCCACCCCAGTCGGCTCCCCGCCTGACCCAGGGCTGTTCCTGCCCAACCGAGCCGGAATAGGACATCGAGGTCGCCCGAAGGAAGGAGCGAATTGAGACTCTCATCAGGGAATGCAACACCACGGAGAAGCTGAGGTCACTTTTTTTTTTTAGAGGAGGAAATTTTTTTCAAACGCACGTTTACCACCAGAGACATTCCAATCTCCATGAAAGTGGGCCGATCCAGTGCAGGGTTGACGTGGATGACAAAACGCCTCTGCCTGCTAAAACCATCCTCTGCTGGGAGTGTATCTCTTCCCCAGAGTCGGCACGCTTGGCTTAGGTCACTGATTGAGATGGACTGGCCCAAGGAAGGGTTCAGCCGTACCTGGGTCCCCGAAAAAGCATCACGCAGCAGAGCCCGATTCGGGTGCTCATCGCGGAGGAGGGCAATAAAGGGGGCGAAGCAATATGGAAGGTGATGAGTACCCAGTTTGGCATCCAGCGAACGGGGCGCAGGAAATCAACAAGGCGATGAAAATGTGGATCGAGGAGACGGTGCTGGACGATGAGCCTAGCACCAGGACCCTGGCTGCGTTCAAGCTGCCAGCGGACACGATAGTAATCGATGACGCTCACAAGGTGTACGAAGCTCTTGAAGCGATCGCACATCAATGAACAGAGAATGCGATCCCGATTCCGTGCTACGTACCTGACCCGGGGAAGACTAGGAAAGCAGTCGAATGGTGTGCCTGGAAGCTCAACATAAGGAGTCTGAGGAGGAGCACGCTCAACCGAAGGCCTCGGAGCACCGGACCTTGTGGAGCACTATACTCTTCAAAAGGGGCTCTAAAGATTTAAACAAGTTTCAGAAGAAGATCAAACTTACCGAGCACAACATCGCAGTACGACGAATGACACAACTCGGCAACGGGGATGTCATCCTAAAGGTAGCGTATTTGGCAGAGGGAGGCACGCGGTCCTTCCTTGAGGCACTGAAAAACGAGGGCGCAACTGCTGACATGCTAGCCGACGCAAGAGAACTCCGAATGATTGTCCACGGACGCCATAGGAAGGGCGATATTAAACGTCCAGGGCACACAGGGTCAGTTCGAACTCGAGCTACCTATGAAGGGTGCATAGGGCCTACTACCAGTAGTGTTCCATTTCAAAGAAAGCTGGCGGCGGGAAGGGTGATCGTCGGATGGGTCTACTACCCCATCTCAGAGTGGGTGACAGTCCTATGGGGCCCGAACTGCCAAAGGAACGGACATATTGCACGCGACCGCACTTTCGAGAGAAAAACCGAGAAACGGTGCCATCGATGTGGAGGTGTGGGCTACGTGACTAAGGGATGTGTCGCAGGAGGATCATTAAGGAGGCTGGTGCGACCGCGACGATGATACCCAACCGGCAGACGATGGCCCCAGTCGTTGCAGCGATGGTAACGAAGACCCCTCACCCCCCTTTCGAGTCCGCCGAAACAGCTTCCTGAGAGTAAGATGGAGATGGTCACGGAAACGGATACCGAGTACGAGACCGGTTTGGGAGCCAAGGTGAAATGAAGAGAGAACAAGAGGATACGCAACAGTGCCGACTCCCCCCGGAGGCGGAGGCCTTAAAGACAAAAAAGGTGGGCAACGGACAGAAAGAGACTAAACAATAAATTATGTCTAGTTTCAAAATAGTTTAAATAAACTGTAGTCGGAACAGGGCAGTACATGCCATAATGGAGGAACTAATCTCCAGAAGGGGTGTCGACCTCGTCTTGATGACAGAGCCCAACAGAAACTTGGCAACGCAGAATGGATAAAGGACAAAATGAATAACACGGCGATCATGGACTGCTCAGGGAGTGTCACCAATGCGGGTGCGGGTGCGGGCCAGGGCTTCTCATAGGTGGACGTTGGTAGGGCGGAGAGGATCTACTCCTGCTACGCGAGTCCCAACGCCCCCAGTGAGGAACTTGAAAGGCTATTCGCGGACCTCAGAGTGTCCACGAGGGAGGTTGCTGCAGATAACCGCCCAATCATAACCACGGGGGACTTCAACTCGGCCTCTGTCGAATGGGGCTCGCCCCGGAAAAATACATGGGATCACGTGGTCATGGAGTGGCTGGCGGAGAACGATATGACAACGATGAACGAAGCAGGGCAGGGGCCAACACTTGTTGAAGCAAACGGGACGTCGTTCGTTGACCTGACGATGATCAACACAAGGTCCGCCAACCAAATCTTCGGCTGGACGATCCTCGCCGACGAGAAGACGTTGAGCGATCACCACGAGATCGAATTCAGGGCAGGGCAGGGAGGAGGTGATTGAGGTGATTGCGCAAGAACTTAACAGAGCAGTACTGCTGGACAGTATCCCCGCTATAAGACTCTCTAAGTAATAGTGGCAATAGTTTCTACAGACGCCCTATTGACCACAGTATTTGTACAGACGGAAAGCAGATAAGTCTAGAGAGAAGGGAAGCAGCTGAGAGACAGCCAACCATGAGGGAGACAGCCAACCAAGATGGCTGAGAGAATGCTTTAGTCGCTATAAGACACCGCATCGATTTTGAAAGTAACAGTCCTTTATTTTGTGTTTCTCAATGTGCTTATAGAATACATACACATAGCTTGGGTTTAATCAACGGAGTCTCAAACGACATTAAAAAGTTTTAAACGGTCTATATATTAAATCACACAAATACCAATGAAACTAGTATTCACTCAAAACGAACCCAACATTTGTTCCTTATTGGAATAGAAAAGTACCGCATTGTGCACTGTATTGTTATATTTCACTACTCAATATGGAATTGTTTTTATGTTCATGTTAACCGAGAATAGTGAATATTTTGGAACTAATTTCAAACACTTAACCATCCATGCTCAACAGGCCAACAGGTGGAATAATAGAGCCCTGAGGATTGACGCAGTCTTTCACGTCGTCCATGGTTAGGTTATATCCAAGATCCTTCAAAACTGCTAAGCCAGCGTTGATGCACATTGTAGAGACGCCGCTTCGTTGTGCAATCAGGTAAGGTACAGCGGGCAGGCTCGGGTCTTGCATGTAGAACATTGATAACGAGAGAGGAAACAAAGACAGAGAAGGTCAAACACTATTTTTTGTAAGTACATTCGTAGTTTAGCAACAAAGGAGGAGCAATCCTTGGTTGGGTTTTATCGACTCAGACAAATTTCGCTTGTGTATGACAGACATTGATACCGATTGATTGACAATAATTTTAGGTCTCCACTGAAAAATAAATCAAGATAGCAGTAGAATTGAATTCAAGATTGCATCCATCGAACGACGTAAGTACCTTTAGGACAGATGATTCCAACGGTTACCAAGCCCAGTGCACATCGTATGGAAGGAATCGGTGCAATGACAAGCGTGTTTCCGGCGCTGTCTTGGAAGCAGCCATCATCACCCACTATGACATCAAGTCTTTTGAATAAAAAGCAGTGATTAGAAATACATTTTGAATAGAAATAACATGTGCACAGTCAATATGTCCTAGATTTGTTGATATTTATTCAAAACTCTTGAACGTCCTTCCAAAACGCAAAGTGCACTGCAAGATTCTCTTGAAGATTCAGTCAAATGTAACTCGATTAACTCAAGGAGTTATCTGCACGCATGCTAGAAGCTTCCACTGCGTTTTTATTAAAGCTAAAATATAAACAAAATACCAGCAACACGCAGTGTGGTTGAAATTACCCTGGGCAACATATTTACAAGGTAATTTCATTAACTCTACTACGATTTTATTTACCCTTTTCACAGCCAATGGCTGATTCGTCCTATGAGCTGACTGCCTGCGAAGGGAATAATCCAACAATATCAGCCGCACCTGAGACTCACGTTAACTACAATTGAAAACACTGACAGCACCACGATTGCTCGTGGGACAATTAAAATATATATAATAATTGACTCTCACTTTAGGTAAGTCGTTCCGTTTTCGAAGACTAGAGCGTACGAACCGAAATTTTTGGGACCGTCATATTCAATCACTTCCTTGAAACACAGCTTCTGTGGCACCATATAAGCGTACTGTGTTCCGGTTAACTGGAAAATAAAAGAAAAATAGCATCATATGCACTTACGAAGTGCGCTATGAAGGTATCACCTTGTGCACGAATCAAGTAATACATATTTAATATACCATTAATTATCTATTGACTGTCGACATTAAATAGCATGGGCGTAAGTACAGTGACACATGAAAATATACGTACAACAAACCCGATAGAACTTCAATATCTGTGTCCGATTTTTAAATTTCTATCTTAAGGACGGTATATGGTAGTTGCCACGTTGCCACTATCATCGTCATTATCACCAAGTTATGAACTACATATGCTACATAAAATCATAGCAAAAAGTTAAGAGAATAACAAAAATGTTTATAAATTATAGCCGCGTGAAAGGCCACAATTGTTATACTCTAACTACTAATGGCAATACATTTAACCATGTTACACATCTCCGTGTGTCGTCATTCAGGGATTGTATATTGATAGATTGACACATATAAGTCCATCTTATCTCTTGAATAGACTTATTTTCATCATTATTTTAGGTGTCTTCTAATGGGGCACAGCCCCAAACCTTGAAAGACGACGGCGTTAACATCCGCAAGACAATGGTACAATTCAATACAAGCTTTAACTGATTAACGGAAATGCAGTCTTGGTAATGCATATAAGTTCTCGCGAATAAGTATTCACGAAAAAATATTGCATAAGTTCTCATCATTGAATAAGTTCTCGCGAAAAAAAAAACTGGTACTATTATAGTAGTCTCACATTGTGCGACACAATTTACACCATCATTATTATTATTATATCTCTGTGATAGTTATTGTCAGGTGCAGCACTATTCAAAATATTATTACTACTTAAATGTTATATATATGCAAGGCATCTTACTGCTCCGACGAGTTTTATCATCTGACTCCTTTGACACTTATTGGCACATAGCGCAGTAATGTTGGCATTTTGTTCTGAAAAATATTGATTTCCTTGTTTTTATGTGATCCTCTCGTTATGTAACATGATTACACGTTAACACGATTTGACCAACTAATCCCAATACGTAACTACTGGAGATGTAAGTGTGAGCTTATCGTATAGCCACACATGAAGTTAGAGGTAAGGAAAAAGAGACTTCCACTTACAAGGAGAGTGTGCCAGCTAAAACACGCGGATTTAGGTGATTATGTTTTAATGGATGGCTGACTTTCCGAATAACACCAGGGCACTGGTGGGTGGGTCTCAGGAATACGGTGGTGCCCAAATATATATATTTTTTAGGGCTATACCCTTGGTACCAAGATTGGCACGACCACTATTGAAGGAAATTTATTTCCGGCTAAGATTGCATATTTGTGCTCACCCACAAAAACTGATATCATCATGTGAATCCTTGCGATTGTCTACAGTACCTTTTCTTCACCTAGAAACACCCCGCTTTTAGCCGTTGTTTGGTGTAAAAAATGGTCCATCTACGGCCCTATGGGGAGCGGAGAGGTGTAACACTATACACTTGTACACTGGTGATCAGGCTCTAACACACTCCATACACCTCAAATAGATGTTGTAGTATTACCCAGTCGCTTTCATTATCACTAGCTATATTACATATCAATCCTTTTTATCAGCATTTGTATCGAATACAGCCATTTCTCGGTTGTCTTTACTTATGTTGGGTTAAACAAGCGGTTAAACATACCTGTGATCGTTCGTGACAATCGGCGCGTGTCGCACATGTGCATTACAAAACATGCACAAGACAAAAAGGGTTTAAATGTGGAGCTTCACGTGGACAAAAGCATCCTTTTTGTATTCACAATTCGTCACAAGACAACTCTACGGGGGTTTCCAAATTTCGGAAAATTTTAGTGTCACTTCTTGCGTCACTTGAGCAAAAATGTAAGATCCTCGCCGTAAACCCGTTTGCGAGAATAATTTCCTTGCCGATTTTGGTACCAATAGATCGTGGACACAAGGATACTACCATTCGATAAATACGATATTTTGGCTAGTTTTTTAACATTAATACCTCGAGAGTAGAGCATATCAGACATTATTCTTGCTCCCCTAATACTCCTCGGGACCTCCACTACCCATAAAAAAAGCTAATTTGGGAAAATGATTTCATACGCTTTTTTATTCAAAATCAGACCAACCCGAAGGTTTGAGTCAGCGTTATCTCTTTGATATGAGCAATGTAGGCTAATAGATTAAACAGCATCTGTTTCACCTTTTAGCTTACTTTTATGCATAAATAATAACAATGAAAATCTTGCAAAGCTTATGGCGATCAGTCTCAGCAGTAGATGCAAAAGAAAATACTTGAGACAAGTTTTAGCTTTAGCGGTATTTAGAGGGAATATTGCTTCGATCATTGGGCCTTTGGGATAGTGGTTACCAATATTATACATACGTTGAAGGTAAATCCTTTATTCTGTACTCGCTGGGTACAATTTTTGCCTGACCGTATACGTATATATATATATATATATATATAGATGTGTGTATGTGTATTCATTACATACCACATGAGACGAGTTGAAAAAGCGCTACGATTGTCACTGCAGTAGTTCGAAAAAACATCCTGAATACTGGTGAAGTTCGTTGAGATCAGCAGAGAAAGGACGATCTCGACTATTCAGGACCAAGGCTGGCGCTATAATGATGTGCGTCAGCTGATGGGAAGGTTATATATTCTGTGGATCGTAGCTGCAATCATTGAACCTAACAAGCATGCTCTGGATGTTTCTCTCGACACTGCGGAATGCTAACTGAAATTTCACAGCTGGCGTACAGGAGCAGGATAAGGTCTAGGTTGCTACACTAAATCGATACTCGTATATGCAACTGTATCGAGTAATCGCGAAGTGGTGAACAGCTTGAAGTTTGTTCAACTTGCATCATTCCAGTTTTGCTATTTCGCTATTGCGGGGAATAAATTAGAAATTGATGTCACATGTGGTGTCGAATTGAGAACAACTACTTTTATATCCAGTTGCAATACCGGATTACGTAAGTGCACAATGGTACTGCTGGATATTCTTAGGTACTTCTGACCTGGCTGAGAGAATGCTTCAGTCGCTATGAAACACCGCATCGATTTTGAAAAATGTTGAAAGTAACATTCCTTTATTTTGTGTTTCTCAACGTGCTTATACATAGAATACACACACATAGATTGGGTTTAATCAATGGAGTCCCAAACTGATATTAAAAGTTAAACGGTCTATATATTAAATCACACAAATACCAATAAAACCAGTAATTACTCAAAACGAACGCAACATTTGTTCCTTATTGGAATAGAAACGTACCGCATTGTGCACTGTGCTGTTATATTTCACAACTCAATATGGAATGGTTTTTATGTTCATGTCAACCGAGAATAGTGAATATTTTGGAACTAATTTCAAACATTTAACCATCCATGCTCAACGGGTTAGTCGGTAAAATGCCAGAGCCCAGAGGCTTGGCGCAGTCCTTCACGTCGTCCATGGTTAGGTTAAATCCAAGATCCTTCAACATGGCTAAACCAGCTTTGACGCACGCCTGAGTGACGATGCCTTGTTTCACAGTCAGGTAAGGTATAGCGGGCTGGCTCGGATCTTGTGTGAAGAACATTAACAACGAGAGAGGAAATAGAGATTGAATGAGTCAAAAGATGACGGGACACTTTTTGTTTTTATATTCAGTCGTAGTTTGGAGCTTAACCTAAGGTTAAATATATATATATATATATATATAACCACCGATATATATATATATATATATCTTGGGACGTTAAATGTTGGCTGAGAGTCAGCCCGAAAACCATATAATATATATATATATGGTTTTCGGGCTGACTCTCAGACAACATTTAACGTCCAAAGATATATATATATATATATCTTTAACCTTAGGTTAAAGAGTTGTGTGTATATATATATATGTATGTATATATATATATATATATATATATATACACACATCTCTTTGACCTTTTCCATCGATTTGTTAAACGCACATCGCCAGAATTTCCGATAACTCGCTTATCTTATGTACGTGTCCACAGAAATAGAAATCAAGATGTCAGTAGAATCGCATTAAAGATAGTATCCATTGAAAGAGATAATTACCTTCAGGACAGGTGGCTCCGACAACTCCCATTCCCAGTGCGCATAGCGCGAACGGAATCGATGCCACGACATATCTCCCTCCGGCGCTGTCTTTCAGGCATCCATCATCGCCCACTGTGACATTAACTCTTTTTTGCACAAAAAGTGATTAGAAATTAATGAAAAGATTAAGCCAATTAAAATAATACATTTATTCAAACATACAATAATTAGGAATTATTTCTAGGGATTATTGGAGGGGGATTAGTTGGGACCGGGGCTGAGGCCGACATTGTCCCAAGGAAGGCGATGGCATTGCTTCTCTGCACAGCGAGGAACAGGTGTTGCAGAAAAGAAGATGCGCGCTTGTCCCCGGTTGCGCGGATCAGCCTATGGTAGACCCCTTCGAGGAAGTTCGCAGTGAGGGGGCTGTACCCACCTAAGGTCTTAAAAGCAAAGGGGGGAAAAAAGGTGGGTTGTCTGGAGTGCGGCGTACTTCCGTAGCTTGGCCCGCTCCGCACGCGCTACCGCATAACCGGGGGTGGTTCCCCAGTGGTTGACATAAGATACTAGAGTGTCAACCACCGTGCCGTCCCAAACGAGGTGCTGGCCTCGGCGGAACGGGATGAGTGTTAGGCCATCAGGGCGGCGCCCGTCGGAAGTGTCAAACCCTGTGGGTCCCTCGTACAAGGGATACCGGCGGAGTAGAGGGCCCTCCCGAGCGTGTCATTAAGCATCGCGTGTCGCAGGATGGCGACTGGGGCTGCGCTCGCACAAGAGTCCGTGGTGGCCATTCGTTGCGACCGCCGTAAGTGAGGCTGCGTAGCAAACGTCAGCCAAGCGGGGTACACTGAGGATGCCGAGGCCACCGAAGCGGACCGGAAAGGTAACCTAAGACACCGCTGCCGGAAGAAACTGGAGGTTCCGGATCGTTGTCAGGGCATCCAGCACTATGCCGTCATAGGCGTGAAGGGCTGAAGCCTCAGTGCCGGCCGGGCTTGTCCTAAGCAAGTCCTGCATGCGCTCCGCCAAAAAGCAGGACCGAAGGAGGAAGAGGAGTGGGACGGCACCCTGGGAGCAGCCGCTGGCACCCTGGCACCTTGGCAGCCGCCTGGTTCGGGGTGCGCGTCCAAAGAGAAGACCTCGGACTTCGTGGGGTTGAGCGCAAGGCCGCTGGGCTCCTCGCAGTCGAGTACTCGCTGAACGTCGGAGGCGACGGTCGCCGGGTCGCCCGTCAACGTTCCTTCATCCATATACCACAGCCGCAGGCGAGACTGGAGGGAAGCAGCGAAGGGCCGGAGGGCCGGGCAGAAGAGGGCTGGGCCCAGCGGGTTCCCCTGCTGGACCCCGCAATCGGAGAGGATGACGGCGTTGTCCATAATCAGATGGGAAGGGCAACGATAGGCCAGGTCAACCAGAGGGAAAAGGCCAGGGACGTACTCAGCAACCTCTCTCAGAACGAGATTCCGGCGGACAGAACCGCGATTGCTCGTGGGACAAATAAGATATAAATAATTGACTCTCACTGTTGGTAAGTCGTTCCGTTCTCGAAGATCAAGCTGGACGAACCGAAATTTGTACATGAATCGAACTCAAAAACTTCCTTAAAACACAACTTCTCTGTTACCATGTAAGAGTACGGAGTTCCGATAAACTGGAAAACAAGAGAAAAATAGCATCATATACGCATAAGGAGCGTGCTATGAAAGTATCACGCATGAACGTAACTACAGTGCCACATGAAAATATATGTAGAATAAACCCGATAGAACGTCAATATGTGTACCCAATTTTCAAACATCCATCTTAAAGACGGTATATGGTAGTCGCTGCATTGTCACTATTACCGTCTTTATCACCAGCTTATGAATTACATATGCTACATAAAATCGTAGCAAAAAGCTAAGAGACTAACAAAAATTCCTAGTTTATAAATCACAGCCGCGAGATAGACTATTGCAATTGGTGTACTCTAACTATACAAAATGGAAGTAAATTTAAACATATTATACACCCCAGTGAGTTGTCATTCAGCGATTGATATTATATATTGACGCATATGAATCCATCTGATCTTTTGAATAGATGTATTTTAACCATTATTTTAGTTATCTTCTAATGGGGCACTACCCTAAACAATGAAAATAGAGGTAACACGACGGCGTAAACATCAGTAAGACAATGGTGAAATTCAATATACGCTTTAGTTCATTAATGGAAATGCACTCTTGACTGTGCTTCTCTTTGATAGTTGTTGTCTACTGCTAATATTGTTTACATTATGTCCTATTTAAATGCTACATATATGCAAAACATCTTACGCTTCCGATTAGCTCCGTGATCCTATCCCTGTTACAGTTACTGGCACATAGCGTAGTAAGATTAGCATTTTGTTCTGAAAAGCGTTAGGACTTAGACGATTATGTTTAAATCGGTGGCACACGTCCCAATAACATCAGGGCTCTGGGATTTGTCGCGGAATTACGTTGTACCCGAAGTATTATTGCTTAAAATGAGCAGTTTTTCAAAATTTAATCTGTATATGGCCCCATAGAGAGGCGCACTTGTCTACTGGTGAGAACGCTCCAATGAACACACACGCACTCTCTCTCCATACAAGTCAAATAATATAGACTTTGTATTCGACTGTTGCTTGTTTTATCACTGTTCTTAACCAAGTTCAATAACTTAAACGAAGTTCAAATGCAAGATATCCTAATACCTGGTAACATTATATGTGAAAAGCTTTAAGATTTTGCTGTAATCAGCACGTTTGCTGCCACGAGTCGGTATACACTAGATGCATGTCTCTTATTAAAGATAAACGTGACAGTTAAGAGATGCTGTATGAGATGATACAAATAGTACTCAAATTTACAATACAATACAAATACACATTTAATAAAGGGCTGTGATACATGTGCTAAAACTAGTGGTAATAAAGGCGACAGCCGCATAGATGTAAATTTGATCTTATAAAGTGTACCTCCTATGTGTCTTGTAGAAGTGTACGCCGCTGCTCTGTACGGAGAGAGCCGTATACCGACTAAAAAACACATAACAAAAGACGACTCTACGGGGCGTCTTTAAATTGCGAAAACTATTATTTCTAAGGTAAAAAATATGCGACGTTTGACATGAGGGTGTCAGTTTTTGAGAATCTTTTTGCAAACATATAAGATCCTCGCCGAAAAGCTGTTTGTGGTAACAGTAACCTTGCCGATTTGTGTATCAATAGGTAGCCGACAGAAGGATAGTACATCTTTAGACGACCCAACATCTCTTCAATAGATTTGACACACAACATTTTGTGTAAATTTTATGCATTAATATCGAGAGAGCAACACATCTGATAACACAACGACCAACGCACTTCTCTATCGTTATTGAGGACGTCCGCTACCCAAGAAGTTTAGAGACAAATAGAAATAGTCAGTCAAATCCGAATGTTTGATCTACTGCAACATTTAAGTGTATATAAATAATACAAATAACAATGAAACACCTTGCAAAGCGTATGGAGTATGGATCAGTATCGACGATAGATGATAAGTTTATGAGATATAATAAGATATGAATAAACGTTTTGAATAGCAGACACGATGCGAGCTACCCACTTGAGGCAATTTCTGTTTTTAGTAGCGTTCGGAAAGAATACTGCTTCAATGATTGGTTACAGTTTATACGTCCAAGAAAGAAACCTTATTTTCTAAAAGGAACGTTAAAGAAAATAAATATATATTTTTTTAAATATATTTATATGGCATACCACATGAGACGAGCCGCAATATTCCTACGATTGTCACTACAGTCACTTGGTAAAACATCCTGACTGCTGTCGTAGTTCGTTGGGATCAGCAGGGAGTGGACGTTCTCCACTCTTCAGGATCAAGGGTGGCGCTATAATGACGTGCGTCAGTTGATGGCAGGTGACCAGCTTTATGTATCCCAGTTGCAGTTGCCCAACCCAATAACCTTAGAGTGGACGTTTTCCTCGATCTTGCGGAACCTAACGGCAATTTCACAGATGGCGTACATGGTACACATGTGGCTTTAGGGTGCCACACTATATCAATACTCGCAGTTCAACTCGATGGAGTAATCGCTAAGTGGTGAGAGAACTCTACTTTTTCTCTTCCGCTGCTGGGAAATCAAATATTGGAAATATATATATATATATATATATATATTTTTTTTTTTTTTCTGTACTGGCAGGTTTGCCAATTATACAGCTGTTATTATCATTAGTGTTATCGATAGTTTCGAATGGGTTGCTTAAGCTCACAGCATAAGAGGTGCACAGAAATGTATCTTTACTATTATCTTTATTGTTGGAGCTTAAATCGCGAACATTTTAGAAGAGATGTCACCGATTTAACCACGAAAGGAGAGAGTAGTAAGCTTCGCCTGAATTCGGATGTTGATGGGTTTCGCACAGTCCTTCACATAGTATTTGACTAAACTACCTCCAAGATACTATAGCGTTTCAAGAGGGTGGTTCTTGTTTGAGAATCAGGTATATTTCAGCTGGGTGGGACCGGGTTGGATGACAAACCATTCATAACGATGGAATATGTGAATTAAGATATATTAAGATCTGTAGTAAAGTTATTGTATATTTAGGACGCGCAATCATGATCACGAAATAAGTATCATTCATATATATATATATATATATATATATACTCCTCTTTTGTATCCAAAATAAACGGCCTTAAAAATAAAGGTAAGGCGTTATCTATTCTATGAAGTTGCTTAGCTTTTCAAATGTGCCCGAATGATTATGGGATCCTGCAACGGGTTGTGTTACCTTTTGAACACTACACATTTTGTCTCTATAGAGAACGTTGAAACTTCTTATGGTATATTACACAACCATCCATAGGGTTGGGCATATATATATATATATATATATATATATATGAATAGAGACATAATGAAATACATAGGAATCAGCCATTTCATTAAGTTCAGTCGTTACTAATTGGTAAAATTGTTGATGGGCAGGAGTCCTCGATGGTCTGTTGCTGGCCAGATACTCCCCTGAAAATGGAATATACTTTGGCCATTTCGAGGCATCGTTGGTTAAACGTTGATTTTGCTTGTGCTGTATATTATACTCACGCGCCAAATAATGCATCAGCCGATATTGACCGTAGAATCTAGTTTTGTCGTTACCTGACAAAACATATTGTGATAGTGTATATATATATATATAGTGATAGTGTATATATATATATATATATATATATATATAGATATAATTGGAAAAATATAGCTAGCAGATGCGTTGTAGAGAACACTTTACAGTTGGATAGACTTCCCGTTGATCTGTTTCGTACATTTGCGAGTCTAGACTTCGAACAAAACAATACACGTGCCGACTGTTCTAAGTTATCCTGACTGCGTCGTATTCCGACTATGTTGGCCGTCGAGGCTGTCGTTCTCAAGGTTTTTCTATTTGGAACGCTCTCCCAAGCGAAATTCGCGGGTTGTAGTGTTATTTACGATTATAATGTATATTAATCAAAAGCCAATGTGTGTATTATATATGAAGTTATGGTTTATGATGGTCCTTGTTGTTGCCACAATTATAATAATAAAATACACCTTGTACAAAAATTCGGATTGTTGTCCGTTATCATATATATCTAGACGCAAAAATGAGGGATCTAGTATATGGTACTTAGAGGCCAAGACAAATCGTAACCTTGGAAATCTGGTAAGATATAGATATCAGATTATACGAGTGTATGAACTGTACAGTCGTTTTAAGACCTGTGATATATGAGATTTATTTGCTTTTGTTTTACAAGCACGAAATATTCGTCAAAGATCCGAACCAAATCACTGTGGTGACCCTCGTCAACCCCCAGACCAGGGCTCTTCCAAGGGTTTCACACCATCAATCCTACAGAGTTTGAATACTTTTCGAACGCGTCGTTTCAACAAAATAAAGCCTTTGGGGCTGCTGAAATTTGTTTTCCACGTGTCTTCTATATCGTACTTGATCTCACAGCTGTCCTCAAAATTGCGCACTGTGAGATCACTCTGAGTTTCCATTTGGATCGTTTTATATAATAGCTATGCTCATATATACAGTCCACTTATCATGCGGACATTTTATAAATGGGAATTGATTTTATCTAAAACACAAATGATAAATTGGGAAGCATCGACTGCCGCCTGGCAGCAATCAACAACGTAGCGCTGGGCAAGGAGCGTCTATTTTTTCGGGTTCGATCCCCACTATTGCACATTTTCATTTAGGTGTTCGTATGACGAAGAAATGCAGAAGCAATACCGTGGACAACAAATGTTGGCTGAGAGTCAGCCCGAAAAAAAAGCTTTTTGACATCCTAGAGAACGCTAGAAGTTAAACTAATTAATTGAGAACTACGTATGCGAATGGAGCGTATTGTAGCCACATGTGCGTGTGTGTGTGATCATCGTAGTTTCCGCTCGGTCCGAATTACTTACATGCGATTTTGATGGAGCGGGTCGAATACCTGTGACGACTTTCGACGGTTGTTTTGCTGGCGTTCGCTCCCTTTGGAGTTCGTACCTTTACTAATTAGCTGGGTGTACGCCTGTTTTTAACATGATCAGTTTCCGTTCTAAATTCTGCTTGATAGTGTCCTCTAGGTTGGTCTGTCCTCCGGGAGCTTTGACTGGAGATAATGTGTGCTCACAACACTAAACATGATACTAAATACAGCATAAGTTAGTTCGAGCCTATTACAGAGGTTGAGCCGGAATACGTGGGTAGCGAAATTATTCGTTTCAACTCCAAACGGTCCAAATTTCCATAGTAATTTAAAATAATGGCACAGCATTATGCGTTATAGAAAGTAATCTAATTTTATTCATATTGCACATAAATTCAACCTCTATCATACAAACAAATAGAATGAGTCAGTGAAAGTTGACTGTGTCCTCCGTAGCGCGTGGATTTGATGATGTTCAATATACGCGCAAGGCGATAATAGACCGTCTACAAGTTCATTTAGATATTTTTATAGATGTCCATGCTCATACCATTAGCAGTCAGTCTTTAAGTTGATTATATTTGTCAAATTATAATGTAAGCAAAGATAATCGGTATGGACAAATGCAAAACCCTGTTCACCCAATTATGGCTAATATGGATATTGGATTCGGATATATATAGATATCTATAAATATAAATTTATGTATTTGGAAATAATTTTACTTTTCATTGATAGAATGATTGTTCGGACGAGCTCAGTGTCAACGAGTATCAAGTCGCAATCTTGAGGTCCGTCAGTTTGCTAAAAACCCTTGAATCTACCTTTTTCACCTTTCTTAACCAAATTAGTTGAGAACCGTCATATCAAATTACGGCAGACTGTGTAATTATCATTCTTAATCGAGTAGATTTCCTGATGCATGTTCTCCACTTACTCTTATAAGCAATCTCGAACGGTTATCGCTATGTAAATTTCCCTCTCACGGTCTCCCCTGCGATGTCTCATAATATAAAATAGCTTAAGAAGGCCTTGTAATTCGTCGACAGAAAATGTCCCAGATAGTTTATATGGGAGTTTATAGAGGAATGGTTTACAAAGGTGTTTAGTTAGTCTAGTGTGGCTTCGAGTTTTTCGAATAATACATGAGTGTACCCTGAAACGAAATGCTGCTGAAATTTCTCTTGGCTCCTTTTAAGGTAAATTACCTTTAAGGATAGGGTAGACTTTTCACACTGACTTCTACGAATCATATAACATAGGTGTTTCATCTAATGTGTCACATGCAGATATATATATATATGGCGTGTTTGTAGGCATACGAAAGACACAAAACTTGCCCATTTAGATTCTTGATTTATTTTACAAAACACGTATCCGAACTTGCACTTCTCACCTGGGACTCTTCTGTTTTGAACTATCTCCACCCATATACAATTCGAGCAATAAATATCTGAACTGGGTGACGCTATAGCATGAAAACTCTATTCTCTCGCCGCTATGACCTCACACCAAAGTAGAGCGAGCGATTCGATGAGCAAAAATTGCAACCAGAAAAAACAGACGGTGACGATCCATTTTGACGATGTATTTAAGCCGATTAAAGGCCCTTGCATTATAATATACGTCTCTGACAGTAGATTATGATAACGGTGTTTAGGTATGGTGGTGGTACACGAAGGTGTCGATGAAAACTATTTTAGGGGGTTTCGGAACGCCCACCTTCCTCCGTTGCTCTCACGGCCAGACGCCTGCGCAGTTGTAGACCGACTTCTCGTTGAATGTATAGTTCAGTTCTTTTAAGTAGGCGACGGCAGCAGTTACGCATGTCTTCGAGATCTTCTCCTTCTTGATAACCAGATAGCCTTGAATTTCTCCGCCGGCGACTAGTGACAGATAACAAATATAATAAATGAGGAATAGACGCAAGTGCATAGTATATTGTTTTCATTATCTTTTGGAAGAAACATTTGTTTATTACCTCATTTTCTGGTTTATGATTTATTTTTTCTCCGAAAATGCTGTACGAACTTTGACGAGATTCATTGAACACTCCCAAACAGTTATGGTGATTTATAATATACCGGGCTGAGAAAATATCGATAAAGTTAAATTTGTCCTCGAAGTGTCGAAATATGTAAATCCTCCCTAACGTTGTTCAATTCTCTCTTACAAGCAGGTCTGAGACCACCGTACCACAGTCCCCGGGCCTTAATTATGCAAGAGGAAACTTTTGTCGAATGAAATGGGAATTGGACCACACAAATTGGATGTCCTTTTTTGCAGAATGCGAAAGCGTGGATGAGATGTACAACGTACTCGCACAGCACATTCGTGAACTGATAGTAAAACATACTCCAATACGAATGAACCACGTACATCCAACGACTGCACAAGTACGGAAGCTCCACGACTCCCTCAACGAAGCTACAGACGAAGGGACGATTGAATTTCTTCAGAAAGAAATAGCCAAGGTGTCGAAACGGGAGCGAATCATAAGAGAACATGCCATCCTCCGCAACCCCAGCAACAAGGCCATCCATAACTATGTACGTAGACGGATCGTGATTAACGATACTCTCAGCTCACTACAGCGCAGCGATGGCACTTTTACCACTGACGACAAAGAAAAGGCCGAGATATTAAAAAGGCATTTCGAAGCAACGTACCCAAGCAACGATGAGCTGAAGCAACGTCAAAGCAGAGAACCACCCGCTCTGCCAGAAGGACCCCTAAGGCTCACTGTTCACGACGTAGATGTAAGTGCGGAAAACATTCACCGTCACCTACGAAAACTACAGTCGAAGTTAAGTTCCACACCAGACGACATACCATCCTACGTGATGAAGAAACTGGGGCTATCGGTCTGTGTCCCTCTCTCTTGGGTCTTTAGAAAGTCTGTCGATAATGCCACGATTCCAGATGTTTTCCGCTCAGCAATAGTATGTCCAGTACATAAGAAAGGCTCTAAGACCGATCCCAGAAACAAGAGGCCGGTTTCGCTAACAGTTATAGCATGCAAACTTCTGGAAAGCATCATATCTAAGGCTATCTACGACAATGCCAATGCCCAAGGCCTCATCAGTGAAACCCAATATGCATATAGGCCCGGATACAGCACGGTGCTCCAGCTGATAGACACACAATTCGATTGGGCCCGCGAAATCAACGCGTCGCGCTGTTTTGACGCCATCTTCTTCGACTTCAAATCGGCGTTTGAAAGAGTCACACATACAAAACTAATTGCTATGCTTCCACGCTTCGGAGTCGGCAAAATTCTAGTTGACTGGATCACTGATTTCCTTCGAAATAGAACCTTTCGAGTTCGAGTCAATGGACAGTATTCGGAAGAAACAAGCGTCACATCAGGGTGCCCTCAAGGAACCATTCTGGGACCCTTAATGTATATAATGTATATAAACTCTCTTACATATGCTCTCCCTCCCTCTGTATCTGTTAAAGTCTATGCTGACGATATTAAAATATACGCCCCCGTAGATACGCCTCAGCAGAGATCGGTGCTACAAAAAGCACTATACGATTTTTATGAATGGGCAGGGCAGCTAGATCTCATGCTTTCGATCGAGAAATGCGCCGTGCTGCATTTTGGACACGGAAATACTAAACAAAAGTACTCCATTGGTAGCATAGAACTTAAACCACAAAAATCTATTAGAGATCTAGGTATAATCACATCAACTAGTCTAAAATACTCTGAACATACTGCGGACGTTGCTCTTAAAGCTAGTCAGCGAAGCAATTGGATAATGCGCACGTTCACAATTGCCGATCCAAATCTATACGTACTACTGTTCTGAACCTACGTCGAACCTGTGATAACCTATGCTGGGCCGGTCTGGCACCCAGGTCTCAAGAAAGATCAGGATCTTTTAACGAAAGTGTATAAAAAGTTTATGAGACGAGTGGCATATAAATGTAAATGTGACAAAGAGAACATAAATATTGTAGATGCCGTCCAGCGTCTTAACGCCCTAGATAAAGTCTTGCTTCAAAAAATGATGTTGAATCAACCGACGATGGCTGCAAAAATATTTGATATTGTCGAAACTACGACAAGATCCAGAAGGAATATACTCCCAAAATTTATAGCCACGAAAAAATGTGTAAATGATTTATTCCCCTGGAGACTATCACGCGCACATCACGGGCACGCAACGTGCCAAAATTGAAAATGCACATAAGCGAGACTTGTAGCAATTATATATTATACCTTTGAATAAAGAGTTTGTTATTATTATTATTATTATTATATATATATATATATATATATATATATATATGTATGTATACATTCCTCTCTCGGGACCGTGACGGTCTTGGCCTGAGACGCCGGCATCAACTACTTCTCTAATAATTGTATATTTAAAGTTGTATAACTAAATTTTTATAAAGCACAATAAATAATATGCATGTTGATTGAAGATAATGAATCAATACACATGTATATGTATATATATAATAAAGTTGTGAAGATATTGTGAAGTATTGCTATAGTTCTATATGTTCTCCTTATCCATATTAAATACAGCCGTCATGACAGTTCTACCCGCTCCAGCATAAACCAAAATATTCAAAGAACCTGAGTTGAGACAGTTCTTTCATGTAATAAATGAGAATTAAGATCGAAGTGTATGTGCGCCACTGAATGCGGCGTAAATTGGCTTTTTACATTTTAAATTTATGCTCAGTCTGGTACACGAGTATGGCTCTGACAAAAATCCACCGACTTTCATTTCGAGCGTGAGCGTCTGTCTGTGTGTGTGCTGCTCACCGAATTATAGACAATTGAAATAATTCGGCCAAACTTAAAACCAAATTGCAGTTTCTTCAGCAACGACGCACTGGCATCTACCCGTCCAACCCATCAAAATGTCCGCCATGTACCTAGGTCGGTCACATAATTCCCGCAATGAATCGCGTGTAACCGCAAGTTGAAAACGCTAGTTACCTGCCGGACAGATTATTCCCATGATAGCTTGATCCTTGTCGCAGCCGTCAATATACTGGGGAATAACGGTGGCGTTTTCTGCGTCCCTAAAGCATCCGCTTGCCGTCTCGTTGAATTCAAATCTGTAACAAAGTCAGCGGAAGAAGCAGATGTCATAAAATGTCAGTGACAATAGACATACATCATTTAATGAAGTATCAGGTGAGGATCATCATCTGGTATCGGGAACATCATTTTGAAGAAACTCAGACTACAAAGTGTGGTTCAAAGTGCGTGGTTGAACTATACGTCATGTGATAGCAGAAGTAAGCACAGGATAACATATATATATATATATATATTATCCTGTGCTTACTTCTGCTATCACATGACGTATATATATAATGAACGGTTCTACCACCCTTCATTATAGCGCTTGTGTTGAGATCAAGTACAGATACCGAATAATCCATAACAATAAATACGTTTATGGTAAAATTCATGATTATTTATTGGTTTATGAATATCAAATTTACAGCAGCTCAATGATGTGCACGTTTCGAGATGACAGCGGCTACTGGCGTACCGTTTTGCAGAGTAATCGAACAGTAGCCAACGACGCCGATTATCTTGTCGGTTTGCATTTGTCCTCTTTGGTGGAAATATTGGCATAAGCGTTTGCTGTTTCCGTTAACGACATTCTATGCTTTCCTCTATATGAAAGCGCTTATAGGGGGTACATGCGGTAGTGCTAGATACTTGAGAAAGAAACCGAGCAAATGTAAGATTACCGCAGATCGAATCAACGTAACACGTGTGGAATACAATGTGGCGCATGTAACTTAGCCGTTGCATCTCCTAGTCTCCAAATCGACTTTATATTGAATTACAAAAAGTGTCCGATGAAATGAAATAACACACCGACAAACCATGCCAACAGATTAACAGATTAGTGACAACGACGACCCACCCTGTATATGTTGGTCTATATTTATAAACGTTAACGGCACTGTGAATTACCGATGCTGCAACGACATTCTTGAACAATAATAAACACCGATAGTCTACTAATGGTGTTCTGTATATTTTTTTTGCATATAGATTAACATTGAATTATGCATCTCCCATCCCTCTTTCAACCCTTAGCCTGCTTTTCGTCTCCCGCCATACGCTGACATACGCTGTTCTCATATGCCAGTAGATTAAAAGTAAAGCAAATATAGCCAGATCGTGCACTTATTATAGTTTACTTTAAAACAATATCTTGAACGGTGATCACTTACCTCTACCGAGCTCTATATTCAAACGTATGTAGCAACGATACAACACTATCGAGTTGAGTTGGCAAACGGAATTTTCAGAGAAACTCGAACATAACGTGCTACAAAATTGCAAACGTTTCGAAATTGTTACTTACGTTAGAATCGTTTCTCCATTGTCGATGAGGTTGTACTTCACTCCGTAGGGAAAAACCTCCATTTTTTCGTCGAAGCAGGTGTAGTCGGAGCCATTGTTGGGAACATAGGCTTTCGACACCATGAACTGTTCAACATACGACCAACATACCACATGTCAATTTTTTTCAACGATGTCAGCTTGCTGTGAAACCATGAAGAGGGACTTTGCCATCGCCTCTTGGATTTCGGATTCGTTTATGATTGCAGTGATATGCGGTACTACTATAGCAGGCATCGCATTCGTCTTGAACCTATCCAGTTTCTCGATCGTTTACTCCTCCGTTTTGTCCCACCACTTGATCTGAGCATTTAATGTTGGGGTCATCTGAGTTTGTTCCGGCTTATAATAAAATGCCCTGTCATGCCACAACGATCGGTGTAAGCCATTATCTCGGCCAGATATATATATATGTAGTCGATACTGATATAAAATAAAATTGTGTCACTAGCACAGTAATGGAGATAGATAAATCGAGCTTCGTTGCAGCAACGAACTATTATTACTAATAATAAATTTTCCGGTACTGCTTATTACTATGTACTACTATACTATTACTAATAGTGATAACACCGGAAACTATAATAGTCGTGCTCCAAAATAGCCAAAGGACCCGCCATGGATGATCAGTGCTCTGATGAGAATGCCAAGGATGACATCCAAATATAAATAGACGAACTTCAATTCAACACTTCAGTACAGCGCTGTGAGCAACTCACTAAAGGCAAAACGTGTCTCTCTTACGTCGTTGTTTATCTGTTTCAAGCCACACGGATTGCCTCCAGCTTCGCACAGAGGCACTCCAGGCTATCGCCAGCAGACGCTGAAACCACGAAACAAAAAGCGGAGTGTCATCTCAAATGTTGTTAATGGCCGTTCTTGCCCAGTATACATTTGCTAACAGTTACATCTGTCCAATCACGATGGACCAATTAGAATCGCAGTGCAAGATCAGCCTTTGTCCAAATTCACGTAATCACCTGATGTCCATCACATTAGCGATCCATAGACGAGATATATCCTGATATGTAGAGCATCTCATTTTTGTAAAACAAAAATTCAAAATATAATAATTCGATTGATATTTTCCTACATGCAGTGCATATCGTCGTCAATCTGATCGTTGTGTGAGAAACCTACCGCTTTTGGCGAGTCCACACTCGACGATGATCATCGCTGCGGCCGCTCGGAGGGACATCTTTGACGATTGAGAGCGATCCGCCACAGAGAGACACTTAGGTGGCAATGAAATGTCGACGGGCCAAAATTTGAGTTTGACTCGAAATGGTGTTAGCCACACGTTCAGTACGTGGCAGCTGTTTCACACCATAGTAGTAATGAACTGATAAGAGCATAACCAGCTCAAATACCGTCATTGTTTAGGGAAGCCCCGCTACAAAGGATATCCATTAGAGCGATAAGATCCACTAGCGAATTAAATGGAAAAGTTCGCTTTTTTGTTATTAGGTTTACCTTCTGGATTCTTCTGGTGATATATAACACAAGCATAGAGTGTGATAGCTACACGTTTTGGCCAGGTTGATACGATTAGAACACACAACAGGCCGTCGTATACAGATGTTACTGAAAGAGTTGACAATTGAAAAAAGCAACCTAAATAATATGATTGTAATTTTCAATTTCTATACCTACAAGTAGCGGGCACAAAGCAGATAATACTCGCATGTCCATTCAGTGTGGTGAATTTTCACACTGTGTAAACACTTAATACTTTATATATATAAGACGTTCGCATTGTCCAGAAGTAGTTATACAGCTGCGATTAAAAATGATGCATCCATCGAACCAATGGGAATAACATACGCATAAACAATCGTATTATAGCATCGTCCGCTCCCCAGTTTTGCCAAACCTCACACGTGCATGCATACATTGTCGATTCTTCGATGATTCCTTGTTGATAGCTGCTCACTCTGGTAGCGAATAATACTCTGTCAATAAAAACCGTTTGAAGTTCCAACTCCCGACGAATACAAAACGTCTCCTCCCGTTGGCGTGAACGACGGCGCACAGTGTCTCTATATCTCTCCATTGCTCATCGACGTCCCAAATTCAAATAGTGGCTTGTCGAAATAGGACAACGCCGAAATAAATATCATAATAAAAACATATTCGAATTTGAGACTGTAGCAGAAATGGCTTCGCACATGGTCGCTTACTGACTGTTCTCCGATCCGTCGTATCACGTGGCTGCGGCAAACTAACCCGGCCGCACGACACAATGTGCAATACTTAAGGCTGGCGCCAGCTGGTGCCATATGGGCAGATGACGTTCATTTCTTCATCTACATGAGCGGACGGAACGGGTCGAAACAAATATAACCCACAGTATTATAAGAATGTATCGTCTGGATAACCGGAAAGAACGAGAATACCTCGGGATATATATATATATATATTTTTTTTTCTCGAGATGGGGAAATGCGTTGCGCACTAAAGGGAAACCTCTTTTAATGTGAGCCGAACAGTATCAGGCTCAACACCCATGCGATGAGGTCGACACCCGGCTTTACCGGCTAAACCCAGGTTTTCGATGTTCTGGAAACCCACACATCTCGCTTAAACTTTACCCCATATCTCCCTGGTCTTCATTGAATAGTACTACGGTTAGGTAGGAGCGGTGGATGCCTACCGCGTCAAACGGCCGGGATCACCCGTAGGGCTCCTTTCTGCGCCAGGCAAACTGTTTCTTACAGGATCTTGCCGCCCATTCTCCGTCACCAATAGCCTTTGTAGCCTGATGCGTCCTAGCCGCCCCTTTTTCTTCCACTACCTCTTTGGCTGTTACTGCACCTATTTTCCATCCACTATTTGAGCTGCGCATAAATTCGACGAAGTCTCTCATAATTGTATTCGGCATGATGGGCGGTTTTGTAACTGTCAGATCCCCGTTTCTTCTCCAAAGAGAGACGACCCTCTGGACAACCAAGGCTCTGGCCGCATCTAGAGCGGGACAGACAAGTAGGGTGTACAGAGCATCGTCCCTTTCTTGCCGCTAACAATGAACACAGTTTCCCGATCGAGGGGTTACATTGAAGTCACTGAGATATGCTTAAAAGTCCCCGTGCCGGGTTATCACCTGATTCACCAAGAAGTCCATCTGACCTCCTGGGTGATTTAGCCACTTTTTGATGTCAGATATCAGATCCCTTTTTTTGAGTCGAGACCTGCCCCGACCATCCATTCCTGTATAGAATGGAGCACCTTGTTGGCTTTGATCTCGAGTTCTACGCCCGTTGTGGCTCTCACTACTACTGCCAGGTTGTCAGCGTATGGAAAGGTTTCAACTCCGCTGGGTAATCCCTACAGGTTAAGAACATCGTCGTAGACGACGTTCCATATCAGAGGTCCTATAATGGAGGCCCGCCGTCATGCTCATCCTTACTTCCGGACCTGTTATAGCCTTGTCCTTCAGATAACCTTATATAATTCTTACCAGATAATGCGCCGGTTTTCGACTGGAAGTACTCAGGATGGCTTTCCACGGCAGGCTTTTAAAAATGTTTTTAACATCAAGGAAGATCGCTACCATCAGGCGTCTGGTCTGTCGCGTGGGATTATGTATATGCTCCGCCTTTGCGATCAATTTTTGTATTGGAAAATGGACGGGCCTGTGCATACTGACTTGCTGAAAGCAGGCCGTGTGCTTCTACAAAGACCCTCAGACTTTCTTCCACTATCATCTCGAACCATTGGCAAGCGTGCTAATGAGGCATATGGGCCTGTACCCCCGCCGCCATTTGTGATGAGGACCACCTCCGCAGTCTTAGAAACAGTTGAAAACTTTCCACTGCGTAGCATTTTTGTAGCAAAGCCTGCCACAACCTCGGAGAACTTCCAGAAAAGCACCTTGACTACGGCTGGTGTCAATTCCGTCAGGATCAGATTGAACATTTACACCGCCCAACATTATCCTGCTACTTATGCCAACCTAGCCAAATCCTAGGGTCGTTCCGTCTAACTATCTATATATATATATATATATATATATATGTATATATATATTATATTGAAAATTGCATATATGAAGCTATTTAGAAGGTTCCTGACAGATGAGTCGACGTTTGATGGATTGTTCCACCTCGTACAAATCAAAAGTCTAACAAACCTGTCTTGTCGTGAAAGTAAAGCAATACCTCATGATATATAAGAGAACTTAAGCATTGTACGCAGTTCCTTTAATAAATCAATAAAGCTTTACCTCATTCAGAGTGAACAAATCACAAACTGTTGCATCTGGCGCATCGCTAAACGACTAAATCGGTTACCACGTTCTTTATGGAAATAATTTAAATCAATTTCTAACTGGAACCGCAGTGGACCCGAAAGTGATCGTTTTATGAGTACCTTATCATAAATGATATATAAGTATGAATAATAGTTCACCATCGGGCAAGGTATTAAATGCACTATAATAAATACATCTTCCGCTATAAAATCAATAAACAATAAATTGTTGCTCGCTAAAAAATCACAAAGAGGAGAAAAACGTCCTTCTTTGGTTGGTCACCGTCTGTACCATTTCCGAATCCATATAAGCGCGACAACAGGATAGCACACAACTTGTAATCATAACCTTATTTATTTAAGCACTCATCTTGAACACAACTTATAATATAGAAGGATAACTATTGCGAGAACTATCCTTCATAATAATTATTATAAGCAGCCTTCCTTGAGCCATTTTCGTAGTAAATATGTAGCGCGAATGAATGCGAATCGTTCTTTACGACTATTTCCAATATTATCAATTCTTTGCGTACCCGGTGCGGTTTCCCTCGAAATGATGTCAGCCTCAACACAGTTTTCATCAAATTATCAAACAAATCAAATATACAAATCAAGTATGTTATAGTGCTACACGCACCACACCGTGGCGACATAACACACGTAGTAGTGTAGTATATATGGTATGTAGCATTCTGTAGCAACTGCATCTGTGATAATTCAAATCACAAGATCAGTTACCGCCTTTTGCGCAAGCTAATACATCTGCATCCGATGGTACTGGTTGCGCACCTAGCGATTTCAGCAGCTCTGTCGCCTCCGCGATACAAGCACAATTGTTAATGGCCTTTTCGTTCATCAGGATGTAACCATCCTCTGGAAGTTGATCAGAAAATCACATCGTTAGCGAGATGGCAAGAAGTGAAACTTCACAACGATCATACGACGATTATATCAGACGCACACATATATGTACATAGATATACATAGATATCAGGCCACTTTTTCTAAGGGCTAAAACATCTCATCTATGTGATGCCATGCAGATAGCATTATTCTTCGCTATTATTTCATATATTAAAACGCAAAATAACATTAAATATATATATATATATATTTTTTTTTTATGACGGAGAATGCTCATGCAGACCAGGCCTCACACTAAGGCCTATATATATATATATATATATATATATATATATATATATATATATATATATATATATATATATATTTAATGTTATTTTGCGTTTTAATATATATATATATAAACAACGCAATAGTACGAAATTAAGCGAGAAAACGAGGTACCGTTAGAACAGGTGAAACCAACTGCCAATGCGTTTCCGCAGTTATTGACCGGTACGAGAATTGCCTTGGTGTTATGCTCGTCCACGAAGCAGTTGTCACACGAAGTGGTGAATGCGAAACTATACAATCAGATTGGTAATAAATAAACAAAAATAAATGCACGCAGCATCAATAAAAAAAAGTTCACACCAAATACAAACGAGGTGAATTAGAGTACAATAAAGGCGGAACGCATATTGTCCATGCTGGGCTACCTGAGCGATCCCCCCTCTCCCCGCCTTTGAAATAATAATATACTAAATAAAATAGCTCCAGCACTCGTTATTTAAAAGGTGATCGAATATGCATATATCGACAGTGTTTGTCGTAGATTTTTCTGGAAATACGCATGAATAAGTTTGCTACATTAGTGCGAATTTTGTAAAGAATGTTAATTATTGTTATGTAAAAAGCTACAAAAAATGTTCATACTTAATCACTTCAGTTCCGTTTGTGAGGACTGACGTGACGTTTTTGTCTTGGAAGGCGATTTCCGTGTCGTAACATTTGCTCGCTTGAAGGACGTAGGCTTTCCCAGATCCCTCGAACTGTTTAATATGGACAAAAATAATGATCAATTCTAAATGCACTAAACGCTAAATCATCTTGTCGCCACAACACAGCACTGCACGCAATCCAATAATATCACCACTCCAGCCTATGAAGCATAGTTGCCTGCAGTGACTTTCAAGTAGTTGAAGTATGATTGTAATTCAGACAAAGAGTCTGCTAGCAACTCTCTTGGATTGAAGAACTTAAATTACAATGCAATGTTCTATGTTTCCTCAGTATGATACTTTCTGAATGTATTTCACTATAATCCAGTACGTATCTCATTGCTCGTTTTAGCGGCAGAGTTACTAATTGATGCACATTACTAATCGAATCAGTAATCTCGGCCTAGTTGACATAGACAAGATTGGACCCGACAACAGACGAATTTCGAGTGGTCCGAGTGTCAAGTAATATATCGATATACGCAACATAAAATAATTGCTGGTTGTATCTATACGTCGTTACACCCCTGTGAAAAGCTGGTCGAGATGGATTACATTTTTCATCAGGGATACGGTCGATCCATCACACTCTTTGTTGCAAAGCGACCCTACGCTCTCTCCTGCAACAAATTAGTAAGCAGTAGATTAGGTAAGTCCATCTACAAATGGGCATGAAGTGGTTATCGTGTTGACACTGTATATTCGGAAAGATCGATCCGGATCGCAACCTCAGGAGCCTCATGATTCACGGAGTGCTAAGAGGAATGTTGACAAGGCAAACTGAGCGGGTTTTTCTACTCTATCTATCTATCTCTCTACTTAGAGAGAATCTACGATACTTTCGTCAAACGGTCAGCCTTGAACCTGGTCTATTAAAGCTGGCTAGATTTAGAGTCTAAAGCGGGACCGTGCTTGCTTGTGCGCCAAATCGACATCCGATAGTAATAGTAGGTCTCATCATTTCATGTCTTTTGTGTATCTCTGTTCACGAATGGATCTTTGAGGTTATTGTTATTATTATTATTATTATTATTATTATATTATAGCGGCGGGTAGTGGGGCGGTGCCTTCAAACTGGACGTTGTTTGTCGGCCTGGTTGTTTTCAATAAGCGTCGCATGAAACGCATCTGCTATGGGTGCAGACTCTTAGTTAAACCACAATTTGTCTCGTGTATGCTTTGAATCATGTTGGGGATATTAAGCTCATAGTGTTCGAGTGGTCTGTAATCCATAATTGCGATGCAAATGCATGAGCGTCCAATAGTTTTTCTCATATAGGCTTGGCATATTCTCGTATATTCAATACTCGGATAGCACCGCGACTACCTGTTTTACCGATAAATAACACTGTGATAGTGTGACTTTCGCTCCAAAATAAAATTAATAAACACAGCCTCTAGTAGCTATAAGGCTCATAAAAGCAGATAGAGCTATTGCCAGGAAAAAGGAAGTGCACGTGGTGAACGCATTATTGAACCTACACCACTGACCTCTCTACATGTCAACTTTCTCAGAAATGGCTTCGTGCAAGATTTGACAGAATTCAAACACATTAATAATTTTATAATATCAATGAATCAATGAAAAATCATCGATAATGAGCGTATTTTATCATTTATAGCAAGGATAATACAGCACGCAATCTTGGGATTGTGCATCTACCTACGATAAGTAATATTGACTAGAAAATAACGTACCGCCTAGAGTGAGCTGGAAACCAATCGCCAAAATCGTTGTGGTCAACTTGAGGGACATCTTGGATAGGGTAGGTTTAGCGGCTTCAGTCGACACAGAAGGAATGATTCGAGTCCCGTTCGAAAATGACGACCGCGTTGCAATGTCGGTGTCTCGGAGTAAAATAGCTTGATAGCGTTTGGCTGAGAGAATTTCAACCATTCATTTGAGTGTCGGTGACAGTGATGATGTAGCTGCAAGTCACATGCCGCGCAATTAATTATCTCTGCACGCACTTATCAGCAACTGTCCACAGTTCTGCTACGATTTATTATACCCAGCCTTGGGGAACTTCATATGATGGGTTAAGAGCTGAGGCCTGTGACATAGGGGAACAGCTCGAAAAAAGCAATTTTATGATGGGTCCCGCTTCAAACATACTTGATCACTATTGTCCGTACGTTTTTGTTTCTCTCCTGATACAGCGCACACCACGTGCTCTGTGCAAATGGCTCTCGTTTTCACGCGAACTACAAGCCTAGATATTCCCCTACATGGGCTTGGTACCGCCTGTGTCAAAGTTGACCTCCAACCGCTCGGACCTGTGCATCACTTGGATGCTACACTTGTGTCCCAGCGAGGCTTCTTGATCATATGACAACGGTCCTCTTACGCTGGGTTTCCCGTAAAATAATCCATAATTGAGTCAGGGAGGAACAACCAACTCAACGCTTGTTGGCTTACAATAATAGGCCCATCGCAGGGCTTCTCCGCAAAGAGCTCGTCACGCAAAAAAGCTACGTAGAAAAAACAATACACTATAGTTGATTATCGAGAATAAATTACGTTTTGGTGAATATGTTGTAGGTGTTGGATTTAGTCGTTGCACTCCATCCTTAGATATTAGACTATGATTAAAAGTGCCCAAATAATGAAAAGGCATTGCAGCTCGTCCCACAGTTAAAAATGATGGGCTTTCGTTTGCGGCCCGACTCCAGCCGCTCTTATTCTATCAGGCAACTTTCGGCATTTATTGTACGCGTGGCTGCATTACTACGAGACGACACCGGGAGGAAAATCCAAGCTTCCTCATAGTTGAAAAAATAAGCAAGTCTGTAAAAGTTGAATGGAAGTCTCCTACTAGGGAACACAGCATGATCAGGTTGTTCCACTTCTTTGTTGTATGAAATAACGTGGATTATATTGTTTGTGCTTACAGGCGAAGATACATATATGTACATAATATCCGCTGACACGTTACGCGAGTGTAGCATATATTCAGGCCACTGCACGAATGCAGCAGTACGCGAAACTGATATCAAGAAATTTCTAGGTATCAAAAATTCATACAGCTCACTAGAATCTTCTCACTTATTTTTTGGGATTAAACAATAACATTCCTAGACCTATCGGACATCGCTGATGAATTCAGGCATACCCTTGGGTACATTGGGTTCACCAATTGAGAATCGTTTCAAAATATGATCGTCAATGATTTATCAATAATATAATATCAGTACTTATACAGCCATTAGCTATACCAATATAAACTTATTAGGTCATATGTAGATGCAATCATAGATACCTACATTGTAATCAAAGTCATAATCAAAATGTTTACTGCTGTAGCTTTTGAAGGAATGTACAGATTTCGATCAATATAATACCTCTCGCTTTCTATGGCGCTAGCACGTATATCAGGCTATATTTTCATCTCGTTATGGGAGGCGGTCCGCCCATCCAGTAAATTACGGACCGTTTCCCCTATTAGCCGTACTCCCTGGATCTGAATAGGTCCTAGCCTGTTGGAGCAATGTCTGGGCTATACGCCGGGCGCTGCAGAATTTCCCAGCCAAGATCGGTTACGGTACGGTGGTCGACAAAGCAACATAGCCCCTAGCGTGCTATGTTGCAAGATCACTTTGCGCCATCCTTTGCCCTCCACGACCGTTCTCTATGTATTTCTTAGCCTAGTCTACTGAGTTGTCTTGTGTAACGATCTGCGTCCACCATTTCAACAGGTTTTATCTGGCCATGATAGAGCACCTCCTTCTGTGCCAGAAGCACCAACGGCGAGACAGTTGCCATTGCCATTTTCATTGAGTTCAGGGGGCACCTACGTTAGTTCCGTTTCCACCTTTCCTCACGTATGTGGACGACGCACTATAGTTGAATGGACTACTGAGCGGCAGCTCTACAGTTGATTGGACCGCATATTTAATTAAGAGATCCAGTAGTTCGCCGTCGTCGAAGACTATGTCAGATCTGCATGTTTTTGCTCACCATATTCTATCGCTTAGGCAGCTACGTACTCAGTTACAAAATATACCGCTGATCTGCTGCGGAATTGATTCGAGAACATGCAAATTTGAAACTGTTCAAAGATTTGTCCGTCCATATCTGACCCAAATGCTTCCAACCTTGGACTCACAACGGTTGCACTGAAATGGGAACCGTACATATGTGTTATTACTGTATACAACGAGGGGGGGAAGTTCTTGTTATCTACAAAAAAATATATATATATATATAAAATTGTAATGAATGAATAAATGAACCTTGCCAGATCATCAGGCGTACTAATGAAATTCAAGTAAACCGTCTTCCATGGAACGAAACACACGGAAATAAACTTACTTGCCACGATGTAAAAAGAACATGATTGCTTCGAGGATAATAAACGAACTTGCATCTCAACCTAATGTAATACCCGATAACATAACCACACTATTTATCAAAATGTACAATCATGTACATAACTAACAACGATGGCGTAAAAGTCTGTTCCATAGGGCGTCAACACAGTCAACTTGATAGTCGCCGCCTCTGACTGCTCTTCGCAACGGCCATGACATCTTGCGCTCCCCAAATATCTTAAACAGAGAGGTGGGTAGTAACTGCAACGTTAGCAAGGCACTTCCCTCGCATAATGTCTCTAAATTCAGCGGTGGACGAAGAACTCTCCACATTCAATATCACTATTTATTCATTTTATGATCTCAGTAGTCTCGAGGACAAATTAAGGCCTCATATACCTACGCCTAAATTTGCTAACTTCCCCCATTTTGGCTAACAAACCCCGAAGTACGCACTCGTTTTGGTTCATTAACTTATACTCTCAATGCTAACTTTATTGATAAATCGGCAACAGAGTAAATCTGCCCTTACGAGCGCACTGCACAACAACCTTTTAAAAAATATATAATAGTTGCCTCAAAACGCCAAGGGGCAGAAACGACCAAATGCCCTGCCGACGCGCTGCACCAGCGGAAAGGCCACGCTAAAATGATATGTTCTACACGACCAATAATATTTACAATTAACTTGGCTCGCCTCTGTCCTGAGTCAATCCGCTTACTAAATGACGTGTGATGCGATTTCAGTCATAGACAAAATGAGAGCTAGTACCGTCGTGAACGCCTCGCTCAGCCCAAAGTAACTCAGACGTAACTCAGGTGTGGGTTGAACAGGAGTCGTAGCTATGACGCGAGATTCGAGAAACGGTATATGACATTATTATTTGTTTTCAGAGATATGCCTCCCATCTGCACCAACAATAATGAGTCATAAAATCAACACGAATCGTCTCAGCCGAACTTGGGACACAACGTGTACTTACTGTATAATATTCGATTATCATCTATTAATATATATTGATATTATAATTAAAAATTGAGCGCATTTTTGTAGGGCGCATCGAATCTGCTCTGTCCCAGCTATGTACATCGCATCGGCCTAAAGTTGATTCACTGTGACTCATTTGTAGCCTCCTGCCTAATTTCAAGAGTGTTTTTCCGCTGGTTTCCTGTTGCTGGCCGGGCGTACGCTTTCCGACCGACAGCACCCTGATGGGTAGAACACCTGCGTCCTATATGTTCGTAAAAGTTACTCCTAAAGTTCTACCACAGAGTATTTCTGAGCTCGCCTTTGAAATATAAATCATTCAGAAATTCTCTGTAAAGTGGCGTCCCACTCCTTATGCCTATTATTTAGACCGATTATTTGTGCGGAGCGGAAAATAATACGGCAAAATGCGGTGGCTGACTCTGTGGCATAAAATACTAGCGAGTTCGAGAGCCATTACAAGAAGAATACTATTTTAACCTGTTCAAATCACCGTGTACTATTATATTTCCATCACCATTGCTTGATCAGACGGTAGAGATGGAACCTATGTCAATTCAAGAAGAAACACCGATTTCTAATTAACGATCATTGGTGTTGGAATCTGCTCCTTCTTGTTCTTCTTCCCTAAGGACTCGGGATGTTCTTCCGTCAACAACATTCACGAATTATCGAGCGAGTCGCGGTTTGAAGAGATGGGTGGAAGATGCAAATGTTTCTAGATTGGATCGGAAATCTCTGTTGAGATCTCAAAGAGCACGACAACGTCCAAATTGGGTGAATGATTACGTTTTAGATAATGATATTAGAGAATTATATATAGATGCTAGTGATTTCTCTTTAGAGAAAAGGAGAATGTAGATATTGGTATTATACGTGTATTCGGATATTCAGAACTTTCGTCCTAGTAGTCAGTACCAATAAGACTGGGCATGCTCTTCCGTACATCTTAGAGAGCTCTTGAAGAGCAATTCGTTTCGCACCAGGAATCGCTGCTTCGGCTGTCCCAAACCTTAGGACTGCATCTTCATGAAACCCTAAAGTGGAAGGCTCACGGCCTTTGAGCTTAAGTGTTACGTAATCATTGCTGCACTGAGGAGACTTAGGGAGACCTACGTTCCAACTTTTTTGTTGAGAGGAGGAAATTTTCTTCAACGCACGGACATCACCAGAGACATTCCAATCTCCATGAAGGCGACCACGGCACTACAGGTTCTGGCCCGAAAGATTTCGTGGTCGCTGCGGATCGCCGAGTCAAAGAGGGACGCCTTCAAGCGGGGACGGACTGACTGACCGGTGGGTGAACAAGTTGTCCTCAATCCAGCCCGAGCAACCGAGGCACTGGACGAGGTCATTGGTGCCGGAGCTCGAGCCTGGTTAGCGGCCTATGACGGGTCTCCTACCCGCTGGCCCAACTCCTAACCGGCCACGTACAATTCCAGCAGTACCGTCACAAGATCGGCAAGAGAGTGATGGGCCAACATCCAAAGATACACCGAAGCGGTACTGAACGATAAGCAAGATCTAGAGCGGCGGAGCAGAAGGGAGTCGCGATCTCTAAGCGTGTAAAACAAGGGGGTTGGGACAGGAATTTGCAAGGCCTTCGTGGGGGTATGTCGGATTGCGGCGGCTTTTCAGGGGGCTCCCTCCCACTTGGGAGGCGCGGGGAAAGCGGAGTAGGAATACCGTTTTTCCTTGTGATAATAGCAAGAGTATCTATAGATGAATTATAATTTATTAGCAGGCTTAAGTTCACGAAAAGTCATTGTTGTTAGCCACAATTAACGAATCGGGAGGACTGGAACAAAGTACGGAATGTTGGGAACCTCAAATGGCTCGAACAGTTTGGGATGCGTTGGGAAATTGCACTGAACTTGTCGCTTTCAGACTTTGTGAATTTTCTCTGAGTTTGATAGAAAGGTGGCGAATGCATTGTAGAAGCTTTGTAGTAAAGAACTTACTGCCAGTGGTTTAGGAAATATCTGATCAATAAACGGTTTCGTGGTTCATCTTCATATTTTCTTCACTCAGATTGTGACGTGGTGATACTGTGCTATTCTACAATGGACTGCGTAACGCCCCGAGCGTGATAAATTCCAACAACAAAGCGAAATAATCCTAGGCTCCCTCCCGCGAAAGATCAGGCAACTCACCTTCGGTAAAAAATTCTCACGCTAACCTAAGAAAAAGAAGAAAAAACTAAGCATTGCACAATCGCGCTTCCGTCAATATACCTCAATCAGAATGGATGATTGATCTCAAGACAAGTATAATTTAATCAAGTAGGATTTTTAAGTACGACATCTTCTCACTACAGCAGAAGATGCCCTAATGACATGAGACGTCCACAAATTAAAGACTAGAACAGATAACCCAAACTCTAGGTGTTGAACTTGCCGTAATCAGAAACCATATCAAATACCAAAGTCAGTTTCAACACACACAAAACAAGGTTTGTCTATATCAGATAAGGTTTATTTTTAAACTTGGATTTTAGTGATCTGTTTGAGTGATTGATGTCATTGATGCTCAGCTTAAGGCGTATTGACCGCCATCGTAAAGCGATCCGTACACTTGGGATACTAACTTCAATACTTACGCAATTATATTTAAATCAACTTTCAAAAATATAGCTGAGAACATATATCACTTCAGTCACAATCAATCGCTACGGGATCTGCCCTACGCCTCCCGGACTCCGGCACATTGAAAGACTTTTGTCTCGTCTTCCACTTTCAAGCCGTGTCCCCTGATGGACTCCACCGCTGCCTTGAGACAATCTGCAGTCACGGGGCTCTTGAACACCAGATAGATGTCGACTGTGCCGTCTGGGTGTTCGATGTCGATTTGTCAACGAAAGAAGATACCACAACATGGACTTAGTTAACACATCGTCGATTTCACTAACAAGTCAATTCAATTGGATATGGTGGAAGAATTCTCCCGGAATAATGGGCAACAAGAATAATAAATATATAGTAAGATAAAAACCACCATTTAACCCGAAACCGTGAAGTTCATATAATGTCATTGATGATTTAAACGGAGAAATCAGATGTGTGTAGGAAGGAAATGGCATGAACAGAAAAAACAGAACTTTGAGAGGGAGCCATAAGGGAATATATCAAGAAGGAATTAGAGAACGAGGACGAATGATTGTCTCGATTTTAAGGTCTTCCACATCAATACGAATAAGGATTATGGATGATGATGATTATTATTATTATTAAGCAGTATATATCGATTGTATGTTATATGTCATCAATTGTATCGAAGCGCATATGTAGATCAGAAACATCTGATGGTTAATGATGGACAGCAATCAGTAAACTTACATATCATCTCTCGCACTAATGCTATATAACGCCAGCTATTTTTGCATAAATACATACCTAGATGTGCTCGAACACCTACCTGGCCTACAATCGTAGCTGACGACGACAGAATCACCCTCACATGGCTGGGGCAATTCCACTTTCCCAATTCGATGCTCATTTCCAATTGTGTAGCAACCAGTAGTTGAGTCTATTGTATAATTGTACCTGCTCTCCGGAACCGGCGTGGGCCAGACAACGCATAAGGCCGTACAATTAAACAGCATTAGAATAACATTATCGTATTGATGAACAGTGTTTCGACATGCAAGATATTGTATTTATATTAATTGGTTGCTCGAGCAAGCAGTATGGAACTTACATTCCTATTGGGTCTGTAAACGTGGTGTAGTGGATCCAATTCTCGCCAACTTGGATAGTTTGGTTGGCGCATACATCCTTATTCACTAGATAGTACTTCACATCTCCAATGAACTGTAATAGAATAACCATTATATATTACATTTTACTGCTGGGTGTTTTCAGTGCTGTGAACGTCTAACAGTAAATTGCATGTCTGAAGTCCATCGCTTGAGTACCGCCGTATTCAGCAAAACTAGCAAGGATAAGTTACCTGGCAAAACTCACATTTAAAGGGAATTATTGGTGAAATGATGAGAATCATACATGTTAGGGACTGATAAACATTGGTAGACACTTTAAGTCTCGAACGCAACAAGGGGATCCTACGATCGATGCACTTCCCAATGGAATAGAAAAGGGTTGGTAGGATTTTGTGACCCTCCCTTGAGGACGCAATTTGAAATATTTGGATGGGTGAAATCAATATCCACATTTTGTTAACCAGAGCTCATTCTTCAATTTGTAGTAGCGAATCGCATACACAGACAAATCCCTTTAAATTCCTTGACTCTGCTGTATTTTCGCTAAATCCATCTGTGATATAATTGTTGTTGCTCACCTTTTTATTTATGTCTGCGGTGGCCTCTGAGTCACTGCACTTTTCAGGACATACACTCGATGGATCGCCTGCAACTCCTGTGTTTAAAGCACACGACGATTCAGATTCAACCAGGATACCGGGATAGTTGTGGGAAATATTCCGAATTGAATTTATTATTTATCTACAACATTTATCTTAGCGGGCGGTGCCTGAACATGCGAACACTGCACAATGACGACATCTAAATGTTACTTGCAACGGAACGCAGCAAACAGAACCCACGTGAGAACTATATGAATTTTTACAATAACGGACACAATTAATGAGGAGTGTGACAGTCCAGCTGACGAGGCAACTGCTAATTCCGAAGTCTTGGTAGTGTTCGTCGTGTATATTCCTGGTGTTTGAGGCAATTGGTGCTATCCAATAATTCCCAAACAATCTTCTTTATTACCCGTATTCTTACTATAATATATAATTTAATTAATACATAATTTTTAGAGAAAATTATATATAACATAAAACGATCCGCCGCATAGGGTACATAGGTATTGTTCTACTGCTGCCCTTACACAGAAGTAACTGTATAATCCTCTCTGTGTACGCATACTTACTAATTACGCTTGTGAAGAAACCTACCTGTTGACGAAAGCTGCAAAGCGACCATGAAAACCGTTGAAGTCACCTGAAGAAACATCTTGGAATGAATTCGTCCGTCCAGATAAGCAGAAACTCAGTCTCCTTGGTCGCTTTGGAAGCGGTGATTCCTCGACTATGCTCCACCAACCGCCGAGAGGCGATATTTATATTGAGAGGCTGCCGTAAAGACTCATTTGCTATAGACATTGGTGCCACCAAGTTTGATGACGCAATTTGTTTTCGTTGTCTAAAACCACATTAAATTCGTGGAGAAAATTCTGTGAAATCAGTCACTACCATATGCTGCCGAATGAAAGCAATAGATTGGGCGCATCTTGTCCCAGTCGACGCCAAGTTAATTAACTTGGTCTCATTTATCGCGTCCCGTTTAATTTTAAGGTTGTTCCCCCCGTCGGTTTCCTGTTGCTAGCCCGCATTTACGAATCCGAAACGCTTTCATTTTCTGTCCATATTAAAAACAAACATACGCATAAACAAACATTTACTTGAGCATACACACTAATGGGTGGAACACATGAGTCCTATAATCTCGTAAAAGATACTCCTATATTTCTACCACAGAGAATGTCTCAGTGCGCCTTTGAAATATAACGCATTTACAGATTATCTAAGAAGATGCGTCCGCCTTATTTAACACACCGACAGACTTATTTAAATTTTAAACTCATATATTGTACAATATACAGTTGACACAGTTTTCTGAATGAATACAAGAGAATGCTAACATCTAACAGCCGTAAATGTAATTTGTACGGGTTGCTAAACATCTCCCATTATACAATGGCATCTGCTGTCTATCTCAAGTGATCACAAATGGTCATTGCCTGTATTCTCTTCTATTGTAGTTTAGCGATCATTTTCATCGACGATTTGCTAATGCTGGAAGTTGGATTAGCTGTGCTCGATGTTTGATTTGATATACTCTTGTGACATCTCCATTTGCCATTGTGGTTATTCTTTGTGATTCACGCTCCCATAATACGGATAAGTATCTTAAAGGAGAAGAGCGGGGGCCAGCCGCCAACCAAAAATAAAACTATCAACTTCCATACTCAGCGCACACTTAATATTTGTGTACCTCGATTCCAGCTAAGGAAAAGCTATCAGCATACTTGGTCACCCGAAAAAACGCTACGGTCCCCAAGGCCTGCGCCGACGATGTCATCAAAAAGCTTAAAGAGCTCAATGATCCGGACTTCGCCCCATCTGACGAGGTCGTGTATCGATGCACAAGAACGACCGAGTAGGATCGTGTGTGACATCCCATCGGGGGTTGTCAACTTCACATCGCAATCACTGGACGTTCTCTTGTGATTTGCGAATATCTATCTAACCAAGCATCCGCAATAAATATTTTCTTTTTTACTGCACATTCGTTATTTGAATGTATTCCATAACTGCGAACACTTTTATTACTGATTAAGAAAGATTACTTTATGTAGACACAGCCTTGACCGTAGTCTTAATGGGGAACGAATGTGTTGTTCATGACAATTGGCGCAACCTGTATGATCGCTTCACACTTCACGGATACATATTTTGAATCGGAGTACCTTATAATCGTATCCTATGTGTTTTGAATAGGCGTACTAAATGCGTACAACAAAACGAAATAAATGGTGTGGGGGACCCCATAGGCGCAGATGCTTCGGGGAGGGAGGGTCCGAGCAGATTTTGTTAGAAAGCGATATGGCACAGATGATGAGACGATGACGGGAGGTGCATCTGACAATGAGAGAATGGATGATTATACCTACCCGCTGGGGCAAGTAGATCACAAAGGAAAAAGAAGGCCCCTGGCTCGCCGGAGATTCCCGGAGGTAGGAAGAAGATAATAACTTCAATTTTCGATAAGATAACTCCGAATGGTCCGAATATCCAGGTACATCCTGGACTGGTCAAACTTTTCGAAGCGGCAGGCATGTTGGAAGGAATGATCACCAGCTTAACTGTATACGCTGAGGCTAAACCACCAAGGCGGAAATCAAAGCGCTGTCCGAAGATCTGACTCTTCTGATAGACACTTTAGAAACAAACTGAACGAGACACAGCACGTTATGGAGGTGGTGGCTCATTATTCCCCGCCTGGTTAGGGTAAGTGAATTTTGTGAGAGTGAACATTTATTACAATGGCATTGTCTCATGTGATTATATATATAGTAGAACTATAATTCGGACCAGGTTTCACTAAGAGGTATCTGTATCTTAACTGAATATTATGATGACTTGGAAGATGTCAGTCGCCCTCGGCGGTGCAGAGGTATTTTAACGAGAAAATATCTCTTCGCACTAGCGCATTCATAAAAACATTTATTATGTCTTATATATTTTGAATACGTTGAAATAAGCGCCCCACGTTATCCATTAACATAAACCGTATTCATAGCGTCTGATTTGGAATTGCATCCCAACTTGGCGGGCCTCCCCTCAACTGCTACTGCAGAGATCACAAACAGTCAGACCTTTCCGGTTTGAATAAATGACTCGATTCGATGAGAGGTAAGTTTGTTAATTATGAAAATAAGCCGCACAAATGGGAAAACCCTTACGTATATTATGGAGTGCCCAGAGACTTTCAAGGCCAAATGTTAAAAGCTGCGCATGGTATGATCCTGACTATAATATACTTATTTTCTATATCAAAAGTAAGAGAACAGTCCCTGTTTTCAATGAAAAAAAACTGCTGGAAATAACTGCCAGGAATCAAGCAGAGAAAAATGAATAGGGCAGAAACTCACTGGGACGCTGGAGATCATCCGTCAAAAATGAGATTATCTTTTACCTGTCACTGGCGACGATGCTAAAACCTGCGAGTTTAGGCGGCGACTTATTATAACTCATGTGCTCGTCACAGTTGGGAGATCCCTTTCATTTTTCAAAGTCGGCATATGTCGGAAGTGACGTTAAGTAACTAATGGATCGACCCCATCTCCATATATAGTATTTATCTCGAACTCGATTTTGCTCATTGTGAAGTAAGATACATTGGCAGCAAGAACCACGGTTGATCTGCATCGAGGATTCGTCGTTCACCATGTTCTTTCAACTGATAGTAACTTTGATCGGAGTCAGTTTACGGCTCGCTCCAACGGGTATGTCTTTATTGCCACAAAACTAAATTAACATCTTTCATGATCGAAAGTACCTTTATATGTTTGTAAGATTACTAATACGTTACTCTGGGTTCATTCGTGTAAAATGCTTTGAAGAAGGAAAATTTTATTGCTATAATCGTCGGCGATAGAGGGGCATTTTGTGCAAAATCACCAAACTATGTTTCAGGTTGTAGATATCAGGTTGTTAAAACTGTCTAATCCGTCCAGTAAATACGCGTCGAACCTCTAAGAGAACTGGAACCTTATCCATGTCACGGTTTTGCAGACAAACATCATATCAGTGCTGTCCTAAAATGTATCTCTCTTAAAAACCCGAACTAATGATTCATATAATGACCCTGAGTTCAGACTCATTGAAATAATATGATTTGCAAACAAGATCTGTCTTCTGTTAACTTTGTTATGCCAATTGATCGATTAATGTTGAATCGATACCTGAGAGGTGTTATTCGTCCTCTCTTTGTTGGATTCTCACAAAAATTGATAGATCCTCATTTAAGCAGATATCTATTTGGAATAGAGTTCTGCTCTTGTGCCGGTGTTCATATAACTACAGCTATTAGCACAAAAGGTCGGAGTTTGATGCTTAATTGCAATGAGCTGATTGCACATCTTGGGAATCAAATTAATTTGAATTTGATAAAGGAAAAGACGTTTACATTTAAATATTTTCCAATGTTTTCAGCTGCCAACGAGGTGGATGTCAAGTGCAATTCAACGTGCAACGGGACCCAGTTTTCTGACTTTAGCACTCGTGTAAGTTTATGGTTTCCATTTTTCAATTTAATTGCCAAAATAATATGTTCTAATATAAAAGCCATAGTATTTGACTAATTATATTCGCTTATAGATTGGAGTCGAACAGATAATTGAAATAGTCATATTGGGGCAGTGGCACGAAACATTAAGAAATCAAAAAAAGATCTGCATATATCTAATAGTCCCACCTCACACATTAATGATCTGCACTCATTAGGTCCGTCTGTAATAACGGAGAACATCGCATGGAATTGAATTTGATGCGAATTCACTGATGAAACGTATTTTAATATTCGTTTACAGTTCAAGGGCGACAATTACGTCCTTGTCTTACCAGAGAACAAATGTTATAATCAGAAGACGGAAGTTTCCGATGACGGTACCACTTTCACCCTCTCCGAAAATGGCGAAGTCAAAAAAGTGTAAGGATTTCGTTGTATTCAACTATAAGATGTCATCGATGTTGGATTTACATAACAGTAACTCTCTACGGTATTGCTAGTTTGTCTCTATGGTATTGCTCTTGTCAAACAAAGCTGCATGTGTTCGAATGCCGTTATCATGTTATAGTTGTCCTCTTGAAAGTGTAACCTCAGTGAATCAGTGACATATACGATATATTCGCTTGATTTGATGATATATGATTATATGATTTTTATATATGATTTTTGAGACAATAACTATATGCGGTAAATTCTTGTAAACGAGTTACCCAGTTAAGTGGCATATCCCATTTCGAGTAAAAAAAAAGTACTCGACTGAATTGAATGGTTATGTTGTCAGTAACAGTATTAGGCAGCTATCAGCTAGAGACTAAACGTTGCCATTTTGTGCCTTTTTGTTCACTATCGATCCGAACCTACAGAATCAGCTTCAAAAAGAAGGAAAATGGAGAATGTATGGTGGACGACAATGGAGCTTTCAATGTATTTTTGTCGATCAACGAATGTGGTCCCGACGAGCTGGCGCTTGCTTTCATCTGCTCCACACGTAATCATCAATTTCTATTCTTGATACAATACATCATATTTGCCATCATGGTTAGGGAAGGGACTGAATAGCTCTCGCCACTAGGTTCGCCAATGGACCAATCAGATTAAACGGCTGTTTGGTAATTAGTGGCTTATTCTCTATTGACTTCGGTTCTGTCTTGTGCTTTTTTACTCACATTCACCTGTTGTTCACATTCTAATTAATCTGCCTTTCATTATATCTCTTCACGACTGACTTATTTAAATTTTAAACTCATATATTGCATAATATACAGTGGACACAGTTTTCTCAATGAATACAAGAGAACAGTAACCTCTAACAGCCGTAAATGTAATTTGTACGGGTAGCTAAACATCTCCCATTTTACAATGGCATCTGCTGTCTATCTCAAGTGATCACAAGTGGTCATTGCCTGTATTCTCTTCTATTGTAGTTTAGCGACCATTTTCGTCGACGATTTGCCTATGCTGAAAGTTGGATTAGCTGTGCTCGATGTTTGATTTGATATACTCTTGTCACATCTACATTTGCCATTGTGGTTATTCTTTGTGATTCACGCTCCCATAATACGGATAAGTATCTTAAAGGAGAAGAGCGGGGGCCAGCCGCCAACAAAAAAAAAACTATCAACTTCCATACTCAGCGCACACTTAATATTTGTGTACCTCGATTCCAGCTGAGTCAAAGCGATCAGCATACTTGGTCACCCGAAATAACGCTACGCCCTCCAAGGCTTGCGTCGATGGGGCCATCAAAAAGCTTAAAGAGCTCAATGATCCGGACTTCGCCCCACCTGATGCGGTCGTGTATCAATGCACAAGGACGAACCCGTAGGATCGTGTGTGACATCCCATCGAGGGTTGTCAACTTCACATCGCAATCACTGGACGTTCTCTTGTGATTTACGAATATCTATCTAACCAAGCATCCGCAATAAATATTTTCTTTCTTTTTATTACGCATTAGTTGTTTGCATTTATTCCATAACTGCGAACTCTTTTATCACTGATTAAGAAAGATGACTTTATGTAGCCTCACAACCTTGACCGTAGTCTTAATGGGGAACGAAGGTGTTGTTCATGACAATTGGCGCAACCTGTATGATCGCTTTACACTTCACGGGCACATATTTTGAATCGGAGTATCCTATAATCGTATCCTACGTGTTTTGAATAGGCGTAATAAATGCGTACAACAAAGTGAAATAATCTTGGGCTCCTTCCCGCGAGACACCAGACAATTCACCTCAAGTAAAAAATTCTCACGACGAAAGGAAATGAGCCTAAACATTAAACCTCAATTACCGAGTTGAACACCTAGTTCGATGTCTCTTAGTTCAAGCGGGAGGGGCGCAACGAGCTGACGCAGAAGTCAGAGGCCACGCTCGTAAAATGGTATAGATGGTGATATATAGCAATTTTCCGTAAAGAACGATCAAGACATGTGTGTGAATCGACTGTACGTTTCTAGCAACGCTTGCAATCTGAACGAGGTATAAATGTCTGTTGTTAAAGAAAGACCTAATCATCCAAGCCACAGGCGAGATACTAATGTATGTATATCAAGAAGGGTGACTATATGTAGACATAGCCTTGACCCGTAGTCTTGATCGCTTCACACTTCACGAATATATGTTTTGCATAAAATCAGATTTGATAAAGATTCACTGACCGATGGTTTTCCCTTATTGGTCCACAGTTGAATGGCAACAATAAACGAAAAGCTTCTATTATAATACAAACGCTAACCAGAGTTCATAGTTAGTCAGTCAACCCGCCTCACAATACGCCATTTCACTGCAGAACGAAAATTCTCCTGCGACACGAAGCTATGGAAAATATATGTTCAAATCAACTAAACTAGAAGACCTACAAGCTGAGTATCTATAGATGAATTATAACTTATTCACAGGTTTAAGTTCACAAGAAGTCATCGTTGCTATCCACAATTAATGAATTGGAAGAAATTACGGAAGGAATTTAAGGAACCTCAAATACCCTCGAACAGTTTGGGAAGCATTAGGAAATTGCACTGAACTATTTACTTTCGAACTTTGTGAATTTTCTTTGAGTTTGATAGAGAGAAAGGTGACGAATTCATTTTAGAAGCTAAATAGTTAAGAACTTACTGCCAGTGGTTTAGAAAATATCTGACAATAAACGGTTTCGTGGTTCATCTTCATATTCTCTCCACTCAGATTATAACGTGGTGATACTGTCTAAAATAGAAGAATCCTATCACTATTTGTGCCATTTTACAATCAACCCGCAACACTGCCTAACGTCCAGGGCGTAATAAATGCGTATAACAAAACGAAATAATCTTGGGTTCCCTCCAGCGAGAGATCAGGCAACTCACTCAAGGTAAAAAAATTCTCATGCTAACTTAAGAAAAAATTACTGCAAATCTTCGTGAAGATGTAAAATTTATTTAAAATGTTGTGATGGCCTTTTAAATACAATTTGGCTATCAGGGATTCAAGGTACTTGGACCACGATACGTTAAACATTTTCTTTCTAAACATTGCACAATCGGGGTTCCGTCAATATACCTCAATTTGAATGGATGATTGGTCTCTACACAAATAGAATTTTTTAGTACAAAACTTTCTCACTGAACAGAAGATGCCCAGATGATATGGGACGCCTACAAATTAAAAACTAGAATAGATAACTCAAATTTTAGGTGTTGAAATCGCCGCAATCAGAAACCATATCATTTAATACTCCCAAAGTCAGGTTCAACACACACACAAAACAAGGTTTGTCTATATCAGAAAGCGGTTTATTTTTAAACTTGGATTTTAATGATCTGTGTCAGTGATTGATGTCATTGATACTCAGCTTAAGGCGTGTTGACCGCCATCGTAAAGCGATCCGTACACTTGGAATACTAACTTCAACACTTACGCAATTATATTTAAATCAACTTTCAAATATAGCTGAGAACATATATCACTTCAGTCACAATCAATCGCTATGGGATCTGCCCTACGCCTCCCGGACTCCGGCACATTGAAAGACTTTTGCCTCGTCTTCCACTTTCAAGCCGTGTCCCCTGATGGACTCCACCGCTGCCTTGAGACAATCTGCAGTCACAGGGCTCTTGAACACCAGGTAGATGTCGACTGTGCCGTCTGGGTGTTCGATGTTCAGTTGTCAATGAAAGAAGATACCATAACATGGACTTAGTTAACACATCGTCGATTTCACTAACAAGTCAATTCAATTAGATGTGGTGGAAGAATTCTCCCGGAATAATGGGCAACAAGAATAATAAATATATAGTAAAATAAAAAAGTCAATTTCACCCGCAACCATAAAATTCACATCATGTATTTGATGATTTAAACTGAAAAATCAGGTGTGTGTAGGAAGGAAATGGCATAAAGAGAAAAAACAGAACTTTGAGAGGGAGCCATAAGGGAATATGTATTATTCAAGGAGGGATTAGAGAACGAGGACGAATAATGGTCTCGATTTTAAGGTCTTCCACATCAATACGAATAAGGATTATGGATGATGATTATTATTATTAAGCAGTATATATCGATTGTATGTTATATGTCATCAATTGTATTGAGGCGGATATGTAGACCAGAAACATCTGATGGTTAATGATGGACAGCAATTAGTAAACGTACATATCATCTCTCGCACTAATGCTATATAACGCCAGCTTTCATACAATTATTTACCAATGCTTTTATGGATATTTATGGAAATCATCGTGAAAATTTAGAGTTCTGAGATTGGAAGGTGACAACTTCAATGGCGAGGGATCCATGTGACGGAACCACGTTCGGAATAGATCTAACAATGAATGCTTGTATTATAAACTGTCAGATGTCCCAAACAAGTTTAAGTATTTTTTTATTTTTTTTACAGACATACCTAGATGTGCTCGAACACCTACCTGGTCTACAATCGTAGCTGATATTGGCACAATCACCCGCACATGGCGGGGGCACTTCCGCTTTGACAAGTCGATGTTCGTTTCCTATTGTGTAGCAACCAGTAGTTGAGTCTATTGTATAATTGTACCTGCTCTCCGGAATCGGCGTGGGCCAGAAAACGCATAAGGTCGTACAATTGAACAGCATTAGAATAACATGATCGTATTGATGAACAGTGTTTCGACATGCAAGATAGTGTATTTATATTATAATAATTGGTTGCTAGAACAAGCACTATAGAACTTACATGCCTATTGGGTCCGTTAACGTGGTGTAATGGATCCAATTCTCGCCAACTTGGACCGTTTGGTTGGCGCATACATTCTTATTCACTAGATAGTACTGCACCTCCCCAATGCACTGTAATAGAATATCCATTATATATTATTTTACTGCTGGATGTTTTCAGTGCTGTCAACATTTAACAGTAAATTGGATGTCTGAAGTCCATCGCTTGAGTACCGCCGTATTCAGTCTTATAATAGCAAGTATACGTTACTCGGCTAAACTCACATTTAAAGGGAATTATTGGTGAAATGATGAGAATCATACATGTTACGGATTGATAAACATTGGTAGACATTTTCAGTCTCGAATGCAACAAGGGGATCCTACGATCGATGCACTTCCCAATGGAATAGAAAAGGGTTGGTAGGTTCTTGTGACCCGCCCTTGACGACTCAATTTGAAATATTTGGATGGGTGAAATCAATATTCACATTTTGTTAACGAGAGCTCATTCTTCAATTTGTAGTAGCGAATCGCATATACAGACAAATCCCTTTAAACTCCTTGACTCTGCTGTATTTTCGCTAAATCCATCTGTGATATAATTGTTGTTGTTTACCTTTTTAGTTATGTCTGCGATGGCCTCTGAGTCACTGCACTTTTCAGGACATACACTCGATGGATCCCCTGCAACTCCTGTGTTTCACGACGATTCAGATTCAACCAGGATACCGGGAATGTTGTGGGAAATATTCCGAATTGAATTTCTTATTTGTCTACAACATTTATCTTAGCTGGCAGTGCCTGAACATGCAAACACTGCACAATGACGATATCTAAATGTTACTTGCAACTGAACGAGAACTATGAGAACTACACGAGGAGTCGATGTGGCAATAAAGCTGGAGAGTACCTCTAACTCATACCCAAAGATCTTTGTTCTAACTCATTTAGTTCAAAAGTTATTGGCATTTAAAGAGGCGAAAGTTTGAACCGAACACCCTAATATATAATACAAAACGATCGATCACATACAGTACATTGTATTGCTCTACTGCTGCGCTTACACAGAAGTAACTGTGTAATCCTCTCTATGTACGCACACTTACTAATTAGGCTTGTGAAGAAACCCACCTGTTGACGAAAGCTGCAAAGCGACCATGAAAACCGTTGAAGTCACCTGAAGAAACATCTTGGAATGAATTCGTCCGTCCAGATAAGCAGAAACTCAGTCTCCTTTCTCACTTTGGAAGCGGTGATTCCTCGACTATGCTCCACCAACCGCCGAGAGGCGATATTTATATTGAGAGGCTGCCGTAAAGACTCATTTGCTATAGACATTGGTGCCACCAAGTTTGATGATGCAATTTGTTGTTATTGTCTAAAACCGCATTTAATTCGTGGAGGAAATTCTGTGAAATCAGTCACTACCATATGCTGCCGAATGAAAGCAATAGATTGAGCGCATCTTGTCCCAGTCGACGCCAAGTTAATTAACTTGGTCTCATTTATCGCCTCCCATTTAATTTCAAGAGCGGTCTTTCGTCGGTCGCCTGTCGGTGCCCTAAAACGCTTTCATTTTCTGTCTATATTAAAAACACTACGTATAAACAGACATTTAATTGAGCATACCTCCTAATGGGTGGGGTACCTGAGTCCTATAGTTTCGTAAAAGTTCCTCCTATATTTCTACCACAAAGAATTTCCGAGGGTGCCTTTGAAATAGAACGCATTTACAGATTTGCTGAAAAGATGCGTCCGCCTCCTTCTATGCTTATCATTTAGACAAATCCATAAAGGCAAAATAATATAGGATTATAGGAAAATTTGAAGCGATGGCTGCTGCGACTAACTCTGTAGCAGAAAATGCCAGCGAGTTCACAAGCTATGACATAACACAGTCTACTTTAACCTTTACTGTTACTATTATAGACCTATACATGGCAGAGAAGTCTCGGGACTTGTTCCAGAGTGGGGAAAGGCTTAAATAAATAAAGAAATCTCTTGATTAATTTATTCTCTTCAGTATTGCATCTTGTTCCGAGGCTTCAGGTGGAGCCTTCATCGTGGATTAGGCTGGTTGGCGATAAGGACAGGACTAGACATATAGCAGCATCCAGTTAAGTTAGCTAGCCCATTGGGTTATTTAGTATCCGGATTGGGCCCGGCTCTGTGCGACAGAATGGGATTATTCCCCGCCTGGTTAGGGGAAGTGAAGGTTGTGACAGTGAACATTTATTACAATAGCATTGTCTCACGTGATTATATATATATAATAGAACTATAATTCGGAACGGGTTTCTCTAAGAGGTGTCTGTATCTTAACTGAATATCGTGATGACTTGGAAGATGTCAGTCGCTCTCGGCGGTGCAGAGGTATTTTAACGAGAAAATATCTCTTTGAACGCACTAGCGCGTTCATATTTATTATGTCTTATATATTTTGAATACGTTGAAATAAGCGCCCCACATTATCCATCAACACAAACCGTATTCATAGCGTCTGATTTGGAATTGCATCCCAACTTGGCGGGCCTCCCCTCAACTGCTACTGCAGAGATCACAAACAGTCAGACCTTTCCGGTTTGAATAAATGACTCGATTCGATGAGAGGTAAGTTTGTTAATTATGAAAATAAGCCGCACAAATGGGAAAACCCTTACGTATATTATGGAGTGCCCAGAGACTTTCAAGGCCAAATGTTAAAAGCTGCGCATGGTATGATCCTGACTATAATATACCTATTTTCTATATCAAAAGTAAGAGAACAGTCCCTGTTTTCAATGAAAAAAAAAACTGCTGGAAATAACTGCCAGGAATCGAGCAAAGAAAAATGAATAGGGCAGAAACTCAGTGGGATGCTGGAGATCATCCGTCAAAAATGAGATTATCTTTTACCTGTCACTGGCGACGATGCTAAAACCTGCGAGTTTAGGCGGCGACTTATTATAACTCATGTGCTCGTCACAGTTGGGAGATCCCTTTCATTTTTCAAAGTCGGCATATGTCGGAAGTGACGTTAAGTAACTAATGGATCGACCCCATCTCCATATATAGTATTTATCTCGAACTCGATTTTGCTCATTGTGAAGTAAGATACATTGGCAGCAAGAACCACGGTTGATCTGCATCGAGGATTCGTCGTTCACCATGTTCTTTCAACTGATAGTAACTTTGATCGGAGTCAGTTTACGGCTCGCTCCAACGGGTATGTCTTTATTGCCACAAAACTAAATTAACATCTTTCATGATCGAAAGTACCTTTATATGTTTGTAAGATTACTAATACGTTACTCTGGGTTCATTCGTGTAAAATGCTTTGAAGAAGGAAAATTTTATTGCTATAATCGTCGGCGATAGAAGGGCATTTTGTGCAAAATCACCAAACTATGTTTCAGGTTGTAGATATCAGGTTGTTAAAATTGTCTAATCCGTCCAGTAAATACGCGTCGAACCTCTAAGAGAACTGGAACCTTATCCATGTCACGGTTTTGCAGACAAACATCATATCAGTGCTGTCCTAAAATGTATCTCTCTTAAAAACCCGAACTAATAATTCATATAATGACCCTGAGTTCAGACTCATTGAAATAATATGATTTGCAAACAAGATCTGTCTTCTGTTAACTTTGTTATGCCAATTGATCGATTAATGTTGAATCGATACCTGAGAGGTGTTATTCGTCCTCTCTTTGTTGGATTCTCACAAAAATTGATAGATCCTCATTTAAGCAGATATCTATTTGGAATAGAGTTCTGCTCTTGTGCCGGTGTTCATATAACTACAGCTATTAGCACAAAAGGTCGGAGTTTGATGCTTAATTGCAATGAGCTGATTGCACATCTTGGGAATCAAATTAATTTGAATTTGATAAAGGAAAAGACGTTTACATTTAAATATTTTCCAATGTTTTCAGCTGCCAACGAGGTGGATGTCAAGTGCAATTCAACGTGCAACGGGACCCAGTTTTCTGACTTTAGCACTCGTGTAAGTTTATGGTTTCCATTTTTTAATTTAATTGCCAAAATAATATGTTCTAATATAAAAGCCATAGTATTTGACTAATTATATTCGCTTATAGATTGGAGTCGAACAGATAATTGAAATAGTCATATTGGGGCAGTGGCACGAAACATTAAAAAATCAAAAAAAGATCTGCATATATCTAATAGTCCCACCTCACACATTAATGATCTGCACTCATTAGGTCCGTCTGTAATAACGGAGAACATCGCATGGAATTGAATTTGATGCGAATTCACTGATGAAACGTATTTTAATATTCGTTTACAGTTCAAGGGCGACAATTACGTCCTTGTCTTACCAGAGAACAAATGTTATAATCAGAAGACGGAAGTTTCCGATGACGGTACCACTTTCACCCTCTCCGAAAATGGCGAAGTCAAAAAAGTGTAAGGATTTCGTTGTATTCAACTATAAGATGTCATCGATGTTGGATTTACATAACAGTAACTCTCTACGGTATTGCTAGTTTGTCTCTATGGTATTGCTCTTGTCAAACAAAGCTGCATGTGTTCGAATGCCGTTATCATGTTATAGTTGTCCTCTTGAAAGTGTAACCTCAGTGAATCATTGACATATACGATATATTCGCTTGATTTGATGATATATGATTATATGATTTTTATATATGATTTTTGAGACAATAACTATATGCGGTAAATTCTTGTAAACGAGTTACCCAGTTAAGTGGCATATCCCATTTCGAGTAAAAAAAAAGTACTCGACTGAATTGAATGGTTATGTTGTCAGTAACAGTATTAGGCAGCTATCAGCTAGAGACTAAGCGTTGCCATTTTGTGCCTTTTTGTTCACTATCGATCCGAACCTACAGAATCAGCTTCAAAAATAAGGAAAATGGAGAATGTATGGTGGACGACAATGGAGCTTTCAATGTATTTTTATCGATCAACGAATGTGGTCCCGACGAGCTGGCGCTTGCTTTCATCTGCTCCACACGTAATCATCAATTTCTATTCTTGATACAATACATCATATTTGCCATCATGGTTAGGGAAGGGACTGAATAGCTCTCGCCACTAGGTTCGCCAATGGACCAATCAGATTAAACGGCTGTTTGGTAATTAGTGGCTTATTCTCTATTGACTTCGGTTCTGTCTTGTGCTTTTTTACTCACATTCACCTGTTGTTCACATTCTAATTAATCTGCCTTTCATTATATCTCTTCCCGACTGACTTATTTAAATTTTAAACTCATATATTGCATAATATACAGATGACACAGTATTCTCAATGAATACAAGAAAATGATAATATCTATAACAGCCGTAAATGTAATTTGTACCGGTAGCTAAACATCTCCCATTTTACAATGGCATCTGCTGTCTATCTCAAGTGATCACAAGTGGTCATTGCCTGTATTCTCTTCTATTGTAGTTTAGCGACCATTTTCGTCGACGATTTGCCTATGCTGAAAGTTGGATTAGCTGTGCTCGATGTTTGATTTGATATACTCTTGTCACATCTACATTTGCCATTGTGGTTATTCTTTGTGATTCACGCTCCCATAATACGGATAAGTATCTTAAAGGAGAAGAGCGGGGGCCAGCCGCCAACAAAAAAAAAACTATCAACTTCCATACTCAGCGCACACTTAATATTTGTGTACCTCGATTCCAGCTGAGTCAAAGCGATCAGCATACTTGGTCACCCGAAATAACGCTACGCCCTCCAAGGCTTGCGTCGATGGGGCCATCAAAAAGCTTAAAGAGCTCAATGATCCGGACTTCGCCCCACCTGATGCGGTCGTGTATCAATGCACAAGGACGAACCCGTAGGATCGTGTGTGACATCCCATCGAGGGTTGTCAACTTCACATCGCAATCACTGGACGTTCTCTTGTGATTTACGAATATCTATCTAACCAAGCATCCGCAATAAATATTTTCTTTCTTTTTATTACGCATTAGTTGTTTGCATTTATTCCATAACTGCGAACTCTTTTATCACTGATTAAGAAAGATGACTTTATGTAGCCTCACAACCTTGACCGTAGTCTTAATGGGGAACGAAGGTGTTGTTCATGACAATTGGCGCAACCTGTATGATCGCTTTACACTTCACGGGCACATATTTTGAATCGGAGCATCCTATAATCGTATCCTACGTGTTTTGAATAGGCGTAATAAATGCGTACAACAAAGTGAAATAATCTTGGGCTCCTTCCCGCGAGACACCAGACAATTCACCTCAAGTAAAAAATTCTCACGACGAAAGGAAATGAGCCTAAACATTAAACCTCAATTACCGAGTTGAACACCTAGTTCGATGTCTCTTAGTTCAAGCGGGAGGGGCGCAACGAGCTGACGCAGAAGTCAGAGGCCACGCTCGTAAAATGGTATAGATGGTGATATATAGCAATTTTCCGTAAAGAACGATCAAGACATGTGTGTGAATCGACTGTACGTTTCTAGCAACGCTTGCAATCTGAACGAGGTATAAATGTCTGTTGTTAAAGAAAGACCTAATCATCCAAGCCACAGGCGAGATACTAATGTATGTATATCAAGAAGGGTGACTATATGTAGACATAGCCTTGACCCGTAGTCTTGATCGCTTCACACTTCACGAATATATGTTTTGCATAAAATCAGATTTGATAAAGATTCACTGACCGATGGTTTTCCCTTATTGGTCCACAGTTGAATGGCAACAATAAACGAAAAGCTTCTATTATAATACAAACGCTAACCAGAGTTCATAGTTAGTCAGTCAACCCGCCTCACAATACGCCATTTCACTGCAGAACGAAAATTCTCCTGCGACACGAAGCTATGGAAAATATATGTTCAAATCAACTAAACTAGAAGACCTACAAGCTGAGTATCTATAGATGAATTATAACTTATTCACAGGTTTAAGTTCACAAGAAGTCATCGTTGCTATCCACAATTAATGAATTGGAAGAAATTACGGAAGGAATTTAAGGAACCTCAAATACCCTCGAACAGTTTGGGAAGCATTAGGAAATTGCACTGAACTATTTACTTTCGAACTTTGTGAATTTTCTTTGAGTTTGATAGAGAGAAAGGTGACGAATTCATTTTAGAAGCTAAATAGTTAAGAACTTACTGCCAGTGGTTTAGAAAATATCTGACAATAAACGGTTTCGTGGTTCATCTTCATATTCTCTCCACTCAGATTATAACGTGGTGATACTGTCTAAAATAGAAGAATCCTATCACTATTTGTGCTATTTTACAATCAACCCGCAACACTGCCTAACGTCCAGGGCGTAATAAATGCGTATAACAAAACGAAATAATCTTGGGTTCCCTCCAGCGAGAGATCAGGCAACTCACTCAAGGTAAAAAAATTCTCATGCTAACTTAAGAAAAAATTACTGCAAATCTTCGTGAAGATGTAAAATTTATTTAAAATGTTGTGATGGCCTTTTAATACAATTTGGCTATCAGGGATTCAAGGTACTTGGACCACGATACGTTAAACATTTTCTTTCTAAGCATTGCACAATCGTGGTTCCGTCAATATACCTCAATTTGAATGGATGATTGGTCTCTAAACAAGTAGAATTTTTTAGTACGAAACTTTCTCACTGAACAGAAGATGCCCAGATGATATGGGACGCCTACAAATTAAAAACTAGAATAGATAACTCAAATTTTAGGTGTTGAAATCGCCGCAATCAGGAACCATATCATTTAATACTCCCAAAGTCAGGTTCAACACACACACAAAACAAGGTTTGTCTATATCAGAAAGCGGTTTATTTTTAAACTTGGATTTTAATGATCTATGTCAGTGATTGATGTCATTGATACTCAGCTTAAGGCGTATTGACCGCCGTCGTAAAGCGATCCGTACACTTGGGATACTAACTTCAATACTTACGCAATTATATTTATATCAACTTTCAAATATAGCTGAGAACATATATCACTTCAGTCACAATCAATCACTACGGGATCTGCCCTACGCCTCCCGGACTCCGGCACATTGAAAGACTTTTGTCTCGTCTTCCACTTTCAAGCCGTGTCCCCTGATGGACTCCACCGCTGCCTTGAGACAATCTGCCGTCACGGGGCTCTTGAACACCAGGTAGATGTCGACTGTGCCGTCTGGGTGTTCGATGTCCATTTGTCAACGAAAGAAGATACCACAACATGGACTTAGTTAACACATCGACGATTTCACTAACATGTCAATTCAATTGAATATTATATCAGATGTGTGTAGGAAATGGCATGAACAGAAAAAATATTGCTTTGAAAGGGAGCCATAAGGGAATATGTATTATTCAAGGAGGGATTAGAGAACGAGGACGAATAATGGTCTCGATTTTAAGGTCTTCCACATCAATACGAATAAAGATTATGGATGATGATTATTATTATTATTAAGCAGTATATATCGATTGTATGTTATATGTCATCAATTGTATTGAGGCGGATATGTAGACCAGAAACATCTGATGGTTAATGATGGACAGCAATTAGTAAACGTACATATCATCTCTCGCACTAATGCTATATAACGCCAGCTATTTTTACAAAAAGAGATACGTAGATGTATTCAAACACCTACCTGGTCTACAATCGTAGCTCATATTGGCACAATCACCCGCACATGGCTGGGGCACTTCCACTTTCCCAATTCGATGCTCATTTCCAATTGTGTAGCAACCAGTAGTTGAGTCTATTGTATAATTGTACCTGCTCTCCGGAATCGGCGCGGGCCAGACAACGCATAAGGCCGTACGATTAAACAGCATTAGAATAACATTATCGTATTGATGAACAGTGTTTCGACATGCAAGATATTGTATTTATATTAATTGGTTGCTCGAACAAGCAGTATAAAACTTACATGGCTATTGGGCACGTTAGCGTGGTGTAGTGGATCCAATTCTCGCCAACTTGGACCGTTTCGTTAGCGCATACATTCTTATTCACTATATAGTACTTCACATCTCCAATGCACTGTAATAGAATACTCATTATATATTACATTTTACTGCTCGATGTTTTCAGTGCTGTGAACGTCTAACAGTAAATTGCATGTCTGAAGTCCATCGCTTGAGTACCGCCGTATTCAGACTGATAATAGCAAAGATACGTTACCAGTCAAAACGCAGACTTAAAGGGATTTATTGGTAAAATGATGAGAATATTTATTCAAACATACAATAATTAGGAGTTATTTCTAGAAATTTTTTGAGGGAGGATTAGTAGGGGACCGGGGCTGAGGCCGACATTGTCCCGAGGACGGCGATGGCACTGCCTCTCTGCACAGTGAAAGACAGACGTTGCAGAAGGAAATATCCTGCGCGCTTGTCCGCGGTGGCGCGGATCAGCCTATGGTAGATCCCTTCTAGGAAGTTCGCAGTGAGAGGGCCGTGCCCGCCCAAGGTCTCAAATGCAAGGGGGAAAAAAGGTGGGTTGCCTGTAGTGCGGCGTACTTCCGTAGCTGGGCCCGCTCCGCACGCGCTACCGCGTAACCGGGGTGGTTGTACAGTGGTTGACATAAGAAGGTGCTAGAGTGTCAACCACCGTGCCGTCCCAACGAGGTACTGGCCTCGGTGGAAGGGGATGAGAGTAAGGCCCTCAGGGCGGCGCCCGTCGGTAGTGTCGAGGCCCTGTGGCTCCCTCGTGCAAGGAACACCGGCGGAGCGGAGGGTCCTCACGAGAATCATACATGTCACGGATTGATAAACATTGACAGACGATTTGAGTCTCTTACGCAACAAGGTGATCCTACGATCGGTGCACCTCCCAATGGAATAGAAAAGGGTTGGTAGGTTCTTGTGACCCGCCCTTGACAACGCAATTTGAAATATTTGGATGGGTGAAATCAATATCCACATTTTGTTAACGAGAGCTCATTCTTCAATTTGTAGTAGTGAATCGTGTATGCAGACAAATCCCTTTAAATACGTTGACCCTGCTGTATTTTCGCTAAATCCATCTGTGATATAATTGTTGTTGCTCACCTTTTTATTTATGTCTGCGATGGACTCTGAGTCACTGCACTTTTCGGGACATACACTCGATGGATCGCCTGCAACTCCTGTGTTTGAAGCGCACGACGATTCAGATTCAACCAGGATACCGGGATAGTTGTGGGAAATATTCCGAATTGAATTTCTTATTTTTCTTCAACATTTACCTTAGCTGGCAGTTTGCAAAGTTTGAACCGGACACCCTAATATATGACACAAAACGATCGATCGCATAGAGTACATTGTATTGCTCTACTGCTGCGCTTACGGTGATTTGAAGCGGTGATTTCTTGACTATGCTCCACCAACCGCCGAGAGGCGATATTTATATTGAGAGGCTACCGTAAAGACTCATTTGCTATAGACATTGGTGCCACCAAGTTTGATGACGCAATTTGTTGTTATTGTCTAAAACCACATTAAATTCGTGGAGGAAATTCTGTGAAATCAGTCACTACCATATGCTGCCGAATGAAAGCAATAGATTGAGAGCATCTTGTCCCAGTCGACGCCAAGTTAATTAACTTGGTCTCATTTGTAGCCTCCCATTTAATTTCAAGAGTGGTCTTTCGTCAGTCGCCTGTCGCTGCCCTAAAACGCCTTCATTTTCTGTCCATATTAAAAACACATACGTATAAACAAACATTTAATTGAGCATACTTCCTAATGGGTGGGACACCTGAGTCCTATAATTTAGTAAAAGTACCTTCTATATTTCTACCACAGAGAATGCCCGAGGGTGCCTTTGAAATATAACGCATTTACAGATTCTCTGAAAAGATGCGTCCGATTCCTTCTATGCCTATATATATATTTATACGAATCTATATAGGTAAAATAATATAGGATTACAGGGACATTTGGAGCGATGGCTTCTGCAGCTAACTCCATGGCAGAAAATGCTAGCGAGTTTAAGAGCCATGACATAACATAGACTACTTTAACCTTTACTGCTATTATTATAGACGTATGCCTGGCAGGGAAGTGTCGGGAGTTGTTCCAGAGCGGGGAAAGACTTAGATAAACAAAGAAATCTCTTGATTAATTAATCTCTTCAGTCTTGCATCTTGTATTGAAGCTACAAGTCGAGCCTTCATCGTAGATTAGGCTGGTTTTCCCAACCGGTCTGTCTAACCGGCGCGGTAAGACAGATATAAATCGGAGGGTCGAGCACATTTAACTCAAGCAGACAACAAAACGTGCGTGGTAGTGACGGCGGCCATCCCCATTACAGCAACACATGTGGTACTTCAGTGAACCATAACCAGGTGCGAAGAAGTATCAATTCTCATACTTCCTACACACATATAAATGTTTGCGATCTCAAAGGGCCACTCAAATTTCTTGACCAATCACTGTGAGATGCAAATTTGTTATAGAAGCACGTGTTCCACCCTAGTTATTAAAGATATTGCTGACTGCCGATTCTTCCAATCATAAGACAATATAAAAACGCGTCGCATGAACTATTATAGATATTTACACATAATGTCACTAAATATTTTCAATAATCTCTCTAAATGCTATTTCTTTGTGTCTAACGCAGAAAGGCATTGTGCGTTATCAATAGTGTGCGCGACGGTGCTTCCATTAATATGGGTAGCCTTCAGCTATCAAGGTAATACGTTGCGTGTCGAGCACAGAGTGAGATATACAACTAATCGTGCTGCTGGTGAGATCGCAAAAAAGCCACGACCATCCCGTATATTGTGGACCGCGTATATTCCTGCGAGGCCAAAATTAAAAGCTGCACACTGTATTGTTCCGTCCGTAAGATACATATTTTCTGTATCAAAGGTAGTTGTTTTCGATGGTGAGCCGATGAAAAAGCTACAGGAAAAGTGCCAGGAGTTACGCGGGGGGGGGGAATTAAGTAGAACAGAAACTCACTTAGTGGCATGCTGGAGATCTCCGTTCCCCGTAGCGTCCGTCGAAAAACGATTATTTTTACCTATCTTTTACTGACGACGGCGCAGGTGTCAGCGTCAACTCTTTATTGTAGCTCATGTGCTCGTCACAGATGCGGGTCACTTTTATTTCTCTAAGTCCGTACACATCGGAACAAACTTCGGTGACGTTATCTAGCTAATTGCTTTACCCTATATGCCTATATAGTATTTATCTAGAACTCTATTTTACTCATTGTGAAGTAAGACACATTGCCAACAAGAACCTCGGCTGATCTGCAGAGAGGATTCGTCGTTTACGATGTTCTCTCAAGTGATAGTAACTTTGATAGGAGTCAGTTTATGGCTCGGTCCAACGGGTATGTCTTCAATGCCACAATACTAAATTATCATCTTTCATGATCGAAAGTACCTTTCTGTGTTCTTTTAAATTTATTGATAAGTTACTCTAAGTTTATTCAGTTTAGACGCTCAAAGGGAGGAGAATGGTATGACTATAATCGTCGACGATGCAAGGGCAGTTTGTGCAAAATCGCCTAAGTACGTTTCAGTTTGTAGATATCTTGTTAAAATTGCATCAGCCATCTGGTAAGTGCGTGCCGAACCTCGAAGTGAACTGCAACCTAATTCAGGTCGCGGCTTTGTAGACAAACAGTGTTATCCTAAAATATCTCCTATTTACTTTAAAGGATCGTACTAATGACTCGTATAATGACTTGAACTGCCTCTCCCTCAGTGTTTCCAAGTTAACATTAGTACACATTCGCCCCATTCTTAGTCCTTCTATTATCTAGAGTGCTATAATTCTTCGAGGCACACCTATTATACGTTCCACGGTAGCCCGCTTTCTAGGAAATCTTCTCGACTATCAACTCACAGGAACAGAGCATCTCTCAGACCTAAATTGGCAGGTGCCATAGTTGACATTAATCGGCTTCGTAACTTCCTGGAGCCTAGCTTATTGCCTACTCTTGTATCATGTTTTTTTTACCTCTAGAATTTCTTATGGTCTTGAACATTTTGGTCTCACCAATCCCAATGACATCACGCCGACTCTCGTTCTCTAAAAACGCGCTCTCAGAGCCGTCTTTCAGACCTCTCTCCCCTTGAATCCTTCCCATCAATTTTCATTTCTAATAACATTAATTACCTTTCCCTATTCATATTACTTTTACTTACCGCTGTCTCATATTCAGAATTATCCATGGGTTCACCCAGAACGTTGGAGACCAAGTCGTCTCCTCGAATAACACTTGAGGCAGTTCCACTTACCTATTACTACTGGCGCCCCGCGTTCAAACTCATTGAAATAATATGATTTTCAAACAAGATTTGCCTTCTGTTAACTATGTTATATCGGTTGATCGATTAATGTTGCACAGATACCCGAAAGGTGTTATTCGCCCTCTCTCTGTTGGATTCTCACAGAAATTCATAGATCCCCTCATTTAAGCAGATGAAATCGAGTTCTACCTTGTGCCGATGTTCATATAACTATAGCTATTAGCACAACGGGTTGAAGTTTGATGTTTAATTGCAATAATGCAATGTTGATCATACATCTTGGGAATCAATTGCATTTGAGTTTGGTAAAGGAAAAAACGCATAAATTTAAATGTTCTCAAATATTTTCAGCTGCCCACATTGTGGATGACATGTGCAATTCAACATGCGACGGGTCTCAGTTGTCCGACTTTAACAATGATGTAAGTCTATGGTTTCCATTTATTTCATTGCTAGAAAAATATGTTCCAATAAATGTGCATAAACTTAACGCACCCCTATATTTAAACAAATCGTTACAAAGAATACACATTTGAGTTTTGTATTCTGTATCAGATTAATGTACGTGTCAAATAACACACACACCACAAAGAACAGCGCATATGACGTCGCACGCAGCCTGCTACAATAAAATGTGTCATATTTCGGTTGTGCAAAATGATAACGCATCCTATAGCATGGATGAATTTGATGAGGATTCACTGATAAAACCTCTTTTTATATTCGTTTACAGTTCGAGGGCGAAAATTACGTCTTTCTCTTACCAGAGAACAAGTGTTACGATCAGACGACGGAAGTTTGCGGTGACACTAGCACGTATACGTTCTACGAGAATGGCACAGTAAAAAATGTGTAAGGATTATTAATTTCGTGGTATTCAACTATAAAATGGGACATGTTCATCAATTACCGGCAGGATAATGTTAGTTGCGTATTCGAGGTCCCTCTGATTCTATGCTGCTTCGTTCTTCGCCACATCCAGCACGTATATTGCGAATCGAATTTGAAACATCAGCCTACATAGCTGCTGACGTTTAGTATCTATAGATGAATTTATACTTGCTACAGCTGTTGGACTTATTATATATGACAGTAACGCATAGTAATTCTTCTAATTCTTTCTAATAGTGGGTGCTGTTTTTCTCTTCATGTGTACGCGGAACGATTGGAACACATCTGAGAATGGATCTATTATAATATTATAATTTGGTCTGAACAAATCTGAATTTCTCTGAAACTCGAACGAAAACATTTTCGTCTCGATGGTACTGCGCCTGTCGAACACAGCTGTACCTGTTGAAATGCTATGATTGTCACGTTATGGTTGTTCTCTTGTAAGTGAGCCTAAGTCTTGTACTTTTATGCCTGTTTGCTCACTATCGATCCGATCCTACAGAATCAGGTTCAACACGACTGATTGTGGCACGTGTATGCGGGACAGCAATGGAGCTTTCTCTGTATTTTTGCCGATCGACGAATGTAATGACAAGGATCTGGCGCTTGCTTTCATCTGCCCCACAGGTAATCATGCGTTTCTACCCTTGACACAATACATCATACTTGAATTGCCATTATGGTTAGGGACGGGACTGATTAGCTATCGCCACAGTCAGATTAAATGGCTGTTTGGTAATTAGCAGCCTATTCTCTATTGGCTTGAGTTTATACAATAGGATTGCGATTGTGGTTATGTGATTTACGAGCTGCGTTAATACTTATGGCGGGGATCAACGAGCCAGATCTCAGGGCGTGCTCCTCCTTCAAGCGCCACTGGTGGTGTGGATTCTTCATTGTTGACATTTCTCCTAGTGATGCTGCCATAATGCGGATTAGTGCCTAGAACTATCTGATCGGAGAATAGCTGGAGTCAACAGCCGGCAACAAAAAATGCGATCGACTTTTATATTCAGTGTACTCTTAATGGTTGCGTACTTCGATTCCAGATCGTACCGAAATGTCAGGATACTTGGTCACTCGAAAAACCGCTATGATCTCGAAGACTTGCGCCGACGCTGTCATCAAACAGCTCCGAGATCTCAATGATCCGAAATTCACACCATGTGACGAGGACGTGTATAAATGCACAAGGACGAACCCGGTATAAAATGGGGTCCTGTGTGACATCCTATCGAGGGTTCCCCACTTCATTTCACAATCATCGGACGTTCTCTTGCGATTTACAAATATTTGTCTATCCAAACATTCGAAATAAATATAAATTTTTTTCTGTTTTATTGCATATTCGTTATTTGTATATATTCCATAACTGCGAGATCTTAATTAAAATAAATTGAACTCCGATCATTTGCCATACGGCCTGCTACAATTATTACAATTTCCTCAACTATTTGTCCATGTGAAGGTGATCGGGAGAACTCACATTTTTCGTTACAGGCCAAAAAAACAACACCTTAAAACTGGTTTCAGCCATTAATTGCTACTAACTGAGGATACTTATAAGTGAGGAAAGCAGGAAAACTGTACATTTCTTAGCTTTTCTGTCAACATTGAGCCTTATGGCCCATGACGTGTACTAAGTATAAACGAAATATAACTGAATATAAACACAGCACAAATACATAGGGAACGGTGCATGTGAGTGTCTTGAACATTATTGATTGTTGTATGAACACCTGCTGAATTAAGTAAGAGGGAAGCACTAGTAAATTTTCGTAACGGGCGAGAGTCGTAACGCGTTGACGCAGAAGTCAGAAGTACCAGGGGCCATTCTCGTAAAATGGTATTGCTGGTGACATATAGCAATTTTTCGTATAGAACGATGAACACATGTGTGTGAGTCGACCGTACTTTTCTAGCAACGCTCGCAACCTGAACGAGGTATCAATGTCTGTTTTTAAAGTAAGATCTAACTCTCCAAGCCACAGGGCCTTGACAGTAATACTAATGGGGAACGAATGTGTTGTTCATGCCCATGTGCGCAATCTATGTAATCGGTTCGCACTTCCAGCCACATGTTTTGCATAAGACCAGATTTGATAAAGACTCACTGACCTATGGTTTTCCCTTCTTGGTCCACGGTTCAAGGGCAACACTGAACGAAGAACTTCTAATACAAACGGTATTCAGAGTTCATAGTTAGTCAGTCAACCCGAATTACAAAACGTCATCCCACTAATGTCTAATGACGTTGTTACCACAACCGCGGTTATTAATCTGAATTAAATGGCAACCAATGCCAACGAAGATCAATATTCCAACCGCAAACAATGATAGAGGCAACCAAATGCGTACAAATCAACCTGTGTCGATCGGGGAGGGAGGTGAAGCGGCCCTACGGGTAAGACCAAGAAAGGCCCCGAAAGCTTAGGGGTCAGGAGCGGGATTGGTCTGGGCAGAGCTTGGAGAGTGGCCAACAATATTCAGCTGATACATCTCACCGAACACGACACTCCAAGCATACAAAGATTCTCTGGATGGCCTAGGCGAAGAAATCAGAAGCTGCGAGCGACGCAATAAAACATCGTGATGGGAGGGGACTTCAACGCCCACGCAACCGAGTGGGCAGCAGTAAAACGAACGCCAGAGGTAAAAAAGTGACAGAGTGGTTGTCACAAATCGGACTAACCCTCCTCAACGACGGCACAACGCCCACTTTTGCATATGGGCGACACGCCTCTTTTATAGACCTTACCTTCCGGAGAGAGCACATGTCAGAAGCCGTGACAAACTGCAAGGTACTGGAGGAAGACACACACAGCGACCATGCCTACATCTACTGCGAATGCGGCGTACAGCAGCCAGTCCAAAAAGTGGGAAGCATTTCTAGACGCCAGAAGGGCATACGCGCGGGTCATTGAAGACAGCAAGAACCAGAAATGCAGAGAGCTTTTCCAAGAAGTTGAAAACGACCCGTGGGGCAAGCCGAACAAGACTGTAATGGACAAACTCCGAAAGCCAAAGACGGCACTCCCAAAAGAGCTGGTTGGGGCGGTGAGGAAACCATTTCCGACACACCCGGACCCGGACGGCCCAACGGAGGCCGATGAAGAGGACGACATCCCGCTCACAACACAGGAGGAACTCAAAGAGGTCATCAATAGGCTGCCAAAAAATAATGCCCCGGGGCCGGACGGGGTACCAGCGGAAGCAGTCAAAATCCTTCTCCAAGAGAAGCCGGAAGTTTTTAAACGTGTGGCAGACAAGATATGGCAAGAGGGACGGTACCCACTCGAGTGCAAGAGAGCGCTGGTCCTCATCAGGAAACCAGGAAAGCCCGCCACAGACCCTGGAGCTTACCGCCCGATCTGCCTGCTCGATACACTCGGCAAAGCCATGGAAACCATCATCAATAGCAGACTCACCGCGGAACGAGAGGAGAAAGGGGCCCTGTACGACTCATAGTACGAATTCAGGAAGGGCCGAAACACGGAAATGGCAATAGGAGGGTGCTAAAAGAGGCACAAGCGCAACGGAGCAGAAACGTGTGGTCGAGAGAACTGTGGACTCTGATCCAATTGGATGTACGAAACGCCTTCAACTCCCTCAGCTGGCAAGTGATCATTGACACCATGAGAGAGAGAGAGGCGTCTCGCCCTACATCCAACGGATTATCGCATCGTACCTGAGCGACCGCTCGGTCAAATACGGGACCACGTCCTTTGCCATGACCGCGACGACGCCCTCCGAGTGGCCAACACTGAAGGAGTGGACACCGTGGCTTACGCGAACGACCTTACCATACTGGTCACCGCTCGCAAGGAAGAGACCGTCGAAGAAAGGGCTCAGAATGCCCTCCGTCTCATCAGCGAGTGGATGGAAGGCCTGGTCCCAGAGAAAAGTGAGTGCGTCATGCTTACCGGAAGAAAACGGCACAGAGCGATCGAGCTGACCCTGAACGGAGTCAGCATCGAGCAGACGATACAAGAGTGGCAGAGGGAGTATATCAACCTCCCGGAGGACGCACCAGCGCCGTGAACGCTTCGCCTCAGCCCAAATCTGAAAAATGGCTGGAAACGCACGGCGACACCTCATACCACTTGACGCAAGTGCTCACGGGCCACGAGAGTTTTCAAACATGCCTCCACAAATTCGGTGAAGCCTTCGACGCGCGATATGTGTCTACCGCGACACCGGGGCAGAGGACGACGTCACACACACAATGCTGCACTGCCCAGCCCTTGAAGAAGCCAAGACGGAGACCACCAAGGAATACGCCACAGTCGACAGGCTGACTGAAGAGATGTTGGAGAGTGGAGGAAAATTGGCAAGGGGTATACACAGGGTTGAGAAAATAATAAAAATGAAAAGAGAGCTCAAACAGAACAGAAGGAGTGGCGTGAGTAGCATGCGATATTGTACACAGTTGTCACCCTTACACAGATCCACTGATATGGTATGTCAAATGGTCCTGGTGGATGTCAACATAAATAAATAAAATGTTATTAATCTGACGAATGAGTAAATAGCTGTATCTTTGTTGAGCCCTCCAGTACATTTCATGCATTTCAGGATATGGAAATGAATGGCGTTTGTTTATAATGTTGGTATTCAACATGTTTGTGCTTGTGTTCGGTTCGTTCCGTGTATATCGTTGCTTATACTACGAATTGTTGGTATATTTTATATTCGAATTCTTTGTCGTACATTTACGATTATTAGTGCTGTCGACAGTATGTGCCCACAGTGTGATGTAGTAACCTTCTGTATCATTTTTTTGACGAGCATTGTCAAAGACTGCAGTCCGTAAATAAACCACATTTTGAATGAATTGAATGAATGATCGTCGCTTCATCTGGGATAACTTTCATTTGGTGGAATCACCGGATACTTGATGCACACACGCGCTGAACGGCCCAACTATAAACCAGCTCTAGTGTGGAATTCCCAAACCCACTAAATCCGCACACACCCAGATGGCTCGGAACGTTTATCACGTTACTACAGCTGGCACGACTGATAGTTGACTGTCACGGAAAGCACTCTATGATAGTTATTATTGACAGAAGGCACTACTTGCTGGAAAAGAGCCCACCATGGATCACCGAAGTAACCGTGTTCGCGAAAACAGAATAACGCCACAGAGGGCAAGTTGCAGGAAGTAACGGCGTTGCCGAACGTCATAAAAACGTTATCAGCAACCTGCCACGTGCTGAAACGGAGAGCCGCCAAAGTCTAGGGAACTATTATTTTATTCCACGGCCGTCAGATTTGGTCGATCCTAATTATTTTTAAAGCTAGTCAGATCATACAGCGTGAAGTAGTGGATTCGCCCTTTCTCTGCTTTTTGACTTGATTGGAATCTCTATCTGTTTGGTTCGTTTGGAGAACTGTTATATATCTATATATATATTCGTATATATTCGTCTCTCCAGAGCGGACTACAAGTAGCACTTCATCTGTTCATCTCAACGAAGGATTCGATGTCTACGATGTGGTTCCGCGTGATTCTAACTACAATCGGAGTTGGTTTGCAGCTCGCTCCCAGTGGTATGCCCATTTTGTTACTGAAATGCACACATCTCGCCGTCGGGAAAATGTTTCTACGTTTCTATATTTCGTGTGCCAAGTAGAAATAGTAGCAGTAGCTGTAGTGCTCTCGGTGACAATATTAAAAAGGATTTCTAGACGTGGTACACCCCGTGACATAGTACAATGAACAATCTCGTATGTTACCGGTCAGACGAAAAAAACAACAGCTGAGTGGAGAATCTACGTAGTTCGTAAATGATACAACTGTAGTTGCAACTGTGTAACTCTCTTATTACTCCCTCGACATGAGATATTGAGAACTTAAGCTTCCTAGAATGCTGCCGTTCCGTCAACAAACCTTAGCGGTATATTATTCTCATTTAATTTCATTTTTCTACAAAACAGCACCAAGAGAAGTAGATAGCTTGTCACCGTGCCATTACTCACTCATCTAACCACGTCTACGTGTTTAAACAACTACTACAATAATATTGGCAGTTGGGATTTAATATCCGGATAGCGGTAAGTCAACGCATCATTCGGGGGATGATTCATTCGCTGTTTTATAAAATAGAGCGTGCCAATTCTAATGTTGTGAATATTGTTTTCAGTTGCAAATGTGGTGGACGATATGTGCAATGGACAGTGCAACGGGACCATGTTGACAGTCTTTAACGAACGCGTAAGGTTTTCTTTAATGCATTTGACGCCACTTCAAAATCTTCGTAGGTGCCGATTTCTCCACTTCAAATAGTAGAGAGCGCTTGGCTCCGTCATAAGTAACAACCTACACAGCGTATGAAAGATCCGGTTGTTAAGTGTCCATAAAACTAATAATAGCTTTCATCTACTTTAAAGTATTAGTAATCATCGTCCAGTCATATATTGCATTGTCAGGTAGGTTCGTCTGACTAAAGGCGGCCGTATGCAGGGTATTTGTTGATAGACAATAGGAGAGCAATCAATAACATTGCTAAGTATTATTGCCATATACATCACTGTAACGAATGTATATATATATATTTTTTAAGAGGTTAAAGGTAAATCCTGCATGGACACCAGGCCTCACACTGAGGTATTTGCCTGGTAGTGTCAGACTCTTACTGACTATACCCAGAACCGATTTTGACTTGGGGCACTGACCGGGACTGTCAAAAGTATTACTTCAGTCAGTGCCTTGCAAGGACCGGCAGTTGATTCCAACCATGTCCTATCCCTCAGTTCCTCCTCTGGGGCGAACCCTCCCGCCCAGCCGCAGCGGATTGGTTCGGGCAGGTTCCCTTCGGACCAGCTCAGCTATCCGCGCCCGTTCAAGCCTATCCTTCTCCCGGAGGATCCTTTCGGCTAGTGTGTTCCCTCTGTCCCACTTGTCTCTGGCCAGGCACATGTAGGAAACGAACCCTCGGATGCCATCCTGCATGGCTCGTGTGAATTCGGCGTCCACGACCTCCTGCCTTACCTGCTCCGTGGCTCCACATGCTGCCAAGGTGTGGAGAGGATCGTCCTCGACTCCTGCATCGCACAGAACGCAGATGTCCGACGGAGCCTTACCAATCCTGTCGAGGTAGGATTTGAAGTCCCCGTGTCCTGTGATAACCTGGGTGAGGAAGTAGGATATCAGGTCAGATCCCTATCGCTGAGATATCCTGAGATCACTCTGACCAGGTACCGCGGGGCGCGCCCTCTCAGCAGAGTGCTAAGGATGACGGCCCACGGCAGGCTGTTGAATGCGTTCTTCACATCCAGCAGCGCCGTCAAGAACAGGTCCCTGGTTTGCACAGGGGGCTCCCTGCTAGTCTCGGCCTTCGACACCACCCTGTGGATAGCCGATAGGACTGATCTCCTGCGCCTAAACCCGCACTGCGCGTCCGAGAGCAAGCCGAACTTCTCGGCGTAGTTTCGAAGCCGTGCCTCAATAATCGACTCGTTTAGCCAAAACTAACAAGAGAGATACAAATCTCAGCCTGAAAGGAGTCTCAAGTTGCGTGTCACTAATCCAGCAGAAAATCAAGCCGCCTTGAATGGAATTCGATTCTATTGATACTAATGACCAATTTTTCTTCATTTTCAGTTTAAGAATGGTACAAATGTGTACTTCGTCCCAAGCACCGACTGTTTTTCAGAGAAGATTGAAGTTTTCAGTTACGGCGCCAAATACACATTCTTCGAGAACGGAAAAGTCATGTCTGTGTAAGCATCGTGCATTTTGGAGCATTCAACTATTTTATATGTTGTGCTTGCTTATGACCTGTGGGATGTTGTATCTCGCTTCCTCTGCATCGTGCATGCATGTTATTATATGTATGACTGTATTACTGCTTACGTTTACTGAAAAAATAACAATAACAACAACAACAGATCATCGGTAAATTGTGAATAGTTCCATATTCTTCAAGTAAGCTTCCATCTATTTTTGCATGCGGCAAAGCTCAACCTTGCTGCCTCGAAATAAAGAAAGCCCATCTCTCAAAAAAATAGCTAAGCATTATACTTCCGTGGTGATTTATGGCTTTTTGTTCACCCTCAAACCTACCCTATAGACTCGAGCTCAACACGACGGATAATGGAACGTGTATGCGGGACAATAATGGAGCTTTTGTCACATTTTTGCCACTCAAAGAGTGTGAAGACAACGAGTTGGCGCTCGGCTTCCTCTGTCCTACAGGTGAGTTTCCTATGTTCTTCCTATATGTTGTTTCAAAAAAGTATAGCAGGATCGAATGGATGACGAATATCATCTTGTGTTAGTGTTTAAACACGAAAGAATCCGAAATTGTAAACAATCTCATAGGGAAGACTCTGAAAAGATCGGTAACTCAAATAGGCCGAGAAAACGGTAATTCCAAGTTGTATAAAAAGATTTAGCTCGACTTCGTTTGTTTTTGTCACACATAACAGTTATTTTTTTTACGTTTCTTCGCTCCATGATTTCAGAATCTAGCGCTCTCGTTGGTTACGTGGTAGCCCGACAGAACAGTATGGTCTCGAAGGAATGCGCCAACGAGGCCATAATGCAGCTTGAAAATCTGAACTACAACGTATCCCATAGCGATGTGTATAAATGTATAAACGTGGAAAAGTCTGGCCGGGAGTCACCTTTTGATGAACTTATAGAGTTCATTCTGGAAATTCTGAAGAAACTTTTTTCTCTACTCATGTGACACTGTCCATATGGGAAAACTTGTGGTGTGGTTTATTTTTCGAAGCAAGCTTTCTCAATAGATTTTTCAATATTTGTAATTATAAGCAAAATTCTCGGAGTTCCTTTCCTTAACTTTTCATCGCTTAATCCGTTAGACAAAGAAATGAAAGGCTCGTATCAATCAGAAAAGGTGTCGAGTGAGTTAGATTCCCCATTCGAGCTATCGAAGTGAAGTTTATTACGATAAATTGTCAATAAATTAATTATTGCAACACCCTATGTTCCCTAGTGCACTATTTTCTAGGAAATATCTTTTTGTTCCTCACCGTTGATGGCCAAGCTAGACGCGCAAGAGTGGCGCACTGTGGAACATTCTAGCTGAAAGCTTCAGTGGCTAGGTTCTTAATGGAGTTCGAGCAATTAGCAAGTTTAGTGGCATGTGTCCCATACACAAAATTCGATTAAGCTGTGACATCGACGAGTTTCATTAAAATATGTAAAGAGACGTTGCATTCATGGGTCTCTTCGTAAACTCTTCTTTGCTATGATAATAAAAATATACCAAAAAATGAAACTGTATTTCGCAGTCTCTTCCATTAGTCCTTTGTTACAAATTGTTCACTGGGTATATTGTTATCCATGGATTATCAATATACCCCATATTTTATCGGAAACATTTTTCCACATATTACGTTTAATCAAATTCAACGAATTCCAACAATCGCTTAGATTCTGATTTGGCAATCCTAAACGCTGCTACTTAATCACAAATAAGAAGTACGAGGCCTCTTCTTAAGCGCACCAAACACAAGTATTACATTAAATAAGTCGAGCAAATCCTATAAACAAATAAAAATTCCCATTAAACAGCAAGATTAAACCCCTTTACAAAATGAATTTCTGTTCCTACTCTCTACACTGTATTATACTGTGGGATAGAACAAAACAATGATTCAGACATGATTACCGCGATCCCACTAAATTAAGCGTGGTCTACAGTGAGCAAAGTTAAAAAAACTATCACCATGAAAGTGGGCCGATCCTGTGCAGGGGGGTTGACGTGGATGATAAAACGCCTCTGCCTGCTAAAACCATCCTCTGCTGAGAGTGTGCCTCTTCCCCAGAGTCGGCACGCTTGGCATTACTTCGATCTCTGGGGAAGGCGTGTACTGCTTCGGCTAGTGTTCTATAGCCCGGTGCCATCATCTCCTATGACTACTGGCTTCCGTGTTGGGGACCTGCCCGGGAACGCTCGGTCACCTACTCCGCGGCCCGTACCGTGAAAGCTCAAATCTTTTTTTTAAAAGCTCTAATCTAAATAAATATTACTGTACATACACTATATACCAGAAATTTTGAGATAAACTTTGTCAGCGATCGCTCGATATGGTCACATTTCCAACGTATCATCCCATCGTGTAGCGTAATAACGGCCAAGTAACTACTTATACCCATAAGTTAAATGAAGTAATCTGATATATTATTTTCTCATAGCATGTCTAAAGGTCAGTAGTTTACAAATAACGTATTGCCGCTGTGAGCAAGGCCTTAAAGAACTTAAAATCACGAAAAATATTGAATAGTTTTGCTCAACATGCGACAAGAAACATGCTCAATCATTCGATTGGACCCCGTATGAAGTTGAATTCAGTAGCGTACCGTGCGTTTGCATATCATTAATCGAGAGATGGCTCAATTTAGAGCCAAACAATAGGAAAACCCCAATGTGACGGGTGTCTGTTGCGCACTCAGATATAACAGACAGCATATTTCACTATGCGTCCATACTGGCCTTGAAACCTTAATGACGCCAGGAGCACTAAGACATCCCTAGAATCCCTAGTGGTCTGAGTATATGAACTCAATTAAAATTTAACACTTGTGGATTACCCGTGGAAGCGTCGGGCCATCGTATACTGTAGCACAGGCGAGGTGGATAGATGATACCACCTTGATAAACTCAGTTCAACTCTCCATCGTCATCTGACGCTTCTCTATGAGTATACCATTCATCAGGCCAGAGTGCCCTTGAGTTTCGGAACACTCAGCGATACTGAGTTTGTCGACAATGGGTTCTGGCAGCACCCATCCGGATGCATTCAGCGAACATGCTTTTTTAATTCCGAATTTCGGGCATATTAGCGTATAATTTCTGTCGACGCTGTCGAATGAACTAGATAACTATTTCTAAACGAACAGTCATCGTACGCAAAATTGATCCGCTTGTTTGAAACTCTAGCCTAGTAAAAACAATTATTTGTGAGAAAGTCGACCAGAGCGGTGAAGTCGTTTGCAACAATAGGGACTACCAAACAATACAGCGATTGCATTATTTAATGCATTTGATCTTGTCGACAGGTCCCGCATACACTCAGAGGATCCTAATATCAGGATATCGCCCTTGCTAAATAGGCGCCCAACATGATTAAGTTCATTCAGCTCTAACACTGTCGTCCTGGCCAACTTGGGCGCGCTCGCTCAAATACAAATTTCTTACAGAAATCACTGAACCTCAGCAGGGCATCCGTCCTAAGACGTCAAACACATTTGTGAGTCTAATGTTTTTTTGGTCGCGCCACAGCGACAGCAGTAAAATATCAAAAATAGTAAAGGTGGCCCCAAAAGGTTCTTGAAGTAATACCGACATGGTTCCGAGGCTTGTCACATAGGCGAGCAGCTCAGGGTCACCTTACAAAGACCGTGCTTAGGTAAAAGTAAAGCTTCATCTGGCATAACCTCCCCTTGGTAGGATCACCGGATGCTTGATGCATACACTCGCTGAACGGCCCAACTATAAACCAGCTCTAGTGTGGAATTCCCAAACCCACTAAATCCGCTTCCCCCCCACACACCCAGATAGCTCGGAACGTTTATCACGTTATTGCAGCTGGCATGACTGAAACTACTTGACTATCACGGGATGAACGGTATATAAGTATATTTATTATTGACAGAAAGCACTACTTGCGGGAAAAGAACCCATCATGCATTATCGAAATAACCGTGTTTGCGAGACCAACTATTATCAGCTGCACACTATACGGGTAGATAGGCTCCCTTACAATATGTTCATATATTAAAGAACGTCCTGTTTTTCTCTTTAAATAGAAACAGAATAACGCCACAGCGGGCAATTTCCAGGGAGTGATGGGTCGCTTCTAGAGGTTAGAATTTAACAGAGCAATAATTCCCCTGTTGGCAGACTGCGTTGCCGAACGCCATAAAAACGTTATCAGCAACCTACCACGTGCTGCAACGGTAGAGCCGCGAAAGTCTGGGGGACCATTTATTTTATTCCATGGCCACCAGATCTGCGCGAGTCTTATTATCTTTAAAGGTGGTCAGATCACACGGCGCGAAGTAATGGATTCGCTCTTTCTCTGAGTTTTTACTTGACTGGAATCTCTATCTATTTGGTTCGTTTGGAGACATAAGAATTGTTATATATAAATATATATATATATTCGTCTCTTCAGAGCGGACTACAAGTAGCACTTCATCTGTTCATCTCAACGAAGGATTCGATGTCTACGATGTGGTTCCGCGTGATTCTAACTACAATCGGAGTTGGTTTGCAGCTCGCTCCCAGTGGTATGCCCATTTTGTTACTGAAATGCACACATCTCGCCGTCGGGAAAATGTTTCTACGTTTCTATATTTCGTGTGCCAAGTAGAAATAGTAGCAGTAGCTGTAGTGCTCTCGGTGACAATATTAAAAAGGATTTCTAGACGTGGTACACCCCGTGACATAGTACAATGAACCATCTCGTATGTTACCGGTCACGTCACTCTTAGTGAAGTCAGACGAAAAAAACAACAGCTGAGTGGAGAATCTACGTAGTTCGTAAATGATACAACTGTAGTTGCAACTGTGTAACTCTCTTATTACTCCCTCGACATGACATATTGAGAACTTAAGCGTCGTAGAATGCATTTTTATACAAAACAGCACGAAGGTATAAGAGAAGTAGATAGCTTGTCACCGTGCCATTACTCACTCATCTAACCACGTCTACGTGTTTAAACAACTACTACAGTAATACTGGCAGTTGGGATTTAATATCCGGATAGCGGTAAGTCAACGCATCATTCGGGGGATGATTCATTCGCTGTTTTATAAAATAGAGCGTGCCAATTCTAACGTTGTGAATATTGTTTTCAGTTGCAAATGTGGTGGACGATATGTGCAATGGACAGTGCAACAGGACCATGTTGACAGTCTTTAACGAACGCGTAAGGTTTTCTTTAATGTATTTGAGTCAGGCAGTACCGTGGACGTTAGATGTTGGCTGCGGGTCAGCCCGGAAAATTTATTTCTTACATACGGTAGATACGTACGCACTTATTGGTTGTAGTTTCAATTTCTGTCTGGCCCAAGGGATACCGATCCCCACCGTTTCACACATGCATTTAAAGGAGCCCGTCTAATGAACCGAAAGCTATTCCGGGCGCATGGTGGTTGAGAGTCAGACCCCAAAACAGTTTCAAAACTTTGATTACGTTTACAGTATTGTGCTCATGATAACTGTCGTCAAAGTGTTGCCAAAGTGGTTCTATGTAAATGGAGAGTATAGACGGAATATCAAGCGAACACTTTATTATGAGCTCTACCGAGTAACTAAAACATCACGGGCTCCGTACTCAGCAACCATTTCGACGATTTGAAATGCATCTTCCTTAATAAGTTAGACGTTTTTGTTAGAAATGAATCCATGGTTTGCCCATTCGTTTATCTCGGGTGCTCGATAAGAACGAGACATAAATAATTAAAATTAGATAAATGGTCGGCGAAATTTTTTTCGTATTCATTTTTCATCGAGAAAACCTAATGAGCTCAATCGACAATGTAACAATACCTATTGTGTTGAATCTCGTTTAGCTAAAATTAACAAGGGAGATAGAAATCTCAGCCTGAAATGAGTCTCAAGTTGCGTGTCACTAATCCAGCAGAAAATCAAGCCGCCTTGAATGGAATTCGATTCTATTGATACTAATGACTAATTTTTCTTCGATTTCAGTTTAAGAATGGTACGAAAGCGTATATTGTACCAAGCAACGACTGTTTTTCAGCAAAAATTGAAATTTTCAGTTACGGCGCCAAATACACATTCTTCGAGAACGGAAAAGTCAAGTCTGTGTAAGCATCGTGCATTTTGGAGGATTCAACTATTTTAAACGTTGTGCTTGCTTATGACCTGTGGGATGTTGTATCTCGCTTCCTCTGCATCGTACATGCATGTTATTATATGTATGACTGTATTACTGCTTACGTTTACTGAAAAAATAATAATAACAACAAGAGATCATCGGTAAATTGTGAATAGTTCCATATTCTTCAAGTTAGCTTCCATCTATTTTTGCATGCGGCAAAGCTCAACCTTGCTGCCTCGAAGTAAAGCCCATCTCTCAAACAAATAGCTAAGCATTATACTTCCGTGGTGATTTATGGCTTTTTGTTCACCCTCAAACCTACCCTATAGACTCGACTTCAACACGACGGATAATGGAACGTGTATGCGGGACAATAATGGAGCTTTTGTCGTATTTTTGCCACTCGAAGATTGTGAAGACAACGAGTTGGCGCTCGGCTTCATCTGTCCTACACGTGAGTTTCCTATGTTCTTCCTATATGTTGTTTCAAAAAAGTATAGCAGGATCGAATGGATGACGCCACCGGATCTATGCGAATATCATCTTGTGTTAGTGTTTAAACACGAAAGAATCCGAAATTGTAAACAATCTCATAGGGAAGACTCTGAAAAGATCGGTAACTCAAATAGGCCGAGAAAACGGTAATTCCAAGTTGTATAAAAAGATTTAGCTCGACATCGTTTGTTTTTGTCACACAAAACAGTTATTTTTTTTACTTTTCTTCGCTCCATGATTTCAGAATCTAGCGCTCTCGTTGGTTACGTGGTAGCCCGACAGAACAGTATGGTCTCGAAGGAATGCGCCAACGAGGCCATAATGCAGCTTGAAAATCTGAACTACAACGTATCCCATAGCGATGTGTATAAATGTATAAACGTGGAAAAGTCTGGCCGGGAGTCACCTTTTGATGAACTTATAGAGTTCATTCTGGAAATTCTGAAGAAACTTTTTTCTCTATTTATGTGACACTGTCCATATGGGAAAACTTGTGGTGTGGTTTATTTTTCAAAGCAAACTTTCTCAATAGATTTCTCAGTATTTGTAATTATAAGGAAAATGCTTGGAGTTCCTTCCCTTAACTTTTTATAGCTTAATCCGTTACGCAAAGAAATGAAAGGCTCGCATTAATTGGAAAAGTTGTCGAGTGAGTTAGATTCCCCATTCGAGCTATCGAAGTGAAGTTTATTACGATAAATTGTCAATAAATTAATTATTGCAACACCCTATGTTCCCTAGTGCACTATTTTCTAGGAAAGATCTTTTTGTTCCTCACCGTTGATGGCCAAGCTAGACGCGCAAGAGTAGCGCACTGTGGAACATTCTAGCTTAAAGCTTCAGTGGCTAGGTTCTTAATGGAGTTCGACCAATTAGCAAGTTTAGTGGCATGTGTCCTATACACAAAATTCGATTAAGCTGTGACATCGACGAGTTTCATTAAAATATGTAAAGAGACGTTGCATTCATGGGTCTCTTCGTGAAATCTTTATTGCTATGATAATAAAAATATACCAACAAATAAAACTGTATTTCGCGGCCTCTTCCTTTAGTCCTTTGTTACAAATTGTTCACTGAGTATATTGTTATCCACGGATTATCGTCCGATCCCAGGCTACCCAAAGAAACATTTTTCCACATATTGTGTACAAATTAATTTCTGTCGCTACCCTCTACACTGTATTATACTGTGGGATAGAACAACACAGTGATTCAACAATGATTACCGCGATTCCACTAAATTAAGCGTAGTCTACAGTGAGCAAAGTTAAAAAAACTATCGGTAGTGTGACCATCTCTCATATTTGTGATTAGTACATACAAATATCGTTTCGCTTTGAACTATCAGAGCTTACTTCCAGTTTCTTTTCCATCAAAGAGAACTAAAACTGTTGAAGTTTGCTTAAAACTAAGAAGAAATCTAAAAGTTATTCGTATGTCACAAAGTGCAGGAAGATTGAAAGCTCAAATCTTTTTTTTTTTGAGAAGGGGAAATTTTCTTTAAACGCACGGACACCACCAGAGACATTCCAATCTCCATGAAAGTGGGCCGACCTAGCGCAGGGTTGACGTGAATGACAAAACGCCTCTGCCTGCTAAAACAATCCTCTGATGAGGGTGTATCTCTTCCCCAGAGTCGGCACGCTTGGCATTACTTCGATCTCTGGGGAAGGCGTGTACTTCTATGATTACTGTGCTTCCGTGTTAGGGTCCTGCCCAGGAACGCTCGGTCACCTAATCCCCGGCCCGTACCGTGAAAGCTCAAAGCTAAATAAATACTACTGTATATACACTATATACCAGAAATTTTGAGATAAACTTTGCCAGCGATCGCTCGATATGGCCACATTTCCAACGTATCATCCCATCGTGTAGCGTAATAACGGGCAAGTAATTAAATATACCCATAAGTTAAATGTATTCTGATATATTATTTTGTCATAGCATTCTAAAGGTCAGTAGTTTACAAATAACGTATTGCCGGTGTGAGCAAGGCCTTAAAGAACTTAAAATCGCCAAAAATATTGAATAGCCTTGCTCAACATACGACAAGAGACATGCTCAATCATTCGATTGGACCCCGTATGAAGTTGAATTCAGTAGCGTACCGTGCGTTTGCATATCATTAATCGAGAGATGGCTCTATTTAGAGCCAAACAATAGGAAAACCCCAATGTGACGGGTGTCTGCTGCGCACTCAGATATAACAGACAGCATGTTTAAATTTGCGTCCATAGTGGCCTTGGAACACTCGAGCGCGTGGTACCTTAATGACGCCAAGGAGCACTCAGACATCCCTAGAATCCCTAGCGGTCTGTGTATATGAACTCAATTAAAAATTAACACTTGTGAATTACCCGTGGACGCGTCGGGACATCGTATACTGTAGCACAAGTGAGATGGGTAGATGATACCACCTTGATAAATTCAGTTCAACTCTCCATCGTCCATCTGACGCTTCTCCATGAGTACACCATTTATCAGGTCAGAGTGCCCTTGAGTTTCGGACCACTCAGCGATACTGAGTTTGTTGACAATGGGTTCTGGCAGCACCCATCCGGATGCATTCAGCGAACACGCTTTTTTAATCCCGAATTTCGGGCATACTAGCGTATAATTTCTGTCGACGCTGTCGAATGAACTAGATAACTATTTCTAAACGAACAGTCATCGTACGCAAAATTGTATCCGCTTGTTTCAAACTCTAGCCTAGTAAAAACAATTATTTGTGAGAAAGCCGACCAGAGCAGTGAAGTCGTTTGCAACAATAGGGACTACCAAAGAATACAGCGTTTGCATTATTTAATGCACTTGATCTTGTCGACAGGTCCCGCATACACTCAGAGGATCCTAATATCAGGATATCGCCCTTGCTAAATAGGCGCCCCACATGATTAAGTTCATTCAGCTCTAACACTGTCCTCCTGCCCAACTTGGGCGCGCTCGCTCAAATACAAATTTCTTACAGAAATCACTGAACCTCAGCAGGGCATCCGTCCTAAGACGTCAAACACATTTGTGAGTCTAATGCCTTATTGGTGGTTCCGAGGCCTGTCACCTAGGGGAACAGATCTGAGTCAGCTATTATAACAAAGACTGTGCTTAGGTGCTACAACGGTACGCTGTTAGGATGTCGATAACTGTCTCATATATGTTAGTCCACTTTTCCGAGAAGCGGAGCTCCCAAACAGGCCAGCGCATGATCTAGTGACGCATTTGTCGAAATGCTCCAGAGAATGGACCAACTCGATTAAATCGATAAAGTGACGGGCCACCTTTTTCCGTATCAGGAAAGGCTGAAACTCTACCTACCTTAGTCGACCACACTTGCGGTGTTATGAACAACGTTTATCTCGTACTGGGTTAATACAATTCTGGAAGTTTCATCGCTGATTGAGTGAATTTTTCTCGCAGCATGGGCCTGATATCCACCCCTCTCACCTATTTTTGAGTGGGAAACGTTGAAGTGTATTTTATCAACGAATTGGTGGCCTGATCCGTAATTTAGTTGTTGGGAGCCAGGCCGCGCTGGCTCTTACTAATCTAGTCGAAGGCTCTCGACGAAGGATTCATCGTTCAAAATGTTTCTCAGTGTGCTATCTACTATCGTAGTCGGTTTGCAGCTCGTTCCAGCTGGTATGTTACTACTATGTATTGTTAAATACACATGTTTGCTAGTTGAAAGTCGTGTCTAGGTGTATACGTTTCGAAGTATGGCTTGTCGCGTAACAGAGTGCGTTCTATTTTAAAAGCCTTTGGGCTTGGGCGGGCTATTCCTAGAGGGATGTCGTCAAGTCGTGTTAAGTTCCCTTATTAACCTTTATCGTTACCACCTGCCGTTAATATAGCACGTGATATTATATAAGGGAATCTTGTCGAAACAGCTGAGCCACGGTATTTGTCGTCTTTATAAACCCGGACTTCGTTATCTAATGTGCCGTATCACGAAGTGTATCTCGTCAGAATATTATCAGTTATCCCTCTTTAATTCAGTGGTTGAGTCTCTAGTTGAACTAACGTCTCCTCCAGCCCAAGAGTCTGCAGGAACACAGAATACGTGTTTTTTTCAACAGCTACCCTTTCTATGAAACAGTCTTTTCAATTACGTACTCAATTGGCCCATGCTGAAATTTTTCGTACGGTTCATTTCAATATGTGAATAAGTTGTTTAATTGGTGAATAATTTGTCTACAAAATAAGATTTTTCTCTTCATTTTGTCATTTTTATTTTATTTAAGAATGTGTGTCTAATTTGGAAATTACCCTCTGATCTGTTTTAGCCTTTGCTCAGAACATCGTGCAGCAGCTGTGCAGTGCAGAATGTGACGGGTCTATTATGGAGAATTATAACAAAATTGTAAGCGTTTATAAATTCTTATCATTATTCAATTTCTAGTATGAAAAATTTCAAGGCGCACACGAATGTGGTACACCACCGCGCTCGATATAACGATACGTTTAGGGACAATTAGAGTGAGTTTATGCGGCAGGACGTTGGACTCGTAGTCGAAGGGCGAGAGCGGTTATTCTTGATTGTGTGCGTTAAATTTGATGATCATACATGCATCCTACAATGAATATATAAATTAGAGAGACGATTGATATATCGTCAGATTATTGTATCGCTATATATAAATATGAACATTGTAAGCGAAATATATACACATATATATATATATGAAAAGGTCTTAGGGAAATTTGGGCTTTCTTCACGAAACCGAAGTGACTAATTGGAAGGTTTCCTTCGCTTGCAGTTCCAAGGTGATGTAAAAGCATATATCGTACCGAACAACACTTGTTATGATGAGACGGCTGAGATTCTCAGCGACGGTGGCAGATACACGTTTTTCAAAGACGGCAAGGAAGCATTTGAGTAAGACATTTGAATTTTTTACTACTCAACAGCGACTTCAAATGCAATTGTCTATCGATTATAATGATACCATTCACCTATGGTATGAGCTTTAGCTTGAAATATCATGTCATTTATTTTATGGATCAGTTGGGCGACAAATGGTAGGTTGTTATTTTTTCGATTGCCTCTCTCTCTCTATACGTAAAGATATTCCAATAGCGTGAGTCTTGGTGTTAAGGTCAGTTCGCCAAATTGGTATATTGTTCGTTTGAGCATTTCACCCTCGGTTGGGACACATCGTAGAATTGTAAAATGTTTTAACCCTTATTATTTGTGCCCGCTGTACCTCAGCCTGGTTGTTGTCGGCATCGTTGGTCATCGGTTGTGTTTACTGTAAATTTTGACAAGATGTATACCTGTAATACAATACAATACAAACGCACTTAATTCAAGGTAAAAGAGGTATTTGCTGAGGTATTTGTGCAGTAGTTGTCAACAATCTAGGTTATATATTACGAGACAGGTCCTGTCCTCGAGGCCCGAGAGATTCTCCACGGGAAGGGATCATTAACATACTATTTGCTTGCAGCAACTTTGGGTAGAACATTCACACTAGCTCTGGTATTCGTTACAATCAAATTGAATATAGTGTTCATTAGGTGAGATAGATGTCTATTTACACATGAATATGCTAGCTTATAATAACAATCATCATTTGATGGAATTTATTCACTCAAAACATAGATCACATAGCAAACATAAGATTTGACAAGCGATTGCTGTGACGTTTCAAGTTTAAGTTGCAACAACCGACCGAATAGTAACAACAATATAACTATAAGATAGACAAACTGTTTTCATTTATCATAATTACACTGAACTCTCCCGGAACACAGACAACATTGCTGTACGCTCATTAGGTCGTTTCGTGTAACTGTGTGCAAACCCCATCGAGCAACGTTTGAGTTAAGGCGACTGTTGTCCCTATGGTTCCAAACGCAATTGAAGACACATGATACTCCAGATATAAGCGTATATCTGTCGCCAAATTTGTAAAAAACAATAACAAATAATATGATTGTTTGCGAAACTCGTTTTTTATGGTGTCAGACGAAGACTAGTTTTCAAAACAATCCTCACAAAATCGTAGGTGGTGCCAGTTAGCCATGATATAGGTGCCTGTGTATAGGTTAGTAAATGTATACGGTATAAGTAAGAATAGGCGTGCCTAGAGGAACCTGAAAACCTGACTTCCACAATCAGGTCGGAATGATGATACCGCGAGATTACGTTAGAGAACGCTAAGTGGTTCGACTTTGTGCTGTGCTTTTGGTTTACAACTGGTGACCCTACCATTCAGGATCATCTTCAAAATCTCTGCTGAAGATGGCTGCTATAAGGGGGAGGGCGGAGCCAACCCTGTGCTTGTGAAGCTCGACGAGTGTAAGGAAGACGAGTTGGCCCTTGGTTTCACGTGTGCAACAGGTAATATCAGTTCATTATTCCCTTGCTCTGTATTGCAAAGGATTTTATGATTTCGATATCTGTTGTTGGCATGGTTGGCCTGAAGCTGACAGACGACTATACAAAAATTAGCTAATTATAAGCGTTTAAGTCTACTTGTCAGCAAGGATCGTGTTCTGCGATGGCCTGTCCTTCCCTCATAGCGACCGCTTTCTTTGAATTTGTGCGACTGTGTTGATTTCAGAAACCTCCGCGGCTAACGGCTTCGTAATGAGCAAAAAGGGTCATACTGTGTCGCAGGCGTGCGCAGACGCGACGCTGAAGCAGCTCAAAGAGCTGGGCTACACGCCTAAGGACCGGGATGTGTATAAATGCTTGAATGTTAAAAGGACGAACTTGCTATTCGATTTAGTAAGGCTCATTTTGGATTTTCTCGCCAAGCTCCTTTGAATCTATTGTGGGCACATATGTCACTTGACCATTTACCAATTTTTGCAAAAAAATTAACTTTTTCAACGAACAGACTTTCGTGGCTAATGCATTCGAAATCTGCTAGGTAAGCTTATTCTTATTAGTAAGGACAATATAACCCCAATATAGGGAAACTGTTTTTATTATTATATTTACAATGAACGGCTATGTAAATAAACGAAATATTGCGATACCTATGCAGTATCTACTGATTCGGAAAGATATTTTTTGTTTATTCCATACAAAAATCGTGTGCGGTGTCTGGGGGTCTGACACGCGCTGGGGTCTGTGTCCTAAAGATCAATTGTAAGAGAAAGCAAACTTTGGCCGGGAAAACCTTTTGTCGTATTATATTCGGTGATACGTGATTGAAACTCAGCCCGTCAATCAGAGAGAGTAGCTTGTCGGTGAGAAAGCTTGATCGGCTTGTTTATGCTGCTTCTGGGAACTAGAAGCGAGGATGGCGAATCCACCAGCGTAAACATGGGATAGTGGTGAATTCGTTAGAGTGATCCTGTTCCGTTATTTAATTTCATCAAATTGCCAATTCATTTTCTATTTCTATACGATATAATAATATTTCCTGTGAAATTGTTACTGGGTTATGAGGAGTCGTAACCCAATTTTCATAGACTGGGTTACGACTGGGTTGACTTTTTTTTTCTCTGGCTGGTTCTAGAGAAGCGATTTAATAGTGTTGATTCCATCTAATGCCGATTGTGAATCTATCATCATTCAGTGCCAACGGATAAAGGCCGTGGATCAAATGCGCTAGAGCTGATTTACTAGGATAGAATAAAAATTTAGAATTCACCAAGCTCGTTGCGAATTTAAGTCCAAGGCAACGTAAGTGTGACTCAATTTACCCTTAGCCTGTGTCAAAAACAAATGTTCCACCTTGACCCAATTCTGCAATAATGTACATTAACTTACATTCATTTGACCTCACGTTCAGTGAAAGAACATGCAATGCACCTTGAATACGACTCAGCCAGCCACCAAAGCAACTCTGCAATTTTATTATGCTGATACACGCGCCAGAAATGTTCCCCAGCTGCGACGACTACAATCCAAATAGATTTAATATCATGTGGATGAAATCAGCAATTTTAGCGAATAGTCCTCTTGATACTTCGGCACAGTTGGCTACTGCGTTCTCCCTTACCTGGATACCCTGTTTCTTGATCAAGAGGGTCGAATCATAAAGGCATTGGCGGCTAACCTTACCCGGCTTAAATACGAAGTAGACATGGGCGGTAGCTCCTGTGGTTTGAAAGAGAGGATGGACACATTTAACATTTTCATATACTCCGACAGAAGATGAACAGAATTAACGTTAGTTCATCTATACCTGTTCCTTGAAAGAGACCGGAGCCGAGAACAGTCGAGAGAGTTTCGTGGGAGACTTGGGCCTCCCTTGCATAAAGAGTTTAGTCCACCTAAGAATTCGAGTTAGCTCCCTGTTATATCTGTGATGAGCATGTCGATGACCGATGATTCGCACCTGTGATCCTTGAACTTAGTAGCTGACTGTCGCTCGCAACAGTGCCGCAACAGCCGAGGCCGTGGATAGGTGAGAATAACGTTAGCGTCCTGTTACTGTTAGGCTAATTAAGTCGCGCGTGTAGTTCGCCGGCCAACAAGGTGGCAATGCTTATTTAATGGGCCTAATTTATGTACAACAACATCGTTGGCCTACGTAGGCAACTAACTATTGATAAGGCTTACCAGGCAGACAGTCAAAGCTGACGAACGCTTGATCCGGCTCACATGACGTGGGCATCGTCTGATTGGCAAGTCGCTGTTTATCATCAATTTCGTAACATCCGCTCGCCGTGTTCTTGGTGAAAGTAAATCTGAGTTCGAATTGACACGAAGCATTGATGTACAACAAAATTATTATACTACGGATCACTCGAGACGATTTTTGCCTACTTAACAAAACGGGTTTTGAAGGTTTTGGGGTTTGCGGCGCGCGCAATATAAGATAAAAGTCAGAGAAATACATGCTGGGTTGAGATCTACGACAAAGTATTAAGAAGTTTTATGCCTAGATTTTTAAAATAACCCGGTGACTAGCAACCGTGGCAATGAACCAATTGTTGTTATTATTATTCGAAACCCTTGATCCGCCTTCTCAGGCTTAAATTTAATTTAATATCTACGTCTTTATCCTGGAGTCTCACCGTTTCAAACTTCAATTATAGAGCGGCGGTAAACTTCAAAGTTCACTTGTAGTACGATACAACCTATATATAATATATATTCAATAAGAGGGATATATATATATATATATATTGTGGTGTGGTATATATATATATATATATATTGTGGTGTGCATAAATTAACGCACCCCTGTATTTAAACAAATCGTTACAAAGAATTCACATTTGAGTTTTGTATTCTGTATAAGATTAACGTACGTGTCAAATAACATACACACCACCAAGAACAGCGCATATGGCGTCGTATGCAGCCTGCTACAATAAAATGTGTCATATTTCGGTTGTGCAAAATGATAACGCACCCTCAGTTATCGAGTGTTCTCGCTGAAGTAATCTAGTTTGTGTTGAGCATTCAAGCTGTACTGTAGACATGGGACACGCTTCAGCCTTACTGATGCAGAGAAAGCAGGTATTACTGCTCTACGCCAAGCAGGAAAGGCCCAGGCTGCGATTGGCAGAGAAATTGGCAGAAGTCGTTGCGTAGTGCGAAATTATTTACGCAGTCAGTCGACATATGGTACTAATAAGTCTAAAGGACGTTCACGATCATCCAGCGAACTGCCATGCACATCTGTCGATTGACCTCGAATTCGGGCATAAGTTGTGAAGCAATCAGGCAAGAGTTAAACCTTCAGGTTCATACATCAACAGTTTTTAGGACAATTACGCGTTATCCGCACATCATACGGGCGCAAATGAAAGCAAGACCGCGTCTTCAACAACGCCACATGACGGCCCGACTAAACTTTGCCCGTAACAAGATGGCCAGAGATGGAAATTTGTAAGTATTGGGGCAACGCTTTTTAAAGAGTGTTTTGTGGGTGCGCATCTATCAAAAAGGTACTGTGTTGTTTCAGATCATCTTCAGTGATGAGAAGAAGTTCAATTTGGACGGGCCAGATTGATTTAACGGTATTGGCATGATGTACGTCAAGAGCCGCGGTACTTTTCAAAGCGCAATTTCGGCGGCGGGACCGTTATAGTTTGGGGAGCTTTCACCTCTCTTGGCAGGCTCCCACTCGCTTTCATCTCATCTCGAATGAATAGCGAGGACTATCAGCAGATGTTGACCAACAACCTACTACCGTTCAGGAGCAGATTTCATCGACTGCCAATTGTTTTCCAACAAGGTAAGGCTTCAATTCACGTCAGCGCTAGTACACGTGCGTGGTTAGGACGGCATGACATTGAAACCGGGTGTCAGCGACCAGATCCTGCTAAATCTCGTTGATACATGCCAAACCGAGTCTTTGACGTTATAATTAGCAAGGGCGAGGCCACACGGTACTGTTTAGCACAAGAAAAGGAGAATTAATTCAGTGAGCACCCTCGATAACTGAGGGTGCGTTATCATTTTGCACAACCGAAATATAACACATTCATTGTGGCAGGCTGCATGCGACGTCATATGCGCTGTTCTTTGTGGTGTGTATGATATTTGACACGTACATTAATCTGATATAGAATAAATGTCTCAAATGTGTATTCTTTATAACGAATTGTTGAAAGCTTACTTTGTTAAGTTTATGCACATCACTGTACATATATGTATATATATATGTATATATATATAACAAATTTGTAGTATGTCTCACACGAGCAGTTCTCCGGTCGCGCTGTCCTTGCTAGTTAAATTGAGCGTAGTTGGGCTGCTCTGCTGGAAAAACGCCTCTTTGAAACATTTCTCCTGATTGAGATAATAGTAACCCACGTTCCCAGTCACCTGTAATGACAATAGCTACTCAGATTCGTGCTAATTCATTTCTATACTTAGTTAAAGGCATTTTAATCCGAATACACAGGTAGTGCACTTCCAGCTAAGAAAATCTGATAGATGTTTGCATGACGAACAACCAATGTATTTCACAATTCCTAGTTGTTTTAGACCTATAGTATATACTACCTGAATAAAGCCCCCTGCTAAAGGGTGTGTAAATATATAAATCTATAATCTACTTGTAGTATAGCGATTCATCAAAATATGCTCCGTCGTCATTTTGTGGCGTCTCCTGTGACTCTCGGAGTGCCACTGAAAGACACACTAATTACCATACTACACAGGTAAAGCGAAATTCAACTCATAGAGTGTTTTCCCTCTTTATTAACAACTTTCCTATCCCTGCTATTGCGTTCAGTATTTTGACTCCAGTCCATCTTCTCTTTTGCAAAGCGAAGAGCCCGCGTTGAGCTCACTCTCCATGCTTCCATATATATTTCTACAGTATCATATATATTTCACTTCTATAACAAACGCCGTGGGCCGAAGTGGGACCGAGTGGGGCCAAAACGAAGTAGGCCCGAGAAGTTCGTATGCCTCTCCTTATTGTTTCCTTCAACGACAGCCAGTTCCGATCTCTAAGTGGTTGTCATGATGTAAGAGCGCTCACCTTCCGATTAATTTCCTCGATAACCTCCGGTTTGTCGCAGGCAGCCGTACATACCGTGCTACTGACTAGATCGATTCCTGAAGTGCAAATGACAAACAAGCTAATCAATATATTGCAATCACACCTATCTCAATATAAGTTGCAATTCTAAGGGTATATATGCTGCGTCAAATTTGGCGCAAAATTATTGTAGATTATTTACAATTAATTTGACAGTTCATAATATTTTAGTCCTCACTGTAAGCATAACATAGATACGTTAGTAAAGGTTCCCTACCCTGTGGGAACCTGTACGCTTACGGGAACGTCTGCGCTTAACTTCTACTATTTCGTAAGTTGGTGCGCTCCGCGTCGTATTATATAATCTATTATCTATCTATAATCTTCTATAATCCCCCCCAATAATCTCTAGAAATAATTCCTAATTATTGTATGTTTCAATAAATATATAATTTACTAAACCATTACCTCGAGGAGTTTGCTTGCTAATTTATATACACGAGAAACAGACTCTCCGGCGACGTACAACGGCATGCGGTATACAGGAACGCTTAGCATTAAAACTTGACATTAATCGGCATTCTTATGTGATATTTTGGACTGGTCGCCTGTTCACCGTGCGCGGATTGAACATTTAGAGCGTGACACCGCTTATTAAGAGAACAGCGGCAATTGGCTATCCGACGGCGCCAGTAGGATAAGATAATAGCACGCAGTGCAGTGGTCGTTGCAAAAAGTGTCACAAAGGCGAACCAAGGACAATTGTTGTATTAGATTCTGAATCACTTACTGTGAGGGCCAACCGCTCAGATCAACTCAACCGACGAACTCCGTTAAGATCGATAAACATAGGCAGCGCACCATCCATCCTATGGCAGTAAATACATTTAGATTAATATATTAATATTTACACGTACCTCGGATTCCAAACATCAAAAAGAACAATCTGGCTGAGCATAGCCGAGTTCGACCTTGGTAACTCGCTTCCATGGTCACGCCTATCGTAGATATTCACCTCACTGTTGCGTTTCTGCGTTTCTGTTGCGGGTGATTGTACAGCGACGGATCTCATCTACTCCAAATGGAATCCAAATAGGCAGAGGTGAATTTATAGTTCCTAGCTCTATGAAAATTGCACTGATGCTTCTGTAAGTTCTATGGTACATAGCTATATATAAAAGCTATATATAAGAGCGGTACATGTAAAGGCAGACCTAAGGTTGGAAGGGCTGGCAGCGTTGGCTAGAATAACTGCTTCTGAGCATGGAAGCAACGAGGCGGCTGCCGAGAATAATACCTCCAGTATCTAGCTAGAGACCCTTGTGTGGTGTTCACCGTCTACGGATATTTCCACAGTTGGTACAGGCTGCTGCGGTGTGCCTTCATGCAGATGTTCAAGGCTACTCTACGGCAGGTCACATTTCGTCGCTAAGTGTGGAACGGTCCGCCTACATAGGTTGTATGTATCCAGCCGAAAGTGGAAATTAACTTCGGCTCCCTTAAAAAATTGGCAGGTAGACGTAACTGAATTAATTATCCCGCAGCTGACCCCGAATGCGTCAGGTCCCAAAAGTATACAGTGAATAGACAATACTGTGAGGATAGCCATATACGGTAACTAACGCTGGAAGGACAGTTGCTATATAGAGGAGACCCGCTTACTATTGGGACGGCCTCATGTCAAGGGTAGGAGATGTACATCAAAAAATCTCTACCATATTAAAGGTACAGTCCAAAATTATTCAAGAAGGTTAACGCTTGGAGGACCTGCAAACATAATAATACGTCAACAGACTTTGATGATACAAACAGAATGTTATTTATTGAAACACTTTGAAAGATACAATTGAGAGGTATGAACATGTGATATCATGTGAAAGGCTCGTATTACGTTACGGCTCTGAGTATATTTGACTCTGTAGAAGGGTATCAGGATCATCCCATCTGTACGACAATCACCATCTCGATGTTCGCCACAGGGTTTTCAAGGACATTCTATTCGGGCACGAAGTAATATCTTGACTGTCAACTCTTTATTGAGCAATATCATATTATAGCAGATGACCACCATGATGCCAGGCACCCGATCCGAACTTACGTTGAGGTCCGGAATCAAATCAGTATGATATTATATAATACGAGATCTCTCATGATATCTTTTCCAAATATTCTGGTTGCGCTAGAAGATGCATATCTTCGCGAAACTTGCGCATATTCGCTGTGCTTGTCACAGGAAAAGCCTGTTACAGGTACTTGGAAAGTGTTGATCTCCTAGGTTGAAGTTATGCAATATGTCTTTGATAAATAATGAGGTATGAGGTAGCATGGTCGTTCAATGATCGCATGCAGTAATGATTTATAAGCGTGCACTGTAGCACTATATTATTGCACTATATTAATTATGGAAAAAGGGGCTGTATTTGTTGTGTTTGGCTTTGTTTGTGATAACACGCTCATATACCCGTAAACCTTTATCTCACAGTGCACAACAGACGAATGGCATTTTTAGTTGGTCAGTGACAGTTATTTTATATAATTATGCACTACAAGAAGAACCTGTTGCAAGAAGAACCAGCTTAACTACATAAGGAAGACGTGATTTTGGACAGAAGAACAGACGGAAGAACAGTCCGTCTACACTTCACTCCTTGTTGGTTTGTTGAGGGAAGCCAAATATCTATCAGATGCAATCGCCTCATACTGCGATTGAAAATCGCTAATTACCGAAGCACTATCTGGTTATTCTTTAGTACGGCGGGCTTACACACTCACCGTGTCTAAATGGTCCGGTTCAGCGCAGACGCAAAGTGGCCGATTTTATCACCCATTGTGAATTATCCATAATAGTATACAATGTAGTGACCTATAATCGGTCGACTACGTGGGATCTCGTGGCACTTCGCCATTGAATTTCATAGCAGCCCAGCATGTCGTTTCGGCTGACTTGCAACACACGGACTGATGAACCGAACGTCGTTTCCTGATGAATCCTTCCAGTGGACTCGGATCTCCCTTGCTCTTATGCTGACGTAGCAACAAACGACAGAACACTCGAAATCCAGTGCGCATTGCACTCGTAGACACAGTCTTTACTTACAACTAGCAGCGATACTTTGCTTGTTTCACTTCGGTCAGATGCATGTGTTCTACATGTTTGACGGCACAAAACGCCAGAGTGTCGGGCGTACGGCTTGAGACTGTAAAAAATCCCCCTGTGTAAACTTCGCGTTAAACCTTCGCGTAAAAATTTGGGGGAAATTCCGCCTCAGACGATCCGATGCGTATATGAAATCGCTTCCGAAAAACAACGCCATAAAATGTGGCATGGCAACGACGCGAGCTAATTATTCCGAAAGCCGATATTTATGTGAATATTCCTACTTCGAATGGCGCCAATCTTTGAAAGTTGCCCCTGTGCGAGGCTCTATAGAGCTAGAAGCTGCTGCAGCACCAGCAGCGGCACAGCTTCGTTGAGCTCTGTCGTTGTGTCCGGTCGAGCAAGAGGTCCCCTAGTGCACAATCCCCTCACTGGAGTCTCCTACCCCCGGCAACGTTGCCCTTTCATCTCATGAGCCGAGTCAACGAACGGGTGCCCTGTGAGCCATCCAAACACAGAGGGGGGATTGGATCCCATTTTGAAAACGAGACCACAGGGAGCCGAAGAGGATACGACTGCAAAGCTCAGCAAATCTTTCGTTAGCCAAAGGCAGCGGAAGCCGAATACACACTAGCAGGGATAACTGCGTCTAGGTACAGCCAGCAGCAGAAACAGACAGACGGCCGAAACCGGACTCCGAAGATTTTGTGCCTCAGTTCGTTGGCCCCCTTCTTTACCACAGTGAGCTTGCACTGTATGCTTCATAAACAAGCACAATAGACGTATGGACAGCAGACATCCAGTTGATAACGAGTGATTCTCAGGTATGGACGATATCTCGGTAGTTTTTGGCTTACTGCAAGCTTCGAGCATCAACAAGAACGAAACAAAACAAAAAAAGAATACTTCGTCGACAGTCACCAACAACAGATACAAACCGAAGCATGCCAACTGATTATATCCGAAGTTCAGCGGGCGTACGTTCACTTCGAACCTTAAACCGGGATAATTAGGAATTTCCGAAAGGAGGAATGCCCGTTGGCATTCCATCTTTCGAAAATTCCTAATACTCTACGTGTCGTTACATTGAACATAGTTTTATTATATTTAACAGATATTATTACAATTATGAATGAAATGTAACAGTGTGACATTACCAAAAGTGGTAAGGAAACAAGGAAAGGTCCACATGTTTGATACGACAAACAACCAATCAAATGGTACCTCACAATGATTTAGGACGTTGGGCTAGAGTCCAAAAAAAGGCTGTACGCATTGAAGAAGTATCTGTATCCAAAACTTGTGTCCATCTGTTCTCCAGCATGTGTCGCTTCATATGAGACAGTCCTTTATCCTATTATGAATCGTATTCGTTCTTTTCTGTGTGATGAGCTGACAATATCATATGCGAACGGACAGAAAGGAAGTGCTCTCGAAGAAATTCATTCATAACTTACTCAAATTGTCGTATAACGTTCAGTGCATTTGATCCACTGTTCTTCCACACACACACACACACGCGTACCCATCTAATGGGTGGGTGATCACTATACATTGTATGGCTAGCCATATGATTTCGTAAAGTAAAATAAATATTGTTTCATAGATATTATAAATTACATCGAACCATCCTAAAATAGCTGTTTCTGGCTGCTCTAATCAGAACATGTTCCTCGAACATGCATCTCTTCATTTTTCTTCAGTAATAATGTTACTGGTAGCAACATTACAACATGATTTGGAGCTGTCACGCATTTGCGTATCGTCTTCTGGCAGTCCGGAGCTCGCTTCCGCAACGAAATCTGCCGATCAGGTATTATAAATAAATAGATCGGCCAGTTGAGGTGAACAGCTAAGGGGGCTTCTTCCGTGACTACAGCTGTCTGTTGTTTGTAATTTCATGTCTAATAATCAATCGCGTTTGACAATACAAATGACTGTGTGCATACATCATTATGTCATGATAAATGAATGACATTGTGCGTTTTAGGGTTGGACTCATATTACTAAATGCTACAATAATGTTCCTTCTCATCATGATTCTAAACAAAAGTTTCCCCTGACGTGCTCTGATATTTAAGCTTGGTTGATAGGATTGCCAGACCCGTTTGGCACATTTTTGATGTTTTTATGGGAATCTAATCGTTGTAACATTGCTGTTTCTTGAATAAACGACAAATTGAATTGACATAAAAAAAAGGGGCTAGGTATACACAAAGGAGAAAGTGACAGTGAACGTAATGTAAGCGGTCTTCAATATAAACGGTCTCGGCAAGTGCAGTTCTATTTTGCCGATAACATTTACTATTATAGAAACCTCATTCACTTGACGCTACTATTATTATTAATTATTATTTATTTTTTTCATTTATTTATAATACCATCGAACGTGTCCAAATACAAATGTATGCCGCAAGTCATCGTGCGTGTGGTCAGTGATGTGAAGAGAGAAAAATCGCCATGAACGAATGGCAGACCTATGCTACTTTTATTCTTTGTGTCTTTGAATATATATTAATATCTATATACTTAAAGCATGAACTTACTGATGGCTCCGTTCAACTTCGTCATTCAGATTGGTCAATTATTTGTGATATAACTAACCACTGAAATTCGAATAATTATCCTGCCAGGCCAGGTGTGGTGTATACACTTCCGGTAGCACTGGTTAACGAGTACTTTACCGTTTCTACAATTGTAGTCTCGTAAATAATACAAATATATGTTATGATGTTACAAACGTCGGATAATAATCCACGGCACGCTAAGTGTTCCATTAGATATTCCTCCTGGAAACAGTACAGATTGTTGACATTGTACAGCTCAGTCTATGTAAATGTCTGTTGGAATGCACGGGCAGAAATATGCTGGATCCGTGGAGGCTTTTCCACATTAATTAAAAACTGTACCCTCGATGGGAAGGAACCAGACCTCCAAATGTTTCATTTCGAGGGGGAATTAGGAGAGGGTCCGATATTCGTACGCTCCATTGTTTAACTGGCGAATGTATTATTATTATTAGTATTATTATGCAGATACGATCTAGCATGACGCTCAAATTACTGGCGCATATCGGCCAGCTCGTGGTGGTCGAAGCCGACAAACGCTATTACAGGTCAATTATGATTATAAACCAGGAACGTTATTTTGATATCGGAAATCATATGCAGTTGTAAACCTTCATTATTCGAGTGTTTCCACCAATCGCTAGGTGACCCAATTATTTTAACAATGATAAAGTCTAGCCGAATTGTCATTAGTATTATTATTATCATCATCATCATCATAGTACTAGTCTAATACTATATCTTCCAGCAGATATTTTTTACCCTAGCTACTCAGACAAGACAACAGCAGACGCAGCAGCAGTCGCCCCCCCCTCCCATCTCAGAGCCTCATTCAGTCACGCAGTCCACACAACGGGATTGACAGAGGTCTCCTTGAGCAAGCCTTAATTATAATGGAGAAGATGAATAGCTTGGCATTTTTTTAGTGAGCTCAAATTTGAAGACATACCAGACATTCCAGGGAATCTTCTCTACTGACTCGCATGAACGGATCTCCACTCTGTCGGAGAGATGCGTTGCCTCTGTCCCTCTCTCTCTCTCTCTCTCCATCTCTCTCTGAAATAATCCATCTGTCATCGCAGAGATAACAACAAATATTTTAATAATAAACACCAGAGACGGCCGTACGAGAGGCGATGTATGCCTCTCTTATATTCATCACTCTGGGCTCGATCCACCCACCGAGTTCCTGACTTCATCTAACTCCTCTACCGATGCGGCCATTGTGGGACCTGTTAAAACGAGGCCAGGCAATATATAATACTAACGTTGCAAAAAGTATCCGCGGACGTGACTCTGTAGCAAGACTCAGCTATAGAGTAGGATGAATTGCCATTGAATGATAACCTATTTCACGTTCGTTGAATAATGCGAACTTCTGCGTTGAAATTTATTTATTCATTGTCGGTTGTCGATTATTAGTAACACAGAAACAAATGTAAGTCTGAAAAAGATTTTGTTGGCGGAAAACCCCTGGTTTTCTTTTATCGATACAATGGAAAGGGCAGTTTGTGCCAATATACAGTTGACATCATACGTTGATGGGACCATTTCGGTCTCAGATGTACAAATTCAAACCACAGGTTTGCTCGTGATGTGGACCTTCCTAAGAGAATGCTCGGTGGTCGTAAGTCAGCTCATCTTGCCAGGCTAACTTGAAGAAACACTTAATGAGTTACATGGAGCATATATTACTTACGTTAGATTGGCGAATAGCCTGCAATTTTTAAAGGACCGAACCTCTGGAGTTTGTTCCATGAAAGCGGATAACAAAGAATGTTAAAAAAAAAGACCCAGAATGTTCCACGAAAGCGGATAACTCTCATTGTCTGCAAACATTTTTAAGTCAGAACTTGTCCCAAGTGTGGCCATTGAACGGTTTACCATTTCATTGGCGTTTGATATAACTTGCTTCTATCGGTTGAGCTCATCATAGTGGGAGAGATGAGATAGTTAAGCCTCCGAGCTCGATACAGTTTGGCTACACTTTTAACTTAGCTACATTCTTCTGGCTAATTTTTACCTGGTTAATCGATTGGCGTTGTGTGCATTGTGATATGTTTCTGTTGCCGGCGTTCGCTAGGACGTTAGTGGCTGATTCTCGAGCTCCAAGCTCCACGTCAGCAACTTCAGGCGCGCGGGCCCAGTAAGTAAGTGCCCTGTTGTTGTTCGAGTAAGGCTCATGGATTTTGCGATAGGGGCGGCACTGCGCGTGGTAAACGCACGATCCAAAGCCGAACGAGGCGGGGTGGAGGACGCAATATACAGCTGCAAAACAGCCAGTCAAACCATAGGGTAGATGGGGATCTGTTGTTGGCGCGGATCGACATTGGCAAAGCCTATAGCAAGCGGGCCGCCAGAGCGTCGCCCGCCGTCTGGCCCCGCGTGGGGAGTAGGCGTAGCAGTGAGAGAGCACAAGGTTGGGTGAGGTCGGTTGCTTGGGGGGCGGAGCGATAAGCAAGTTGATCGCTTTATCGCTTGAGCGCAGGCCAATCTTCGAGATTGAGTGCAATTTTAACAACAGCCGTCTTCGATGGCATCAACAACAACGACAGCAACAACAACAAGGACAACAATAGCAGAAGCAGCAGCAAAGGGGGCAGCGGCGATAGCGGCCACATCGACAACAGCCGACAGGCACTGCGTTGGGAAGGACGTCAGTTCAGTATCGCGGTACCCGGACGGCAGTCGCAGTAGCCGCGAGCACCGGCAGCTCCAGCAGCAGCAGCAGAGGGAACCGAAACGCTGAACTCCGTTAAACTCGGCGAAAGAAGAGAAATTGCCTTCTCGTACGCGGCGCGTGCGTTCGATAAAAGTTGAAGCCTCTCCACTAGGGGGCGAGTTCGCTGGCACGCACGACGCAGGATTGTGTGAGCTCTTTCCTGATGCCGTTCGGCTGGCTCAGGCGGAGCACTACAGGGGGGGGCTTGGTTGGGTTGGGAAGAGCGCGGGAGCGCGCCCCGTCACCGGCTCCGTAGGTTCTCCAGAGGAGGGGGATCTTGGGCCTAGCTAACGTGTGGGACCCGAGCAACCGTCAGGACAACGGCAGGGGGTGAGGGAAGCGCACCATAATATAGTGAGTGGCAACGTCTTTGCTGTGCTCCTAGTTTGCTTCTGCCTCTATCTCTCTCTCTCTCTCTCTGTTTCTCTCTCTGGTGAGTTTATCGGCATTCGAAGGCATTCTTATGCAAATGCTCATGGATCTGGGAGCCGGCCAGGCCGAGCGCAGGCCGACAGGGTAGCGCAGAATGACACGACGCGGCGAGGGCCGAACGGGTCTCAAAACGATTCAAAAGAGAAACTTCTTTTTGAGAAACGGCCTCCACCTCTTCTTGCTCCTCCTGCAATAGCCGATGACCAACGGCCCCATAGATGGACGAAGACCCCTGCGCGTACCCCCGAGCCGAGCAAAGGAAGCAGGCCGCGAGAAGACGCAGGCGGCTCAGCGTGGGATCCAGACGTTTAAGGCGAGTGAGGAGACGAGCGAAGACGAGGTAGAATACAATTAAATTATTATCATTAAATAAATTGAAATCGACCAAGTGCGTCAGTCAGTTAGTCGTCGACGAGAAACGTGTTAGGAGCTTCCGCGCTACTGTTACTCCTGCGGATGCTGCTGCTGATGGCTTCTCCTCATCGCTACGAGACGTCAGAGGGACCTCGAGGGTGCGTGCGGCCCGTGGCTCCTTGTTGGGCGAATTACGCGGGACGACAGCCCTCCTCTCTCTCTCTCTCTGAGCAAGTTATACTTAGAGCTGGTCCTAATCGTGGAATCCATAGCACCTATTCCTGACGTATTCAATGCTGCAATGGTGCACCAATGCCGAGTGCCTACCTCACCGAGTGGGTAGTTCCAATTTGGAGCTATTTAAATTCGTTTGAAGAGACTGTATCATGTGGACGATAAGATACGGGTGCAAATGAAGAGACGACGGCGAGCGTCGAGGGAGTCGAGAATTCAGCGCCGTACGCAGGAAGTTTTATGCCCGCGTCGACGAAAGCGACGGAGAGGTCATTATTAGAGGTTTTACGGGGGGAATGGAACCAGACCTGAAAGGGCGAGAAAAATACGTCACTCTATTTATTTAGTGGCAGCGATGAGAAGAAGAAATGGCATAGGGAAGCACTTAACATAATTTACGTGGAGGCCTGAGCTCCTTGGGCACTGTTTTCTCTTCTTTTAATCTAGGTATCTGCACGGTACAACGTATTCGCTACTTGGGATCGGCGCTATGAAACAAACGCCAAAAAGGGCCGTCGAAAGGGAACGGTCAACGGAACATTATGAAGGAGGCTTGCTCTGGTCGTACATGCACACATACAAATCGCATGGGAGACATACTGGAGTGTGGAGATATATCTGGGAGTGGCATTGCACATAGTGGGAGACAGTCAAACGTCCATCGTATAATCTTTATAATTTCATAACCAAGGATAAATGAGTGAGACGTTATTGCCTTTTTTCCTATCTGTAACTCAAGTTGATCCCAACCGTTGGCGGACAGTTTGTGCAGTAATCGCCGTGCACAGGACAAGCACTTGGTAGATGACCAAAAACAGCTGGTACATATCACTGGATCAACGAGTTGTATCCGTATGTTGGGTTAGTGGTAGGCGAGGAACCACCTATCGCCATTCAACTGGGCACAGCTGGCGGGCCATCTCATCTTCTTTTGTTGTTCTAACAAGCGGCCGCCGACAACTCATTAGAACACAGTGTGTGTGCCTGTTTCTACCACGTACGGGTCAGACTGGCGGGGAGAAAGAGAGAGAAGTTTGCGGGGCAGGTCGAGGGTCACCTCGCCTACCTCTTGTGTATTGCGTCCACGACCCTGAAAGCTTGCTCCTCTGACAGCTCACTCTATACCTCTACCGGGCTAAATCTCATCCCTCTCTAACTGTCGCGCTGCCTTCTGTTCTCCTGGATCCCCCTTTGTTTCCCTCACGTAAAACCTTCTTCGTTTCGACAGCCCGCTTCCGACCGCAGCCTGCTTCCAGCCATGACCGATCGACGAGTTTCAAGTGGAATCCTTCAAATATTGCGACCGTCTTTCCCTCATCTGCTTCCAAGTCTAAGGCGCTCGCGGATCGTGTTAAGGGAAAAATAGAGCTAACGACGAGTAACAGGGGGCGACAAATCGGAACTGAACTAAAGCACAAAAAAACCGAAGAACTAACACAGGGGAAAAGCGGTAGACTCTTGGTGGTCCAGGTGTGGCGATCTTGCTGGTAGAAGTATTGTAGAAAGAAATCTTGAAACGTAGACAACATACGAAATAGCCGGTCAGAGACGCATGGATGACAGAGAGAGAGAGACAGAGGGAGAGAGGGAAGCATGGAGCAATAGCGCAGGCGAAGAGGAGCAGATAGAAATGAGATAAAATGGTTACAAGGGGCAACCGTGAAGCTAACTCAATTTGTGCACAAAATTCAAATGTTGGACGAAAGCCGGCCGTCGCCAGAAGTATTCGCATTTGCCTCTATGGCGATTTACAGGGGAGCAATCACTGGAAAAGTGATGAGTGGAACACATGTATTGCAAAAGAATCACGAGGGGGCGCGGCAGACACTCTGATTGAACTGCATCGCAAGCATTACGACAACCATTTCTGCATAAGACTGTCAACTGTGAGGCAACGCATACAGCCTAGAACAAGTCAGTGCATGGCGGGCAAATTTGAATCTTAAGAAAATACCGGAGCCCACGGTTCCCTCTTCCCTTCCTCAAGGGATTTCAACAAGGAGACGCAGAGCGGGACGGACAACTCAAATCCTTCAATCCTGCCTCTCTCTCATATACGCCCCCACACACACACAGACCTTTTCTTGTTCCGCTTCTCGTTTATTTTGGTGCTCTTGCCCTCTCATCGTTGGGAACGTCTTGAGTTCAGGCGACGACATCCCCCACGCTTGGTGACCAGCACTGGACAGGCGCCGGACCAGAAGTGGGGAACAAATGGAGCACGAAAGCGGTAGAGGATTGGGCGGTAAAGGGCCCAAAACGGAAAACGACTTCGAACAAAAAAAATCGAGATAGAGGAAGGCGAACCCCAGTGCCTTCCCGTATTCGCCGCTTGGTCCCGACATCTCTAACAGGCGTAGCTCCGCCTCTTATACTCTCCTTCCTGCGTCTCTGCTCTGACCCTTTCTTTCAGTCGGAGCTTTTAGTTCCCGTCTTCAAGAACTCGTTTCCCTCGCCTTGACTTGCGCCTATATTTCCTAGCAGAAGTTGAGGAGAAGTCTGTAGAAAATATAGAAGAGCCGAGACACAGCAACAATATAACACGGTTAGTCGGCAAAAGGAGATGGAGAAAGAAGCCAGCGGGAATGTTGTGCTGTACCGAAATGTGAACGCAGGTGCGAGGCGCAGTTGAAGCGCATGGGAGAGAGGATGGACTTGCAAAAGGTGGACCTGTTCCTACCGACAGCAACGACGGTCGAGGTGGATGAGAGACCGAGCGAGAGATCGAGAGATATCCAGGTAGGATGGCCGCATTGAACGACAAGAAACAAAACAGAGTTGACGACGAGTTGGGAGAGATTGGCGTGAGGCGATGAAAGGTGGGGCCGGCGAGTCCCCAGCCGGCCTGGCTACGTGTCAAAGAGGGGGCGTCGTAGAATGAAACTACGAGGCGGACGACGAATTTGTGCGGGCGGGATGGCCATGCCACATACAAGGCTCCCATGTGTCGTAGTGAGAATTTCGTTCCACCGACACCGTTGCCAATGGCCGCGTTGCAACAGCAAAACGTGCAAAAGGAAAAGTCCTCTCGTCTCGGCATCAAAACGTCCGCCGACAGCGATCTGTAGCTGAATGCTGCAGGAGGGAAAGCAGACAGAGAAACGCTGAAGGCAGACGGGACAGATGAGCCAGAGATGTTGAAAAGCAGAGGAGAAGGAATAAAACACCACGATGTATGTGTATGTTTGTTGGAGCTTCAGCGGCTGAAACAGCAGATGCTTCCAATGCAATGCGACACATCGAGCAAGGTCATCTCACCTTCATTTTGAATGGATTTCTTCGCTGCTGCTGCAGAGTGTTTGTTTTCAATCTCGAGTAGGAACGTGTGACTTGTATCAAAATGCACGTAGGGAAACCTAGATATTTTTCAACGCGCGCCATGGAGCAACCTTGTCATGAGTATTATTAGTTAGGTTTTGTGTTTCTGATATATATACATATATATATATATATATGTATATATATATATATATATATTAGAAAGACAAAAAAAAATACTCAAATCCATTGGTGTAATAAAATTTGGGCCACTAACTTGGCCGTCCTCATGAATAAAATAGACAACTATTTTAGTCTAAGCATCGCATTTATTATTCGAATGCGCAGACCTTACATAGCTCGGTTTTTGCTAATTAAAGATTAGATAACGATTCGTACATATATAATAGTACATGTTTGCAGGAACATTTCGGCATCTCTGCACAAGTGTACCCACTACGAAGGGGTGGCCTCTCGATCGCTGACGCTTGATACTCATATCGTTGTCGCCCGGCCCTCTGGTCATGTTCATTGCCTTGGTGTGGCACATCCCGACAGACCATTAGAAATAAGCATGCATGCATTTCCCTAGAGAAAGGCAAGCCACATTAAAAGTTGACTCCTCCCACCGGACAGCAACTCAGCAGCCGGCCGCAATGTGGTGTGATGATACGAGAGCGGAGACCAGTGACGCTATCGCGAGATCGCAGAAAGAGACAATGCAAAGACGATGAACGCAGGCTGGTGAAGTTTACGTGGGAACATCTTGGAATACAACTGACTAGGCAGATGAGGTCGGGCGCTATCTCGGGCTTCACTCGATGCACCACCAATGTCCGAACGTACCGGGCACATTCTGATTCTAGAAGTATCATAGCACTGTGCCGTATTTCAACCTTAACGCTGCCTTTGTCCGGTTTTTGTCAGTTGGCGCATTTGTTTTCGCATTGATCTGAGTCTGACGGGGTGAGGATCAAGCGTGAGGTTGGGAAATGCGGAGAAAAGATTGAATTTTTTTTGGTTTTATTTTTAATTCGGTTTATTAATGGAAAGGCAATATTTTCATCACTTTTTTTTCATAAAAATAATAGTGGAAATGAGGCAACCGCAGCACAAATATTATCTATATATATATATATATATATATATATATATATATAGACACTCCACCAAAGTCACGATTCGCTTCATCATAGTATACAACATACAACACGGCTGAATTATTTACAAGTATATTTCCTCACCGTCCACGCGAACACCTTTGCTGATGTAAGGGTTCTAGTTCCACGATGGAGCGAGCCTCAGATTGCAGGCAAGCGGTGGGCAAGGGCATGGCGGCTGAATTCTCTTACACGAATGGTCTCTCGTGGCTCGTTGGCCGGCGGTTAGGTATGTTGACAGCTGTGATTGGGGATGCAATGTCACGCGGAGTTCGTCCTCTCACCATCTTGAAGGCAAGAAGTGCGACGTGGGCTACATAAATCTCAAGTCCTCAAAAACGTCGCCAACCGAGACTTTAAGACATCTACCAGTAAATGTACTACTGCGAGAAATGCCGTTACTAATACCATTAAACTTACTGATAGCAAGAACTTACAGCTCAACGTATTTTCGTTTTTCAATTGATGTAGCACAGCCCGTACAGATTCGACAGGTTAGTATATACTATTAAGTCGGGAAAAAAGCGACCTTACTTTTATCGTATTGACTTAGCGGTCTGTCGGCACTTGCAACGGTTTGCTCAATGTTCGCTTGACGCACGATTATGATGGCCAACTTGAACATCAAAGTTAAAAAAGATGTACGAAAACATGTATTTGTCTACAGCACACACACACACTCAAATAACGCCTGTCTCAATGGGTAGATGACCAACGTTGACAGAGCGAGGCTCCAAAGGACCTGGTGAAACTTTCTTAAAGAACGGCACCGAGAGTTGTAGAGAGGCGTGAATCGTCCGAATTCGTTTGCCACCTCCTTTGCTGCGTTCCCTGTTGGGACTTCAATCCGCTTTTGGAGAGTGGCTATTTTTAACTGGTTGCAGAATTTTAGTCTATGTACCAACGTAAGGGAGCCTCATATTCGTTAGTCTAGATGATCTCGTTCCCTGGTAAATCAGCGGAAACAAGCTAGAAAGCCTCGACAAACCTAGAACAAAAATATATTCTTAATGATTATAGTGTTATTATTTGAGGATATTGTTTGATTAATCTATAACTACAGTTCACCCAGCTCTCGGAGTATAAGTGAATGACGTCGAAGTGACATCCGAGTAGGCATCCATGTCCTAATGTGTGCTACCAATCTCACCACATGGCTAAAAGTGCGTGTCTGCGTATGTTTACAATAATCAGATGAAGAGGACCTCTCCAAAAGTTAACCCGGTTTATATTACGGAATCTCCACGAACAGTCGACGCAAAACTTTTCGAGTTACTGCGGGCAAAAAAAAAGTAATGCCCAACCTTTTAGTCAATTCAATTTAGACAACTAGATCAGCTAGCACAGTGCCTCACCTGTGCAAGGTTGGTCAAGCTATGATCACTTAGAGCATCTCGCTGTCTTCCCGAAGCGGGTTACATCAACATGTGGCATTATCTTGATCTTTCGTTCGTTCATCATGGTTATGTTATAAGCTAGGTGGGAAATCGGACATGGATAAGAAGCGAGACTTGCTCTAGGTCAGCCTAGGTTCATGTTCAAGGAGGCTCGTATCAAAATAGCGCTTCGCCGTGAGCGTGATGTGAAGACTTATTAAATCATCGAGCAAGACTGTTTGAAGTACTCTGAAATCAGGCTGACTGGCCTATCAGTCTGCAGTCGCCGAATAAGTGATGCCTAGGTTACCATAACAAATAAGCAGCAGCCTGTGCGCGTAGAGGACTTCTCGAAAAAAAAGAAATAAAGGTCATTCCTAAATTCATTAAAATTCATAGAGCAACGGTATTCCTTCTCAAGTGTTTTTTTTTGCTGATCGGTCACGTGAATCATTCGACCGGCGCTTTATCAAATCACGTATTATCCTATAAGTAAGCGTTAAAAACGACGTCTGTCACTTGAGTCAGTATGGGTCGGTTTTTGAGAGACAAGGCTCAACATTCGGGGCTGACTGATATAGGCTGAAGAAACTGTACTTGGTGAAAACTCACCTACCCCAGCTGCATTTTCGGAGGAACTGATCAGATAGTAACGGAAAGTATCCGAGGGAATGGTCCCGTATTTCTCTGTGCATGTTTATCACAAAGCCAGCTAATGTCCCAGTCACGTAAATCTGCTATTTTTACATCACGTTATCTAAACTGCCGGAATATCAAGCGGTCAACCTGTGGACTTATACACCATTGATCGCAGGGTCGACGTTGTCTATTCGACATACGTTCACGTTCAGACATACAATCATGTAGCGTAGTCGTTGTCGTTATGCGAACAATAGCACCACGAAAAGATCAAAAATCGAGTGCGCAATGCAGACGGACGCACAGGGCAATGATTAATGCAATGATTTCTGTAGCTGTTCTTGACGTGAACCGCCACAGTGGCTGTGGAACAGGACATGGGCTGCGTGGGCATCTGAGTGGTGACGCGTGGGGCGAACGTAGTTGCTCGCTGCACAACATCAGCTCTATCACTCCCTGCTGAGTAGGACTAAGATCTGCGTGGTGCGTCGTCGCGACAGGGGCGCAGGCAAGGAGCTCCCACGAGTTTCCTCCGGAGAAACGGTGTCAGACATCGGCAACGGCGAGCGCAGTGGTACCCAACGATGGGAGAACATTGCAGCGCCGTCAAATTCTAATTCGCTAGTCGGGCCAAAGAGACCGGCTGCTCGGGTGGCGGCGTGACGAGGGAGGAAGAGACGTCGCGTCTTGCCAAGGAGTCGGTGCTGTCCCGGCGCTGGGATGAGTGTGTCCAGATGCGATGGAGGTGAGAAATGGAAGCAAAATAAACTCAAGCAGACGGCAGACACGGGAACTGGCGGCCGCATCCCCTGACCCAGAGGGAGAAAGAGATAATGTATAGTAAGCGAGCAGAGCAGAGGAGAGTCTCGGAGCTAGGGCGAAATTGAAATCGTGAGATGGCGGGCAGCGTAGTAAAAGAGTTCACAAAGAGAAATCACTACGAGGACGCGGAAACCATTCGGAGGTGAGAGACCCTGTTTCCCGTCATCCCGTCCCTTGCCCTGTATAGGACACGCGCGCTGGGGGTTGAGATTCTCTAATATAGGGGTGAACATTGGCTTCCGCGCGGCACAATCGTTCGGACACGGTCAAATGTGTCTGCCGTTAATGGTGCAGACGATTGCTTGCATTGACCTGTATGAATGCACTCGTGTGTTGCGCAACCGTGCTGATATTGGAAACACATGATGAGCAATGTACATATGCACAATTTGCGAGCGTATGTCTGTATGTATGAAGGATCAGTATCTGTGATGTACTGGAATCAATTGAATTCTCTGATCGTTGTCAATTCGGTGCGCAAAGTTGTAAGTGATTGGGATATTGATTCGCATTGTATGTTAAAATGTTAGCGTTGTTCGTAATAGTTAGATGTTAAAATGAACGAATGAGTTTATGTTGAATATTTTAATTTTGTTGAATTAGATACATTCCGTTACAGAATATATGCAGGGTTGTGTTAAATTTCATAATAATTGTCAGGAAAATCTAGTATGTATTTATAACTATATCATATATGTATATACACGTTGTCTATCCGCTTGTTGCAGTAACTCCACTACCCTGTGGCGATAAATTCTTATTTTAATTAATCTATTATCCCCCGCGGTGTGTATCGCAGGTTTTTCATAAGTTCTCTCATAGTTAGATCGGTGGTTTACGGTTGCGGTTATACTATGAGCTCGTTACAGTCGGATCGACGTGTACAGAATTTCCAAAATCTACCTAGAAAACCATTCGATCGGATTAAACCGCAGGTTTCGGACCGCTATCACCTGTGTATGCGGCTGGAATAATTTATATCGCGCCATATACTATAGTTTGCTGCCCTATTAATGTTCTCCGTTGCAGATATCCCTGTATGCAGTTACACATGGTCTATCGGAGTTACACCCATATTGAGGTCACTCTGTTTGCCACGTGACAACCCAAATATAGCTAAGAAGTACAGTTGCATATGCAAGCAAGGTTAAGACCCAGCGGGTGTCGGTCTATTAACGATGGGATGGTTCAGTTGCTTGTTCATGTAGTATCTTGCGTGGGTCCGATTCGTGCTGAGGTCCAAGGGATTATTTCTATTCACACATTACTTGAGCTGACTCGCAACTGTTCCGCTATCTGACAGATCTCGGAAATTACCCTTTGGTTTTTAAGTTTCTTTGGTATCTTAATCCATATAGTACGGTACTCACAGCCGACCGTGCCGGTGAACAAAGGGCATCGACTCTCAAGCATAAAACAGTGAGTCAGGTATATCAGTAGTGGCGACCGTAACCAACAACAACAGTGTTGTAGTAGCGGCGAACTGTGACCACGTTCAAAGTGGTATTAACTCTCACGCAGACCAAAGCAATAACTGCATGGAGCTGGATCAAGGCCAAATAACCGGTGAATGAAATGTTGGCATACAGTGATGCAAAACCAGTGGCAGGTATTGAAGCGGCGCCCACAGTCTCATCCTCAGTGAACCCTGTAGTTGTGCCAACTGGCTGAAGATTCAGGGGGAGTCAATTCAAGGGAGTTGAGACTAAGGCTTAGAACCTTGGGTATGAAGAACTTTTAATACGATATCGGCGTATTGCAACAAACAAGTGATTCGAATTACACGCTTATCCTACGTGCAATAACAGACAGAATGTGTGAAATGTGTCATTATTTAGGACCATCGTATACGCCGAAATGTATCATCTATTATTGTAACTTGCTCAATCGAAACGCCCAAGCGAGCATTTATTGACACCCGCTTAGTATTATTATTATTATTATACCTTTAGGGCGTTCTTCCCTTCTCGTTTTACCAATAGCGGCAAGCAATACCAGTATCAATGAGTAGTGACTGGTTGCCGGTGCGGGCGAGTCTGTGTCCTTGTGCGTGCCTAAGTAAAGTAAGTGGATGAGCAGCGCCCACTCTCGTCCACGCTCTGCGGATCTTACGGTCCTATGCTGTGCTGCTATCGTATCGTCTTCTTCGACTGACTTCTCCGTCTTATCATCAAGTGTGGCCAATTTATACCTCTGTGTCTCCCTGGTGCCTGCTTGGGTCCCAGCAGCCGCGCCCGACTCATTCGCTGCAACTGGCTAGGCGGTCGGCAGGCCTACGCGCGTTAGCACGAACGCGCCCTCAGTCAGCCGCGTTCGTTCGTTCCTTCTATCGAATTGATTGTGAGGATGCAGATCGAGCCGATGAGAAGCCGTGGGTGGAGGAGCAGGCGAGAGAGCAGAGCGCGCGAAGGGGAACAGTGGGATCCGACAATCGGAATACAATACCCATGGGGCTAGCCGGGCTAGCGGACAGGACGGGTCTAGGAGTTAGGAGCCGGTACGCGACTCACCAATTTAGGCCACAGCCACACTCACAGCGAGGCAACGACACGCTCACGGGCATGGTCTCGTAGTCGCGGTGATGATGGTAGCCGTATCGTCTTCGTTGTCTCTGACAACACCAACAACAACTGCGGCACGGAGAACGTTGAGCAGGAGCAAACATTATGAAGATGAGGTGCAACGGAACTTCGAATGCCTTGCGTTCGGTTGAATGGGTATCGAGTCATGGCGATGGCAATGGACAACAGCTTATGGCCACAACGTGTTAGCTGGGCACGGTGGAGGATTTCGATAATAGGAATTTGTGCCGAGCCGCGGCGGTCGATAGATGCATTGCAATGCAATAACGTGCATTCGAGTGCAATATTGTATAGTACCAAAGGCACATACAGCAGTTACATATCCCTGATGAAGACAGAGTGCGAAGGCCACGGCGCAGTGAGACAAAGCGACCTTATTGGGGTTTCGCTGCAATTGTGACAGCCGAAACACGACTGCTGGAATAACAGGGCTAAGCGCACAGGGGTAACTCGCACAGACACCGGACCACGGTAAAGACGTACTCGTTGAGTTGTAAAAACGTGCTAAAGGCACTTGTTTTTTTTACCACTCACTATGTGGTCCTGTCCTAGTGGCAAAATGGCTGAGCGAGTGGCTTTCAGGCTGACGGGAAGCAAGACTATATAATGAATAGCAATATATTATTCGATACGTGGAATAATGCACTATAGTTTCGATTTGTATGTGCCCAATGCACTATAAAGTAACGCTCAATGACAGCATACTACATATTAGTGAAAATAATAAAGATGAGGCAGAGTAAAATTTTCGTACATCCATGGGGTGATGAAAAGAAATCTGCTGGACATCACGACCTACAAAAAAGTGAAGTATTTCCGTGCAATGCACGAGTCCACTTTTTCCAAGTTTCTAATTCACCGAAGAAAAGTGACTTCCTTTTAGGTAGAGAATATTGGTGTTCCTAAGTTTGAGAGCCCTGGCTTCGCATCATTAGTAGACCGGCTTTGTTTTCAGTCCGAGTATGGCAAAATCCGGACATTATTGCTGCTGCTATAGCAGCATTTATTGAAATGTACCTAGGTACTTTTGTACAAATACTTGACGCTTTCGATTTTTTGCTAGAAAAATATAAAACTACTGTTATTTACCTTAAATAATACAACACGCGATGTAGTGTGTCACAGACCACATTAGTTGCCGCTACTAATTAAAAAAAAATATATTACAGAGAGTCTGCCCAAAAATCGGAGATATGGCTCAGATTTGAACCTCCGACTCCTGAGAAATGGCAAAATACACCACCCGATATCCCAAAGCTAAGACCCTCCTATCGAGATGTTTTTTCCAACGAAGTAGCCCAAATTCATCGATATCGAGTCAATCTCAATTGATTCTGTAATACCTGCGGGCATATTGGCTAAGTTTGCGAAATCCAGTTCGAGCTCGGTGGCGCCTACGATTGTGACACCTACGTGCCTTGCAATCGGGCGACGCACGTAGGTGCACGGGTTGAACCCCCACCGTTGCACATTTGCATTTAAGGGGTCAATTTTATGCCATTAAAATGTTGGCTGAGCGCCAGCACGGAAAATCTACTATTTAGTACTTATGCGTGATATTCCACATTCTGTGACAGTGCAAATCACAAAGCTTAGATTAGGGTCAAGGACAAACGAAGTTATTGGTGACAGGTTCAAGTAATCGTAGTAGGCTCAAAAATAGGTTGGGCAGCTTGCCACAAAGGAAAGGAGAATCGGACAATCATACAATATTATATATATGGCCGTTTACGTGGCCAATCTTGAACCGGCTACTCTTTTCTGTAATGTGACGACGGCGTGATCGAACAGCAGTTGGGCTTTCGACCTGCCGACTTGTATAGCGTTGTCCATAACCTCCTGTTATTCCCGTAGTGGGCAGAAAAGGCATTCACTTAGCTGGTAACAGCATCGACTGGCAAAAGCTCGAGCTACTCGAGATTGATGAAGCCAGCGCAAAAGCAACAAGCAGATAGGTGCTCACTGATTCGTGTTCATTGTGATCGACCCCCAGGCGATGAAGTTGTGAGGACTGGCCGTATATCCGACGCCGGATATGACAATGGATGGGCATTGCATGACTACCTGATGCGAGAGATACAAGTCGACACTATCCATTCAGCCACGAGCAGGCGACTGGCTATCCTATTGAGAAATGGGAGAGAAAAAAATAAGGGAACCCGTCCGTGGCTGACTTCATTAACACCTCGCGATCTATTGTGGAAAAGCTAGGTGGCACTGAATAGACTAGACACTTATTGATGGCAGGAGGTAATAAAAATGAGTGCAATCGAATAAACGAAGGAGGCGAAGCGTATCATCGAAACACATTCGCCTACATATATTCGTGAGTTAGTGGGATCTTTATTCAGTCTATACCGGAGTTGCCGTTTCAATCTATATTATCATACATACATGATTGACTATGTTCTCGTTGATGAACAGGCTGCTCATTTCGCTGTGGTATCTTGGTACTTCAGGAACGAAACGAAAGCTAACCTGGACTGTGCGTTCTAAGACTACACTGTCTAGAAGTAATGGCAAGAAATATCATTATCAGCAGCGCCAATTGATTGTAGGCGAATTAATTCATTCATTCTAAGAACAAGTGTAAGTCTACGTTAGCTTTTCGAATTCTGACCTTTATTGGTGAGGGGTAACTGTAAATGCCTGACGGGCTTCGCATCTGGGGTATTCCCCTCGGTAGTATCGGGTTCGCACCTACTAAAGCAGTCATTCGCCTCTTTTGCCGCTAAGTCCGGCACCGCTTTTACACTAATAACTGTAAACCTGTCTTTTCTTAACTGTGTCCTTGGGGTCATACCAGATGATAAGCCTACTTTTATCCTCTCCCTTGAACGGTTAAGAAACAACAACACACCTAGGTGTGTACGCTCATTGGTAGATTGTGTCGCATCCCAGCAAGATTTAGTGGTTCAACAATATTTCAATATTGATCGTGTCCCAACATTTACGTGCATGTGTATGTTCTAAGACGCTCCATGGTATTATAACTGCATACATGGACTATGCAAAATTAGTGGTAGGTGCAACGTTGCCCACCCTCGCGTCCCTCGCACCTCCAAACATCGACGTTTCTGTCCGTCCATCAGCAGAGCGAGTAAGTCAAAGGCTGACGCGTCCGAGCACCTCGACCCAACCGAAGGTGCGAGGTTCGCGGGAATGGATGATAGACAACGCGCACGAGGGAGCATGAAAGAGCAGTCAGTATTGGCATAGCAGAGAGCAATGTAATTTCCCCGAGGACTGCGTTGGTTGCTGTTCCTGCCTGCACCCTACTAGGGCCAACGGCAGCGATAGACAGAGAGGGTACAGCAGCGGAGAAAAAGGTGCGAAAACGCGCGGTCTAGTAATAAGGGCCAATGGCGAGAATAGCTCCGCTTGTTGAGTGTGCAGTCCTGAAACCTCGCCCCCCCCCCCGTGAGCCAGGACCCTTTTAAGGGCGACCAGGGCGATTCCACCATCACAGCCAATCTGATGGGACCGCGATAGAAAGAGGCGAAGCGTCGTGTGGCTGAACTGCGATGGGCGACGAAGGAGATACGGAGTACGCGGTACGAGGCGCACTCAATGAGCGTTGGAGGAGGCCTTTTTGAAAAAAAACTAGAGCGCACCCGCTGTTTGCTTTGCTAGTGCCACTTTGCGAAGAGGCGGCGAAAGGGAATACCCGTTTGGTTCGTCCCACGTATGAAGTCTGCCGGTCACCAGCCCCACGGACTGGCACCGCTACGGCCGCTATGCTCGTTGGGGAGGTGCGCAAAATGCTAATTTGGTATTGACACGTGCTTGCTTTTTTCTTTCCGCTGCTGGTTTGGTGAAGAAAATACGAAGGTGTGAGGAAGCTTGCTTGTTTTTTATGCATATATAATAGAAAAGACACGGCGTCCGTTGGGGCATCTAGATGTGCTAATGCGGGTTGAGTATCGTGATATATCTAGGCCGAATTAATGAACAAGCCAGTCACAGATGGATTATTGTGAGACAACCCTTGTGAGCCATGTTTAAACTATTCACTTTAGTTCTAAGTTGGCTCTGTCTAATCTTGGTTGAAGCTACGCGCTCTTTTTGGTCCGGTCTACAGGAGCGTTTCATCGATATCATTTGTTGTGTGCGCTGAATAGCCGGGTCTGGCATTCACTCAGTCATTTATTAGTGAATTTAATAATATGTGGACTAAGACAACTGGAGCGTAGTGCTCTATTACAGTAAGCTCAGATAGACAGGAGGCGCTATTCCCGTCCCTTAAGGTGTGTCAGCTAGAAACGAGGCTTTGTATGAGTTCAACGCTGTTAAGGTCAACATTGCGCTGTTGAAACAATAATAATTTTCGTACCGTTGCAATTCGAGTGGAGTCTGAATTCAAATGTATTATCGAATACTGGCTGCACGTCAACACAGTGGAGCCATATAGAACGTTTCAGGTACTACGTTTGGGTGGCAAACGAAAAAGGGAAACTCACCACAACTGCTGATACAACAAAATTCATGTGTACAACTGCGATGCTATTTTCTAATTCGCCTAAGGTAAAATGAAGTAGTAGATAAACGTTTTTTGAACTGGTTCTCAACTGCTCCCCTGCGTGACAAGCCTCGGGTCGGAAATTTAGGCATCACTACGATGACTATCGGTGCCACTTGTACTTTATTTTTCAGCCGTGTCATACTTGGCAAGAATCCACAGATAAATAAAGATGATAAGAAATACGGTAACTTGGGTCCACTCAGATAAATCGCCGTGATTGTTACTGTGTCACAAATAGGAGGTCAAGTCAGACCTGATGAGGTTAGGACTGTACGCAACTGAATTGAGACGGCAGATCGACACCGTCCGCGTGTGTTAATGAACGAACGAAAAATCAAAATAATCCCATAGTACTGTACCGATTACGTTTGCAAATCGAAATCTCTAGACGTCCAAGTGAGTGTGTTACACATCTACCTTTTTGTGTGTACGCCGAATCCCTTAGCTTTAGCCGGGGACAAACGACCTATGTGTCCTACATCGTATGTCCTTAGGTCGAACATCAGCTGTTGCATTCCATTGCACATTTTGTCTGTGAGCCAAGCTTGGGTACAGCGCACAGCCGAGCAGGAGAAACGCCTCGAGACGTGAGCGGAAACGCTTTTTGCAATCGGCTTGCAATCGCCGGCGCTCTTTGGCCACTCCTCATGTTGTTTTTCCTTCTGAACGCTCCACAGCACTCACTCGGTTCGTCCTCTCAGGATTCCACTTTGTCCTCCTGCGTTTGCACTTCTTCTGCCAGTCCGCACAGTTTCTGCGCTTCCAGTCGTTGAGGCCGCACCCCTCGTGCTGGCCGTGTTGAGACAGGGATACGAGCTAGGGGAAGGAGTTTCGTGCGCCGAAGCTTCAGTCTGCATTCGTTTGATGTAACTTAGGGGCTCTGTCTGGTTTCTGACTCGCTCTCTCTTTCTCCCTTTATTTCTCTGCAAGCTTTTGTTTGTTCCGACCAAATACTACTTCGCTTTGGATATTTCCACTCGTCTTCTGCAATGTGCCGCTCCAGCTTTTCTCACTTGCCAGCTTGTCCCGACGCCGTCCCCTCTGCAACCCCCTCCGCTCTGCAGTCCTTCAAACACACACACACACACACGTTCATACCCACATAGAGATATATCAATCGTTCAGTCCGGGCCGCGGTTTCGCTGTGTATGGTTCTTTTGTCCGCTGGATCGTCTTCCTGCACCCCTGACCGCGTTTAGCCTTTGGAATCTCCGGCCGAATCGACGCGCTAGTTCTATCTAAAGCGCTTCGCCGAGTGTGTCGCTAATAAGATGTCTCCGGCAAGATCGGAATAGGTGCGTGTCCTGTGCTAACGAATCAATTTGCTCATGTTCAATAACGAGAATTAGGGTCGAATACTCGAGCGTGCCGGGTTCGGCAAATGTACGTGGGCCCACAACGACACTGCTGTCGATGTTTTGAAGGTCAGTCACAAGGTCAAGGTTTGTTTGGTAAACGAATGACTTAACTGGGATGTTTATCATCTGTTTAAATCAGCATTGTTTGACTCATTATTGCTTGGCGTACGTTTGAAAAACTACGGGCGATCTAGGCTCCGAAACTGGCGATTTCCACATTTGCGATAGTTACGAATTCTATTCTATTCTATATATCACTGTTATTATTTATACGATTGTACATTAGTTGGACTTGGCAATAATAGAGTCCTCTCCGTCTTTAAGATTATATAAAATATCCTATGTTTAATTTATCACCAAAATGCACTGTAGGAACTTTGAATTCACATATTGACACGTATAACAAATAATCCCGTTACTATTTTATACTGTGAACACAGAGTTATCGAGGCGAAATCGCCATAGCAGTAATAGATGCATAATGGCACACGCCACCGCGAAAACCTCTAGGAACAGATACAGATGCTAAAATAGAGGTAACGCTTTTAAAATTAGTACAAATACACTACCATGGGCCTGTCGTTAGATCTAAACGAAAATAACAATTCGCTTCCATACACTGCCGACTTCATTTTCTACAAATCATCACAAATTTAATATCATCAATTGTAACACGCTCGATCCAGGACGAATCGCTATCATTCCGTGCCGTTCGGAGGTATCAGCATACGGTCGTCCATATGCCGTTACCATACCATGTGTCCGTTCGAGGCTTCGGTGAAATATAATATCTACTCTCCAATACTGGAGATGATCATATGGACTGGGAATATAATACCTCTCCCCTCTCCACCCTGTCGGTTTGGTCCCACTCTCGTTCTTTCCCCTTCCGCTGGCCACACAAGTCCAGTTGACATCGGTCGAGCAGATGCGTTTAGGCAGGTATAGCTGGCTGTCGGTCAGCAGGGAAAATTGACTTTAGGTATAGTAGTCGACGCGAGCTCACAGAACTTCCGAAAAAAAAAAACACACAGCACCGGCCCTCTCTGTCCAACCATTGCCGTGTCCCTCAGGAAGTTTCTGATCCTGAAAGATTTTTTTTCGTTGCAAACCGACGTCGGCCAGCCGCAACTAAACCAATGCAGCACATTTGCGATCCCAACCGATATCGTGGCCACTGCATCCGATTGGATTTGCCGGCTCTCTGCGGGAGTCATACTTTGTCCATTTATTTCGCTCACTAGCTGTAGCAGGGCAACCGCGACCCGTCAAGACGCCCCTACCGAACGACTGCTGGTTCCCGTGTCATTTCCCCCGGTGTCGCTTCTCGAGTCATTGTGAAAAGCTCCTCCGCGTCAGCTCGATGCATGGCACAGCATAACGACATCCCAGCCCGAACATTCTGTTGCGAGCCTAGGCAGTTTTGCCCTTCTACCAGCTTGTCTCGCTTCGCGCGCGTATGGCGTGTGGCCTCAGCAGAGAGAATTCACGGCGGTTACGTTTCGCGGTACAGATCGGCTTCTCATTCCTCTCTCTCTCTCTGTCTCTCTCTCGCGCGTTTTGCTCAGTATAAAAATTCAATCTATCATCTTGGCCTCGGACATCGTGGCGGTAGCGGTTTCCTTTGAAAATCCCAAGTGACAGGAGGCTGGACGTGCGAGAGAAAGGAAAACGAGGAGATCTTGAACAAAAAAAAATCTTGGAATGACGCCAACGTCAATATGTCGCTAGCGGTAGTGAGCGTTTCCTTCCGCATCTAAGAGTTCTTGATTTCTTATCATCAGTCCACTGCAGGATAGCTTTCGCGAGGATAAAGGTACTACCTGTAGATGAAGGACAATTTGAAACAAATATGCTAATTATAAAATAGGTAAATTTTCTAGGGTTGCGCATAGCGAATACTGGATGTAGTTGACGTGCAGTTGTTCTTGGAGATGTCTCTGCACCTCAATACGATATTGTTAGACGCTGTTGCTGGAACTTAAACCACTTCCATCTTTACACTTCTTAGAACTATTTCTAACTGGATTGGTCAACATATAACTAACTATTATATACAACAATAACTAACAGGTTGTATCAGCATTTAGCAAATGTCCTGCCCTTTTGTTAATTTATGATCGTTAGTCATGTTAAGGAGAAACTTGATTTTCGGATGGACTGCAGGCGTATCATCAAACGCCCAATCTCTTCCCTTATCATGAGTCGACGATTTTTCGATACGATTTCCACATGTCACGAACGCGTCTCGTTCCAAAGGCCCCAATATGATCTTCGACGTCCTTTCTCAATGGTCGGGGGTCCAATCGTAAATAGAAACCGCCACCTCCGCAGGCAGCTTATAGGAAATTTTCTCAAAGACCTCTTCCACCTGCGCATCGGGCAAACGTTGGAATAATGCAGCCAGTTGCTAGTGAAAGGACTCCTCTCACTCAACGAGAGGGTGAGGTGTGGGTAAACGTCCTTTATCGCTGATCGATCGAAATGTTTAGCTGATGAAAATAATAACCAATACGTATGTATACATCGTTTCGTATATTGGAAGATGGAGACAGGCAGTATATTGGAGAATTACTTTTACATGATTTTGGACTTACTATGCACTCCAAGAATAACGATTGTAGTGTCAGATGTTATTAAATATGCTTCGTAACAGGTCGCCGCACGCACTTGCCACAATATATTCTAAGATTTATTGTTCGAGCTTACTGTTTCCAAAATGCGTATCGATCTGTTGTTATTATACTAGTTGAGTCAATAAGTTGCCTGTATCGGCATGTTCGGCTCACATGCTGAGGAGAGTTTGTGTTTTGCTGGAAAGGGCGATCCTGGAAACGGCAGATGTCGAACAACCAAGCCGATCGGTGGTATTTGTTTCACAATATCAGCGAATGGAAGCACGGACGGTGTCGCCAAAATGGACCATTGCATGTTGCCGCCTGTTAGTAAACACTACTACTTTAAGAGTTGTAATGTAACTCAGATAAATAGTGTGTCCGCCATTACACTCAACCGACTGTGGTGGTAGTAATTTAACAAGCGCCGCACATCCCTTTGTGCGTATGGATGTATTGTTTCTGGAGCGTCATCTCACAACGTCGATGTCCGCGCAGTCTAACGCGGACCGTACTACTTTCAGTATTTGTACAGGAAACAAAAAAAACGGAGAGAACGTTGTACAGCCCTTGAAGATTTTAGGGTAAGCTAATCCAGCCTCGATTTAGACGCTCGCTGGACCAAGGGTAGTCAAAAGCTCTGGAGATGGAGACCCAACGTGTTTCGAGTATTTCTCATTTCTATCTCAATTCGAAAGGTGAGGATACACTAGGGACGCCTACGGGACTGTTCGTTTCTCTTGCGTGCAAATTCGACAAGGATTTTCTGTGGACGCCCTCACGGCAGGCCCACGACGGTGTGCTGCTATTTTGCCCAAGGTCCAACATAGGGTAGAAAGGAGGGCTTGGCTTCCTTCGGTCAGCTTTAACGTGACATTGACGGTCACGTCATATCCAAGTGACCCTTTTGGATCCTCACCGTTTGCTATAGAACGCACACACAGGCACACACCGCGTCACGAGCCAACCCACACAGGACAAATATAATACGCTCGAGAAGGACACTGCACCTGTCTATTTGGTTGGCTGGCCACGAACACCCAGGAGGACAATGTTGTTTTATCCTAACCTTATAGGTAAAGGGCAAACTCAATCCGTGCCGTGGGTGCGGCGAGACTAGCTAGCTAGACTTAAGACACGCTGAGCAGCGCTGGTGGAACTTGTGCCTGACCAAGGTACGATGGTCACAGGAATATATTTGTTCTTTCTCAACGTATATCGCACAGAAGAAGCGATAAAGAGTTTTTATGAGGCGTGAGGATATATGTTATGATATATCAGGCTATATAGCCATCTCGTTTGAAGGAAGAGAAGAAAACAGTGTAACTCGATGTCATTTGTCATTGAGGCGAGAATGTTGGGGGCACAGACTCGAATTAATTGAGCAACTTTCACTGAGCATATTTGAAATGCGTGCAAGCTTGAGGGCCGTAATATTTATATTACCACTGACATTCTATCGAGCGTATCAGGTAAGTTCGAGCTCCTGAACGTCAAGAAACGTCGGATGTCAACTACTTCGCTGCGCTGTAGATTGCTATATCTCAGGGGATTGGGTGGAGTAGAGCTTTAGGTCGAAAGCACCTGAATGCTCTCCATCTCTTTCTCTCTCTCTCTAAATATATATATATATGTATATATATCATCACCCAAATCATAATTATAGGCACCTTGACAATGGCCGTGTCTCTCGGAGATTTTACGAAGCATGCATTTTAAGAGAAATCATATTAGACATAGCTTAGGTATCGTCACGCTGGACTAGGAGTTTTGTAAAGAGTGAAGGCTTCGCGACACTCGCACAGTGCATGTCAGTAGCTGGCTCAATATTCAATTGAGGGTAGACAAGGGTAGCGAAGCAACCTTCTAAATTGTTAAGTTTCGACTAGGGAATGTCGCTGGATTTCAGAATCAACACCAAGTACAACCGTTACTCAGCTATTAAAAATAGAGGAGAAATACGGCGACATCTACACGTACATCTAAGTACATCGACACGTACTGAGCCGCTAATTATACACCTTACGTATTCAAGGCGTAAGGAGTCAACCAACACTGCATGTAATGGTTTAGTGGTTTATCAAAGGAACTGCAATTTTTACAATGCTTAACATTGGCTACACATTTGCCTGTGAAACACTTAGCTGAACGGTAAGTGGGTACCAGGTTGCTGAGCCCTGGAACAGAAATAGTTGGTGGCAGATCAAAAAGCCAATGGCAGAAAGTTGTCGATACGAGAACAGCCGTTTTTCGATGGACCATGTGCCCCTGGTTTCCGTGAAAACCCCTCCTTTAAATCCTGATCAGGCAGTAACCTCGCCAATGTGACACCCTACAAACTGCTCCTAAACAAGATATTGGCCAAATGCTATAATTCCAAAACAAATGAATTGTCTCATGAAAACACGTATATCTCTGGACAATGGCAAGACCCACATAACAAGCTAATCGTTATTGACAAATCAACACAGGAGGAATTCGTACATTATAACTTGAGAGTCAAGGATATTATAACTACTGAATCTAGAGGCGAGCAAATATTGTACATGCTGTTGCCCGGCGATCGTTGGTGCAATTTGTGTAGGACACGTCTACCCTCAGACTACAAAGCTTTAATGTAGTACTTGACGCTTGCCCAGTTAAACACAAGAAAGCAACAGACATAGAGAAATGGTGATTATTGTGATGATTTTGAAAAGTTCAGCGATTATTTTATTGAATAGTCGCCTAGCTTCTCAAGTTTATTCAAATCACAAAGAGTATTACAGCAATATTTGCAATAACGTAAAGTATATTTTGTTGTTATGGGACACGAGGGAGCCTACGCCAGCGATCCCTGGCTATTTTAGCTTGAGAATTTCCTAGGAAAGGTACATGTTACCCTCTTAATGTTTTTATCATCGCTTGCCTTATTTCTTGCTGGCGGGGCAAGAAAATTTGCAGGAATCAACAGGCGAAATTCAACACAAGCATTTTCCGTGGAGTTCCATCGTCGTGAAGCCTTAGTATTTTTTATTAGGATCGTAAGGTTGTTAAACTGTAAATAGGTAGAACGCTGACTCTTTGTGAAGAATTTTGTGGTTCGCAAGAGAGCCAAGTAGGATGGCCTTGCAGGCGAATTTACAATTACAGCATTGGCCTTCGAGACCTTAGGACCTTTGGCGGACGCCACCGATGTGTTTCTACTCGAACCCTAGAAAAGCATGCCGATTCAACGCGAACTCAAAAAGAGCCCGCGTATACGCTATGTATGCTAGTTGCTCGGCCAGCCCACCAAGTGTAGAAATATTATATAGTTTGAGCACAATTTAGGGTAACAATAAAAATCCATTCGAGTACTATTCGATTTGAGTAAATCTATCGTCTAAATCTCGACTCTCTTAAGATTTGATAAGCGCTTATTTGTTCTGATTTCGCCACCAACATCCGCGGTGTGTCACAACCTTCGTCGAATTCTATTCTCGCGCTGCCCGGCTCACGACCGTTGTCGCGATCGGGGTGAACCCCCTCCGTTTTTCTGGCTCCTTACCTGCCCCTGCTCATTACCTGTCTGGCTGACTAGCAGCGGCAGCAGCATCATCAGGGGCTGCGGTGAAAGAGCTGTTGGGGGAATCTAGCTGTGGGGTCCTTAAATAGAGTGTCAAGGCAAAGTCAAGGAATGGATTGTAGTGGAATGCGAGCACGATGGGATGGGATGACTTGGAGTGTGGGTCAGGTTTGGGGAGGACCAGCTCCTTACCTCTCCTCGCTGTGCTGCCTCGGCCAAGGGAAAGCCGGAACTGCCAGAGGAGGTGGAAGACGCTATTTCTCGTTTCTCTGCTTTGCTGGCGTCCGTGCTTTTCGGCCGCACTCGCGCCACTACTCGTAGTAGCAGCAAGGAGACCAGACAGAAGAGGAGCAGGCTCGTTTTTGGGCCCCGGAGATCAGGAGCTGGCTGGGTTCACTCGTTCGGGTGGCGGCTGCCCTGGAGTCCGTGGCTGCTAGTCATGGTGGCGGTGGTGGTGTAACGCCGGCCGTTCGGTAGAAAAAAAACCGTACGCCGGCGAAAGCCGCCGCCAAGGTAACAGCTGCTGCCGCCCCACCCCCAAGCCCTGGTGCTTGCCAGCTAGCGTCCTCCTATGTTAGAAGGCCACCGACTCCGTCAATGTGCCAACTGCGTCGTTTTTTGGATACGTTCGGTATTCTTGTTGCCTCTTGCAGATGACTACAGTGGGACGCGACAGAGCTGAAGTGGTTAATACGTTAGTTACTATGCAGACGATGGGTACATCAGGTTCAGCAGCAACCGCCAGCAGAGGGACCAGAAGCGCCGTCACATTAAGAGTATGCCAAAAGTAGGGAAGCAAGGACGATTAGATTCAAGGTCAAAAGTAGGCTTCTGTAGTATAGTCATCTTGTATAAGGTAGTACCTAGTTAGTTAGTTAGTGGCTGGAGAAGCTGGTAGTGTTGGCTGGCAGAAATTCGTACTACTCGTAAGCCGTTGCACACAGCCTTAGCCAAGAATAAATATTTTGCAAACAGAGGCGTTATATAATACAATCGACTATATTCTATTCAGAACACAAATTCAGGGTGATATTTTCTCAAAATATTTCTATGATATATGAATGGGTGTTCTATTCCAGCGAATCTAATAAGCCATATTTGCAATTTACTCACTTAGTCACTTTAAATCTCTGCGACTATACAAAAGAGTTACACATGTACTATGACATAATGAGAGAACACAATGTTGTGGTGGTACGCGCTCCTTGTCGTATTTCTTCGATGTCATAGCACAGTTTACGTGTGCACATAATCGTCATACATGAGCGACCAAAGTTAGTTGAGGAACAGATGTTAATCACGGACCTGGTAGCTATTACTCGATACTTCGTCATTATCGATTGTCTTGGCTTGTCGACAGCAGCGCTCCATTCGGCGACCGTCCTTGTCTTCCAAGTTTGACGAGGTTAGCAGCTTTCCCGTCGAATTAATATACGTACCTAGGCGTCTCGGCGTTCTTGCCTTCGTCAGGCTGACGTGTCATCTCGATACGGTGATGGCAGTAAGTACACATGTATTGCGGCCTGTGGCACACGCCTTCTAGGTATTGCCAGCGAGTGTACACTCTCAAATTCACCATAGTGTATATAACACGTTCCCTTAACGAACCCTGCTTATTTTATATTTAAAGCGTTATTCCTGCATTGGAATGGAATGTATTGTTCATCGAGTTTGAGCTCGGCCAACCTAAGCGGCCTATAAGGTGTCGCAGTGTGGCACCAAGTTTGAGCGTCGATGTCGTTTGACGCGCCAATCTGCCGCCTTCACCCTTCTGGTTCCAGCGGGCCTCATCCTTCACCGTTGCGCTTCGTATTGTGTTCGTGTGGCGTGGCCCCGCGTTACGTCGTGTGGCGATGACGATGGCGGCCCTCACTTCGCGCAGTCACATCGCTTTCCTTTACCGTGCTACTTTTCGTTGTTCGCACCCCGTGTTTATTGTAGGAGGCTGGGTTACGTAGCGCTGCTGTTGCCACTTTCTCTCTTTTTTTTTTCGGGAACCAACGCGACGAGGGCAGACCATACTTCCAGCGATCTCCTCAATATGACGTTGACGAAGGGCTGCCGGTAGGCACTCAAAACATGCCAACTACCCACCCAGTCGGTCTCCTTTTCTGGCGCAACCCTGTGACATGTTTGGCAGCCCTTGGGCAGAGCAAGTTGCTGCTCAGTGTTCAGGGGAGACATGCGCCTCGTTCGCCAACAACGTGATGGCGTGGCTCGACCCGACCTGAGTCGGCCGCTTGTCCGCGTAGCACAAGAGCTCCTCAGCCGTCAGCGGGCCAGGACAGCCGTAGATTTCAGTGAATGTTGCTACCCTTTCAGGCTGCCAAAGGGGCCACCCCGTTTCTCCTCCGAACCACACAGAGCCGACCGCCTCTGCGAGCTTGCAGCGCTCGGGTATAGAAAACTGCCAACTGCTCTTGCTTCGTATGCCCTGACTACACCGCTACTACGACTGCTGTGCTGTCCCATCCTCACAATACGGAGGGGGACAAGTTCGCCCGATAGGGACGAGCTCTCTGCCCAAGACGTGCGAACTCTTGGCCAAGTAACGCGTTCATTCTCGTGTCGAGTCAAGGAAACCAAATTTATGAGATACCACGAAGTGACTAGGTCATGAGCTAGATTGCATTCTAGTTGCTAGAGAGACTCTAAAGGAGGACTGGACAGTGCTTTACGTCGTGTGGTTAAGGGAGAATAGGGTTCAGAGGTTCAACTCGTAGGCATATTGCACGGAAACGTTTCGTGGTTCGCCTGAGCCAAGGTACGGAAGTACGGCCCGACACCTAGGCCATGACGGCCTCGGCTCAACACCCTGTCCCCAACTGCTTCTCCACTAATTGTGTATTCTAAGACGCATAGTCATAATCATTGTCCGACATAAAATACATTTTGTTTAATGGAAACAACGACACCAAGAGTGGTTGAAAATGTAGTGGCAAACAAAAATAAAAATATACTTTTGATACGGAATCCACATTTTACGACAAATCAGTGATTTGCCAGACGGTTCAATTATTCGAATCAACAGAAACGAAATGTACAAACATTTGACAAAAAAAGCCTTTGCGAAATGTGTGTCGAATAAATCGCACGTGCAGTGAAAACATTTTACAACAATGTTTAGCAAAGGATCTATGCCCCCCGATATTAACGTCTCCTGTCAGGGTTCTAGCCGACGACAGTAGTGCGAACAAGGGGTTTCAGAGGAGCTATCTCGCTTATCGGCACAAGCGTTTGTCAAGAGTTCGAGCCGATACGAGCTCTCTGGGAGCTATTCCCGAACCGCACATGTCGGCCACCAGTAGCTGTTGTGCGCGGTACTCTAGTTAACTAGCGAATCGAGCGATGTTACTAACACACACACCCATACACGCAGACCTCTAAGCATCGCATGGGCAGATTTAGTTGGGAAACACAGAACACGGCATAGCACGGTCTTCTATCAAACGATGAAGCCCGTCCCTGAAAGAAGGTGGCACATGCTTCCTATAATCAATAACTCGAGGTTTTGGCTAACCTAAAATTGGTTCCTCGACTACTCGAATGTAGTTCTTGTATTACTGCATTCGCACGTGCAGTCGCGTTCGTCGAACGTTGGCTCGTTGTTACCGGAATTGGGGGCCGCATAGTGAAGATGTTGTCAGCTTTCGTAGAGTAGGTTTTTTGGGGTAAAGTTGACATCGCCCAGTAGAGCGGTGCAAGGCTGGGCAGGCCTCCCTCTAAGGAGTTGTTCAGCTGAATGCGAACGGGGCCAATTACACAGCTTGTCTACGAACGCTTCGGTGAGGCTGCCTGAAAAAGACCTAGGTTTCGACCCGCTCTCATGTTAATACCTGTTGAGAGACACCTTACTATCTAAGCTAACAGTCGTACTTTGCGCGGTGTTTACATGTACCAGAACAGATCATCATATCTTAGCCTATAATAACAATAATAGGTTCGCATTGATTACAACGGCTCATGTTGTTGTGTATTATTTAAGGAAAATAAGAGAACACACAAAGTGTTGCACAAACAGAATGGGAGAAATACAGAAATGAACCTGTGCACCTTTTTTACCAATATGTTAGGGAGGATATTTCTTTTCGTAATATTTCGTAATGCCGGTCTTTCATAACGTACATCAGAAGTGCCCCTGTAAGGGAACGTTCAATCTAGAACTTCGTTAAGGCTGGAGGCTGCAACTAGAAACCCGCCGTGAACGGTTATGCGAGTGCACTTCTCCAAGGAAGAAAAAAACCCTCGCCGTCTGCTCACACTGTCCACGTCAAACGTGTTATTACTATAGCAAGTTACCGCGACAACATGATAGCCCACCCCAATTGTTCTAACTTGTTTCCTCAAGTGTACGTAGCAATGCTGTTTCGTTTTCAGTCATTCAAAATCATCACATTTCAAGAATAGTCCACGAACATTCGATCATCTAACTCAGATGTAGACAATTTATATTGGAAATTGTCGGTTTGAGGGTGCGACAAAATGATAGCCCAGTTAGTGACTGTCGCGTGGGTCGACAGTTAAAACGCAACTGAGTTCTACGATCGTTCTCGTACAAATTTTCTAAACCCGTTGTCGGCGAGAGCTACGATGGGCTGAGGCTTCCAATTTAGTGAAGATGCGAAAATAATTATTTTCAACCTCAATGAAGAAAAAAACAAGTCAAAAGTATGTTGGAAGATTCATCTTCCAGCAGGATAACGCCGCAGTCCATACGGCGAAGATCGTCAAGGAGGTCTTCGGAACTCAAGACATACAGTTACTGCGCTGGCCCGCACGCTCTCCAGACTTGAATATTATAGAAAACCTGTGGAGCGTCTTATGGTGAGCGGTTTTTCAAGGTATAGCAAGTATCAAACGCTACATGAGCTAAAAAAACTAAGCCGTCTCCTTCTATAATGGAGACATGCCGCTTTCAGCGCTCCACTTTACAGCAGTAGCATCTCACCTCGGCTAATAGTGCTCTATTCCGGGCAATCAGAGAGCAGATCCGGGTCTAAGAAAGAGTTCATCTAAACATACACAGAAGACAAAATCTTCGTTAAAGAGAATGCTGCCGCCCACCCGGTGCATGTGTCCTCTTGGGAGAAGCGGATATAAATCTCATCTACGATTTAAGAGACACTTCTGTTATAAATTCTCCTTTCTGGCCTTCTTTGAAACCCATCTTTTTCCTGATGGATCTGAGTTAATGGGTTTACCTGGCTTTTCGGCTCTACACAGGACGCAGGTCGCCAAAAATCCTGGGGTGGGGCTGCACTTTACTTTAAATCCCATTGGAACTGTATTGAAGGGAACGATCTCTACATTAATCCCTGTCTTGGCAGCGGACACTATGTTGAAAATCTATGGGTTGAGGTATCCGGGCATTTTGATAAAAAAAAATGTATAATAGGGATTATTATAGGCAACTCCTAGTACAATTCGCGATTTCCTTATTAGCTTGGAAATGCCTTTACTTATAATCTATGTCGAAAATAAATATGCAATTTTCTGTGGGGACTTCAACATCCATAACCTCTGTTCTATTAGTGATACGGGTACTTATAAAGACGTCATGGTTTCATTTGGTCTCTCTAATATTTTTAGTATGCCTACCCGAGTTACTGTCCAACAGTGTAGTTGCCTTGATTATATATGAACCAATCTTCAGAACATCTAATTAAACACTCTGTGCATTTTGCTTGCATGTACAGTGATCATTATTCCCCACATCTGGTGTCCCACCATGACGTCTGCAGTTCCTCTATGGAAACCAGAAGCAAGCGAAAATATAACTTTTTTTTTTTCATATAACTAACCAATGAATCCTTAGACGAAGTCGATTAGAGTTCTCGCCTACTTATGACTAAGATCGCAGTTAATATGGCTCAGTAAATAAATATTACGCCTCCTGCGTGGCACTTGATACAAGCAAAATTAATGCGTATGTAATACCAAATATGTCCCCAAGAATAAAACCTCAGAGGCTGTTTTTTAATTTTCGTGACCCTACCAGAGTACGGTACCTATTATCTTCTGGTCCCCAGCAGAGTATAACCATAGTTTTATGGTTTTAAGTGCAGTCATTCCCTATATTTGCCTATCGCTGATAAGTACATATGATCGAATGTACTAGATTTCCTACAGAGCCTTTCAAACATACAGATCGTTCCAGTATTTAAAGCAGGACATAATCAACTCGGTTGAAATTTTCCACTGATCTCTATCTCCTCTCCCCCTGCAAAGTCTTTAAGAAAGTTGTTCTTAACCAAATTGAGGACTTTGTTGCTAGCTCAAAAATTTTGTCCAACAAGCAATATTGAAGAAACGCGGAACGTCACTATCAATTGCAGAGCCCTCTGAAACTCTTCAGCAAACAATAGATCGTGGAGACCGATCCCAAGCTATTCTTCTAGGCCTGCGTAAAGCATTTAACTCACTTAGTCCCCTAATCCTTCCGGAAGAACTGGTCACATACAATTTTGACGATAATGGTTGCAACTTACTTTTTAGCTTTATGTTGGAACGCACTCAGTAGACGTGAATGGTACCATTTCCGGTAGAGAAAACATACGCTTGAGGCCCCACGAGGTAGTTTCCTAAGGCCCCTAGTTTTTTCGTCGTTTTTAACTTTATCACTCACGTTTGTAGTACTCTTAACATGACCCTTTTCGCTGGCGATACATCTTTCTTCATTAGTGGTCCAAAACTGCCGAACTGATTACCAGGGCCAATCACGACTTAACTGAGATTGAGAGATGGCTCACGGCTAAATCTGTCTTGAAAAAAAATAAACTTCCGCCAGCCTGTGATCGAGGCGACTGCTGACGGTGATCTTTTGAATCTTCTACGACTACACATCTTCAGAATCTCTTCGGGTCGGTTGCTGGATGCGTATCTGGATGAGCACCTACCTGGTAACGCGCACTTGAACCAACCCCGCCCTACGTTAGCTGCAGGCATAACAGGTATTCCAAAAGATCGGAAACTCCTATGTAGAAAAAGAATGCCTTCCCTTATATCATCCTTCTTTTTTAGCTCACGTATGGGTTACGCTATCGAATATTTCAGTCTTTAACTATTGTATAATAATAGAGTTCTACCCATCCTTAAATTACAAAGGACAGCATTACGAAGTTTGCTCCGCCTCCCTCCATCCGGGCCGTGTGGTCCTTTGTTTAACGCTCTTAACATTTTGCCGTTCCCTCCCTATGTCGACTATTTTTATTGCCTGCGCATTTCTAAAACCCTGCATGATCTGTTTCCCAATATTTGTGATCTAAGGTTTTCAAGAAATCGTACTCGTTGTGGCTGGTCTAACCTTGTTTTGCTTGTCGATGTTCCGAATGTTGGCCGTCGGTGCTTCCGTGCTCAAGGATCGCTATCTGGGACGTTCTCCCGAAAGAAATCCGCGGATTATAGTATGCTTGACACTTTGTAAGCAAATTGTATGTACGCCTAATATTTAGTATATATTTTCAATGAGACAATATTTCATATATTTAATGTTCTCCTATTACTGTTTCTTTCTCATACTAAAATAATTAGAGCATTTATAATATTATAATGATATTAATATTAATCCCCATAGGATATTGTCTCTACTACTATTGCTTCGTCCGTTGTGTTGACACTTAGACGCAAGGGTGCATATTGTATATAGTGCCTCGCCAGTGTCAAAGGCAGTTGTACCGTGGACGTTAGATATTGGCTGTGAGTCAGCCTGGAGAATTAAATTTTCCTGGGGTTGTAGCAAATAGAAACCCCGTAAATGTTTATCTAAATATGTATTTCACGAGTGTGTGAATCGTACAATTATTTTCAGTTCCTTGTTGTGTGAGGCTGATTTCCATCATTCCACACGACGAGAGGTCTCACTCCATTATCATTTACACGTTCGCACCTCCCAAATGTATCATTGGAGACACTTAATAAATATAATAATAATCGTAAAATTTCGTCTCCAACCACAATCCCCCGTTCCACCCATTCGAACGTTCACCCGCTGATGTTAAGTCGCCTAACCTTTGCAACACTTCGCTTCCTATTCCCGGAACAATTTTGCTTAGCTTGTTTTCTCACGCCAAGCCGCCGTTGACGATCCAATCGAACCTTCCGATCAGTAGCCTTGCTGTCGCGTTTCTCTGTCATCAACTCATATTGTATCGGTCCACTTAGTACCTGAGCAAGAGGGTGCACGCGGCAGCAGCGTACGATACGAAGGAGGGGTATTATCACTCCTGGTGTCAGAGGTGCCAGCGGCTGTAGGTGGTAAAAGTTGTGGCGGCTGTGTGGCCTTTTCCTTTCTTTTATTCGGTTTATTGGCGCAGGCCGACCCAGCAGTCGTATCTAGCGGCTTGATCCGACCAACCGACCATCCAAGATCGGGTCATACGCCATCTGACCTTACGCCCATACCGTACCATACCCATACAATAAGCTTCTTTGCCCACCACTCCTTTGCTATCACCAAGACAGACCGATCCCGTCATGTCTATGTTTCATTTTCCCGGCTGGCTCGGTAGACGCTCTTGACCGTCAGTCGCTAGCCTTTCGTTCCCCTTCGGCTTCTCGTTTAAGTAGAAGTCTGTTTCACCTAAACGTGAGGGGCAACCGATTCACAGCAGCGCTTCCCATCCAATAGCTGCCTTCTGCTGCGGAAGCAAGCATGAGGGCAAGCTGGTTAGAGCGAAACAGAAGGAAGAAATAGAAGAACAATAAGTGAGCGGATAGCGGGGTAGAGTCAGAGTGAAGTAACTGCGTCTCTCCGACCAACTCCTTGCGTCTCTGAGCTGCTTCCAATGAGGGGAGAGAGGACTGAGAGAGCGGCCGCGAGGAACAGGCAAGGTAGTATGGATTGCGTTGGGCTGGCTTGCCCAAAGACTCGGGCCACCAGTGCGGCCGGCCAGTCCACAGCCTACTCAATAACTGCAAGCTCACAGGGGCCGAAGGCGGGCGCACATTCAGCATTGGACAGGAACGACTACGATGGGAACCAGGCACAGCGTCGATCTGTGGATCGCTTGGTCGGCCTTCTTGCTAGTCCTCGTCGGGTGCCACGTATGAGTCCAATAGTAGGTAGAGAAGGTAGGCGATGCCAACGGTGCCAACGAACGAAGTCGCTCGGTGTTATTACGTTTTCGCAGACAGAAGAAGACTAGAAGTGACTCGCCGGAGGGAGACATCATTAGTAGCGGCAGCAGCAGCATCAACAACAACAACAATAAGTACAGTAGTAGCAGCAGCAGCGGCAACGAGATTAACAACAGCAACAAGAACAACGTCCTCGGTGACGAATGAATGTGCCGACTTGTGTTGGCTGTCCCGCCTACTTCTGGAATTTCTTTCAGACAGAAACCATTGGCCATATATATACAATGCGGGCTTGAAGGCCTCTCCCAGCTGCCACGGAAACTGTACCACTGTTTTCTCTTATTGTCATGAGATCAGGGTTGATTGCCGATGTCAGGCAAATGCAATATCTTTGAAACTCGTATAGGAAGGCAACTTGGCCATCTTGCAAGGCGACTTGTTCTACTTCCACAAGACGATAACGACCCGAAACATCATTTCCAAAATGTTATTGCTATTCAGGCTCCAAGCGAGTGATGATGGAAGCAAGAAGTTTGAAATGTTACTCACTGCGTTCATTTTTGACAGTGTATATCTGTGTGTCCCTCTTGTTGCCTTTTCCTTTCTGTTTAATCATGCGTACTATATATATATATATATATGTATGTATGTATGTATGTTTGTAGATCCTTTCTGCACTGATATCATAGCTGCGCGTACCCTAGTCTCTTCCAGGCGGTCGGGAAGAGAAGGATTTAATATTACTGTCTTAGTCTTATTATCACAGCGATAAATCATTGGTGATGAATTCCGGTCATTACTAACTGTGGGAGGAGGACAAGGGGCAGAGGGGTGACAAGAAGCAATTCTGACATTGCCTATTAGATGCCTACTAGTAGAAGTCGTACGCAGAGAAATACTAAGCCTTAATATATATATATATATATTGTCGCAAACGAGCGTCTGTTCTTTGGGAGCGACCACCATGTTCTAAAGATAGCGAGAGAATTGCATCAGCAGTAACAGGACAGCAGGCAATATGGTGACTTTCTCATAGTCTGAGTTGTGTCAAGATACGTCTACCGACGGACCCCAGACACCCATGCGCCATATTGCTGTATGCATCGGGCTATTAGGTGACGCGGATCTTGCCGAAAAAAAACAAGAAAGATATGAGGAACAATCAGCGATGATGGTAGCCAATATATCATCATATATCATATCTAAGGAAGGATCGCTGTGTACGGTAAAATCTAAAGTGCTGTAAGTACGCGGATGCTTTCAGGATGCCAGAGTAACTAAACCACCTAATGGTTAAGGGTCAAAAACAGCCTGTGCATCGTCTATGCAGCCCATTCCGTGAAAATATGGTCAGTAGCGTGAGTTGTTACTAATGAACAGATCTATGCAGTGTGCGAGCGCTGAATGGAACAGCAAATGTGAACCATTTTAATGTTTTTTGCAATCTGTTCCCACATCAGCCCGTCTACAACTCATATTCATATGAGTTGAGACTCACCCCCAAGGGACAGATCGACCTTAGGCAGCCTCATGATGGAGCGGATTTTCCTCCCGATATTGTTCTAAGTAATGCCGACATACAGATAAGTACTAAGAGGAAGGGCCGGGTCCCGACGACGTGTTGGTTATATAGCCTAGATCTTGCCCCTTCAGATTATCACCTGCTGCAGGAGTTACCGAATAGTCTGAATAATCAAACCTTCAATTTCCTGACAATACTCAAAAACGCCTTGGATGATTTCTTTGCCAATAGATTTCACAGCTTCTACGAACGAGGGACATCAACACAATATTAGAAGATTCCATTTAAAACCGGCGACCGGCTTGGTCTGAATCTCCAAGAACACAGGGCTCCATTCGATTACGACTGGAAATCCCTCTTGAACGTATTCTGCGTATTCGGACGTCTATATACCTAGCGATAGCAGTAATACCTCATAGGTGGACGTTAAAGGAAATCCTTACGACACTTTCGTTGTTGCTTACAACCCGATCTTATGTTAGCCCGATCTTATTGTAATGTAAAAAGTTCGACTTCGTTCATGCAAATCACTTCAGAGGTTTCCACCGATGTATCTAGAAAGATGGAAAAATCAACGGAAAATGGAAGAGCGTTTCTTTAAAAAATAGCTCGTGCTTTAAGGGGAACTAACGTGAAACGGACGTAATTATTATTGGCTCTTGTACGTGCAGAATACCAGATGCGTAACTACCTACTACCATGGGCGTCATCTACTTTCTGATGTCTTATTTTAATATGATAATGATCAACTGAATAGACATAAAATACATTTAGTCGCTTCGGATACAATATGGACAAACAAAACGTGAATGGGGACTGAGTGCAGCCTTTCCATTATGTGTCAAGGATTACGTACGCTATTGTCTAGATCGCATTAGCTATGTATTACTCAACAATGATGTTACAACGCGTATGACCTGTCTGTATGTGAATGAGTGTATATGCCGAATCTATTCTATAGATTCCAGGCCCTTTCTGTTTGCACCTTTCATCAAGGTCCACATTGATCCGGCAAAGAGGCGTAGGACACTTCTCGCGCTTCTTCTTTGCTTCCTGTGTTTAAAAAATTTCATTTCACGCGGAGCGAAAAAGGGGGTTCCGCTACAGTTTAATTAAGGCAGTTTGACGCTAGGTGAAGCCAACGGCTGCCAGTGGCTGGATCTACGCGATGCCTTTGAGCTCTCTGTCTCTCTCACTCTTGGGCGAGAAACGGTCGCTCGTTTTGAGTCATTTTTATATTTCTCGACCAACGCTGAAGCCAACTTCCCAGACCATTGCCCGACCCCCATTTTGCCCATGACGTGTCCTCCCATATTTACCCAACCTTCCCTTCCTTGAATGGATCATCAAGGAGAAGCCGGCGAGATTATCCGCCGGCTAGAGCCACCCGACCCGTTCGAAGACCGACATGCTCAGTCAGTGCTGCCAGCTCCGCAGTGGCCGGCGAATCTGCTGCAGCAGTGGAGCGAGAAATGAAAAAAAAAGCGCCATCTATCCCGGGCTCCTGCCGTCTGACTAATGTCAGCAAACTTTAACAGAGGAGAAGCACGCCGCCCAGTTCTAGCCGGCTAGAGCAAAGGAGGCCGAGGGTGGCAGCACAGCGAGTAGCCGTTATTACGACCGAGGCCATTGTTACGGACCACGGAAGCGAAGCGGAAGCTGACCTGAGCTCGGGGCCTAGGCGAACCTTGCACCCGTAATCCACGTTGGCGTTGTCGTTGGCGCATAGAAGGCGGCTCGCAACGGAGTACGATGGGAAGCCGGTTGCACCCGTGGACTGTGAGACTCCGCTGTCTGATGAAGGTCGCGCATTCGCTTGCCTGCCTCGCTCACGCCCAAATTCTGCGAGATCATTAGCGCTGTATAACGGCGGTCAGGGGAATAGAGTAAATTTGAAATTTAGGCGGGCATGAAGGGGCATCAACAAAGAACTGGAAGCAGCTTCATCATATCGGAGAAATCTCACTCCAATATATATATATATATATATATATATATATATATATATATATATATATATATATATATATATATATATATGCATATATATATTACATAAGGTGTGTTTATGTATTGTGTTTAGGACAAAAGGAGTATACATGAGAGGACCAGTACGTTATTATTTCCTAAAATCTCAGTCTTAACTAAACTTTTTCGGGCTAGCTCTCAGCCAACATTTGACGTCCACGGTACCGCTTTCGCATTGCTTCGTAAGACGGACCGCTAAATGTAAATGTGCGACGGTGGGGATCGAATCCGTGCACCTACATGTCTCATCCGATTCCAAGGCGCACGCGAATGCACCACGCCACCGGGCTCGACCCTAAAATCTTAATCTGGGTAAAATATACATGGTTACTTAGGCAAGGTAATACGTAAAGATTGCAGAACATTATAGTAGCATAACGGCTATTTAGGGAAGAAGTTGATACTACTGTGCGTCACTGTTCGTACGAGTATGCTTATTCTAACAGAGAATTATTTGTCATAGAGAAGTTTTGGGCTTCAGTCGCGCTGAGCCTCCCCTCTAGACCCAACCCATTTAAGTTGTGAAAGTTTAAATTACTAACATGTGTATTATACATTGGTCACCATCCGACGGGAGCCACGGATAACCCATTAGAAGCCACGGTCGAAGTCGAATTTGGGAGAGCAAATATATTTAGAAGGTGAAATACAAAACATTCCTTCATACATCGATCATTTGTTGATAGGATCCGTTGGCAATTATTACCAGGCCATTGCAAGGTATATTATACCCTGTGTTCCCTTGTGGGGTGGTCGAAACTAGTTTTTCTTTGTGAGTTCTTTCGAATCGCCTCTACTGTTTAAGAGCCCTTTGGACCCAATAGTCAAACACTCCTCAGAAAAGTCTCTAAAGCTGCTCATGTGTTCGGCATGTACAATTCGATATCACGTACTCAATCACGAACGCACAGCTTGCGTTTCCATGCAAAACGACAATTCGCACTTACCGAAATGATTGTCAAATTTTTATCGTCGATCGGTGTGCGGTATATGAGGTTCTCTAGCGATACTCGACAAAAATAAATGAACCGAACGCCTTAAGCCTTATTTAGTTCGGGGTTCTTCGGTCGGCTAGCAGCGTTGTCACTCCTTTCCGGGTAGTACGTTGAAGGAAGGTGCGGGAGCTTGTCAATTGGGTTCACCTACCGGACCCGTCTTATTCGTACTGTTCTGCGGCATTCTCTGCCCGCCTCCTACAACCCAACAGCAGCTTCAAGGGTCCGGATCAATCTACCTCAAGGTGACAGTGAGCGGGGTATCCACGGACGACGTGTTGGGCCGGTTAGGGCCACTGGAGAGAGGCGGAAAGAACATCAGGAAACCGAACGGATATTATGGGGAAGGGGATTGCAGAGGGGTGGACGTTGACGATGAGAAGGGGTCCAACAATGGGTACAACGAATGTGGAACCACCTGCCTCCTCCGAAAACACCCAGGAACTAGAAACACTCGAAGGAAGAGCGACTAGACGAGCCGACGAAGACAGATGCCTGCATTGCCGGGGCCCAGGGCCGAGTGTAAGGCCTGACTGGCCGTTAATGCTGCTGCGGCCTTTACAACCGCTGCTACGGCCGGTCTACCCTGTGTTCTACTCCGAGCCGGCGGAAGTGCTGACGTCGGCTAACGTTGGCGACTGGAAACGCTGCCGACAAAATGGACGCCAGCGATACTGTTAGCCTTCCGGGGAGCTTGCAAAACGGAATCTGTAATCGTGACGGGCGGGAGTCCACTTGTCGGGAATTGCTCATAAGGACCTAAATCGCTACTCTATCGTCCCTACACCGGTGTTGCTGTTTCTAGACGCGCGCATCATCGCATCGACATAGTCACAGTGTCGTCTACATGAATTGATCTAGGAGACGGGTTCGTGCTTCCTCAAACTCAAATTCGTTGGAAAGATCCTTTCCAGGAATAGCTGGATAATTTTCCTTCACCTTTCGGGTGTGGTGCGTGAGTGAGACTCCTTGTGTACATATATATGCCAAATGGCATGCGCATCTACAATCTTTACAAGCTCTATAGTAGTATCAATCAGTGGAAAATGCCAGAATGATGATAGAGAAAACACAGCAGTATAGAGTTGGTTCGATTTATGATTCTGTTTGGAGTTGTTTAGCGGTTCTCCCGATTGGGATTCCTTTGTCCACTTACCATTGAGCTTTCTTCAAATTGTTCTAACATCTGTTGTTCAATGCAGCTTACTGGAAGGATATACAAATGCTAAGCAGAACCACTACTTCTACCAGCGCAAGATAAAATTGCGTATCTTCATGTTGTAGGTCAGACATGGATTGTTTACTTTAGGGTCCTATCGTTGTCATAATTCAGTCACTCCCCGCTGTCTTGAAAAATATCCACTGTCGCTTCAAACAGACGAACGTATTTAAGATGTGTTTCAATTTATTTATATTTGCAAAGTCTACAGTGTGTTAATTAAGTAACCACGCTAGGTAGCTTTGCAACAGCTACTACGGTCGTCGCACAAATCCCAAACTTCCGAAGGACGACATTGGTCGATATCACCCTAATATCAACCCCAGTCGAAGTGCCTCGATTCCATAAACCTGGGTATCTCTCACAGTTACTGCGGGCGACCCATATCGATGCCAGCGAAAGTACTTCACAATAAACCCTGACGCGTGATACTGCATGTATAGCATTATATTCGTTTACATAGCTAGTGGACGTGAAAACTACTTAAGTGATAAGCTTACTATTTGATAAGCTTTGCATCAACCTTGATGCAAAGCTTGCTCATCACATCAAGCAGAAGCGAGATCGACGGATAGGTCCGCCCTAACGGTGACAATGATCCTTCGCTGTCATGTAATTAGAGAAGCTCGGGTATCTGCGCGCTAAACAGAGTGCGCATTTAAGCAAGCGGGAAGCAGTTCCAAAACAAATCGTTCTTTTATCCCTATTGCAACCTGCGTTTCATCGACTACCTGTTTACGTGTGGCCTTCGTTATGGAACGCTGCTCGGTGATTGCCGGCCGGTGCCTGCGAACAAAGATGTTCCCTGTTATAGGTACACTACTTTCCTTTGCTGGCAGGCCCAATCACAGGCCCTGCACCGACGTCACTAACGCCTCTTCGTAGTATATAGTAGTTATAGTATCGTGAACGACAGCAATTCGCCGAGACGGCAGAAGAAGCAGAAGAAAGGAGAAGGAAAAAAAGAAAACGCAGCGGGTTTTTTTCCCTTGATTTGGCCATATGTCTTTCTGGCTTGCCGGGGCCGGCGCGGTGTCGCTGGCTGTGCCGAGAACGGCAAGCGGTAAGCAGTAAGTGAGTTAGTAAAAACAACTCGTAACTCACTTGAAGGAGTTACATCCGCTCGCTCAGCCGGGAGAAAATCAGAAGAAGTCAGGGCGGTGCAGTGGACTGGACCGGACATCGGCGGCGAGGCTGGGCGAAATTGCCGCCGTCGCCGTAGCTGGTGGTGGTGGCGGCGGCGGCTCCTTCCGTGGGACCGCTTGCACTGACATGAGCCGGCGTGCCTGTGTCCTGTGGAGGGAAGCGGGCCTCAGGCAGGATTTGCCCCGAGGCGACCAGCTCGTCAAGGCAAGCTTACGCGGAAAAGAGGATTTTTGGGCAAAAATGCCAAACTTTGATTGGTATGGTGCACGGATGGTATGCCCATCATTGATGTACATGTGCGTCTGTACATATATATATATATATATATAGCCATCAAATGTTGATGCAGAAAACGTTTCCGCATAGCTCCACCATGGCCCTTATGTAATAGATTGAGACAGCCTAGTTCAAGCCTTCCGTAAGGAAAAAGAGAACTGAATAATGAAATGTAAGGAATCAGTATTTATCAGTAAAGGCTCAGGCTTTGAAAAATCGGAAGAGATAGAACAGATCTAAGCAAAGGGGTTTCCATGCATTTGATACAGTGGACCGTCCAGATACAATTGCACTGTCGTTTCTTGCTTAATTTAACTGAATTTTTATTGGATGTTGGAGGAGAGTACTTCTGAGTTATTAGAAGCATTTCAAATGTACTCGAGTCATTCGAGAGGAACAAGAGCAACATAAGTAATGTTATCAGAAACATTACTAATGCGACAAGTTCAAAATGATATGCCACGTATTTAATACGTATAAGTCAACAGAACCATGGACTGATATCAGTGGTAGATAATGCTCTGGGGTCATGCGACGACTATTGAGAATATGTATGTAGGCCTTGTCAATTATGTCAACAGTGGTCACAGAAATGGGTAGACATCTATCAATAATTTAAAGCTACTATAGAAAGAGAAAACGAATCGAAAGGTTATGACTCCATAAGTATGATAGTAAGTAGTAGTTCCTGAAAGGACTGTAGTGAAACGCACCTAATGAACCCAGCATATGTATTAGTGATACCGATTGTTGCCAGCTTGCCTAATATTGTCGGATATAGTGGGTAGAACCTTACATGGCCAAGTTCGTATTATCATGCTTAATATTTACTCAGAGAGAATTATAAATACTGTCAACTATTGATTACTTTGTACATATAATAGTATTAGCACACGAATAACACAAGCACACATGAATGACGAGCTGCATGGTCTTCAAAAATAAAATAATTGGAGTGATCTATTATCTGATACAATGAACTAGACGTTGTGAAGACTCGGCATCGGTTTGTTGGCACTTTCCATGTGACCATCATAAAGCACAACGCATGATAATAATGCGAGTTTATATATATATATATATATATTAGACTGCCTGCACGCGGCCACTTTTGCTGCTTAAATGCTCTTCAATTTTAAACGATGTACAAATAAAAGTCCCTGCCAACGAGAACTGGGAGCGTCTTAGTGCGCTTCATTTTTGAGATTATTTGAATATTTTTATTCCGTTCATTTTATTCCGGTCATATTCAGAGGGCGCAGAGACATGAGGGGAGACCCCGCTTTTTTCTTTCGTCTCGAGACGTGAGCGATAGCGTCCGAGAAAAGATGGTTCATTTGAATTGTGGCAATTTATTAGCGAAAGCAGGAGGCAAGTTGAAAGCTAGCTAGGGCAGGCGGGCGAGAGTTCCCAACCGGCACACGAGAGAAAGTGGAGGGAAAAGCTTTCGAAGATCATGGCCTAACTAAAAACTCTCAAGAGGGCTTAAATGTATTCTTTTAATGTCGGATGAGTGCGCGCGTGTGTGTGTGTGTCTCGGAGTCGTCCGCTGCTGATAGGAATTACTTATATTTTCAGAGACGATTGCTGAGAACGAAATATTTAATTTCGTATTTATTACTGTAATAACCACAGAATGGCACTGCACCTGCGAGTATTCAAAGAGATAGCGTCGAAGAGCATCTGTGAGAAGTCTTGGGCATATGGCACATAGTTGGCTTAAGCAGCTGCCAATTGTATACATCACCCTGTTCAGGAGATGGCTACAATTTTGAATTTAGGACAAAGCAATAATAATAATATAATAATAATAATACTAATAGGCTAAATCCGTCGGTTTTCCCTTCTTTGGTTGAAAGCTTTGCCCTGGCTCCAGCACTCAGAGCAAATTGCGGCTGAACTGGACCGGGCTTTAATTTCATTTCGAACCGCGAAGTGGATTTATTAGAAAGGAAAATTGAATAACCTTGACAAGAAAGCTATTTCACTCGCTGAAGTTGGTCGAGGAGCCATAGCCGACAAAGCTCAACGTGGTACCGAGATCTCGAGTTTCAAAAATGGTTCAAATAACTATTTTCTTAGCATGTTTAGAGCATTTTTTTAAAAACTATTCCCGAAAAATTGAGTTACCTTCTTGAACTTGAATTGGACACAGTAGTTGCAGTATAACTGCTGTAGTACCGATTGATTACAAGAACGTGCGTGGCCGAAAACTATATTGGTGGAAAACTGGTCAACACTATTCTTCGAATCTGTGTACCACAATCAACGAAAGACCACATTCATTAACGCATACCAATTCTCCTAGAAGCTTACATTACATTCATTGTACTTGTAGCGTTTGTTTTAATGGCCGTAAGCGCCTATAATTGATTCTTGGTTGACTCCAGCTGAGACAGAAGAGCGTGGTGGGTGCTATTCGAATGAGATCGACCTGCTAGCAGGATTGGGAGCTTTATGAGCCGTGCTGCTTTGGTCACCAACCGGCGACCTTTCCCCACGGAGCAATAAACACCATCCGACTAACCTCTTGCAACTACTACACGGCTACCACTAACATTAGCTCTGCTGTCCAACTTCACCATCGCTTCGCGTGCCCTTTCGAGATCAAGCATTGTGTACATCATAGTTACAATCTCATGAAGTCCATGCCTTGGCGCCAGTTTTCTTCGCTGCATAATCGATATAGTAGTCCAGCACCGGGCCCCCTTGAGAGTCAAACCTTCGTTGTGTTCTCTTAATTGGGTATCTCATGACCCTGGCCACATTATCATTCATGCAGTCCAATAACAGAGTTGTCCGCGCAAATTCGAAAACTGGTCAAACTTAAGCCTACCTCGGGTAGGGATCACTCGGTTTCGCTGTCCTCTATCGGTTACAGCTTCCCTCCTGTACAATTATCCTTGTTCTCCTATACAGCATGAGTTTTCTGCTTTTATACATTGGCAGCCCTTAGCCGTGTCCCGTCCTAAAGAGTCTGAGATCGAAAACGATAACAGCCAAGTGGATGCTGCGAGGTGGGCGGTTTGGCACACAGGATGGAATCCAATTTGTTCGTATGAAAACTTTTTTCCCCGTGAATACTGTTTCAGCATTTTCCTTGCATCGTGCCTCGATCTAACATTACTCAGTGGGCTTCGTCTTAATTATATATAAAAATCAAAAAGATTTTCTTGTCCGTTTAGTCATTTAGTCCATAAAACCCTATAGCAATTCTACGCGGACGGGCTCATAGGTAGTTCTCACGGCTGGGAGACCCAGAACTGTTTGTTTCTGGGCTGAACTGGTCAAGGTCCAGTATGGATCCTGACCAGTTCAGCCCAGAAAGGATCCTAATGATATCATTGGCTTGCAACCGATGTCGGCCGCATATTTACCCCCTTGGCCCCTTTCGAACCCAGTTTGTGTTTTACTGTTTTCCGTCTCCTCAGCACTGGCCTTTCTTCTCCAGTTGAGGGCGCTTCGACGAAAATCTGCTATGGCCGTGTGGTTGTCATTCTCTCTTCCTCTCTCTTTCTCTATCTCTCTCTCTCTATTCGTATGTTTTGGACGTTTTCATTGGGAAAGAGGCGTTCGCCGGAACTGGCTGACTATCCTAGCCCCCTTCCGGTAGTGGACCTGTGTAATTTCCCTAAGGACTGTGCAGTCCGTGCGCTCTTCAGTAGCAGCACCAACAGCGGCAGTGGCAGCCAGTAACTGTGAAGTCAGTCGGGAAGAAGGAGAAAGAAGGAAGGCATTGCCAGACCCTGAATCTGTGAGAGTTAAGGGTCGGCGCCCGTTCTCTGCACTGGCCATACAGCGTGTGTACGTCTCTCTCTTTGTATGTGGATATATATACGACCGAAGAGTCCCTTTTTAAGGCGCAGGCGGGAGCGATACGCCGGAGGGAATGAAGGAACCTGGTGTAGTCTAAGTGAAAACGATATCGGAAGGCACGAGGAAGACTGAGCGAGAGAGAACTTAGTTCTGCTTGCAGACAGCGTACGGGAGCTACAGGAGAAGAAAGCGGACAACCACATACACGAAGAAAGGAGTTCAGCGTTTCATCAAAGCTACCCAGACGAGGAGTACGACGAGAACGGTGGTGAAAGGGCAACAATGTGGACTGGATGTTTACACTGCTCTCACCCAAAGTTGAGCTAAAGGTGTTGAAATTAGTTGTTACGTACGAACAGGACCATCAGCTGTACTTCATAGCAGGAACACCACTGGCGCTAGTAACATTCTGGAACGCCGAGTCCCTAATCTGCGTTTTTGTGGAATAACAGCTCGAGAAGAAATAGAGACTTAGTATGCGATAGGAATCGGTCGACTAGATGTAGGAATGATCTTGTGTTGACTGTATATAGTATTAATACCGGTATAGCAATCAATCAAGCATATAAATTCACGACGAACTTGCTGTCTTACAGGAAAGGATTGCTGCCATTTAAAGAAAAGTTTTTAGTCGATTCGCATATCTATTTTATCGGTCATGACTACGGTCGTCGGTACTTCTAACAGGCAGCTAGATGAGTAACTTTGGTGTGTAGGGCTCACCCCTAAGTAAATCTTTAAGACCATCAAAATCGTTAGAGTTACCTTTGAGATTCGCCGGCACATACATATACAAACACACTTAAAGACTTGTTTCGAGATCGAGGGGCTCTCGGCACCCAATACCATTCTTGCCAAAGGGCCTATTTCAGAAAGCATTCTTCGTCGGTATTCTTGAATTCGGACGGATTTCTGACAGACACCCAATTAACCATACAAACCCTATGGGTGGAAATACAAATTATATAATATTTCCATGCAGCAAATTCCTTGCCCTCTTTGTATTTCCTTTCCTTCACAGTAAGGCATAGAAACATTCCATTTTTCATCACCGACACCAACTATCATTCATTTAGCTCAGACGGATATAGTTTCAATGCGTTGCCTTCCCTTACGAAATCCATTCATTTACGCTGGCCTCGTATGAACATGCAGTGCTTGTTCCCTGGTTCCTAATCATCTGAATCCTCTATAGATGCTTGTTTTCCTTCTCTTCCCTTATTATACATCCTCAGTGACCTTGTGCAACGTTTCATGGAGCGAGTGAATAGGCAGACGTGTACACGCTTGGACTCACGTTGTTATTCAAAGCCCGCATCAGCGGATAATACAGCACTAGTAGGACAGACAGCAGAGACGTTACATGGACCCGGCTAGCTTGCTGCCTGCCTACGACGCAGTCATATAGCGTGTCAGTGTCGGTGTGTGGGTTGGAGACTCTCCACTTCGTTCTCTTGTCTTCTTTCAAATGCTTGCAGCTTCTTTTGATCGTGTGCTATACTCTCGTAGAAAAGCCCTCTTCTTTCTCATCGTCTTCGGTTCCTTTCTATTTTTCTCCTGTACCTTTTAATACAAAGACGACGGCGTTGTAGTGGCTGCTGCTTCTGCTGCTGGTCGAGAAGAGGAGCGAGAGCAGGGACATTTTGGGCCCTTGCACCCACCGCCCCTTCTACTAAAACCAAAGGGGTTCGTTCCCCTGCCTGAGCTTTGGCGAGCACGACCGCTGCAATGCTTCCCAACAACAGCCGAACAGTACGAGCTGCCACCACCACAGCAACTAGCACTGTGTAGTACGCACGTTGTGATGCAGCCGTGCGTCGCTTGCAGCGCTGCAAGCAGCTCTTTCAGCACTTTCAACTTTTTTCGCGCTGGTTCATTCCATCCAGTCAGTGTCTATCTTCCTAGCTACAGCGCCTCTCCTCGCCGCTGCCGCTGGGGGAATCCCGCATCAGGGCGTTTGATGTAACTCAGTCGAGTTCGTGGTCCGGCCCCTCACTTGCTTGCTTGCCGCTTCCCTGAGTTTTGTTTGTCTCAACCAAACACAAATAGCACAGAACAGACGCAACGAGAGTAACAACGACGACGACAAAGACGACAGTAACAGCAATAAAAACGGCAGCACCACCAGCAGCAACAACAACAACAACAACCACAACAATGACACCCGAAACAACAACATCGAAGAAATAACACACAACGATGCGCGGGCATAAAAGACAAGATGAATTGAAGAAGAACAGGGAACTCCCGTCAGGCGGTAAACCTTACCGGGAGCGACAGCCAGAGAGTAACTAAGATAGTTCTAGCTCGTATAAATCGGCCGAACGAGCTGCGACCTTTACAAGTGCGAAAGTAGCCAGCTTGAAGTGGTAGTTGCTCTGTAGTTAGTATTGGAGAAGTGGATATTCGAATGACGTAAAACTATAGATGATGATATCAAGAACATGAGGTATGTCGAACGCTTGACGATGGCACACGAAGCATAATATAATAAGTCGATATTTCACGGGCAGAGACAACGAGCACGATGGCGTGGCGTATTCGTGTGTGCATTGCAATCGAAGGACACACGTAGGTGCACGGGTTCGACTCCCAGCACTGCACATTTATATTTCGGGGACCTGAGAGTCGGCCCGAAAACTGTTCTTTTAGGTAAAGAGATCGAGGCATCTGCCTTACTAACAATGAAGGTTGGCGCTTGCGCGACGAAGCTCCTATTGGCAAGAAAAGTCCGTGGATTACGTTTCCGTTAATATTGGATTTGCACTCTGTGCACAACCGCGCAATATTGAGAAAATCGATAGATAAGGAGGGATTATTAAATAGACTACAGAAGAATGTACTGTGCTAAGAATTACAGAGTAATGTTACTTCATGGGGGTCAGTCTCCTGAGGCTTAGACACGTTGCTAAAAATGATTTTACTTGAAAAATCGAATTTTCAATTCTAGAGAGCTGTTTCAAGAATTATGGTGGCTGCGACCTTAACGATTCCAGTCATTATAGTCGGTATCCTGGATTAGCAGCAGCTCACGACATCGGCCATGTCATCGTTGGCAACTACAACAGCCGAAGAAGATTCCTTCTGACGCCCCACAAAGCTACAGGAACTCAGCATCAAATACCGTGTACGGACCTATATATATATATATATATATATATATATATATATGTATATGGAATATATATAAATCCTCGAGATTAAGCTGTAAAAAGGCAATTACTCAGTCACGATCTCATGACTCCATCTTGATGCTATTATATATACTGCGCTCTATTGATAATTCTCTTCAGCTTAATTTTTTTTTTCGTATGGACGTACAATTATGATTGACAATAAAATAAGTTAACACATATGAACACACAATTATCATCAATTAATTAATAGTGTTCTACATATGCAGCTGTGCTGTCCGCTTGCGATGTCGATTGAGGCAACGTACGACCTTAAAAAGAACAACCACCTCATCAGTCCGATCACGATTTCTTTGAGCAACTGACTTCTTTGTTTCTCATCCATATATCTCATCTTTGGATCTTTGCAACGATTCCCTACCTCGGCTTTTGTGTTTCGTGTCGTCATCTCTAAATCAGCTGACTCCAACATTTCCGTCTCTCATATTCTCTTCCGTTCGGGGATTTGTAGCGAGGAGGAAATGGGCCGGGTCGGCTTCATCAATATCATCGTCTTGTCGTCATCGGCAAAAATACGAAATATCGATAAGTTCGCAATGAAAATGAGACTCGTGGGCGCCCATTGGACGTTGGTCTGAGGTTCGTCAGCACCACGAATAGCGACGGACAAATTGCCTAATCGAGCCGCTCTGCTGATTACGCACCAAGGCTACCAAGAGCTGACTGGTTGACACATTTCATCCTTCCCACAAACATAAACAGGAGCAAGGAATAAGAAGCGGTAGATTCTCTTAAGGATCACAACGACCCGAACTCCTATATCTGGACTCATAGCTGTCTCCTAACATCATGGAACTGGCTTGCGTCTGCCCAGAACAGTGGAACTGCGTCACCAATATAAACGCCACCTAACAACTAGTATGGATATCATGCAAGCAGTACACAAGTCAGACCAATGTGATGAGCATTACAATAGCTGTTCCAAGGGGAAGAGGGCCTAGAAAGTGAGTGGGAGTGTTGTAATCAGCAACTCCATACTTTTTTCCGTTTCGGCCGTCCTACACTTCGGAAGGCGTTTCCCTCGTTCGCCGTAGTCCCTCGCTGGTACGCGGAGTCTGCTAAGATTACACCAGGCGTTGAACAGGTATATTCGTTGGCGGTACAACTGGAGGGCGTCGGCGGTTTGTCGCGGAAGGTGGGTGTATGCCTTTTCCCATCATGTGATATTGGTTTATCCCTCTACTTCTGAGGGTCTTCGCAGGCGGCACGAATGATGGCTGTGCTTTCGCCAACGTAAGTGTTTTGGATGAATTCTTCAATAACGCACCCAGTGAGCGAGCAATGAGAGGAGAAAAGTACCAGTCAGGTAATATCCATCGGCGATATATCGAGTCAAGACAGATGGACAAGTTGCCAACCTTTTGTTCTAATACGTGGCATGTGTATTACAATTCTCCGATGAAAATTGGCAAAGTCAGTCAGATGGAAAATTGAAAATTGCCTGCTTGATACGCTGCGGCAAGGCTTTCTCGAAACGAGGCAGTTTCGCGCAATGATTTTCGAATATGCATGCCTAACAAGCATTGAGCGTCGAATCGCACGTTAATACACAACATACATATAGGAGGCATAGTGTAGTTAGGCTGTAACTAAGTAGATTACATCTTCAATGTATTATTAGGAAGGTCAACATGGCGGATGGATAGTGATGCAGTTAAGCCGAACAGATCTCTGAAAAGTGCGCCTATGACCACGAGCAGCCAGGCTAGGTGAGAGCTGATTCCAATGATTCGTTACTCAAGTGTTTTCAGTGCAATTTCAGCAGGTAATCGAGGGGTGCGCAACACCTACTTCACGAAGTTGCACACAGGAACCGAATTGAACATGTCCAAGGAAGCAATCGAACACTGGAGTGCAAATTGCTCAGTGACCTTTAGAGAGTAGTTCGCTTCGAATGATGACATGCGCTAGTTGAGATCAAAAAGGAAACACTTTGCCATCGACTTCGTCAAATGAATTGACCAAAGTGAGCAATGATTCACAAAGAATACATGCTCGCCTGACTACTATGTGATCAAACCATTTTGTTTTGTCCAGATGTATGAAGAGAAGGGGCGATATGAATGAACATGTCATTAGCATTTCATAATGAGCTTCAAATTGCTTAGTCTATAATATGCAGATATATGACTTTGGCTCCTGCCTTTCTCGAAGCAGAAGGTCACACCTAGCAAATAGACGAATGAATACTGTAGACAATGTTCATATTGATAGAAAATTGCTGGTACACATTATAATATGATAGTACGTTGAGGTTTTTGAGAAGCTAAGAAACTTCCAGCTGGTCTATCGTTATAGTAGATACGATGCCGAATGCAATAGTTCAAACGGTCTAAGCCGTCCTTAAACCTCTCACGTTTCGCTATAGGCCAGCAGCATACCAGTGCATTGAGTTGAACTGCTGAGAACAGCAGTGCGTGTCCGCAATCGTTCAGCCGCCCTGGCGGTATCGCCCTCAGAACAGAAGCCTTCACTGACTAGGGCGCTACTAGCTCTTACTGGGGGGTTTAGAGCTAGGAAGCGGGTAGAAGAGGCCATACTGCCCTTGTAGCGTTCTCGGGCCAGCAAGGACGGCGGGCCCCAATTGCGCCTGTGTATGGCCCCACTACACCCCCAGCCTCCCGGGGGGCCATTGCCCCGCATGTGCATTGCCACAAATGTACGTGCGCATATACGTGGAGACACGCTCTCTCTCTCAGTCACTACGCGTCCGAGATGTCGCCCGTACCATGCAGCCCTGCGACTACTGGTTGTAGGAGTAGTGTAACGGTACAGGCTTCGTTTTCTGGCAGCGAATGTCTGCAAAGGTTGGCGTTTCGCTTGCACGAAGCGGAGCCGGAACGCGCGCGCTCCAAAGACTCTGCGGCCGGAGACTGGAACGCCAAGCTCAGCGATCCAAAATCGCACCCGCCGTCGCATTCAACCGTCTCACCGTGACCAACGGCTACACATCGCTTTCTCTAGCCGTGTGTCCAGATACAACACCGCCGGGCAACTCCCAAACACACGACGCAATTCGACTACTTCTTGGCTTGTCGTCGCTGCCTATGGAGTAGAGACTGATTTTGAACTCAGCTGATGAGGCCAATCCCCACAGCGGTGTTCGTTTTTCACGGCCACATGGGCAAGGCACATGGATGCCATGAGAGTGAGACGGGTCCTTGCCTGAAACGGGTCTTTGGCCCGTGCCATGGATCAGTGGTGTTAGCAGCATTGGGGTGGTACTAGTTGTAGCCGTGGTAGTGGTGGTAATGCTGGCTTCAGTGGTGTAGTTGTGTTGGCCTATAATTGCGAATTCGATCGAGTGGAAATGAGACACTGCTGCTGCGTCACTGAGCACGCATGCGGCGGCAGCAATAGCCACTTCACTCGCGGGAACACGAGTCAGTGCAAGGGAGAAAGGGCCCCTGGCTTGTCTATCTCCCGAAGCCGAGGTGTTCCTCTTTCTCTCTCCCTCTCTTCCCGACTCTCTGGCCTCCTCGGATCGCTCCGAGGCTCTTCTGTTTCGGTATCACCGAGGAGTCGTCTCTGTCGGAATCGGTCTGTCCTTCGGTTGCCGTCTGTCGATGTAACTTCCGCTTATCGCCGAGTCCCCCATCTACAACAACGACTACTATACTACTACTACTATTACTGCTACTACTCGAAGAACAGCGTGGCAGTTGTGACCCTGCTCGGTCGTGTCTCCTGGCTTGCCCTGCCACATATACAGTCAGCGTCAATGGAGGCCGCCTGGCATGTTGTTGTTGTTGCTGCTGCTCCCACCACCACCAGTCCATGTAGACTTCGACCTGCGAAGCAACGCTGCAGTGCAATAGCCCAGAAAGATAATGGTAATAATACTCTATTTATCGACCAGACGAGCGCGGCTACTTCTGCAATAGGTGAACTGTCGTTATATGTGCTTTTGTTGACAGAGCGAGCTTGAGACATACGGCCGCTGTCTGGTCGGCTCGCCCCAGCGCTTGTCTATTTGTACGGTCTGCAGACGCATACATCGTGTGTTCAGTCATGGGTGAATTGCCTAGTTCGCCATATATGATGATTAGACGGAATCGATGAATAAAGCCAATCGATGAAGCCGAGCGACTTCACCAATTTTCATTCACCGACGTGACAGTGTTTTTTTGCAAAAATACTTTAACAACGACGGGAAGGCTTGGTTTGAACAACAACCACTAGCGCATTGTCGAATTGGCAACTATTCGACATGCAATTAGTAGGGTACCACAATGTGCATGGTGCCTGATCAAGGGTAAGGCGTATCAAACGTTATTTTATTAGGCATCTTCATTCATAGAATTTTGCTATTCAAGATTGTCGATGCACCGATGGGGCGCAAATGCTCAACTGTAAATCAACAATACATTCTCACCCTTAACGAAGGAATAGTCAACTTGAGAACGCGGGCACAACCTGTCAATAGTGGAAGCAACACTCTAAATAAACTCAAACATTTTTTACTTCATAACTCAGGGAGCAGCCAAAACAGAGATTGCTACTCTGCAACGAAGGTTGCCAAAAGTGAGAGCTTTGGGTGACTGTCATCACTTTTAACGCAGTTTCCTCTTGAGTGGTCTCTCTCTCTCTCTCTCACACACACACTCTCAATGCACGCATGTGTATGCACAGCCTCCTTCATATGTCATACAACCATCGATCTACAGACCTTTACCAAATGATCAAGCATCTCTCAATCATCTTCAGTCTTCCACATGTTCTTGAGTCGCTAATACAGAAAAATCGACCGTAATCCTTCCCTATTCCCACTGCCTATCTCCGTGTTTTTAGTGCTCCCGTCGGCCCATCGACACGCTCCGTTCACTTTGCGTGCTCCCCGTTTAGTCGTTCGTCGTCCATCCGTACGCACGTCCGTTGATTCGTTCACTCAGATCAAACGAGGCGCGAATCGCACCAGCCCCCCCTTCGCTCATATGAGCGCCGAGTGCACACACACACACACAGTGGCCGTCACCCAGCGAACGAGTTAGCACGCAGTTTCCTGCTGGCTGGCAAGGCACTGTCGTCGACGACGTCTTCACATCGCGCCCGCCGCCGCCACTCCGAGTAAAATCGTACGAATTGTATCGAGCGCAAAGGGCGAAGGCGAGTGGTCGTTCCATTCTCGCCGATCCCCGTTACAATAATATCTCCCCCGCTTACTCCCGAGCCCCGAACGCCACCCAGCGGCACTCGAGGGGAGCGCGAAACTGGGCTGGGGGCCGAGCGGGTCAAAAAAGCCTTTGGACTTTCGGACCGTGTGGACGGATATTGGAATGCAAAAGTGTAAAGTGCGCTCCGCGTGCTATTTTTCGAACGCAACGAACGACCGAGCGTGAAGAAAGCCTGTATCTGGCCTCTATCTCGCTATCGTGCCCTCCTTCTCCATTCGCGTCGCTCTGGTGCTCATTCTGAGTTTCTTTCCCTCTGTCTCTCTCTCTCTTTCTCTTTTCGTCTGATTCTCTCCCAGTTTTGCCCTGTGCTCTGAACGCTTTCAGGCGCTTCGGCCCAGCCCGCTTCCCTGCCTGGCCCCCGGACGAACGGGCGCATAGAGAGACAGACCGACGCGTGCACGAAGTGGAATCGCAGCCGACGCGTCGGCAGTGTGGCCGGCGGTTGCGGCCGCGGGCCCTCCGGGGGCCGTGGGCGGCCGCGATGCTGGCTGGTGCCAGCCACTCTGATGAGAACGACGAGACGAAGGCGGCGAAGAAACGAAGATCGGCCCGTCGAGATCAGGCCGGGCGCCAGCCGCGATGCCGGGAAGGCCGTGCGGGAAAGCTAAACGAACACACCAAACGAAGCTAAAGGAAGAGCCAGCGGCATCCTAGCGAACAACTGAGAGCAGACCGGCAATACTATAGCTGGTGCCGCGCTGCACACGCAGGCGACACTGGATGCAGATGCCAGGATCACCGGCAGCACTGGCAGTAGCGACGATGGTGGAAGCAGTAACAGCAGCTGGAGCAGTAATGCGCAAGCGTTCATTTCTGTCCTCCCTCGACGATCCGCACGAGCAGAAACAGCGAGAAGCACATTCGGAGCGCGACCTCTACGAGGGACCACAATCGATGTTTAGCGCGACTGAGAGAGAGAGTAACACGCACAAACAGCGCACCGGGTTACGCAGCTCAGCGTTGCCCTTCGATGGTGACTAGTCCAAGTCTCGGCTTTAGACATTGTATCTGTATCAGACTTGTTGTAGAAGAGAGAAAAAAATGTGATGATTCATTTTGCAGCTGCTGCTGCTGTTGCCTAGGCGGCCGCGGCGCCAATTTCGCCCTTGGCCTGGCTTTGTCGGGGCGCGGGGAGAAGGCGCGTTTCCTGTGAAGTTGGCTGAGTGGACCGAGGTGTGAGGGTGTAGAGTGCTCAGGCCAAAGGCCGTAAGGGAACCGACAGCAGGGTGGCAGGACAAAGTCCGGAGGGAGAAAAATCAGGAGTGGCAAATAAGAAGAAGCGTCTGGCTTTCTTCCTAGAGCTGCCTTGTCAGCTAGCGGCTACCCCCCCACCCCCCATCTATCCTCTCTTGCCCGGACCCCCAAGGTTCATAGAACACACATAGAGAGTGAGATATGAAACAATGGCGGCTCCCGCTGCTGCTCTAGCGGCTGTTCACGCCAAAGCGTCAAAGCGAAATGGCAAATATCATCATTGTTCGTTGTTGGCCTCAGCCTAAGGCCAAGGGGCTGGATGCCCTGGCGAGATTGCATTAGACGAGCGACTCGAGGCTAAGCAGGCTGGTGGGCCGGTTAGACCGACTGCGCTCTCGTTTCTCCTCTTGAGAAAGAACAAGAAGTGAGAACGAGTGGGGAAAATGGACCATACGCGAAGAGCAGCCAGGCAAGCAAGCAAGCAAACGAATCTTTGACTCGTGTTTTCCGGGTCGTTCGTGCACACAGAGACAGTCGCCCATGTCGTCGCTTTAGTTCGTCTTTAGGGTGACGTGTCTCTCTCTCTCTCTCTCTCTTCCTCTCTCTCTCTGCTTACGCGCTAGCCACTTTACCATTGTGCTAATGCATCCATCCATTGTCACAGCAAGCAAGCCCCCTATCCTTCTATACATATATATATCTCCCTCTCATATTCGTGCTCGCTCGCGCCCTCCTCTCTCTCTTTCTCTCTCTTTATCTGGGGTAGGCAACCGCATTTGTGTCGGCTGGCGTACATAGTTATAAGTCGTAGGACATCGTGTGTTGAGGACTCTTTGTGAGACAGCTTTCGTCAAGTTTCGTCTTCGGCATCGATAGAGTGAGCCAAAATCCTCGGTGCAGTTGGAAGAAAAAGCAGGCTGTCGATTGTCGACCTCGGTCCCCGATAGTAGGATAACTGTCAACGTGACGACTTTTTACTCACTGCGCAGTAATACCTAATTGACTTTGGGCGCACCCGAGATTATTGGCAAATTGCGTCTTTATCTTTGATTAAGTACACACCTGTATGCTCTAAGAATTAATTTTTAACCACGATGGGGAAAGGGTCTTTATATATATGGCTGATTGGCAAAGCATGTTTAACAAAACATAAAAAAGCATCCGAGAAATATTGTCAATCATAATTATTAAAACAAATGAATGCTTGTTGGAAAATATTGGCATTGTACATATCGTTCATGAACCTCACCGATTTGGTAGAAAAGCGCAGAATAAAATTTCGAATGTATGTATACAAATACAACGTGTGAAGCCTTAATTCAATTCAATAGGGAATGCTAGAGATGAGACTAAAATATCGTATGTCTAATGTCGTGTTATTGTTATTATATCATCAGCGTGTCAATTCGTTCAAAGAGGGAAGGAATAGCCAGAGCGGCTGTCGCCTCCAGGTTCGTGGTATCGCGGCGATCGGGACATCGTATGGTGAAATCTCTGGATTGCATAACGAGTCACTACTTGTTTATTAGTCCTGCTAACCTCTCTCCATGCGAAGTTTGTCATAGTTCCTCTAACTCTTATCGACACGTGGACACCTAGAACGCCTCGTAGATAGGCGGGCTTTAAGCGGTCGAGGTCTCGAAGCTGATTAGTTGTGAGGTACTACTATATTAGCGGCACCCGCGTCCGCTTGGCAATCTCTTCTCCAATGGATCGACCAGTGGGTGTCAGTGTTATTTCTAAGTAAGTGAAGGTTAACATACTCACGCACCTTGTCGTTTAACCGAAGTGAGTCCTTTGAGGTAAACGGCTTCCCGTGGCGGAACCCTCACAAACTTGTTGGACAATGTTAGAAAGTATAACACTGTGATAATATGTATTGTATTACAATGGTCGATTTTTTAATATGGTATTTCCCAATTTATCTAGAGGCGCATACATTCTACAAAGCTTACAAGACCAACGTGGCCGCAGGTGGTTGTTCAGAGTTTGATTTTGTTCCGCCTATTCTGTCCGCTTGTCTTTTTTTTTTGTTATTTCATAGGCGAATGTCCATGATTCGTCTCTTGAGTCGTTGCGTGTTCTGTTTTTGCCAACCATAGACGTAGTCCTATTGTGAAATGTAGAGCTTAGGGCAAGCAGAGAACAGTCGACAACACATACGGCTAAGCTAACTAGAAGATCTTCTTGGCTTCTCTGCCACTTGTACTAGCGCACTTTGTCTGTACGACCATGGTCCACTGTCAAATTTCTCCGAGATGAAGCTTACCAAGAACAGCGCTAGTTCCCTTTGCTGTGCCAAGTGGACAAATGCCACCCAACCACTGGAACGTTTTGTACGCTATTCTGGGCTTGGGGTACGCATACGGCCAATCATTGTCAACTTGGCTAAACTGTCTGTCACCGTTCATGAACAGAAGAACGGCGTCTTACTAGGCGTTGTGCGAGTCCTGTCTGGCCGATTTAGTGGATCGACACAATAGAATTGAACAGGCGGCCGTTTTCGTCCAATTTCGTTGATGATCACCGACTGGCCGCTGCGAGTGTAAAAACGGCTGGACAGACCCCTTGAACGGGTCTCTAGGGAGGCATAGGCACGTATAGCTGTCGTAGTCGTCGTGCCCATGTGATATAAATGACCTTACAAAATGAATGCACAAAAAACGAGACGTAGATATAAATATAAATAGCAGATATTTCATTTATATAATATACATGAGAGATGAGAATGGCTAATGCGTATTTCTACTATTAAGAAATTGAGCAGAGAAATCCGATTTCCAAGTTAGCCTTCTGGGTATCAGCCCTATATATATATATATATATATATGTGATATCACGAGGTTGTGCTTAATAAAATATTATGTATTTACATTCACGAAAGTGTCATGGGAGAAGAGGATTGGTATCGCAGTCCCAGTTATTCAATTCGCTGCCCCTTTTGTCATCGGCTCTCACTATGACGAAGCTATTTCGGATCCTGCGTGAACTAGTTACTCTCCTTCGCCAATTCAATGCATTTATTTATAAGCGCGCGCTCATGCATCGCGCTTACACGATGAACAAAGATGTTCCTGCCTCTCTCATATGGTCCATCACAAGTAATCGATCGGGTAGTGAATCAGCCTTTTCGGTTAACCCTTTGGAAAACTTGTCCATAGCCAAGGCATGTGTCACAAAATTCATTCATACCTCATGAAATCGTATGTCGCGCAGACTTCTTGGGATACCAACTTGCAGTCTGCTATTTTTCGCCGCATACGGCTGCCTTGTGCAAAATTTCGGCACGAGCGCTTAATCATCATTTTAAGAGTTATTATCGTTTGGTTCGAACAAAGACGCCAATCAAACAGATTGTAGAGAATATGTTATGTACATAAACAAACAGATGGAGAATGTGTCATCTTGGTGGATGGACGAATTTATTGCTCGTAACATCCGTGATGTTACCTAACTCTTTGACGGGTGAGAGTGGCAGCGGCCAACGTCAGCCTATATTAAACGTATACGTCAACCGGAAAGGATTACGTGGGATGATGTTGTGAATAGATCATGGGTATCCGTCAAAACTTCAAAGGGAGGAGCGATGGGGTCCGGAACCGCGCATGCATCCATTGCTCCACGTTCTGCATGGATAGGCAATATGCGTTAGTCATTCAGGATCTTCGGCTACAACGTTGTCCCCTACAATGTATGAACGCAAGCGTAGATGACGGCCGCGAAGCAAAAGTTGAGTACCGAGATCGAAAAACTAGATAGTGGATTGCCACCAGCATCCGAGTTGGACATGCAAAATCGCGCTGATATATTCGTACGCTAGAGCGAGACGTCTCTCGACGTGTTTACTTATATACACTATTTTTATTAAAAAGAAAATGGCATATGAACATTATTCTGCTTTCGGCGTAACTAGCACATCAGTTAAAGCAGAATCGTCGCAAGTGGGGTGATACTTGCAAAACTGTTCCCGGAATATGGAGAGCGCTTTTAAAACGATTATTTTATATTAAATACTCGCCCCTTGGTTGTAAAGGGTAATGTTTGCCTGTGACGAGAGGGGACGTTCGATCAACGTTCGATGTCGTTTGATACTTTTGGATACATTTGAATAAATGTATTCACAATTTCGGATGAAAATTTAAATGTCCTAACAAATAAAGGGCAATTGATCGTGTTTGCTGATGCATAATTTAAAAGTATTTCTGTATAAATATAATGTAACCATACGCCTCTCCGAGATGTGCTAAGGTGCTGCCCGCAACACGTTTCCGGTTGTTACATATAAATACTCTCCAACGTGTGATGTGCCACTTTAAGGTCTCCGGTCTTGACTTTTTGGTCTGGCTTTATCGAGCGCAACGTTGAACCATTAAGGGCCTCGATAGAGTTTACCCATCGAAAAGACGAACATGGACTTCACCTAATGGTGATTTATTCATGGAAGACTTAAACCTTTTTCCCATACGTGAAGGCGCCTTTCATATCGAGGTGTCCCAGCATACAGGCTATTGGAGCAAGTCCTTCTGGAACTTTGTCGTGGCCTAGACGATAAGGATCATTAACTTCGGAGTGAGTTGTGATTCGTCGGGTAAGGCCCTCTCTAATGCACCCAACCGCAAACCTGGATACGCTTTTATAGTTGCACCCCTGAGTTCTTCCCGCAGCTCGTAACAAATTGCCCAACAGCAGGCCTGTCGCACTTAAGGCTCTTAATGAGTTAAGCAGCAAAATTGCCAGAAAACTTACTTGTTTAATTCATCTATGTATCTATTTGATGCGATTGCACAGGAGAAGGTGATAAGGAAAGAATATTCGATCTCCTGTTCAATCATAGACCGTCGAAGATATTCTCATCTTATCTCATCCTCCATAGTACATGCATATCAATGGGGCCTGCCTGAAAATGCATACTCCTTACCTATCTACTAACTGCCGTGCATAAATTGACACGTCATCTCACGAAATCAGGTCACATCATCTACTCATCGAAAGGCTCACGACACCCCCGCGAGAAGATCGTGTTTATTTCAGCTGTGGATAGAGGACCGTCGCATGACCAACAAACAAAATACAAGAACAAGAAACCATATGCCCGACGGCTAGTGCTGATATCTTGGCGTCACTCATCCTCAAACGACTGCGGTCATACCGGACAAGCTGGGAAGGAAAGTGTTATTGATTTTTCAACACTGTCATTACGAGACGGTTCAGACGTTTCGGATGGACGTTCGTCAGTCAGGCTCAGCCGATGGACGGACGGAACTACAAGCAGGCAGAGTCGACACGCGGATCGGAGGTCGGCGCACTGAGGTAGCAGGGTATGAGGCTATCGGAGTAAACCGAGGAAAAGTGATCCATCACGGCGAGAGACTCGCCCCGCCGTGAGCTGACGGCGCATGGCGCTCGGCTGTGACACACACGACTCAAAGACACGCTGCCTGCCGCGTTTACTTGGATAGCGTCGGACACGGCTCGATGTCGAGCGAGCAGAGGCGAAAGGAGAAGGCAAGGCGGATGGGACACGCCTTAGTCGTGATGTGATCAGTGCAGATCAGCACAGATCAGCACGCCGGGGGTAGCAGGCCGGGGGATCGAGAGCGAACTCAAGGGTGTGACACGCAGTCGGGTTTGCCCCTTCTCGAGTTTACCCCTCCCTGAACAGCTCTGGGAACGTTCCGGAAGCGGGCGTACGAGAAGACTGAGTGGCATCTCCTATGTCGCTCTTCAACCTCGCGCGTCGCCGTCAATGTTTTTCCTTCTTGTTGTTTTTTCTCGCCCTCCCTCGCTAGCTCCCTCGCTTCTTTTGTTTGACAGCGACCATTGCGAACTGACGCACCCCCTCACCCGTCACCTCAACCGAACTCTGACCGTCCATCGGATACGATGGCCCTATGGCAAGCGAGCTGCAAAAGAAAGCTCGAACGAGAGGCTCCCGCGGGGCGGTGAGCGGCTGAACGGGCGATCGTGCGGGGTGTCCCCGAGAAAACCACTTTTTGAAGACCGTGGCGAACAATTTTAATTGCATAACATTCTTATAATGGTTAGGCGATAATAAGCAGTGAGCGAGTGTACAGGTCACCAGCGAAGGAAGATATATATATATATATATATATATATATCAGCGCACCAGCACTCGCTCATACCATACTACCGGCTATGCCGCATCTATAACTCTACTGTCCAGCTGTTACAATAATAATAATACAACTATTTAAGGTAATGACTTTTACCACGTTATGTGACATGTCATAAGCCCTCCGCGGTAACGAACTGCTCTATTGAAGACGAAGAGCAGATGCACTAGTGAAGCGATATGGAAAGCAAGCGACAGGTCTAAATTAGTTAGGTCATTTTTTTCGATTCGCCTATTGTACACAAACCACTACTTGCAAATACCGCGCCAAACACTTGACTTTCGTTTTCGGCTGAAGGTCCCCCAGCGTTTCTCTCATCAGGCATCGTTTCTCTCACGGTTTTTACTTATTCGTATGGCATTACTGCTAGAAATGTCGGTGGAATAATCCACGCCTCCCTGAGGTCATGGAGATCGTCAAACGCTTAGTACCAAGTTGCGACGGGGTGCCACAAACCCACGGGAGCGCCTGCCGGACAAGCGGAGAAGCCCGAGGAAAGACCCCGACGTGAAGTTTCTCTCCTCACTCGAGGCCCGAAGGTCCGTAGTACTATTAAATAAAGGTTCGGACCTAACTTTGCTAAGCTTACGGCCGGCCTGGTTAGCGACCTCGGCGGAACTAAGTCCAACCGTGAGGAACAAGCCTCACTCAGCGGGGGAACTTTGAATGGAAACCCTGTACATGGGTGTCCTTCCCTCTAACGGTGTTTAAATTGCATGAGTCAATCCCTCGTATTATTATGATTACTACTAAAAAAAATACGTTCGTATCGCTACTGAGGCGTATACTCAACTAACGCTGTGACGGGCTTCGTTAGTTCTTGGCGGCGATGAGATTCTCCATTGAAAACAAAAGCTGATTCAAATCTGGGTGACCTGGGGAAGAGGCATGTCTCAACCAGTTGGATCATTTTTCATTGATAAGGTTTCCGTGATATGTTCGTTGCTCTTTTACCTGCGCCATTCGAAATGGCGACCGCCGGGTCGCTAAATTAACTCATCTGAATTCAAACCGCTGCATTCGTCACCTACATGCGCAGCATCCGCTTATTTTCGAAATAATTAGTAAACTATGCCATTCATCACTTTCGTCCTTGTCCAGACATGAATAATAAGCAGATCGTGTAATAATAGACAACGAATTTACGCCCAAATAAGAAGTACAACACTCCAACAAGGCGAACATTGCGACTAGCATAGACCCGTTCCGGAAACGCACTCGATAAAACCTCTCAATTGTAGGTGCGGACAACGCAAATTAACGATTCGAGAAGACAATCACTGAAAATCAAGGCCAGAATCACTGAAATCACCGCGTGTTATCATATCAGAGTACTTGTCGTATTTTCCGCAATAAGAACAACGGCTACATTCATAACCACATTGGGAACTGTTTCCTCATCCATACTCAGTCCACAGTTCAGTAAATACAGAGCCGAAAATAGATGTCTGTGAGAAGGACTTGCGTAAATATCTATAGCATATACAGTGTCGTCTCGCAGTAGCCGACTGTCCAATGGTGGCAGTTCCACTACGATACTCGACCAAATCGCATTTTCAAACCTAAAACAGTAATCACTAGCCGGTGATTTCATCAATCATTGAACTCCTGAATGAACAGAGAACGCACAGAGCATTTTGTCGCATGGCAGCAAGGAGTAAAGCGAGTCCACAAATCAGATTGACGCTGGCGCAACTCCGCCAGGTCATTAGCTCACATGCAGCTGTCCCTCGATATGTCCTCCGCAATGTCGTACGAAATGTACCTGTAGCTGACTGAAACGCTTGTGGGGGCGAGGCCCCCCAGTTCATGTTACGGCACCGTCAGCGGGGGGGGGGGTGATTGCGTCGATAACCTGCAACGTGACGTACGACGGAGTTTGTGGGCTGCAGTTTGTCGCGGGTTCGCCTACGTAGTGTAGTCGCACACGGTGTGCGCAACTTAAGGGGAAAGTAAACACAGATGGCGGCGTCAGTGGCAGATGCCGAAGATGTATACAACGCATCGACGTATGTCAAATCGAAATCGCTCGATTCTACAAATGGAAACGTTACATGCTGCAGAATTTAGCCTATCAGATGGGGCATAGTATGCTGGAATCAGGAGAAGTGCTCACACACAACTGCTGCTTTCGCACATGAACGGATACCTGTTACGAAGTATACATTCTGTGCGATATCCTTCTTTGTCAGATATTTATTGCAGACTACTATTGCTGGAACAATTTTGTCGGATTTCTGGTTCAATTCTCTGCATATCATACAAATTGCGGTATCAATACAAATTGCATATGAATAAATTGTACCTATTGCGGTTGGTTTCGACAAGTGAGTTCTATTTTTGTGCCGAATTTGAACAGACCTATTATGTTATAGTTTCAATGTTTGCCAAGCTGGTGATTAACGGAAATGACTGCCAGCGGCCGAGTAGCTAAAATCTAGACAGGTATTTGTATCATGAAGGTGCGGAATATGTTAAGTCTGCCATGGTACTGCCCCCGTGGAGTGTATGCGAAAAGGCCACTGTGGGGCGACCACCCAGTATTAAGAAATGACGTCGTCAATATCAAATACTCCCCGGCCTAAAAACGAAAATTATTATGCATTCCGGTCGAATGCATGTTTAAGCCTGAGTAGACGATAGGCTTACTTTTCGTCGTCGAGACACTTATAATTAGCGGAAGAGATAAATTAGCTAGCCGGCTGCACTGCCCATAATTTGCTCAATGGGTAACAGCCGGACATCTATATTTTGTTACAAATCACTTCCCAATCGCCTGTCATTTCCCCTTTATTTGAACGTAATTTTTGCCGTTCTAAACAGAAACTTTCTGCAGCCAACACGGGTACACCTGTCGGCTGCTGCCTCCGTCAGCAGCTCGTAATTTCTGGTCACTTCGCGCAGCGTTAGCGGAAGCATGAGAAGCCCGATTAGCGCTGATGGCCACCGAAGGCTTTGATGATCGAGGTGCGTCGGCCAGCGCAATTATATCACGCTGTGACTACGCCGAAGTGAAAATGAATGATCGCGATAGACGTTTCTTGTTTGTCCCTTATACTTTTTAGTATAACTTCTGCTTAGCAGCAGAATAGAGCAACATTTACAACGGCAAATCATCATAATATCACGGTTGCAAGTGATTCTTGAATAGATACACCGTGAGAGGAAGTCAAACTGCGGCAAACGCTTGAGTTATCGGCATTGTGCTGTTACGTCAAATCCTTCGCTATTTGGCCTGATTGACAGAGATCGATTTGATGTCCGACCATTACCTTCCCGTCAATCAACGACTCAGTCCAACATAGCAGGTAGTTTGCAACAACGTGACATGTTTAGTCGGTGTTATATTCACAGGAATAGTCGGATATCCTTTTCTTAGTATGTCAGCGCGTGATTCTCGTGAGGGTACTAGATCCTTGAACGCTAGAACAAGGATTGTGTATAGCACTTCAGCTGTATACTACCTTATAGTGATATTTCAAATTAGATAAATTGCCAACAGTAGTCTTATTTGCAATCAACAGCTGAGCACAATTTTCGTATGCATTTTGCTGGAATATTTGAATTTAATCCCATAGTGACGCAGTGGTGTGACACTTATTGAGAATTCTGAATAAATTTCATTGTCGAGAATGTGATATGTCCGTATTTCTTGAAAATCAAATATTATATACTGACAATTTGATCATCAGCAACTGCATTATTATTATCAATATCATATCAGCATAGACAAATGCTTCATTCAAATTAGTTCAACATCTCGTTTCGCTAACGTACAATATATATATATATATATATATATATATATATGTAGTTTTTTTCTTGGTAGTCCCGCGAAGTTCTATTGTAAGCACACACTGTTTCTTCTTTACAAGATGACTCCGTGATTTGCATGGAAGGTGGACTAGAGTTCAAATTTCGATAAAAGACGATGATGTCAATGATGATCAACAAAATATAGCTCGAATTAAAGTCGACATCGGATCAGGCGGTGACGCGGTTCCCATGCCCGCAGTGCAACCTCATGAGGACTTTGTGTGGGTAAACATTTTCAACGTTAGGACCCTTCGGAAAAGGGACAAAAAGTTGTACTACGAGTTGTTTAAGTCAGCGAATTGTACAGTATCGAAAGCGACTCGTTTGAATCATAGCTTGTTGGTGGCCCAATAAAAATAATAATGGGAAAAAATAAGCAAACGATCATCATACAAAATGTTTGACCACTTCGGCGGATGCTCGGACTGGTTACAATTTAAATCACCAATATCACGATCCACGAAAACAAAATCAGTATGAGCCTGTCGCTTGTGCCGTAGCACGAATGTAATTCGTATAACAAAAACAAAAGCGGATCAGCTGTCAATCCGTGTTTAGCATAGCAAACAATGCCCATACGTAAAACGAACACATCGTCGATGGTGTGTGGGGTCGCGGCTTCTAAAGAAGAGTGTATTGCTTTATTTATTGAGCGGCTTCAACCTTTGATTTTAATTAAGTTTGTGCTAGTTTGGGGAACTTGAGCGCGTACACGAGGTGCTTACGAAAAAAATGGCAACGCCACATGAGACTTTCATAAAAGTTAAATCATAATATACGACGATGTTTACTTTTTTGGAAGAATCTATATCTACATATGATATACGCGGTTTTTATTTCGACTAGATTTCATGTTCCTTATTTTAAATATGCATTATATTCTATAGAAACATCACACGCAAAACACTTCGAACAGAGGTAACAATAAGAAATATATACGCGAGTCGATTTTGGGGTAAAAGGTGAACACTATGAGTTTATTTTGTGGCGCACAAAATATATTATTTTGGTTTTTTTATTTTGGTTACTACGCTGCCGTACGACATGGTCACGTTAGGAACTTAGGAGTGCTGCGTATAAGCTGTAGTATTCTCCAATCTTGAAAGCTTTCTAGCAATTCAAGAAGCTCTGCCCACGCCAGCAGAACAAGGTAAACCAAACCAGTTTTACACATATTGGCCTTGATTCGATGGTCGTATCTAAACGAAATTCGTACGGCGTTCTCTGGCCGTCCTGATGTGAGATCCTCAAAACACCACTAGCTGCAAGAAACCCACAGTGCACAAGCACTTCACTATTGGACCTTTATCGTTTACAAGGGCACAAACAGACGACGACCAGTTTTTATTATTGTAGTACCTCTGTGGTCACTGTAACCCTCTTTAATTATCTGATAGATGCGACTACCAATGCGGAACGTCACTGTTCACTGCCTGTTCTGTCCTGTTCATTGAACTCATCCAAACTCGACACTCAGCATATAACTAGCACTTTCAATCTGCTAGCCGATATCTAGTGTAGCACGGTGCAGCAGGTTCCGTAGAGGAGTAGGTTCCTAAGTCTTCATCGAAGATGTACTCATGTACATCACTTTGATCGAAGATGTACATATGCACATCACACATACAACGGATTTTGATACAACAGGTTTAAAGGGTACAGGTTAAAAAAGCCTCCGTATCGCAGAAACCGCCTCGCTGTTTCTTTTAGTGTTGTATCAAAGGTTCGACGCATCCCAGTGTCAGTCCTTCAAACGATCTCGCCTCAAGCAACCTTATACCATCGGTCAGCATACGGTCAGCGACGTACACACAAATATGCATGCCTACAAGCATACATGCTATGACTGATGGTAATAACTTCTATCTTGGTTGAGTTCTATGTGTGCACACCAACCAACAATTTGATCCGTCTAGCCACGGCATTCGCGCGCCGTCGTCAGAACTTCTTGCTTGGCGCCTCCTCACCAGATAGAGTTCTTAACAGGTCCAGTGGTCGCTGGACCAGTACGTTCACATTCACTGCACCAATTCGCCTAATCGCAGTGGTAACGCTTCTGCAACTGTTACCGCGCTAAGTTCGTTCGCTCGTTGCTTGGGCCATTTCAAGACGAGTAGGTCCTCACCGCCAGCTTGGCAGACTACACCGGGGTGTTTAATTGTTCAGAGGGTCGATTGTGCAGGATCAGACTGAAGACAGCATCCTGCGATCAAGCAGTGCCTTAGTCTTGCCGTACTATTTTCCGCCGAGCACTGTACGCTAAACAGCCTTCTCTAATTCTGTGTCTTGGCAAGCGTTTCACAATGAGTCGTTGCTGTTTGCCTATAGCGGTCGTAGTCAGTTGGTCGGAAAGGTGATAGCGTATTTGCTCACAACTGTTCTGCCTACCCTCCCCGATCATTCAGCGGAGAGAGGCAACTCACCCTACAGGGAAAGTCGCTACGGTTTGACGCCAGCGCGTTGAAAGGAGCGATCTGTATGCAAATCTGTACACACACACACATATATATATATATCTATATATATTATTGCCATATTTCTGATATATGGGAGTCTGATATATGACAATCGCGAGTATTGGCGTTGAAGGTTCTTGGGAAATAATCATGTAATAGCGTAACATGATAGAACAAAGCGTAAAAAATGTGATTTTCCAAGTGAAGAACCGCAGACAAAAAGTGCGACACAATCGACGAACAGTTGGGAGTGGATCGCCAATCTATCCCACTGATATCCCACTGATGACTGAATAGTATCATAGATATATGTATATCGTTCGAGTTCCCGTCAATCAAATATCTCTCGCGGTTGTCCGGTCGCTACTGAATGCTACCGGTGCATACATATATATATATATATATATATATATATATATATATATCGATTCTTAAAAGATACACATCAGATAATAAGTAAAATAGTAAATGACGTGGTAAGAATTGGACACGGACATCTATCTACCCACCCAACCTGCGTGAGTGATTTTATCGTATCAACAAAAGATGATAGCCAGCGATAGCAGTAGATGAAATAGTAATTCAACGTCACACTGTTCTTGTCCTTATTGTTAGATATACATTTGATTATTATTACTATTATAATGTTTGCGATGGCAAATTTAGATCGTCGTTTCCTTTGCGGGCTATTGTCTATGCGACGACGCACTACGGAGCAACGCGTGCAGACGTGCCCCCACCGACTGCCGAACCAGCGCAGAGTAAAGTGACAACACAGTGTACAAAATCTCAAAAATTTGATATTCTTCTCAAATAAATAACGTGTGACTAAAATCCAATTTGTAATGTTGCAAGGTGCGGATAGGAGTCCAAGCTAATTCTCGTGACCATTTCATTCAGGATTACTCCTTCGTGTCTATGACAAACAGGTCTATGGCGGGCTGTAACGGATGGCTGGTCTGTAACGTCAATGTAAAAATTTTCACCTCGATATCGCTCTTTCTACAAATACATGGTGATTATAAAACATCAATTTTCCAGATTTATCCCTGGCGGTCAAGGGAAAAAGTTGTGTAAAGGCAACCGATTTTCCGGCAAGCTCATGGTGAACAAAATCGACATTTTTCTCACCACTACAGAATATTGGCAGTCACTGGTGAGGTTCACCGAAATTATGATTGGCCCACTGATAGTCGTTCATTCTTTAATAAATTCAATTACAAATACAGACTCTCTCTCTCTCTGTCAATTCATCGCCGCATTCATCCGCCAGCCACCTTTGCCAAATAAATTTGCTAAATATTAACCCCTATTGAGTAAGCATAGTCCATATTACAACTACCGACCGGCCGGTTTGATAATTATTTCTTTAACTCTAACCTAAAAACACATGAAATTGTTTATCGATAGTGGTGGCGATTTGTACTTTTCTTCGTTCAATATTGATTGTGCTGTTCCTCGAAGTATGAACACTCAGCTATGTTCTGGAGGCCATCTTATTCCATCACACGATTTCCGAGACTGCAGTCTTTGCACACAAAGTTTCAGCCGAGCTCGGCTTTGGCCTTCACAAACCCGAAGAGCCGTCGGCCATTTCTCAATTATACGGCGCATCTATAGCACCAGCCATCACTACAGTGAAACCCCAATCAGTGTAACAGCTCGTGCCAATAAAGCGTTCAGTTCCCTCATGTGTTACTGTTTTGACGATCAACCGTTGTTGGCGTGATGACAAAAAACTCGACAGCAGCTTCAGCAGATAACGCCTCTTTCGTCACTGTCACTGCTGTCGGTGTCAAAAAACAGTTGAAGCCATTTTGACAACACAAAAAAAATAACAGCAGTAGCAGCCGGCAGTAGCCGCAGCCGCAGCGACTCATTCTCCATATATACCAAGAATATATTCCAACAGAACGCTTCGTAGCGCCCTGTAACGCGTCGAGTGCGATCGAGACGAAGATGGAACCGAGAACCGTCGTTCTTACCGTAACGAAGCCCCTGCGGGTGTAATTTACCGAAGCACAGCCGTGTTGTCAGCGGCGATGTTTGTGCAGTGTTCTTTATTACGATGAGCGATGAAGAGAGAACGCGACACAGACTGGTAGAGAAGCCCGCTCGATCGTCGGCTATCCTTAACTATGGGAGACGGACGCGCTTAAAAGCCGAGCCAAATCGTCCGTTTGTTAGCTAATTCTCATTGTTATGCATTCGTATAGCATTTTGCTAGCATTTTTCTCAGCGGCGACGACGGTGCTGGTGGTGGCGGGGTCGTTGTCTTCGCCGTTCGTCATATCCCCTTTGTATTCGAGGTAGGTACTACTATGTTTTGGTAGCAGAACGGAGCTTCCTTTTGGATGAGATGAAATTGCCGCGCGGATCGCAACAAGCTACTGGCAGTATTGCTTGATAGCGTCGAAAGGCACATACGTGTACATTCGTGTTGCCTTGAAGCTCGGTTTTAGCATGGGGACAGCTAATTAAGCGCAATAAGAAATAGTATGGCAGCTTGTTAGCTTTGTCTCATCTCTTATTTGGTGCGGACACAGGACTAGCGGCTCGGAGTGATAAGTGTGAGACAGTTCTTCGAATGTTTCACAGGAAGTAGAGAAACACGGCACGATGATGATAAGAAAACCAATGAACGTATGTCGATTTGAGTGTCCATCGAATGTGTATGTACATTTAAGTGACTTAGTGTGTCACTCTGAAAACGACGACGTTAGAGATCCAACTATGCCGCAGAATCCGAATAGCTTTGCTTATAGCTCGATCTAATGATTGATCGATCTAGACTGATTCTTCTACTGTGGTGTCACATTAGAGAAATGGATTCTCTCAATTTTTGCGTAGTTCTTGAGCACGGGCGGAAACGCCTCTTGCAATAAGAAACACACTTAAGTTGCGCCATTGTTAATTACTATCAATTGGCATCGTGGACTGATATGATGATCGAACTCATCAGAGACAAACGTACTTTCTGCTGTTTCTGTGCTGCCATAATTGGCAGCTGCGATGAAAGGCACAAGTAAATCGATTCTGTACCAGTAGTTTCTTAGAATACAGCGGTACGTAGGAGCATTTCGTATGAAATCTAATTGGTAATCTCATTTTGCATATAGCCATGGTTAAACTCAATCTGAGGGAGGGGGGGGGTACAGGACGGTTCCCGCGATAAATTAAAATTTGATGAAGACGCACATTTTTTTTATTGTCATCTCTATACAAACGAGTGCATCCGACCAGTCAGCGACGAACTCAACGATATGTGGTCTTCGATAGGTGGTAGCAACGTTAAAGCTCATCAATTCTATCTGCATTCGATGGTGACTACTATAGCTGCTCGATGGGGATGAATTATACAAATATTTGACTTGTCTCACTGTAATCGAAAGCCATGCGCATCCGCAATTCCGCTATGGCCTCCCATTTCAAGGTCGGCTCGACAATTGCGTCAGGCGTTCGATAAGGTTTGTGCTATCAGTGGATACGTCTTCTGTGTCTTCAACGGAAGCTGATTTTCTGTGTGATAAACAGAATGTACAACTGCGGGTGTCGCGCTTTGCATACGGCCAACAAAACGATTCGTAGGGACTGGTCGCCTTTCGTACAGCGCTGGTTGTATCACATGAAGATATTGAATGCCAAAATATCGGCTGTCGTACGATGGCGTGGTATTAGACATATTATTTATCAAGTTGTGTATAGAGGATATGGTTATAAATAGACTGATTACATGACATGAGTCGCGCTGAACACGCAAACAACATAGGATTTCGATCTAGTCCCTGCCAACCTGACCTCGTATCAAATGAGAACTTGTTGCCAGGACTTGTCGTTATTCCTGAACGGTTTCACAAACTGCATTAAATACATACTCAAGTATGAGCAGTGTGCTCAACGTTTCTTCACTCTATAATGGTTTATTCATTAGCTTAGAATGATTTTAGAATAAGATCATTACAGGACTGTCACTTGCAGGAGCGTGCTGTTCAGCTTAGATAAACATAAGCCAATAAGGCATATCCGTTAAAGTATGTCGTTCCGAGAATACCTGAAGCTGGTTCATCCATCAAAGAGGTTGGCGTTTTTATTCCTAGTAATTGAATACAGGACTTTCAGGATAACTACAGAAGTTTGCCTGAGCGCAGATAATACGCGTCCTAAACTGAATGAGATCTGATTGTCAAGGTTCTCGTCTATAGTTGGGTAATTCTATCACTCCCGTGGTATTGGTATCTCAAGCCATTTCTAAAGCTATAGTGTATCACTAAAGCACTATCTGCCAACGACTGCATGCTCCTATAAGGACTGCGAGATAATTTGGTACGTTTCTCTTTCGGAGCTAAGCGAAACACGGATCCGAAAGCCGGAGGGTGCCGGTTCGAGCCCCCAGAATAGATACATACCTACTCAACATGAGTGACTAAATGATTGGCTGAACTGAGGAACTAATTGACTTGAAATGTGTCGACCCTGCGTTTGTCATCCTAACCCGTTTGACGAGACAATGTTGTAAAGACAATAACTATAATGCCCTCCCAACATAGTGTTTAATAATAGACGTGTTTTCTGGGATGTAGCTGTACATATGCCAATGACGTATGTCAGGTTCGCCAAAGCAGTTTATTAACCCGCAGCAATTCCCGGTCCCCATTATGGGGACGACCTTGTGACGGAAGGAGGACACGAGGGAGAGCTTAGTCGTAGCGAGAGCCGAGATAACGCTGCTTCTGGAACGGACCTTCATTTCAGGATCAGCAGTTGATCCTGCTGCTGCTGTTGCTGCCGCCAGCCTTTGGCGAAATGTAACATTACAGTGCAATACGGGCCCGTTATGTTGTTTGTAATTTCCCGAGGGGCCGAGGTCTCATTCTGTTGAATAGGTGCGGGGCCCGTCAGCGTCGTGTGAACCAATGCAGTGAGTGTTCCTCAAATGCACTGTATTCCTATCCACCGTGAGAAGCCATTCAATCTGTCTCAGAAAACAGTGAGAAACAATGAAACGTCATGAAAATTGTTGTCCCTTGCCAATATGTCTGCCTTGCTGATATGAATTAGGGAATAACAGCACATTATATACGAGACGGCTTTCGAAGACAATCGGACACCATGCTGGATGTTGAATACCACCGTACCCCTACCGGAAAGAAGCATTTTCAAGGCTTAAGTTCCGCCCTCTAGGTGCCTACGAAAGTATCTGCGCGTTGTTCGCAACTAACCTCAATAGGTTATTTATATTTGAATAATTTTAATATTTTAAAAATAATAAAATCGGTGGGGAAGTCAGAAGAATGGAAAAATCGAAATTCACACATTTATGACAGGTGTCATGGAACACCAAGAAGAATATTCATCAGCGATATAATAGCGAACGTTTGTCAGCATTCGCTATATCGTTGATGGAAATGATAATAAGGAATTGATTCGTAAAGCCAACCAAGATCTTGTTGTCCTTTCCACTTGGCTTCAACTAAACCGCCTCTCCCTCAATGTTTCCAAGTCCACATACTTATACATCCCACTCTGGGTCCCTCTGGTGTTACCGAGGGTATGATAATTTTTTTAGGCAACACCTATCTCGTACGCTTCATTGTATTTTCGTTCACCAGAATGTGGCGCTTTTAGAGCCATTTCTCACTTTAATCCTCTCGATCCTCCCGTACTAATTTTCATTTCCAACAACATTTTACCTTTCCTATTCGTATTACTTTTACTTGCTGTTGTCTTATCTTCAGAATTATCCATGTGCTCACCCGGAGCGGGGAGAAGGTGATGGTTTTCCTCGAATAACACTCGAGGCAGTGCCACCACCCTACGATTGCTAGCGCTGTGTAAAAAAAGAACGCTGATCGAAAAATGTGTGCAGTGTGTGGTTCTTTCCTTTGGAACCGACTCCCTGTTCCTATCCGTTTGTCAAATATTTCCGTGCGCCTATCGAAATTCGTCCCGACAAAACATCTTTTTGGAGAGCTAATCATTACAAGTATGCTCAGTGCAGGGAACTGTACTTTCTCTCATTCACAATAAATTCAAAAGCTCCCCATTACCCTCTTAATGTTATTACTTTCAATCCAATAGTGTCCAATTAATTATTTAATAATACGCATGGCGTATTGTTTTTTCTACACCTGCGAACCTAGTTTCACCGCAGCAACTGTAGTTAGTGTCTCATGTTTATGACACTACTCCCTCAAAATACTATATTCCCTAAGTTTTTTTAATTTTCTATTCTCTCTCTCTCTCTCTCCCTCTGTTATTCGCCCTTATAAATAACGAAGTCAGCACTTTTGAAAGTTGCTCTAGTTTATGCCATCGAACTGTCTAGAAAGAACTCCTCTAGCCCACCTTGCCCCCACCGGGCCTCTGGCTCATGGGCATACTTACTAATACACCCAAATAGTATTCACACACATCACTTTGGACAATTGTTATCCCTTTGTTTGTCAGTAAATTAATTAACCATATATATATATATATATTGTGTCGTCAGCGTTATTTTTTTAATTGCTCTCTACTGCAAATTAAGCGGAAAACAAATTATACTGATTAACTCACTTTATTCGTACCCACTATGTAACGGGAGAAGGTTAAAAGTTTGAAAGGATAGGGGTGCTACTGGATAAAGGTATCCGACGTAACGAATTCAAGGGAGAATATTTTTTTGTGAGTTCTCAGCAACATCGACCAGAATACCAGAGAGTGCTCTGTGATCATGGTCACCAAAGTGGCATGTTTTTTTACCCAAATAATCGTTGAGTAAATGCGAATTGTTATGCCAATTTTATATATCGTCTTCGATTCCAATTTCCAATGATATGCCAGAGTTAATAATTCTAGTTCACTTCCGCATTGATGTAAAATTTACACAGTTCTTTAACTGGCAGCACCTGTCACTACAGATAAACAATTAGGCTTCCCAGACCACCCTGGTCAAGAAAGTCTAACAGCCTCCCTTAGGAGCATGCTCCGTTTCATCTTCTTGGGCTGGAAGCCAGCCGCCAACGTTTACATACAATTTTTTTTTATTTGAACAGATGGACCACATTCGCTAATCTTTGCGTTGATTTATCGGTCAGATGGAAATCGTACCTTTACTTCGAAAGCCAAACTAGTCTGTTACTGAAGTACAGACGTTAGCTGCTAGCAGAACCGTTTCAGCAAGAAGCTGTCGTTGACGAAAAACGATCTGGCCTGTCTTTGGAAGCACGTTCCATGAACTCGAGTTGTTCATCATGCGTCGCAATTTATGGCAATAGAAGGTACATGGGTCGTGGCGATTCGGCGGAGATTGCTGAACATGAAGTCGCCCACGAGGCTATGTCATCATGCGGTTCCGTTCTTGCTTTTGATTCAGATGCAGTTAGCACTTAGTGGAGCTAAGAGGGCCAAATCTAGAAAAATAGCAGCGCAGTACAACGAGTTTTTTAACAGTCCATTTACCATATGTAAAGAAAGCCACCCTCTACATCCTGTCGAAGCTGCCAAAGCACACGCGATCAACACCAAGGCCTTCATGCGTTGTGGGAAAGATATTATGGTCCACTACCTGCTGCTCTTCAACTTACCTTCTGCAGCAATGTACCATATCAGCAAGATATCTTGCATGAGTGTGTACATTATCTACGGCTACTACTCAGAAGAAACAGATACCCTTCGAGTTGCTAAAGGCAGTAGCCTCAATGTATTTGTGGATTTAGGGAAAAAGGTTCTTGAGGGATTTATATTAGGTGGGAAGGAGGTTTGCGTCGTTCTCCAGAATGGTACCAGGTTTATACTAGAGAGTCAAGTCATTGAAGAATGCTTAATCAGTGGCTTTAAATGTCTAGTTCGTACATCTGCTGACGGCCCGCCTACTAACGGGGATTATCTTCTACGTGGAGTAACGTACGTTCGTAGGGCTTTGCTCTGACCAATCCTGAACATATCTGAGAAGGACAACGATTGATCGTGCATAGATACGGTAATAAGTGATTAGTGTATTACCATGTTACATGAACATCGTGCACTGGCAGGAATTTTATAGTCGTGTTTCTGATTGCTTCGTATTGTACTTATATATGCGCCATGGCTTTCGTTCCATCAAAAGTATTGCTCCGCGATCGAAGTTTCACTAAATTAATTTTTCAAAATCAGGTACTGGATCTGCGCATGTTGAAAGAGACATGCAGGTATCCTGGACATCCGGACCCACATTGATCCTGTCTACGTTTCAGCACGCTTTTCTACTGTGGTAAGCTTCTCACCATTGAATTAGGTATCTATTAGTTAGGTATCACGCTTTCAAAGCACTTTCTCAATAGCTGCCTGCCGACTTTCGACGATGAGCCCAGAAAAAATACCGAAAACGACTAAAAAACATAGAAAAAGCCTCGGGTTTGCTCTTCCACTACACAGTTAAAAGAGCTCGATAAAACCTCCGCCATCAACAAAATGCACTGGCGTTTCTGAAAGGCATTGGTGGGTTGCTGCAATCAACCCACCTTTCGGAAGGTGGGTTGATTGCAGCAATATGCAAAGCTACAAAAGGAGAGAAAATAAGAAATATTTTGGATGCCGTCGAACACATACACTAAAATTCAAGAGCATCAGGCTATTGTGCAGACCGTAGAGGCTAAAACCAATCAGGACACCGAAGTGAACAATGCAGATGGATAAAATGTTGGCTTATAGACTGGAGTAATGTGGGTTAAAATACGAATTTCGCTATATTTGTCATATGTGCTGAGCATAATTACAATGCTGTAAATACTATTAATAATAATAATAACAATAACAATAAATAGCAAAGATATATATAATCCATCCTCGGCAATTCGTTAAGGTAAGGCAGTTAAGTGCGAGTTGCTGAATTAGTGCTAATCACAATCAAGTGTATAGGATCCGACTCAAACGCAGCTGATTGTGATTCCTTCGCCTAAATTCCGTGTACTCTTGCACCTTCACGTAGACACCTTCACGATGTTTCCAGCCGTACACTCAGCAGGCAGTACATCTCCAGAGGAGCGAAGGTAGAGCTGCAGACGACGAGGACGACGGCGGCGGGGACGAATGCAAAAAAACATGCCAATAAAACCGTTCAGTCAAGTGTTAAAATAAGATGTCTCCTTTCAGCGCAGGTAATATTCTCTCGCCCAGGTCCGTTCCCCGTTTTTCCAACTTATTCTCAACCCTCCTCGAATCGAGGGGGTTTGGTCACCCCTGGTTGCCATTGCTCTCCCCCCCCCATCACCACTGAGTGTCTCCGCCTTTAGCTTCGTTCTCAGAGCGTGCTCCTCTATCGTTCTCTCTCTCGGACGTAGCAGGCCTCGAGCAGAGCCTTCGAACCGCGACCAATATTCACTCGGGCGGTCGCGCGGCCAGCCAGCGACCCGATCTGTCTGTTCGTCTGTTCAGCTGCGGCGAGCTGTTCCGACTGCTCAGAGCGTCGGCGGGATCAGAGCGTGAAAATCTCCTTTGTTTTCGTTCAGATCTTTATTTACTTAGCTCCAGGATCCGCTTCCTTTCTTAGATATTGCCTTTTCTTTTTCGGGCGCTCTTTCGAGAAAGCTGCCGGCTTCATTCGTTCCTTCGGACGTTCGTCACTTCATGGGGTCATTCAGGCGCTCAGACTGCTTCGGATGGCGCTTCACATGTGGCCGATAGCTTGCTGGATATTGCCACCAATAACCTTTTTGAATGATATCCAACTCATGGTAGCTTTGCCAGCCGTTTGAATTGTGTCACCCCTGCCTTTGCCCTAAGTAAACGGTGCATAGCGGCTCGTGACGTTCTGATATCCGCGAGCAAGAAAAGCACAGAGATTTCTGCGATACCACGTAAGGTACACCCTGAAGTACTATTTTGCTTTTACTCATTTATTGAGATCACATACGATAGATTATTCCCGCAAGCTTATCGCATAGAAAATCCCATGCGCTCTGAGCTTGAATGAAATTTTCTGAGTCATTTTCGCTTTAGTAAGTTCGTTTTCAAGAAACACAATTGGCTGATACATGCACATGGTGTACGTCTCGACATATGTGAGGTGATACGAGTTCTACTATAAACATAAAGATAAATGTTATGTACGCATGAGAAACTTCACTTTTCTATAAAATGTTTACGGCAACTGAATTCGCAACTCGTCCTAATCCATCTGTGTTTGTCTTCATAAAAATCACATTGCTCCACCAGATCGAGTCCAGCTAAGATTAACCCAAGACTGCACACGAAAATTACAAACAAACCCGAAATGGATACACCTAATGGAAGCGCGAATGGAGGAGCATTTTGACGAGGGGTTCGCTTGTTCATGGAACTGGTAAACTTCGCCGAAGGCCTAGATTCGTGGTCGCGTGAAGAACAGGAGAACTTCGAGCACACCCGAGTGGATAAAAGCAGAAATATATGGGGAAGGTTGGAATAGGATTGGGAAAAATGGAAATAAATATTATAAAAAATGGGAATAAATATTATATTCAAGCGTGTTCATTCAATTATAGGACTCGCAAACTATTTTCCTAAAATGAATGTTCAATCACAGCTGACGCCAATATATGATACAGAACCATATAGCAAATCGTGCCTTGGCATGTTTGGCGTTTCTTCGTGTCAGTCGAAGGACAAATTTCGCAAGGAAGATTCGATTTGATTAATGAGTAAATCTGTATTATATCATATAACAGATTGGCCAGGGAAATTCGACTTTTTATTGCTGTGATAACAGAATAATCTAGTGTTACTCACCAATGTATTTTGGTCATATCAACAATAAAATTAAATGCATATCATATTTCAGCTCTATCTATTTGTAAACGTATTTCATTATTACATTAGCACTTCTGTTTCAATCATCTCGAGCACCGAAAGAACTGCTTGCCTTTTGAATATCTCCAAATCAATGACTTTGAACCTCCTGAAGTTTACTGAAGTATTTGGAATTCTTCGTTATGGTTTCCTGTGAAGGAGTTGCATTCCCTCAGGGAGCTATAGATTTCGAAGGGCTATTGGAGCTCAATGTGGATTACGTTCCTTTTCAGGGCACCATCGCATACATTCCTTTATGATCCAGCTACACTATTAGATAACACAAAAATCACATCACGGGAGGAGCCGTGTTTAGAATTGTAATGTTGTCGATTTCGCAATCTAGCGGAAACCACGCCTTGGCGCCAATGCATGGGAAACGGACCAGCACAAGTAGAACTCTGCAAAGCGAGAATGCTCCTATCAATCTAACGCCACTAGAAAACTATTCCTTATGATTTTTTTGAAAGGTTCTCCGCCTGGTTTATTAAAGTGAATACTGCCTTTTTTAGTGTCTGTGAATGACTTCCGATGTAGCTTGTGAAGCTCCATGTATCGGTTACACTCTGGTTAGATAACGTACGCGCAGTGCAACCTTCTTTCTTATTTCGAGACAAAGCGAAATGCTATATATACAACTGGCTTTACCTCCAGGGGTGTTGCGGCGCGATAATGTGCATCTCGCACTTCAGAGAAACCCAACTCCTGTAGCTCCGAGCAGGACAAGGCTGTTATCGTATCGCAGGACAAGGGTACTAGGTCAACCGGTGCTGTAGTTCTAAAAAGGTTGTGAAAATCGTGTACAGTCAAAGAAAAGAAGATCGTGAAACATGGAAAAAAGCGCAAAAATATAATATTCTGGTCCTTAGTCAAAGCTTTGTATCGAAGGCTGTGATCAGATCTACCTTACGTTATGGATTTAGTTAAATCACGAAAAATTAAATTAATTATTAATTGAATAAGAGAGATAAAAGGCGATTATGATTTAAGGATTAATTGATTTAGGAAACAAGGGTAATAGGGGTTACATAGTTGGCCCTCTGGGCCAAACAGTTTGTTGTTTTGCTTCTAGTCAAGTCTAATTCTAAAATACAGGCACTATTTGCGATATGCTACTGCATGAATATTTCATGGCTACACCTGAACGGTTTCCCGGCTCTGCCTGAAAGGGCGAGAAACCGTCACGATAGCGAACATTGAAGCCACCGGTTGCGATAGTGGTCAAAAACCGCTAATGCACGCACCAATCTAATTGTCAATTACATCCTCAAGGAAATAAGGGAAGCGAACGTGCGTACACAGGTTAGACACTCACACCCTGCGACGAGCTTACCAGCAACAATCACTGAATGTACGTGAGAGCTCACGCTGATTCAAATGAAACGTTTTCTCTGTCGATCTCTGTTTCGTCCTTTAAGGACGGCAATCGCTTGAGCTTTCATTCCACTCGAGCGGCCGCATCCCAGCTACCTCAAGCGAATGGACTCGTGAGCGGAAAGGAGGTGGATCGGATGGTCGTACAACAACCGCAGTTTACCTTCGTCGCTGCTCAGCTCAAAGAGGAGGGAAGGAAGCACATGGTTCCTCCGCCCCAAGCCACCATCGGGTGGCGCCAACCTGCGGTTGTACCATCATGTTCTCTCAGGGGTTCCCTTCACGGTCGTCGTGGTTCACGGCAATCGTTCTTCTTCTTCTTCGACGGGCAGCTCAGCAACCTGCTCTCCCATCTCTTGCGGACTTCTTCTTCTCTTTAGCGTCTCTTCCTCCTCGATCTGCCGCGCCATTTGCTCTCCGCACCCGCGAATATCTTGCCTAGTGCGCACGATTACGGGCTGGCGGCTTTCGGTGGTTTCCATTTCATTGCGAACAGCGTCAATTGCCGCCCGGTCGTCAGTGACGCGGTTGTCTAAGATCGCGCTCGGCTGGACGCCAGGAATCTGCCTCTGCCACGGGCTACGCCTCTGTTACCGAGATAGCAAATTTCGGGACAGATAGCGTGGCACGGGGAGCGGGACCTGTGGCTGCCGCAAGCGTCCGTAATGTCCAGGCATGATTCCACGGCTCCACACCTAACTTGGAAGGCAGTGTCGGTACCTCGAAGACCGGCCACGTATACCAACGACGGGGTCTGGGAATTGTACGGATACAGTTTTTGCTTATGCTGTACACTTTATCGGTGTCGCCGACCTCAGTGTCATGTTTTCGCCTGGAGAACAAGCGTGGGTGGGGTGGCAATGTTGCGGTCTAAATAAAAAAATCTTTATAGGACAGCTTTGCACGTAGAGAGCGCGACAACATCTTCGCGGTCAATGCTGCTGCTGCTGATGAGAATGTTCGTGATGTTAACGATGAAAATTATCGTCGATCTCGATACGGTACTGCATGCTGGGTTGCCCCGTTGGCGACTTGTGACAATATACCTACCAACACCTCCTAGCCACTAGTACCCAACTGAAGCTGATATTTTCAACCAGAAAAGTTCCGCTATTCTTCATATTCTCTGGCATACGTGGATCTGCATTAAAGCACAGGACGAATAACTTACCGACACGATGTTCACACAAGTATGTTAGCAATTTTCGGTAGTTGGTAATTGTCGCAAAATCCTACAAATGAGTCTCCACCTAGTCTGACGAGAAGTGGGGGTCGAAGCTGGAGAAAAGCACACTGGAATATCACCTTTCTTCTCTATATATATCATTTATGGCGAGTTATCCAATCAGTTTTGCCAGATAGCTCTGTCTATCAGTCTCTCTCTCCTCAGTTAAGGCGCATTCACCTTCGACCACCGTCCTGCAGCAATTTCGGCAAACGTCGGACGGTTGGGGTGGACGCTGCTTGAACCGAATCGAGAATATTTACAGTGGTAGAGGAAGTGACAGACGCAGTGTTCTATTTTTCCCAAATGTATTTATCCTAGATCATGGACGGAGCCCGCTGGTATTTATTATAGTATAGCAAAACTATTCGAATTAATGTATTTATGCTACGAAACTTGGAGGGTCTTGGATGTATGAGACAGCCTGCAATTATTGAAGCGGATCCATTCATATGTGCCGCGAGTCCCCTCTTGGACAAACCCTGTAGTACTGCCAAGCCAATGAAGACCTGCGGAGTCAAGTTTACAGAGATGAGACCGACGGTCAGTCAAAACCTTTAAAAAGACAGCGTGCAGACTTAAAGCTAGCTGAGCCTGTGCAGGTCTATGCTGAGCTTGCGTCGTTGCTGGGGTGGTGACCCAAGCAGACTCGCTACGCGACGGAGAGAATTCTTATGGTCCTGGATATCTTTCCTTCCGGTAGAATGGACACGCAATTCAAAGGGTGGATGTCGTGAGTAGCCTTCCCGCCTCGTCCGTAAGTCTCGGGGGCAACAGTGAACGTTTGCTGGTGCCTTCCAGACTTGCCGGCGACATCTGAATACAAAGAATACACTTTACAGTTCATAGGCCAAAGCTGTAAGGCGTCGGACGCCGCCATCGAGGCACGCTGACGACTCGACTCGAAATATATAGAACAATTTGGGTCGAACCCAATTGGGTTCGGTCACTACGAAAGATTCCGAGACTGTCAATTTGAGTGTTAAGTTTCTAGACATTCTCCCATTCATAGAGTTCCATATATGAAATTTGAAATGCATAGTACTGATCAAGTCAGATCAATTTAGTTGACCAAAAGTATAACCTGTAGAAGAACGCTATCAGAAGAAGACGCGTCGAGTCGTAAGGCTACTACATTTGTAATACTTTAGCCAGAGATTGGCTAAAACATAGAGTCAAATCTACTCGGAATACTAAAACGATGTCTAAAGCCTATCTCGCAATTTTAGGACAATTTAAACCTGACAACGTCGATATCATGCGTTGCTATGCCTGCTTGCGATAAACAGTTTCCGAAACCGTTTGTCTTGGGTGTGGCAACCCCTGTTCTATTCTAAACGTTCGGTTAGCCCGTCCAGTATTGCTGGAGTGAAGATAACGCGCGCTGACTGTATAACGATCTTGTATAGGCTTCCACACGCTTCAGTTACTTCAGGACACTGATATTGCTTTGTGCCAGAGCTCAGATAGGCTCTATTGTACTACTACATTCGACCCCTCGAGGATTTAAAAGCCACAACTTTGAATCAATATCGTAGAGATCAATAAAACGAAGCTAAATTTCGTTGTAGAAGTTGAAAAATATAAGGAAAGGCTACGAAAGCTAACGAAGCAAATAAGTTGAACCGAAATAACATGTTACACTGCGTTCCTTGTTGAGTTGAGCAAAACTGATGTTCAGATTTCTAAACTATGATATATTGAATTTAATGTTCAACGATCTAATTTCTGAGACCTGTTCGCCCAGAACATTACGAATTTCTATCATACGCGTTTGGTTGTCGAACGTAGAGAACATCGAGGAAGTTCCAATGAATTAAATCTTCATATTCTGGAACTGAAAGATAAATTATTATCGAGGGTTAACTGTATGGGACGTTCAAACTTCAAGTCGCACTCGCAATGGTTATTATTATCGTGTCGTTTAACCGACGTGCAGATGAAAATTTTCAACGCATAAGTTGTACGTGGGTAGCACTAGAACACAGTGCTATGTGCAAAAGACAAACAGAGTGCGCCTAGAATTTTGGATCATTTTCAGAAGTTATCAAGTTATTTAGTAGAATTATTGACAACATCACTAATTATAATATAGAACGGCATCCTGGCTGTCTGCATGTAGCATGCAACATTCATTCAAATGAATAGCTCTCCAGGTCGTCATCAACTCAAACTTGAGCGGGAATTACGTGGCGTGTTATATATCTTTAACCTTTGCAATCTGAATTGTTCGATATTATGTGATTTCAAGTATACGCCATAACAACGCACATCAAACCCACTAACATACATGATCAAACAAAAATAAAATCCGCTATAGATATATAGGCGTACACCTACTACAAATAGGTGCTCAAAGCATTTTGCGGCAACAATTATTCCTTCCTCCAACATCGTACAACGAGTTTAATAATTATGGATATACCTTTAATACTCCCCGGCCATGTGTCGCTTCCGTCGATAGTGATAATTCAAAGGTTGACGTCAATGTCTGCCAGGTAATCGTGCGTCAATTTTACTAGATGTGCAATGTTTTCTCGTGTAACATGCGAGAAACCCTCTTTGAAATATCGGGGATCGGATTGAATCGGACGATCCACAGGGGATGACTCGTGATGTATGGTCACTCCTTTAACACGGTTCTCGGGCTCTACTAATTGCTTAGAGGGAACACACGCAACTTACGGCCGGGTTCTATGGTGACCGGCACCCAACTCATTTATTCATGGTTACTGGAATTGCGGTTAGCGCAGTTGAGTTGTCATTTACGCTTTGTGAGAACATTTCACAATATCGAATTCAGGCGATTATTCACATATGTACAAAATGAATGTTTTTGAGACAACGCCTCGATTTCTCGGTAAAGAGAGCGTGTCAGCTTTCAAGTCTAAGAAGCCGCAAGGCGACACCTGATGGTGTCGTATGTCTCCAGTATTTTTAGTCACGATTATTATTAACTGTATTATTACACAATTTAACTACGAGAATTTGACAGTCCACCCTGAAATGGGCAGTGGTCAATTTCAGATTATAAAATTCGATTATTACGGTGAATTATAATTCACACAACTTCCAAGGGGTACAGAAGTTGGGCCGCCCGCCTTGTCTGGTATCCGTTTGCGAACTTCACGGTATACGTCCGGATGACATCATCGCGGCCGACGTGGCGATCGACGATCCGAACCAACTGCCATTTCACTCGGGGCAGATTATCATCCTTGAGCAGACAAACGTCGCCCACCTCGACTACTTTCGGTTGACCCCGTCTGTCCAGGTTGGCCGTGCGCAGCTGGAGAAGGTAGTCGCGATACCAACGAACCGACAGAGATTTGAAGTAGTTGGTACGTTGCAGCAGGGCGGCATGAAGGCTTTCGGGTGAGGGAGCAGGATCGCGCGGCAGTTGGCCGTTGGGACCAAGCTGATCTAGCGGACTGATGGAACAGATTGCCGGCCCGACCGGTCCACCGTACAGGAGCTGAGCCGGAGTTATGGCATGAGGTTCTTCGGGGTCTCCATCGACGTAGGTGAGTGGGCGGTCATTGACAATGGCGGCGAGCTCACAAACAATGGTCCGCAGCTCTTCAAAACTAAGCAGACTGCGACCCAATGTCTTGGCAAGCGCCAACTTGACCGTACCCACAACCCTTTCGAAGAATCCCCCGTGCCAGGGGGCATGTGGACAGTTGAACGTCCACCGGACTCTCCGCTGTGCGAGAAGTTCTTGTGTCTCAGCATAATGGACGGAGTTGAAAAGCCGTTTGATGTCGCTGGCGGCCTTGACGAAGGACCTGGCGTTGTCGGAGATCAGCTGATTGCATCCGGGACGCGAAGCAAGAAAGCGTCGGATGGCGAGATGGGTCTGGGGGGTCGACATCTGAGGCACTATCTCTAAATGAACGGCACGAATACTCGAACAAGTGAACAGAGCAATATAATTTTTAACCGTACCTTCGCGCGACCGCGTATAGAAAGGGCCACAGAAGTCCAGGCCAGCAGTCTCAAATGGGACGACCAGGGAGACCCTCTCAGGCGGTAATGGAGCCTGGACTTGATCTGCCGCGGTGCCGTGCGACCTACGACAAACAACGCACCGGCGGAGAAGCGACTTGATGACCTGGCGGGCTCGCGTAATCCAGAAACGACGACGAAGAGTAGACAGAACCACATTAATCCCAAAGTGGGCATTAATACGATGGGTGTGCAGGACCAGCAGCACAGACAGACGCGACTCCCCCGGGAGGACAAGCGGGTTTGCCTCGTCATAACTGTAGTGCGGGCCCTTGGTCAATCTCGTTCTGGCACGCAGTAGACCATCTCCGTCAAGGAACAACGTAAACGCCGCAAGCTTAGACTTCATTGGTGTTCGCTCCCCTGCTCTGACAAGCGCGATTTCTTCGTTGAAGTACTTGTTTTGCGTCCACCTGATGAGGTGCTGTTCGGCGATTCGGCGGGTCTCGGCGCTGTCCAGTTCGGTTAAGCGACGACATCGACGAACGAAGTTGACTAGATTCGAGACGACTCGGATGGCACTCTCTAAGCTACTGAAGCGATCTAGGTCGACCATCGGTGCCAACGGGACCACGGGTGCGACTACTGTGCGGAGTTCCACGGCGAGCTGGGGCGGTATGGCGTTACTCGGGACGCGGAGCTTCCTGGCGGGCCGTCGGTCTTCCGGAAGATGCAGCCAATCGGGACCGGCGAACCATTCGGAGTTCTCCTTGAGGTCCGAAGCCGATACGCCTCGAGTGGCGAAATCAGCTATGTTCAGTGTTCCAGGAACGTGGAACCACTCGTCAGGGGCAGAGTGTCGCCGGATCTCATTCACTCGGTTACAAACAAACGCCTTCCAGCGCGATGGTGTCTCGGCTGTACACCAGTAGTACGTGACGGTGGAGTCAGTATAATGAAAAACTCGGTCCACCTTGACCATGAGGCGCTCCGACAGAAATGATCGGAGGCGTGCTGAGATAACGGCCGCCATTAACTCTAATCGAGGCAGCGTTATTACATCGCGAGGGGCAAGTCGAGACTTGGCCATCACGAGAGCGCAGCTACTGGTGCCATCTTCATACAGGGTCTGAAGGTAGGCAACGCTGGCGTACGCGACGTCAGACGCATCGCCGAAGACGTGGAGATGATAGGCCCGGATAGGCCGTCCAGCCGCACTGTACTGGCGAGGTATTTGCAGTCCACGTAGATCGTCCAATTCAGCAGCCCATGTGTGGAATGACGCCCGAAGAGGGCCAGTCACATCCTCATCCCAGCGAAGCTGCCGAGACCAGAGCTGCTGAATCATGAGCTTGCCCCGTAGGCTGTACGGAAGCAGCCACCCGATGGGGTCAAACACGGAGGCAACGAAGCGCAGGACGGTTCGCTTGGTGATGCGTGACAAACTAGCGGCGTCGCGGACGAGGGTGGCCAGCTGGAACTGGAAGTGGTCCTCCGTAGGAGACCAGGAAAGTCCCAGCACCTTGAGTAACCCACCTTGTGCTAAACAGGGATCCGTCGAGGTGATTCCGCGCTTTTCAAGATAAGACATGACGGCCGCTGCGTTCGTCTTCCACTTCGCTAAGCGCATGTTAGCCGACTCAAGCCATGGGATGATCTTTTCGACAAAGCTACGCGCTTCAGAGGTCGTGGCGAAGCTGCATAGAAGGTCGTCGTGGTAAAATAAGTCACCGAGGTGGCATGTAGACGCGGGATCCACTCGACGAAAGATCTCGCGGAGCGTCGCTGCAAGGAGAAAGCCGCTAGGGGCTGCTCCCCAAGTGACCTTTTTCATCTGGAAACAACGGATGTTGACGTCAGATGGTCCTTGCCAAAGAAATCGAAATAGCGTGCGGTCGGCCTCGACGAGGTTGAGCATCATGTAGGCACGAGTGATGTCAACGGACAATGCCACCTCATGCAGACGGAAGTTCAGCAACAACTTCACAAGATCAGGGTTAAGATTGGGCCCTGGCAGTAGGTGAGCATTCAGGGACGTTTGGCCCGGAGCCGAAGAAGAACAATCAAATACAATTCGCCATTTGTCCCTTTGGTCGACTCGGGTAATCACCTGGTGGTGCGGCATAAAATACGTCCCATCAAGGGCGCCAGGCTGATTGAGATCGGCATAACTCACTTCTTCTGCGTGACCATCCTCGACAAACAACATGATTTCGGCATGGTAACGATTGAATGCCTCGGGGTCCCGAAGCAACGACCGCCGCTTGGATTTGAGCCGTCGGAGTGCAGTGCCCAGGTTATTTGCCAGTTGTGCAATCGACGCTCTCTTCGGCATAGCGACGGTGTACGAATGACCATCGTAGGAGACGCTTTGGCGAAATTGCTGAACAGCGTCAGCCTCATCGACCGACAACGGCGACTCCACGGGGTCCTGAACTCCCACGGCCTCGAGTGACCACAGGCGCTCCACGTCGCGAGCGGGCTTCGAAAGGGCGGCGGCACAGCAGGCTGTATGCACCCGCACAACATCGATCTTGCCGGTGGTAGCTGACGCTTGGCCACCGACGACCCAGCCCAGCTTTGTTTTGGTGGCACCGATTCCGTCAATAACCAGTTCCGGCGACTCCATGTACACCAGCTTGTAATATTGATCCATTCCGATCAGCAAAGCGGGTGCTTCGGGTACGGAGCCGTCGGTATATGCCGTGTCTGCGAGCGAATGCGATCGTCCAAACAACTTCACGGCCTCCAGGACGCCGGTAGAACACTCGTTCTGGGGATTGACACCGAAGTCATACGCGTATGCCGACACCTCGATCCGTGTCTTGTCGTCGTGACAGCTTGTCAGTCGTAGACGGTACTTCTTCGTGGTGATTGAGTGCTCGCTTGCGAACCCTTGTATCTGCAAGTCGGTTTTGCACTGGGGTCTGACTCCCGGCAGCTTCGCGATGAGTGCAGGTGAGACGAAACTGATCATGCTGCCAGTATCTAAGAAAACGCGAATCGGAAGCCGTGCGCCGCCATGGACTACAAATGCATTCGCAGTCATCACTAGAGAGGGCGACATCGCAGCAGAGGCAGCGGTGGTCACCATGGCGGACGCGGTTGTGGACTGAGTGCCATGCCGGTTATCTGGTGGATGCATGGCACTGTAGTGTTCCCTGCTGTTGCATTTTGTGCACGGAGAAACAGTCCCTTGACATGTCTGGTTGTCCGGGTGGCTTGATCGGAAACACACGCGACACCTGCGTTGCTGCTCGATAATTTCACAACGCTGCTTGTATGATAAATTGCTGGAACATCTCGATGGGATGTGGCCTTTGTCGTGGCAAAAGAAGCATGCCCGCCGCCGGGAAGAGTTAACAATTGGAGTCACGGTCGATGGCATGTTCTCAGTAGGTGGCCGCCTTGCTGGGAGCTGAGGCGTCGGGCCACCGTGGCGGCGTGTCGGTCGTTGTTGACTCCGGTGAGACGTCGGAGGTGGTACTTGTTGCTGCAGCTGCTGGTGACCACGGTGTTGCTCCTGGACGAACATCGATTGCTCCTTGTGGCTTGTGTACCGTTGAAGAAATTCGACAAGGCTTCGAATACGTTCTGCAGCCTTATCACCAGGATGCTCAACACCGTGAGCGCTCTCACTGTTGTCCGACTGGGCGGAGCTAGGGGCATTTAACCGTAATTGACGATCTTCGAAATCGAATATAAGTCGATCCGGGACGGAGGCACGTACTGCCACTTCAAACGACAACGCATAGTGGGGTAACGTGAGCCCCAGTCCACTCATAGACATCATCGTCCCCTGAACGTGGTTGATTAGTCGTCGCAACCCTTTGACGTCGCTCGAGGATCGCACTGCAGGAACGTTTACCAACCGGGACATCGCCTTTGTCCGTTCAAACTCTACCTGACCGTAATTATCGTCTAATAGATTGAGCGCAACATCATAGTTTGTGTCATTGATGTCCAAGCAGCTGATTAATTCACGAGGAGGACCCCTCAGGAGCTTCAGTAAAGCCACAAGACGGTCGGCTCCGGGCGCAGTGGTCCGCCTGTCTACCCAGTTCTTGAACTGGCTCCGCCACAGCCGATAACTCAGCTGATCTCCATCGAAAGTTTCGGGAGAGACGTCGAGAGTGGGCGGAGGAGCAGCAACAACAATCTGTGGTGACACTGACTGCAGTGGCGCGGTGGAGAGAAGAGGGACAGCCGCGGCAGATCCATTGCTAGCAGGCGACACGGACGCGATGGTGGCATGGTCGGGTGGAGAGAAGGCGCGGCTGGCGTGAGCGGCGGCGTCTGTCGACTCATGTCGAGCAGCTTCGGCATGCAACCTGTTGAGATATGCCAAGCAATCTCGCACTCGTTCTCGATGATCCTCAATGCCATCGATTTCCTTCTCCAGCTCAGCTTCATTCAGCTCAGGATGTTCGATGATTTTGTTATCCAGATCACTCGTGTCAGACTGCCTCGCCTTTATTTTATCGATGAGTTCGATGAGCTGGCTACAGTTCTCCTCAGTACCCGAAGTGTATGAGCGAGCAACTGCTTCATCGGCCAAAAATTTATTTCGTTGCACAGTACGAAATCTCCGTAAGGCTTTGATTGCCTTGGTCGGCACTGTGTTAGACATTTGCCGCGCGGCGGCAGCACCATCTTGCAATGGCTGGTTAGAGGCGTCGGCCGATCCGCCCTGCCTTTGGGACGCCGGGGAGTGTTCGAGAGCCATTAGATGCGGTGTAGGAGCACACAATTACTGAGTCGCCGTACAGTCACTGAGTCACTTTGGAAGCTACTGAAACCTCACAAGTCACTGAAGTCACAAATTTTGTTCACAAAAATCACTCGTTTTTTGCGCAAAACATCACTCACGTTTTGGGATGCTTGAATTAAGGTTGTTTCCTCTGATGGAAGCGAACGCTACTTTGGCCAAGGCCCGTGGCGACTCCCAGAGGGACACTATTACGTCTCAACGCAAGTCACGATGGTGACTTGTGGGTTGGCACAGTTTTGGGAGGTGGATGTACACAATGTAACCGTAGTTGCGTTTTTTCGAGAACAGGTTTCGAGAGTAGAAACCAAATGAGCAAATCCTGGTCACGGCACCAATTTGAAATATTGGGGATCGGATTGAATCGGACGATCCACAGGGGATGGCTCGTGATGTATGGCCACTCCTTTAACACGGTTCTCGGGCTCTACTAATTGCTTAGAGGGAACACACGCAACTTACGGCCGGGTTCTATGGTGACCGGCACCCAACTCATTTATTCATGGTTACTGGAATTGCGGTTAGCGCAGTTGAGTTGTCATTTACGCTTTGTGAGAACATTTCACAATATCGAATTCAGGCGATTATTCACATATGTACAAAATGAATGTTTTTGAGACAACGCCTCGATTTCTCGGTAAAGAGAGCGTGTCAGCTTTCAAGTCTAAGAAGCCGCAAGGCGACACCTGATGGTGTCGTATGTCTCCAGTATTTTTAGTCACGATTATTATTAACTGTATTATTACACAATTTAACTACGAGAATTTGACACCCTCCATGGGAAAAGATCACTCACGCAACGTCAGTCACATGCTCTATACAGTGGTGTGCATAAATTTAATGCACCCCTATATTTCAACAAATCGTTACAAAGAATACACATTTGAGGCATTTATTCTGTGTCAGATTAATGTACGTGTAAACTAACATACACATCACAAAGGACAGCGCATATGATGTCGCATGCAGCCTGCTACAATAACATGTGTCATATTTCGGATGAGCAAAATGATAACACACCCTCGGATACGTTTACGGATATTGATGGTGGTAGTATGTACATTATAGAATTAATGTACATTATACACATCAAGGGGTCGAGAATGGCACCTTGTGGACAGCCCGATGTGGCTCGAGCGACCTCTCAGTAGCTGTTATTACTCACACTCGGAAAGTTCGCTCTCGGAGAAAGTCATCAATCCATTTTACCAAAAGGTTTCCGACGCCGAAATGTGGGAGCATCTGGAGAAGCTTGCTGTGGAAGTCTATATATATATATGAGTTTCGTGGAAGCGGTCCTTATCCACATGGCCAACACGGGTAAAGGACTATATTCAAAATGATTAAAGTGGTTAGATGACCTTGGACTAGGAAATGCTCTGAGCACCTACTCGTGATAAATATACGCTCCCATATATATTAGGCGGACCCAAAAATAATGAGACACATATGCATTTCAATATCGGCTAAACTGAGTTAAAGCAAAGATTTTTTAGTATGACTTAGAGGTATGCATCTCGTTTATTTATACACTGGTCCCAGAGTTCTGGCAGCCTTCTGACGGCTAGGAATGCACCATTTCTATTCCCATTTATAACTTCGTTATTTAGGGCCCCTTGGAGCAAATCGATGTTTGCATACCTTTGGCCCATACCATAGTGGCATACGATAGTAATACCTAAAGGTTAGGAGCTGAGGCCTGTCAGACAGGGGACCAGCTGAGGGCCAGCTCGAATGGACAATTATTATACCTTTGGCCACCTATAGCCCTCTTTAACTGACGGAAGCAACCATAGTCACACGGGCTCAATCTTGTTGACCTTAAGCCATAACGTACTTTCATTGCTACGATGTGTCCTAGCATAGTCACCGAGCAGCCACACTCGGTGCTTCCGATTGCCATGCCAATTATTCAAGAGTCTACTCAAGAAGTCGAAATATCGAGCCGAGTCCATTTTTTCTTTTGGGCCCAAAATCTCGTAGTAGCAAAGTTACTTTGAAATCCATGTCAAGTGCCACCATTAGTTTAGGCTCGAGTCTATTTGGTACTGCTACCGCCATTGCCTGTTCACCTGGTCGTAGCCACTGTTTCACTTGATCTTTTTCCGGTCCCCTGGACAGGCTGACCCATGTCTCGTCCACTGCAACGCTATGCTCTAAGTGACTCCTTTGCTGCCTATATATCTTCAGATTGTCTCGCAAAGACTCATCACGCATTTTCGGTTGGTCCGGAGCGAGTTAATGAGAGACCCATTTTGCACTTTTTTTCTGCATCCCCAAATTATTTTTAATAATTCGACGACATGTTTCACGAGTCACGACAATTTTAGCCGACAAAGTCGTCAATGACCAAACCTAAACTGCGCACACCAACGGCACCTATCGTCGACTGGGGGCATTATGGCAGTGCACATTAACCAACCTTCGATGGATTTCAGCTGGACATTTCTTCTCTTGAAACATAGACCTGACACTTTTCTTCTGGGAATGCAAGTCTGAGTTTCACTACCCTCCAAATTTGAATTCAAACCGGCCAAGAATAAGAACTCGGCGCAAGACGATATGAGTCTCATTATTTCTTGGGTCAGCCTAATAATATAATAGCAAATATGCATATATATATATATATATCTATGCCATAGTAACAATAAATGACGTTATCATCGGTTGTAGACATCATTGTTGCTGTGGTTGTTGTTATCGTTGTCGTCACAAGCGTTGATGTGGTTATCTTCACTTTAAAGTCGCGCTTGAGCGGGCACTTTGAACAGTTTGGCCCCCACCTCGTACGTCCTCCGACGCTCTCGTCCACGCACTCCCACCCTACCTAACCACCCCGAATCACTCTTTATCACCGGCTATCTTTGGGTCACATCACTAGTGTTTCTCGAGTTCATAGGGTGAAGCCTCGGCCTTTGTGGCTCTGTGTAGAGCAATGGACGGCAACGAACGGCAGGCGTGGCTCTGGCCGGGGAAACCCACTCGGTTTGTGAGTTGTCCGTACGCCCACACTACGCCGTACTCCTGCAACGTACCTCCTGTGCGCTCGGCTCGACCGGGCCGAGGGTCGAAGGAGAGCTATTTCGATGGGAAAATGGAGCGAGAGTAGAAGGAGAGAGAAAGCTCACGACGGGGACTATAGAGAGGATATTGGCGGCCATTGAGAAAGGAACGGCTATTCAGTGGGCCAACGGCTATGTTGTTATCTCTGAGCAGCTCTCCGAATCTCGGCCCAGTGGCCCGGGTGGGACGATCTTCATAACGACGACTTGCCGTCAAGTTCCTGTAAGGAGCAACGGCCTCCTACCATCTAACGCTGCACGCGGTGAGATTGCTTACTAGAGACACCGCGATTTCTGTCATCGACGATAGTTCTCGTATATATATATATATATATATATATAGCATACTGGTTTGGTGCTGTCCTGATCTATAGAGCCGGGGCGGGCCGTCTTTTCTAGATATACTCAACGCAGCGAGGAACGAGTGGTGGACGACTGGAATGAATGGCCTGGAAGAGACTGGTAGTGACGATGTTGAAGGAGGACGACGAGACGAGAATGAGGAGACGACGCTTGCAAGACGACGCTGTCGCCAACAAACGAGTTATCTGTGTACATAACAAGTTTCCTTCGACGCCTCTGATGAAAGGCAAGTATTCGTGTGTGTAAAACGTGATAACGCCCGTGATGCAGATATTTTCTGAATATCGTCATTATGTACTGGCGTGGCGAATTGTGGAACGACGTGATTCATTACGCTATATCGCTTTCCGTATTTGTTAATACGTCAAGTAATAGGAGGGGCAATTGATTAATAATTGATAAATGAATTAACTATGATACTTGATGAGTAATTTGAATGCATTGAATGGCACAATGCGGACAAATCTAAGAGGACACTCAAGCCAGAAAGATCATCATTACACATCTGCAATCAACTTGATTAAGAGGATACTGACCTGATATATGATACCTGCCTGTGGCTGGGTAGGTGTGCTGAACCCAGGACATTCCAGCTAGCGCAAAACCACGTGGTCTTCTTCCTTGGTGGTGTTGAGATCATCAAAGCTGAGGCCGCCGTTGTGCTACTTTAATGTTTTGCGGATATCTGTTGGAGATGCCTCCATCCCTTTCCAGAAGATAAACCGATTCCCGAGCATCATGTGTAAGCTAACCGCGGTTTCTGAATGACGTCAGCGCGAACTCCAACGTGTCAATATATACAGGGCTCTGTTCATGTCACCTTAATTATAATTTTTTAACGACATCATCAGGCAAAGGCTTCGGAGTATATACATACTATTCTGAAAAATTTGACTCGCAGTGTATATGAATGGCTCAGATCCAACTACGACGTGGACAGGACGGAGCGCCGTTGTATCGACTTTATTTTCCCGTGTTCAGAACACAGATAGGTGTTTGGAGATATCGTCCTACCTATCAATCCAAATCTATCTAAACCTGACAAAGCAAAGGAACAAACGTGGAATCAATCATTCAGTCGACCAAAACCTTTTTAGCGATGTTCGAAAGTCCACCTGTAATAAATCCGCATGAAATACAGATTTTTCTAAATCGGAAGCTCCAGCGTGTTTACGAAGCGGTACCTTGTGGAGCTTTGGCTCGGCCACACGACATCAAGGCCAAACCAGTTTGCACTATAGACCGTGTCTCAAAGGGGACGAAATGCAAAATGGGCACAATGCAAATCATTCAGCCTGAGGCAGGGACCGCTGAGCAGTTAAGTTGCTATACAAGTATGGTCCTCATATCGCCAAGGCCAAATCGAGCCAAAGAGAGAGAGAGAGTAGGGGAAGGCCGGACGCTATCAGCCACGCAACTGGCCACCTCGTCACTATTCACAACTGCGTTCTATTTATATTCCTATCAGACATAAGTCTACGTCAGCCTCGGTATCCCTATGCTGCCCAGCGTGTGCACTCTTTCTTTGGTAGCCCTCCTCATTATTCGAGATATATATACAAACGAGCATATATATATATATATATATCAGCCGCCAGGCAAATATTCTGTCTCACAATAGGCGTACCGCAGGCGGGTAAATAGCTTCTACGAAGGGCACAAACACCCTGTCCATCTCAAGCTAGAGTTGATTTTGACGTCAGAAATCTAAGTGGCTGAATAGTATCAACACACGGTCGAGCCTTGCAGAATCCGTCAGTGCTGCTGATGCTGAATAGAAATGCTATCGATATTGGAGGTATTGTAACTGACCGAAATGATAAATGATGACTGAATATTGAGAGACGCAGCGCTTGAAAAATGTGAACAACTGTTCGCTTTCACGTTCAACAATGCAATTTTCGTATTTGACTGGTACATGGGACATACCCGGGTAGATATGACAAGAGATAAAAGGGCTTAAACGAAATGGGCAAAACGCTAAGTTAGTCTCTCAGTTGTTGCATTCGAAGCGAAAAATCGAAATCATCACGGCTCGTTATCAGTGGCCCAATGTTCTTTGAAGTCTCCCAGAAAGAAGACGTTAGAATCTGTAGGACTCGGCGAGCAACAGGATAATAATCTAAAGCAGCCCGTAACAAGTGTAGCAGCAGCCACCCTCAATTGGAGTACGTCGAGCCCTCAAAGTATTATTAATAAATTAGAAATTTCGTAAGTATTGTAGGTATTATTACATTCAAATCATAAATGGCCAAGAATTCCTTTCGGTCGTAGGCGCGTACCTGTCGAATCGGGCCTCGTGCAGCCTGAGACCACTTGTTGTCTACTATCACTGCAGACAAAGGCATGAAATCAGTGTAAATCCTATTGAAACACTTTCTAGGACACCAACCAGCGGATTTGCACAGTTAGCTATGAAAGCCGCACGCAAATCGCTTCGAGTCTGCTATGAGCAGCTTCGACTGATGTGCTATCTGCGTGGATCATGCCTAGATACTAAGTCGCGGGCTTCCCAGACCTATGTAGTCTTCCGTTGGATACCCCCAAATCTAACGGTGCAGCTATGTGCCATTCCATGTATAACGATAAGGAGAGACCCGGCCAATATCGTCCCTACTTGTCCATGTCCCTGGTCCATGTGCGAAAGCCTGTTACTGGCCTGATTTAACCTGAACGGGTTGTCATCGTAATAACAAATAGAACGAAGATATAATTTACTCACGCATGCATACTGTGCTTGGCACTCACTGCATGAATATGCCTATACACTCGAGCTTGCGTTCATCCATCGAATGGGTACGCAGTGGCCAGCGGCTGTTGTTGTTTCGTTGACGCCCCCTCAGTGCACCCATCGATTAACAGAGCACGCGTCCTCGCACACGGATCAGATACTATGTTGGTGGCCATTTGTGCCCAACTACGAAATCGTCGGCAGGAGACTACATATATGCTTGGGCGGTAGCCGAGATTATAAATGGCCATCTGAGCACTTTAGGCTTTGCTGCATCGTCGGCCCCTCCTCCGCTACATCTACTGTTCTAATCATTCTCGCTTGTTGTCGTGAGAAAATGCGAAGATGTTAAGGTTGAACAGGTTGGTGGGAGAGCTTCGTTTTGTTGAGCTTCGCCCAGACCATGCTTTGGCTGCGTCGTCCGTTGTTGCTTTTGGTTACATCTTTCACTTTCTATCCTCCACTCGGCCTCTCTCATATAGGTAGGCCTTCAGAAAAAAAAAGGTTGCCACGTAGCTGTTCAGTTCGCGGTAGGTCATTTATAACCTTCAGTCGGCCAGTCATCATTACCCAGTGGTCTCTCCTCTCCCCGATTTCAATGCTGCTGGTACTGAGGCAGGTACCAAGGCTATGGCGGCAACGATGGGCTTCGTGGAGTATTTTTGTGATGAAGGGATCTGTCCTGCAAAGCTGCCCAACATGCCCAAGAGTGGTAGCAGCCGCCGCCGCCGCCGCCTAACAAATGGATGTAGTGCACGAAAGCACCGTGTGACATACGGCAAGCAAGTAAGGCTAAATACAAGAAATGAACAGCAGGGGATGGATGGACGCTGTGGTGGGGTTAAGTTCCTGTTTAGCTAAATACACACGAAGTAGTTAGAGACGTTTATGCATGCCAGCCATCGTGGTTATGTGCGGGTTCGTGGATCGCTGAGATTTATTTAAATCATGTGGTCATTACGAAGAACGCCGCAAGGAAAGTACATGCTTGTAACTGCCTCGGGCACGATCTCGCCTCTATTCTAAGTTTATTTTTGATAATCATATTTACTTGTATGTTCCGGGAAGATGTTAGTTACGATCAGCTGTTGAGTTGGGTAAAGTTAATCAACGAATCAACAATAGCGCGGTGGTAAATTTGGAGCAAGCATATTTATATACGAGTCACAATTTCGATCAAGATGTTTGGGGACAGACGTCATTCTACAATAGACAGTGTGTAGACTGATGTGTAAAATATATCTCTGGCATAAGTATCAAGTCGGTCAGGCGCGTGCAAATCCAGCATTATGTGACACAACCAAACACAGACGAGCACTGTCCATCGAATACTTCCTTATCTATGTTCGGCCTTAGTTCTGCTGTGGTTGTTGTAAGATTACATTTACTGAGATTTACCTCAAACTCGATTGTACACATCTGATCTGATGGGCAGGCCCACAGACAGCGATCGGAGCCAACAACAGCGACGGCAATCTTGGACAACATCAAAACAGGGGAACCGATATCTCAACGTCCAGTTTTTTCTAAGATGGGTGGAGTCTGATATTCAGCCACTGTCTCAGAGAATAACAACGGAGCGTGGGTCGATAACGAAAGAATAATTGAATAACTGAACAGGGCACTGACCTAACGATTATAGATGAACAATTCAATTCGTGAACGATTCATAACGTCGTTTATTACTGCTTGCATTCAACATAAATCTCTGTTAAATAATAATATGTCAGCACCATCAAATTGTGTACGGCACGCTGTTGCCCTAAGTAATACTTACGATACAATTAACCAAAGCAAATGACGTATGTCAAACGTGCGATATCCACAACCACACTCATAAGTAACTCCGTTGTTCCTTTGTATTTCAATGTTGAATCTATCGGTCACCACTTCAGTGGTTGGGACGAAGATAAGAGATGCATGTATCAGCGTGTTCGCCGACACAATTAACACACGACACAATTTCACGCTGGGATAATCAGATGCGAGCCCAAGTGGAACAGGCACAGAAAGACGACGTGCTTAACTATTATAGATAATAAAGTACAATTTTTATTTATATTTTACTCAGGCATCCAGTCAGTTTTTCAAGCTTGAACTCCGCGTGTGTGTTTAGCCAAAATGCAGAGCTGCATGAAACGAACAAACCTTCTGATTGAGAGAGGGATCGAGGGAGGCAGCGTTAACTGCAACGAGCAGTAGAGCAGTTTATTGACTAACGGAGTCGATTGGCTAATAAGGTTGTTCATGAGTGAGAACGCCTCCAGCGCTGATCAGCGTCTAGCGCGAAGCTGCTTCGGTGGCGACCGATGGACGAGGCGGGCGACAACGAACCCAGCTCTAACTATGGACCGCAGCGGATTCGAGTGAGTCTGCTGTGGACGGAACAACCAGCGATGGTGCGGATCGATTATAACCAAAGACTGGACTACTCGAAGGAGCCTTCACGTTCAACGGCGAGACAGTGGGGCCGTGTAGCGGACGCCGAACACTGCACGCTATCATTGTGAATATTAAAATTTCGCGCCATTGCGTAGCTGTCCACGCCGATAGGAGGCTAATATGGCAGTGGTTTGGCTAGATTGCCTGCTCAAGAAAGACCGTTATCCAGTTGCTGCTATATGCTACACGTCACTTGAACGCGCAAAAGCTCAGGTCGGTATTTGCAGCTAGCCGAGCCAGTGCGAGTACACCGTGTATGCTAAGCGATGAACACCAACACGCGTATAGTTTGAAAGTTTCCACAAGACGTTAACTGGCAAACCCATTTCCGTGTATGGAGACACAGGGAGATAGAGAAAAAGGTGGCCAGGCGATGTCTGCGCGCAGCCTGCGATGGGCAGGCTTAATTATCCACTTGAGTTGCTCGCAGAGCTCCGTCCACACTAAGTACGATACATGAAAACGCCTTAGAGATTCTAAGTGCCGCTGGAAGCCTCCCTTAACACAGCATAGACCACGGACCGTAGAGCACTAACGCCGATCACCACGTACGCTAAACAGCTGTGAATCTTCCGGCTGTTTTTGTCGGAAGAGGATTAACAAAATGATCAGCACTTTTTTTTTCTTGATGGCTGCATTATTGGGCGAGCATCTTGCGTAGACTTTGGTCAAGTATAAAAATCATAAAAATACTAACTTCATGATTAGTAACCTGCACATGATGGGTAAGCTTAGTCGAGGTAAAGTAATGTGTACGGCATCCTGCATATGACTACGGCCGATGAAATACGTCCAAATAGACAGCAAAAAGGTAACAAATGGAAAAGATTCAGCCGGCTTCGTCCTTTTAAGAGCAACTACTATGCGATGACATTACTCGGAATGCAGATACATACAATCTCATATATATATATATATATATAAATAAATGCTTAACCTACTCCTTCTCTGCATGGAAATTAGTAATTTGCAACATCTAATAATAAATACTACGTTGCACCCTATAGGCGGCTAACCGCGTTCAACGTTCACCGTTGACTCGTTCACTCTGCTCTCGTACTGTGTAGCAGATAACACAGATAACTGTGTAACCGATAATTACATCGTGTAATACCCGTCATGTTCTTGCATTGGCGATCATTGACAAATGATCATAGCACATATGCTTTATTTAGATCCAATGCCAATCCACTAAATACCGCTCAATCTGATACATCAGCAGAAGCAGCAGCGGAACTAAACTTAAATCAATATCAGCCGGTTACCAGGGCTTTCGAACAGCGGACCCGATACATATAAACATAGAGCCGCAAAGGCCCACGAGACCCAGGACGTCATGCAGCCGAGCGAGATCTTAACGAGGCCCGGGAAGGTCATCTGCGGGTTGGTTGGCCAGACAGCCCGCTTCCTTACAACCAATTCTTGCTCCGGGCGACAGCGTTTATCTTCACGCCGTGCTGCATCCGCTGCTTCGGCGCGGCCTTTTCGACGGCACGCAGTGATGCAAGCGACTGCAGAGGCGGCATCTGCGGTTCCTTACCGAGCACCCTCCGGGCTCTGTGTATCCTACAACGTAACACATCTTTGGGCCAGCTAAGAACGTCTTCAGCCATGCATGAAGAGTCAGAGCCGTCTCTACTTAATCATCCCACTGGTGCAAACGTGCGACCCGCACAAGATATATATATATATATATATATGTATCTCTATGAATGCCTTGATTATGTGATTCCGTTTGGGCGCTCGCATAACACTCACCATTGTAATGAGGCCGAAAAAAAGGTCGGAGGTGGACAAGCAGATGGGCATTGGTCCAATCAACAATTTGATCTCGATCGTTTCATTGGGGTCGTTGGACGGCGACTCGAATCGGATAGGGCAAAACGCAGGTGGACCGGAATAACGTCAACGTGATTTAATTTTCATACACAGCTCTATATTTGTGTAACAGTCTTTGTGTAACGTATACGGACGTTCAAGGCATCTACAGAAAACGACGTGTATCAGCCAGAACATATGGCTATCCGTATTGTCATGTAAACACTATTTCTAGCCATTGCAGCGTAAATAACAAAACGATGCATAAATAATTCTCGTATTCAACGCATGCCAACTGAATAGCCGCAAACAGAACGCAAACGAACATATTTCATTCCTGACGCGAGGTCTCGTCAACCCAACGAAGTGCAGCTTCTCGGTCTTTAGAATCTCGTTGAGTGTTGTCGTCCCGTACAAAGCACGATCGATCAGTGTAGATCGTATCGAATGTGTATCTACATGTGTATCATAGGCCTACTCATTTGCTCAGGACGACCTTTAACATCAGGCAGATAAGCATCGTCCACCCGGCCCTCTAGCGCGTTAATGCTTTGCTCCGTTTCGACGTTGCCTTCAGAATGATTATCATCGCACACCGAGGGCGAGCGCAGCGGACGGAGAATACAATAGCGAAACTGAGTCGAATAAAAAAAACCGGCTGCTAGCTCTGTTCTTGGCCTTACTACGGCGACGACGGCTACTACCGCTGCCGTTAGTACTGCTACTACCATTAGACCGCATAACACCGCGATAGTATTAGAGTAAACCTCGTGGCACGAAACAAAACAGAAGCAGAATGCCTACGCTCATTTACTGATCATAGTGAATGAAAAAAAAAGACCGTGCGCACTGCGATGTCGTCGTAGTCTGTGGTCTCCGTCGCTACTGTGGTCTTCAGGAAACACGACGTTCATCGGAGCATAGCCCTCGAGGAGCGCACGACCAGCCAGCGAACCGGATACGATCTATCTGGTGGTACATCGCACATATATATATATACTCTGGCGTAACGTCGCTGTGCACACCACCGTAACACGAAATGCCGAATGGTCATCTTTCAGTAAACGTGTACGGGCTCGAGCAAAGTCACCTGAATCCTAACGGCCCGAAGACGCGATCCGAGCGTCACATACGGATCACCCTGCTCTGCGCGCCTCGCCACAAGCTGCTAGCTGGTGAAGTATAGTGCGCGCCATGAACCACGAGTGGATCGTCTCGGACCTCGCCGACGGAAGTGCGTTGACAGAGACGTTGAGAGATGACGCTGGCAGTGAGAGGTGCTGCCTCTCTCACATCCAGGTGTGGTTTGATCGCTGAGGTGTGTTGAGCCCTGCTGAAACAGGAAATACACACATAGATCATATGCACCTACTCTTAACGCTGTTGCTGTGCATCCGTACGGGGTAGACGGGGTAGATGGCAGCAACGTTTGAAAGCCGGTTTTCCCACTGGCGCTGATCAGATGTATTCCATACATTCTATGACGAATGGCCCAAATTCTGATATAAAGGCAGTATGCAAGAGCATGCTAGTATGAAAAGATACATGCGAGCATCTGGTGGCTGCGTACTTCAAACGCTCCTCGAACTCGCTGATTACCTTTCTTACGACATGTGGAAGTTAAAGGTGAAGGTTTTACTGGTTTATTGAAGGAATTGCAGTTTTTTTTCAATGCTTAAGTTATGTTGCGTATCCCTTTTCTGGACTTGAATCAGTGACCGCCGACTTCTTACAGTTAAAGACTTAGCCTTTTAGAGCCACTGCGCCAACAAGTATGAGAGTGTCGAGAATATTCACAATCAGTTATACTGAAGCAATTCCCATATATAATAGTTATGTTTGCATAAATGTCGCCGTATTAGCGCAACCCTTTTTTTTTTGTTTAAAGCTGCACATAAATTCCTATCAGAATACAATCGTTAGGTTGGCAACGTCACATTGTATGTATACTATGGATTGCGGTTCGTTGTGGAAATAATTTTTCCAAGCACCAACGTACGAGCATGTTCATGTCAGTCAACTCGGCAAAACGTATCTGCCGGTTGCCGCCTGTCTCCCTGATTTCTACATTATATACCCCTCTATCAATACTAAATGAGTCGGAGGCACATTATTCAATGTGGCTTTGAATACAAAATAACGAGAGAGAGAGAGATAGGACGAATATACAGTTATGCATTAAAATATTCCTATATACGTCGAGTGTCATTATTATAATATTTGTATTATATGAGAGCGAGACGTAGAGAGAGAAAGAGAGACGTGGTGGGCGTCGTCCGCCCAACAAAAGTAGCAAACTCTGTCGAGTCTATTTTATACAGAACGAAGAAAATCGTTCTTAGTAGCTAGCGTAGTCAAGGAGAAAGCTGTTGTCTCTGATCCAATACAGTTCGTTGGTCTGATCGGTCGTGAGAAAAGACGTGTGATCTGTCGGGCTATTCGTTGGCCGACCTGCCACCTTCGTTGATGACCTCACAGGTGAGAGAGGTCCCGCTGATCGCTCGATAGATAATGACCTCTCTGGTTAGGCCACAGGGTGAGGAAGAGGTGAAAAGCTTGACGGATCGAGCAAAGGCGAAAGGATACGCCCCATTAGACCATAGGAACGATTTCGCGCCCATTATCGTAATGAAAAAGTGTGCACTCAACGAATAGTTTAAAGGCGATTGAGCAAACGAAACGCCTCAGAACCGAACGAGGGATTAGAGGCAAGAGTTGAGAGCACCTCATTTGGATATAGCTACTGCTGACCTTAATGCTTAACACTGCCACAAATCGCGCTGTGGGACTCCACGGAGCCATACCATGGGCAACGCCTTTGAATAACATTCATAGATGTTGCGCTGTGTTACGTTGTGTATAATATTCGATTGGTCAGATCAATAAAAATGTACAAGCTGGGAGTGTGTTTCGTTTGCTCAACCTAGGCTAGCCATTCAGACCTCGAGAACCGAGAAGGGGCGTTTTCTTCAACGAAGGAGACCAGGTCTTTTGATTCTGCCCGGGTTGGAGGCTGATCGTCAATGTATATCTTGAATCAGTTAGCGCCCACTCTGTGCTAGACTTCATTGCGGTGACCTTTGGCGCTGCTTATCACACGGTCGACTAGAACTACTGTTTTCTAAGAAAGCTGCATGCGATGGTGCTTTTCGTTTGAAGTTGACGACTCGAACCTAATCTTCAATCTACCTGAATGTAGGCAATTGTGCTCTGTGAGCGAGTTTTTGTAATTCCTTAAAAATCGCTAATGAAGGGACTTCTAATGAAGAAAGATCTAGAGAACGCAGAGAATTATGCTTTCATAGTTAGTAGATACATCTTTCTTATTTCGGGGTAGCCGACAATTAAATTTCTCCATTTATTCAAGAGACGGCTTCAAAGGGACTCAGCAGCTGAATGTAGCATAGGTGTTGTTTACCTCCTCAATTTAACCATCCCTTGTTATTATTATCACAATAAACTTTTTTGTGTAACTCCCTTCCTATGTTTGAGAAATCTGGCCAATTCGATACAGCCGAGAATCCCCCGCAAGAAGAGCTTAGATGTTTGGCTGACATTAATTTGGTATACCCAAGCAATGGATTCATCTGACGGAGACTGGATTCCTCAGATTTACAGAGCCCGTAAGTCTGCACTGTGTATAGGTAGTCTTTAATTAATTCAAAGACTACTGTGTGTTTGACCTGATTAACTCTATTGTCATTGTTAACTTTCGTTATGAGTGAACCAGCTTTTGCTCAGTGGCCAAGGGGGCTGGAAATGTCTGCAAGTAAAAATATTCCTGAGGCGACAAATTTGGTCTCTATCTTCCTGTTGGCACTTCCATACATAGCGCTGTACACTTTGGTCTTAACGACTATCCCCGCGATGTATTATATAATAAGAGTGGACATTGTTGGCCGGCTGATATGTGCTCGCGCCCCGGCAAAGACTCATTGTGACTAGCATGATTATCTCTTGTTCCTCATGCAGAGTGATATTCGATGAGTATATTATTCCGTTATGGTGGTGAAATATATTATTATCTGGTGGCATCAGTTCAGGCCGCGCGCGTTTTGCTCTGTTGATTTTCAACAGATTTGCCGGGCGAGGGTTGTAACTACAGGATTAATTGGGTGATCAGCGTTTTCAGAGGCAGAACTGTTCTTCCCGCATTGTACTGTGGTAAGATCAATTAAATTGTCCGGCACGTAATGAATTTTTCAAAACGTTTATAAACCCCTCGGAAGAGGTCAACCTTGAAGGTGAACCAACAAAATGATGACGGCATATTCAGACAAATTTCGAAAAGTGGCGGTACCCGTTGGGCCTGTAAAGACTACAGCCAAGACATAATCGAAAATTTGATGATAAGTTATAACAATAAGCCTTTGAGTGGTCTTAGGAGAACTCAGGCGGCTATACTGCAAAATTCAAAACCGTGCGATGCTGTGCTGGGGAAGTTCGACTAATGCAACAATCTCCGGCAACACCATCATAACTCGGAACATCGCAAAGACTCAGATCATAAATCTGAAAGGCAGTATCGACGTAGCCATGTCCCCGGTTTACTTTAAAGACGGTTCAATCCTCAAAGCAATATTCGCCGTCCTTGGATGGATGGATGACTGAGAATTTAACGGTTATTCCAACCGGTCATCGGTCCATTTAGTTTATCCAGCAAGAACGGTCCATTCAGTTTATCCAGCAAGAACGGTCCATTTGGTTTGTTCGATACTTGGCAGCAAACGTGAAGGATCTTAGTTTAAGCGTAATTTATACACTGAAACTAGAAAGTTGCAATAATTGGGAGAAGAAATACTACGTTTGAATGGCACTTGCCACTTTGCCAGAATGGGCAAAGTCAATCTACCAAGCTGACGCTCAGCCAACCTTTTACGTACACCAGTGGAGGACTCTTGAACTTAAACATCACATGAGGTTTACTGAGGTCCAACATCGTACGATGGATTATGATTCAATGTCTTCAGTGGTCCTAGAAAATATTGTTTCAATAAACAAAATGTTCATAATAAACATAAATGATAGCGATCAAGCGTCGAACCCAGTGGCGTGGTGCATTTGTGTGTCCCTTGCTATCGAAGGAGACATGTAGGTGCGCGGGTTCGATGCCCACCGTCGCAAATTTGCGTTTAGAGGGGTCCGTTTTATAAAGCACGGCCGAAAGCAGTACCGTGGACGTTAAATGTTGGCTAAATAGAGTCAGCTTGGAAAATCTATTATTAGGTGATAGCGATACACACTTTCCCTAGAGATCGAACTAATGCCAAGCGTGCCAAATCTATGTAAGAGATACGCTCTCAGCAGAGAAGTGTTTTTTTTAGCTGGTGGAAGCGTTTTGTCATCCACGTCAATCATGCACTGGACCAGCCCACTTTTATGAAGATTGAAATTTCTCTGGTGGTATCCGTGCGTTTGAAGAAAATTTCCTCCTCTAATTAAAGGAGATGTGATGATCAATGATACCGAGATCTTAACCGCTGCAGAAGATCGCAGATACATGATATCGTTGACTTTTGCATAGTTTTTAGAATACAAAGAAAAAACTCAGTCGTGCCTCAATGCTTTATCAGGATATTCTTCTCTTACTTTCGGTGCTCGGGAAATTCACTCACTCACTTTTGTGAATACGTTTGTATTATTGTTGATGCCGTCGCTGGTTATTTTTGCTATTGTTGTAGAATCGTTAAATATCATCAATGTGGCCACATCTATCTATTGTATATCCTTGACGTATCTTTGTGTTTGTGTAAGTTGGCTGCAGGCAGGAATTAATAAGCTGATAAATTCTCTTGATAAGCGACAGATGTTCTAGGGTTAACTTTATGGTATTATTATCCCCGTTAAGCCGCTGTATGTTTAATCATTCTCTCCATAGGCAAAGATGCTTCTGGTTGTAATTTCATTTCCGCTGCTTCCCATATAGTTTTTTCAGCTTGACCACCATCTGTCTCTGGGCCAAAGTGGTACACTTCTGTGCATGCTAAGCACAGAAGTGTGCCACTTTAGCCCAGAAACAAGCAAGCTCATCACCCATCTTTTGGTTTGAAAGTTGTCCGCTTAAAAATAGAAGCATTAATATAAACATTTTCCTGGTAGCGGATAATCTGTAGTTTAGTTAACTCGCCATTTTACCTTACAAGTTACACTTGCATCATACGCCTGCCTTGGCAAAACATCATATAAAGGTAAAGGTTTATTGAAGGAGCTGCAATTTTACAATGCTTAAGCTCTCTTATATGTCACACGGCAGGGCTCGAACCTGCGGCCTCTGGCTTCCGATAGCCAGCGACTTAGCCGTCCAAGCCACTGGGCTGACAAATCACTTTTTCAGGCTGACTCTCAGCCAACATTAAACGTTCACAGAACATTGCTTGTAAATTGCTTCGTAAGACGGACCCATTTAACTGCAAATGTGCAACATGTTTAATTAGTGTTCATGTAAGGAATAAGCTCACATCTACCACGGGGCGCAGCTTCAAATGTTCGCGGCTCTATCTTCAGCCATCTGGTGGTTTGGTCCTTTCCCTTCGATGTTGTCCTCTGTGATTCCCTTTCTTTTCATCTGCTCCGATCTGCTCCGCTCTTTCGCCGTTCGACGACCCTTTCCCGAACGGGGGCGCACTCCCGTTGGCCCTCTCCGCGGCGGGTCGGCGCTCCGATGGCGGTTCGCGCACTGTCAGTAGAAGGTACGAGTCGTCAGTCGGTTTTCGTTCGACGAACGCAAGGCTCGTTCGTGTCACCCGCTCTGTGATTTTGCTGAGCAAAGATCGCGCGGACAGAGATATACGCCACGCAAGCGTATCTAGATTGATCAGCGATCTTGCGGTAGCGGGCTGCCACTACCACTACGTGCTACGGCAAGAGCAAATGGAAATCTGGCAACGGGGCCGCGAATCTCATACGCGAAACCTGCTCAACCCCCGATGATGTAACGGGGACCAAGTGTACTAGGAAGAGCTTTATCGTGAAACCCACCGTTCTTTGATGCTCTCAGCAGCTGGCTGGATTCTGTTCGTGTGCAACTTCAGCGCTCTACTCGTGAAATGATAGAGATTGTATGTGGTGAAAGTAACGTTGATCATCGCTGACATCTCATTTGGGATTGCTTGCATTCGATGGCGTTTTCTGAGGTTTATGCAGCTACGATTGCATGAACTCGACTAAATTCGAATAATAATGATAATAATAATTGAAACAACACAATTTGCAAAGCAATCATATTGACAAATTCTTTACATCCGTTGCCACCTTACACCTACTATCCTGACTAGAGGATATCAAGGATACAGCAGGACACTAAGCTGTTCGAACTGTTCCCACTTTCGTATTTGCGTCGTCGCCGTCGTTATGTGTCAAGGATAATACATGGATGACATGGAAGCATGTACCTAAATGTTACTCAGTGACTAACGTGGACTAAAACGCAACCAAAAACTCTGGATAGATCGTTCTAACAGGAATATATTCGTAGAGACGCTTCAGCTTGTGCTATCCGACCACTGGTGGTGCACGGTGCCGAGTACGCGCGTGCTTAGTGGGGTGCGCATCGCACAGTTGCGGTGTGCGTGTGCTTGTTTGTGTGTGGATAGGTGTATAAAGTGGATAATCATGCAACTGTGATCTAGGTACCCGTCGATCAACGACACCAGAGGAAATACTAGCAGGACTACGATCGCCACCGAAATTACAAGCCACGGTTATTTTGAAGGAACATCGCGCACCGGGATTGTTCTGCGGCTTCAGATCAGGTAGGCATCAACAGTTTCGGCAGTGATGGATGGTGCTGCGATCGTTTTCGGAACACAGAGCAATCAGTGAAAGGCGTTTATTGAAAGCGAAATCAACCGATATCACAGAGCAGGTTAAAATAGCGAATGCCCAATGAGTAGTTGATTGTCCGTATTTGACGAACTGTAACTTTAATACAAGCTGATCGGTTCAATTCAAGTTGATGTCACTGTTGCAGTCGTACAATACACAGAACCCCGAGCCATCTTTTATTGGCGTACCGACTATGAGCAAATACATTATGCGCATGCATGTGCTCAACGCCAACCAAGTCGGCAATCATTCTGGATTCTGGTTACCATGAAACCAGGAGCCTCCATTTGCCCACCGGGCTGCCGCCGTATGCCAACACCATCATGATCAGTTACGAAACCTCGAGGTAGTCGGCCAAGCAACCAGACAAATAGGCGTTCGGACCAGACAGGCCCCGTTCATTCCACAAACACGGAATATACGAAAACTCGAGAAAGAAATCAGTAAAAGTGCTACCACGGCAGCAGCGTTTGCTGGTTTTTTTTTGTCGGTGAGATGTTGGTGTTCTCATTGCGTTACGTGCGATTGGTTGTTGGTGCCGTGCGTTTTTACTGCCGTTTGATTCGATGGCGACAAACACAACCTTAACGGGTAACGGACATATTCGCTGATACGGTGGCACAGCTCTGGCCAACGCGCAACAGGAGCAGAGCCGCCATCACCGGCAATAGCATCCAGCATCATCCAATCAATGTGTTGGAAACGATTGACAGTAGCGCTAACAATAAGTACAACAACAACAGGAGCCGCGATGTCTTCCGAGTGTGGAAAGACAAGATACAGTTTGAACGAAAAAGCAAGACAAGAAGGGCGAGCAGAGCAAGCTTTAACGGGAATGGCTTTCCCGGCGTCGTTATGACTCGAACGCGCCATATTCTATTGGCGCAATCTGTAGCGATGTATTTCGGAGCTGCATCATTTATTTGCTTCGGCGGCAGTACTATGCGCACTCTTTTTGTGTTTTCTAATAATAACAACAACAACAAACAACGAGGACGATGACACTCGCGAGCTATAACGATTACCACTGACTACAGTGACAAGAACGACAGCAACAGCTATAGGAACAACAACAGCAGCTGGTGAAGGGTAGAAGATGCTTCACAACAGAGCGCTCGAGTGAGTGGGATGCGCAAAGACGCATTTGAGAAAAAGGAATCATTGGCAGGCAGGCCGGCAGCCAGACTGACATCATGGTTCGTTCTCGGGGCAGGTCGCTTTTTGTGCCGTCTGTGTGAGCAGAGCAGTGCGGTCAATTGGCGCACAGGCGGTGGCGATTGGGGGAGCTGGGGGGGGTCCGCGTGAGCGCGCGATCACAACACAAACCGACAGGCGGGAATAAGGCAAAACCGTTCACTCTCATCCTGTTCGACCAAAGTACCATGGTAGTGTACGAAGTAGTCGAAGTAAAAGTATAACTAGTGATGGTGGTTGTTGTCGTACTGTGATAGTCGAGTGGAAAACGAAGAACACACGCTGTGCAGCGATGCTCGAAATACTAATAACAACAATCGGACAGCGGCGGCAGAGAAGCGGAGTATAGGAACAACAATCGGAGGGAGCTTCAGCGAGGAAAAAAAGTAACAGATGACCCCGACGACGGCAGAAGCAGCTCGTTGAGTGGAGTGGTGTTGATTGAGCGACAGGCAGACTGGCAGAGTAAATGAGTGATGGCAGTGGGCTCAACACGAGACGAGACAACGGAGGTCGGCGGCGGTGGTGGACTCACTCATGGCCGGAGGGAAGCGCAATAAACGCGTTGGGGAAGGGGATATGCATTCGAATGGTGGTGACACGATGGAGGGGTGGAACATGGAGAAGATGCGGACGACGGATGAAGATTAGAAGAACAAAGCGAGAAATACTACTGACGACCCTACTGCGCGAGGTGAACCTGCGAAAGAGAGGGAGAGAGAGAGAGCAGCGCACGGACAGCCCAGACAGAGAAGGACTGTCGGAGGAATTAAATAGAGAGGATGGTGGATGACCCAAACAAAGTTGGTCTTGGGAAAGTGGCCGTCACTTAGCGGACTGCATTGTTCGCTATTCGATTCGAGTCGATTGAATTATATTCGCTTCTATAATAACATAAGCCGGTGTATGAGCTGATGATACGAAACTGTGACCGGTTGCTTTTTAAGCGAACACCTCCGCGAGCTGGTGGCTCATGTGAATCTTGAGTGTGGAGGGGATGCCGTGTGTGGGATTACATACTGGTGAACGATAGGCAAATTTGGCTTGGTCAGCTTGGGAAATGTCAGGCAAGCTATTTCGTTGGTTCTTTTACTAATTCGGTGAATACGAATAGCAACAATTGAAGAGGACGCTTTACCAATTCGTTTCGGATACAAGCGATTTTTGAAACGATGATCATTACTATTCGATTACGTTTGATAGTGAACGTACATCGGGGATCCGCTGTACTTTGCATCAGCTGACCAAGGGCGAGGTTTTCATGGTTTGCATGATTGCCGAAGCTTTTCCCTCAAGAAGATATACATTTGATCTATCATCCACAATGGAGTTTATACGAAAGAACACACGAGATGTGGAACATCATCTAGGAAAGAAAACTTGAGATCATCCTAAATATTGTGTTCTATTCAATTGTTTCTAATCCATTTGCTCGTACATGATAAGCCCGTTGCAGCAGCACGTCGAACAAATAGAGCTGCAGTTCACCTGTGGCATTTATGCAACCTACCAATTGTCTCGATTCCACGCTGAACAGACTGAACTATAGGCAGAAATGCTAAAAATAGCACATCTATGTTGAGTCGATAACGGCGCAGTGCTGCTCAAGTTGACCAAAAACCCATAACTGAACTTGAATACAAGCGTATTATGCGTATTTGTGATGCTCTAGAATGAGATGCTATCTTCCGGGATCGTCCGACGTGCGTCTCGTTCGCCAGACTATGCGTGGTTCCTCCTCTGCAGACGCAAGCACATCTACTAAGACAGAGCCAATTAATCGGACTGAACACAAAGGGCAAAGATGTCGGAAATTAAAATTCATAATCGAAATATTAGTTCAACCTAAGCACACACTCAGTCAAATTTAACGTCAACGGTACCGCTATCCGCTTACCTAGCCGATCCGAAACTATAAGTCGTTAAGCCCGCAAACATGCTGTTTCGTTGGGCAAACAGACAAGGCAGGACGAGAGAGTCATGACAGAAAATTACGACAGCCACACGCGAGCCAGAGCGAATCACCAACAAATCATTTGACTGACATTGGATGCCGCTAATACAGGCTATATGTCACTGATGTGGGTCCAAACAAAGGAATAACGCGATCGATAGACATCGATTCAACCTGCAGTTCGAGCATAGAACAGGTTATGGACGTTGTGTCTGATCGTGTGTGCGCGTAAGCTCAACTGACCAATGAAAACCATTGAATCAGCTGGCCAGTAGAAAAGATACCATGGCATAACGCTGAACAATGAAGATCAGTTTTTTTTAAAAATTATTATGCTAAATTGTAAATTGAGATGTGCTAATGAATAAATCGCTGAGCGAACAACAGGCATAATTAATCTTGTGAAAGTAAGCATAATTAGTCTCCCACGATCTTCAACTAGATCAGGATCATTTTTGTTACCCTGGAGGTGTTGTTACTTAGGAACCACTTCGGTATTGCTTCAAAGCATATGTGTGTGTGTGTGTGTCCTGCGGGAATCGAAATGTAGGATTCCAAGCCGTCGGATCTAACCCCACGCCATACTGCTGGACAGATCACGTAGACCAAGACCATTAGACAGGTTGGCCAAGGTATAGACACCACATTTGTTTGAGACGTCTGAGTTCGCCGACGTATGCTTTGCTTAAAAGTCAGCAATGCGCACCCTTTGTTCGTCGTCGCCAGCGACCACCCCTAGCCACTGCTATAGATAAGGGCAGAAACGTAATACGTTAGCACGCGAGTACGTTTGGGGGGAGAGGTCTGCTACGATATGTCAGCTTCTAGGGCGAAGTACGAAGACAGTTGAAGGACGGCAAACGGCAATTAGTTCATGACACGAACATACGAACACACAGACTCAAGGACCTAGCCATGGAGATGCGAACGACTGCGTTCACCCATCACCTCCGTGTTTCACTATTATACTACAAGTTCTACAGACGCCACCAGCCGACACTAGTGGGACTACTAACGCCTACATGACATGCGCATCGCGCTATCTGATGTTAAGAAGAAAGTTACGTTACTTGCTTGTGTGCTACAGGACCTCGCTTTGTAGAGCGCGCTAACGGGAACAGCAGCAGCAGCTACGGCAGCGCGGCCGAGGCTAGCGACGAGGATGGTGTGATGCCCTCAAGAGATTTGCGACGTCTTCAAAGTTATGCGCGCGGGTCCGTCCACGCTTACGCGACTCAACTATTATAACTCGCGTGTACGAGCTCGCACACAGACGCACCACAATCTTTCTCTCTCTCTCTCTCTCTGTGTCCCTCTCTGGGTCTCTCTGTCGTCCGCCGTCCTGCGAAGCGAGAAGGGTGTCTCGTATGAAGTGGAGTGCTCAATTAGCTTTCGAGGTGTCTGTGTCGTTTGGAGAGACCAAAAACTCTTGAGCAGGAGAAAGCCGAGCGACGCGGGCGATACCGCTGAGTTGGGCCGAGCCACGGCGGAAGATGTTGTGCGTACCTGAAAGAACTGCCCGACAGAGAGAAGATCTGGACGGGGCGAAGTTAAAGAGAGAGCCTCAGAGTAGAAAATGACGCCGACTGCGTCGCAGGAATTCTGAGTGGCAGAAAGGGGAGCCGCTTCAATAAATGTTTACTCAAAAGTTCCTCTCTACTTTGGAGCACGCACACAACCACATCCAGCTCCGTGAGCGTCGAGCAGGACCTTGTCTGCTCCGGTGGCCCTGCAGCGCTGTTTAATGCATCTCGTGTTTAATGCCGCCACACACGAGATTAAATCAAATTAGATGATGATCTGGCTAAGAACAATCATTCGGTGATTCAAATAAAGTCTAATTAATACTGTTTGCAAAAGTAATCAGGCACGGCCTGTACATTGAATGCCTCGAACGACTGATAACCCTCAGGGGTCCACATATGTCTTCAAATCTGAGAATTTTATGAAGGAGTAATGCTCCTTTGACGGCGGTTTACAAAGCATTTTTCCAATAGATCCCAATCTGGAAGAAGCCTGACGGCAGCACACACCGTGATAGCAAATCGGTAGAGCTAACATGTTTTCAAACAGACTATACAGATCTCAATTTTAATCACCGCTGGCATACGATTAATTAATGGTACATGAGATTAAAAGGCACATGGGTAATATAAGACGTTATTGAAAAACTGTCAAATGATACCAAAACTTAAAGGAAACCATTCCTTATTTTACGATAGATCACCGCCGTACTGCACTGTGACATATTCTACAATTAGTCAATCTGGTGCCATGGCGGTAGCCTCTAGACACGCTATCTTAAAAATACCAGAAATATAACAACATCGAACGACCTAGCGAAAATGACCAAGCTTGAAAAAAATTCTATATCGAATGCTTTGAAAGCACGGCGAAGACATCCGACGCTCAGAGAGCATGTACCCTCTATGTGGCAATGCCCGTTGTGGCAGACGTGTTGCGCATTATTTCGGCAGTTAGCTCCGTTGGGTTAGTTCTATTGGTTCCCACAGTGGTGCTATGCCAACTGCCGTTGCTCGATTAAGCCAATGACATTGGCCTGCTGTAGTGCCGATTTTCCCCACCCCCCGCCACTTCAACCCAATGCGCGAACCCGCGACAGCAATTGGTCTTTGGCCTGCAACACTGTTTCTATCCCAGAGCCTCACTGCTTGCGGGGCCTCTTGATGTCACTCTTCGTTTCTTCTGTCGGACGTCCTATCCTGGCGTTAGCAGAGGAAGGCGATCGGGAAGGAAGACAGAGAGAGAGAGAGAGAAACCGGTGAGCAGGGCAAACGGCTCCTGTCTCGTTGTTCCTGCGCTGAGGAGGTTGGTCAGGCTTTACGTTGTACTGGAGCAAGTACAAGCCCTCCCTAGCCCGGATGTTGTTTCATGTTTCCCGATTGGAGCGTCCAGCAGCAGATTCCTTCCTGGCCAGGCAAGTAAGACCAGAAGTGAAGACGACCACGGTAGGCGCCAGCTCGAAGTTTCTGATATCGGCTGGGCCTTGGGGGGTGCCGATGAAGGGAGCGAAGTCAGGGAGCTAGGGAGCAGATGGTAAGGACTGCGAGACCCTTACCACCCAACCCCCCCCTTCCGGACACTGTCAGGCCACGGGTCCGTGCTGGGCCAGCCTGCTGACCAGCGTTGCGGGTGGTAATATCGAATGTCTGTCGTTCTCTGGCCTCTGATCAATTTTGAGCGACCAAACCCGCCTCTTGCGTCGTCGCTCGAAAAAGCAGTTCGGCCCACACACACACACACACATACACACAGTGCCTTGCTGTGGACCGTACTGTTGGCCCGGTCGGGCAGGCCAGATCGGTCGTAGATCGGAGCGGACCCTTAGTTTAGGTTGAGAGAACACCCCACAGCGCACCCCAGTCCGCTTTTCGCCGTCCGCTGTTCGGAGGAAACCTTGAAGGAGCCAACGCCAGCGGACAATGGCCTCCAACCAACAGCTTTTTTTCGGCCACTTGTCACGCCTTGTCGAAGTGGCCGTGCGGGGTTTGGGAACGGGGGATTGCAGAGGATTGGTAAATTGCAAAGTTAAAGTGCTGTGAGAACGGCGAACCGAAACGACGGCTTCGATTGAAACTCGAGTTGGCAATGGACGGCAGTAGAAGTAGTAATAGAGGGAGGCGACCGTTGGCGAATTCGATAGTTCGTGGTTCGTAGCGTCCTGTTACGATAGTTGTGTACGAGATGGATATATATATCTGTGAGACACTATCGGTATCGCTGGTGCGACCACTTCTCGATTTCGCGCACGCAGCAGCTAAGATGTGTCGTAACCGATGTGAATTTGTGTTCGTTAGAGGTCGCGATTCTTAGATGCGTGTACGTGTGCGCGTGTATAGGAGTGCTAGAGTTAATGAGATGTGGAGCAGAAATAGGTTTAAAGAATTAGGGAGGTTATGCAGAGGCCCGAACGATAGCAAGAGAGAGGGCGGACACATTCGTGGACTGGGAGAAATGAGTTTGGATCTTTCGTTCCCGTTAAGAGTGTTTTGAACAGTTCATAGTATTGCATTGTTTACTCAGGTATTTGATTTTTTTTTATTAGTCTTCTGCTCCAACGCTGTTTTGAGGGATTGTTTTACAGAAGAATGCCTTGGCAGTTGCAGGCACATGAAGAAATACGCAGAGAATTCAGTGAAATTTAGCGCGACCTTTTGACAGGCGTCAACATCCTTGTAGGTACACCCTGATGTTGAGTTTCTCATCATGCAAACAGTCGATTCGCGATAATTCAAAATGAGACAATACGTGAGCAACAGCATTTAGCTTATTCTGTTTACCTCTCAGTGCGCTGGCTTAGACGACTAAGCTCTGGCTGTAAAAAGCCGGAGAGCGCAGGTTCGAATCCCGAGACGGGGCACATCGAGAACTCAATGTCTATTGTAAAACCGCACCTTCATTAAATGAAGCAACAAAACCTTTAACATCTTGCCTATGCTTTTTTTTTCACTCGCTCTGCTCAACATGGACATCGTAGGTGCACAGATATTCGATAACAAATAGTCCTCCCATCGCCTCGCTAGTATTTTTTGTCTGACGCAACTCCCTCGTATCGCAGCCTGCAAATAAACAAGAGAACGACAGTGACAAAAGGTTGGTTAGCCCCCGGTTGCCAACCTTCGTCAGATGCGTTTGCCTCTCGCCAACCAGATATCAAGGTATATCGGTAGATAGTGCTATTCTCTAGGACAAGTTACCAGCCCGCCGCGGTAGCCATGACTCGTTTTACTTCGGACGGAAGCCGAAATCGACGTGAACAAGAAGAACGATCAAATGAATTTCGACTAGTCAAGTGGCGAGTCTCGAGCTAGGGCACGTCAACCAGTGAAGCGTATCTAATTTATGCAATTCCGTCGGTGGGACGTAGGTGCACTCATGCAGTGTGCTTTTTTCTTGGACATCTCATTTTGCCGAAAACAAAAACAAGATGCGAGTTTTTGGTGAGCGTTTTTTGTACGCGTTTTTCGAAAATGCCGAAACAACACCTCGCCAGTGACACTGTGCCGTATCGATTCGCGTTTTTTCTTCGCTGACAGGGAAGAAACAGCAAAACTGTTCAAATGAGACTCCTGAAGAACAGACGAACGATTCTCACTCTCATCCAAGTCGTTATCGATCTGAGAACTTAAATTAGATGCAATCAAGCACTGCATGAATGGATACGCAATTGTGTCCGTTAGATCAAACTGCATGTCTATCGTACACGTTTCGCCTATGGGACGTTGGTTACTACTCATACAATTGGGCCCTATTTGCAACCCAAACAAAATCTCTACACCTGTATAATCACCGCTTTGCCGTTTATGGAACGCTTGCTGGGCCCGTTTGCGATCTTATCATTATTATAGAGCAGAATTAAAAGAACGGTACGGTGCAGGGTGCCTGTGGCCACAAACTCTGCTGGGCTCATCTCGCTCGCGACCATGCAAATGTTGTATAATGTAAGCCTATCGAGTGTATCCAGTTTCTGTCTCTATGGAATCAGTCGAAACAGCGTTGGCCCGCTCCGAGCGGGTTCGCCTGTCTGTACGTGCGTGTGTGCGCGTACAGATAGATCGGTTACGGGTTAGAGAGTCTATTTCACTCCACCTAGTCCAGTATAGTTTAGGATAGCCGAAGAAGAATCTACACCGTCTGTGAGAACGATAGATGCGCGGCCGTTTGCTTACAGTGACAGAGTAATTGAAACCAATGGGGGACGCGTGAATATGAAGCAGATATGAGAGCGGGACTGCGCCGCCAGAAATGTCCCTTGGTGATACGGCCTCCTTTCCATGGTTCCTTCGCTGCGCTGCCATTGAATGTCCGTCTGGCGGAGATAAATAACATACGATGATTCCACTACAACTGGTGCTGTTTGCAATACGCGGGCGAAAATTCTAGCTGCCGAGCGCCGCCCGACAGCTGATAGCTCTGGTCCAGCGCTATCCAATGCCCACTGCCGTGGATAATCATCAGTTAAAGTAGCCTCGTTTATCCAGTCGTAGCGAGTGAGAGAGAGAGTCGAGAATCAGATACGTTGGATACATCGAACAAGACATATATATATATATATATATATATATGTAGAATATTTACTCAAAGAGTCAATGCAATTATTGCTTCCCGATAATTAAATGTAGTAGTGTGTATCGATGGCTTAACGAATGACGGGGCGATCATTGTCATAATCGTAACGGCGATGGGATTGCGATTCGGCTCGGCGTTCACAGCAAAACATCGCTAGTCGGCGCAAATGTTCATTACTAACTGATTATAACCGTGCGAACGAGCATCGACCAAGTGATAATATGGATACATCATGAGTCAGGCATCGAATGTCGATCACGATATCCATCGAATCCATGTATATGGCAGAAGAAGATTCCAAACGCTCGTTTATTATTGTCACTATGATTATGAAAATCATCTTTGTTATCAATATGATTGTTATTATTGTTACTATCGAATTACTGTTTATTGTGCTCCGTCCCTGTGAGGCGATCACGATCAGTGACTTCTGGTAACTCTCGAACTAGTTGGTACGGTACACGTACACACCGACAACGTTTGTTATCGTCCATGTGTTGTTCCTGTAATAAGTCGTGTTATTATTTCATTGGCATAGCTATTTCAACACCAATCCCGTTCGAGACGTTTAAAATCGAGAACAACAAAATGGGCAGATCGTATAATTGGCAAGCGGGATATCAAGCGTGAATGAATCTCATTGTCTGCCCACCGAAACAAGGTGTATACACTGACGAAAAACTTGCAGAACAAAATGAAAGCGTGTGCACGCTCGTGTGGTTGAAGGATATTTCTTTCGAATAATCCTAAGGGAGGATTACCTGGCGTGCTGGGGCGCCCCGAGACATTCGCTCGACTGCGCGAGCATTGCCGGAAGATGGGAAGACAACGAAATTATGGAAGTAACACGCAATTACCGACTGGAAGGGGTATCGATGTCCAGTGAAATCGACGCTGCAACCGATCAGACGGAGCAGGTGGCGTCATATGTCTCATTTGGGTGACGAGGATGGTGGTCGTCAAATTGCTTTCTTGGCGTCGCTCTGATTAGCCCCTTTTTTGCGTGCAAAACAAAAACGGACCACTTGGGTAGAATCAGGCAAATACTGAGAAAAAGGCGGAATAAGCGGAGTTTGATAGAGGCGCTAATGAAAAGTGTACGTCATAATACCTAAGAAAGGGAAAGACTGCAGTGGGAACAGAGGTGCTTTGTGCAATTTGCTTGGCTGGCAGGGTTGAAATCCTTTGGATACGTCCAAAATTTGGGAGGACGGAGCGTCAGAGGGGACCCGAGAGTTTCCGCCTCACAGGTATTATATAGCAGCGACAGCAGGGAAATGGGCTTGTTTTTAATAAATCTTGTTGGTTTGGTGGAAATCACGAATCCAAAGGAGGCCCCGTAGTAGTGAGGCTTCGCTATATATCACGAAATGAGGACGGGTAAACTGAAAATCGGAGCCAATTTGATATTTCAATGAGTACACTGATTCCTTGATTGAACAAGGACATAAGTGTGGAAATGACACATAGCAGTGAGAGTGCATAACGTTCGTAGTTGTGTCAAACGCACAAGACCACTCTCTGATTTTGCTCACATTCAAAAGCTGCTTGTCAGAGTTCACCTGCTGTCAGCTTTGAGACATTTCTTTGGTAGCGGCCTATCGGACTCTCGCTCAGATTACTCGGTATACAAGTACCTCAACTCGGTAGTCGATTCATTTCCTCACAGGCATCACCTTTTCGAATGGAGTTCTAATGTTAGCAGTGGAGTGCTATTGTATTATTTCAAACGCACCATTGCAGCCCTTCCTTCCTGACAGTCAGTTCTCGATATGCATGCGTCCACATCTGTATGCAACGGAGCGCGTTACTACGTTACGCTGGTAGGTGGCTCGCCGTGGTAGTGGCGCTGTGCTCCGGCAGGGTCGCTGTGCTCCGAGGTAACCCTCGGCCTACCCCCTGTCTTTTCCTCTCCCTCTGGATGTGGGTGGTGACAAATGAAGCATTTTATTATAATTTCGTTGGACAGCGGCTTCGGGGTGACAGTCCTCCGTCGCCTAACGCCTCTCTTCCAGCCCCAGCGGGTGCCCTCTCTCTGTCTTGTTAAAGGATATGACTATGTCCATCACCCGCCGGACGCGGGCCATCCAAGCAGCTTAAGCTTGCCCACCCTGGCTTCTTCGCTGGAGTGAACCAAGCCGATGTCAGAGAGTGAGAAATCGCTTCGCGTTTTCTTCGACAGCTCGAGAGCACACAGGCAGTGATGGGACGTCAACGAAAGGAAACAATTGTAATGTCCAACTACCATTTGGTTTCGTAAAGTTGTTCGTTCTAAAGCAGTTTGCTCCGAGTTAGACAAGAGGATGAGTGATAGCCACTTCAGGTCATCTAAAAATGTGCAGCGAACGCGCTCAGATACAACTTTCGTCAGCCGACCCCTATTCTCAGGATTTCCCTGGTGGGAATAAATGCGTTTTTCTACGGTTGACCCCGTATGCGCCATGGGCAGCAGTAAGATATATATACTCGTATCATATAGTTGATATATTCGTGAGAACAATACGTACACACAAACACGCAAGTCAATATGTGGTGCACGGACTAAGAAAAGCGATGACAGCCCGTCGCCTTGGCACGTCGGTGTCGCGCGTACATCAATGCGAGAAGTAAGAGCGAAATAGTACTCTTAGTACGCCCACGTGCAACAGAGAGGCAATTGAAACTATTAGCACTAGCACAACATTTTTGAGTAGACGACCCTCATAAATCGACAAACATTTTGGCTATGTAGCATATGAATACATATCTCCTGTTTCTCTTGATAAGGTGCGTATATGCATAAATAGAAACGCAAATATATTATAGATAATCAAAATAATAATAATTCTAATAATTACCGTATATATATACGGGAACCTTTGCCATGCTGGAGGCTTCTTCGTGCAGGGTGAGGTTCGCGTAATCCGCATACAGATGGCCCATCGCTACGTGTGTGGCCCGAGTCAGTCGTTTCATTTGATCGATGCATTTGACCGCGACAAGCGAATGATTTGCATAGACACATCAGACAGGTGGACAGCCGATATAAAAGATGCAAAACCAACAAAAAACGAGTAGCCCAAAATGTGTAATCCCCCCCCCCCCCCTCCAGAACAGGTGAAACTTTAGTCTGCAAGATTAATACGACTCGAAATCACGCTTCATTCTATTCGACATGCATACGGATAATGTACGCAGATCTGTCTCGAACAAACGGGCAAACCCTTATTTATACTAATCCTAGATCTATGCATGTACACGTATCGTAGCTAATATATATATATATATATATATATATATATATATGTATCAGTAATAATAATTAAAATGTCATCTAGCCTTTCCAATGTTTTTGTTTGTAAACATTTCGAATTCAACATTGATGAAGTTGGGGTATGTCCGCAACGATTTAACTATCCCATGATCACTGCGTAAAAAAATCCTCTGTCGGATAACTGAGTAGACATTGTGTCCACCATATACAATATCATACTTGCATGAACATGGGGTGAGTACTCTGTGTTAGCAACATATCAACTACCTGAGTGTGGGCTGCCCGCCTAATTATCTGATCCCAAAAATATATATATATATCTATATATATACCAAGCGCTGTACATCCGAGTTTTTGCTGCTACCAGTTTGGCTTGTTGCGCAGCACAAATATGAGTCAGAGTATATGAAACAGGTGCGGATCGGGGGGGGGGGGCATTTGTGACAATCCGAGGTAATTGTAAACCCTTAAACCGTAGAGAAACGTCGAACGTGAAAATTGCTACACCGGTAGTATTTCGAAGCAGAGTTGACGGCATTAGTACGACTTGTGATTTTTACCTGCATGCCAATTGATCGTTCCACTTCGGATATTCATCTTGTGTGTCATTATAGTTGTTTATCCCTCTGTTTCGCGTTCCTCTGTCCAAGGTCCTGCAAATTGGACAAATGATACACCAGCTTGTTCCAGTAGAGTCTCGCCGCCCTGGCATATAGTGATCACATAGAGAATGATCGGTTGTAGTACTCGTGGTGATAGGCGTCGCAGTTACAAACGACGATGATTAATTGTCGTAGTAATTTGTAATCGTCATCATCGTCATGGAGATCATAGACAGCAGTTCGTTACTATTTTGTTGTGTGTTCAACGGCTCCCACGCAGTTCTCCGGATGTCCCATGAAAGAGAATTCAATTTTAATATACGTATCTTGGATGTGATAACGACATGTGGAGAATTGAATCGAATTTCCGGACTAAATGTTCTCAGTTTGTATTTATTATAACTGTTATACTGAATACATCATAAATCGTGCCCAGGGGCCCGGAATCGACTAAGGTAGAGGGTGTGGGGTTGGGAGAAAGAGAGAGAGAGAAGCAATACATATTGTGGCTGCTTGCTCATCGGTCTGAATATATTCAACACTGAGACAGATGAAAGCCGAATTCGACATATCCACGGTTCATCAACGCGCGGTTCTCCGATGCAAATAGCAGTATTCGCTTCGGAGCTCTGAAACGCACGCCTGCGCAGTTCTCGTGTTAAGGCGGCGTTATGTGTACAGTCGAAGGCGGTAAAAATTCGGGCGAAAATCGACAAATCCTTCTAGCTCTCATAGCAGTGGTATTATAATGTTTGTGGTGACAGTGGTGGTGCTGTATTTCGCTTGGCTAATTTATGGTAATCCATTCGGCGATTATGCCGAATATGACATTCGAAATAGCGGTTCTAGATTAAGATGAAGATGTTATGCGTCTTCATTTGTTGTTGCGCTTGCTGTTGCTCGTTATCGGCGTACGGCGATTTAGTGCGATGGGTGTGGATATGGGACAGGCGGCAAGAAGACAGCTGAAACGGCCGGCTCCAACCACCATCAAGTGTTGGTAGGAAGCGCTCTTTCTCTTGCTGAAGTCGAACGGAACAGACGTCAGCGTACAGACGATTCGGGAATCTCAGTTTCGCTGAAATTTCTAGTAGCACTCGCTGGTATTGTTGCTGTTCTTGTGTTGTCACCGGTGCAGTCGTCGTCCCTGTGCAACTGGAAAGTTTCCGAGGACGGTGGAAAATAAGAGGACACGAAGAAATCGAGATCCAAAAGAAGGAAAGAAATAAAGCGGGAAATAAAGGAATAAAAAAATGAAAAGAAATAGTCAAATAAAGCAAACGGTGTGTGTTGTTTCGAGCTGGCTACCTCTGTGCAAACCTCACTCGTGCGGTAGTCATCTCGCTACGACGAGAAACCTATTTATATTCCTGGTGTCGCCGGCGACATCTCGACAGACTCATGCGCTGCCTTCGATTCGGGCGGCTCCCTAACGTGTGAGCGTTCTCGTTGGACAAGTAATTGTCAGTAAAATTTATCGTCTTTTATCATTTTTGGGAAATACTTTAGATACGTTTCTGTGGAGACGAATAATAATAGTTCCTGAAAGAAGATGCAAACGTAACCCGTCGTCGGCGTTCTTCGTATTACCTGCGCAGTTTAAGTTGCGCAAAAGAGCATCGCTGAACACGTTGCCATCCAATGCATACCTATGCACGACCTGAATAGCGTGTACTCAACTGTATAAATATATAGCTAGCTGGACAGATAAACTACAACCTTCTCTCCGTCATATTGGCATCGATTGAGTTTTTGGGGTACGTAGACACCACCGTTGTACGAGTACTTCCTTCACCTTCGCAGCGCCTGTTTTGTTTGTTGTCTCCAGTCAAAGGTATAACTATGCTCTATAAAGCATGTTCCTGCCTCGCTTCGTAGAATACCCTGCGAAACGACAACGATATCATGCGCGTGCATGCTCGCTGCGAGCGGCGTTTGAGTTCTTTTTCCCAACTGCAAAATACAACAGCACACAAATGTTGTTCTCATACTTGTTCCTTTCGATAAAGCGTTATGCTGCTGAGCGCTGTATGTATTTATATCAGAGTGATTGGGTTGCTCGACCTCTCGAATATCTGTTGTCGTTGTCTATTGGTCGTACATAAACAACAGATGTGGTCGGCGGTAAGAAGATTTTCAGCGAATTATTAGCCACCCTTCTCTCTCTCTCACGTGCGTGTTCGCAGTCTCTATCTCCCTCTATGCTCTTCAGCCGCAGAGCCGAATTATCCCGTTTCGAAGCCCCGATGACACCTCTCAAAACGCCGCAATAATCAGAAGGGGGCTCATGGTCCTCGTTTTTGTTGTTCGTGGTGACACGCATTGAAGCTGCCGCCGCCGCCGCCACCGCGTTGCCGTTGTCGTCATCATCTGCGTCGTCGCCGTCGCCTTAATCCGCTTCGGGTGCCAGCTATCGAAAACCGCATTTCGACTGCATCGGCGCCAAGACGAAGGGCCGATGTCATAAATTCATATTAGCTCGTTTTCCTTTGTTTTCTTTGAAGCACACGAACGCGGCTCAACACGGCGGCTTGTCACGACTCGGAGACGAGACGAGGGTCGTGCGATGGAACCAGCTAGAGAATCTGCTCTCTCAACAACGACGAAGGACGAGCTACGATAATAACGCGAGGCTTTTTCGTGTTTTTTTTTTTCTTCCTCTCGACTCATCTTCTCCCAGGCTTTTTCCCGAAGGCAGGATTCAACCCGGCTGACGCAAGTGCGCTACGAATCGATCTGGCTCCCCTTATGTACATTGTGCAAAGTTGTCCAAGTGCATATAGCGCATACATGTGTACGGGTGTGAAGGTGTATATATATATATATATAATCACTTTCGCAGGTCTTGTGTGTACCTTGTGGGTGCATGAGCGCTATACGAACATACATATAAGCGTGTACTGTGTTCGAGAATCACCGTTATATTATAAATAGTTGGGTGCGGGCCAAATATACATACGTGTGATAAAAGACGATAGCTCTCGTGCTGTATATTTCTCGTCGTATACGCGGCGCAATTTTAGATTACCCGTATGATTTGGATCACGAATGAACGTTCGTTTGTAGCTGGCTCCCAGCTCTACAACCGTCATTCACTGCTCGGAAGTCAGCTGCATAACATTACTACGACGAATGCCGAAATGAAAATCCACACCTCCCTAACGCCATTGGAACCTGCGACCTGGGACACAGGCCACTACTACCTGTCTATGTAGCCAAGCTGCATTCTCAACTACTGTGACACTGCAGCTTCTGCTGCCGTAACCGGAGGCGGCAGTCATAGAGCGTTGCCGCATATGAGTGAAACGCTGCCTCGGAGACTGGTGATTTAAGCGCCAACTCTGTTCGATATATTATGCATATAATACAATGATAACGAGTGGCAGTAATGGGTGGTGCTCTGCACAACAAGACACTGTGGGAACGCAGTCTACGATGAAGGCGATAAATCGACACAAACTAGAGGCCGCCCGTCGTTTCGAAGAGCTGCCTGTGTTGTTTGGAAATCAAAACGTGCGCAATGAAGCGTAATTGACTGCACGTATGTATTATTGTATTGACAATCAGCGGTAGTAGTAGTTAGTAAAATTGATGCGTCCGTCGCCCGCTACCACGTAGTCAAGTCAAACGAGTGCCAATGCCGTTTAGCCAAACGTTCAGATTCTCCGAGCTTTCCACTCGCAATACAACGCATCACACGGCACTCTACGCATGTGCGCAAAGTGCATTGAACCTATGGTGTGTCTTATCTAAATACAATTACAGAAAACTAGCGAGAGAGAGAGAGAGAGAGAGGAGAGAATCCAAAAATGGTTCTAATTATGTTAATAGAATAACAACAATCGTGTCATCCTGAGCAAGCATAACTAAATTACTATAAAGGTCCAAGCGTGACACAGCTGGTTTGGCTGGAGTGAGGGGGAGACAGAGAGAGAGAGAGAATTGTGCGTGTCTGACTAGGGCATCCCATCCGGCAGCGAACGAAAGCAACAAGAGCAGTACCGATGTGCGTGAGCACAGCATCCATCCGCAGCACCGATGATACGACGTGTCGCACATGGACGTATTCACATAATTAGATTCACACACAACCGTGCCCTATGACGACACACAGTCACAGGCCGTAACGAGAATACGGGAGAAGGCCGCCATTGTAATGAAGGCCGCCGTAAGCCACTCGCGGTGACGGCCGCGGCAGCGGCTGCCAGTGGTCTATGGCAAGAACAGGCATGGAATAGGCCACTGCCGATGTCCTGGCCGATGCCTTGCCGGTTATGCAAATTCATGCTCTGTTCATCCCAACGTCCTACCTGGCGGCCGATTTATTCTTCTAGGAAGAATCTAATTTCGTACGCTCCGCTTGCGTGTGTGTGCGCGTGCGTCCGTGTGTAGTACAAATAGAATATGTTACTAGCGGGGGTGGACCGGAGAGACTAGCGAATGGTGGCGAAAATTCGAATATATAAATATCTATGATATATCAAATTATATTATGTATTATTATTATTATTGTAAAATATAAATCTTAATTGGTAGATAGGCTGGATGCAGTTCTGCAGTTCGTTAGATCGAACACAATCCATCTCGCGCTCTCTCGCTCTCTACATCCACCGCACTCTGCGGAAGGTGAGGCCACGTGCAGGATTGATTTCTGAACACCACCGATATTGTACGTGGGAATAATAAGAACTAGAAATAGCATCCTCATTTGAATTCATTGGAAATTTTTTTCGACATCGTTTCAGAATCTCAAGTATCATTTGTTGTGCACTGTTTATTGGAAATGATACATTTTCGGAAATTTTCGGAAAAAAATTTTTTGAAGCGTTCCGCGTGTCGAGGACACGTATGCGATAACGCGATAAGGATATCCACGCACATTATGCCTCAATTCTTCCTCGCTGCCAAACCAATGAAGGTATCACAATATCTAAGCATCTATCGCGCTATATCATAATTGTACATTTCTTCGTTTTTTGCAGTGATTTTATTATCTTATCTGAATGGTTCAATATCAGCAGCGAATGATTTTTTTTGTTGATTCAGTTCCGTCTGCCTTTATTTCTTCAGTCTTCATCTTTCATCTGGTCGCGTTTGTCCATTTTTAGCCCAAAGACGAATGACTGGCTCCGTTGGGGAAATCAATCTATATCACCATCTAGATATTATTTTATTTTAATCGGCGACGGACTGGTAAGCAGTGCGAGGCTAGTTTGTATCGCAAACTTTCTCTCTACATCTCTCTCTCTCTCTCTCTCTCTCTCTCTCTTTCTCTATGAATTTAATTAAACTAGTTGTTATCGTCGACTCGTTAGCGTTGCTGTAGCCGTCAGCGGTGTTATCACCCAGGCGGTAGAGTGATTATTACTAGTACGATCCATCGGAACTGGTGAGGAAGGAAATTCAGTCTTCTAATGAGACGGCATAAAATCTTGTCGGCTAAACAGAACCACGAGCGAGAGTTCGACTATCATCGCCATTTTGGTCCCACCAAATGCACGCAGCCTTATCTTGGCTCTGTCTCGATACCAGAAGTAGAGCCGTCCGCTTGTTCACTGATGACTTTTATAATACATGTATAGTATGCCCGCAAGTCCAGCGATTTCTTGTGTTTTATTTTCGGTTATTTTTCTAGCCGTCGTCATCTATTGCGTAAAAGGGGCCAATATTTTTCTTCCCAGATGCAAAAATAACGGCGCGACTAACTACTGCGGCAACATCGACAACGATAGAAAACAGGTTTACTTATCTCTCCAATGGAATAGATTCTGCGTATAATCCCACAAACGCACGAGAAAACGACATGTCCCAAGCTGGACAAAGTGGCGCAGTCAAAGCAGGCGACGCGTCTCCAGATGTATCCCGAGGCGTATAGCGGACCAAGGGGTTGGTCCAATGGAAAGAGGGAGCCAAGGGAAGAAAGAGTGCGCGACAGGGTCAAACGCTTTAGACACGTCGATGAAAATCGGGCGATGCTGCCCGTCATTCGTTACGGTACCAGATAATAATAAAAACAATAATAATAATAATAATAATAGCAAATCTATCTAACTTTGGCGACTGTATGCGACAATGTCAAAACAGGACAACAACAACAACACACATGGGTAGATATGTTACGATAATGGTATGAAGCGGAACGATTTAGGATAAACGGAAGTGGCAAGGTAGAGGAAATAGCGCGAGTGAGAGGAGAGAGAGAGAGGATGAAGACCATTTGCGATAGGACTGTTGGAATACAGTGGACAATGTGGCAATATCGACAACACCGTAAAAGCAATGACGGTAACGAGAACAACAGAAGACAGAGACAGAATGACAATAAGGCAAACATCTATACAACAGTACAGTAGCTGTATTCGTGTATGTGTTTTTTGTGCCATTGTACAAAACGTTCCCTGAAATTGGTTACCGTATTTCAGTGAGGGCGATACCTACTCAAGTATGCTGTTTAGAAGTGGGTCCTCTGCAGTAGCTGGTGATCTCTCTGGTCACTCGATCAAATGCTGACCGATAATGATTTCATTGAGCGAAGTTTAGGCAAATAGCTGTCTAGTACCTAACACTGGCCCACTGGTTATAATAGTGACAATTAACCTTTTGTCTATATGGTACGTCGAAGCAGACACGCGTAGTGCTTGTATTGCGGCGCTGGTTCGAACATTTGCTCTAGTAGAACGAGTGAGATCTCCGAGTGACGTAATTGCAGGCGCCGAACGTCGATGAGACATTAAGGGTGTAAGCTTTTGGCGAAAGCTGATATTTCGGTGAAATACAGTCGAAAAGTAAAAAACAAAAACAGGCTAACCCATCCGAAATGGGTGGTGTACGAGCAACGTACTATTATGCCTGGACGAATTGGTCAACTTACCGCATATTAAAAACTAATTAGCACGTTTTACGAAACGAACATCTTTACCTCATTCAGCACCTTTACTGACCGGAAATAACCCATCCACCATGCATATACATATTATAGTATTGTATAATCATATCTGCTTCATTTGTGGACGATTTTGATTGTTCTCTCTAAAGTTGCAGTTACATCGACGATGTGTGATACTTTTCGGCAAATTATTTTACCAACAACAAGGGCGAACGGTAACGAACTCACTGTAAACCTTGATCTATCTGTTCCTTAAGCCGAGGCTTCGACGTGAGCGTTGAGCGCTGTTGCCAATTTAGGAAACAGCGCTTACCATCATCTAGCAACGGCGGCGCTTCGCTCTCCCCACTCGTTCGCATCAAGGCTTCGTACATTGGGAACATACCCAGCATAATCATTCCCCGCAGTCCCCTGACCTGGTGGTCGCTGTTCAGAAGAGTGATAAGGTGACACATGGCCCCGTTCCCAGATCCACCAGTCAGTTTATCTATTCGAGCCACTCCGGTTCGGAGGAGGTGCGTCAGGACACGCTAAGCGACTAGCTGGCAGGGGAGCACGAGGTTCTGGGGAAGGTTCATCGGGTGCTCCACAAGCGTCTTCGCAAACTGCCCCAGTGGCAGACTCCAAACAAATATAGCACGCATACACTCACTCACACATAGGAAAGCTACGACTGTGGACCTAAAAATGCCAACTTTCTTAAACCGTTTGCACAGACAAACAGCAAGACGGGGAGGAGAGAGAGATAGGCGCCACCTGAACTCTCTGTTATTATATTATATATATCTATATGCAAAATCTGTAACACGTACGCGTATCGTGTTGGAAGACTGCTGATCCGCTCAATAGAAATCCCTAAATGTGGCATTACCGTTTCGGGAAGGGAACATTGTTTCGGCATCCCGGATGCCTCGGAAATCCATATACGAGTATTACTCATACAGCAGATGCGTGCCCTTTTGTGGGGCATGGCCAGACCATTTGGTTTGGACAGACGCGGTGTCCGAGCGCTCGTCTCTCGTCACGGACTACATCCTGCCCTTAGCAGCATCCTGTCTCGCGCCGACCCATCGGGGAGGCTTAGCCAGACAGATGCGTGACGCTCATATGGGCAGAATCTTTGCCTGGGTCGGCTCTATTTCGTGTTCTGTCGACTGAGTGAATTTCTATAAGTACCCATGCGACCTGGCCCGTGTGAAGATTCGAGCCGGCCAATCTCACCACGAACTCCAGCACCCCTCCAGCACCTTCGGCTATTTTTGTAACCTCGCCGCCTCACCCGACGACTTCCAACTCACTTGCCAACGGGACCCCAATGCACATTGGCCTGCTGAACTTCTGTGTAAGTCTGCACGAAGGAGCATTTTTTTAGGAGTACAGGCAAGCGAGATTAAGCTAAATCAACTCACTCGGCAAGATCACGGGCAGATGAAAGTTGCACTTGAGCTGACGTCGAGTTGCTCGGAGTGAACGCTGTTTACAGTTGGCGGCACTGGTTAATTTGGTGAAGGGATCCTGTTTGCTCTCGATACATGTATTTACAGTGAGTAATAATGCCATAGTACGAATGCACTGATGAACAAACGGACCAGAGTAGAGCAAGCGCAACTTGAACAAACAATTGATATCTACCGTTGCCGGACGGCTTCACCGTGACGATGCTACGTTTCTTAAGATGTGACCACTTTTGCGCTATTGGCCAGATAAGCGTTGTGCTTGTATCCCATATACGTTGCCACTTAACCACTGTGACTGCGCTTGCAACAAATGTCTAGCACGAAGTGCTTCGTGGGCAAACCGGAATACACCTTGAGATAGGAAATTACTGGTAAACACATAAGGCACACATGACCAGTCAGCCAGCCAGCCATTGCAGAAAATACAAAAACGTTATAATTATATTTGACAGTTCACAATATGTGTAATCGAATGACAAATCAATCATGGGGTATTTATCTAGATGAAGCAGAGAGAATCAATCCAGAAACATCTTACCCAGCGAGGGCTATGATGACATTTCAAGTTTGATTTAGTACTCAAATTATACTTACGGTGATGATGAAATGATTATTATTATTATTATTCCTGTAATTTCCTGTAATACTTTGGAGAGTACTCTCGTTCTTCATGCTATACTATATGAAATCAAAGCCAACCCAACAAATTGTTCCATTTCCCTAGTTGTTGATTTCAGTGTTCACGGTGTCTGGTTGGTTAAAGCACCCACAGAAATAAATAATCAACAAACGCACGCGGCGTCGATCGTCAAACACGTCAATGTGCTATATAGCTGCCGTATACCGCCCCTGTTGCTGGCAACACAGCCTGTTGTTGGAAGCAGCAGCGGTTATAGCTGTCACAGAGCAATGCTAATATTTTAATGCATTTAATCGGCTCCTTTGTCTCGCCATCTTCGCCGATGGGACGCTCAGCTTTTTCGTTCGCCGATTATCACGGGTGGTGCGTGTGTAACATGTGCTCAAACTGCCATTTCGCCCGCTATCGACCACTGCAATTGTTGATGACCCCAATACATTTGAAATGTAATTTTAAATCAGTGCAGCAGCAGCAGCAGCGACAGAAACGGGAGCGGGAGCGGCAACCAGCAAGCCACGCCAACGAATGAGATCACTGGTGGCTACATTGCTCGTCGATGGTGTCAGAGCAATGTGTCTCTGGATACTGCTCTCCGTTGTGTCTGCAACGTGATGACATGCAACAACCACAACAACAACTACCTCGTCAACAACGACAACAACAACTACCTCGTCCACAACAACCACAACAACTACCTCGTCAACAACAACTGCAAGACGAGCGCGAGCAACATGTCGCGCGCGGGACGCATTCGCGCGTGCAGACGTGTCACAGATCGATGCAATGCAAACAGGAGGAGCAGCGGCGACAGCAGCAGCAGCAGCAGCAGCAGGATCGCTCCGGAGGATCGGTTATCCACTAGCGGCTTGTTCGTTGACGGCGTCTTCACCGCCGCCGCCACCGTCGGTTGGTCGCCCGCTCGATCCATCCAGCGGAGGAAGGATGGAGCAACGCGTTCGTCGCCGTCTGAAAGCGTCGGAATCACAAAACGATGGTCCGATCCATTCTCGAATCACCACGGGGCCCCTTCAATCCCTCGTGATCGCTGATGCGCCCGTGGCAAATCTAGTCTCTTCACTGTGAGGTCCTCTCTCTCTCTCCTTTTCTCTCTGTCTCTCTCGCTCGCTTGATGCTCGGTCGGTCGCATGTCGTGATAGTTAGATGCATGCTGCACATTTCCTCTGTGTACATACGTATATATGTTTCACTGCGTTAGCCGCACATCGCGTCATCGTTCCACCCGTCTGCGTCGTCGTCGTCTTTTTCCTTATGTTCCCCTTTGATTATTTGCTCGATCCTCGCTGCATCGGCGGCGGCGGCTGTGTACGTGTGTACCCTTGATGTGGACGACGTCGTCCACATGCAATTCAATACGTTCTAGGTACGTGGCGTGCTTGATTGAACGCTTCGAACGAGTAAATGAAATGATCATGTTCTCTAATCGGATCTCGATAGACATATTGAGTGAGGGATCACAGGGACGGCCTACGCGAAGCGGCCGCGAAGTTCGCTGATGAGAGCGAACAGGAGAAAGAAGCCAATGAGCAAATAAACAGGGAAAGATTGATTGAAATAAAGAAGAGAGAAAACGACCGCAGCGGTAGAAGACGTAACGGTTGCGTTGCCGAAGTGCTTCGCCCCGCGCCAATGCAGACGGAGCCCGCACGTCGCGTTGGCTCTAGCTGAATGGATTTAGCCAATTACCGTTGGTCGTACTGCCCAAGGATCAACTGCACTGTACCGCAAAAGCGATCGATCGTTTCGTGTTTGCGAAAATTTGTCCACCACTGACCTCAAATCTGGATCATGTGAAGGCAAGAGTAACGCGTTTTGCTTGTTGGATATGCTATTTTCACATTTATTGTACGACTTCGGTAGGGGAAAGCTGGACGAGATATGGCGTTGAGTCCGAAATCGTTCAGGCTTTCGCTGTCAGATCAGGCAAAACAGGGTAACGTGAGTCAGAATTAATTAGCCTTTGTGCAGATCCGTGTTAATTTTTGATACGCTACAGAGTCAGATGTGTCTGTATTATTCCGATCGCTTGTCATAGTTCAACGACGCGGGGCTGTATAAAATCAGAATCAATTCAGAAGGAACCTTTCGCTAATAACCTGCTAATGTTAAGCGGTGGTGGTGGCGGCGGCGGCGGCTGCTGCCTGGTGATGGTCGAATTTGACTCTCGTTGGCTGACATTATGCTCTCCCAAGGACAAACAAACGAGCGGTAATCTGTGGTATTGCTTTCGAATTCAAACCAGTGTACAGTATATAAGGTAACTCAGTTTACATGTAATACGAACTACAGATATATTATATGACCGGTAAATATATCTCAACTAACATGTGATCAGTTTAATAGATTCAAAATTATGCTCTCGAAGTGTGCCGTCTTTACATCGTCATCTATCTGTTAAAACATCTGTATATGTTTGTATAAAACGATAGAAACGCTGGCACCTGGCAGATCTGGGATTGCTCTCAAACATTATCCCGCTCGCAGAAGAGGACCCACTTCCAAGTTCGCTGCAGCTGACATCTCGGAAATGGATATTTTGCTCAAATTACGACACAGCAACTCGAAGCGCAACCGCTGCGGCCGTTTCATTAATTTTACAGAGGATTTTTCACTCGAACTAAATTGCAAACACCAACCGTTAACTAGTTTCATTATCGGCATTGTAACAGTAATTATTATTTGCCACTGATTGGTCCCTTCTTGCTGCTGCTGCTATGCATCGTGGTTAGTCTGCTCCCCCGTACGAAGAAATAGCCCACTGCCGTCCACTTATTTGCTGGCCCAACAAAGATGCGAAGCAGGTAACCGAAAAACACCGGCCAACGTCCAGCTATATATATATATATATATATATATATTATATATAGGGTAGCGTCAGCAGCGACTCTACAACTCTACATGTTTTGGACGTCGGATCTGGTTGGTTGACCCGGCTCATTTAAGCTGCGGCGCCGCACGGATAATTGGCCAGGTGGAGGCGTCATGTTTAGGTCCGCAAACAAACACACACACATATACAGACACCCATCACGAACAGCAACAGCAACTATTCATGCTTCCACGACGATTCAGAGAGCCTCGCCCTGCCGACACTAAAGGTAGGATTCATCGGTGACCGCTCACAGCAACCATGCCCTGTGGATACGAGAACGATAAAAGCCACATACGTAGACGTCCATTGAGATATGCGCGTTCTGTTTTTTGCGTATTTGCCCGTTGTTTCAACATGCTGGTGTTTCTGCAGTGAACACAAAGAAAGCAGAGGTAAATACAATAATAATCGTCATAATCGTAATAATAATAATAACAATAATAATAATAATCGTAAGAGCTGGTTATGATAATGCAGGACAAAGCACTTATATCTAGCGCACGCTCGATAGCGCATTGATGAAAAGGGCCACGTTTAGCGCACGGGAATAAGCAGAATTAGAACAACCGCTCGGCAGTCGCGGGAGTACGACAGCGTTAAAGGATACTATATATAATGGATACATACATATGCCTATATCTATAATAAAAACAATCAGCTGCATCTCTTTTGATGTTGCTGCTGCTGCTGACTCAGGCATAATGGATGGCATTATATGACAGTAGTGAACCTTCCGCAGGTGACTGACCCAGCCGTTGAAGAGGCCGATGAGAAGGCGGTCATGAGTTTTACCCGTTGAATGAATGAATGAATGAACAGAAGTTAGCGGCATTGAAAAAGTTTAAGTTCAACCGGTGTCGACGGTTGTTAACGGCGACACGGCGGCTCGTTAGTCCTGCATGAGAATATTGGGCTGGTTTCAGTGTTTTATCCGTCCGCTCGTGGGCGGCGTGTTGGCCGGAGTAATTTATTCTGGCGAAATTGCTGTGTTTTAATATATTTAACTAGTTAACGTGAAGAACTGATCCGTTCAACCGGTTACGAAGAGTCACTCAATTTGTTAGGTATGTCAAGTTGCCAGCTGTACCGACGCATCTGGGCTCTGCAAATATCATTATTCTCCTCATAGTTCCGTTAGTCGCTTTCACTGTAACCGCCTTCAGGTCGAAATAGCGTCGAGCCATCAATGTGAGGTTTGCCATCAGTGGCAGTTGTGCAGTGGGAACCTTCGCAACGTTGAGCGAATTAATCTAAAGGCAAAACAACCAAGGAGGCAAGTAAACACCACGTGTGTCTCACCTCTGGCCGAAGTAGTTACAGCCAGTGACCACTTGCTAGTTCAGGTTGGCTAAATCTCAAGCAAATGCATGGAGCAGTGTATCTCACAAAATGGAACTCACCCCATGAGTTTGCACACGTGACTCTATTGAAACTGCTGGCGATACTTATTGGCCACGTCTATGGCGCGAAAGCCGCACGGCATTCAGAGTTTGGACCAGCATTAAAGTTCATTTCGATTCGTTGCCTAGTCGCTGCCTATCCACCTCTCCCCGCCCCGCGCATCAGTTGAGCGTCCCACTGAGCGCATACGGATTCTGGCGAGCCGTCTGACGCGTCGGGGTTTTATGAATCTTCACCGGACCGTGTCGAAGGGGTCGGCCGTTCAGGTGGGAGCAACTGTTTCTGCTCCGGTAATTGCCGTTGAGCGCGTCGACGAAACTTAAGAGAATAATAAGTATTATACTAATAGGAGCGGTGCTGGTCCCGGCCGGGAATAGCAGGTAGCAGTGGTAAAGTGCAGCGATCGCAGTTAACCCAAAGTAGCACAAAGGAGCACCACAAGAAGACGAAGCCATAAGATAGATGGCCATTCCTATTGCTGCTTCGCTTGCTCTGAATCCCCGCCCTCGTTGGCGAAGTCGGCAGATCCAGACGCGAGTCGTAGGTGGAGGTCCATGTACTGAAAGATAAAAAGGAAAATTAGTAGTTTTTTTGTTCTCGTTGTCGTTGCCGTTGACGCCATGAAAACCGTAGTCGTAGTAATAAAGTTGTACTAGTTGTAGAGGCACTCTTAAGAGAGGGCAGTTGTCCTATTCTTATTGTTGTTACTGGTGCTGCTGCGGCTGCTGCTGCCATGGCTGCCAGATCCTGCTGTTGCAACCAAAAGCACTGTGGTTACTATAAATGAACAGAAACCTGAATCATCACAGCTCGGAGATTTATAATTGCTAGCGGCACCAGAGGCATTGTATTGGGTTCGTTGCCACCGTCGACGACGAGTATAGAGACACGTGTAAGCAGAAACGAAGCTGCTCGTAAACGAAATATATTCACTTCTGGCTTAACTCGTAGACGGCGCGGGGTGTGTACCAACCTATCTATTATATAATTGTGGGTGTGCTTGTAGAAAACAGCCTGTTCGTTGAATAGAAAAGGCGCCCGTTGTAGAGGCGGATACAGTTACGATATGCTCCAGTGCGTTTCATCCGAGATACGAAACGAACCTATGTAAAAACGCAAAGGCACCAAGTGTCATGATATATCAGAGCGCTTGACAGAATGCACATCTGTCAAGGCTCAATTAGTGGCAGCACTTTTATTGCAACGATTGTTTAGTTATAGACCATGTTGTTCAACTGCAACCAATGTCTGTCTCTCTCTCTCTCTCTCTGCCAGCAATATAAACATAAATCTAGACCCATCAGGGAGTATAAACATATCAGAGAATTCCATCCTTGGTGAAGGATGCTTATGAAATCGATAGTGAGCGAATCACGAGTCAGCGACAAATAACAAGAAGAGGAACGAGCATGATATACAAGATGAAGATGAGAGTTCGAATGAACTCTCATCAGTCAGTAGATACTCAACTACGCAACGGCTGTGTCCACTCGTCAGCAATCGTCGTCCAGCCGCCCTCGCACAATCTATCCGGCTGCACGATTCCATCTGTCCAATGATCTCCATCAGCATGTGCATTGTTGTTGCTGTTGTAGCTGGCTGCTCTGGGCTCTTCCAAGTCATCATGTTCATTAACGTTGTTCTGTCCAACTCGGCCAATCGCGCTAGTGATACTTCTTCTCATCTACGTTGCTTTGTCTGCCATCTCTGTCTCTCTCTTACTATATATATATATATATATATATATATATGTATATATCTGGCTCTATCTCCCTTTATTTGTATCTCTGTGTGTGTGTTCGATCTTGCTGTCGTTGTAGCAGCTTCCGCCCTTTTCCGCATTAGTGCCCAAACTGTCCATCTCGGAGCACTCAGCGACGGGGCATCTTTGGCTTGTAGCGACTCGTTGTTGCTGGCTGTTCAATACAACATCCCCGTCAGGGCGTCGGCCATACGTACGAACATACGCAGACATGCATATCCACCAGTCGAACAGAACGTTATAAAAAAACAAGCAGTACTTGCACACAGACGCTTCTCTCGTAGCTATTCGCTGTTGTCCTGGTGCCATCCACTAGAGGGCGCGATGCGTTATGATTTCAAGTGAGGTGACTGAATAAATGAATCAATGACTCATTCACTCATTGTTATTATCTGTGTATTTACATTTAACGCTGACACCTCCAATGCCACATATCATACAAAACACATATGTATGACTGTGTACCGAGCCATCGTGCGTTGGTTTGGCATTTGGCATTGTCAGTTGTACAGTGTACACTGTCGTTGTTGCCGTCAATCTGCCAACAGTGCTGCTCCTATCGTCTCCGCGACCTCCCGGATACGGGGGTGGTGGTCGTGGGGGCTACGTTCGCGTCTGTGTGGTGTTGGTAAGGCGACCAGCGGAAACTGGCCAAATTAATATTGATTGTGTGTTCAACAGCATTGACTACAGCCAGCAGTGAATCGCTTGGTAGACTTGCTCTCTCTGTCTCTCTCTCGCGACTGCGCTCGAAGATACCACCAACATTCTACTAATATTTGCCACTACTTGTTCGACTGGGTGTTACCGTTGTTACCGCCGGCATTGTCGTCATCATTGTCATTGTTTATGATGCTGGCTTTACCGATGTTCACATTGGGCGGTGACGGCGGCTGTTGCCGCTGACGGGGTCAGTAAAAGTACTGTACGTGCTGCTGCCGTTTCTCTGCTCGATCGGACATCTCCGATGCGAAAAACGATGACTGTCTCTCGAACTCACTGACTAACAACTCAGCTCGGATGTGCGCGCACTCTGCGACGCCTGTTCCGCGGTGTTGTCACCTCGCCCATTCTCCGTCCGAGTCGTCTGTCAGCACATTGACACTTGGTTGACACATCGAGTCGGCCGGGACCGAGCGCGAGCAAATCCATAGAAGACGGATGAAAAAAAGGGGCAGGATTTCGAGCTCATTCGTTGAAAGTTACCTATGATCCTTCGTGTGTAGATACTTGTCAGGGCAGATGTTGAAATGACGAGCAGTCAGCTGACGCTCGATGGCGTACCAGCAGTGGCTGAACGTGATGCGCCGATTGGGGTAACAAGCATACAGCAATCGAACCGTTGTGGAAGAGTATTGGTGAGTGCGAGCAATTCTGTAAATTATTTTCTCGATTATTATTGTTATTATTCATGTTATTATTATTACTATTATTATTCGTACTATATTATACTGGAAACGGTGATCTTAAGCCCTCACTGGCATCAGAGACAAACGTATAATCTACGTATTGTAACAGTCGCTACTCACGCTTTGGTCTGCTATATTTAAACACGTTCCGATATTCGCACATATTGTCCAAAATAGACCCCCTCCCTATTCTTGTGCTCGCAAGGTTTCACTTCGGCCATACCAATGTGAATGAGTGTCTGAAAGATAGAGGGAACGAACATCATGGGCCACGAGGGAACCCAGAGCAGAGGCCGCCCGGTTCGGAAGCGAAATCAAACGTCCTAAACATGGCTACTGCTTTAAACTCTCTGTCTCTCTCTATCTGCTTCTCGTCACTCTCACTCTCGTTCACATTTAGTGTCGCCCTCCATAAATTAGTTGGAGTTGAGTTGGCAATAAGGGTGATTCAGCTCGACACTGGCGGTGGCGTCGACTCACGCAGCGCAGCTGAGCAGCTGCTTGACACTCCTGATCTGGCTGCAGAGTAACCTCGCGAATGTGTGAATCGAGGATTTCAGCATTCGTGCCTAGCCTCAGTAAGGCCGCTCGTCCTCCGAAGCCGTCGTCGCCGCTTTCTCCTCTAACTAACTACCCCTCCTCTCTCTCTCTCTCTCTCTCTCTCTCTCTCTCTCTTTCCACTCATATATATATCTATATATATATATCTAATACGTAGAGGATATGGAGGCGGGCGTATTGATGGTTTGAGTCGGTCATGGTAGTAGTACCCGTTGTAGAGTGGTGGTATTGCACGTTGGGCTTAGCTCGCGTTGTTGGCTGGGGCGTGTTGTTTCTCTATAACAACACGTTCGGCGGCCGGCTACTGTTGAGAGGGGCGCCGGCATCGAGGGGAAGCTTCTAGGCAGCATTTACACCACGGCAAGTTAATTAGATGAGCGATAGATCTGAGATAGATGGATGACATGTTTGAGAATGTCCGTTAGAGTCTATTATGCATGGGAGGCGGCGAAGGGAGAGAGGAGCGAGAGAGAGAGAAATAGAGGGATATCTAAAGAGGGAGTTTCCACAGGACGAAACGATATCGAGATGTGTTGAGGCCTCGATGCGCGGGATGTGTGTCGGGAACTCCGCTTCGTCACCGTCGAGAGTAACCATAGGCGGGGCTGACACAGGGAATACTCCTGATGGGAGTGCACTACACGGACATGCGGAGTCAGTGACAGAGCCATGTACCGTATACAGAACAGCGGGAACAGACAACTCGATTTCGCCGTGTAATGATCGTGGCGTTTGTTATTTTTTCACTTTAAACGCGAACAATAGACGATTGTAACATATCATTACATATTGATGTGGAGGACGTGCATAAAAATTATTTCATAGTAATTATATTAGTATACTTATTTTGATGTGTATGTGGTCGACCGTTGGTAGGGGACCCCGCGAGGTGACACATACAAAATTCTTTATACAAACTGGCTTTGTGTGAAATTCAAAATGTTCATAATATTATAGTATATTATTAAGATAGATGGTCGACCAGTCACGGCACGAAAACAAGCGAACTCCAAAATTGTATGCTCTCACAAAGATGGCGACGTACGCAAGGCGAATGCTTACATATTTATATGAATTCTGCAGAAACTCCTCATCAGTGACTGAGAACGTCAGCGAAGGTGGAAGATCACTGCCGAGCAACTCATGCTTCAAAACAGCGGTCATCAGACCACACCCATCTGACCGCGTCCAAAATGTGCCAATCGATTTCAAGCTGGCCGACTCCCATCTACCCTCCCAATCTCTCTCTCTCTCTCTGTTAGTATCTCGCACAGTGTCACAATACGTCCGATACGCGGGGTCACACGTTTATATTAGATCGTCTCAATCCAATGCACGGAAATCCGCGAAGACAGATCAGACACGAATCAGATGCGTGAGCACACGAGTGCACAATCGGTAATAGCCCGATCAACAGACGCCTGTTGATTATACTCATTGTACACATCGAGAAACGAAAATCGTAGTCGCTAGTGGCCGTCGCCGTGGTCTCTCGGTGATAGCGGCTGCAACGCTAAGGGTTACAATAGTTCGCTTTTGCACCATGTAACCAATGCATGCATGTGTGTAATCGCTTGCTGGCAGTAATCGCCAGCGATGTCAGCGGATGTCGAACGGGGACATCTGCGTCCCCTGACCTCATGTCTCTTAGTCTGTTATTCCTCTGGCTGTCCCTACCACCCTCGAGCAGCTGGTGTCACTGGTGCATGTCGTCGCACGCTGCCGCGGCGGTAAATATTCGACGAATCGGATTGATCGATCCATCGATCTTCTCGATGAATTGGATCGATCGCCAGCGTCGGTCGGTAGCTAGCAGCAAGGCCGTCCCCAGCAATAGAACGTACTCCGGCCGAATGGGACTCTCTGGGGGGAGCAATTGTGGGGTGGGGAGAGGGTGGATACAAAAGAGATATCAAATAAGTAAAGCGAAATAGTGATCTCTGAAACGCACAACGTGACAGCGCATGCGAAGAAAACCGTTCGCCAGACGGTTCGCCACTCGTAGATGTTCGACCACCGCGAGCCTAATATGTATAGGACAACATGATGAATCATTCTAGTAAAAGCTTTTAGCAATTTGGACTGGCAGCAGCTCGTGTAACGAATTTTTGAGCGTGGTCGTCTCTCATGTTTATGTCTGCATGTGTGTTTTTTTACACACAAGCTCCTGTAATGGGGTTCGCGGATGTGGTGTGCATATGTTTCAGGTAGCCAACAGGAAAGAATATCATATATATATATATATATATGAGCGCCGGGTCAACCAGACCCGAAGTTCGAAACCTGCAGAGTAGCTCCAGGCGCCACCCTTCTGCCATGATATAGGCGCACAGTGAATATTCATAGATTGCCGAAATTGCAACAGAGTGAAGCCAACAAGCACAGATACACATATGCCTTTTTTTACACAATAGATGCTGTAAAGCACACCGTGGTGCCTATTCTATAATACTTATATGTACAAATGCTACCTGCTTCCTACCTGCTTATCGTAGAAACGCCTATCGAAGCAGCATCAATCAGCCATAGTCTATATTCGTAGCTGTATAGCTTCAAGCGGCCAGAATGAATCTCTATGACCACTTTACCTACTGGCTGGGCTTCTGCTGTTGTCTCGTATGAACGAACAAATCAGCATGTTGTTCTTTATTCTGTCGCTTCGATCTGATGTCCCTTAACTCCGGCACAGACAAATCACACACACACACACACACGCACCAATCACACGAAGACACAAACAGCAAGATCTCAGGACCGTTCGCGTTGGCAATAATAATAATAACAATAATTCGAATAGTGATAATACAAGAGGTGGTCGTTACATTCCCATGACGGAATCAATTCGTGAATCATCATCGTTTGGTCTTCTTCTTCGGCGCCGTCTGTCGACTATTGCTGGTAGAACTTCTATCTCTACTCCCCCTCGCACGGCGTAGGTCGAAGCTAAACCGGGGCCTTATCGCCATCCATCGGACACATTGCAATCAACATCGAGAGCACTCATATGACGATTCCGCTACAGAAGAAGCAACGACAGCGCTTTCCCAAATAGTATTATTATTATTATTACATATTTATTAGGAGCTAGCCAGCATGCCTGCTCCTTGCTACTGGTGTTGTTACTATTACAATTATTATTATTTATTACAATGCAATCTATTTATCTGTCTGTGTGTGTGTGTGTGTGTAGTTACCGCGAGGGTCCGTGATAACGGCTCCCTGCCGTTACTCTCGCGTCGTTATTCGATTATTGTAACATTAAGTATTATATTAATACAAGTCCTCAGTAATTATTGCACTGGTAGTATTATGATGATGATGATGGCGAGCAGCGTTACGACTACTGCTATCATTGTGCTATGATTGCCATTATTAATATTGCTGCTATTGCTCCAGTAATACATTGTTGCAGCTTTCTAGTGCCCTGTGCATGCCGCTCCAGATTGCTACATTTGTCGACACTCGGCGTTTGGTTGTTTATTATTGAGCACTTTGCAGATAGAGTGAGAAAGCTACGGAGAGAGAGAGAAAGCGATGGCTACAAGTTGTTTTCTGTTGTAGTATGAGATCGATTCGCGAGATGCGGCTCAGACCGAAGTACGGACGGAGAACGGATGGGAAGGTAGACCAAGGGAGATCTGCTACACTGCAAACCGCAGAGTAGCAGCCAGACGCGCAGCCACCGGCTGGCGCCTGTTTCTGCCTTTGTAACTGTCGGTGTTCGATCGTTCTGGTTGTTGTTGTTGTTGCTGACGCCGCTGCTGCTGATCGTCGTGCGGCGATGCTTGTTACTGTAGCTACTTTTTCTCCACCTATAATAGCTATCTACCGGTCCAACGTCGTCGAACAATAGCGTCGCTGCTTTGTTCTTTCTCTGCTCGCCAGGCTCACGCACATTCGAATAATCTACCTACGTCACACTGCTCAGCAGGCATAGATGTGCTACTGATGCTACAGCGGCGATACTGACATTGGGCAGTCTGCGGGCCGTGCGTCGGCAGTTAGAAAAGGGGTTGTCGTGGTCGTCGAGAACAACGTCACGAAGAAGGACGCGCTACCACCGCCGCCGACAATTTCAAATGTCCTTCTCACCACCAAGTCGTCATTGGCATTGCTGGGCGTTGACGACTGCTGTGCGGCATGTGGATACAATGAAAATATGGGCAACTTTAAGGAAGACATACGCTATTCAAGTATACATATTACAGCACAACCGGTAGCGTGCACAGAGAATTGCTCAATTGTATGCGTGCAAAGTGTATGCCAAATTATTTTAGTAATACAAGTCGAGGATAAATGGTGTCATAAACGTTGGTAGGACATACTCTGTAGACAAAAACACATCTTGCACGATGTTAACAAATTACAATCCTGCATAATTAGAGTAGTAAATATCAGTTTCAAGATCATACAACGGATTACTGTGCCCTATAGACTGGGCCCGGTCCCCCTTTGAAACTCGACATCTAAGACATACGTTCTCTGTCGTTGGTAAATTCGTTGATCCAGAAGAATACTGCGCGACCTCATAGATTGAAATTCGAATGATAATTCCCTAGAAGAGACATCTACAGCCCGTGATTGCTGTAGGCAGTATTAACGGGGCCGCGCATTCGTGGGGTCGAACAATTCATAAATCTCCGCTGTATTTGTGTCAACATCACCTCAAAGAGTCCCCCTAATGACTTCGAGCCATTCCAGGCACTATCGTCTTGGTCAATTGTCAATTGCTTATCAGAGTTGGGGTCTTATATAGAAATACATCCGGTGAAGTTGCGATTTTTTTTGCCATTTATTTTGTTCACTCTTCGACACCACGGAGTGGAGCGATAATTGGATGATCATTATTATTACGACTGCAAGCGCAGAGATCCTTGGCGCACACACATACATCGAATCTTCGCCATAATACCGATTTGAAGCCGGATTAAGGTTGACCTTAAAATCAACCCGGCGACGTTGTCTTTGGGTAGAACTCAGGGAGTGGCATAAGAGTAACGCATCCTGCGCAAAAGGATATTTTAGTATTCTCACTCCTATTGGAATGACTCCATTTAATTCTGCGGCTTTAACCGCAATTTTTCACAAGTGTATTGTTGTTATTATTACTCCAGTGAAATTGGTGATATATAATTCAGACAACATGAAGTTGTGCACACCAATCACAAGTGAGACAAGTGGAAAATTACTCCAAGAAACACGAGACGACTTTTCAGTATGGTCACAAAATATGGGTTTTTGCGTTAACTGCGCACAAATATGGCGTGATGCATTTGGAGTCCAGAAATCAAATGTACAGCTACATTATTGACGGTCAGGACGAAATCACACTAACTACCGTAAAAGACTTGGACGTTTCATTCTCGGCAGCCCTTAATTTCACTGATTATATAACGCACGTCACCCATCGAGGGAGGCCCTCTCGTGAGCAATTGAATATTTGAGAGTATTCTGCGTCGAAAAGGTAAATATGTACATCATCAATCTATATAAAAGTCCCATAAACTCACTGGTAGTCCGTGGAAGAGCGATGTAGCATTCATCTAGAATGTGGGATTACTTCCTCCTCGAGAAAATTCAAAGGACGTTCCTAGGCAGAATCGACTACAGATGAGGGGTGAGCCTGCAACTTGATTGAGGTGACTTCAATTAAGGAACATATGACAGCTGAATATATGGGGCAGCTCACCCGAATAATGAACAATGATGATATGCTCGACCCGACGGAATCAAACACACATACTGTAGTAAATTGTTATCCAGGCAACATAGTGAGTATTGTCAATGCACAAAGTGATGCTGAAAAATATGACATATCCGATATTACAGATCCTTTGCTATTACAACGAACAAAGAGATTCCCTACCAGTACGGGACTGCATTATCCCCCGCGGTCAAAAACCAGAGTAATATCTAATCAGTTAATCATTCCATTGGATTTCGATAGGTCTGTGTAGAATTCGGGCGCGACATTTTACTCAGCTAGGTGACTACTGCTACCGTTGTTTTATAGTAGTCTTCTATATATATATATATATATATATATATTGCATCAGGTGTCCGTAAGAAAACATAATTAGCAATAATATATGAACGACAGGTGATCGTGGCCGACAGTAGCTCAGTTCGATACAGCATGTGCTCGATTTCCATTTGGTGGTTGCTGGCTGTCGCAAGCTGGCGATGCCGCTAGATTCCATCACTCTCCTCCACACGTTCCTGTGTATATTACTCACTCATTCTTCAATCTGATGTCATGACGCCGAAGCACGAGCCCGCTCCGCGTCATCGGGTCAGAGACCTGTAGACGTTAGCTGGCAACTATAGCAAGAGATTGCTCCTTGAGCTGCCGCTGCGCATTTCGGCCTGTGCTTGCGCTGCTGCTGCTGCTACTGCAGCTACTGTTACTGACCCTACAACGACTACTGCTCTTAATAAATACTCCGACTACGAAGTGCTTTCTCCTACTGCTGCCGCAGAGGTAATGATTGAATGCGGCGAACGTTTCCCCTCTTCAGTTCACCTTCCCACGCCCCCAATGCCTGCGGTGGCCACAGTAGCACGGGGTGTTCAGGCGTGGTAACGACAGCGGTTCAGGCGGTGGTGGCCGCCACAGCTTGATCAGCAGCCCCGAAGCTCGATATTATTGCTGATATCGCTTCTGTTGTTGCTGTTGCATTGTCGTTGTCGTCGCCAAAGTATCATGCACCTGATGCACAAATGGAGCATCTTCGATGTTGTAGCGGGCGACGAACACCCAAGAGAGGCGGTCCACGCTTTCAATATACTGTTTATTCACATACACACAGGTACAAAGAAGCAGAAGCAAAAATACAAACATACCCACTCCCTTCCTCCCTCCTCTTTTCCTCTATCTCTCACTCGAGCCACCGTCCGTTTCCCCTGTGCTATTATCTGCCGTAGTAGTTCACCTGTGGCAGCTATACGAATGACGCTGCGTTTGATTGATCTCCTCTTGTAACGCCGGCTGTCGTGGTCCCGTAATCTAATGCAACATGCTGGTGTTGTCCTTTCCTCTCGTGTAAAAAAGAGAAACACGATTATTGTGGCCATTGAATCTAGCGTTAAAACCTATCGTCTACCATGGTGTATGCCATGCGTTCATTAGATGCATATATATATATTTTTTTTTTATATGTATATATTACATATATATATATATATATATATACATATTAGCATCGTATGTTCGATTTACATGCGCCCTGAAGCATGTGCTCAAATATAGCGATCGTCGCCAGTTGGCTATTGACCTGGAGGCTTCCTTTTCTGTATCAAGCTGCGGTTACGAAGGCGAATCAATCCCCTCTGTATTTCTCTATTTAACATTCTAACGGTTTGAGCCATCTCCAATCGAAATTTCTCTATCAACAGTAGATAATAGAGAACGAGCGGGGCCAATCTTTTCTGTTCATTTCGGTGTAGATTCGATCAGTAGACGACAATATATTTTTCGCTATTCGTTGGAGTTTTCGATTATCAATAATATTTCATTCGGCTCAGTATCGCGTTTATGTATATGTATTTATTATGTATATGCACTCTTCTATATTGCGATGTTATCTTGCTCGACGTATCTCCGAGGATGATACTGCAATTTATTCGTCTGCGCGATGCGCGTCACACGCTGGTGCCGTTCATATAAATATTCATTGGATCGATTCAGTTGTATAGACAGTGGGTGACAATATCTTCTTTCATCGTAAGTAAAATTTATTTTTTTTTTCCGACGCTCCTCAATTTAACATTCTTCCCAACGCTCGCTGTTCCTAGAGAATCAATGTCTCAAGTGTAACAATGTTAGTACTCTTCACTCAATGCGCATGGTCGTATACGCAGGGATGTGTTGCCAGGTCAGGTTGTCAGTGATCGGGTCAACACATGTTTATGTAGGTACCGTAATTACAAAGCTGCTGAGAATTTCGATAAGCACGCTGTTATTTTGATGATTATTAACGTTACGACATAAATATATTTTATAAATATTGTAAAATTTTACAAAGAATGATGTCTGCCTTGTGTCATGCACACAACAGGACTAGTTAGCTTAGCTTCACGCTGATACGGGATAATTCGTTTAATTAATGGTAATAATGATTAATCGAATTCTGGGTATTGTTAGGAAGCGACCTTGGGGGCATGGCTTCATAGGGATACTGCTAGTAGCAAGATACTTAGTAACAAGTTGTGTTTCCGTTGTAGCGCGTCGCCAAGGGTCTCCTATTATTATTATTCATTATATCATTATTTTCCTAAATCCCCATGACCATATAACAAGATATTAACAATTATGTCCACGAATCTATGACCTAAATGGTACACCTTGCAAATAAAAGAGACATCACAAACACAGACACACGCGTAGTATGCAAAAGGAGACAGATGGCGCAATGCGATAGAGACTTGCAATCATTTTGCCTCCGGTCCGTAATCCCACAAGGCTGATGAACGCTGTAAGCTCCATCTTACCAATATGTTTTTTTACTATGTTAACGACAGCCGACTTGAACTTGGTTGCGAGCATATCGCGCCACGATAACGAGACTCCGCTGGCTACCACAGCACAAACCCAAACGTCCATTGAGTAATTGCTTCCATCATCAACCCCTCGGTATGTTTCAAATGGCATATGTGAGCTTGCTCATTAGCGTCATGGCATGAGACACCCGATATATGGAAATGTCCAGAGCAGCGGGGCTTCAAATTTTTACGTTATCTTCATGTTCGATTTCCTGCGTCCTAGTTCGTCTTTGATTGTTTTCTGCTCGGCGATGTTGCTGCTAGTTGAAGTGAGATCTGATTGTGTACCATGCTTCCATAGGGGCACACCAAAAAAAACACCCGCCCTCCGGTCTGCCGCCGTTAGCCCAGTTACGCTGCGAGCTTTCTCTTGCAGCACTGGCCTATGTTTTGGATAGCAACGACAGCGACGTTGGTGTTCAAGATACGATGCGTTAATTCGTCTCGACTTTTCCTATTTCCCAGTCCGTGCGGAGTTTTGAGACCTTCGAAGTGAGCTGTCGCCGGCGCTATACCGTTGCTCGATGGACACCCGCTGACAGTGTCCATGGCCAAGGTGGCTGGGTGATGATGGAGTAACATACATGCGCTAACAATATATTTCACTGTGTGCTAGCTGTGTGTGCTGAATTATACGAGAACTATAGTGGTGGCGTCTTGTTCATGACTTTAACGGTGAAAGATAAAAAAGCCAACGAGAAAAATAAAAGTGACACTCGTTGCGTGTAATGACCACACTCCATCCCCGTAATCTTTCAACCTGTCTGCCAGGCGACCTGCTCACTATGCACAAATCCACACACGCACACACACACATATAGATAGATACATGGATACATATATACACTCTATAGTAATTTTCTATTGTTTGTTCTAAGTGGCGGCGCAGTTCGTTCTCTGACATCGTTCGCAGTGTGACCCTTTAAAAGGCTATCCCGGCTACGACTACTGAACTATAATAATAATAACAATAACAAGAATAATAACAGAAGCAGAATAGGACACTTCCTACCATACTTGAGCTGCTCGTCGCGTCACACTTGTGTCACACATATGCCTATGATTTTCTGTGTATATATATATATATATATATATATGCCCGGAATTTCTGTACGCGTGTATCTGATATAAAAAAAAGCAAAATAAAAATGATATGAATTCGCATTGAGGAATAGTCGTCATATGTTCGTGGGCACACCTATCTTTCACATCGTGTTTTGCTTTCTCTCTTCTTGTTTGACTGCAAATGAAAGTGGAGATGATAATAATAATAATCACGATGAGCGTTGAACCTTCACTGCTGACGGGAACGAGGAGAGAATATGTCCTAAAACTATTGTGCTGGCTGCTGTTCACGACAACGGTGACAAAAACGACGCGACAATGTCGAGCTGTTCAGTTGTCGAGGCTGTTTTTCAAGAGCTGAAATCAAGATGATGATGATGATAACGCCAGCGCCATCATGAACTGCCGTCATGTTCCATATCGCGCAGACGAAGCTAGGTGGTCACCTTACCGTTGACAGCATTCCCACAATTGGCACTACCCCGTGGGTGGCCAGTTAAGTGCATTTTCGCACCTAGTAAAGTTCAGTCAAGTCACTCGGAACACACGCACATCCACACTATTCTTACCCTGGTGTATCATCTATCATCGATGCTTGTGTGTGTGTGTGAAGGAGAGGGGTCGGAGGGGGGGCTATGCTCCGCCGTGGAAAATGAGTCTCAACACAACACGAGAAGCACTTGTTTGTTCTGTTTGTTCTGCGGTTGGACCGTTTCTCTAAACATTTGGCTCTTTCTTCCCGGGTATCTCATGGACTCATTGACAACGGTGACAAGTGGACGTTTTCGCCTATTGTCACACGAGTTTGAATAGAAAGTGAACGCGTTCCAGACGCCACTGAGGAGACTCTGGCGTAGCGCTACACCGGAAGACGCACACGGCCCGAAGCCAACGCGATAGTAATTGTCGTTGTGCGGTGGCGGCGGACGAATCGTAGACCATACGGCCACCCTGGACGCATTGTCAGTTGGGCCATGCTAGTTCGGAGAGTATTACCACGATTATGACTGCGGCTACTATTATTTCGATGCGATAGATTCGTTGCACCTGACTAAGACCTGCGTAACAGAGGGGGTCCCGTTGTCATTGAGGTTGCCGCCGTTCCATGCGGACACTGTGGTTACGTTTACGGCTGCTTCTGCGGCGGCTGTTGCTGCCGAGGCTGTTGTCACCGAACAGAATTTCGAAGGAGTCGCTCCCCGCTTGACTGTTTGCTGGCCCCGGTTCCCTTGGCGAATGGAACGTCGCCCTTTTGCTCGATGAAAAATGACCATTTCACTTTATGCTTCAACGGATATCGTCCACGCTGCCACCAACGGCAGTGTTTCTTTGTGCCAGTCCTTTGTACGAGTGGAACGAGGCGGGCGCGCGAGAGCGAACGAAATCGCTTGTCCACTGCACAACCTTGGGAATGCTTCGACGATAACGCCTGGCATCGTCACCCCTACACCGCATTTTCTATGGGTGACGTTTAAGGGAAGTATACAAGTAGAAGAGGTAGACGAAACAAAAACAGAGTGCCTGGCCTTTCACGTGGCGCGATATATGGCTCACGCGGGCTGGCGGGTAATACGTTGGTGCGGTATTCATGCATTGATAGCTATTGATATGATTAATATTATTCTTATTATTTTTACTGTCCCCTGGAGCATGATGATGAGCTACGAATGTCCATGGCTTTTACCGCTGCTGCTTTTCGCCCATGGTATAAATGATGAACTATGAAAAGCTGAAGCGTGGCCGCGACTGAAGTGCGAAGGTGGATGAGAAAGCGTTGAACTCATTTGAAAAAATTGAGCGCGCGCAGGAAGGACGTCCGCTCGACGACACAGGCTAGCGAACTTTGTGGCTGCTTTTTTTAAGCAAATTACTGCCTCAATAGAAGCCATTGGAGATTGACTGGCAGAACGAGCAGTGACCGTTCAGTGCAAACGCACTTTTCCGGGGACACTTTGCGCTCACCTTTAGATGTCATTGAAAGGTTGAAATGTTTGCGGCTTCTAGGCAATAAGCGAGGTCCCAGTATCTCTGTGCGGCAGGACGACAAAATACGGCATGCGAAACAAAGAACAAAACGATTCGTTTAAATAAGAACATGACAATGAATAATGGATGTTTGGCTCATGCAAGAGACAATACTGTGGATCGAATCGAACCATAGCCGCTAGTGATACCTTAAGACCAAATATCCAGGGCATAATTGAGTTGTCGCCCTTTAACGAAGGCTACGAGTGGAGGTGTACGACATTAGGTCTTATGGAATCGGCTCTGTTGGCGCGCAATATATATATATATATATATATTTAGTGAATTATCTAATAATGTTCATATTCTGGTTTCCAGGTAACATCCCGCTTCGTGCAGCCGACCCATGCGTGCTGTCCATTTCTGCTTCAATAAGAGATGTATATAGATAAAATGCAGACATGACCCGCCTAGCTAACCCACCAACACAACATAGCTGCCGCAGCGACGCCACAAAGCAGACGCTGTCTGCGCACGCATGCATATATGTATGTGTGTCAACTGAGAAATATTGCCGCTTCTCTAGGTCAGAAAGAAGTATAATCATCACTATGACGATCAGCATCATACAAAAAAAAAGCCAGCCATGATCACCTCAAGTCGCTGTTGGCACTGCGACCTGCCGTCATTGGCGGGCCGCCCACGCTAACCGTGTCAAAGATAGAAGTGGCCTTTGTTGTTGGTGTTGCTTCTGCTTTGTTTGATGGCTACGCAAAGCCTCGGACGACGACGCAACCGACCCGGCAATGAAGAGTACAATACGATACGTGATTGGTATACCAGAGAGTTAGAAACTCCTGGGGCCGGTGTAGTGCGGCAGTGTACACACAAGAGTCCAGCGGTCGGCTCCGTACAAGCGGATCAAGCTGACGGCGTAAAAGGAGAAAACAATATAAACGAAATGTTCAATGTTTTCTACTAAAGGAAAACGAAGAGATATTATTACTGTTATTTGTCTGATTGTCCCTTAATGACAGTCACTGTAACAGAGCAATGTATCTCTTACTGTGAACGGCGCGCGAATTGTGACAGCATTTGATAAGAGGCACTTTACACAAGTGTAAATATTTATATTTGTCCAAGTCGTATTGTGCTGCGTTGTCTCTGTATTTCTGCATTTGCTCTCGTAGAGGCTGCATGAGTTACTATGGCTACGGCAGTGTAAAGTATACCTCAGTAAACTTACTGATTAGTATTAGGGCAGCAGCAGCGCTGGACTTATGAATGCGTCTCGAGGTATCGTCTCGTTCTTTTGAAATGGGGAAGATACACGGCAATTAAATAGGCATTCCTAGATCGATTGCGTTCGAGCAAGTTGTATTCGATAGTCTGCTAGGTAGTTTAGTGGATAGCTCTGCTACGACTGTTGCATATGAAGCTGCCGCGGAGCTTGCGAACCTCGAAACGCAGTCTAAAGCTGCATTTAACGACAGCCTACGGGTGTTATGCTCTGCCATAGAGAACAGAGGCGTTCGATACGACCACCAGCAGTACGGTGGGCATCAATGGCCGATGTACAATTCTACTACCGCTGACCAAAGCAGCGAGACAACAGGAAGCTGTACGACCGCAATGTAGCGACCGTGGTTGCCATCGAATATCATGTTGATAGATATGTTGATGTACGCACACCACACCTGCAATGGATGTTATTGTCGTATTGCGTATGTGCAAGATACGTACCACTGAGCATGTCATGAAATACGCCAAAGATCAAGGTGCCCCGCATTTCGGACGAGTGAATAAACTATTATACTATCCGATTCAGTCAGTCATCCTCGCCATGGCAGTTGTCCAGGCTTGTCAGGATTTATTGATTAAGGATGTTCCGAAATCGTACCACGAACCTCAATGGAACGATTGGTGGCAGCCAAGAAGCTCACGACGAACGCAGAGCATATTTAATGTTAACTGTTCAAATTCAGATTGACTCTCGTTCCAGTGGCAGCCAGCGACACTGTCCGCCGGGAGACGTCGAAATTGCTTTCGGATAGCGCATCAATATAAATATTGCATTTGTATGGACACACGAACAGTCCGTCTATATAACGCTACAGGAAAATTACTCGTTTGTCTGCACTGGAGGTTTTCCTCCTATTTAGCCTCTTTAACGGGAGTATTCGTGTCAGCGTGATATGATCTGTACATGAATCCTGCGTCTGGCGCGTGTGCATCGATGTGTCCAGCCGACAGCATGTGTATATTTGGCGTGTGAATATTTTGTTTGGCTAATGCTTAGCAGCTATAGACATTGGTGATGCCGACGGCAGAACGACTCTCCCTTTTGCCGCTGTAATGGGAGATATATATATATATACAGATGTGGTTCAGTGGAAGAGATGAGTTCAGGCACCTTCGGCACTCGCGAGCGTCGGCCACAGAGAGAACGTCGCTCGCCTGGGATCAGCTACTTTCCGGTGGCTTCCCGGTGCCCGGCAGAGCGCTCGTGACCAAGCTTTTGACAAAATGGCTACGCGCTTTGCATCTTCTGCAGCGAAGAATCGGACAACCAGCCGGCCGGCCGGCCAGCCAGCAAAATCAGTAATAGCGGGAGCGTCGAGCGCTAGAGCCTGCACCAGAGCAGTCACCAACCGCTCAGCGACAAGAAACGAACAAGCTCTTCCTCGCATAGGGGAGTGATGCCACGGGCAGAGCGGAGTCAGCTGAGATTGATGGGTCCATACAATAGCTGCGGCAGCAGCAACGTCAACGACAACAGCAGACAGCAACAACAATAGAAAGAGCAAAAAGTGAAGATGGACAGCGAACGGCAACGTGGAACAGGAGAAAAGAAAAACTGACGAGTTCGACAACAATGGAAAGACCAACAACAACAACAGTGGCTACAACGATGATGACGTGTGATCACCGTGGTTTCGGGCATAGGCACCAAAACCTTCGAGCTACAACAGCAAACGAACAACAACGCTAACAGCGCCATCCACAGTAACAGCAGACTATCAGCTGTTGTAACCTAGAGAAAGAGAGAGAAAGAGAAAGCGAGGGGGGAGTATGTATGAGTTTGAGAATAATGAACTATTAACCTAACTGCATATCAACCATCTGTACGTATCATAGCTGGTGTGTAGCATTACCGTTCTACAGTGGTGTGCACAAACTTAAGACAGCGCTATATTTTAGCATACAACCAACGACATTTAGCAGAATCTGGGTGCTGACCCCTTCCCAGGCCTCCAACATGCTACTGATTCGACGAATCTACTCGTCGGACAAGAATGCCTAAGAGGTTTTCCACCGGGTTAAGATCCGAAGAACACGCTGGTCAATCTAGGGCTTTAACTTTGTGCCGTCCTAACCACTCACGAGTACTCGAGCTGACATGAATTGTTGGAAAATAATTGGCAGTCGATGAAATATGGCCTACACGGTGGTAGATTGTCGGTCAACATCGGCTGATAGTCCTCGCTTTTTTTTGGATAGGGACGAAAACGAGTGCGAGTTTGCCAAGTTCCCCAAATCATAAAGCACGCTCCGTCAAAATTGCGCTTCGAGAAGTACCTCGACTCTTTACGTACATCATGCCAATAACCGTTAAACCGGTCTAGCCCATCCAAAGTTAACTATTTCTCGTCACTGAAGGCGATCTGAAACAACACAGTATTACACCTTTGAGATACATGTGCACCTTCAGGATACTCTTTTAAAAATGTTGCCCCAATGTTCACCAATGCCCAGTCTCTGCCCATATTGTTGAAGCGAAGTTTAGTTGCGCAGTTGTTCATGTGGCGTTGTTGAAGGCGAGGTCTTGTTTTCATTTGCGCCCGTATGATATGCAGATAACGCTTAATTGTCCTCAAAACTGCTAATCTATGAACCTGAAGGTTTAACTCTTACCTACTTGCTTCACACGTTATGGTCGAATTCAAGGCCAGTCCACAAATGTGCATGGCAGTTCGCCGGCTGACCTTTCCTGGACGTCCTTTGGACTCATTAGTACCATACGCCGACGGAATGCGTAAATAAATCCGCACTATGCAACGACTTTTGCCAATTTCGCTGGCAATTGCAGTCAGGGTCTTTCCTGCTTGGTGTAAAGCAGTAATAACTGCTTTCTCCGTATCAGTAAGGCTCTAAGAGTGTTCCATGACTACGGTACAGCGTAAATGCTCAAAACAAACTGGATAAACCCGGAGGAAACACTCTGTAGCTGAGGGTGACTTATCATTTTGAACATCCGAAAAATTACACATTTTATTGTAGCCGACTACATGCGCCGTCATACGCGTTGTTCTTTGTGGTGTGTGCATTATTTGACACGTACATTAATCTGATAGCAGAATAAATGCCTCAAATGTGTATTCTTTGTAACGATTTGTTGAAATATAGGGATGTCTTAAGTTTATGCACCCTGTACAACTACGCATTTCACGGACAGCATCGTCACGATTAACCTTACGTTTTTCACTTTACGTTTCGCGCAGTTGGTTACGTGATCGATTTTTGGCCTCAGGAAATATTGCAAGGAGCTGTAGGGCTTTGGCGCGGACATGGGGATCAGCTCAGGAGCGGACGAGCAATTGCAATTGGTGCTCTGCATGTCATATTTGTATCTATTATTGTTCATATTCATATTGATCACAGAGGGAGCTATCAAGCTATGCAAGTGTTTTTCTTGCCATTACGCGCAAGCACTTGAATATCATCGAACAGAGGGCTGAAAGAACAACTCGGCTCTTCCCTATACTGGCCAGATGTAACGACACTGAGGGTCCACCGAACCACACGTCCCGGTCGGTCCACAGTTCGCACAGATGGACGCATTTTTATGAATGACTTTCGACATTTCATCCTTCCACACGGCAGAAACTTCCACCAGCGATCGTGGTGCAACTTTGAAACGATCACGGTTTCTGTTTTTATAAAGTCTGCCTCATTGACGCTCGTAGGAGACGATGAACGTGGCTTTGTCTAATTGTCTATTAGCATATATGGCTGATGTATATGTATATATATAAGCACATTGTTCGAACGGACGCCGTGTACTATTTGCCGAAGGCGGCCGTGCTGCTTCGGGTAGCGTGAGTGTTTGAGTTTGCTTAGCGATTCGCCTATTGACGAAACGTTCGAAAAGCGAATTTCGTGCTTTATTATACTTTGGCGAGCAGCACATGTAGATGATGTACAAAAAGTAGAGAGGCCAATGGAATACGCACGCTGTTGGAATTGCTGATCATCCGGACAAGAAGCGGACACTTCCTTAGCACTTCTATTCAACACCACTCGATGCCGCATGAAGCTTTATGCACACGTGAAAAACGTCGTGGTGTCATTATTGGCTGAGGATGTCGTGGCTCCAAAAGGGCACCGTGTTCACAGGATTCAAGGACTTCTGACAGGCTCAGGGGTTTTCTGTGGGTTTTTTAGTTGTTGTCCGACGACACTGCTGCTGCACTATCATTCTCACTGCAAAAACAGTTGCAGTTAGACATTGAAAAGACTCCGAACTGCCTTAGTTAGATGAATGATTGCTTGAATGAGCATTTTTTGGCGCCGGATATGCGATCGAGTCTCTTCGTGTCAGCGAATCTTTTGTTTCTTGCGCCGGTGATTCGAGTTAGCGTTGTCATCGAAGAAACTTCAATACGAGGGTATCTTATTAATGATGTTGTTCTTGTTGTTGTCGTAATCACGAATCCACCGAAGTAGACTGACGGGCGAACTTGTTTCTGCCATCTTACCTAATTATCATTGATTACTACTATCCTTATCAACAGGCTGATCATGATGGTGGGTATCGTTCGAGCATCACTCGGCACCGCCACAGAATTTCAGCCGCCCTGCGATATTTCAATGAATGTTGATTGCTAATTCGGAATCATCCAGTGATCCTGATTTACGTGTTAAGAGACCGGGACAAATTGTTTAATTTAATTATGGCGTCAGTCGCACAGTTAAGTAGTTTCTCACGTCGGCGTACAGCGTGTCCGTTCATTAGAGTAAAGTATCCATGGAAGTGCAACTCGCACGCATTATCGTTTATACTTTGGCGCTATCAAACGCCGTTACGACACTAGGTATCAGTTCATCACGCCTGTTCTGAGTCGATTTGCTGCCTGCTTGCTTATTTATAGACGTGTCGTGCGTGTCACTGACAGCAGTGACAATGCGCGTGAATGGCTCGTATCGAGCTGAAGGCTGATAAGGTGTATGGCCCGACCGCGCCAATCGAGGTTGCACGCGCAATGTACGGTGGTATATACACACCGCGTCAAAAGGATAGCCCACCCATGTTTCTAATTTTTTTTTCTCAACCGTAAGTGGCACTGCAGTTTCGCTTATAACTCAGATATAGACATTTGACATCGGAAATTGTCGTTTTGAGGGTGCGTCAAAATGATAGCCCACTTAGTGTTTATAAAGCGGGACGACAGTTGACACGTAACTGAGTTGTAAGATTTTCTGGACCCTTTGTCAGCGAAAACTACGATGGGCCGAGACTATTTACTTTTGAGGAAAAAATCAGAAACTTATATATATATATATCGTTTTCGCTTTAAACGGACACTTTTCAAAACGTTGAGTGCGATGCAAGACACGTCTAGACGTCTAGGAGTCGTTCTCGATGGCCAGTTGTATCAGTCACTTTCACTGATGAGACACAGGAGCAGCAAGGCTGCGTCGAGCGCAGGTACAATATACAATAATAGAGATTCTGTTCGTCATCGTTTTTAAAGAAGTGGTATACCCCTTTGAATAAGAACCGCCGACGAAGCCTGCGCACATGTGTACGGATGCCGGTGCCTGAGGCTAATTCTTGCTTCGTCCAATTACTCAACCCCCTGATTGCGTTCACAGTTTGTGACAGTGTTCTGCTCCTCCATTCTACGTACTGGCGTTAATCTTACGCTATTTCTGTATCTTTGTGAACGTTCCTCTTGAAAAAAGAAACAACCTGGGAAGGGAAAATGTCCAACGGAAAATGGAACGGATTCTCAAGATTTTGCCACGACCAGTTTCAATCGACGGATCTGTAGTTCACCCTTTTGGTATACTTACGTGAGACCTGGGAAGAAGTGCGAATCCCTTTTTTGTGTTTTCTGGCTAGAGTCGCCTTGGGAATTACACAATGAATGACGCTTTCACTAGGATGCAGCTGCGATATGGCGGGGCGTCCACACAAGCGTACCAGTTAAGCGCAGAGACAAATCACTGTCAAGCAATTTGAGTCGCTATTTAGTTGCTTGTCGACCTTCTGTCGACAATTTGAGTTGCTATTTAGGTGCTTGTCGACAGCACAGCCATATGAGCAGCAGTGAACATCGCCGTTACAGATCCGCGTTGCAGGCCAAACGCTCCCAATTTATAATAACTGCAAACGCAGCACAAGAACGCAAAATTGTATCCTCGTTGATGAATCTCCCGTTTCAATCTTCGCATAATGGTGACACGGGCGAATTCAGAAGTGGGAACACGCGTAAACATTGTTATGCCATTGTTAAACATTGGGAAGCCCTATGGTGACACTGATCGTGGTCATGAATAACCAAAATAAAATGCGACCGGCACTAACAGAACCCAAACGTGTCCGTGTTGAGTTGAAAGGCGGACGTGGAGAAGAGATGGAATATATATGTATATACATAAGGCGATTTAGACGCATTCGAACTCGAAAACAGACCCCGATAACAGGAAGCATAGAGAACGGTCTGCTGTTTCGCGTAGTAAATTATTTGAATTTGATCGATTTGCGACAAGGATGCCAATCATAGCTCGGGCTAGGAAAATACAGGCAGGCATCCGTCGGGTGACAAATCGAACTCATACCCGACACCACGCTTGGCGAACCAACACCGTACAGTTTCTGCATGGTAGAGACTAATAATCACGATCATATTCGGCATGTCATTGTGTAGATATGTTGTGAAGGAGTCAAGTCGTAAAATAATGAAGTGATATAAGATAATATTATAACGGTACATTATCATAATAGGACAAACTTTTAACGGTTCATTCTACCGATACTGATAAGCGTTTTGACTTGAATAAATTACAGGTGGATGGGCCGTCTACATTTTTTTTTGGGAGGAGGAAATTTTCTTCAAACGTACGGACACCACCAGAGTCGTTCCAATCCGCATGAAAGTGGGCCGATCCAGTGCAGGGGGGTTGACGTGGATGACGAAACGCCTCTAAATGCTAAAACCGCTCATCTGCTGAGAGCGTATCTCTTCCCCAGAGTCGGCACGCTTGGCAATACTTCGATCTCTACGCCTACAGGGGCGTCATTCGTTGTCCAGATAGCGAACCTGTTGCATTGCGTTATCACTGTAGTGTAAGATGCCAGTCACGCATGTCCTCCATAGATACTATGCGATCACGAACTCGTTGGTGGTATCGAGACCAGCTGAAGCCACCCGCATAAGGCATCCCACAACGAACGGTGGACACGAGCGTAGCGCCTCAAACACAAAACCGATATATATATATATATATGGTTGACGCTTGTATCCTCTCTTCGGCATCGCAAATCACACACGGGCCAATGTACAACATAATACAGTGCCAACTACAACAGCGCGCTGGTTGTAAAATACTGCGCGTAAGGTAGTACGTAGGCACCGGCCGAGCACCTTAGAAAGCAAATGTGTCCTTAATGGGTGTAAGGCCTGTCAGATAGGGGAACAGCTGAGGGTCAGCTCGAAAAAACAGTTAATGGGTGTAATCAAAAAGAACCGAATATATTTATTATCATCATTCTCTGGCCAAAATGTACACCAGTTTTCTTCGTCCGTCGTCAGCTATCTATGTATATATATATATATATATATATATATATATATATATAGATATTCTATAACAGCGTACGTCTATAGTAGCTAGACTGCTCGTTGGGTGGAGCCGTCCAAAAAAACAACAGCAGCAGCAACAACACCAACAACAATCGATACGATTGCCCATCTCCGCTGGGGCCGGCTACCCTGCTACACCACCTGTCGCTCACTCGCACTGTTATTCTATTCCGTAATACGATGCATAAGCAGTTCATCCTCGAGGTGGGGTCAACCAGCTTCTAGAGCGATAGCGAAGTGATAACACCTCGCGATAGATACACTCTATATATATATAGATACATAGGAAGATTAAAAATAATGCTGTGTTATTGTTATCAGTTGCCTGTTTCTGTCACATTCTCTATCCACACGTGAGCGTGGATCGCCATGGAATAAAGAAACAAGCACGACGTGGAGTGATCGAGACGCTCCGAAGCCGACAATGGGGAATAGATAGGGGGAGAGAGATATTGTTACCCCCCAGGATGAGCCGTTTGCCGGTCGCCAATGCTGCTCCACCCTTTCGGCGTCGGCCGGTAACAATAACCACAGCAAGTTCTCTTAGTAATACTCCTATTATACGATATGTAGGCGAGGCTACAGCAAACGAGAGACAACAATGCCGGAAAATCACTGTGTGTTGTTCGGAGCAGGAACTAGGCGGCGTTCGTCGTGCGAATTTGTGCTTTCATTCGTTCAACCCACCCAATCGATTGAGATCCAATAGAGCAGAGATCGACTTATAGAGGCGATGTGCTCGAAAAAGTTTGTGCTTAAACTGCTCGCACGTTGTGTTGGACAGAGCGCATAGTCTTGGATCAGGGAGTATATTACACAATGCGAGCCTAGGAATTGCTACGGATACTGCGGGTAGCATTCGTAACGTCCGTCAATAGACCGGTACCGAGAAGGGAGGGCATATGTAAGTTATGTGTGTCTGTGTGTGTAGTTGTTTGATGTACGGAAACAACATCATCTAACAACCTATTCCCTCGTGACGGACAACAACAACAACCAGCAACCGAATTCAACAGTTAACACGGTGGGAGAAGGTATGACGAGCAAGTTTGCCTCGGCAGATTCGCCAGAGGGAACGCCGCTACGAGATTGGCTGAGGATGTAAACGATTGCTTGGAAAGATTTCCTACAGCAGCCGCTGTTGCCTTAACTTGCGCGAAACTTTGAAGGAGGAACGAGGGGGGGAAGCGAAATACAAGGTCATTCCTTTCATATGTACATTGCTCGTGGTCGCTGCGGCTGCCGCCTCTGAGCAGCGGGATGAGACAGCACGTATGTCAGATAGCGGAGAGCTCAATGTAGTACGCGCCACAATTTCAATTGCGTCAAGAATCCCGACAGGCGGACAGCCGGTGGCAAGCAGGACCGCAAATTGAAGGCAGGCCAAAAAAGATCGACAGGCGTCGAGACGGAGCTTTATTTGTTATGGCAGACGAATCGTTTCTCTCTCTCTCTCTCTCTCCGTCTCTCCCCAGACTCTCGCTGGGAACGGAATCGAACAAACTGAACGGAGAGCAGAAGCGGCGAACGCTTTTTCACGTCATCTTCAGCTACCAGCTGTCAGCAGTGGTCAGCATCGGTGTTCCCCTACGATCGGTGGAGAACTTCGGCGGAAAGCCGCCAGCCCCCAGACAAACAATGCCCAGAGCAATCAAGGGTGCCAAAATCCGATGCGATTCGTACACACGTCAGAATAGCTTCGAGATCAATCTTGTCGATCGCAAGATCGAAATAGACTGATGAAAATTTAGCTAGCGGCTAAACACCTGAATGTTGTTGTACTGGCTGTCCTGTGCCGCTGTCCTCGTCCGCACTGTACGACGCGGTTCGCTGTAGAAAAGGAAAGGGGTGTTTTTTTTCTTGTAATTGTTGTTGCTGCTGCTTCTTTGATTTTTCTGTTCTAGTTTTCAAAATAATCTGGAACGAAATGATTGATATTGTTCATATAGACGCCTCACGACGCCACGGGCAATTTTAGCATGTAAATAAACAACTAGATAAGAAACGCTGTGGACGAAAGTGTGCAGCTGTCGTGAGCGTCTATTTCGCGAACGGCATCTGTTGCCGTTGTTTCAGATCAGTAAATAAATAAAACATCTATGTGTTAATAGATTGAAGCCGTTTTCATGGTCATTCATGCTGAATATTTGCCGGTGTCCTTCGAGACATCGCAAAGAGAGATCTGCATCTCGACATTTCTAGACTCCCTTACAATATAAAAGTGCGTAATTGTCTTCATTATCCTTGCACCAAAGTCCAGATAGTTCATATGATTTATCAATCGTTTATGTAGCCAAGTGTAATTTAGTTTATTCATGTCACTGTTGCTAAATAAAATTAACTTCTCTGCTGCCATCGTTTCACCCGCTCTCTGTAAAAGACTCTCTGTTTTCTACCTGACAATTAGGCTTGGTTTTATGTTTTGCAATTCGTGAAGTGATTCCCAGTTTTCTCATCCACTGCGCAGAGAAACCCAGAAACATTGTGATATGAAGACCAGCCCTGCGGGAGCTGGACATCGTCGCGTTGCCGTTGGCGGAAGGCTTGATTAAAAATTGTCGTTGTTAAAATCAAATCAAATCGCTGAACGATTGATAACGTATGTCGCTTCGAGCAGAGGCAACTGTGAGATTAAGTTAAGTCTAGCACACTCAGGCGTCAACTAGGTCGTCAGGTTGCTATGCGTCACATTCAAATGACACTTGCCGACGGCCACACGCTATGAGAAACGCTTCCGCTCTGGTGGACCCCATCCGAGGTTCTGCTCAATGGGAACTAGTATGCTTGAGGCAACTAGAGACTCTGTGGTGCATGCTGCATACGGGGCGGAAGAGGGGAGTGTCACATGTAGGGCCCCACTGAAACGAAGTCTCCCGGGTCGACGCCAGCAGCGTCGAAGACGATTGCGCGGACGAGCGCGAAATAGCTGGCTAAAAATCTCACCAATCGCACCTTGGCCACTTATGAATGTCGATGAGTCTGGAGGTGAACACAACCTGCGGCACGAAACTTAATGAGGCGAACTCAACTCGCGAAACGAGATAGAGGCAGAGTTCTGCACTATCTGCCGTGTAGGCGTGTACATCTCTATGTGTATATGTCTCTGTATATATATATGCGTGCCGAAGATGTCAGTAGCCAAGGCATTTCCAAACGACTTTCTGATAACAGCCGCGTTGCAAGCTACCTAGCGTGCATGGCCCGGGCTGCCCTGCTCTATCGACAGCGTTCTTTCAAAATTCGATAGGATTAAATTAGGCTCAAGTTTGAATTTGGCACCTTCGGCGAGTTCGACCTCCCGGTTTAGGTTCCGACGGCGGTAGGCGGATCGCTTCGGGGCGGGGACTTGTACGTCGGTGCAGCGGTAGAGGACAAGAAAAAGGGGAAGTCATCGTCGAGCGTTGAAAGAGCGATGTTCGAAGCTGCGGCCGAATCCCAAGTCGGAACTGTCAGCGAGCGAGCGAGCCCACCCTAGCTACCTGGAGAAATTGCTCAACAGTTTGAGAGTGTTCGCAGCCCACGAGCCCTCTTTGACACGTCGAGAAGTGTGTGAAGGCTAAACTGAATTATAGCCGAAAAAAATTTGAACTGCTCGCGTGTTCGGTGGGGAGGGGGGAGGGGGCTAAGACGTTGAGAACTTCTCAAGTGCTATGAGTGACTACTTGCATAGTGCGGGAATGCCGCGTCGCCTCGAGACATTTTACTATTTCGAATCCTGTACGAATACAGTGGAAGGGTCTCGGTCTCCTGTATCTTGAACACAGGACCCCATGAGTTCAGGTTGGCGAACGGCAATCCACGTGGGACTACCAATGATTTGATAGCAAAGTATGTCTATTGCTTTTGTAGCCGACAAGCAAATCCACCGACAAAAACAAACTTCATTGTTCTTCCCCTAAGCTTAAGCACTGCGTACTCGTAGCCCTAAGATTCATTATGCATGCGTACGCCATACTGCGACGTATCTCTCTTCTGCAACCAGGTCATCAGTCACGAATAACAAAAAAAATTTGGGTTTCTAAACTTCGCTGGGATAGTGAACTTGAGCTTTTACAGTTTGCTCTCCATGTCCGCCCGTTCACGGACATTGATCGTGGCTGTTTATTGAGCAGCACAGAAATCAACAATTTTCTCACTCGAATTCGACTGTATACCTGAGTAGACAAATTTCTTTAGTCCGAGTTAAATTTGACAGATATGCACACGTACGATGCATAGAAGTGTTCCGTTTTGGCTTTGCTATGAACATGGATTTCCCCACGCTCGTCCAGAATTTAAATAATAAAGGCACCTTCCTACTGTTTCAACTTTCGCAGCTGATTACTATATACAATTTACACAATGTATTAATATCGGCCACGCTTTCAGAGGAGTGGAATAACAGGTATCTGTGTGATATCAATCCCGAGCTGCATCACATCGAATGTGCATGTTATTATTATCATTATACGTTTGCATATCATAATCGGATGTTTGCGTACATTAAATTTGCTACATGTGCTGCATAATACCACTTTGTCTCAATGTCAACAAGGCGAATCACCAGCAATACAGCGGAAGATTGAGATTCATTTTCATCTTTTTTTTCGCCCGAAACGGAAAAGCGCCGATCGTTAAATCGGCCAGCCTCGAAAGTCTTCATCGTTAGTTCGCCGAGCAGCATTAACCGGATAATAATCGAGCCCTCCTCCGTTGGCGGTCCGTATTGCAACCATAAGCCCCGGTTTAATGAACCCGTATGCCCAAAGCAGCGATAGTACGGCAGCAATGGGCAGGTGTGGCCTTCATTAATGAAATACCACTACGTCGACGAGGTGGCCCGACGTAGCATGGGGTCAAATGTGATATTGATGAAGACGCAGGATACGTTACGACGGAGTAGGTCACAATGGCTCGTGCGGCTGTTGCTGCTAAAGAAGGAGTCACCCCTTAGAGCGGGTGTTGGTGCAGCGAGCGTTTTCTCTGTGTGTGATGAATCCGTATGCGGGCCTTTCCTTCAGAAGATAAACCTGTACTTTTTTTCACTCCATTAATGCATACTGTGTGGATCGTTCTGAGAGAGAAGATATATGGGACGCTGGAGGGGTCGGGTTCGATTGACTTTGAATATGGAGGGCTGGCTTCAGCCCGGACGCATTTTGCTCCACTACCCGTTTACCCTTAGCATTGCCGAATGCGCAATAACGCTTTATGGTGTAGGTAGGTACGTTGTGATCGGGTTTTTACTATGTTGTTTTAGCTTAGAATATCTTCGACATATGTCCATATGCGCAACGGGTGGCGATGCAAGTCGAATGAATAGCTGCCACGCTAGTCAGGGCACACAGGCGAACTCGCATCCGCTCGCCACGAAACACGAACAATAGCAGGAGCAGCAATGGCGACAGGAGTGGTGCCGTCAGCAGCATTGCACGAACTGAGTCGGAGCTCACCACCAGTGAATCGACACTGGGAGGTCCGAGCAAAACTAAGTGCCGCCTCCATCCCTGCTAACTAGGAAGTTTTCGACTGGAGTCTGCTCTGCCTCTCTTTGTTCTCTCGCTCCTCGGGATTCCCCGGAATCGGTCGATGGCGGCGCGCGATGACGGCGCTCGAAGAAACAGCTCGATCGACGTCACCGTGGCCGCTTCCCCTTCGTCCGTTCGGCTTTGGATAGAGAGACTGCCTGTTCCCCAGCGTTCGAATTGCTCGTGTCCCTACTGCGGGCTCTGCCTACGAAGGACGGAGACAAAACGTCGACAATGCTATTTGCCGTCCAAACGAAAGAACGCCCGCCGTACTCATTTCGCTCTCTGCGATTTCTTGATGGTGCAGGCATAATAGTGAAATGGTTCGCTTCTACCACCACCCCCAGACGCAGCTAGCACACTATATCCTATCGGAACAGCCCGCCCGTCTCATCGGTAAGGTATGCTCCTATGGTGTTCTCTTCTGAGGGTTATTTTGGTGTCTAGCCAGCCAGAACGGCGTACTGCTGGTTGATGAGGAAGATGACCGTATCGCATAATATAGCGTTGGCAACACGCTAGAGGAGCCAGTGCTATTCCCACCGCTGCCACAACCGCAGCAGAGCGCCACAGACAGCTCTACAGCTCGTGTAGAACACAGTCACCACACACACACACACACACACAGTGCACTGTCGTTGTGTGCCTGCAAAGCCGCCCCAAAAGAGACGACGAATTCGTGACGCTAAACGTGTCCCGGATGGTATTCTGCTCCGAGCTCGGCTCAGAACGACGACCTCCTCCGTTGCACGCCTAATAGGAAACGAGGGACCGAGGAAGACTATGTGAGAAGAGAGAGAGAGAGAGAGAGACAGAGAGAGAGATCTAGCAGTGAGAAACCGACGGCGCTGGCATTGAACCGTCCGGAGCCCAACCCGCTCCCGTGTGCTTTGCCGGCTGTCGATGCTGTTCGTTGAGTTGCTGCTGCTGCTGCTGATGAGCCGATATAGAGAACGGGAACAGTGAACAGTCAGTTGAGCCGAACAGGGACAGGGGCCGGGGAAGTCATTAGCAGAAAGATCGATATTGCCAGTAGCAGCAGCCAATGGGATTGCCAGGCAAAGAGACGCACCAGAGTCTATCTCTCTCTCTCTCTCTCTCGTTCTGGCACATAGAGTGTCATGCCACCGATTGACAGGACGGCGCCTGCTGAATGTGTGCACCGCAACACTGGTGAATGAAGTTTGTTTCTTGCTCATTGGCTTACGTGCTAGAGGATAGACAGTAAACTCACTGACTGGTTTAATGCCGGCTCTCACTTAGCCTGCTTGCCTCGCCTGTCGTCTGTCTGACTGACTGACTGAATGGCCCCCATAACAGGACTGGCCCGGTGGCTAGCTAATACCTAGCCACTTCGCCAGGTCGCTCTCGTGGTAAAGGCAAGCATCGGGCTGAACGCGTGCTGCAGCCTGAACACATTTCAAACAGTTACTGCGTGAACGTTCGCCTATCCTTAGATGAATAACGGATACCCGACACGAAAATAGCGGATCATGCCAAAGCGGAGAGCGGTCGGTTTCTTCCCAAAACACGCTGCCGATTCCGGGATGACAGCGTGATCGCTGCTTGGAAAGTCAGAAGCGTTTTTGGCAGGTTCTCTCTTTCCGCCTCGACCTCGCTAGTCATCTCCGATAGGACATGATACGCTTGGCCCCCCTCCCTCTCTCTCTCTCTCTCTCTCTCTCTCTTTCTCTTTCTCTGTAGACGAAAGCTGGCGTGAATGAAAAGATACAGCGAGCAGATATGTCTATCTTAGCTCGCTCTATCCGCGACAGCGTTCAGTTGTTGTGCAGAGGTGGCGTGCCTCACGAGATAATGGCTCCTCTTTATTTACTGAACGATTAGGGCGTTTTTTATTCGCGTGTACTTCTCCTGCTATATCGCCACCTCTGGGTGGGATAGTTGCATTAAACCAAGACGTTACCTCTTGAAGCGGAATGATATTTGCTCAGAACGACGGGCGGCAACGCTTCTTATTGACGTCGATGCCAAAGCGAATGCTCTCTGCTAGATCGTTTACCGATCGCTATTATAATAATAACGGCCGTCGAGCATCACATGGTATAATCTACAGTAGAACTGAATTCGTATCGTGATCACCAGCAACAATGGCGACAGCAGCGGCGGTAACCGTTCGTAAAATGTTCGAATCATAATCATCATTAGTGCAATATTTTGTCCTCTATTTAATAGCACATCCAATGCGATTCGATGCGTATGAAATGTTGTACAGTTCTCGTTTCTGTCATTTCCATCACCGCATCGAACAATATAGATAAATACGATCGTTCGTGGCTTATCTTCTTTGCTCTCATTCTCTGCTGCTGCTGATACCTTTTCTACAGATAGAATGTGATGATAAAGTATATCCACCCCACCATCGTTCCTCTGCGGTTGTTTAGATACATACACGCATGCATGCATACGCAGGTATACACAGCATCGACGTAGCCCGAGGCGTGACTTCTCTCGCTGGAGGCGATACTTTTGAATATGTCGACTTTCGATCGCCGTCCGTTCGCGTCGTTCATTAGATCGACTCGAGTTGAATCGAGCCATTTTCCACCGGTCTCTTACGCGGCCTTTTTTTCTTCATTTATTCGTTCTCGCACAAGGCAGCCCGTTCATCAGCGTGCTACGCGGTGAACGCTGCTGTTACTATTGCTGCTGAAGAAACTCTCGCTCTCTCTTTCCTTCTCTTGCGGAAGGACTCATTTAAGCGGTTCCGAAATGTACACCACGCGTACATTTACTACAAATATATATATATATATATAATGTTTTCCTTTCTCTCGATGTATCTGCTATATGTGCGTGTTGCGGCTGCTTTTCAGTTCCGCTTTTCACCCGTGCGGTCGAAACGGTGAAATGGTCGCCGGTTCCATCCACGATCGTTTTCGTTTCTCCATCTTCTCTTCTGCCTTTGCTTAAAAGCTTAGCTTTCTTTCTGGCCGTCCACTGACGACGAGGCTAATGGCGTCCGGCAAGCCACCCACCGCAAGAATCGCAGCTCGTTTGAAGCATTCGTCGCTCGTTCCACTCCCAAGTGTGTATGTCATTGCGGATGGCGTGCAACACGCTGCATTTCCATTTCTGTAGTTCCCCCGAGGGTCAAGCCGACAGCGACAACGATGACGATGATGACAACGACGAACATCTTTGGTTCTTTTTGCGTACTTTGCTAAGAGTGAGCGTAACTCATTTAAAGTAACGGGGCCGTGTGCAACGGACCGCGGAAGGAGAAGGGGATGTTCCCTATGGCGACGTCATAGAGGAACATCAGTTCGATGTTCAAGGTCTGACCGTGGCGGTGCCAGCGTCGTTCGATAGGCGTCGAAAGTTAGCTGAAAGTTGGCATTTCTCAAGCTGATTAACGATGAGCGACACAGACGACGGACACTGTTTGATTGTTCGGGGAGAGAAACGAACTTTCGCCACTGTCAAATCGATAGGTTGTTATAGCTAGCTATTATAGTTTGTGGGTGGGCTAACCGCCGTGAATGTCAAGGCAGTCCCAGCGGAGGCCGGGCACATCGACACCTTAACGTATACCCAAAACTGTCCCGGACGTTTGAAGTGGATGGATGGCGAAACGCTCACTTGGGGCAATGGGGCACAATGAGGAAGGGTGTAAGAGATGAAGAGGCGTAAACGATTCCATAAAGGAAAGCAGAAAAAGTCAACGATTATAGTCCTCGGCTAGTAGTCACTGGAATGAAAAGCAAATTCTGTTTGAAGCGAGACGATTATGCTATGCTACTTGGTGGACTATGCCACTGCACTTTTCATGAGTGGGCCAATTGAAGAGTATCCTGTATCAATATGTCATTAAAGCTCTGTAGTTGAACCTGTGCCGCCTGCTCCCCTGCTCTGTCTCTCTCTCTCGCTCTCTCTTTGTATATCACTATCTCATTATAGAACAAGGTTATTGGTAGACAATTAGGTAAAGGTAAGAGATAAAGAGTTGCAAAGTTGCCCCAAAGATGAATTGATGAGGGAAAATTTGCGCTGTACCAGTTGTTTTGCTATGATTTGGAGGAGATGAAGATACAGGTCTTATTACAGGTCTTATTGGTAAACGGGTACACATACAGCTGGGGCACGGCATGTTCCAATCCAATCGTCCTATTATACCTGGTTCACGAAAACGTTTGATCTTCATCGTGTCTTACGTACTGTACACAGTTACGTAGGCGTTCTAGTTAGTGATCTAGCTAGTCCCCCCCTCGCCGGACAGCTCATTGATGCTCTATACCGAAAGGTGATTCCGAAGACCAGTCACATAGTGAGAATAGCTGAGGGTCAGCTAGGAATATGATCGCTATCGTCGGCTGTTAGGCTGTAGGCCCCAACAGCAGCCTGCGTGACAGACCCATGAATAGTTAACACGTTCTCGCTTGGCCTCACTCCGATTAAGATCAGGCAAAAACTTCAGTCGTCGGCGAATTCCAAATGCTATTAGAGCTGTGACGTTCTTGTCATTTACTTCCTTCATAGCGGACCGTACGAGAACCATGCGGAACAATTGATATTTTGCGTTTTTTCCTTTGTATTATACCATCCAGCTCAACGTCAATATCTATGTGCGTGTGTGCTATTATACCCAGTACTTTATAACGCGATCCCGCCCGTTGCTGCTGCTGCTGCTGCTAGTCCTATTGTAGCACTGACTGACAGACGACCATGTCCATGCTATGATCAGTGTGTGCCGCCGTGACCACGGTGGAACGTCGGATGGACACAGTGCAGTCGGGCACGCGAACAATATGACCTGATGAGATTTTGCATTTTCTCCTCGTCTTTTCTGCCGCACCGCGTAAGCGGACTTGCTTTGTGCTCCCCTCTTCTCTCCCGATGTCGTCGTCGTCGTCTTCATCGTAATGTTATTACACCGCCGTGTGTGTAGGCCCTTTGTTCGCACAGTACATACACTATATATATATATATATATATATACTGCCCGGACAACTGCACGGCAAGCGCTTCGCGCAGAAAGCGTTCTGATTTGACTTCACCTGAACGGTGTAATAATACTACGCGTCAAGTTACCTGCGCTAAGAGAACACCCGGCGCAGGGACATGGATGAGAGAAGCAAAACAGCAGCAAAAGGTGAAGCTCTCATTGAAATGACGATCACTGTTGTTGTTTTGGACTTCGTCGCCACGCACGGAACCGCCCCTGACCCGCTGCACAAACGTCACAATATCACTGTTGCTGTTTTTTTTTTGCCGTTCATTACTGATGACCAATCGCGCCCGCTCGGTCTATACGAGGCACGTCAAGAGGCAGCAGGTGGCAAGACGCGCTACGAACACTCATGTCTATCCATCTATCTATCCATAGTATAAGCTTAGTGACCTATGGCCGACCTAGTGGCAGTCGTGGTCGTCGCCATCGTGCTATTACGACTGCCATAGCTCCGAAGATGGCGGGACGATCGACGGCCAGCTCAATCAGCTCTTGTTCTTCCTGGGCGTAGTACTCCGAGTGAGTCGTATTAGTAGATGATGAGCAATGAGGGACAACAGGACGTGACGGCTCCCGAGACGACCAGTCACAGCTGTATCTGTCCGCCTGTCCACGGGCGGCAGGTCCACCACCACTGGTTGTTGTTGTTGTTGTTGTTCGCGTTTCGTCTCAAGTGGACGGATGATACCACGCAGCAACCAAGTGGACACGAGCTGGCGGCCCCCCGAAAAATCACGGAACGATCGGCCGCCTGATCGCCCGCTGTCCGGCGACACACGAGTGGCGACGGCGGCGGCCGCGTCAGCGAGATGAACAGAACGAAACCGCCGGGACGACAAGAGTACGCATTAAAATCGTAATGACTCAATTTGATGACTTTCGAGTCGAACGACAGCAACAGCGAACAGTGAGTGAGTGGTCCAGTGACGATGGAGCGACTCGTCGTCGAAACGAAATCACTGTATCTCTCTCTCTCTCTCTCTCTCTCCTCTAGATCATTTGTTCTACTGTATCTCACAGTTGCTGTGCTATCGCATGATGGTGCGTGCCGTTGTTGTGGTGTTGTTTCTCCTATTCACCGACGATTGCCTGCTGTTGCTGCTGCTGGAGCTGCTGGTGTCGGTGCCACCGTTGCCGAGCTGGGTGAGTCGCTCAACGAAGTCCGTACGGCCCCAGTGGCACATGGTCGCGGCGACGACATATGAATGAATGTCCCTGCAGATGAGCGGGTGACTGAGAGCTCCGTGTGCCATTGGAGTTGCTCCTCAGGGAGCTCCTGATCAGAAGAAATAGTTGATAACTGTCAACTGCCCGTAATGCTTAAACAGCTCTTCAGTTCATTCTACAGAGAGGGATCAGTGAAGCCTACGAGAGAGTAGCTAGAGAGAACGAGACTCACTTGTTACGCAACGAATAATAAGCGTTTCACATTGGATTCAACGTGCGGCACTAATCGAATTTTGGTGGGCGGCTTCCCATGCGATGATTATTATTTGTTGATTAACGGCGGTTTTCCAAAACAAAAATGCATCGCCCCAACGTGTAATTAGGCTAAGGAATATTATGAAAGACAAAGAAAAAAGGCCCATCTATACCCAGCTATCCTTAGGTGGTATGACTGACAGATCTATCAGGCGATTAATGATATAAGAACAAAGGAATAATAGTAATCGCTATTCCTTCCTGTCTAGTTATTACACGCTGCACTTATCGTGTGTTGCTACTATGGTACAATTTCTTTTTTTGCTTGTCATAGCGCCCAGGATATACTTTGCAATATTTATTGGCTTTGTCCAATATCTTTTGAATTAACTAACTAATTAATAACGCAAAATCTGACAATCCGCCATTTGATTTCGACAAGAGCACATAATCGTAGCGTGCCGAAACGTCACAAAACAACCATCAACAACAGAAGTGGACCAGGAGAATTTGCACTTAGCGTTTACCAGTGAGTCTGTCTGTCTGTGTGTGTTTGTGTGCCGCAGCTACCGCTGATATTAATGCAGGCATTTGGTATCCGCTGGGGCCAGCGTTGCCTCCTCAGGAGGACGCCGTCGCGTTCAAGTTGTTGCTGTTGCGTTTTCGCAACTGACGAGATTCGGCTTCTGCCCAACAGCACGCGTTCCCTGCTCCAGTACAAGTGGTTCTCATGAGTGAAAACTAGAATGCGTTCCCGGACTGATACAAGAAAGAAAGCAGCGTTGCGGATAAATAAAAAAAAAGAAGCGAATTAACTGGCAATAAAAACGATGAAGATCTGCGGAAGACGAAACACTTCTACCAAATTTCACCGATAGTTTCTCTCCGATAACAGCAGCAGCCGTAACAGCACACAGTCCAGCCACCACAATTTAGTTAGGATTTAGCCATACACTATTCGGCCCCTAACGTTTTTTGTTACCGTCGGCAATCTCGTCTTGTTACGGCCGTTCGGTCTGGTAGCATTGTTGTTACCGTTGTTTGCTCTGATAACGTAATTGGCCGTTTGTCATGGCCACATAACAATGCGCTAGTTCGCCAGCCGCAACGACACCCTTGCTAGCTTCGACTACAAGGAAAAAAAATATGATTATTTGTAAAAAGAGAATACCTGACAAGACAAACGAACGAGAAGACATCCGCACTTAGACCGTGGTAGCAGCAGCAATGGAAATCTCACAGCTAAATAAAAAATGAACGCTGGTTATTAAGAACAAAATAACACAATTGCTGAAAGCGATCAAGACGACGAACCTGCACGGCAACGTAATGAGTGCGAGTTGCATATCGTAGTGGCTACGTAGTGAAGCAGGGGCTAGCATCGTTGAAAATATCGTGAGAACGCCTCGAGGGGGCATCGTCTCCTGTTGAGAAGAGGGAAAAACCACGGGAAAGGAAAGCTCAACAGCCTCCCGTTCACATGTATCACACGTTAATATGAGTTGTGTATATTTGTCTTATGTACGGGGTGATATAAAAACATGTTCGGTAGAGACGGTATATAGACGGCTATATATATATATATATATATATATATATATATATATATATATATATATATATATATATATATATATATATATATATATAGAGTCGCGACTCGCTATCCTTTAGCTGGGTGCATCCATTCGGTGATGTGTTCATCTGCTGACCGTGTCACCATCGATGTCAATTCGGCGACGCTTCGGTGTTTCGTGAACAATGAGAACCGGTTGTCTGAAAAGCGATTGCCCTTCTTCTACGCTATCTATTACAACGGATTTATTGTGTATGCTAATTCCGGATATATCTATAATCACATGGCCAACGTGAGGCTAGTAATAGTTTGGAACAACCGAGCAGATTAGGCGTGCCAGAATGTCAATTACACTAATACATGGCACAATAGGAACGCTTATTAAAAAACATCTAATAATTAATTATCATAATAATTACTATGATTATTATTATTATTAGTATTATATTATTATTTTATCGGGCCGTATTATGATAGGGCTGCTGATGATCCACTTCTCATCGTAATGCTTCCACAACACTATTAATCATGTGCGCACCCGAATCATTTTAATAAGATTACATTACTTTAAAAAAAACATATATATATATATATATATATATTCATTATAATTGCGAACCATCTGCTTGCGTCGTTCGCTTCAGCCATTTTTCATATCATCTTTCATGTGTTTCTCCTCGCTGATAATGATGTGAAAACAAAATCTAGTCATCAGAGGGTGGCGATTAGATAAGAAGGTGACAATTCCTTATCGCTCCAGCATTTAGAGTCATTTTTCCCGTCACAGAATGAAACGAATGGCGCAGTTGGCTTCAGCAGCTGCCGCGTTGCAGAGGACGCTTGGCAGGAGGAAAATGCCCAATGGGGACACAGTGAATGCATATGACATATGCTGATGTCATTATTCACTTAATTATCCAAGTGAATATAATGCGTATATATGTATCATTCATATTCGTTCATTCTCAAATTGCCAAAAAGGTAGTGGCGTATACCAAAGTTATCACGTATGCCTACGATCTATTTTGTTCTAAAACTACTCAAGTGACTGTTTGCACTGCATACTGCAATAACAATTTTTACTGAACCATCCCATGCTTAAATATGCTTCGTTCTCACTGACGAGATATTTTTCGTATTTCTCGAGTGAGAGAGAGAGCGCGCGGGGGGGGAGACCAACGCGCTTATGTATAGTGATACATAAGGGCGACGAAGCGATAGTTAGGGTCGTGATTTAGGACTGTAATTTATGGCTGATCGCAGCTCGATTTCGACACGATCCAATCATCGAATTTGCAATTCAGCTAACTGAACAGAATCAATTCGAGGTCGATTCGAGCTTACAGCTGACGCTATGACTGCTGCCAAGCAGCGTTCTCAAGAACGCCAATTTTTATGTTGACTGAACTCTTCTGAACTCTTTGACATACCGAGATCAGTGCAAGAATTGTTAGTGTCTCTTCAGCCGTAGTTGTTGTTTCAATTGAGAGAAGCTTCGATCTGACAACCTACTCAGACGTCATGGTGAATAATTCTAACATCACGCCATCACGACGCCTCTGTTGTATCTGCGCGTTTCACCTATTTCCATGCAATCCGAAGGGAGAGTCGGCCATTGCCAGCAATGTGAACATTTATTTCATTTTTCCAATAAACATAGACGTGTATACAAACACACGCACACACGCAAGATGCATAGTCATTGACGGGCCGGTCATATCAAAAAGTGTATTTCTTTGTTTTTTTCATCGCTTGACTCCGCTAATACACAGAACTTGACAATGGCTCGAAGAACAATGAATAAGCAATATGGTGTTGTCGCATTGGACAATTGCCGGCCAGCGATCAGCACCGTTATGCTTTCTAGGTCGCTGACCGTCCGCGTCATTTGCTGTTCACAGGGCTCGCGTTCGCGCTCGAACAAAAAGCAGCGCTACTGCCCGGCGAAAAACAATAACAGGTGCTTGATCGTATGTTAGTAGCGATAGTGGAGTTGTCGAGGGAGGTTGTCAGTTGCATTGACGTAATGGCAGGTTGTTACAGATATATATATCTATATATATATATACATAATGTTGCTATGCCCTGACAAACAAAGGTGGCAGCAAACCGAGAGAGAAGGATAGAGAGTGTCTCGTTGTGCGATGGTAGGTAACGCGAAGTTGAGAGTAGGCTGAGGTACTGACACTAACTGACGCCGCTTGCTCTTCCCCTCCCCGCGCGAGCGAAGAGTGAACCAGTCGCTGTAACAGATCTGTTACCCGTTTCAACGGAGAACGGCGATTCAAAGACGACGACAACAATATAACAATGCACCAACAACAACAGCGAGCGCACAACAAATTAGCTATCACCCAAAAGACAGCGTTGACTGACCATAGCTGCGTCGTCAACGATTGGCAGCAGCCAGCGTCCGGCCTGGGCCCTCACAGCCGCCACCGCCGGCACCCGTTGGAGTCCAGCAGACCAACGGAGAAGCCGGGTTTCGGTGACCCATTCAACTTTGTCGCCTCTTTTTGACCGCGCCACTCTGCTCCGCATTCGTGCTAGTACCAGAACGATCAGGCGCGCGCGCGCGAGCAGGACGCCTGGTAAGACGACGCTTTTTACGTAAAATGCCACGTCGGGGCGTAAAATACATGCTGACACGGTAGTCATCTCTGTCGTCCACCGCGATCGGAAACAATGAGCATTCTCTCGATGTTAGTCTACATCTATTGCAACGGATACCGAGGAAATAATGATGAGTTGAGGCGACAGCGAGCAGATGTCGTTTTGAATAACGGCGCTGTAATAATAAGCCTGGATAAAAGTGCAGTACACTTTGACTCGTGTCACATGCACGGTGCAGGTGACGACCATCCATCGGCATTCGCAAGTGATTGTGAATGCGCCAGAACTCAAATTGAACCGATGTTGTGTTGGTGTCGCAGAACCCCATTTCAGTATGACTATGATCAGCGGGGCGGCCACGAAGAACTAGCCAGCTGGCAACTGCCGCAAGCGTGAATGAACAAAATAATCCATGTCCAATCCACGTCGAATCATTAACAACGGTCGGTCATCGGAACAGTGCCTTGTCCGAACACAATCGGTGACGGGCCCGGTGACGTGTTTCGTCTGCTCTTACGCGTCCGTTTACTAAACGCGACGATGAATCTGGTGCTGCTGCTGCTGCTGATGATGATAGCGATGATGATTATGATGATCTTTACGCGCTGACGCAGTGAAATCTGTGAAGATCTGTTGTCTGTCGACTTTGTTGCTCGGCTTGAATCTGTCCATTTTCTGTTCGGTGGGACCCAGTGATGTGGGTACCATTGTCATGACCGCTATCGAAGGTGGGTCCCGCACCCAGATCACCGCAGGCCAATACCAACACTGCCAGCACATCAGCAGTTACCACCTACCGGCAGTAGTAATCACCAACATATTTCGTGGCGGCACCTTTTTCTGGTTTGAAGTTCAATTTTCTCTTTGTTATCTATCCGCATAGTACAGGTAGGCTTCGTTACACGCGCCGTAACGAATCAAACGTCAAGCGAATCATCGTCAGCAACAAGCACAAGAGCGCAAGAACAACGCGGCCAGCTTCGTACGGCTAACACGGCGCCAATAACGTAATACGTTGTCTCGCGGCCACTACGGGCTTTACCGAATTTTACAATAAATTCATCACCTGTAAGGCGACAGGGATCACCCACCATCATATATTCGGATACATTGACGGTTAGACAACCACGAAAACCTGCCTCGTACGGATGCGTCGTCATTTAGCCACATTCGCGGTCGATCGTCTCCGTCGACCAACAGCACGACAGGAGTGATAAGGCGAGCGAAAGACATTGTGGAACAACACAGAGAACAACGCGCATTCTCGAGACGTACTTCTGCCCGCGGAACAGTAGCCATAGTGGTTGGTAATGAGAGCATATCGAAATCGTACAAATGATAAATGAAAGTTCGCCTTTTTCTTTTTTGTTTCTATCTAATGCTGCGACCGCCCCAGTTCACCGTTTCATCAATCTCTCTCGTTCTCTCTCTCACTCTCTGTCTCTTTCAAGCATTTTCCACATCTGCCGCCGGCTTCCCCGCAGACCATTTCGTATCAGTCCCGTTCCTTCCTGTTCTGTTTTGCATCGTTGCGAATATATCGCTGGCGAGAATGGACGAGAACGACTGTTGTCGGAGCATACTTTGCCCCGTTTCGTGGTAGACGACGAGTAGTTAGTTTAGTAGAATGCTGACTATGTTGTAGGTGGCGGCTGGCCATTGCTTCTGCTGCTGTCGCAGTCGCCGAACGAGACCCGAACGACTACGTTTGAATCATATCACTTTGTCAATGTGTTCCCCAACTGAGTAAATGTACTTCCCACCCGCGTGTCGTTCATATGTGGAAACTTTTATGGAAAACACAACTCGACCATCTCGATCTTCGTGTCACCGTGATGGGCCGAGGGCGGAGATACTAAATACATACGTATGTATTTTGTATGTATCTTGGGCAATTCGCTGCCTCCGTCCCTCGCTCAAACGCGATAGGTGATCGGTAGCAGGAAACAGCGATGACATTCGTCTCGTCGATGAGCAGACGTTTTCGTACCCGTACCCTCTCGTTCTGGGAGCGCGACTAGAACGGGAAGTGGCCCGAACAGCTATGGTCGACAACAGCTATGGTCAGCCGGAGAAAATGTCCCTTTTTCTCAGGTTAAAGAGATCGAAGGGCAAAATGATCGCAATGCTATCTCGCCAGGCTATTGCAGAGTTGATAAACGGACAATCATAAGTATTATTATATAGTGTGATGGATTCGTATACATATATATATACATAAAGCAGCTGTCCTGGTAGTTAGAGAGAGAGAGAGAGAGAGATGGAGAGATTATAGCTAGTATTGACTGACTAATTACGGTAATGAGAACTTAGTGGTGACGATTCCGTAACGACATTTTGGTATTATTGTACGACAGAAGCCAAACAAATAAGAATATATTATGCATTAGAGCGCTATTATATCGACAGACACGAAAATATCAGTACTATAACACACGCATATATATATATATATTCGCGTTTCCCTATATGTGTTTGTGTCTCAACGGTGACCCGAACATCTAATTTCTGTTGGATCATTCAGTGTGCGCTTTCACGGAGACGCCCTCGCCTATTATTCGCCCGTCCACTGCTATCGTCTAAGAAACAGCAAATTCGGCCCAAAAACGTTTCCTGCTGTCGCGCTCTTTCGATTGTACAACAACAACGCCACCCCACTTCTGAAATGCTACAGCTCTGAAAACTGTAGCAGTGCCAGCCGCGATAGTGGTGGCGGCGGAGGCGCAAATTGTGTGTCTCCGATTGGTCTCGACAACTTGACAATACGATGGCGGTTATGGCAAGCGCCGGACGAGTTTGGGTGCCGCCTGCAGTCCCCGCAGCCGCGCAACAGCTGGAAAAAGCCGAGCAACATCTGCCGTTGATGCTGCTGCTGCTACAACAACAGTACAATAGCAGCATGTCATCGTCGTAACAAACACAGATTGACGCAGAGCCGTCACACGCAGCACGTACGAGGTATTATGATGGGTGAAGCCGGAATTTCTGCGCGGGGTTGACACTAATTGCTATCGAGCAGCCGCAGCAACATGAAGCGGACGAATAGGAGCATTTTGTGTAGCACCAAACAGCAAAACGGCAAAGATCGAGCCCCGAGAGAGCGAAGGAGCGGGCGTGACTTCGTCAGCAGCAGAGGCAGCATCAATACGAGCAGTGAGCATCGCAACGATCGCAGCGTTTACTGCCTTTTCATCGCTGGCAATATAACCTAGAATAGGTATATATATATAATCCTGGTGGGACTACAGTAAGCCACGCGTATGTGCCGAATATGGCGCGGATGACGCGAATGAGAGAGGCCAATTTTTGGCTGGACATTTAGCGCAACTGATGGCTAACGTGTGATCGCTTCATACTACTGGCCGTTTCGGATTGACTTTATCCTCAAGATGCAGCGTGAATTGAATGTTCGTGGATAAGTGAAAAAATGACCGGGAACGTACACTGATAGAGGATTAGTATGGATGTTTTTTTATGCCTCGACGTGATCTGTCTCCCGTTAATTCTGTTAGCCCCACGTGCAGCTACTTGTTTTAGCCAGAGTGGTGTTATCGTTTGTAGCTATTGTTCAATAAATACTATAATAGCAAAAACACATTTGTGTAAATCGTTTACCAAGCAAGTCGATTTTATTAACACAAAAGCACCCACAGTTGTAAACACTTGTTAAGATTAAGTCGAGTATATCGATGTCGCACGATTGTGGTATGTCAATGAAACTTGCGTTTAGCTATAGGTATCTATCTCTTCTGAAATGAGTATACTTGAGTAGTAATATAATAGTATTAGTAGTAATAGTAGCATTGCCGTTAAATGTTGGCTGTGGGTCAGCCCGGAAAATTCAGAACTTTATATAGGGGTAGGTGCGAGCACATGAAAGCCCAACTCAAGATTGCCATAGGAGTGGCCAGAGCCTACAAAACGTCTGAGACGAAGGCCGTGATTGCGATCGGGAGGCAAGTGGCATGGACGAGACTGATCGACGAAAAGATCAGACTCAAAGCACACCCCACACTGGGGAAAGCCGAAGCGAGACTCCAGACGCTGCGCGACTGGCAACAGGAATGGACCAATCTTCCGGACACAGCCCCAGGCGCGTGGACTCGTCATCTCATCCCTGATCTGATCAAGTGGTTCACCGGACCACACGGTGACACCACATACTACCTGACTCAGGTGCTGACGGGTCACGGATGCTTCCAAAAGTATCTGAAAAAGATAAAGAAAGTCCCTGATCCCACATGCTTCATGTGCGACACGGGTGTTGTTGATGGTGTAACACACACCATCTGCGACTGCCCAGCCCTCGCTGGCGCTCAAGAAGGATCGCCTGTGCTCACAGATGCTGTGACGGTGCATGGCCTCATCGCCGCCATGCTGGAAGACGAGCAGGTGTGGGACCGGGGTTGCAGACTGGTGGAAAGGATTCTCAAGAAGAAAAATGAGCTGGAGCTTCAACGTAGGGCGGCCCCCATCATTGTACAACCCTCATAGGAGCATGAAGGAGACTCACCTCCACCTCCGCTGAAATAATGCTTTCTGTGTTCCGGGGATGACTGGGGGATGGACATCACTGCTTTTTAGTGGACCCAGCAATGGGCCACACTCTCGGGCAAAGACCATTTGTGTGAAGCTCGGGGTTAGTGCGTATGCATTTTACAGTGTGTTCCAAAAAAAAAAAGGAGCGAGCACAACGAGGGACGACTTCACAAGAAGAGACAAGAGACTTCAAGACCAGCCGAGACAATCACGTCCGGCCTCCCCTATACGACCAGGCACCCCCATGTTTTCCACAAGATACAGACAGCTCTGGGAATGAGAGTACAAGATGTGTCAATTGTGTCACATTATTTGACTTACTAATCGACTCTAATAATCTATTGCGTATTACAGTAATAGCGTGCCCTGATATAAAACTCCGTTGGTCAAGTGTTAATTATGACTGCTAGCAGTCACCGTAGTAGCGTTGGGGCGGCGGCATCCTTTCGTCGGTATTTCCAACACAATTCATCTCACATTATGATGATAATGATGATGATGATTATTATTGTTAGTCCCCTGTCGCCTTTCTATTCCTTAGAGTTTTCGCTAATTTCCTCATTCAGTCTCTCTCTCACTCTCAATCTCTTTCTCTCTCTCTCTCTCTCTGGATGTGCCTCTCTGTGAGTCCGGTAACGGGTCGATGATATATGACAAGTTATTTAAGCTTGCTCAGTCTGAAGAAGAGAAGAGGGGGAGACGTTTATTCGATGCTGTTCCCGTCGCTGCCGCGGCGGCTTCTGCTTTGGCAGCAGTGGCGGCGCCGGCAATGATGAACATTAATCACTCGTGAAATTACGAAGGGTAGCAATGGCACCGGCACTGCTGCTACTGCGCAAGCGTCATTTGCACACGCGCGCATGCTGTTAGATGTTTAATGTGTATGTAAGTATTATATATATATATATATACATATATATGATCGGCAGCAGCACTAGTTCTTCTTCAAGCAGCACCATCAGCGTCAGAGCAACCGTCAGCAGCGGTATAGGAGTGTGCGAAACGGTGTCTGTCTGTTGGTCAGTCCGTCCGGCCGTGCGCGCGCGCGCGCGATCTACGTGTCCAGTTGGTACCATGTTGCCGTGTTGGTCACGCTAATATCCGAATTCAGAAGGCGAGGAATGAGGCAAATATATGGGTCACAGAGGGAGATTGGCCCGGCAAACTCAGTCTTAGGAACAACACTACGGAGGAAATTCCGGCGTCATTTTGCCGTGGAACTTTGGCCGACGAAAATGACCATACTACCAGCAGCATCCATACATCTCGAAGTAGTGTGATTACTATATATATATATACTGACACCGACGCTATCCATGACGCTGCCATCGAGTGTCGCTCGGTCGGACGCTTTTTCGGTCTTCGCCGTCAAGGCAAGCGCCGATACGGCATACTGCCGTACTGTGCACCGCTATAAATAACATTATCGCAATATTATGCTATTATTGTTGTTGCGATTGCACTTACATATACACACACACACACACATGTGATTATCATTTGGGAGGTGGTGCATGAGAAATATGAAGTGAAACAGTCAGAGAGGGACGACAACGACAACAATGACACTCATAACATGATATGTAGTTATAATATGTTTCTATGGTAGCGTCCCCAGCATATACCGGCGTGACTGTTGTGTGACGATGTGCGTCAAGTATCGGTACGCGCGCGATTCTCTTGGCGGCACCCTTGCTGCTGCTGCTGCCGCGGCTACAACTACGATTACGCTACAGTGAACAGTGGAGTATATGGCTGCCTTGTGTGGCTGCTGCGTTTGAATGACTCTGGTCCTCAAAGTGGCCGTACGAACTGCGGAACAAGCGGTGTATAGCATAGCTGAATCGTGTAGACCACTACTTGAACGAATGGGAAGATTACTCCGTTGCCATACCGCGTTGGGCAATGGATAGTTGTGATGGTGCGTAATGCAGTGGATACTGCATCGTGTACGTCGACGTACAACGAGGGACGCTTTGCTTTCGTTCGTGCTTCTTAGGGTGGGAGCTTAAATATATAATATATATATATATATATATGGATATGCAGAATGTGATTATTATTCTCATAATTTGCAGGTGCTATATGCTGGTACTGCGTCGTGATCATGCCTGGCAAACTTAATCTGTCGGGTCGCACACACACTGCGCAATGAAGCTTCCGAAGTGATATTTCATTTTGTTGCTTAAAGATTCACGCAGCTTCTACTGTGGTGACACAGCATTGTGGCCGATTGTGTCCGAACAGCTCCATCTCCGTGCGAATATACATTCTCACGTACCCTGCCTATGATTCTATCGCTACTACCTGTTACTATCCGCAGTAGCCGCTAGACGGGTGATGATGTCGTTTTCATTAAGAGACTCAAGATAAATAGCACTAAGACAGAAACGAAGCCACAACAGCATGCAACAACAACATCATCATCATCGACAACAACAACGACCATCTTGGTCGACGAGGGGGCGGCAGCAGCACTGCCGGCGGGGCAGATACTGTTTGTGAATGAATGATCTCATTTATTAATCGTGGGCCCAGAACAAAGCGCGAAAAGTCAACGCTCGCCCGCGGAAAACAAACTGCGTTACCGTTGGCCAAATCGTCGGCTGGCTATAAACGTGACGCTGGCTAGAAACAATGCTTATGGTGTAAGTACACGTAGGTGTCTGGGTCATCACTTCGGTTTTTGGTTTCGTCGACGTTCTATTTGTCCATATGAGCGTCCATTCGTGATCGGCTGTTGGAAAAATGCTTTCGTGCCAGTGTCCAAAACAGAGCTTATTTCGTGTTTGCCGCGACGATTTTGTCAAGTGACGAAGACAGCTCGCTGTGGGGGTGGTATTCTGCAGCGATGTTTACCAGACGAGGCCAGCGGTGGTGGTGGTGGGGGTGCCGGGTGCTGCTGTGGTTGCCGTTACTCAGTCCTCTCGTTGTACTCGGTTAGAAGTAAGTGAGGCGATGGGCGACACTTAACACGAAAGATTAATGCCTGTCCTAATTACAAGTAGATTTATTATTTTCGCTGCTTCACCTTCCATGCGGTCAGCCACTTAACTATAGCAACGAGCGGACGAACGAATGTGCTGAAAAGATACACTCCCGCCTTCTACCATGTCTCCCTATGTTTTGTTTATCTCATTTTAGTTAGAAAGGCCCAGTTGTATGCACTCGTGTAGGTACCATTGAATCAGTGCACAGCACAATTCCGAGCTGAGAACAATTCGAGTGATAAATGTCGGCGGCGATCGATTTAGGATAATCATGGAAGACTAGTTGTAAAATCGAATATGATAATTATTATTATTATTACTACACTAATCTAATACAATTATTATTATTATTATTATATAATTCGTACATTGTCAGAGTGACGGAGTGACCTTTGGGAACGGTTCGGTTGGGCACGTGTTGAGTCTTTCAAATTGTAATTTTATTATTGCTCAAATGAATTCTTATGTTAAATGAACATACTTGAAATTGTCGGTCGCATAGATACATGCGTACTTCATTTGACAACTTCATTTTGGCCTATCTCATCTCGGTCATCGCTGCCGCCGCTATCATCATCATCATCATCGTTACCTCACTAGCAGGACCAGTATGCGTCAACGATGTCATTGCGATGCGATGTGAACGAGAGGAAAAAAAAAAAGGCCACGACGCTGATGGGACGAGGCGGCAATCCAAAGATCACCCGTGGGAAGATGAGCGAGGACTCCACCTTCTCTTTCACACCAGTCGTCGACTCCGCCGACTCACGGAGTAGCATCAGCAGCCGTCTCAGGAGCACCACCAACGCGGCCACCAGCACGAGCAGTTTGATATACCATCACGGCCGCCAGCAGCACCTGCCTTCATTGATGGCGTACACGCCAGCCAGCGAGCCTGCAAGCAAGCAGGCCGGCCGGGTACACAAGCGCGGGAGGCTTAGCTACGTTGGCAGGTTAGGTAGGTAAGGCAGAGCGACAGCGAGACACACTTCGTGAAAATCCACAGCCGCCACCAGCAGGCATCAGGCAGACCAAAAGGGGTCAGGCGTGGGCCAGCCTGGCTGCCGCCATGAAAGTTGTTCAGCCTCCATCACTGGCTGGCTGTCGTGTGCCGGGTGGGCTGAGGTTGCTGCTGCCGCTGTCGCCGCTGCAGCAGCAGTAGCAGCCGTACAGGGATAGAAGCGTTGATCCATGGGTGCTGTCGAGACCTCTGGACAACGGCTCTGCAGCCTGCCTTACCGACTCCCCCACAAGCCGACCTAACATCTATCGTAACAGACAGACGGTACTGACTTAGATGTACGAAGAGCGCCGCTGAGACGCCCATTATTTGATAGCAGTTAGCATTGCGCACCAGCGATCATGACGAGAGAGAGAGAGAGAGAGAGAGAGAGAGAGAGAGAGAGAGAGGGAGAGGGGAATAAAGCCTTAGGGCGAAATCTTTAAATCCGCCTGGGATTTTTACTTGCTTGGCGGTCTCCGTATGATAGCTACATCGTTCCACGGGTCTATGAGACGTTGTGTGTTCTACAAAATGACTGCCAGGTAGATTGTTCGCACATTTTCGGTGCCCAATATAAAATGTGGTCGAATCATTGTGCACAAGGGAACAGCAGATAAAGCCTAGATTCAGCCAAATTGAATTTTAATCGCGGCGGTGATTTGTTGGGGTCGTTCGAATCGAGTCTGCTGGGCTAGATCTGGGTAGGGTTCAGTTCTTCACTATCTCGCCGCCGTACGTTCTCGAATGTGACTCACTGACGACCCACTTAGTATGGCTTTTGTGTAATTATTGCTCTGCGACTCCTAACGTAAACTAGTCGATGGAGTGCTGACGTTAATTAGAGTAGTGTGTCATGAGTAGCAAAATAATTACAATTTTTGCGCCAGCAAGGCCGATAGCGACCATACGGTAAGCCATATTGTTAGCTATTGTCGAACAGACCCTATACAAAAACTGTGGACAGAGCAAAACCCTCACACGAGATTAACATCAGCTTTCATTTGGCCCGCTGTGTCTCTGTTAACTGGTTCGACAAGGCGAAGTCGAAGCTTAACTTGTTCACTTCACCTCGTGTCAAACTTTTCCCGGGATCACCACAAGAAAGCTGCCTGTGGCTGCGGCCCACGATGCTCGGGAAATTGTGAAGCACATGTGATCCTTGTGTAACAGTCACTGCGCGCCGCAGATACCGCACATGGCGACGCCGACGACAGCGTATCACAGAATCGGGGCCTAGCGACGAATCGTTCATAGGACGTTTCCGCACGACGTACGCGTTTTGATCAAGGTTCTTAAATTCCACAACGGACTACCAGAGAAAGAGAAAACCGATGCAAGAGACGGAGAGAAAGAGAATGAATTGTCGGCTGGCGGCTGTTGTCCTTGAGAACGACAGCACTATCAAGGCCACACAGCGAAGCCGCGGTTAGGCCCTTGTAGCCTCAAGCACCCCCCTCCCCTAAATGTAATTCAAACTACCCCTGTTGTTCCCGCCGCCGCCGCTCCTGGAGTAGATCGCCGTCGGCAGCTAGCCACTGCATGTGCCACTGATGTGCCCGTACTACAGACAACATCTTGATCGCTGATTGACCAGGGATAGCTACAGATCGGTCTGTTAGATTGGTACAAATGAGACTCGGCGCTCGGATAGCGGCAATGTTTCGAGCGAAGTCAGAAATAAAAAACACAGCCAACTAGAAATGGCTCGAAAACAATCCTTCATCCTCTCATCCGTCTATGTTTGGACAGTTTGTATGTACCTATATGTGTGTGTGTGTGTATGTGTGTGTGCGCGCGTCTGCCTTTGTAACAGCCAATTGCCGCCGCTAGCTGAGCCACACTTTGTGGTTGAAATCTGTCGCATCATTTCTCACTACTCTACCGTCCGCTGCCTAGTCGAATAGACCTCGCAGGATGGGGGGTAGCGAAAGAAAAAATGAAAATATTGGGTGGGTGGGTGTTGGCCTTTTTCGTTTCTGCACGTTCGCTCGCTCGATCGTTCGTTTCATTCGCAATGACACAGTGTGCTGCCGTTGTGCGCACTGTGCAGTGGCCTATGGTGATTTGCATTCATTTTCAATTAGCGAACGAGTGAGAGAGCCGCGCAAGGCGAGCCGCCGTTCCCCTCCGAACTATCCATTCGCTACGCCCATAGCGAACTCCATCGTTCCACACATCGTTCCGCGGGCGATACAATGACTGATGAAGAATTCGAATGGCGGTTGGCGTCCGTCAGCCAGCCAGCGGGCCAGCCATCGTCGCTCGCTCAGGACAGCCAGCTGCTGACGATTAGTACAACAGTGGAACGTTGCCGGCGGTTGACAAGCTCAACGGGATGACAAAAAGACTAACCCTACCGTTGCAGATAGCGACGACCCGTGTCACCGAGAAAATATTCAACTAATTTTGTCTCTCCTAAGAATGATAAACCGCGCATAATCGTGACGTAACTGAAAGTGTCATTCGGTCGTACATGAAAATATATAGTGGTACTTTCATGTATCAGGCGTAACCGAATTGGATATATTTTTCTTGGATTAATTTCTTATATTTAATTTTATTTCAACAACACTTTATCAACTCCAAAAGTAAATAATTTTTTTTAGTATTATTCTTATTATTAATTATTATTTGTTTTGTTTATGCCGTATTATTCCAGTAGGAGTAATTTCATATATAATATATTCGCAATGAACCTCCTAGGAACCGATATATATATATATATATATGTATATAACCATCGAGAACAGGCGTGTTTCCGCTGTAAAACAAACCATACCTGCTAGAATTCACACTGCGATTATACTAAAGTCTCCAACCGCGCGAATTCAAATATGACAAATGTGTCGTCACCCGTAATTGAGGACGATCTACTAATTCATACTGGGTAATTAATTTACATACGAAATTAGTCGTTGTCACTCGACTTGCCCCGGCTTTGGCGTTCGTTGTAATCTTAATGAAGAGGAAAGGTGACTGTAGCGGCCGTGTGGAGAAAGCTCACTGACACAGGCAGGGAGCAATGGTATCGCTCGTCATCACCGTCGAAAGGCTATACATTTTGTTTGGTTGTTTTGTCAGCCAATCGCCGCAGATGTCCGTTGCACACTCTAATAATATGCTTATTATTGTTAGATGTTACAACGAAGCTCAAATCGGCTGCCTTGGCGATTTATTTGTCAGTATCACAAAAAAAAAATACTGTAGAGAGTAATCGTAAAAAATGAATATTTGTACTTCTAGCTCTGTCATGACTCGTTCCTGAATCACTACGAATAGAATAGCAATGCAAGAACAATCATCCAATAACCCGTCCCCGTTCCCCAACCAACCTCCACTCCGAAATGATTCAGTTAAAGCTACGTCTACAGACAACGGTCTAACTCAAAAGCATGATGATGAGTGAACGAAAGCTCTACCATTAAGAATCACAGTTTACGTACCATCTTGGTCGGCACCGCCAGTGTCGGCAAACACCGACTAATCGAGTCGGAACCACTCGACCGCCGCCCATGCTTGTGAAGATGCTATTCTCATTCTTTTAGCGACGCCTCGTATCGGGCTCCGCGCGAGCGTCTACCATTGGCAATTACTCGATTGTACAACAGCCGACGGTGATATTTGGGATGTCGCACTCTCCCATGTATCCACCTATCTACGTATCCCACTTAGGATAGAGTGGAATAGAATGGGCGCAAACATTGCGATGGTCACCGCAATTTATTTGCCAACTGATATCATCTAACCATGAATTTTGTCACTGGCACCAGCAGCAGCAGCAGCAATAACGTCGCTGCTACGAGCAAAACAACAAGCCGTAACGGTGGGAGGCTTCGGCTCCAACAAACAGCCCCCGGCATCAGGGACCATCTGTTGATCATTCGCTGCTGGCTATACATTGCTTGCTGGTAAATGGCACCAAGTGGCTGTGCGCCGTACGGCCACAAGGCGGAGGAGGCGTCTCTATTAGTCGATATTGATATGTTTACTATTATCTCGATTGAATGATCAGGCCCCGTGTTCGATGCCACTTTTTTTTCTCTTTAGACGTATTATCATCTGACTTGTTTTGCCAGCCAAACCGTCTACGTAAAGATACGGTAACAGGAGTACCGCTCGAAGACGCTAGCAGAAAATGTCAAATCAGAGAGATTTTCGGATCAGCTACCAACGCTAGTAGTATCGTTAAGATGGGTCAATTATGCCACGCCCGCGTTTTTCTACAAATACGAGACGGCACTCGTTCACATTCGTGCAGGCAGAGCAAACAGAAAAGTCTGTGTTTTATTTTTTTTTAAAAACGGTTTAACGAAATATTGCAACGAGTATGACTTGAACCGAACAATCTATGATTACTGACATCTTGTGGTCGCCGTCATTACCGGTTATACTGTGGGGAAAAATGGCAGTTGGTGCTTATTCAGGACACCCCAATGCAATATGCATTAGCCGCGTTGCTACCTTCTCACCCGTGTTACTATTGGGTCAACTTGGAGAAGTGTACGGCGACTTGATCAAGAAGGCCGATCGTCGCACCTAGCAATGGACAGTTGCTTGTTCTCGCTGCTATTGCCGATTCGACGAACAGCCTAAAGAAAAGTAAATTTTGCTCCGGCAAACTCAGAGACAACATTTAATCGTTCACCGAAAAACAAAGAGAAGTATTTTGAAATCAGCTTGGATGTTGGTGAAAAAATCAATCAGGACTCAGTGGAAAAGCTGATTCACTGCCGTTGAATCGTTACTGCAGACTAAGGAACGCATTATTAAATTGTTTCCCGACAGTAACGCTCGCCCGAAAGCAATCCCGCCATTGATGGACACATTCTATTTCCTCGTGTTCATGAACAAATTGAAATTTACTGCAACATAGATGAGATTTACTCAAACGACATTGCCAGTACTTCGATGACTGATGAATTGTACACTCAGCGCTAGCGCATTACACCTCGGACCTATTGCGTACACGTTCGGTAGAACGGTTCTGTCACAGATCAGCGTTGCCTTCGAGTTGGCCGCGTTCGCGACAAGATCGGGTTCGCCCATCTCCAACTGCAGCAGAAACCGGCTTGCGAGCTTCGCCCGCCCCGGGTGCTTCGCCGGGGGCGAACCAAGTACGCCACTAGTACTACATATACCAATACTATATATATATATATATCTACTTGGGCCTTTGTAACAGGCAGCACAACAGTCAGTCTGTTTCGGACGCAGCATTGCCTTGATCCGCTTTCGCCTCGCTGACGTCGTTCTTCTCGAGGCGTCTGTCAATCTCAAAGCGGATCGCTTTGAAACTCGCACCCTGCGGCAACGTCCAGAGTCGATTTCTTCAAATGTGGAATATCGTTGTTACTACGGCTGCTGCTGCTGCTGCCTCCTCAGTTACCACTCACTTTCACATCGTTACTTAGACGGGCCTTATTGTTACTGTTGCTGCCGCTGCTGTCGTCGTAGTCGTCGCTGTTGTTGTTAATAGTCGGATCATCTGTCGACGTGGGCTGATCGGTGCTGGGCAATGTACTTGAGATAAATGCTGCCATTTATTCAGCAGTGGCCCGAGAAGATTTGTGAGGCTTTTGGCTGATCCGGCGAACCAGCATCACTGCAGTGGCCAAGAAGTAGCTGGCAGTCAGGCGAAGAGAGGGACACACAACGAGCACAACTGGTCAAATTTCTGGATATCCCTGAAAGTCAATGAGCACACAATTGGATGTTTGGCGTATGGAATTATAAACCATATGAATATAAGTTCGTGGCGTTCTTCAACTGGCGTCAGCTATAAAACGATATTCGAGGAAGAATTCACGAAAACTATACGTCACATATACATACACGGGAAGCTGAAGAGCTGGCCGTGTAAAGTAGTCCGTATATGCATGTATGATGTGGAATACGATATTCCTATTGTATTTAAAGGTGATCTGAAACGTAAATTGATGAAAACGATCTGACCAATCAATGAATTAGTTACCTAGTCTCCCCCGTTGTTTATGATCTCTTACCTCCTCCCCACAGAGCTGAATCAGTTTTTCCAGAAATCGGTTTCTTTTTTGTCGAAACGATTCACCCAGTTTTCAGCCAGTTTCGTGCTTAGCGTCAGTACCAAAGATTTCACCTCTAATATGGGGCTGAACAAGTGGTAATCCGGAGTGACCGGAACAAGTGGTGATCTCTCGGTGCAAGGTATGGGCAATAGGGATAGTACTAAGGAACCCGTTACAGCTCTCGGAGTCGGTTATTTTTGTCGTGAAGCAAGACGACTTGGCCTTGTTGGTCGGTCCTTTTCACTCGAAGAGCCTGGTTCATTCGATGCGCCTGAACCGTGCAAAGATGCTGAGCAACCTCTTTCAAGCATTTCCGATATATCAAATCTATACGGTCCCACCAGACACAAATCAGCAGAAAAGTTGGTGCTGAGGTTCTGGTTGTCTAAACGGAGGTTCTTGTCTTAGAGCCACTCACCCTTTCTTGTTCTTCCTGTTAACAAAGAGCCACCACGTCTCGTCTCTACTGACTATTCTGCGCAAAAATTGGTCATCGTGAGATCGTATTGCTCGGTGTTGGGCAAGGTGTTGAGCGGCAATGAGCACCTGATTTGTCTTGTCCGTCATGCTCAGCCTGCAGAGAACGCAAGCGCCAACCAGCAGCCGATTAAATATATGTATTTAATCAGCGGGCGTATATCGATTGATTTACAGCCGTTAGATCTGTCGAGCAATTTGCAGCACATGTTGTATCTTATGTGTCGAGATGCGATTGGTTGTCTGACCTCGACGTATAGGAATGGTTCCTGGTTCTTTCCGATTGCATCCATGTACTACTTATAGATCTAAAGTGAAACTTTATTATTATTATTTCATTGATGGAATCAAGAAGATATGCTAGACTCGAGTGATGATCATCTTCATATAGTTATGATTTAAAATCTTACGGTCAATTATGATCATTACCCGGCCACCTGATTTTAAGATCGGCAGAGGATAGCTAGAGCAGCAGCCGACACCAAGTCCATCCGAGCTGCTGTTGGTTTCAACCGTTTCCACCTGCGACGATTTGCCCACAGGTATTCCTTTACCTTTGGCTATGAGAGAAAGACATCCACTAATTTCTTGCATCTACTCTGACTTACAGGTAATAAACGAAGGTAGAAATACTACAGACAGTGATGTGGCGAAGACCTTGCGTGGAGATGTCGATGAGGTACATTTTCATCTCGGCCAGATTTCTCATTACCGTTACACCACCTCGAGAGGGTTAAGCGACATTCATTCATAGCGGCAGATGAGCGCCCACGTCTCGTCAGATCTTGCAAGGGACGTCCATGTCTACTTCGTTTGATAGTGGGCACCGAATTGCCTTCTTCTAATTTTGCAATGGTCACCCTGCTGATCCCGAAAGTGCCTAGCACCCTTTGCGCCAAGCGCGTGTCTCACGCGCGATCTGTTGCGAGGCACTTACTAACATTTAAATAGCACAAGATACAGGGGGCCAGTGGAGGTAGCGGTTGGCACTTCGCATCAAAATCGAGCCGCGAGGAAAAAGCAAAATCGATTTCGTTAAGAAGCTTTCTCTCTCTCTCTCTCCCCCTCTCTCTCGTATCTGGAAGTGCTCGCTATTTTTTTGTCGCGTGAAATGTATATATGTCTATCTATGCTAGCATTAAATTTGTAAATAACACGTTTCATTTTGTGGTTTCGGAACACATTTTGTAGCGTATACCCTTTCTCCTCCCCTTAAACACAGCCGCCATAAAGCTCCTGATTTACTGCCACGATCGAGCGGTGCCAATTTAGCTATTTTGATTGGAAATTACAGATAGCTCTCACTCGATGGGAGTACGTCAAGAGAAATTACGTACCTATGTATGCAATCCGTGTGCTCCGATGTCATCCTGACCTGCACTGTAGCAGCTTCAAATCAACTTCTTCAATTAAACTGATACGTACAATTTTCATTCACGTCTAAACAACGAAGAAAAAGGATAGGTTGAAAGAGGCATAAGCGTACACACACACGAAAACACCCGCGCTCGCCTGTGGCTACGGCGGAGACTTCGGCTGGTTGTTCTTGTTAGGGTGTTTGTACGTCCACGTTGTCATGTCTGGAGACGCACCGTTGGGACGGTATTCGTTGAAACCAGGTGCAGAACGCGTCTCGTGACTGACCAAACTTCGAAACTCGTGTTAACCCTGAGCTGCATTGTCTCACGAAGAAGTGGCGGGCAAGGTTTCCTCGATGGCCAAAGTTTCTCATTAGTTAAGAAATCATTACCGCATGCATCGGCTTCTTATATTACATAGTTGGCAGCTTTATCGTTCCCGATGAACGCTGCCGCTGCCGCCGCTGTCATTCTAGTCATTGCTGTTGTTCCAGGCTCGCATTGGGCGTGCATCAAAATAAGGTCGTGCTTGGACCCGCCTCTGAGCGCGATGGCTCCAGTGTCGTCGAGTGGTGTTCCCTCGATGAAGCCTCAGCAGCCGGCGCCCAACCATGCCGAGAGGTTGCCACGACTTTTTTGTTGTCTATTTCTTTTCGGCTTGCTTTTGATCTCATCGTCAGATTTGTATGTGTCTGATCGACTTCGGTCGATTTTCTTGTTTTTATTTTTGGTTTTCGTCTCTTCCTATTGGCAGGGCGACACCCACAAGCGTGGGATAGTACTTCATTATTAGCCTGCAATCAAGACAATAATGGCGTATCAAAATCATGTCACACTACCACAGCTACTGCGTTGCAATACCATTGTAATAACGAATTTCGTCGCTCCCGTACGAGCTCTCCCCTGTGCCACGTATGCCAGAGGAGATCTAATAGCATTCAGCCGTCGAGCGGATCTCGTTTTTGCGCTGTGCATCTTAACTGTTCCGAAATATATCGTAACGAAAACAGGAGAAAAATGAACACCGTTGTTGGCCACAGCGCAGGCGAAGATCGAAAAAAGATAAGAAGAAACCTCTACTCTAGATGTCTGTGTGTCTGTTACAGGGGATAGGGTTCTCCCTATGCGCTAGTCCGGAATGAATTCGTCCAGGCAATCAGCGAGCCTGGCATAGGTGGACGAAATAGCAAATCTGATGTTCGACGCTTGTAAACTATCGAATGAGCGCGTTCGAGAGACAGCAGAACGGGCGCGTGCTCCGACTATTCGCTAGATGTCCACGGACATATTAGTGGCCTTGGCCGCCTTTACTCAAGCGATATCCCCCCCCTCGTCTGACTATTCCCTGATGTCGCTGTGGGTACCAATATGTTAAGAAATTGGCGCACACAGCACCACCGGCACTATGGGTCCAGTCTCAGGCTTCAGCCAGAGCAATCGCGACGACGGGCAGGCCGCAATAGATGACACACCGAAAGACCTGTATAGATTGATAGATGGAGAATCCAGATGAAAACGCAACGAATAATAGGCTATTGGACAGCAACAGCAACCTCAGCAGCAGCAGGAAAATATACAAAGAAAATACGTCCCCTAAAAGGAAACAGTCCCACATGCCACCCAGATTGAAACGCCTCTATTTAGCTGTTGCAAAAGCGGACGGCAAAGGCGAAGGTGGCGTTGGCGGAGGAAGGCAGCGGAAATATAATAGACGATCATTTGTTGTTGTTTCTATTATGCTTTTCGATGAGATTTCATTTTAGCGCTGCTAGCTGTAACATAATAGTTATGCAACGAGCAGTAGCAGTAGTAACTGGAAAACGATAATCTCTGCAGGGTGGCACCACCGATCGACGGCCTGGGTCTCAGATTTGCGGCGCGGGGCCGGCTGCGGCCGAAATGGGCGTAGCGGGTGGGGACGCACCGATCACGTCGCTCGTGCTCGATTCCGAACTGCCTTCGGCGGTCGCCGTTTTCATTTTATGCTCGGCTCCGATCGGGCGGTCGGTTTTTCAGCCAGCCGTTTGCGTACTGTTAGTTTACTGTCGTTCACGAATGTCGTCTCGTTCAACTGATGCGTGGTGGTCTTTAGGTGCCTGACAGATGGTGGAACTGCCGAGCGATACACGAGAATCAGTGAGAGGGTGCGAGCTTGACGGAATCCGGCTGATGCCCTTTGTCTTAGGCTACCACGGCTGCTGCTGCTGGTGCCTACGATGCCGGCGGTGGTAACTGCAATGATTGTTTCATTCGTTGTCATCCTCCCGATGTGGCTGGATGATTCAGCTGGATACGCCCGCCAGGAGTAATAATAGCATATATCGTAGGAAATACTGTTTCTCTTTGTTATTTTCAAACAGCATCGCCAATGACGGCCTTCTATAGCTGGGGCCACTTTGTCAGCCGGCCCCAGCCAAGCCGATGTCTGTAATCTATTAAATACAGTCCACATACAGCGAACGGAGTGCGAGCTGAAATGTTTGCACTGCATAGATTTCTTTGATCTCGAGAGATTAATAAATTTATTTTCGATTAGTTGAACAAAATGTAAACATAGAATAATTATAGAAGCAGCTGGGGACACGGTGTCAGGCCGAGGTCATTTTCGAGGGAGGCGATGGTATTACCTCACTCTTCCTCACAGCGAGGGAAAGACGCGATATAAGGAAGGATCCCGCACGCTTGTCCCCGGTAGCGCGGAGAGATTGTACTCATCGATGTGATTGGTCAACCGACGCTAACTGGCCTTCGTCGCGAGAAGCTGACGCACCTATTTATTAATTAAATTCAATTCGTTAAAAGGACTGTTCTCATAATCTGTGATAGCGCACATGGGGTAGAGTTGGTATTGGATGTGATGCGATTGTCCCTTTATGAGGCTCCCTTAGCTTTTGTCCAACAAATTTCGCCAACTCCGAAATCGCTGCGAAATTTCGTTGGCAATCTCGACTTCGACGTCACACGCTTCGCGTGCAGGTCAGGGACGAGACATAAATTTCTGTTGGTCGTCTTTTGTGCGCTGCACAAACGGGTAGAGCTTCCGTTCATTCGTACTGTAGATGCACCGTGGCTCATGCTGTGCCTCCCACACATACTCCGCTATAATATCTGACTGGATCGCTAAAGGAAAGGTGAACATTTTCGCAGAACGAAGCTAGGCCGAGCTGTCTATTTATTTGCTATAAAAACAGGCGCCGTCCTCTCAAGGGGCTCTTACGCTGCCGCCGAAACGTGACAACGAAGCCGCCGGCTGCCGGCCTGATTTTCCAGCCCGTACCAGCGCCGTAGCAATGTTGTCTATTGATGTTGCCGCCTTCATCCCGGGATCCCCTCCTCCAAGAGCAACGACCTAACGAGTTTTCAACACTACTGCCATCATTGGCCTTGCTAACTGCGCGCGTCCCGCGGCCTTGAACAGCGTCTGGCAAAAAGCAGCCACCAGTGGAGGAGGTTTTGAGAGCATTCGCCTAGGTTTCCACCTTTGTTTTGTCTTCACTGGGAGAGGCAAGACGAAAAAAAAAACAGCTAAACTCTGTTGCTCCACGAAGGGTGCGCTACTTAGGAGTATGGCGCATTGTTCCCGTCCTTGTAGCCCATGCTACTGCTGCTGCTGCTGCAGCGACCACTGCCGCGGCTCGTAAAGTTTGCTGCAGCTACCTCATGGTTCGCTTGATGTTGTTGCTTCTGTGCTGGGCAGTCAATGTCCTTGTTGGGGGTCCTTCATCGGTATTTACTGCGTCTCAGCGTCTTGTTTTCGCTACCGGCAAAACAGATCTACAAAACAAAAAAAAACAATTGCGTTCAACATACGCATATTCTCATGAGGATAACGAGACAGGTGTAGATGGAAGAGTTTAACAGTTGCAGCTCATGGCGAATGGTTGTTGCTGCGGCCTCTGCTCCTGTTTTGGGTCTCTGGTTGAGGCTTTCTCGGCGAGGTCGCAGCCATCGTAAGTAGACACCACGTTGGGTTACCGGTGTACGAAACGACTTATCAACGAATAGCTACCCGTGAGCTTGCATATTGCATAAACTATTCAGGGTCCCGGAGCCAACTTCTAAAATCGGCCGTGTTAGAAGTATTGACACTTAGTTGGGTTTATTAACACGGTCACAGATACACTACGCAACTTATGATTGAAATCAATATGTATATTATCATTACTACTGTTATTATTGTTGTTATCTGACAATAGCTTAATAATTCCACAGTGGCATAAACTTTAGCTTCAGTATATGACCAATCGACATCCTGTCATCTCTATTTTCTCTGCAGTATTTTTTCTATCTGCCATCCAGCAGAAAGGAAGTGCTCTTCAATCACCTATCATACCAGTCGAATAATGGTTTTGCGGCAATCCGAGGGACACATGTTCAATAGCATTGAAGGTTCGTCTTCCTGATCGCAGTGCCGTATAATTCCGTCTTCTCTCTGCTGTTGCCGTAGACAGCGACCCCCCCCCACTCACACAGACCGCATATGACTACTAATGACCGCTATTAACGTTGCTAACGTTGCTACTAGTAACCGCTATTAACTAGAGAGCTATCTCAAGTGATTCGCCAGCCGCACGCGACACGCGCTTGTATTATTATGTAAACTAAACAATACCGATTCCGTTCTCTTGCCGGAATATCCGTGCGTTGTTCTTCAGGGATTACTGGGTATTGCATCAAGTCCAGCGGCGTTATCAAGGCTAGCGTAGGTTAACATTTCAATTAGGCAGGGTACTGAGTTCAACGGATGAAACACACAGCAGCAAATGCAGAACTCGCACCGCTCGTTGCCCTTCGTCGCTCTTGTCAACAGGCAATCGGCCATAAACAGCATCTGCACGATACGTCGCTGCGTGGTCATACATGTCGTTGCGTGGGGGCATTGTCGCACCGTCTGTGTATAGTATATCTCATAGGACGATGTTTGATGCTCGGAGACGATCAGTTGAGCAATGCGTTTATATAGAGCAGCGTCCCGTTGAACAATACTTTCGTTATTTTTTTTATGTCCACACTCGTTCGTTCCGATCAGCCTTCTGATGGAGGCGCCACTGCTGGGTTCTTACTGTTCGCCAAATGTCATAGCGATACATGGCGTACACTATCTTTGTATCTGATTTTCATTTTTTTCTCGATCTATCTCACCTGGCGTCCTCGTATATATATATATATAATATATGCGGACGGTGTGGCGAAACCTCTCGACTGTGGTCGACCAAAAAACATGTGAGGGGCGCGATATCAAGGTGGTCAACTGGTAACACGACGCCGGGGGTACGGGGTGGGGCTGAGATATTACGCTATAGTCATTTACAAAGGCGAAGCGGTAGAAAACTACGAAGAAAAACGCTACCGAAGTTACCGTTCGTGCGGCAGCGATGGCTTCATATAGGCAGGCGCGCGGGCAGCTTTCCGCTCGTAGAGGAACGACAACAGACGGCTGCGCTCCCTATGGCTGGCTGCGCGTTATTTTCGGAAAAATGATCCTCGTCATCGCTCCCCTGCAACGCTAACCATGGACACATTATACATCTATTTTTGAATGCAATTTATCAGCCGACTACAGCCAATCCGTATATGATATGATAACAATGCGAGAAGGGATTCAAGCTCGGGCTCGTTATATATATAGGGCGTTATGTTATATGCTATCGCGCATCTCGTCGCTGAAGTGCGATATCATAAGCGTGGATGCTGCGTTGAAAACTGAACTGCACAGAACTAAAATGACTTACTACTACGAGGCAGACAAGTCGGCAATGATGATGATGGCGGTGATGATGACAACGCCGACGAAACAAACACGAGTGAAGATTATATGGGACAGAACGAGAGGGAGCATCACAACGATTTCATCTAGGGGCGTCGCCACTGAACCGGCACCATTGAATCTGCCGTTGCTGCTGCGGGCGGTGCTCGAGCAGAACTCCTACGACTGCCAGTACAACTGACGATACTCACGAGGAGTCATTTGTTCTTCAGGATGAACAATAGCTGGTCAACAGCGGACCCCTGTGAGACGGAACCAAGAGCCGATGACAGTAGCTATACCGCAGATGCCTTATAGTTGCCGTTGACGATGACTGAATAGAGCAAAATAGATGCACTAGAACTTGTTGAAGAAGGGCGGAGGACACAAACGCATAAGACAAAATGCAATCAGCAGCGCGAAGAACAACAGAAGAAATGCAGAGAAATATGAATCAGTTGCTGTTGTTTTTGTTGTCGTTGTTGTTGTTGTTGCTGCTGCTGCTGCTGCTATAATAGATGATGCGGTCGGCTGGTTGTCACTGATGAATACGCCATGAGATAGTACAAAATTGTGAATTGGGTGAAAAAGTAGCTCTCAAGAAAATTAGCGGAAACAGGCCAATAATAATAATAATAACCGATTGCTCATTCGAGGGCATTCGGATGAACGATTAGAGAAGTGGTGGGACGAATAGAGAGACCCATAATATTAATAAATATTGCGATACTGCTGCCGAACCTTCACCTGGGTTTAGCGGCAGTAGGTCTATAAAATTTAGATCAGACGATAGTAATAATAATAATAATAGTAACGATAATAATAAAAGTAATGCCTAAACAAATCCTAGCTTCGAAAAGATATTTCTTCCACTATCGCCGGCTTTCGCGTGCACATCGATTCATCTCGCTTGAATCTCAGATAGAGCTGCGTCGACCTCACCAGTCTGGGCCGTTATCAAAAGCGCGCACTTCCTCTTCTTGTCATTTGTTGTAAGTTCTTCATATGAATACGCCTACTTTCACAGCCGGCCATCGGTTCCATCATTGTCGTCATTCTCACACTCGGAGCTGACACGCCGCAGAGTCGGCCGAAAATCCACAAACAGATCTATATATAAATGTATCTATATAGAATATATGATCGGCGGATAACTCTAACATTCGGACAGTGGCAGCTTGGCCGAAAAGCTAGCTGACACCAGCACGGACACAAGTGAGTGCTTCAGCACGCCTCTCCCTCGTGAGGAAAATCCCCCAAAGGGAAACCTGTTTGGATAGACACCACGTTGACTAAATCGTTTATCCGCTTCGCTGTTCGTGGCGTCGCTCATGGCTTTACGCTCGCGGCCATTCGAGCCACCGAACGGCGTCGAACGGTTACGTTGCAAGGGACCTTAATATGCCATAACAGGGCACAGCACTCACCATGCCGCTCAAGTGCTTCTGAAGCGGACCGCTGTAAAGAGAAGAAATTGTCTAGACGGTTTCGATTCCACGCCCCCCTCCCTCTCTCTCTCTCTCTCTCTGACTCTTCATCTCCTGTCGATTTCATGTTGACCAGCGTGTTTGAAGATGTCATCGATGCCAATGCTTCTGCCGCCGTGCCCGAGGCGCTATTGCAACAACGCTGCTGTGGCGCTGTTGGCCTATCCCATATGCTGCGTGTTATGGTACAGTCCGTGGATGACGATGGCAGTGATGACGGCAACATGATGGACCAGCCCACGTGTGAGGCCGTGTCATATCTGATGATGGCTGATGCGTCCGACATGGGAAGCAAGCAACGTGGATACACGAGATACAGCCAGAGCGCGCGCGAGAGAGAGAGAGATCGAGAAGAAAAAGTGGAAAAGAAACAGCATTGAGCCGAGATACAGCAGCGATACACACTCTCTCTCTCTCTCTCTAGATATTGATCGAGACCGTAACGCGAGCATCCACCACTGTTCGATGTGTGCGTGCCTTCGGTATGGAGCGCACACACATGCAGACACACAGACGGACGCGTTTATATTACACCTGACAGATAAGCGCCATAAGCGGCGGCAGATGAAGAAGCAGTGTTGGATCGACGGGGTCGTCTGGATAAGTCGAGCTTGACCGACCGACCGACCGACCGGCCGACCGCCCGCACAGGACAAAATAGAAATAAAAAATACTCATAAATAATCCCTACTCTTGGCCTTAAACATTATAATTGCTCTCGTGAGAGTCCCCCCTCTCGCCTGACTGGTTCTTGGATCCACGCGGCTACAAGGCGGTACCGAGGCCTCTATGCCATGGATGAAAGGACGCTAGGGTCAGCAAAAATATTCGAGGTCATCTTCGGTAGATCTAATACGTGCGTGTGGGACCGTTCAACTCGGTGATTATTAAAACGACGTCATTCATACTCGAAAGAAGTATAATAGATAGGAACCGAAAGTACACCTACTGTCCGGATAGGACAATACTATGGGGCCTATATGCTGTCTTCGAGTACAAACAGTTCGTCGTATGTTATGACATAGCGTTGGCACAGTTTGCTGCAGCAGTTTGCAACGTTCGTATTGTTTTCCTTGTACTATATTTTACGATCGTCGCCTCTCTCAAGTTCAGCGTCGAGTTTTTGACGACGGACTTTCGAATACTGTCTAGGCTAGATTCACATGCATATATCAAGTATCTCTCGTAACTATCGTACTCGGAAGACTCGGAAGCACGAGGCAATACAGCTAGGGCCGTGCTAATGACGTGAAAAATATAGATGTATGTTGCGGTGCTGAAGCATAGAGCTCTGCACCCAAACCGTGCAGTGGAGTGGGTCTTGGCCATAGGCCGTCGTCGTCGGCTGCTGCCGGCCCTTGCCCTGCGATGTGTAGTGCGCAACTGCGGTGATCATAATATATGCAAATGAATATCCGACGGTGTTTGTGAGCGAAAAAAATACTAGATTCACCCAGGACTGTCCAAGAATACAGGGGAAGAGACTGAACCCGCGGTGAAAAAGACAGAGGCCGAACGAGAGGCTTCGAGGCGTCCCATTAGCGAGGATAGCAGGCCGGCAGATAGGAGGGCACACTCTCAGGCAGGCTTACTTACTTCAACAAACTTCCTGAGGGCGCAGGCACGAACTGCTGCGTTTTGCGTAGACCGTAACGATGAAGATAAAGAGGGCGCAGAGAGCGAGAGAGAGAGAGTTGAAGTTAGCAGACCTGTTGAGTTCGGACTACCTCTCAGTGGTGAGCTTTGGGGCCAGGCATCGAGGTCGTGCTCGTTAGAGGAACGCCGGATATGATCGGGAATGATTAGTCGGCGCTTTTGGAGTTTGTTCTAGCAAAATGTATTATAGTAACCGTAAAATGGAGCCCTCAACTCTGCTAGTCATGCCCTCACCTCTTGCCGTGCCATGAAACAAACCTTCGGAGTAATTAGCGAATTACACTCTAGCAACATTTGACATATAAATTAAATCGAATTTAACTGAATTACGTGGGCTCGGTTTTTTTTTCTATGTATATTACACAAAGATGAGTATAAACATCGAGTAACGTAGAAGTGAGTCATATTTCAAGCAAGTGGTCATGTTTCTGATATGCAGCGTAACCTGTAACTGCTGAGGGCTTTTTAATTGTTTTACTATCCGAGTTCTACCTTGTAAGTTCTGACACGATTGCTATCATTATTCCTCCTGATGTTCCTAAGAGTTCGTAGTTATGAACGTCTTCCCGAATTTATTAATTATCTTTATTAACAAACTTTTTCCTTATTTTTCTTGCCTTCATTACGCGAAGCATACGAAACTTTATCATCACAGATTCTATAATACTATCGGGTCGCAGTCGCTTAATAAGCTATCCTAACAAAATCTACATGGGCACCATCTATCGAGGACGTATTAGCGTATGTATTTACCGACTAAATTGTCGTTGTTATTATTCGTCTCCTCTTACAGCGCACTATGATTGCGTGTGACTCGGTGCCCGGGGTCACTTGCGCGGAGCTGTCGTCTCGTTCAACATCTGGGTTGAAGGCACGCTCCGCTGGTAGCGTCGACGTCATCACCTCGGGACCGCTCGCCGGAGGCGTCGTTCGATCAACGTGAAGACTAATCGCCGAAGAAAACTCGGCGATCGGATCGACTCAACGAGTTCGAAAGGATCCGAAGTCTACGCCTCGGGAGCTCCCGCCCGGAAAGTCTCGAACAAGGGCGGACCCTGTCGGTATTGTGAGAAGCCCCCACACCTTAGTCCGTCCGCAGTGAAGAAGTTCTCCAGGCGCTAGAATTGCTCCGCAGCCGCAATGAGGACTCACGTACGAACGCGCCATACTCAGGCCGTGCCGCTGAGCCTGATCGGCGTGATATTAGTGTCGTTCGCGTTCGAAGATATCGTTCGTCTTGGCGTCTACGCAGCCTGGCAAGATCCTCTGCCACCAAAGCTTCGCATTAACAACATACGTAAGTACACTAGCACTGACATGAATAAAAATTCAATGTCGGCTCATTAAACGTTGCCAGTTCTCTATTTGTCAATTCCGTTTTAATCAGTTCATGCAGGATGACACATTTGATCAGGAATTACGAAGAGATCTATCATTCCTGTCGATCACCCGAGGATTGGTTATGGTATGATGTAAACGTCAAAAGATTTGCTAAATAGTTACTCATACATATTCTATAGGTTCGTGACATCTTTTCATCGTCATGAACGGTTTCTGAGCTATTCATGAGAAACGATTAAAATAATGACGAGCTCTATACGGACCGTCGGAATTGCGCATTCGGTTGAAGTCCACAAGATAGACCCTTTATAGATCGGTAGAGGGTCACGATAGTGGTCGGTAACAATCGAAAGATACATTCGTCTGTCTATTGCCAGAATGTGATAATGAATGGAATCGCGTGGGCGGGTAAGATAGTAACCGTACACGTTCGGCTACGGCTTTGGCGGCATCTTTGTTCGGGAACCTCCTTCCAGGGACAGCCAATCAGACATTCAAAGAGCCAGCAGCTTCCATCGATATTCGATAGGGCACAATCGATTTGCTGACATTAGAAACAGGAACAACTGGGGGAAAGCGGCGGTGCAGGGCAGGAGAAATAACCCTGCATTAAACTTTACACGGCATCGACATTCGCCCGGGCCCGATTCGAGCGCGACTGTACTCACTCGATCGATCGTACACGGAATGGAAAGAGCATGCATACTGTTGTCGTTTTCGAAACGTTTGCTCCGGCACTTTCCCCGGGAAATGCTTGCTATTATTATTCGTGTTTCGTCAGTTGAAGAGGCCACTTCGAAATATTTCGGTTGCATTTTCGTACAACAAACAACGTCAACTGTCGGGCTGTGTCAACATCCCGTTGCGGGATACGTTCGGGAAAACGACAGCGATATTTCGGCACTTTGCGGTGGCTAAAGTCATAATCGACTCAACGTCGACGAAAATTGTTCATGTTCATGACTGTGTCTGGGACGCATTCGCCCTGTTTCTTGTGGTTCCGTACGACGAGGTCGCGCCAACTCAAGCTGATATCACTTGATTAGACTAAACCACATTGTCGTCTCCTCAAGGATATCAACAACAACACCAACAACAAGAATTGCCACCGACCATCGGTCTAAGGGATATCCTACGTGAAGCGCATTGGAAAGATCTGAGATGAGCTCTGACTAATTGCGCACAGTCCTGCTATCGACAGAGGGTGCAATCCCCACAAAGAAATGTTTCGAGCATATTTGTCCATGTGAACCCCGAGAAGCCTGGGGGTGTATTAGCCTGCCAGTCCTTCTGGGTCTCTGTAGACTATTTGTATATTTGCAGATGTTGATCGAGACTCAACCGTTATCCTGCTAGGATGGGGTGTGTGTGTGTGTGTGTATGTATGCGTCTAAATAGACTGTAATATACGAAATATATATATACACATGGGCGCACATTCACTATCGTCGGTTTCTATTGCCAATCAGCCAATTGCATTAACTCATTCTTTCTCTGATCGGGCAGCCGTGACCGCTTTGCACTTCTAGGTCTGACAAACTACACTCCCATCTTCGCGCGACCCCTGAAAATCGATTGAGCTATTATTCGTTGTTCCTGGCGACTCACCTTCGTCCTTCACCATTATCCCATATTAGCCATACGTGTGCACGAGTTACGTTGCGTGCACGCTGAGCATTGGTATCCGATTTTAGACGGCAGTTCTGCTCGGCCAGTCTATGAGAAGCGGCAGACTCGGAAGGCTGCAACTGGAAGAGAAAAAATTAAAAAAGTTTGCACACACTAACCGGTGAATCGAGCGAATCAAAACAACCCGACGCAGCGTTCTCCAGTTCAACGAATAACCGACACCAAGATTTATCTCTTAGTAGAAGAACCGCTAGGAGTGAAATGGCCGTTGAGAAGTGCCAGTCGTGGCAAAAAAACAATCAGTGATATACATCCCTATCCTTTCGATGTAGACACACGACTATAATGCTGAACACGTTTAAAAAAACTGACAAATCACTGTTCACTAGTGTTATAAATAGCATTTCACCCGTTGCGTGCGCGATGTCGACCTCTCCTCAGCCATACTGTCTGTATTCCTCTCTCTCTCTCTCTCTCTCTCTCTCTCTCTCTCTCTTCGACGCATGCAAAACCACGCATTCGATTGTATTGTTGATTAATAGCGTAGACGAACGCTGCGCCTTCGTGCACTGTATGATCTGAGGCGCGGACAATCTACACTTGGTGCTAAGAGCACTGCTCCCGTCTGCGATCTCGTCATCGAACGGTGGAAGTTCGAGAAAGAGAGAGAGAGGGATTGCATTCGCTCGGCTAACCTCCTTAATTTACTGGGAGCTGTCACTATCACGATATCGTCATCCCCATTTCGCCGTTTGCCTCACCCCTTTTTCCCTTCATTCCCGGCCTGTGGCGTCGAGTGGGAAACGCTCGGCGAGATATAGCTCGGGGGCTGAAGCTGCCGATTCGCAGAACAGGATCATACTCGGTACACTCCGGGGGGGAGGGTTTATGCTGTCGGCAATTGAATTACCAGCGTTGGTTCGGTCAAACCGAGTTCGCCTGTCTTCCACTAGTGCCTACACCAACAACAACTATTGCGATCATGATGAGCCATGACCACATTCTCTTTAGCTCTCGCACCATCATCGTTCTTGACCCTGCCTCACCGGTCCGCTGGTCAGTACTCTCGATGAACTGAGGGAAGAAATTTTGTCGACGGGGTCCGACGGTTCGTCCGGATCCCGTCTATAGTGTAGTACAACACTGTGAATTTAGTCAGACACAGCATTACCGACCGTGCTGATTGGGTGGCCTGTGTCGCGGCTGATTTCTCATCCTACCAGTACACAGTCAGCTATCCGCTAAAATGTACTTGCTGCTGGCGGTGGATGCGACCGGAGTAGAAAAACCATCGGATATTTGGATGCACTAGTAAATAAATAAAACTTGTTGCATGAGCATCTCGACGATACGGCACAGCAAACATATCGCTTCACACGCTATCACTTCTAGGATTGTACGCGAGCACTCATGATGATTTCGGGCCTGCCGCAGCGGATCAGCATACAGACAAATGGCCGTTGGGAACGCCTTGTAAATTATGGGTGTTTTCTACCCAGAGAGTATATCGCATATCGTAACCGTTTTGTATACGTGTGGATAGGCGGTTCATTACAAGAGAGAATCACTTCTCGATTCCACCGAAGCATAATTCAATCCAGCGGTGATGAGTTGACCCATCGCTCTCCCGGAGAACCCGGCGACTCTCGGTCTGCCCGGAATTTAGCATTGCCAATGAGATGTGTGACCCGCCAGCAGAAATTGTTCTCATCAAGTCTTTTAAGGATGACTGAGCAAATCTACGCAGATCGGGGACCACATCGGGGATTTCTGCACGAATAGACCGAACCACGCGGGGTGGGGGGGCTATGATTTAATCGGATGAAGTAGTTTCGTAATGTTGATAGATGACAGCTAGCTATTATACGACAGTGAAAGATGCTCTATGTAGTTGAAACTAGAGTTTAGTATCAGGAAGTTCCAATGAGACGTGGCTTCGAAGTCAAGTGAAGTTCTTGGCTGCCTTGTGAAGTGGATGGCTAAAATGGCTTCCTATCACCTTCGTGTAGCGAAGACGAGCTAGACGAAATGATACAGATAAGTATATATAATTCTATTATAAGTATGTAATTTACTATATAGGTATTTATTTACCCTCTGCTACATTTGTCTCGCTGTCGAATTTTCCAACTGGAAGTGTTCGTAACGTGTCATATATATATATATATATATATACTCGCGCATTAAATTCCGCTAATCGCGAGCGCCAGTATTCAATTATTCACCTATTGAGATTAAAAATAAACAGGTGAATTAACAAAACTGAGTATGCGTACTAGTGAAGTTTAGCAGGTGCCAACATTTAGTCGCAATGAGACGCCCTGGTAATTATTATCATAGCCATTTGTATGCAAGTTTCAAGTGTAAATTCTGAAGGATTTACAAATGCTTCAGTTGTGACGGTCGTATTATTATACTCAGATCTGTCGAGTTCCGTTAATCCGTGTTCACTCTGACCGGAGAGTGCTGGGATAATTTGCATGATAAATGAATGCATTGGGACTTCTGTTTCTCTTCTAGATGGAAATATCCACTGTTTCAGTTCGTTCTTTCTCCACATGAAACGTGTTCACATACACATGGACATATACGGGCATTGGTGCCCGCTTGTTCGTTTATTATTATACCTATAAGAGAAGTACGTATATAATATATATATATATATATATAGCAACGTCAATTCCCTGCACATATCTCTTTGCCGTTCTATATGTCCTCGCGGCCGTAATTCTCAGTCACGCGACCGATGCATGGTGCGGTGCGAACATTCGTCGACCTTTCGATGAACGACTATCATGTTCTCTTGGACCTTCGACGCCTCCCCGAACCAATGTTGGCGTTAGGAACACGCGTGGACGAGCATAACACATTGCATAGTTTCTGCGGCAGCCGCCTTCGTCGTCAAGACTGTCGGAATCGCCGCCGCCACCGCCGCCACCGCCACCGCCGCCGCCGCCAGTCGTTCACACAGACCGAATGGCCGGGCAGATTCGCGTGCGTATAGCCGTGCAGAATCTCAACGCTGTTCGTGAGTGCGTGTAGACGATGACAAGTCGACGAACAACGACGATAGCAAGCGACAGGAGCGGGTACAGATGACTGTCGCGAGGTTGGTACATTTATTTTTCGCTTTCTTGCTGAGTCTACTTCCGTTCCTCGCGCAACAACCGATCTCTGGAGCGCTCGGTTGCTGGCGTGCCCGCACAACAGCAGCAGCAGCAGGAACATCCGTAGCGACTGGGTGTTAGAGAGAGAGAGAGATGTCACCACCATCGCTTTATCACATCTTCATATCGGCGGCACTCACTTTTCACTCAGGCGGATGGAGCAGCGGTACGTCCATCGGCACCCATGTTAACTACACGAGCTCGCGGCCCTACCCGATTGCGGCATTCAGCGTCAGCGCGGTGGCCCGGGTCTGCGCCACCGTAGAATCGTGGTCCACCACGAGGCTGCACGATGACGGGGTCGTTGAAAGAAGGGTATCACTATGTGGCTCCGTGTGTGTGTGCACGCGTGCTATTGATTCGTTGTTGTCGCTAACGATTTTTGCCAGCGTTTGTCGCATATTGCCGATTTTACTGAATTCATATAGTGATGCTGGCAGTCGCTCTCAACGGCAATGCTACAATATATATATATATATATATATGTTATACCACAACGACGGAGACCGTGTGTGCGTGTGTCTCCCGTGATAACAGCGACGACATACGAAGACATGAAGACTGAGGCGTCGACCCGAATTAACAGACGGACAGATAGATAGATAGTTGCCTATCATAGAAACAGACGAGCCTAGACCACAGTGAAGCGACACACACCCCGTGCTTCTGATGGTGCTGCTGCAGCCTTAACTAGGCAAAGTTTACCTGTCATTTCATTCACATATCATCTTACAGCGAGGCATGGTCCTACTCTAGCTCTACCGAGTAGCAGCAACTACTGTTTGTGCTACCATTATGATACTGAACACGCTATGGATGACGACGGCCCAGTGTCGTTGGCGTATGGTTTTGAAATGGCTGTTTTCATCGCGCAGTCGACGAGTGAAGGCGGTAGAAGTACTACACCGTACAGTGAAGTAGCATTGGCCAGCAGTATTCGTCGCAATAATCACGCGAACATAGTACATAGTTGCCACGGCTGCAGGCGTTATCTACCGTCATATGATATATATATTTTTATATCAAACCAACAACGGCAACAGCAACAACAGTATGATAGCAAAATCGTGGATGATATCGCCTCTGTGCGTGTCAGAGCACCGCAGCGCCACGACTCTTACTTACCGGTGACAGGTCCGGCGACAAGTAAAAGACATCACTTGGCAGACTTCAAGCGTCATCAGGCGTAGACCATCACCGCAAGGGGGGGATGCTCGTTACATTAATGTTATAAATAGACGGACGGACGATGGACACAAGGTGCCGCTTGAATCGGGCCATCAAAACATTAGCAAATACGTTGGCGACGCGACGGGCTAAGATGCGCATGGTGGGGCTATGCAGCTTTTAGCGGTGTGCAATCGATTGGATTCGGGAGAGAGAAAATCATCGAAATATGAAAGTTGAAGGGAAGAACGAAATAAGCCGAATGGACGGTGTATAGATGTGTTAATAATTGTGATAATATTTATAAACGGTTTTATTCGTGCTGGCTGATTCCGGCAAATACGATCCCTCGTCCCATTGTGGGGGAGGGACGGCTTAATCTCGAACGCCATATTGTTCACCGAAAGCTGGTGGCGTTCAGTTGTAATTGAGGTGGCGAAGTGCCACGTCAAATTGATGAACGTGCCATGAAGTGCGTCGTCCCCGAACTTCGAAGTGCTTCGAAGCTAACATGTAGAGAGAGATAAATGACCACTCGATGTCGCGGAGAATGACAGTTGCCAGAGCGCACTTGTAGTGGCCGTATGACCTACTCATACATTGTGTTTTTAATATAGACCGTAATACCACAGAAAGGCAATTGGGTGACCCGGAACGGTACCAAGGAAATTTGCTCACTAACGATCATCTAGCTCGTATCACAACTTTCCTCACAAGATGTAATACAATGATGATATGTGTCTACCATTTATCTAGTTTGGTGTTGTTGCCAGGGCTGCTGCTGCTGCTGCTGTTAGATATGGTGAGTTTGTGAGTCACTGACCATGTCAATCTACATTGAGCAGGCAGTGTTTCGAGCCGAACGACCAGCCGACTACTGCACAATCTGTCACTAATAGCGATTCACGGGGCACGGAGCGAAATGGAAAGAGACAGAGAGAGCGAGAAAAGGGACAGCAGCAACGATCGTGTACTGTCAATTCGTATCTTGTGGCCTACTTGCTGCTGCTGCTGCTGTTGTATCTTGTTAGTTTTGGTGTACCTGTTGTGGTAATGGTGGCGGTAGTAGTGGTTGCTAACTAGCCTCCCTCCATTGGGGTGTCACTCTTGAGTTGTCTGTGCGCCGTATCGGTCGCAAATCGTTTATTGGCGACGACTGTGATTACTACAATTACTAAATAGCACGACAGCGAATGGTGTGAACCAGCTACGACAACTGATTCCTCCTGCTTCATATTGCCTAAAACGTTGCGACTCGCTGTCTCTGCTGCTATAATACTTCTTCTGCTACCTGTCCATGTTGTCCATACTCGGTTTGCCCTGCACTGGCGGCCGTCGTCGCCGTTGACGATGCAGCTGTTGTACAGCAAACGTTCCCCACCCTCAAACGCCCCCCGGCCAGCATTCTCCTGTCACAGCACAGCCTTAGGGCATGCAACGGCTATATAGCGCAGTGCTACTGCAATGCGGCCTTAGTCGCCATCAGTCAACGTTGCGACAGCGATGGGTGTTTTCCACGATGTTAGTGCAATGGCGGGCCGCCGATCATCGGGTTGTCCGCAAGAGCCGAACGTCTAACACGACGACACTGTAGACACTCTGCCGTGGATCTACATCAGATAGAGAGAGGGAGAGAGAGAGAGGCAGACAGAACGAATGAAATTATCCTCACTAAATATGACTACTACCACTCGAGATGAAACAGAGACAGCTATATTCAGCAACACGATCTGGGTGGCTTCGTCTCGCCGACTCTGACGGGCTATGTCCAATGCCCCCTTAGACAGGCAGCCGACAGGGGGCGTTTTAGAACGGCACCGGTTGTTGTATGTCAGCCACGCACCGGCTGCTGTAACGCTATATAAAGTTCCATCTAATTTCAAAAATGTGGGTGCTATATACGAGAGCGAGGAGCGACGCCGAGGCCACAACGCATGAGAGACGGCTACTCCTGATGACTTCCTCGGCCAAGGATTAGGTGATATGAGGCAAGTTGAAAAATATCGACTGAAAGTGTGAAGATTTAGGATTGCCCTCGTAGTTTTGCATTTAGCGGATGTTTTGCCAGTTTTACTTTGGATAAGGGCTTTGACAACTGGACTCGAAGTGGCCATTCTTGTAAGCACGACTGTTGATGTGTATGTTTTTCAATTTCGAGATGGGTGCTCACTGTACAGGTCTACGCGTCGACGGAACTCTAGGGAATAAGAACAGCCTGACTCTTTGACCATCATGCTAATGCAAAAAGCGTATAAATAATAATTACGTGATATCATTTAAACGCAAAAATCGATCCGAACATACGTAGAAACGGTGGAATCGAGTGAATAATATTTAAGATTAATAATCTGCCTGCAGATGGGAGAATACCTATTCCTCATTATAGTGAGCAGTTTAATCTCATAATGTGAGCGTTTTCCATTAGGCTAGTTTGCTAAATGGTAACGCCCCATTCGATCCGTAACCTTGACTAGTGCTAAAGCCAAAACAACCGCGTTAGTTGAAGTGACTATCTTCTATCATAAACCATATCGATACATTGAGAGATGTTTAAGATAGCTGTTATATTCAAGCCTACAACAGGCAAGCAGAAGTAACTGCATTAGTCCCACGTCAATTTACATTAAGTGTCCAATTTACAAAAAAATTGGCGCACGTTGCCGAACAACAGGCTGTGCAACAACCTGCGCCAAGTACTTGTAGTATTTGAAGTATTTACAACGAATATGGTAGAAATTATATATAAACGAAGTCATTGATTCAGATTGGCTCTGTCGTTGCGGGCCAGGACATGCGGCTAGTGGTCTATTCGAAACGAAATAAATATATGACATCTTCGCGTTAGGCAGAGTCGTAATTGTTTCCAGATATGTATATATATATATATATATACACCGTACGATTTGATATTTCTGAAGCTATATCGGTCCTATCATAATGACACTAGATTCGATCTAATGGTCTCCATCTCAACATTGCTTTTACCTACGGGGACTCCGCTATGCAATCCAGTGATTGCATTTACCAGGGCGAAGCTGTGCAAACAAGAATAGCATATTAAAGTTTAAGTGATGTACACAGCAGATATTATACAATCTCGTTTCATTTAAATGGGTCGGATATAGCTTTATTGATACATCGAGTTATACTTAGTCGAAGATGTAATACTCCCATTTTCGATTTCGTCTCGAAGGGAACTAATGCTTCCGGTTTCCGAGCTGTTTGCAACAGAAAATGATGGCGATTATATATTTTTATCCAACGTACCTGGCTTGTTGCTTAGCAACCAGCTATTACTACTGATACGGTCTATATATGATACATTGCCTAGCTGGCAGCTTTCTGAACTTGCCCTGGTGTGCACATCAAAAGGCTGAGTCGAATAAGGACACTCTTCAAGATGATGTTCGGCCCTGAATGATCCGCTGATCGATCTGAGCGGATCTGTTTACGACAGTGAGACGTCAACATATACAGGTTCCATCGCACGACACCGACCAAGCGACATCGTAATCGTGATAAGTGAACACCATCTGTTTTTTGATTCTGTAATTAAGTTGCATAGGCTACTCTCTCACTGGCCGCAGTGATGGGTTCTCTGAGACATAATCCTTTTCGCATGCATTTCACAAGATTGCTTCCTACCGATCCTTCACTAAGTGAAGCCCGAGTATCATCATTGGTGAAATTTGGTGCAAATTGGAGAGGGTCCAGCGACCATCGATTCCCGTGTTAAGTTTCCACCCCTACACTGACAACCCTTGTGATTTAAGCTATTCCAAATAAATGCTGCACCATCTAAAAATCGCTGCCCCACCCAGCGAGTGGACCTAGGAACGAGGCGGTTCGATGTCTGCGTCTTAGCGCGCATTCCCTCCAGGACTCATCAGTACACTCGCGCAATTCGCATCGGCCGGGGGAGATGAGGCGCTCAGCCACAATGCGCTGACGTGTGATATACAATAGAAGACAGGAGGCTGATGCGTCAGCCGTACCTTTAACGTTTTCTCCCTTCACCAAGTTAAGACTTTAATCCGCCCGCTTCGCCCCGTATGGGCTGCAGTTCTCAGGAGCGTACAGCCCATCGCAGCCATCAACGAGATGAGGGAGGTTTAGGGGACTCCGGATTTTTCGCTTAGATGGACGGCTTCTACCCCAATTTAAAGGAATTTGTGAACCCTCATCTCTCCCCGAAGGGGTGACGGGTCTTACGGGTGCTAATTATCAGCCTTGTGCCGGCTCGCTAGTGGCCCACTTCCTAATTCCATTTCTGTGACAGTATCACCTATCCTTTCGTAAGCGTACTCCTCGAGCCAGTGGGCTTACTTGTTTGCATACCCGGGTTCGCGCTATATATATATATATATATATATATAATATCGTTATCTCCTATATTTGTATCATCTATTAGATTTATCTAATACTTATTAGATATAAGTTGCATTTATTTTGTAGCTGCGGAATCTGCATTCACTTTTCATATTTAGGCACTTATTTTTCGTCATATTTCCAAGAACAACAAGTATTCGTTTCACAGTCCACGTGCACTGTTCATAGCTACCATATTTAAGAGACTCGTGCACCTTCTTAAGCCGCCGTACAAACAAAAAGTAAAATTTAATCATATAAAATGCATTTTCGGACCGACTTCCCGGGCCATTCATAACCATCCACCCTTCGTGTTTCTTATACGAGACTGTCCAAGAGGAAACATCTCGTCCGATGTTTGACATATCTTTATGAGTTGTTGTAAAACGCATGTTCTCGCATGTGTGTATTTGTCCTTTGGGTTCCAGTGCGCGTAATAAAGGCTCGGGAATAGCCAAAAAACTGGAAAGAATAGTGTCCATAGGACATTATTTCTTTCTCTCTCTCTCTCCTTCACTTATTCCTCCTCCCCTCACTTATTCCTCATTCGTCACCGTGTTTTCCACAATAACGACTAAAAGTAAACACCACACATCCATGCTGGCAAAGACGATGACGATGAAGGTGCTGGTGGTGGCCCGGACGGCGGTTTCTGTGACCGCGAAAACGATAAAGTTCGATGACTGAGTATCCCTCGAGGAAGGCGAGGGGATTGGTCGAGATCGGCTTCACCGACTCGCTCAACGTGGCGTAACCGCGTGAACCGTATTACCGGGTGATTCACGTATCGAAGGCCGCACAAATACAACTTGGAACAAACGGGCATCGTTCGGCTGAGAGAGGGGAAGCTATTATGGTTGATGTGACGTTCGTCACTCGAACGATTCGTCGTTGTTTGCCTCGGCATACGTAAACGAATACACACATAGATATTATGTAAACACATCGAATCAGCAGTAAGAAGACAGAATTCAATTTTCTATTGACGATCCAGTGATCTATGATTGTATGATATTCGCTTATTTTCGACTCGTGTTGTGGTGATCCGTTCCAGAAGAAGATTGGAGCACAAGAAGACGCTGACAATGAACGAGGTCAATGGAAATTCAGCGAATTTACAAGTTCAATCAAAACCCTTCGGAGGTTACCGAGATACACCAACTTCAGTGAGGATGAGGTGATAGATTGGGGAGAACAAATTGAGCAGTCAATCGAGAAGAGCCAGTAATGGAACCGAGGCCAATTTCGGGTCGATAGGATGCTTGCCGAGCATGCTGCTGTCGCGGATGGAGGCCTTTTGTCGACTTTTTGAAACACCCCGCGGGAGAGAAAAATTAGCTCTTCGATATGATGGTGTGCCATCTACGAATATACGAAAGCTGAATACGGTCATCGAGTATTACAATAATATAGAAGCAAAAGATGAAACGCTTGGTCAGCCGCCTCGTGTTAGGCATTGGACCTCGGATGATGACTTTTACGATGCTGACTAATATGAAAAGCCACATTGCAAGCCTTTATAGACCGTGATGCGTTTTGAGCACCCAGGGCCTGCTATGATTAAAGCGGGAAATGTTTTTATTGATATATGTTGACACAACATCCCAGTTGACTTCCAGCATTTTGTAAAGACTTTTCTGTTCAATGTAACAGTTCGCAACCAACACAGCTACTTCAATAGAGCACAAATGTAATTGCACTCAATAACCTATAAACCTAACTCAATAGCATATTCAAGACCGAGCCGAGTGTGACGTTAAAACTTCTTTGTTTCAAATTAAAAATACCCAGAATATTTCAAGTTGCTTTCAACAAGCATGATTGCTTACACATTCACCTATACATAACTGGCTCTGTTGAAGCTTGTCATCGTCCTTAAGGTCGATGCGCCGCCGCCTTGCTCTCGAGTGTTAACCACTCGAAGCACGCCTCTGTAACAAACATTTACATGCTGCGTCGGCGACTTGAGCTTCGTTTACCAAGAGTAATTCTATGTCTCTCTCGAGCGGATTCCCTTCGTCAAACGCGCTGCCGCGATGGAATTGCACAAGATTCAAGCGCTTGAATCCGCTTTGTTTGAGCCGCAGAGGCGGACCTCAAAGCGAGAATCCCCTCTAGCACACGCTCGGCTATGCGATATTATACTCGGCCGACTTTTATAGCCGACACGGCCCGTTGTCATTTGCCTGAATGCAAACACAGCGATTGTCTGTCACTCCGCCACTCTGACACTTGTTTTGTCTTCAAGCCAAGCGTCGTGCTCTAGCTTGCCAGCAGCAGGTAAGCCCTATGAGAGCTGATTACAACTGGCTGCGTACACAGCCGTCCAGCCGGGCGGTGGTCGAGGTCCACGCTGCGCCTCATTTGCATGACAATTGGCATTTGCACGAGCGACTACTGTGCCCCTGTCGGGCTGACTACAGATTCAAGCTCTCAGCTGCAGATCCGACTGTCGAACACTCACAAACACAGTCACTGACACACATACGCACATTCGGTGGGAACATGAAGCGAATGCCAAGAGGGACAGATCGAAATTTGCGCAAAACAGTTGAATCCGCGCGAGGCGCGTGCTCGAAAACACACGCTCTTACATGGGCGCGCGCGCGCGCGAGCGCACACACAGACTCTCCTCACCCGCACAGCATACACACATGCATCGAGCCGCAGAGACGCAATCAATTTGTCTGGGCCGGCGAAGACCAATCGGTTGTGAAGAGGAAGAAGACGAGGACGACAGGGAGCAGGGACGAGCAGGGCCTCATGATGACGAAGAGCTTAAACGATGCGACATCATGCCACTACAGCCAGCAGCGGTTGATGCGTTCAAAGCCGATAGCAGCCATCGTCTCATCCATTTACATACACACAAACAGGGCCGACAGATCGACGGCCGGAACAGAGAGACGACAGACACTCATGGGGTTTCTGTCAATATCAGAAGTGCTTTGCTTGTATTAGCTTTGAATTGCTGCGTGATACGCTGAGTTAGTTGTGTCTGGCTACAATTGGCCCACAGCAGTAGCACGAGTGATGTTCTAGATGGAATAGCCAGCTACGAGTTGATTCGTGTGTGATTTGATCTGCGGCATACGGACTACAGTACGTATAGTGCATGTGTTTAGCTAGCTAGACAAAATGTAGTGACGGATGTGGGACAATCATGTAGGGTACCGCTCTGGTGGCTGTTAATTGTTCAAGCTGGTCGGCTGCATGATGTACATCAACAAGCGTCGGTGAGTGAGGAGCGATAGACGGATGAATATGAAACCAACATTAAAATACAGCATATGCCCATAGCCCAAGTCCGCGTAAATGCGTTTCTAATTAATTATCTAACAGGATGACTGAGTAGTTAGTCGGATGACCCTTGGTAACGTAGTATTTTATGTTTGATTAGCGCCAAGCTTCGACTCTTAATCGAATAAATCGACTCACTCCATGAGTGAAGGAGAAGTTATTCTTCACTTTACAAACAGATAACCAATAGTGGACAGGCTCCCCCATACAGTACGATGTAACAACAATGGCGGGACCGATGGGCCCCACGAACGAGATCCACGATCCTCATATATTACGATACAATAGACAGCCGTATATACAATATACAACACGCGAACACTCGGTGACGTCGTGGCTCTAGCTGGCTGATGAAACTTCAGTGATGATTGAGTGAATAGCTGTTGTTTCAATTAAAGGCCCAAACGGGAGGAACATGTCCAAGTTAACTGTAAGAGAAAGACGAGCAAAGGCACGATCAGGAGGAGGCAACAATAGTGGTTCGTGACGCTGTTGAGGGGGCACTCTCATCTCATCTCTGGCTGATTCTGCTATACCTGATGAGAGATGGGCCATAGCAGAGTCAGGCTTCGAGTCGAGATCCCGATTCTGCGCCACCTACCACAGTGGCACCAATGTATACGTGCGCTGGCTACAGTACGGGTGGGCGAGAACTTATCTACTTGGTAGTGGGGACCCTGATATGCCACCCGCTACCACAGCACATGTGCTAGCGCACGCGATGTCAAAGATGAAGCGGACAGGGCTTAACGCGAATGTTGTGCTCTCTAACAGATGCAACATCTTCTTCAATGACCAGCCTACGATGCTTTGTCTGGTTTGCTTCGTTTGTTGTTGTTGTTCTTGTGGTGGTGGTAGCTGTGGCAGCCAATAATCGTACACAAGTCGAGTTCGCGTTTATGATCGCGATCGAGCATCTTTGCCTCTTCCGCAAGCAGCTGGTTTCTAAGATGCTATGACACAATGTAAAGGCCATGTACGCCTGTGAGTTGTCAGCGCTGGCCTGTTCTTCGTGTATAACGTTTACACAACGCCCATAATATCCTATGTTCTCGTGTGGAATATTTTCTTATGTATTTATTCATTTGCTTCCGTACCACTACACTAGTCCTAATAATAATTATTGTATTTGACAAAGCCGCGATGAACGCACAGTGAACACAAGTTTGCAGTTCATATCTGTGTCATCATTTGGACATGTCGAATGAAATTGGGAAATTCGAGAGCTATAAGCCAGACAAATAATTGTGAGAGTTCTATCTGGCCCTAGGTTTGACTTACGAAAATTACTAAGGTTTCATAATACAATATAATACAAATACCCTTGGAGTCGACTCCTCCCTCATTTTTGTTTCGAAACAGAAATCGGTCCAGTTCGATCGAGTGAGAATACGCCCAAATGATGGCCTGGCTCGTTAGCCAACAGTTGTCGTAGTCGACGATGTCTCCTGATGGGTTTTGCACGTTGCTAAGTCGTCTCTGCGAGCGTCGTGACGAAGACGAAAAGGCAACCCGGGAACAAGAAAAGGTAAACCTGCTGCGCTCTGTGGACTCCGCTGTTACCTTTACCATTTGATTATGGTAGAAGAGCACACACGTAGGCAGAGCCATGTAGAACATCTCAACGGCAGCTGGGATTGAGAGAGGTCGGAGCGACAGAAACGGGGAACGAGTCAGGCTGCGCAGGACCGAGGCCGATAGCAGGAACGACTGGCGCAGCGGCGCCGGTACTGTTCCCAACGGAAACACTGTCAAATAAGGAAAATCATGCATTAAGTTACGATCGATCCCATCGGGCCCAGTTGTGTGTGAGAGAGCGAGAGAGAGAGAGGGAGATCTGCGTGTATACGTGCCGTGAGCGCGGCGAGGTCTCAATACTGAAGAAGATTTCGATTGGCGAAGACATATCAGAGAACCGGCCTGGGATTTTCCGCCGAGCACGACTGCCGGATGCAAGGACAGTTAAAGGTTTAGCACACTGGCACTATGGGGCATTAAGGGCGCTAGTGTCTGGTGGCAGCGTACCAGACAACGCTCTGAGGCTGTTCGTTCCGGTAGTACTCAGCCAGCGTTCGTGATCCTGCTTAGCAGGCTTAGATATAAATTCAGGACTTCGGAAAGTAGTAGTAATAGTAGTTGTAGTATGGATGTCTGTGTGTGTGTGTGTATGCCAGCCAGGCAGCTCGCCAGCTGCCGACAGGGCCAGGCGAATTCAATTACCTGCAGCTGCATTCGTCGCCGCCGCCGCCGCCGCCGCCATTGCTGCTTCGGCTGTTTCGGACCCCGTCTGGACTCCGTGAGCCTGCACTCATTCAGTTCCCTCCCGAGCACTCCCTCGTACTGCGCAGTGCTCATGTGCTCGCCCCACGAATCTCTGGGGGCGACAAGGTTCGCTTTCTTCAACCATTCGTTCGGCTCTGTGGTGGCGGTGGTGGGCAATGCCGACTTCGCCGGTTCTGCCACTTCATTCTCTCTCTCTCTCTCTCTTTGTGCAGCGTCCTTCTCATCGCCTCTTGCTGGCGGGCCGGTTCCCGGTTTGTGTCGACAGTCGACAGACGATGGCCCTCATGGGTAGTGGTCGTCGCTGACTCTCCGTTTCTGAAACAGCGTTACAGTGCTGTTATCACTGCTACTGATGTGTCGTTTGCCGCCGGCGAGTCGGTCCTAAAGAGACATCTCCTCATCTTCAGGTGTGCTCCGATCGGAGCTCACAATATGGACAAGGGGGAAGACGTGCACTCGGAAGGGCCGTCTAGCTAAGTCGAACTGCATAAAGACAGAGTTGACTGCGATGTTCTGTTCCTCACAGACCCAGGTAGTCATGCAGCAGTTTGGCCGCGTTTATTTTCTCAGTAGGCTACTTCGTGAGAGAAAGCGAGAGAGAGATAGGACCTGGCCGCATTACTGCATCCAGTACCATCTCAGTACCTCGTCAGTGCACAGTATTCCCTGACACTGTGTGGCGCGTACACCGACAGGCGTTCGCAGCAAATTTCCTAGAATCGGACGCATTGCCAAAGGTACGTCTTTCCGACGGGTATATCGGGCACAAAGGTCGCTTCAAATCTTTAGTTAAGGAGGGGCTTTCTGCCCAGCTGCTAATGTTGTAATGCTTAGAATATCATTCTCTTTATTTCCACTTGTGTACACTCTCCTCTAGTCTAAAGTATATTTTCCGGGCTGACTCGCTGCCAACATTGCTTCATAAGATGTACCCCTTAAAAGCAAATGTGCAATCTGTATGTCTCCTCCTATTGCAAGGCGCACACGAACGCACCATGGTAAAGGCTCGACACTGTCCTCTACTTTAGGTTAACTAAAGTGTTCTTTGTTGTATATTATTATATCTTATTATTGTAACTTAACGGGAAAAAATAACAACAGGTAAACTGAGGTGAACAAGGACGAGTGATTAGTCACTGTAGAGAGAACATAGCCTGTTTTGTTTGAAATTAAAAATGGTGTACACATGAATAAAACACACAACGACTGAGTGCAGATGTCAAGCGCCAAAATGTCTTTGTAAGGCTATCGAAAGCGGACAAAACACTGTGTGAAGTACAGAACGATCAACCCAAACACAATGAAACGTCACCTATCGTATCCTCTACGGACCTGTTGTTGCCCAAGCCCAAACTCGTTGACAATGACCCATTCCATGCAAAGCAGGAGGCAAGCACACGAGTGACCGATGGCGGGTATTGTGCTGTAGACAATACATGGCGGGGGGGGGCCTCACAACAAGCTAAGCGCTTTGAGTCACCAATGTAAACATATGTCTATTCAATAATATATGAAGCGTAGGCGGCAGGGCGAAGGCTTCATCGCTGGATGATTTGCATTGGAGACGACGATACCAAGCCAAAGTGTACTCGCTGTACGCTCACGGAGACCAACATGCGAAATCTAGCAAAAAACAAACAAACATCGACCGTCTCCCACTGGATTCGTTTATACGACCAGCTCGACGAGACAGCATCAGTGGTCAGGGGACAACAATATTGTTATGCTTCAATGATCACATATACACGTACGCAAGCTCTGCCAGGAAACAACACGTCATCCCGAGCTGAATGAGAAAAACGCAGGTAGCCATAGCGACCTGGACACTCGCTGTCTCCGAGCAAAATCAGGACATAATGATGACGGATGTGGGCTATCCTCATTGCGCGTCTGTATAATGATTTCGTGTGCAGTCGAGCCAACAATGGCTTAATGGTATCGATAGGCCCGCTTAAGCATATCAATATTGTCTGTCCCGGGAATCGGGGCTCGCCGGTCTGACTCGGTGGCCGGGTTGGCAAGTTTTCCAGGCTGACTCACAGCCAACATTTAACGTCCACGGTACAACTGCCTTCGGCATTGCTTCGCTGGGTTGGTGGGATACGTATATATTTATACAAAGAGTGTAAGTACTTAAGACGCTGCGGGGTTGCGAATACATTTGACACACTTGATTGTGAGTACAGTAATATTTATATTGCATGGGTCTAATTAGCGATGCCACCCTTCGCGACACATTAAGATTGACAGAGCGCACCATTAGTTGTACCACGTTGTAGAATTTGAATGAAGTCCACTTAATTGTATTCTGTTCATCCTCTAGTTTCAGATTAGATCGACATAATAGAACCATGCTTTGACGTAGACCAAACAGTTTGTCCTGTTGCAATTTCAACTCGTCCCTACTCACTACAGACATAGCTTCAAGTATAATGATCGCTGTCACGTGCATTTGTAGCGACTCTGTTAACATTTAGCCCAACCGTGTCTTATAATTCACCCAGCCCTAAATGTGACTAAGCATAGAGTGCTTCAGTGTCTTGCGAAGAAGGATGGTATCACATCATGGCCGTGTGTTACCGCTCTGGCAGTAACCCGGGTTCAAGAGGTCGTATTGGCAAGCGTGAAATGTCTTGGTATGAGGGCAGCTTGCTAATACCGAGACAATTAAATTATTTCAAATAAGTGAGCTAAGAGGTAGATGCCAAGCAATATCATTATTCCCTCCCGTCTACCTCAAACTTAACATGTTACTGTACGAATATCTGGATGAAAGCGTTATGGATACTGTTCATATTAATGATGATGGTTTTCATCGGGCCGACTAAAAGTTCACGGGTGCCACCAGGTTAAAAGGTTACGATGGATATTCGTCCACTCGGTGGTTGTTCGTCTCACTGCTGCGTGTGTATCTGTGTGTGCACTTCTTGTAGTAACGAATTTTTCATTTTGACCCTGTAACTGTAAGCTAACTATTCTATTATATTATCAGTATGTGGATATGACGAGAAAGCGATACAAAGTCATTCATCATTCCCACAAGGGTCCGCCGCCGTTCTCCTTATAATAATTGTAGGCTCGCTCCATCTTGTCTGTCCGCTGTTCTCCCAACTACGGTGCCAACTGAGACAGCTACATCTACGGTTACCGCAGCTACGTATTGCGTACCACAAAGACAACAACTACGACGACAACTACAACAAAAAGTAAATTGATGTACGAACGTGTTAATTAATCCGCTGGGTTCCGCTGATAGTTATCCCGTTAACAACGATATAGCAACCGGTATTGCCATGATTGAATACAAGATCTTAATTTCGCCGAGCCATATATCATTGGCAAGAAGTCATCGCGAACTGATCGTCCCCGTCCACGGTTCGAATAAACAATTATTATTGAGCAGTTGACAGCTAGACGAGATTGTACTATAACTACTACGGTACGGTCATTATTCTTGTTGACACCTCGTACGAATAACGGCTATAGTGTTATTAAACAATTAATGAGCATTGATATGTGGCAACGTACGCGCTATGATTTGCACCGCCGTGATTTTCGCTTACTTGAACTGAAACGTTGACACTCGCTTGTGCTCAGGATGATTACATTGATAGACACTAGATCGTATCTGCTAATCTTGAACGCTCTCAGATAAGGTGTGCGCAACAACTGACTACGCTTGATGTGGAATACGACACGTGGGCTATGTGGCAGTGTGTGTGTGTGGCAGTTTCAAATTGTTATATTAATATAAGCAATTGGTATTATGTCGTCGTTTGTATAAAGCGCCATTTATGAATTTGCAGATGTTGCAGATAGGTTGAACTGCTGATTTGCCATGTCGGCCGTAATTGTTCGCTTTGCTTCCGAAGGTGACCTCAGTCATACGAGCATTCATGGCGTGGACAAATGAAGCGTCCATAAACAGCGGACATCGTTGTTCAAGACGACATTGTTCGCAGAATCCAGTCCTCCACTACCCTGCAACGACAGTTCGTACAGTGGCAATAGAGTACGACATTATATATATATATATATATCTTCTGACTCAGCAGTTCCAAGACGACGTATTCATTGTTGGAATATCAACTAAAACATCTCTATTGTTCCCTACAACTTAACTTTATTTTTATGCATCGAGTCTAACGCAGCCGGCGGAGGCAACTCATCGGCCACAATGGACAATCATGTCGTCGTGATTGAGCCAATGCTATGGTGTACGAACGAAAGATATCGATGATGATCACTACACCGAGCCGAGCCAGCAACAAAATGGAAAACGAAAACTGATCAAGGCAACATCAGCAGCGTTGACGCGGCGCTATATCGACAGGGGTCAGATATCTATCGCTATCTAGCTATCAAACGCCATTGTACACAAGAGTCTGAAGCTGCTCGACCATGATCTTGAATTTAGAGCTCGCCTCCAAAGCCCCCGGCCGGAACAAACAAGCGACATAGGGTTTATCATTGCGGCTGTTGCGTCGCCGCCGCCGCCGCTGGCCGTCCCGGAGACGGGAGGCGCATCGATGATGGCGGCATCACCGCATGTCATCTGCGTAGACCCGATCGATTTGCTGTCTTTGCTCGCCATTGCGCTCTCACTCATCATCTCTTTATTCGATGGCAAATTCTCGATCGGGCCATGCATAGAACAAATGTACAAACGGACAAACCAGCGCTCAACCGAATGGCAGCTGTATCAGCAGCAGGGGCATATCGCGAACGTTGCTGTTACGACTGCTGTTGTTGCTGCCGTTGTTGTGGTGCTTGCCTTTTGCCTCATGTACCGGTGTGTGCGTGAGTGCGTGCTCGTTTTTGTGTGTTTATATATAGATTGCGTCTGACTTCCACATTCTATCACTTCGCTAGCATCTTTGCAACGGCAGCAGCCGCAGCAGTGTGTACAAATTGTTATTATTATTATGACTTCGATCTGCCATACGAGTGCTCCTGTCGCCGTGACAACAACGACTGTAACTACCACTTCGACTATTACGACTTGCATGAGCACGACGCTGGCTGCGAGTGGCACTTCAGTGCGAAAACTCTTCGTGACGGTAGTTCTGGCGGCGGCGGCGGCGACGACGGACGCTGCTAGGGACAGAACAGAATTATAGCGTGGCTAGCTATACCGTGCCACTATCAAGGGGCAATGAAGACGCCGTTGTTGACTATGCGGCCGCGGTAGCAGCTGGAGCTGTGTCTGCAACGAAAGACGAGTCAGCAGATCATCGAGACGACCTTCGTAGACCGTAGAAAGTCCGATTGAAGATGACCAGACAGACGGACGAATCTCGAGACAAGCATACAGATGACAGGCAGAAGAGGCGCACACGCCAGTGTCTCAAGATGATCTCAAATCAACAACGCAACGATCGACGGATCTGTCGCTGTCCACGAGCAGTGCGACAGCAGCGGCTGATCTGGGCCTGATTGATGGCGCTGATGCTGGTTAGCTGCATCAATTGATGCTGTTCTATCTTCAACGTAGATTTGAATGCGGAGCAATAAGCAACAAGTTGAATAAGTGTCTAAATGTTCACGGTTCATTTGAGATGGTGGCGATGCCGCGGGTCGCTTGATGCGCTCCAGTGTCGATCGGAAAGCAATAATCCGAAATGTCTGTGCTTGTGTGTATGTGTGTGTGTGTGTGTGTGTTTCTTATATAGATGTAGTGATATGTTTGTTTAATATGCTTACAGCAACGGCAATTGCGGAGACCGTGCGATGTATGCTGCAATATGCAGCATTTGCTATACTACTTGTGCAATAAGCTTCGTTGATATTGTTGCCACAAAATATACAGCAGGTGGAGGTTGGATCGTTGTTCTGTGTTGGCGCTCTCGGCGCTGACGACGGCGACTGAGTGCGATGGTATACGTATGTGATCCCCTAAGGCATATGCATGTGCCAACTCTGCAACTTGTCGTCTCGAGATGAAACACCTCCTCAGATGGTCTGGTAGTGGACGTCTTTTAGCGGCACTCAGTAACGCTAAATATATGCGAGAGGCGCAAAATGGGATCAATGAGGATGAATAGACATGTTTTACTAAACGACACCTACGTCGTCCTGGCCTTTCTCCGGACTGTACCAGATTCCAAAATAATAGGTGACTGTTCTGTGGCCAGCACCGATGACCGCGTCGACCGCGCATCTCGCTCAAATCACCACGTTCGTGGCCCTTCAGCGGCGTGTCGTCGGTAATCCCTTTTTCTCACTGCAGCGTTTTATGCAGTCAAGTCCATAGAAATGCCACGTTAAACATGTGCACATATATTCTACCGTGTTCGAGACAGGGACCTCGTACGGCACACAGTGTGTCCCTTCAAACGCGGGCAGGTCCCTTTTCACACAATCGAAGCCGGGCCACGAAGCCAGTTCAAGCGGTTTATACTTTCAGTGCAACAGCAGCAGCAGCACCAGGAACAACAACTTTGGTGGGGTTTGCAGCGCTTCTGCGTGCTAGATCCTATCGCCTTGTTATCTCCGGGCAGCTAGCGGTACTTCATTCACTTCAACGTCGCAGTGTCCGGGTATCCGTTTAAATCAATTATCAATTATAGCCGTTCAATTTAGCAAGCGTTCCATCATGGGATACTTCCCCATCATGGGGAAGGAATAGTGCAGATGGAGGCGGGTGGGGGAACTGTTCATAATACAAACGGTGATAGGGACGCAGCAGAAATCGATCGAGAAATGGACAAGCGTTTACATTTAGCGATGCGTCCGTCAGTGACGCGCCGACGGCGAGCCACTGTAGTGCGAACGTTATAGCGGAAGAGTTCCGCCTTTCTATAATACGTCTCAACCTGCCGCGTGTCACTGTTGTTGCTGCTCTACCGTTTACACCGTTTCGCTTGTGTCTACCACCACAACAGCAGCTATTCGATCTGTGATCGCGCTTAATCGAGATTCCGCTACCGCTGCTGCTGTATGCGGCAGTGTCCAAGTTCAGCCGGGAGAGCGAACATTGGCGCAAGGACTTGTCCGCAATCCTAACGTCACGCTATCGGGCGACGTAAGGGCAACGCTTCACGCTGATCTATTGAACGGATCAAAGCAGAATACCCTGCGCTGCGCTCGCGTTCTACGCACTCCTGCCTATCGCGTTGCTTGCGCGCCTGCGAGCGATCTGTGTCCGGGCTGTGTCGGTAGCATGAGCGAGTGACAATGAGTTGAATAACGAAGGGAAATTGGCAAGGATACGTCCGTTTGTGCCAAGCAAGGGTTGACTGATGGCATGAAGAGCAGGCAGACCGGCTCTGCTCCACTGATAACTTGTGCGTTCGAGCGGACGACAGGTCGTGGATATAATGAGAAACGATTGAAAAATACGCCAAATCGGTTGTCATCCGTTGGATTGCGACCAGCTTATTTGATCGGATGCCTGATTTGATCGTGTGCGATTTTCTATGACAACTAGCTAAATGATCTTCTCGTGTTTTCCTTAGTGCCAGCTTAACTATTGTACATCACAACTATAAGCTTTTTCGTTGTTATGATTCTTTAATACGTTTGTAATGATTGAGCTATAATATCCAGCCTGTAAACTAATGAAAAGCATCTCTTTGTATAAAGAATAATTCGTATTATATTATATTTGCCATTATGTATATATATATATATTCATTCACAAAGAACGGGTAAATGCAAAAGTGTCAATTGTAAGCCACTATAACTGCTCTTTGTTGTCGTAACATACTCAAGCATGACATTTATTTTTCGCTCTGTATAGGCCAGCGTTTGATTAGATAGTCTAAAGACTTTTGAATAGCTTCACGGCTGTACAGCTCTTGCGTGAGTTCCATTTGCGAAAATCAGCCATCCACGAATCAGGTGAAATTGTGAATAATAGCCGGTGAAAATATGAATGCCACTGGTGGCATATTAATTAAAAACTGTGTCTTGGCTTCGACTTTCGATCGTTCGCTTCTTATTTCATTTATTTCACATAATAGTTACATAGATAACTTCCTGTGTTGCGGAGAACGATGAGATTGTCGCGTGGACAATCAGTCTCTGGTTGAATCAGATTTCGACGGTGTCGCAGTTCTGCCTCGAACGTCAAGCGTGAACATCAGGTGAATATGTCGCGGGAGAACAGAGCTCCGCCGATTGCTGTATGCGGACAGAAGAACCAACGCTACTTGGGTATCTGCTATGGTATCTTTATCGTTTATAATAGCTCTCAGCAATAATGGTTCAAGTCGCTCAAGTTTCTCTTTTACGAGAATTGATTACTAGTCTTCGATTACTATCTATTATACTAGACCCAGGCTAAACAACAGCACCATGCAGTTGAGCGAGCGGGGGGGGGGGAATATATGCAATGCCAGATACCATCCATTACTGACAATTGAATTTTTTCGAGTGGGTATTTTACTGTAGAGATTTTGCTGGGCGTCCCCCAAGGTTAACTGCGCGTTGGCCTGTACCAGTTGCAATCAGCGATAGATATGCTGGTGAATCAGTGGGCGTCTCAAAATGTTCAGAATCGATAAAAGTAGAAAATCAAATTTAAAGTGCATTATTCGAACAATAAAACAACAATAATGATCCAGTGTGGATAGAAATATGTCTTCACCACGAAGACACGCGCATACAAATATATTGTTTAGCTTTGCTAACACGGGAGGCTGGCAACGAATCACTACGTGAGTTTACCATATAACAAACACAAAATGCATTGTGTACGCAATGTTATTGATCCTTCCGAGGGTTTGTCCTGCCTTTAACCCTGTGGACGACCATATGCGTATTGAGTAGGCGTTAGCTTATCGGTACCAGTGTAATCGGAGTCGGAGTTATTTTTTTCTACCCTTCCGGTCTGGCTCTTGGCCTCTGCTAAAAACACTGTACCTTCGTTCGCTTCAATCGCTCAGTACGCGGAGCTTAAATACGGACGAAAACACTCAGTGTATCCAGGATACTCAATATCACAACATATTCCCTGTATGCTAATGTCGGTGTCTCAGCAACTAAGTGTGACTCAGCGATACGCAATTCCTCCCTCAGTTCTTCTAGGTCCCATTTTTCTCTCTCTCTCTCCTTCCTTCTAGATTACTTCTCTTTCGTCGTGTTGAGAAGCGTATAAGGAGGCATCAATTTCCCCATCTTCTGGAGATTTGCATTTCTATCGGAAATGACAGTTTCCTCGGGTAGAATGCCCCTCGCCCTGGCGACCCTTTAACCTTCCCCTGCTCAATTTGTATTAACTCTACCGGAGAACTTGCCCTGCACGACATCCTGTCGTTCTCACCCCGTAGATTCCCCTTTTGTCCTCCCATAGTATTACATGCGATTCGGCGGCCCCTATTCGATACTAGCCTATTCATTGCACCCAACCGTTAGCACAGCTCCAGTAGGTGAGCGCCTCTGGATTCTCCTAGATTCTGATTTTGAGCGAATCTATCCTGCTCGCTGAGGGTTTGCGAGCTACATGGACTCCTATATGGGTACAAGGCAGAAAAGACTCGCTTGTAGACTTTGTCTCACTCATCTGTCCACGATTGATGCATACAGTAGCCGATTATAAGGCTTGTACAACTGAGGTGTTGTTCGTATTGTGGACCTCAATTTCCCTCCCTCCTGTATCAGTGACTGACCACCACATCTACGAAAGGTTGTCAATTTTCCGACATCCTTTGAGATCGCGAAACTCTCTCCTTAGGATAATCGTCTCTCCGTGTTTCTCCCGGTACGAACACAGCCACCATTCCCGACTCGTGCGCGAACCTTTGGACCGGCAATTTGGACCTTTGGACCGGCGCGACCTTTGGGCAACGAATTTGGCCATGGATAGCACGGTAGAATTCGACAGCCTTACAGAAGGATGACATTATATATATATATATATATATATATATTGTGTTTTTCCCGCACTACACTGTCCTTTGTTCGCGCCTCGTCGGCGTTCTCGCTTCTAGTCCGTCCCCATCCTCCAGCTCTTTATAGCTAGAGCCTTCCTTCTAATCCGATTCCGCCGAAGGCACGGCGAGGCAGAGAACGAGCCGGCAAGCGGTAAGAAGTTGATCATGTTTGACTTGAGATTTGCATCTAATAAGTACATGCAGAGTGCAGAGCTGACACTCACGCATATTCTATAGGAGCTCGTTGTTGAGAAACGAGTCCGCCCGACTGCTGGGTGGGTGCGACGACTACCGCTGTCGCTACTGCTACGAGTTCTGCTGCGACCACGAAGATTTAAGCAGTGCTCCTCATCGAATTCATCCATATGAAGAAGTTTCCTGCACTTCTACCCCGAAAACCCCGTTCTGCAGCACTCTACAGGACGCTAGCCCAATCGATTGCAGCACCCATCTCCAAATCTTGTATAGTGTGCGGTGCAAGCATTACTTTTCTCTCCATGGTCATATACATATTTTTGCCTGCTGTGTTTACACAAGGCGATTCGTAAGCCCGAAGACTCGTCATACGATGTCTAGTAGGACGGGATATAACGGAGGATTTCGATAGGCAATTCCTTTGTTTGAACTCGTAGCCAGGTCTTAGGGAGCTAAATCATCCCTGAAATGTATCATCTCGCGTTTTTGGTCTAGTTCGTTGTCAACAACATCTAAAGACCACAACAATGGGCAAACTTGGTATCGACTCACTTATAAACTCTCCCCCGTTTGCCGATGACCAACACATAGACAGCTGTGGAGGGTAAAATCAAATTGTGCGTGAAGTAAGGTTAGTTATCGTGCAGTACTAGTAATTATCTACTGCAATAATTATTAGCGCATTTATAGACACATGCGCACGCACCCGAGGGGCAAAGCACAAAATGTGAGTAAACCATACAATCGGAATCGTTGTATGCTTTCGACATCCATTTGACGGAGTGAATTCTGCATTGCAGCGAGTGTGGTTGGCAGCACTCTTACCTGCCCGCTAGCCATTTAAAATCACGATGAAATAAAGTAGGGAGTCTTCCCTTAGCAATCGACAGAAACGCCTCCAGGCAGTTATCAGCTCTGGATCAGTTCACCTCGCCTAGAATCGACTGTATCTGTCGGCAGACGCTATTCGTCATTCATTCATGGATTTACTCTACGAATTCTACTCCTTTGCTCCGTGCGCTGATTCTCTATATTCATTGGCATGTCGGGGTCAATTTTAGTCACACGGAAAACCTCCGGAGCCTCCGTAACGACTGTACGACCCATGAACGGCTTTGCGTCCGATGGGCGAGAATAGCTAGATCACAGACGGAGCCGCATATATACAACGAAGCACAGCTACACATACACCTACATATACTTGTATTGTATTATATGTTCGAGAGAATCGATTGGGCCGTCGGTGTTCACGGGACGATGAAAGACCGACTAGAGAAAGGCCACCTGAGAAACAGACGGTGACTCCGAGGGGAAGAAACCCAGATAGCAGTGAGGCTTTTCGTGATGGTGATCGAATCCCTTATTCCCGCTATTTGGTTGTCGGACCGGCCTCACAATGCGAACTTGCCCTGCCCTTTCTTTTTCCCCAACTCAAACCTATGTACTCGTACGGGACGAGGAAAACGGGACTTGTGAACGCCCCCGGGCCACACGGGTGCTACTCCACGTTTTGATCAGGTGGAGCGCTTCACCGTCAGCGGGGGCCAAGCCAGCACTCCGACCTCGAGCGTTCTACAACTCAACCTCGCCTTCGCTCGTCGCCTCCACCGATACCTCGAATGACGTGAGCCACTAACACCATCTAAAACACCCCAACACAGCCTCCCAACCCCCCTAAGCTTCCATTGTCGTTCGGTTGGCTGTCGCTTTGCGGGCGGAGGCCCTCCGTGCGTTGTGGACCTTAATGTGCTATGGCCCAGCGAGAAAAAAAAAAGCCGAGGAGGCCAGAGCACTCGAAACGAGAGAGCGTCTGCGGAGGAGTTTAGGGCACAACCGCATAGAAGGTTCGCTTCGAGTGTGCTAAGGCGAGAGGGCGAGAAAAAGGTGGAAATGTGTGTGCCTTGGCGAAACGGTGAGGGGTGTTTGCGCGTTTGTGTGTGTGTCTGTTGACGAAGGTGCCCGGTGGCTTGCGGAAGAGCGATGGACGACTGTGTTGGATGGCGATTTCGTTGTGAAAAGAGCTGGCTGGAGCCGTCGACGCGACGGCGGTCAGCCAAGCCGATATAGTCTACTGATATGGGCAGGCTGTCGCTGATGTATTATATAAAGGGACGTCGGATGTTGTAAGTGGGGACGATAGCATAAGTAAGTGCTGGTGCTGTGTAGGTGGAACTGTATGCGAGTATGTGTGTCTGCGTGTGCGAGCGAGTCGTGATTGTGTTGTATAGACGAGGAAGACTTAGAAAGAGAAAAAGAACTGGAGAGCGAGAGAGAAAGAGAGAGAGGCGAAGTGAGTCTGCATGAGCTCCGGCCAGCGATACCGGCCTCCGCGTCGACGTGCAGGTTTCGCGAAGACGAGCAAAGGTTGGTACGCAGAAGGCTCAAGGAGAAGGCCGATCACGGCAGCTGGCTACAACGCGACGAGAAGCGGTGGACAACGAACGGGACAGAGGGAGGCAGCTTCCAATGCTGCTGCTGCTGCGGTTGAGTGCCGTTTCTAAAAAGGAACTGTGAGTTATAGTGAGCTACGGGTCGCGGACAGACGAGAACCGCACCCACGATGAAAGACTGACGCAGAAAGAGGAAGCGAGAGAGAGAGAGAGGGAGAGAAAGAGAAAAAGAAAAAGAGGAATAGGGGGTGTGCGAACCGAATAGAAAGGGAGCTCCGCTTAGTTATTTGACACCGTCCGTCCATAATAAAAATAATACACATACTACTGGTCTCGGTCGTCGTCGTCGTCTGCCCTGCCTATGGACGACTCAGGAGGGAAAGGAAGCCACCTACCTAGCTAGCGGCGAGGACGACGCCGCTGGTGGTGCCCGTTTCACTCGACGACAGTAAATCAGTGTGACGGAACGGTGCGACAAGAAAAGAAGAGCGGGGAGCCACAATGGAAGAGAGGTGCAATGAGAGACAACGATAGGTTGTTCCGAGCCGGCTGGGGTACGACAGCGGCCTGCAACATGAGGAAACTGTCGTGTGCACTTATGGCATTGCCGTAGACTGTTCATGGGCCTGCCTATTCGATCACGACCGTTCGAGCGAGGATTGCTCGGTCTCACGATAAGGCCGATATTGAGAGATGTACGTATCTCCATATAGCGCTTCCGTGTGAGGTGCATAAGACCCAGCGTATAGTGGACTCGGGTTACTTTGCAAGGAAGCACTTTATATGCATACGATATTTGCTATCTGCTAGTTTTGTATAGTGAACTGTAACGCTGTGACGGTATGTTGCACATGTCGAAGTGGAAATAAAAGAGAAGCTACTATCTTTCGATTGTAGGTCGCTTGCAGCGCGGGCTTCCTAAGACAGCTTACCCGCTGCATTGAAATGGGAATAGTTTACGAGAGTTCATCCGTGAGCTTGGCGCACCTTCCAGCATCTATGAAAATGTCGACAAAGTCCGCCCAGATAAATTCGGGTACAGCCGGCAAACATCAACTCAGCGAGGTCTTGACTCCACGCCTCATCCCAACCTGCCCTTCGAGAGATAGTAACAATCGTATGGATCATGATGAGTGATTACAGTGGCTGGCAGTGGGTAAAATTAGCAGCTTTGAACACGGACGCGTCAACGAGAAACGTGGGCGCACTCTCAGTGGATAATAACGATAATACGCTTTAGCTTATGCCGACATGTTAATTATTCGTTAGAACGGCTATTGAATTATGCCGCTCCTTCTCTCTACACGATTAAATACACGCGACGATCTTAATGACGCAATTCTCGAGTCAACGATTATATTTCCAAGATCGTTGAAGATTTGCTGAGCTGATTTCAACAAAATATAAAAATTATAGCAGTATTGTCCACTCATCCTCGGATGGCTTCGTATGCAAAAGAACACTAAAAAAAAAACGTGAAAGATGATACGATCTCAGCGAGGGCAGTTCGGATCAGGTCCTATTTACTGCCTACCTCCGTTTTGCATCAACGCTCCGTTGGTAATGACGTCTCGTCTGATTTAGCATAAGTAGGGGCGTTTGCTGCAGGCTGAGCCTAAGTAACACCTCAATCTCGGTTATTGCCCAAGACGGGTGGCAACGACGACAACGGCGAGGTGAATACAAAATTTGTAACAATTTAAAGCAAGCTCAACGACGCACAGCTCCATCTTTGTTTCAGTGCAACGGGAGATCTGGTAATGTTGATAAGCGGCGGCGCCGCCGCCGCCGCCTTGGCTTGGCGTTTTCCGCCGGCGTTCCCTCAGCTAGTGACAGCAAAATGAATGGGCGAATTTAATTTGCACTGCGATACGCTTCGTGCGCTACACTTTCGCGCGACGTCTTCTTCTATGCTTGCTTCAATTTTGTCAGAAATGGTCAGTTTTTAGTGGCGTTCTTAACCGCCTCCCCTCGTTACTGTCCAGACCTCTGGCCAGTGACGTCCAAACGAAGCCCCCACAGAGCTCATGCTTGTAAAAAGTTGACAGCGACACCGAGGAGCGGCAGAAGCAGCAGCGGTCTTGTTGAATCGTGTCGAGGGCCGCTCTTCTCTTCTCGGTGTCTGTGTTTGGGTACTCATAGGACTGCTCTGGGATGTTAGGACTGCATCGGGGTTGGAGGCTCGTCTGAGCATTTAGTCGACATTTATTGGTAGAATGAGAACGACTGTACCGTAGTCTGGGCAAAGCTTTCGCTTGAAGCTTGGGGGTAGATTTCTTTTAACTCGCAACCGGCAGTCAATTGGAAATTCTCGATGTCGGAATCTAGGAGGCAAATCGATTCAGTACAGTGTATACCTCAGTGTCTCTATGGGCGTGAATATGTAAATAGTGCAATTTCTGATGGACAGCCAACTTCAACATAGGTGATTATGATATAAATAGTTATAAATCGAAGAGAAGAAAGCATATGCTTGTTGTAACTAATGCGTTCCCATTTTTGTCTTTCAGGTGAGTGATTCAATTTGATTCGTCACCCGTTCACCCAACGAACAATCTGAAAAGTCTGCAACAAATTCACATAAAAATCACCGTTTACACTTCTCCATACGTTTATATCTAGCGTGTTTCACTAAATCTAATAAGAGGTAGTTGCATGTAATCCCAGATTATATTTAGTGTACTATAGAGTTGATGCACGCTCTCGAATATATTTGATTTACGATATGGCTTCACTTTATATCAATGATCTGGACACGATGCGAAATCTAGGACATCGCATTTTGCTCTATAATTCGCCTCACGATCGATTAGTTCGTTGTTACCCAAAACGATAACTATTTCTGTTGTTCAATATTCAACGAATTTGTGCCGTGCATTGCTTCAAGTTTCGGGCGATTACGTGTGATCCATAATCAAGCATACGCATGCCTGTCTATATGTGTACATAGAAACTACCATCATAAACATTAGATGATATTTATTTTTAGTTACCTATACAACATGAAACAAGCAATAATTAGAGAACTCGTACCGGGTACCGGGTGTCAGGCCTCAATATCTAGTTGATGCATATTATTAGGACATATTATTGATGCTCTAGTGAAGTTCGTCTTTGTCTCATATTTGTCGTCTCGTTATTATTGGTTGGCGACCTGCACTCGACGACATATCAACTAGGCCTCTGTGACCGCCCAAACCACCGCGCCCATTCCCCGCTCTCTATCCTATACAATAATAACAATCATAATAATGATACTTTTAGCTAAACGTCTATCGACGTAAATTGCTGATCGTATGGTAATATTAACAAGGTGGCAGTATCATAAATGAGCAAGCCTCACAAGTGGACAATGATGGTCAAGGTAAGCGTTCCTAAGGGCAGCATCGACGCTGCGAGATTGCCCGACGGTGATAACCTTGACATCGCCCATCACAATCACCGTCTCGTAAGCGCGTTGCCGACAAGAGACGCTGGAGTGAACTTACTGACAGTTTGATCCCCCTTCGTCTAACATTGTTTGGCACGGAAAGTAGGATCTGCCGTAGCAGCTGCAGCTGCAGCAGCAGCGTGGTGTTAGGAGCGGCTTCGCGGAGCCACGCGGGCGTGCGGCGAGCCTCAGGCCGGCGTTGCGATGTACCACTTGCGCTCAAATGGATCTTCATTTACCGGCGCCGCCGCCGCTGCTGCTGCTATCGGCGAGATCGGCCCACCGTTCATTGCTATTTACGGCCGCTACCGGCTTTCTAAACCCCGAGGCGCTAAATCCTCGTGGTTAGAAAGCTAGGTGCGACACCGGCGGCTGCTTCCACGGCATGTGGGAGCCCATACCCCTAACATATACCCTCGGTCTCTCCATCCGATCATACCCTCACCACCCGGCCGGCCAGCCGCCAACCGTAAAAAATACACTAAGACCTCCATGTCTCAGTGGCTCGTTGAAAGAACGCCGCCAAACGGTTAGTATCACACGTCTAGTTCAAAGCTCCACCTTGACGTGACCAGAATCACTCGCCAAAGAAGAATAATTATTACTAATGGGAGCAAGTCTCAGCAGCAGCAGCAGCAGCAGCAAACATCACCGTCCTTATCTGATCGTTCGACGCGGCCAGCAGTACAAGGACAGAGGCGTTAAAATATGTAGCAATTTTTTCGTGTTTATTCTACCTGCTAGTGTTATCTCTCATGATATTTTTTACATTAATTTTCATTGAGGTCTTGGTGTACAGATACAAAAATGCTATATGCACGTACATGGTTAGGTTATTGCGTGTTTCCTTAAACTACCTTTTGTTTACTGGAAGCAAATAGGCGAAACTTAGAACTATGTCGTCATTAGTATTTCAGATAGACGGTTGGGGTCAACTACGTTCAGTATTGAGTAGTGTTAATTAAAATAACGGTGACAAATGTGAGACTATGTATGCATCCATGCAAATGCTGTCGCCCATACTCAATACAAATGTTTCCTGCTGGTGATCATTCTTCTTAATCAGGCACAACTCACGGATAGTGCACTCTCCCTCGTTATTTCGTATTTGAGTCCTCTTTCGAATAGCTTTCTGCCGTAGCGGCGACTGCTAATTCAATGGCTAATTTATCTGCCTTGGCGAGTCGCCAGCACCGATGGAAAAGAAGGAAGTAGTGCCTGAATACTATGAAGGCCTTTACTGTTAGAGAACGACGGATTGTGTTATGGTCCGATGATGTAGTATAGGACGTTATTGGTAGTGATGGCGATAGCCGCGGAACAGATACTCGTTCATGTGACCAAGCCGAAAAGCTGCCTCTTTTTTCTCTCTCTCTCTCTCTCTACATCTGACCAATGGTGCGTCTCGCGGTGGTACTGATTACTACCCAGTAAGGGGCTGTGCTAGTTCTGCGGCCGATCGCGTTGGTCTTCGCCGGTCGGTATATATGGCCAGCCAGCAGCTAGGCTTCTGGGGTGCTATACCGCACCAGCTCCCGTAGGGAATCAGCTAGTCCGTCGGAACGAGGGACATGTTCGTAGCGATAGAAGATGGATATATATATATATATCTGATATAGATCTGATATTTGATTATGGCGTCACTACCACCCTACTTGCACACTTCTCGTCCCGCTCCTCCCTCGATGACGGACACTGGAGGCACCACTACGATGATGTGGATGCATGTGCGTATATAGAATTGCATGGCCACACTAGTACAACGAATAGCACTGAAAGTCCCGTAGCCCTAGACACGACCAGCATACACAGAGTTAGCAGAAACATGAGAGTAGATAGCTGATATTATATATCACTACTGGGTGTGTGCCGGGCGAAAAATTCGCATGAACTCGCATAACCACGCAGAGCTCGCAGGCGACGATAGCCCTCCGGTGCGCCCTCTTGCTGTTGTTGTTGCTCGTTCGTGTCCATTAAGCGGCGATATTAACGATGGCACATAGTAGAGTTGTCGGTGATGATACTGATGATGGCTGTGACTGTGTTGGTCTGCTGGTGGTCGTAGTGACGAGAGAGAGAGAGAAACATGAACTGGATGTGGTTCCCCATGTCGGTGTAGAGAGACGAGGGTCTTGACAACGGGGGTACAACCCAGTGGCCAATTAGGCTACACACGCTTGGCATGGGGGTACCAATTGGCTGCTTCGTATTGTTATTCAACTGCTGTTGTTTCGGCTACTGGATATGGCCGCACTCGAAAAGCGCCCGGGAGAAGAAGAACAAAGACAGAAATCAGGAGCAGCGAAATCACAGAGGCGACAGAGGCCGCGTGGAACGCTATCGCGGTCCCGCTCAAAGCTAGCATCACTAGACTCTGTGATAGCAACTATTGTACTATCTCAGCGATCTCGTTATTCAGACAGCCGGCTAGTCAGTGTGCGGGCGCACATGTGTCTCAACGGAGGACGGTGAATTCGTTTTATCCGCAAGAAGGAAAGATGACGTGAATCGTGACACAATCGCAATTTGTTGAGTTAGGCAACATACGTACGAATGTTGACGAAAAGAAGCCATTTTACATGTTATGTAGTTGCGTATAGGTTGGTGATCAGCTGTAATGCTACACTAAATGAGAGTTAGTCTACAGATCAACTGAGACTTTCCATCCGCCTAGGGTCTCTCTCTCTCTTTTCATTTGGCTCACTGCGCGACAGATACAGACGTGAAATTAAAATGCACTATACGGTATTATAGTATAATCAAATGGGCGTTGCATATACATGTCATGTATATATCGGATTCTCAGGCTAACAGCCTGAGAATCAGATATATGATCGGCATGTCTGCCAGTCATGAACTCTCGGGTTTGTTATTCCCTCGATGTCGTTGGTTTAATGTTTCTACCTCATCTCACCGCATCCCACCTCTTTCTAATAGATTGTATTGTGTACATATTTGTATACCTTCAATTGTGTACGATTACGATGCGCGTATACGGCCCTTGCACTGATGATATTTTTACTTTTATTTACAGCGCACATTTTTTTATTACGAGGACCTGCGTACTGTAAGATTGCGGCTTCGAAAATCAACTGCAAAAATTAATGAACTGAATGAATCTCTCCATCTTCTCGGGCAGTCCCCCTACATTAATCGTGGACCCAAATTCGGAAGTCATCTACAGAACCGGTCCCTGTCGCCCGCTTATAAAATCGCTACAAAATCGAACCGCACAGGTGTTCGTTGCTTCGATCGTTCGTCAGCTCATTGGCCGTTCCACCGCAGATTGAAAGGAAACACAGCCGAGGGAGTCGACGAAGCTACCGGAGGTATATAAACGGGCTGCCGTGTCCGTACTGTCCTGTAATAGATTGGCTTCGTGTCCATCTTTCTTGGTGGCGCTGTTATGCTCGTCAGGCGAGGATAAACTTCATTCATGAGCTAACTTACTCTGAGCAAAACATTACGCCCTATCTGGCCAAGACTTGTCAGCCAGTTGCAAGAGATACACAGACATTACGTGAATGAGTCTTTAATGAGGGTGCTGATTAGATAGAAATGATAAGGGTAGACGAAATATCCTAGATGGAACATACCAAATCTCCAACTGTTGTGTGCGCCCAAATCATAGGTTCAGCACATTGCTCAATCGCATTAGCATTGCTGTTTATAATGACAGTCGTCTCTTCGGTTCACAGTGCGTGTTAAACAAAGATAGTGTGCATCGGAGAGAGAGAGAGAGAGAGAGACAGAGAGACGGGGACGTATTGCTTTAAAGGGGCGTTTCATGGCAAGTTCACCGATCGGGCATCGTCCCTTGCTATATCCCTGAGCGACAACACGCTCAAACACCATCTAGCTATGCATCTTAGCTAGGTCAGTTAGCTACGCTAGCAGTCACGCAGAAACAAAGGCAGCATTGAGATCCGTCGAATAGATTTTCGAACATCGCATCAAGTATAGTGTCTTGTTCCACTAGAGCGTCGCGCTTGGACGCTTCTTGTTACCGGCGGGTGCCGATGGTGCTGCCTGCTGCTAGCTCAATGTGGACGCCGCTGCGAGCCAATTTATTACGTGTTAGCCAGATAGGCAGCGAGCTATATGGCATAAACCAGAAGCACGTTGAAGCGGTTATTATCGGCGTTACCTGTAAAGCCGGTGCCCAGCGCCCCGACTGTTATTGCCATTGTTCTTCCTGGCCACAGGTAATTTGAACCCATCCATTGATGCGCCGCGCCGCGCATAGAACGCCATTGATGCTCCTTGAATCGAACGTAAGACGATAGACGTGAGTAGTATGAGGTATAATAGCTGCCGGAAACCGAGGAAGTATTTGGGGGTTTGTTCGGGAGACCCGACTTAGTGTAGGATGTTGCTGTCGTTTTGACACGTTGGTCGACCGTTGTCTCAGCGGCACGGCACATAAAACGCTATTCATTGCGCTAACGACACCATGTCGAATAGACAATAAATAATGTTCCACGCGAAGCTCGCTTGAGAACGATATCGAACTGTTCCGGGTTCGGTAGAGAGAACCCCAGAAAGAAAATCGATTGCTATGTGGTCGCAACTAGGGTTTCCGATCGGAATCACAATATCACTTTTCATTTCATCGCAGATCTCTTGGCATTTCCTTTGTAAATACCGAATTTGATAGATTAATCAAATGCCAAATGCAGTTGTCGGGCATGAAGCCAACGTATCATATTATAATAGCACTATGACTATAATAGTATAAATGCCCATTCGAGTCGATATTATACTAACAAATACATTACCACTTAAAATCACATACTCCATCAACACTTAACAACACATCTATTCTATCGTAGCAGGAATACCATTGGTGGTTCTGAAGATACCCTTATATAATGTTAGTTTATACAAATAACGATCGTAGATTCCAAATCACGACCAGCAACAAGATGTCATCCTCCTGCCATCTAACAAATTCATAACGTTTCATTACTATGTTTATCACACATGTATCCATCCTTAATGCATTTTCGTCTCTGATTCATCGATGGCGGCTCTCTCACTCAATTGTGAGTGCACATTAGCCGACGGGTAATATCATGGGGTCCATCACAGCCCTTTCTAAATGTCTATGAATCCTATGTATGTATGATGTACGCCCTCGTGCCTCTATATGCCTATACCCATGTGGGTCTATGCGATCACCAGATGCACCTATCCACTCCAATATACGTACACCAGCATGTATCCATAGAGATCCAAATCGATGGCTGGCCCAGTCGCCATTCGTTGTCCATTTCGCCCCGATAGGCGCGAAGGTAAAAAGACTGCAAGCGTTGCCTGGTCTTGCCCTCCCCACTCTCCAGCCGCTCCTGGCTTGTACTACTATTGCTGTTGCTGTTGTTGTCGTCAACTCGTTCGTTCTTCATCGATGTTTGGTCTCTCATGTCCCCTCCTGTCCATTGGACCTCGTCAGCTCTGATAAAGACATCATTCTCGACTTCATCGGTCGGGCCGTCCGTCGGGGCGTGCTGCTGCTGCTCCTCTAGCCGCCTGCCACTGTCTGAGTCTCTCCCTGGGCACACTGTGCTCTGTCTGGTTGGCTTGCTTTGGCTTAGCTCCCGAAGAGCTCGTGCGTAGCCCATAGCACCTAGACTATCGTATCGACTCGCTCATCTGTATGCTTTACGTCGAAGGGAGGCAGGGAGTCAGACCGATGGAGACAGACGTCTCCGAGCTACTGCCAACACCATCGCCAGCCGCCGGTAGCGGCACCAGCGGGGTCGGCGGCGGCGGCGACGGTGGCAAACACATGACGAGGCGGCCGACGACTCACTTGGGAAACAGACGTGGTCCTCGGACAACAGGTCCAAAATTGCTCCATAGGCCTCCTCACTGACTGGGGCGACCACGAGCATGTATCTGGGATTGAACGCGTCTACGAGGAGCATAAGAACGAAAGACAGGCAATCACCTCTGTTGTTGGCTCCTATATATATATATATATGAAAAATGATGAATATGTATAGCTATCAGCGTGTGCTGGATAAGTTTGCGGCCGTTCACTGCCCGCTGTCGATACGCCAATACAGAAGGTGCGTGCTTACAGAGCAGAACGGCAACATGGGTTATGTCGGAACCGAAGGATTGTCTGGACTTAATTCTTCCTCTCTTCATCGATAGATCACGTGCGAGAAGCGGACCGCATCTCGATCGACTATATAACACCAGTTGGTGGTGGAGCGGACACGAGGCAGAGGCGAGTTGTCGTCCATGCCATGAGACAGTCAGACAGAGAGTGGGCCGAAAAGCGAGGGCCATCCCGCATGTTAAATAACAACAAGATACGATCTGATCTTAGCTAAGCGATCTCTGTTACTGCCTTACACTCGTGCGGGCCACAGTCTAGTGTGCAGCCGGTTTGCCGGTCCACGCTGCTCGCTTTGGACTTCCACCTCGACGTAACTGCTACCACCGCCATATGTCAAAGATTACAGTACTGCCTACCTGCCTGTATATATATATATATATATATATCATGCCTCGTATCCGTGTATACACCACGTGTTAGTTCAGTCGTCAACTCGCGGAATCAATTCAAGTTCAGTTTGAGAGTGGCGCAATCATATTGTATGACGTTGGTGCTCTCCGGTGATGGACATTTGACACGCGACCAGTAAGGAGACTGTATGTGGGATTTGTCACCATGCATGCAGGGCCAACGATACACAGCAGCGAAAGAGAGTCAGTCAGAGAAAGAGAGGGAAACAGAGGCCTACTGTTGTTTGTCATTGGTTACATCAGGTGAAGGGATGCTGGACGGCTATGATGGGAGACATCAGAAATGTCATCTTTGTTTAATGTCAATCACAGAGACACATAGTATCGATTTATTACTAAATAGTACTGTTCGCGATGCTGAAGCAGACAGACCCGCACTCAATGATCAACTCATTCGACGTGTATATATAACCCTTATATACGTATATTAGACATATGTAAGTGCAGCTGCTATGGATACGTTCATACGATGAAGAGTGCAACTTGAACTTATAATTTTTGTATGTATACGTATCAATAGAGCAATTATATATATATTGACACGTGTAATACAAAATTTTGGTTTGGGAAAAGGGATCCTGAAGGGCACATACCCACGCCAGCCATCATAGAAAACTGCTGTACTACAAGCGTAATTTGAGGTTGTAAGTTGGTTGTACTAATAACGTTGTAAAAGCGAGCGTCCTACAGAGCGGATCATCTCGCGATCATTTAGTGAGTATATAAATAATATTTTTAAATATTTATAAATATTCCATAATATTTCTGAGATCCACTAGTTATAGTAGCTGTACCTCGCTTTTGGAGCTGGAGTACGAAGAAACTCGCCGAAGCAGTATATATATATATATATATATATTTATATATCGAAAAGTTGTATCAAATGCTGCATTTGGTCATGCGAGACTACGACGTGATGAAGCGACGAACTACCCATGGATGGCTATCCCCTTCGCCTCTGTAGAGATCTCGCTGTGTCTCATTGTCGTTTCATAGTTGGCCGGCAGGGTTGCGAATGTGTTTTGCCTTCTTCAATTTGAACAAGCATCGCTTTCTCTAAAGATACCCCCCTTCCTTTCTCTCTCTCTCCTGCTCTCTCTCTTTGTTCCACAAATACATTAGACACAGGAAGATAGCTAGCTAGCTAGCTATAACAGTGGTCGGGTATTTGACCAGCCAGCCAACTAACCGATTCTGGCGATTCTCGCTCGTCATTACCTGCTACAGTATAATTGAACGTTTTTTTGCTCGCGATCAATTGCAAATCCGAATGGGTTAGCACGTTGAACGCCGCCGCCGGCGTCCCGAACAGACACTTGGCCAGCAGCAGACCGGTCGGCTACCGCAAGCAACCGAGAGAAGCTGGAGAAGATAGAAGACACAAGCCGATGTCTAGTGAACGGCAGCGGACGATACAGTGGAACCGAGACAGAGAGACCTCGGGGGTTGGCTGGACGGCAAATCACCTGAATGTATCACCTGCATTGTGAGTGCGTAGCACCGTTGTATTTTAACGGGCAACAGCGCAGACGAGGCCGGACCGACGTTGACGACAGCGGCGGTGGCGGCGGCGGCGGCGTCCGGCACCGCAGTTGTTATCGATCGAGCGAAAATCAATTTTGATTTTAATCGCTCACCATCCGGTGTCACTGTCCGGCCCAGTGCACGACTAGTCATTGCGCCGGTGGCAGCAGCAGCGTCAGCATAAGCAGCGTAGTAAATGAGGATGTAGAGCAAAAATTAATTGAGCAATTTTATAATACATCCGAGCGCGGACGAAGAGACCAACCAATCGTATAATACCAATGGCGAGAGGGGTCTCTTCGGAAACGGACGCCATCGATGTGAGCAATAAATGGCCCATTAACGGGGCTGTCCATGTGCGAATGAGTGATGTTGGGCATATTAAATTCGAATATGTAATTTCGACGAAATCGACCAACCGCCGAGTATCGCAGTGATACGCATCCCATGTACGGCCGCTTGGTTGTCAGAGCTCGTATGCGGTGGCGCCGTGTATTGTAGCACACATGAACATTGTATTATGTAATAGCCACCGACACGGGTGTGCGACGCGCCACATTGTGATGGTGTACCTATATGTATTCTCTAATTTGGATTGTATATTTGGATGCAGCTTGGCGATCTGATGTGCCCACATGGTAAACGCGGTTACGCATTTAGATATTTCATTTAACGGAACACTCTTTGCTGAAGATCGGCTGGCGGTCACTAGTTGGCTCGAGGATATCGTGACAATTCGAGCAAATGGTCGTTTGCGTTTGCCGATTACTTCTTCATTGTGCCTTACCGTGTACCCCTCGAAGTGGCTGTAGAGCATCGGGCATTTCACCTGATCTCTGCAGATATACGCTTTTGGTTATGTTTAACCTCAAACTCGTCGAAATGCGACAACAGATAAGAGGTTTATAAAGCATAGGTAGAGTCGTCGATGCATTGACGGCCTTGCTCCTCTGTGATCGTTTTGTGAAATTAAATGCAGAATCACTTGCGGCAGTGGCTGGTAAAATGAATTTCCCTTTAGAAGAATACTCTTTATTTATGTTTACTCCTATATATCATACATATCCCTACATATACAGGACAGATGGATTGAACACTGAAGCAGCCGTTTGCGTTGTGAGGTAGATATTATGTGTGGATAGGGCTCATCATGACACTCTGTTGAAAAGGCCTACACATTATTATATCACACGCTGCGCTATCTTTGGTATCATCTAAGGACTTTATGCTATTGTACTACCATACACAGGTTGTGTGGTAGTCCCTGCATCACTCAGCTTTCATGCGACATCATGTTCCGTGTAGTTCGGGACAGTCACTTGAGTGGAACTGTCGGATCAGTGAGAGGGACCAGCGCGCACCGACAAAATGCTCTCGAGGGTGTCGACACTGTCTACAACAGAGGACCAGTGGTGCCGAATTCTCGGGGGAGGCCTTCTAATGCTGCAAGGGACTGCTCAGAATTGTGGACGAACCCAACCTACTTTTTTTGTTGGGGCTGGGCACCAGGAGCGGTTCGGGGTGCATAGGTTCACGGCGCCGCGTTGGCGCCCTCGAACTCATGGCGCATACATTTGAATTTATATTTTACATAAAGCAGAAGAAGGGAATGACAAATAGCGAGGAAAAAGAAGGAAGAACGGAAGGTATTACGGGTGGCGGGTCGAAAAATCGTCATGTGGTGGTACCCCCAGGAAAGTAAATGATATTCATCCGACGTAGTGAGAGAGAGAGATAGACTAAGGAGACCTGAATTTAATTCACTTGAGCTGGATAATATGATATGAAGCGACAGGCGACAAGCAAAGCGACCGCTGCGAAATGATCGTACGCATGCATACGAGGTATACGCAAAGCAACATGCAATCAATGCTTTCTCTTTTTTTTCGATTCAGAAGATCGAGTAAGAGAAACGGCGGCGGCGGCGGCTGGTGTCTGTCTGACTCTGTGTTTAACTCTCCGTTAGTTGAACTGCCACCCGATTACATGGTAATATTGGGTATCGACTGAAATTGAAGGGTATCGCATTATGTCACTAAGCACCGGCAAGAGGCGCTTAGAAATGCTGTAAAAGAGCGGTCAGAAGTCGCCCAGCTCATGTTTGGTAATATATTTTAACCATCGGCTGATTATTCTTGTCCGTATCAGAGCGATGTGAGGAGAGGCAACTGGCCGAAATTTCAAATGCCCACACTCGCATCTGAGTAAATGCTCTAGGTGGTAACGGGAACAGGCATGTGGAGAAAACATTTTGCAGTTTTTATTTATCAGTCAATGCTCAATGTGACCTCAACACTGAGCTGAAGTCGTATCTTTCCGAAGCTTGCTGGCTAGTCGAAACAAATTGTCTTGCCTTTGAACAGGACAGGGTCATCCATTCGTACAAAAAATTATCACCTGATAAACAGGGAGTGACTGCAAATGTGTCATATATATAGATACGTCTTTTTTTACTTGAATTTTTTATACATTTTTATTCCTCACAATCAAAAGGTTAAAGCCTTCGGGCATCCGTACTCACTGTAGACGTAAATATTCACGCAGATCTACTGGTGAATGTTTCCATTATTTATTACCATTGTTTGCAGTCCAACGCTGCTGAGTCCATTCGGAGTTGATCTTTACGCGTTGACATTTTAAGATATGGCTGCCCTATTGGCTGAATAATGCAAGGTCGTATAATTGATCCAGCAAAAGGTCATGCATACAAATATGCTCTCCTTCATTATCGGTTTACACGCTAGTGTTCGTTATTTCCTGCCAGTCGTACTTACGGGTACCTCTCGGCGTGCGGTATTACGGTGCTTGTCGTAAATTTATTTTCAGCCAGGTCATACGCTATATAAATCTCCCGGAAACAATCAAGATGCGTTGATAGCACCTAGAACTATCTACTTCGCAGCTTGCTATCGTCTCGAAGCTCCCATACTGTGGGAGTTCGCTTGCCATCCTGATTTGCACCTCGACGTCAGCTTCATATATATTATGTTCATCCAAAGCATAAAGACTTACGTTCACAATCACTAAGAACAAACTCACGCTAACCTGACCCGACCAGCCGATCGACCAATGTTATCACACCATCCGAACGTATACACACGCACCTACTCACTCAGACAATCTAGTTGAAGGGCTGACTGGACACGCCCTATTCTGAGGTGGTAGCACAAGGTGAAAAGAAACAGACGAGAGCTGATGGGTTGAGGATCTGACGAAGGGCGTTTCGTTGGGCCGGAGTGTCGCAACGAATAGCCACAATGTGGCTGTATTTGCTTGCTCCATTCATTGTTTATGGCTGGTGTTTGTCTGATCCGCAAGGGGGATGGGAGACCGACAACGCCCTGGCTGCTTGTCGAGTTCCCCCACGGGACCAGCGGCCGCCACGGGATCGAGGCAGGGGTACATACCTGCTGCCTAGGCTGCTTGGGACGCAACTGGACTAGCGAACAAGAGAGAAAGAGCGGCCTCACCGTTTAGTGCGGCTATCTTAACCCACACGATGAACAATGCATTGTGTTTATTGCGTGCGTAGGGCGTACGATCGATATTTGCACTCATCGATGACTCAGAAGCTCTTCGGCACGAGGCCGCTGCCATGGCCATGATTACCAGGACATCCCTCTGAAAGTCAACGAGAGGGCTTGTCAAACGTAGTCAAATTTCATTGCACCATTATCGCGTTTGGATATTTGAGGTATGTTTATGCAGTTCAATGTACGACGTCTGAGCAATGAGTTGTGGCAATGGCGTGGTGCATTCGTGTGCGCCTCGCAATCGGGGGAGACACGTAGGTGCGCGGGTTCGATCCCCACCGTTGCACATTTGCATTTTCAAGGGGTCCGTCTTACGAAGCAATGCGAAAGCGGTACCGTGGACGTTAAATGTTGGCTGAGAGTCAGCCCGAAAAAGTTTTTGAGCAATGAGTTGCAGGAATGCTTATCAAAAAGAATACGCTTAACGCCGACCTAATATTCAAAATACGGAATAATAATGTAATCCCGATTATATTCTATATATTTTAATATGCAAGGAGTCTTCGCGAAACGTATTAAGAATGCTCCCAGTGCATTGTCCATATAGAAAAGAATATCGCGATATTACGACAGCGTTTTTTCAAGTGTCGACTATTCGTCGATCAGCGCCGCAAAATGTGTCGCTGAACAAGGACAAGCTTCAACGGGATCTCGGAAACATCCCTGTTCCTGGCCGACCTTTTAGAAGTAAATAGGGTTTATTTTACGCTTCTATTTTGATTTGCAATAAAATGAAGATATTCCTCGGTGTAGCAAACATTTTAATTGTGCATTGTCACGGTCCGGTGTTTTCCGCCAAGGTAAAGTGGATCCATCTATAACAGCTAATTTGAGGCCAATTCCAGGATTTCCCTGATCAGACCTCCCATATACACATATTTGATAACTAGCACTTCTGAGGTGAATGACGGCAGTTGCAAGCGTTCAAACCTAAGCAAGTTTGACACGCACGATTAAACTCGAATCTAAACTTTGGATTCTCCCGGGCATATGCGTTCCAGCTGTTTCAACAGAAGTGGACACAGGTGCCTCGCGTTTCGCAACGTCTCGAGGTCATTCGCAACTTTGTTTGCAAATTTTTGCACGTCAAAATCAGCAAGAATCCACAGTGGCATGGCATGAAAGGTCGATGTTTTGACGTATCACAAAAGAGGCGCGCGGGCAGGGGCCGCCGACGCGTGTTCAAAGGACGTCTGGCGCTAATACTCGAACGCATGCTGTACAATATTAAAGATGCGCTAAAATAACAACAAGTTTAGTCAACGTCATCGCATCGATAGTCTCGTTTCATAGCGTCGCAAGATATCGTCTTCAACTGTGAGGTCTGGTGTCTGTCGACAACGCAGATGTTCCGAACTAACCAAACGGGACGGTGCTTCTTAGTGTATACTGTCACAAGGCCTATCAAACTAGCTTCGATGGCGGCACCCACATACAGCGATTCGCGTGCAAATGCGGCCGCCTCGCGTGGCGCGGAGGGGGGACACTATTCATGGATTGCTGTATTTTGGGACAAACCAAACTATGCCAGGCATGATGATAACACGTTTGCTGCCCGGGCGGATCGCAATTCGTGTGCAATGCCTGCACGCTCTATTTGCCGCCTTCGCTGTGTGCTGTGTCAACTCATTGCTGAACGTATGATAGCTGGCTGTCGTCCGGCTCGAAAAGCACACGATCGAACACGTTCACCCATCACATGGACCGCAATGCAAGCTGCAGGACTCGCGCAAGCTTGAGCGAGAAGAAGCCGAGCCCTCTTAGCGGCTTAGACGAACGCCACTCATTTTGCCATCATCTCTTCACACACGTAGCTCCTCATCTAGCCGTCTGTTGGTATCCAGTGAGATATAGCTCGTCTATTTTCAAAACGAATAGACGTACGACACCATGGGCGTGTGTACATTGACTATTGCGGAGTCAACGTGGATTTGCTGTGCAGAATGCGACGTTAGGGAAATTAGCTATACGCTAGCTATATTAAAACTATACGCTGTGTAAAAGAACGTAACATAAATGCATTTTGTATTTAGCTGAAGCAACTGTTTTTCGAGCTGACCCTCAGCTGTTCCCCTATCTGACAGGCCTCAGCTCTTAACCTTTAGGTCCTCATAGTATTTAGCTGAAGCAGAGGGAGTCGAACGCTCTCTAATCGCCACCCTGATGGTTACTAGTAAATTCGCATCATTTCGACCGACGCTGCTTCGTTTACTTATGTGAACAACGTTGTCGGACAGGTTAAGAACAACATTGGTGACTATAACACTGACATAACATGTATCTATATATATATATATATAATACCTATGCACTTTTCATTGCAGCGGCCGATCGCGTGGTTCGCTTTCGAAGCGAACAGGAGAACGATCATTTCCGTCTGTTAGATCACGATGGAGACTTCCTGCTCATCGGCGCGAAGTAAGTCACTCATTCCATCGCGAACTAGCATTTCCATCTCATTTTGTTTTACTATTGGTCGTAGTGTTGTTTTTTTTTACGTTAATTCTTGCAGCATTATCCAATAGGCCTTCATTTCCAACTACATCTATATACTTAGTATCTTGAGGCGTCCTATCGTGATATCGTATGCAGTGCTTCTGCTCAAAAAAGAGCTGTACCGGATGTCAATACAATGTACGTTGGCTCTTTCACCCGGAACAACTTTCTGTGCGGTCCATAGTAGCCATTCGACTTCAACTTGGACCTACTCTGACAGTGGTGTTCGATCGAGATCACGACAATTAATTATTCTGTTCATACATTTGTATACAACATACTACATGACGTCGGATTATTTGCATATGTTAATGCTTGCTTGCTAAACCAGTAACGATGTTACGAGTTATTATGGTGTATGCCAAAGACCATTCGCCCCTTTAGTCGTGATATCTCTGGCTTCCCTTGTGAAATGATCGATCTTTTAAATTATGTTCCTTTCGAAAAACAAATTCAATCACGTCCATTTGTGTATAGGAGAGTTCGTATTGCATGGTTTGCCCATCTGTTCAAAGGCTCGATGAAACCTGCTAGATCCTTGTTCATGTGACATGTTCCCCTCTGTCTCTCTGTCCTATAAAGGAATATGGTGTATAATGTATCGGCGGCAACGTTATCCGTTCGCCGGAGATTGGAGTGGCGCCCCTCTGAATCAGACGTGAAGATGTGCAGACTTAAGGGAAAAAGCGAGGAGGCCTGCCATAACTATATCCGGGTCATTGCCAAAAAGGCCCACGATCGCGTACTGGTCTGCGGCACAAACGCCTATAAACCCAAGTGCCGCGACTACGCGCTGCTGCCGACTGGGCCGCCACTCGTTGGCGGATTGTCCGATCACAGCAATCAAAATCAACGGGGATCAGGTCGCGAATTCAGCCTCACCGAGGAGAAACCCGGAGAGGGACTTTGTCCGTACGATCCCAACCATAACTCCACGTTCACATTTGCTGGTAAGTGTACCAGAATTCGTCTGTGGTGACTTCCATTGAATGCGTGCTGTACATTTTGACAATGTTATTTTATATTTTTCTTTTATTGGCGTTGTTTACTTTATTGGTTCATCGACATAAGCGATGTAATGGTTGCAGTTCCGCCAATAAACCACACTTTGTATTGTATTATTGTTGAACACCGCTGATTCCCGAACGGATTTATCGCACCAGACCTATGGACCTTGTCATGTGAAGGCGCTTGTAACTATAGAACCTAAGCGGTTGAATACAGCGATAGCAACACGAGTAAATTATATATATATATATATATATGAGAAATGATAATTTTTCAGAAATTAACATTACTTTGTATCTTTATGACTTCTTTTAACTGCCGCACGGAGCAGCGCCCTTAGGCTACCGCACAGGTAAAACTAACACGCTCAATCATCTTCGATGATATCAAGTGATAACAGTACAAATTCACCAATTATTCCTAACACGTTATTATAACGATTCGCATGCTGATAAAAATGATTCCGATCGTGTTTCTCACTACAAATCTACGCCGTTTCAGATGGCAATCTCTACGTTGGGACAGTCGGCCAGTGGTCCGGCGCCGACCCACTTATCTATAGGAAACCGCTACGCACAGAGCAATTCGACCTGAAACACCTTAATGGTAGGTTCGTCTAAAACGACCTTCTGTATACGTATACACTGGTACACAGCATACAAACTGTGCTGTCAATTTTACGAAGGAATATGGCAAACATTACTGCCACCATGATGTGGGCGTCCTAAGGGTTCTAGCTTGTTTCTCATTATTATGATTATTATACTCTGAGTAGCTAAACAGTAATCAGTTTTAATTGGCTAACTATGGATGCGGCTGTAGCCGAGTTTATCCAGCTTGAGCCTTAGAACCATGTATCTGTATATACATTTTCTAAGACAAGTTTTGTCTAACTAGCTGATTTTGCTCCTCGTCTCGCTTTGCAGCACCTCAGTTCGTGTCGTCGATGCATCTGAGCGGGTTTGTCTATTTTTTCTTCCGCGAGAGTGCGGTAGAGTACATCAACTGTGGCAAAGCTGTCTACTCAAGGGTCGCTCGAGTATGCACGAACGATCAAGGTGGGCCACATAAATTTAAGGAGCGATTTACGTCGTTCTTAAAGGCTCGTCTCAATTGCTCGATTCCCGGCGATATGCCGTTCTATTTCAACGAGCTGCAATCGACCAGCCCCATCGTCGAGGGGTCGTATCGAGGCGAACGGGCCCGCCTCATCTATTCGGTGCTGACGACCGGAGCGAATTCGATCTCGGGATCGGCCGTTTGCGCCTTCCGTCTCGACGATATCGACGCGGCGTTCCACGGCGCGTTCAAGGGTCAGGAGGACAAGAACTCGAATTGGCTGCCAGTGATCAACTCGAAAGTGCCCGAACCGCGGCCGGGTCAGTGCGTCAATAACAGCAAATCACTGCCGGATGTCACGCTGAACTTCATCACAAACCATCCTCTGATGGACCAGGCAGTCCCCGCCTATCTCGGTAGGCCGGTCGTGGTGCATACCGGCTTCAGTTACCGTTATACGTACATCGCCGTCGACGCGCAGGTGGAGGCCGTCAGCGGTAAGGCATACGATGTACTTTTCATCGGCACCGATCACGGTCACGTACTAAAGGTCGTCAATATCGCCTCTCTGACACAAACCAGCGATAGTGGGCAAGTGGCGGAACCGGTTGTCGTCGAGGACGTGCTCGTTTTCGGGCCAGGACGCGGCGCCGGCGACGGCGCCAGCGGCTCGGCTGGGACACGCTCTGCGGGTCCCGTAGCCGTTATGAATCTGGTCGTCCAACGATCGCCTTACGAACAGAAGCTCATTGTGGTGAGTAATAGCGAGATACAGGGGATTCCACTGTTTCACTGCCATCGTGCGCATAGCTGCGCGGACTGCGTTCGACTACAGGACCCCTACTGCGCCTGGAGTATTGAGGAGCGCAAATGCACACACAACTGGCGTAGAGACCGCCACACAAGTGTCCAGAGCATCGAACACGGCTGGGACGAACGATGCGGCGCCAACTGTAAGTGTCAATCAATATGTCAATTTGTGGTTGAATTTTTCGCTAACTTATTTCATATCGTGTAGAAGCTTTCGTTGCTGCTAGTCAACTCGGCGCTGCGTGCATTGTTCTTTCTTGCGTTATTTGCCTGTGTTATTGCATGCCGCAATAGCAAATATCCAGTCCAATTTTACGTCGAACTGTTGATACGACCTGGTCTACCAATGCGAATTAAACAAACAAACAAAATAAGAACATATCAAAAGCTCAAGCGGAACAAGCAACTGTCTGCTGGTTGGTTCCCACGCACAACTACATGGTCGGTACAGCATGAAATGTCTGATCCAACCATATTGGCTTGCCTTATCTGATCGCGCGCTCTTCTCTCTCTCTTTCCCTCTCTCCGTTATCCTGCAATCTGCATGCACATCACCTATTATATGTCACACCGCGCAATCGGCTGTTTGTTTGTTCATAATAGTTGGCTCGACTAGCGAAGTGCTTGAGGAGTTAAGTCACAACACCGTGGACCGGGACCAAACGACTAAAGGCGTATCCCCTCCAACGACCCCGTATGGGCCGTTTGAGGAGCCCGACACTTCAGGAACCTTTACCCGAGGCTCCAACGTTTCTCTCACGGCCTGTCTTCCCTGCCCTTCGGCGCCCACCCTTGACACCGCTGCCCTTTACTTTGGTAACACATACAGACGCAATACACAATTGAGACGATTTCCTGAGATCCATAATTCTAAGAGGAGAAACATATATAGGTTCATGTACACTGACGTCTACAATGAGATATACAAATCGCATGAGATCAAAATGGTACTGAATTATCTACGCTCTTAACCAACCGGTGAATTCAGCTTCACCTCTCTACCCCACAATTCCTAAGGCTCTTTTACACGTTTGGTTCAATTTGTTTGGCTATTCTATGAGAGTAGCTGTGTTGCAGAGTTGGATTGCATATGTACACACTATCTTCTTTAGTTGCTCAAGCCTGTTAAGTTTGCAAGTTCAGGAATGGAGTCGTCCCTAGAATCATATTATAGCTACCAGTGAATTGAGTCGAAAGACTCGGAAAGGTTTTCTTTGTGATTGATTTTGATGCCTGCCGCAAACCATTCGACTGTTGGTTCAGAGCTCGTCCGAGCATGTGGCTACTCGCATAATTATTATCTACGTTTTAATGCTCATGTCACTTATTTTGGGAGACCGAGGCAGAGCACTGACGCTCACCAATTTCGAAATGATTTCGCTCTTGGTTTCAAATCACAGCGTATCTACCGGGGTCGCCCCAGCAGGAACCTGTTGTACTATATGTTGACCATGTTTCATTTTTCCATGTTATTAACTCACCCCTTCGAAGCTCGGCCACATCCGAACTCCGGTGCAATTGTAGATGGCTCCCGAGGCGCTGCGACATCGGACGACCTCGAGCGGAATCGTAACGAACTCGACGGAACCGGATCAAATACCGTCATTCATGCAACGGGTCCGTTTCTCTCATCCTCTCGGATGTATCCGGCCGAGACCCTGGCTATCTCGGTTACGACGTCGATAGTCACCTCTCTCGTAATCGGGTTCATTGCAGGGTATATCTTTGCTAGGCGGTGCAAGAATGACATCGACATGGACACCGGCCCGGAAGACTATACACGGTATGACTTGCCTAATGACCGAACCTAAGAATAGATCTATCTTCGTACGTATAGATCGAAACAAAACACAAGGACAGGTATCGAATATATACATGGACATATGCACGAGCACGCTCTAATCGAAATGCCGAAACATTGTAATTCGTTTCGCTGGCATCAAATAATCGATTTTGACACAGATGTAGCATTGCATTCACTCCACGCTCACTACCACGCACTCAATTGCGCATGTTCTTGTCTTTTTTTTTTTGCCGGCGGTTAGGTACGTTGATATTCAACGGATGAATGGACTAATGGCGCCCGATCTCGGCATGGGAGCGTATGGACACGAGCTGAGCTACGCTGTCGGTGGGCCCCGGCCGATCAATCTCGTTCTGAACAAAAATGGCAAACCGACGAATCATTTATCAAATCCGCTTCCGAATGCTAATAATACGATGCAGCAAATGCAGCTTCAAATGAACAATCTCACTGCTCATCAACAGGCCACACTCGAGAATAAGACGACCCTGCAGAAGGTAAGCAGTAAACCGTATTCATTTGTTAAATATTGATATATATATATATATATATATATATATATGTTATAATTTGCGCCGCGCATTTATTTTCGTTAACTTGCTCATATTTATGGTTAGCCACAGTCCTGGGGGCCGGGTGATTACTTCGTCCCAGTGTGTACGAATGTTAGCTTCGACTGTTCACGTCGTCGAATATCAATGTGTTTCCACCTCTGAATGTGTGCGACTCGTAGCCATCGTATTTTGCCAAGTGTTCTAGCGGCGATAGAGTTATCACAGTTAAAGGAAAATGATGAATGAAAAGCATTCGTCAACCTTTAGAATATATATATATATTTGTATTTGTAGTTAATGCGCATGCGTTTCTTGTGCATTGTAATGCTCGATCTTACTTATGGCGCGCTTATCAACCTGCAGGTAAAGAAGATTTACCTATAGCCCACCCCTCCGCCCCCGCAGCCCCCAATGTCTCCGATCTATGCTGATCCGGACAACGTCGAGAGATTCGCGTAGACCACCGCAATCAGAAGCGAACACCTGAGAGGAACAACGAACACTTGGATCACTTCAATACTAGGACACTTCAGCAAACTGGTTTGCCATGGCCGTAAGCAACGTTCACCAACGTCTTTGATGAACGATGTGGTGGGACCAGGCATCCATAACTTGTCGGTCGGCAACACCTCTCTCCGCAGATAGTACAACAACAACAACAATAACGAAGATAGGAGACCTTGAAGTTTACGCTTGATACGCGTGTGACAGGAGATCCGTGTCAATGTATGAGCGTGCCTCTTCGAGGCGTGATCGTCTGAAGCCTGTCCATCTGTTCTGTTCTCATCTCTTCTATGCGACTTCTTCTCGACGAACCCCCTTCGAAACACTGGGCCGCTGGGACATGTTCTTCTTTATCCTCTGCATTGGAACGTGTAAGGTTCTTGAGGTCATTTAGCAGCAACAACAACAACAACAACAACAACAACAACAACAACAACAACAACAACAACAACAACAACAACAACAACAACAACAACAACAACAACAACAACAACAACAACAACAACAACAACAACAACAACAACAACAACAACAACAACAACAACAACAACAACAACAACAACAACAACAACAACAACAACAACAACAACAACAACAACAACAACAACAACAACAACAACAACAACAACAACAACAACAACAACAACAACAACAACAACAACAACAACAACAACAACAACAACAACAACAACAACAACAACAACAACAACAACAACAACAACAACAACAACAACAACAACAACAACAACAACAACAACAACAACAACAACAACAACAACAACAACAACAACAACAACAACAACAACAAACAACAACAACAACAACAACAACAACAACAACAACAACAACAACAACAACAACAACAACAACAACAACAACAACAACAACAACAACAACAACAACAACAACAACAACAACAACAACAACAACAACAACAACAACAACAACAACAACAACAACAACAACAACAACAACAACAACAACAACAACAACAACAACAACAACAACAACAACAACAACAACAACAACAACAACAACAACAACAACAACAACAACAACAACAACAACAACAACAACAACAACAACAACAACAACAACAACAACAACAACAACAACAACAACAACAACAACAACAACAACAAGAGGCTTAAATGCTATAATATATATGTAGCGCGGTATTGAAACCAATCCGGCGTTCATTGGTATCGTATACCGCCCACTAGTGAATAACCAACTGTGGAGCAATTATGCTGCGCACAATCTAAGACCTCCAACAAGGCATTTTTGCCATTCGCAGTAGATGCGGCGAGACCGTCTCGCTCTGCAAGCCGACAAATGTTAAGCAAAGCCTACATCAGCTCAACAAGTGACTCATCTGTGCGTCAGTCTCGACTTACCTATCGCTCTGTCCTTTTGTTCTTCCTCGATGGCGTGCGGGTCTATTGTCACTGAAACGGTGAGCTGCAACCCTGACGATAGATTGGAAGACACCAAGGAGTCCAAAGCCTTCCGAAGATCTCTCCTCGTACTGACAACGGGTACCCGTTGTTACGGCGGCGACGATGTGAGAGAACAAGTCCGATCTTAATGTGATGCTAGATGGCTACCAAAGAGATTCATGACATAATAATTTATCTCTCTCAAAATATATACATATATATATATTGCCTTCGATAAGAACGGCGGAGATTGCCCCCCTCCCCCAATCAACGTACACCCCCACCGCCTTTTCCTATATAGCACCCATATTCTGTCACATAATCTATGGCTGCATTTCTTGAGTAACCGTGAAAACCACCCACAAAGAGTATTAACAGCAACGAATGTCAGCGAACCACACTTAGTGCGGTGGACTCAGCCCGGTGACGCTCTGAGCACGTTCTTGATCAGCTGCGATAACACAAGCGATAAGGAGCTTATCCACAGATACCCACAGCCAGGCCAAAACACCCCGTTCTTTTCTGAAACGACAGTAACGATATTTGTGTGAATTTCTGTGAGAGCTGTACATATGCCATGAGTGTGTTTTTCTATACAGCTCTATATATATATATATATATATATAGGAGGAAAATGTATGACTGAGCATGATACAGGTATATGGTCTAAATTGTCAGGGAAAGTGGGGACCCTTCCCCGGCCATGGCTGTGTACCAAGGTGGGTTTAAGTTTGTTTCGTTCCACTTTTGAAAACAAAAAAAAGTAGATCTTTGTGTAACCGATCACAGATGACAATGCCAACATTGATGGCACAGAAGCCGCCTTGTAAGAGCAGAGCTATTCTACAACGAATTGATGATTGTAAGATTGCTAGCAACAGAGTGAAATACTAATGTATGTAATAATGATCCAAAAGAATATAATATATACATATAAATAGAGAGATAATGAGATATATATATATATATATACAAAGACACACATGATGCTGATCTAGCAGAAGGAATGGCGCTGGCCGTGTGCAAGTTGATATCTTTGCCACCATTTGTTTTATCTGGAGCGATGCAAGGTATAGCAAACAGAGTGTGTTGGGTGAATTTAATGTGAATAACCTGGTGGTGATGTGCTCTCCACATGATGATCGGATGAGTCGATGAACGAGCGACTGTACTATGTAAATATCGCCTATGCAATGCAAAAGCAAAATAGGGAGAGAGAGGGGAGCGAGAGAGAGAAACAAAGAAAACCAGTAAGGGAGATAATTATGATAAGAATAATAATAATAATAACATTGATATTTATAGTATATTCGTTAGAGAGGTTAAAGAAGATTCGTTCAAAAGACGCGTCTTTTGTATGTACATTATGATTAGTATTTTACGATTTGAGCTAGGCACATGAGCTGCTTGCAATTCTAATCGTTTGAAGATACGATTATATTCGGCTGTTTTCTTTAGATATCATCTGAGAGTCGCTTTATGTTAATATGATTGTTTTACATTAATTTTGCCTAAATGCGTTTGCCAATTCTAGAGTCGAGAACTATCGATCCATTAGATTTCAACTAGACGAAAGTTGTTTGCTGGCCGATCTAGTAGTTGCAACTAATTCCGATAGGGGCTCTCGCAGGGCTACGGTATTAAACGATAACTTTCCTCTAGCGGCTTTGATGACCTTTTGGATGACTACAACGTGCCACTTTTCTAGGCAACTCTGTCTAAATAGATATATATATATATACCGACTGTGTGATTAATAATGCTGAATTGAGACTGATATTGAACTGCTAGAACTTATAACCTTCGCATCTGGTCCTTGATTCTCTCGGAGGTCTTCTGGCCTAACGTCTTGCCAAATGGGTTTCTCTGCCGGAGCCAAGGGTGTGCTCGTTTGGAAAATCTACCCCCACATTTAAACCATGGAAGGAATAATATCTCAAGAGAAGCTATGGATTTAGGATAAATACTTTGACCCTGGTAAAAGAATACTGGTTTATGTTTCTTCTGTAAAGTAACAATTACACTAAGCCATATGACACGGTCCTTTAGTTTATCGTCAAGACAAGAGTTTATCGGAGAACTCACCTCGAATACATCAAAGCACACAAATAGCAAAAACACATAACTATCTTATATTTCTATATAACACACAACCATGTTAATGAAATGTTGTAAATTACATCTATCGTACCGAAGGAAATGATGGAAATATTATCATCCAAAATTAGCTGACTACTACCAGGCATTAATTATAATACTATTATAATTCGAGGTTTTATTTAGCGAATATATATATATATACTGTGAGGGTAATACGCCCGATGCGTGTATTATCCGATACTAAGTGAATCAAGAACCTTTCATTGGACAGAGCAAACCCCAAATTAGGATTTTTTTAGCTTCAATGAAAGATGCCCACCACAGTAAATATACATGTCGCGTATAAGGGGTCGCGTATAAGGAGAAAGCATCGCACGCCTTCTGTGTGCAACTGGTGGGAACTAGAAGAATAAGCGAAGTTTCGGGAGCGTACACTGCAAGGCTAACACAAAAGGCAAGTTCCTATTTGTGCAACATTTCCCTAAGCTCTTTTTGGGTCCCATGACACGTCTTAGCTGTTGCTTGATCGATCGTTGAGATCTACCGAATTGACGAGCTAACAATAAATGTTCCCTTTTCATAGTTGCAATGGCCACGTGTGACCCGTCATTCGACACATGCAGCCCCCCCGTGTGGCAAACAAACAGAGATATACATAGTGGCTAGATGGTTGATGACGATCGTCTACACTATACCGTAATAATAATAATAACAACAATAATAATAATAATAATAATATATACATTGTATGAATGAAAAGAGATGCGAGCGAGCGAACTCGAGGGAAAGCGAGAGAGAGAGAGAGTTAGATCGATAGATTAGGACTCACTGCGAGTGATTGCTGTGCATTTGCAACTGAGGCGGTACTGTCACGGCTGAGCTGCGGTGCCAAACGTACCGAAAAAAAAAGAATAACGGACACAACAAAGCAACCGAATGAAGCAGGTTGTGTTACAGATGCAGTGTGAAGCATTGGAATAGGGCAAGCAACGAAATGAGAACGTGGGGGTAACGAAGGTATTCCTGTACACGCAAGAGTGTGTACATGTATAAAGAGTGAAGGGTGGCGATAGAGAGTAAATGAGATTGATTGTAATAATAATAATAATAATAATAATAATCATCATCATAATAGATGGTAAGATAATAGTGGTGTAATGCAGAAAAGACAAATTAATGAAACGATAGGGGACCTTGATATTGTAGAGACGAGGACGGCGACACAAAGTTGTAAATATTTAAACACAACAGACAACTTCTACTGCTGGGGCGAACGATGAGAATTGAAGATCTCAACATCACCAATAACAACAACAACCATAACACCAACAACAACAACCGGAATGATATTCAACAACGTCAACTTTTGTATAGAAGGAATGTAACGATAACAAACAAAGACAGTATAGATGTTAACCAGCCCAAAGATAATAAAGATGACGGTAATAAAGACGATATACAAAGATGAAATGAGATGTAAATAAAAAGAGAGATGTGACAGAAGAAAAGGAACACACTTGAGAATGCAACACATGTGTGTCTTTATTAACCTAAGTAGCTTTGTAGGGTTTTTATACGAGGGTACGGTCTGCCTTAATCAGTTGAGCATTTGCAGGTACACATCACACATAGTGTTGAATTGTGCAGGGTGCTCCACGGGTTATAGTAGGGTAAATTGCTTTGGCCAAGCCAATTGCGAGGAGTACACGATGCTACGACAAAAGGCTCGGCAGCAAGGCTCGATTAAGCAGGTTAGGTGGCCTCGAAGAAAATTGAAGATACCAGCTTTGACCTGGCCGAAATCGAACATCGACTGCTGTCCACCGAATCGTTTTGTCAACTGCGTAAGTGTGACTGGTTAGGAAATGACGCTGTCAATATAGTCTGATACGATGCGGATAAAGGGTAGCTATAATGGTTTTCAGCAAGCAAAAACATTTCAGGACTTAGGAGACTAGATAGGGTTAGTTAGCCAGATAAACCAGTTAATCTTCTGGCATACATATAGAGGGGTAGATATTGTCCAATGAAGTGTAACTAGCTTCTGTCAATCACAAAATTCATCGGTTATCCAGCTGAGACATTTGCAACAACAAATAATAATAATAATAATTTGGCAATGATAATAATTATTTGAGTTTTGATACAGTTCATACAGAACTTTAGCGAATGTGTTGCTGCTGAGGAGTTTCATCTCCTGCAACTAGGGCGAAGATAAGAATATACAAGTGCAAGGTCTGTTCAACATATACAAGTCAGCCTATTAGCAACACAATGTTATTAGTACTCAAATAAAATTGGCAAGTTACTTATATTTTGAATAATATATCTCGCTATTGGTCATCACATTGCACAACTACATAGTCAAGTCTGCCAATACCTTCGGTAATAATACGAAAGTGTAGTTAAGCTTGTTGTGTACAACTACTGTCCTGCCAAAAATAACATGCTGCCAACCTGTATAGGTGCCTCATTTAAAAATAGTTGTTAGACATGCGTTGAGAATATTTAAAAGAAATTCATTATACTCCTCATGCCGAGATGTCCATTTCACACAAACATTACCATTGATATACCGCCTATCGTTGTTACCTTCCGTCGCTGGTGGGTTCCCTAAGCGCTTTGGTGTTTAAATAAGTCGAAACTAATTCGGTTTCCTAAAATATAACGCACTGATGTTGAAGGTACAACACCTTGATTAAACTCCGTGTGTACGTTTACTCTAGGTAATTTTAGTACAAATAACAGACAGATTCGCACCCAATAGGCTACGATTCGACGGCATAAGCTGCGCAGGAATAAGCATGCTCCACAAGCAAAATATGCCTAAAAATAAATAACTCTCAACGCTATGCAATTATATCATGAATACTAAGGCCATATATGTCGTAACATGGGTTCGTGGGAAGACTATGACGTGCACGTTGATATGTCACCGTTTCGGGAAACGCTTCACTTGAGAGGGACTCGAAAGAAGTTGATAGTGGAGAGCGAGGATCGTGTCCAATGAATGCATGGTCGTGTGTGACTGCGACTGCTCTGATGAGTGTGCACCAGTTAACTCGGAGACAATACTAATTTGGGCGCGGTGAAGTCAGGGGGTCACCTTGGACTTAATCCTAATCCATGCCTCGGGGAGGTCCTCTCACCTCTTGCGACGAGAGGACCTCAGTCCCCGCACCACGGCGGGGCCTTACGACGATCCCGACACGTTCGTCTGCTTTCCCCATCGTCCTCGAGAGGTTTCTGACCATCCCAGTTTCGAGCTGGGTTTTGCCTCCGGCAACATGCTTGCCACCGGATATTCTTTTGTGCTTATTCTATCCTTCAATCTCGCGGTTCATCGTAGTTCACTCGTTTCTCCCACATATGCAGAGTGTTCCAACACCCTAACGCAGGCATAACGAACTCAGATGCAGGTACATAAGCTGTATGCACTCCCACCGTTCACCCTTGAAGCGTCTCCCTCGTAGTGACACTGCAATAATTCCCATCAGCCAGCGAACTGCTAGACCCCGTTGACTTCATTGCACGGGCGTTCGAAACCATGCACAGAAGTCGGGATTCTTCTCCGTTGGAAAAGGTCTTGCCTGACAATCGCTTAAGTGAAACTGGCTGTAGAAGCGGCCCTCCTGCTTGAAGCAGAACATTCGACTGCAAAGAAAATAAGGCGAATGAACGAGCTGGCCGAGGAAGTCGTACAAATGCAGGGCACTCGCCGGCGTTCGAACTGAGAAGGGGCCTCAGGACAGCTGGCCTGGATCGGCCCAGACCAGGCTATGCCAGGCCACCCAGGGGCGCGCCTGTTAGGAAGCTGAGGCAGGAAAATTAGAAGAACTGATAGCGCTAAATCCAACATAATCCCAAAAGTTTCTCAACAAGTCGCGACATCGCTGTTCGTCGGTGGCAGGACGACGGCCTCCAGCCGAGAGAGCTTGGCAAGCTGAATGCTGTTTCGGCCCTTTACCCATGTTGTGAGCTAGCATGGGATGCGTGGAGACAGCAATGTGAACGGGAAACACGAGGGTAGGTCTCCCTAACCAAAGAAAAGCGGGGCAACGGAAATGCTGGTTAGTCGCTGGAGAAAGGCTGCTGGCTGGTGGAGTTAGCCGTGAACCCTTGCGTAATGCCTCCCTTGTTGACTGAAGGGGTAGCCGAGAAAAGAGAGAGATCAGCTGCCGAGTCTGTCGAATAGGCGGCTCCGCCCGTCCGTTGAGGTTATAGCGAACAGTTGAGGTGCTACTTGTTGGGTAGTCAGGCGTGCTGAACGGATAACGGGTTGAGTGAGGGGATGACCGTTGGGGGGAAGCCTTGGGGCAATCGTGGGGTTGAGAGCCGACGGAGCTGTTGCGCACCGAAGGAGTAAAGCCTGCCGGCAACGATGAAGCACGTCGAGTTCCGGGCGCTGCAGCACTATGCAGTGCTGAAGTTGGACGCACGTCGGAGATCCTGACGCATCCACCGACGTGACGTCTCGCCATGTTCATTGAGCTACACATTTCACCAGGAGTGTCTCTGGTGAGGGGGGCGGCGGCGCCGCTCTGCAATGCTTCTCGGTACGTTGGATTCAGGACGCTGACAGACAACATAGGTTAGAACGGAAAATAGAACGACACAGTTAACAATAGGCTGAATGACCACTGTTCACTCGCCGGTGGATCGTTTCTACCAGGATCGAACTCCCAATTCTGGTGAAGGTTCAGGGTTAAAACGAATTGGATCAAAAATACTTGCATTATTAGCGCACAGTCTCACATGTTGAATAATTGCAAGATTGTGAAATAGTGATTGTAACATTTAGCACTGTCGTGTGTACTAAACTCGCTAATCAGGCATCGAGAGGTCGCGTGCGGAGTCAAATATACAGTGGTGTGCATAAACTTAACGTACCCCTATATTTCGACAAATCGTTACAAAGAGCACACATTTGAGGCATTTATTCTGCATCAGATCAATGTACGTGTCAACTAACATACACACTACAAAGAACAGCGCATATGATGTCGCATGCAGCCTGCTACAGCAAAATGTGTCATATTTCAGTTGTGCAGTCAGTTATCGAGTGTTCTCACTAAATTAATTCTCGTTTTCTTGTGCTAATCAATACCGTGTGGCACCACCCTTGCTAACTATAACGTCAAAAACTCGGTTTGGCATACTATCAACGAGATTTAGCAGGATCTGGTCGCTTACACCTCCCCAGGCCTCCAGCAACGCCTCTTTTAATGCCTCCATGGATGTATACTGTCGATTCGATTCATATACTCGTCGGACAAGAATGCCCCAGAGGTTCTTCATTGGGTTGAGATCAGGAGAACATGCTGGCCACTCTAGGGTTTCAATGTCATGCCGTCCTAGCCACGCACGTGTACTAGTTCTGACGTGAATTGCTGATAGTCCTCGCTACTCATTCGAGATGAGAGTAAAGCGAGTGGGAGTCTGCCGAGAGAGGTGAAAACTCCCCAAACCATAACGGTCCCGCCACCGAAGTTTCGCTTTGAGAAGTAGCGCAGCTCTTTACGTACATCATGCCAGTAACCGTTAAATCCATCTGACCCGTCCAAATTAAACTTCTTTCGTCACTCAAGATGATCTGAAACAACACAGTACCTCTTAGATAGATGTGTACCTACAAGACACTCTTTAAAGAACGTTGCCCCAATACTCACCAATTTCCAGTCTCTGGCCATCTAGTTGCGAGCGAAGTTTAGTCAGGCAGTCATGTGGCTTTGTTGAAGAAGCTGTCTTGCTTTCATTTGCGCCCGTACGATACGCGGATAACGCTTAATGGTCCTTAAAACTGTTGATCTATGAACCTGAAGGTTTAACTCTTGCCTGATTGCTTCACAACTTATGCCCGAATTCGAGGCCAATCGACAGATGTGCATGACAGTTCGCTGGATGATCTTTCTTGGACATCCTTTAGACTTATTAGTACCTTACATCGACGGACTGCATAAATAAATATTCGAGTAAATTTCCAGGCACGATACATGATTCCCGCTGTCTGCATGAGATGGTACGAATAGGAAGCCGTATACCGTGTTATTGCATGAAACACACATTCACAGAGATGTTTGTCTCGCTTGAATTGTCACGACAATCTAGAACAAGCAAAATTGTTCAGTGCACAAATGGCAGAGCCTCCGTTACACTCCGTAGTATGGACGGAGGTGCGTTTCCGGCGCGAAAACAATAGCAAATGCGTTCACTTAATCTCGACGCGATATCGCCGGACTACGTCGTCCAGCTTGATTCAGCTGCGGTTCTCTGCAACGCCCCGGCACCGAATAGGCTTTGAAACAGATCCACTTATCGGAGCCTGAGATCAGTAGTCCTATCGGACAAATCGCTGTGCGTGTCCAGCTTCCCTTAGGGTGTTTTATTAAAACTGCAACTCCCTCCCGAAACCCGTCCCCCTCCACCTCGCTCTAGTTCTATCGCTGCCTTTTGTCTATTAATATGTCTCTTCATGTATGTACAGTGGTGTCTTTGGTGTGATTTTATCTGTCGCTACGCTACGGTCACGTTTCATGGAGCGTGGCGGGCGGCACTCGACCAGCTTGATAGGCTTAAGTTGTGCCCATGCGCTAGTACCAGGGCAGGGGCGCCCGGCGATGCTTTGCTTTGCCGCCGATTAAACGTTATCTAGTGCTAGCTATGTCGTATGTTTGTAAGTTTTATTAGACCAGGGCGCCGCACCACTGCGATAACTATACAAAATGGAGGAGGCAAAGGTGCTCGAGTGTTTCCAAGGGAAATTCTACCAGAAGAAGCTATTTAGCAGCATAGGCTAAATGTTTTCTTAATGATACTTCGAATGTTTATTGTGCAGGGTGCGTAGACCAAAGTGATACACAGAGAAGAGTCGATATTTCTATAAATAAAATAGCAAGTTTAGATAAAAAGTATATAGCGTATTAACAAGTGGTGCTGTCAATGGTATGAACAATATTTAGCTTCCTACGTAACCTTCGTTGACCTTGACAATGGCTTTCAGTCGGGGACCGAAGGGTTGAGTGGCGGCGGAAACGATATTGTCTGGAATTTTCGCCCACCCTTTTTTAATAGCTGCCATCAGGGATTCCAAGGTGGTGAATTTCTTGCAGCACATATTGGACTTCAAAATGTCCCAGATTTTGCAATATACAACTATCTGATACGTCTATTATTTTGGTTATATAACACGGTTAGATATATATATATATATATATGGACACAGGGTGCGGAAGCATCGGCAATGAGATATTTCCGTTGTACCTAAAACCTGACGCATAGCCTTAGAGTTTCTGTTTAAAGAAAAAATGCTCGGTTTGACATAGTCTGATGCTTTTACAAAAATTTGGTCACCTATACTTGAAGCATCGGACATTTGTGGTCAGCATATGCCAACAAATAGAGTATAACATCTCTCGAACACATTGATGTTGTCAGCTGCCTACTCGAGGCAGGCATGTTGATGGCGTTTTCTTTTGTTTTTTGCCATAATTTATAAAACGACGAGAAGGAAATGTTCTTCACATGGGTGGGCACCGCCGGGGTGTATGAGACAATCCTTCGTACGCGGGCCAAACTATGCGGAGATGACCGTTTAAGCTAAACTGTCCAACTCAAAAGTCTGCCCGAGGCGCTGCGTGTGGCAATTCCCATACGGAAAGTTCGCTATGGCTACTTCTGCACATTGACCTCTTCACGGAGAAACCACGCTTTGCTGTTTCATCCCTTCAATATTACTCTAACTATGAAAAGCAAAAGATAACTACACGAGTGTATTGATCAGCTCTCATTGGATGGTAGCTACTCACTTTGTAATAATATCGTTACATTTGCTCTCCTCATTGGCCTCTAAATTTAGGACCGCCTAGCAAGGAACACCTCGCTTCCTAAAGAAAAAGAGACGATTTCCGTTTGTGTGTAGCATATCGAGAACCGCCCACTTCAAGCCGTTCACCGGGAAAACTTGCATGGAATGTCATCACGCAACACCTATACGTACGCCTTATGAATTGACTTGGAGCAAAATGCCCAACTATTAATACGAAACTCACCCGAGAATTCAAGAGCCGAAACCTACCGAAATGTCAGTGTTAACTCATAATATCACCATTGCTCTGCAGGCATCCAAGCCACATCGTATATTGTTCACGTCCGCGTAGGCATTCAGGCCCATTCTCCTACATAGGGGAAGTGTGGTTTGGCTCGGCGAGTTGACTCTGGCTAAACGCCAGCTTGAGCCGCATCGATCGTTATCGCCGCGTATGTTTTCGCATGTTTGTGCTTCGCAAAAGTTTGTGCTGTTGCTATTGTTGTTTCGGATGTGCGGCTCGACACAGCGGAGATGCCTGCGCTCGGTGGATCAACAGAATAGATTCTCCCTTAGCCACGTCAGTGGTCTGGGTCGGCCCCTCGGTGAGACCTGGTCCCCAGCAACGTCAGCCTCCGTGAACCCTTCGCTTTCCTCGTGACTTGACGTCTTCGCCGGTTCAACCACAAGCCGCTTACCTCAGTCGCTTTGTGCCTTTCTTTCCTCTCTCTCTCTCTCTTTCTTTCCCTGTTTTCTTTCTATTCGTCTCTCACATTCGGCTTCTGCTCTCCTTGGATACCGCCAAGCTGGCAGCACGACCACAATCGCTGCTGCCTCTGCTGACATTCCAGTTGTGTTGTCATTGCATTGGGGTGGTGCTTGCATTAATTCATACCATTATTAAGCTATTCGTTATGTGTATAACAATATGCGCGAAAGAGCCACATTGCGTTGCCGGCGAAGGCGGCCTTCTATTGTTGTTAGGGAGAGTGATAGGTTGGCTGGATGGGAGGGAGGCAGACGGGCAGCCAGGCAGGCCGGCAGACAACTTGTTAATTAGCTAATTGTAGCTCTGCATTAACTTATCGTTTGGCTCCGCACGCGTGCGCTTAGTACGCGCGTGCGAGACCGAAAGTGAACGAGAGAAGGTTTGCATCGACAACCACTCTTTCTCTGTCGAGGCCACCTCATACCACGAAACGATACAGAGGAACGACAGTATAAGAGGCATCAAAGGAGGGCCAGGCGTGAAACCCGTACGCCACGCCTGGTAGAGAAGCATTGTGTCGCAATTTGTACGCAAAGCTTGGCTTTTGGTTTCTGCTCTCTTGGTGTCAGCGTCGACGCGAAGTCGAGGCCAGCAAAACAACAAATAGTTCCACATGGGCGGTAGTCGCGAGGGAGCGAACCAGTTGGCACTGAACGCCAGAACAGCGGGTGCAAAGTCGGGCCACAAATACCTCCCATCAATACGCGCGTTCTCTCTCCTTCTATATCATCGGGTGTCCAATACATTCGTTTCAATGCGTTTAACTGACACAACCAGAGCGAGACGCACAGGGGGAGATGAGAAGGATCGCGCCACCATTGTGATGTGTCGGATCACATTGTGGTGTTAGTCCGTGTTGTGGTGTTCTTGGCTTCTCGTCCTATTCTGGGTAGCTGGTGATGTGATCAGCTAACACGAAGCCTTGATAGAGCTAACACTTCTCTCCCTGCGGGTCCCCTATTTCGTCACGTTTAGTTGTGCTAAGACGCCTTAAGTGCTGAAAGGGACGACTATTAAAACACTGCGAGCTGGGATCTGAGCGAAATTTGGAAGGTAAAGGTGAAGGTAAAGCTCTATCGGTTTATGAAAGGGGGCTGCAATTTCACAGTGCTTAAGCTCTCTTATATGTCACGCAGTGGGGCTCGAACCTGCCGCCTCTGGCTTTCGACAGCCAGAGACTTAACCGTTAGGGTGTTAGCTCCATCGGCACTTTGTGCCGGGAGGGCCTTTGACGTTGTCATACACCGTGCATGAGAGTGGCTGATTGTAACAATTACCCATCGTCAATCAGTTAAGAAGGCTTGTACGCTTACTTGTTAACTTGAATAGACGCAGCCTTATCTGAAATCAGGTAAACCCATACACGCATGTGAGACATTCGTGCTTAATATTATTATTATTTATTATTATCATATTACACAGGATACGTTCATGCATGAACGTTGAATACCAGTGATAAAATTTCCTGCTCTATATGAATAGGGGAATACAACAGAGGCAATGTGCTACTGGAGCATCCATAACGCACTCTGACGAAAGGTGTGCTTCAGCGTTGACGGCGTATGATGCATAGATTCGGGTACAAGAGGGGCCAAGCCCGGAAGCCTGATGATAAGGGGTTATTAGATGTTAGAAAGGTCAATGTGGGCTTGTGTTCCCTTGATTCTCCACTGTGTTATCTGTACACGTAGCCCTCCTGAGTGAATTGCTCGTCGGACAGGCGAGCTATGTCTGGTTGCGGGTCCCTCTCTAACTTTCACGCTAGCCTTAATGTAACCTCTAACCATGTCGAGATAATTTACATATAATGCAATGCGTAATTAGAGTTCTTCGTGGATCGTTCATACATCTCAGCAATTGCCAAGGGTCGCATCGTATTTCCGATAGTGCTTGCTGTTTAATAAAAGATACCCACTTCCTGTAAAGTTAAATAGTTTTACAACAATAAGTGAAGCCCATAGCTCATAGACGTGTTCTAGTTAAAAATATTTTCTCCCTCAGGATCGTTTTAAACATAAAAAGTCAATTGCTGAACCTTCTGACAGAGTGAGGTGGTAGCTCTGCAGTTTGGCTGACTTCGTAACTACACCAGCATTGAACACCTACACTACACCATTTGCGGCAGGGTAATATTAATAAGGCTGGATGACAGGTGACGTCGTCCCAATCAACCGATCCATAAGAAGAGATGCTTGTGCTGGCAAAGCCTGTCCGTCTATCCCATCGGTCGAGGTTTACCGGCATGCATATGAGAAACAGTGAGATTTCTCTCCCTATCGTGTGACCTAAGGGAACTCGCTCAAAAGAAGAAGCTCAAAAATGGATCTTAAGTCGCTAGAGCCATAAGAGGCATACACTTTCAGCCTTTTCAGCCCTAACTCAATGCCTGCATAGTCTCTCGGTACTACAACCAGCTCTGCATACATCATTGGGTCGACGTGGCTGGCGCTGACACGCAATCGTTGAATGTGATCATATCTTGTGTGTCTGAACAATAGTATGTGCATCGCACATATGTATTTATGTCTATGCTCTACGGAACAACGCAAGTAAGGCCACGTCCATCTCATCTCGTCAAGGCAGCCCAAAGGCGAGACGAAATAGATTCATATTGTATTGTGTATGATACTTTGAGAATGTGTCTATACCATTGAATGGTATGCCAGATATACATAACTCAAATAAAACGGAGCCTCGTACTGCGCACAGCCAACGTAAAATATTTACACCTCGCCCCGAGTGTAGTTACATACTACCCCACTCGCCGTTCCTTTAATCTGAGCTGAAGACATTCACCTGCTACCGGAAGTGAGCTACGTTTAGCTAACGCGCGAGAGAGAGAGAGATTAAATCCCTTTTGAGCCACTCTAAGTCTCTTAAAATAGGTTTCGATCCAGAGGACATGGACATGAGTGCTAAGTACGTCATCAGCCTTCTTCAGCTGCCATTTCGTTGACATCTCAGAGCCGACTTCAAGATTGAAACAGGTGGACACCGCTGGTAGGATTGCAAATGCGTTTCAGCATTGAGATGCTGCTGATAGTGTTTACCCTGCTCGGCAAGTTGTATGGCTTATTATCGCAATATCTAAATAGAAGAGCCGCTGGAGAACTACTAAGCGATCTATATATTATATTAAAGAAAGCATGTAAACGCGTTTTATAACGCTTTTATCCTCTTGGAAGTGATACTCGTGTACAAAAGTAGCCTAGGTTGTTGATGTAATGTGGTTACGATGGCAGCTGTATACTAGGCGCGGTGGCAATGGCAATTGCATTATAAATGGATGCAATTGTGACGGAATTATTATTTCGACACGCCTTCTGTTTCGTTAGATGTCACCATATAGGCGTTGTCTTCATAATAGCACTGAGTTCAAAGAATGTCTTCCTTCCCTCTATTGCAGGCAACAAGTTATGGAGATAGCGTGACATCTCGTCGCTGGCTCCGTCGACAGACTGTTGATCGAAGTAATCAGCGCTCAGTGCCAACGGCCACAGTGCTTACATCGGAGCCAACTTTGACACAGAAGCTACGTATGCCTAAGAAAGCCGGATACATGAGACTCCTTGAAGGGAGACTGCTATGCTAGATGACTCGAGTTGGTCAAGAGACCGTATGTAAGCAATGAAAACTGATGACGGTGATTATAATCACGTTGTTGTGCTGTCACTGAAGTATGCGTATGCTAAGTCGAGACTAAGACGGCTTGCTTTATTTAAAGTTGTCACCATAATAGAACAGGGTGGTGTAACTCTTTCACACAGAGAATGATAAATACGCTTCGAGCATAACTTGTGACATTCGCGTCGTAGTCATACCATTGTACTACAGCTGCTGTTTAACCCAAGTGGTGAAACAGATGTGAACGCGTCGTCGCGGAAACCCGAATGAATTATAAGCAGGTAAGATGTTTTGTCAGACTCCGTCATCTGTTCAGATAGGTATTTCGAATACGCCTCCTTGCGCAAGAGGCGTGGCAGTTTCTAACAAATTGACGTACATGTTTATACAGGACGCCTGGCTGAAATACTTCTGGGAAAACAGGGTGGAGATCGAGATTGTGGTCTCGAAGCGACGCCTTCTAGAAAGAAATCGATAATCAATACTTCACGAACCAAGCTCGTCTGAGGGAGCGATAAGCGATAGGGGTTCATCTAGGCGATGCCTAGTAACATAATTGTGATGTAGGTATTTCAAGCATAAACTTACATATGGATTCTTGTGGAAAAATTTATGGAAAGAAAACGCTACGATCAACGACTGGTCGACTAGGTACGCCAAACGAAGTATTTCCTTTCGATTTACCGAACGAATCAATCGAAACATTTGTTGTGCCTCAGAGTTTAAATCAGAGGTTTCCGCCTACTCAAATGAACAGCCAATAAGGTCATCGTAGTAGCGGCCGTTGAGCGGTCCTGCTCCAATGCAATGTAGCTAAAGCGCTCGTTAGGTTGAAGGTTACCAATTACATGAGTGACAACATTTGACAACAGTTAGCCTATCGAGAACACCGCCCCCCAGCGAAGAGAAGATTAATTAGTTTTCGCTCCTTCATCCCGTCACCCCCACATCCGGAGTACGCCTTACCCAGAAGCCGAGGCAAGGCAGGATATCGAAACCGCGGCGAAGGCGAGGCGGATGTGAAAACCAAGCTGGAGTTGAATTTTAGACTCGGATGCTTATTCGGGCCTGCTCCGACCTTCTCCTTTATGACTCCCTTATTCCATTTATAGATTTCTATAAATAATGTATAAATTGTGTCCGGCTATATCAAACATCAACGCAGACAGAGCAAGCATGGACAGTCGTATTGCAGTATAGTCAGCCGTATACATACTTCTGCCCGTCGCCGAAGTCCATGTACCCCCGGAGTAGTCACACGAGTCAAGTGGTAGATCAGGTGGGGCCCTGGGGGTGCAGCAAGGGCGAAGTGTAGAGCGACCGGTTGACGCTGATGTTTAACACCGTAACATTTGTTCCATTAATCATAAAGAGAGCAGATGGCTGATTCAAGCATATGGCCGTCCGCCGATAGCACAACTACGGCCGGGAACGACGAGGGACGAGCTGCAGGCGGATGCCTACACAATGGCTACTAGCCAAGCATAAGTTTGCCTGCTCCAGAGGGGGGGGGCTACGTGAAGGAGCGCAGTCGGGACGGCGATCAAGCGACCAATGTAGAATGTTGTATGGGAGAGATGTGCAATACACAGCAGAATGTCAAATGGTGGAAATCTACAAGGGCTGCGTGAACAGACCTAGACGATGGGGAATTGCGTTCGTAAATGAATGAAACTGTGTCGCAGAGTCATCTGGATAGGTTAAACTATGGGGTCGAGAATATGCGAAGACCGTAGATGTCGCGGAAAACGCAAAGGGGGGCTAATATATAGATCTGAGATTTCTGCTGTCATCGGGAACGACACCGCTCCCCTCATACATAGTAGCGCACACGTCGGCTAGCGTGTTCACATATATGGACATCTATTCTCGAACGCATTCTGTTCAATTTGGCCATTGTTACTTCTCGGCCACAAGCTGCTGGGACATCAATCTCGTCCAGTAAGACAGGCTTTCACCGTACGTTCGAGTATTCAGTAGACTTATCCGATCTGCCTGAGACAGTTCGTTTACTGCAGGGCCGGCTCGTGTCTCCGTGGAGTGCAATATCAAGTGAAATTTTTGTCCCTTACATGTAACGCCTTGCCGTATTTCACGAAATAACTTTTCATGAAACCCTTGTTATTATATAATTGAAATACTTTCAATAAATAACCAAACCCAGAATATCTGGTGACATCAATATGATCTCTATATCGAGTGCACTTTCTCTTTTTCTGCAGGAAAATAAAAATGCGCTATGCACACCTCGCTTCACTTCCAACCATTTGCCACGATAGTGTGGTACTCTCGCCAGGTAAAACCCGGAACTCGCCGTTACCTCATATCACTCAGGATCTATGATCTATGACCTATCCATCTAATGCACTGGCTGGGCGCATACGGGTCATCTTATACTTAGTGTTTGAACCTTCCTTCATGAGACAAGCGAGACTCCCTAGTGTTCTAGTTTATTATTCGACGAAACAACAACGTGACGCACACCGACGCCGGACCACATCTATCTGCATCAACTCTCAAATAGCATTATATCCCCATTTAGACAGAATCCCAGCGGTAGCTGCAATCGATCCACGTGCATGTATCGATTTCCGCTCAGACACCTGAAAACATGTCCCACTTGAAAAACGATATAATACGATTTTTTGATGGAGTAAATGAGCGGCAATCAATGAATTTCAAACCAAATAAAACATAACGTTTCATGACGAGATTTTAGCTGGGACATCCTCGACGGGATGGGCCAAAGTAATACAGAGTGGTCGAAAAAACCGTCCCCGGAGATACAGATCGAGTAACGTGATCGCGTACAGCCCTCCTCCTCTTGTCAACTGAGCTCAAAACTGTATGTTGCCGAAAAGTACAAATTGATATATATATATATATATATATATATATAGATGACTTGAAACAAGTTCAGGAGGTCTCAAGGGAAACTTTGCTTATGTAGCAAGTAAAAAATTAATATTAAGCATATGAGCGAATTAGAACTAAAATATATATAATTTACATCAAGCCACCTGTACGGATTCAACATGCACATTGTATATGGTGCGAGTCATCGTATCACATTTTAGAACAGCTCGAAGGAATAAACCGAGCGTTTAGTTGGCATTTTAACTTGTATCCTGTCTATCCGTTGCGTGGCTCTGCTATTTACGCAAACACACTATTGATACTCAAGTCCAAATAGTATCCAAATGATAATTCCTGGCCCATCGACCATCTTCGCTAGTTCACGGTTACTCCTATGCTTTTTCCCTGCTCATTTGACGTCATCGTGTTCGAGGGCAGCTGGAGGAGAACTACTCAATTGTATCGTATAGACAAGACTGCTCGATCGCCCCTGGAGCGGCATAAACCGAAGCCTCGGTTTACTGGAAACCCCCTACCCAAGAAGAAATCGCCCTCCTGTACGACTTACCGGCCTCACATGCCAGAGAGTGCCGCTTTGCGCACCGAGTTGTAGGGCAAAGGAGTTTGACGCTGTGTAAGGACGAGTTATAGGGGGAACATGAGAGGCGTAGAGGACGAGCTCTAACCGGGGATAAGCGAGAACAAGGAACTTGGCGTCCGGCGCAGACTGTCAGCGCAGAAGCGGTCGCTGTTCATTAGCCAGCAGTACACTCTCGTTCCTTGCCGAGATAGACTAGCAGCAGCGGCAGCTAAAGAACGAAATTCGTAGGAGGCGGATATGCAGCCGCCGATAGAGGAGGTCGAGAACAGACAACGGACGTTCGGGAGACGGACCGACGATCAACCAGCCGACCTCCGCTCACAGAACAACTAACTCATGCAGACGACGTGAGACTAGTATAAACGAGATTGCCAGTCAGCACGCACGACGTCACGTCGCGGTACGCTGGTACAGCTTTGGCACAATGAGCGCAAAAGCGAAGCCAATCTGAAACACGAGAGACAATTTGGTGCCGAGAGCGGTCCGACGAAGGGGCTGACGAAGGAAATTCGAATGACTCGGTACTAACTGACGCACGTTCACTGGGAGCAGATTAACGCCTGTGATTGTTGTTACATTTTATCGGAAAAATAGTGTAGACAATGTTTGTGTTTTGCTCAGTATTCGAGAGCCTCTCTGAGAGCTTGTTTTTCTGTGCTACGGTAGTTCACTGTAGTGGGATTTTCATCGTAGGTGACTAGTACTATTTTCTGGGCCAAATTCCCTAGGAGGACTGTTCTGGGAAGGAATGGTACAGTCGACCCTGGTAATGAATAATACAATGCGAATGAGAAAGATTTATTCAAAAAGGGAGTTATCAACAGCTATGCGCATGATTGTCAAACCCGAAACGGAAGTTTCTTCAACTGTTTGGGGTCATCGAAGGCCAGGAGTAGCCCTAGGAACGTTGCGATTCCTCACCCTTAATACGCTTCACATTGGGATTGAATACAGCTGTCTACCTCTGTTTACTCTTCGTACAAATTCTTCAACAGAGACTTCTCTAATGCTCGATGCACTGTTAGTCTTGGACTAGACAATGGACTCGACACTGGGATTAAACGCAGAACCAGTCAAGACATACGTGGACAACCTATACGGGCTAAAATGCGTGCCTGCCTATGCTTCGGGCGTGGCAGTCTGCTAACTTGGCCACTAAACCAAATGCTTTGCGTTGGAAGCTGATATGCCCATAGACTCTGAGGGGTATAGCAGTATATTCTTAGGGGACAGATAGCTGAAGATCAGCCAGATCGAGGCAAATTGCGTTGAAGGATCACCCACTTGAAGAGATAACTTTTTATTATCTTTCGTCTTGGTATGCTTGATAAGCACAGCGAGCTTAAGCGCTGCCTCATGAAAGCTTACACGTTCCGGATTTTCCGCAAAGCGTACATGAACAATAAGTAATATGTGAATGTGGCCGATCTACCGAATTTGCCACTCACAAATTGGCAAAACAAAAACCTGAAGAAAATAGGAACAGCAACGAGTCAGAAGATGTTGTCAAGATGCTGAAGAGTACCAGCATTGGTACTGCGCCATCTGGTAAGAACGCAAGAGGTGAATCAGCTTTACCCAGGCCTGTGTCCCCCACAATCCTTTGTCGTCTATAATCATGTAATGCTGTGCTTTTTCTGCCATCTCCTTCTGTGTCCCTTCTCGGATGTAATGCCGTCATCGACAACGATGGGAGCGCCTATGTAGAACAATGTGTATGCATGTATGTATATATGTATCAAATGTACACACCCATATGTACGCGAGCCTCAGTGGCAACAATGGCCGCCTGTATGACGGATTGGTCACAGCACCCAGCTGCCGGACAACGAAGAAGAGAAATGGGTAAATGCTCAAGGGAAATGAAAAGTATATTCGCTATTAGATTTGCCCTCACCGTTCTCACTCGATTTGCTCTCGCCCAATAACAAACGACATTTTGCCATTAGCGTAGCACCTAGTGGTGGCACTGCGCACCTAGAGTATATCTAGGCTATAATTAGGACTCTCTATCTGCCTGTCTGCATGCCTCACGAATTGGCAGCCGCCCTGGTGCCCCGGACCGTCCTGTGGCCACTGCGCCCGAGGGGCTCTTCACTGCCCTCCCAGCACAACCCGTTATAGCCCTCTCCATTGACGCGCGGCTACCAGGAATGAGTGACTTATAGTCTCCGAACAGGATTACGCAGGATGCGGCTGCTGTACTCACTGCCTGATCTCGCCAAATATCTCTCTCTCTCTCTCTCTCTCTCTAACTCTCCCGATGGTGAATTTAATACACCCGAACAGTGATTCTATATATACAGTATACGTATTTTGGGCCCGTGTTGCTGCAAGCTTGAGCCCTATGTCGTATACAATAAATACGGCTGGGAAATCGGAAATAAAAACAACAGTGGTATTTGTGTATCACGCGAAAAATGAATGAGTGTAGATAGCAGTCCGGTTTACTTACACGGTCCGATATCAATCGCACGGATATGAATGATTCGTGTGTAAAAGGTTCGACACAAAAAAGGACACGAACAATAAGTCCGCCAGCCTAACTGTGTAACGCTTTCAACCGGCTACGGACCGAGCCATTTTTGGTATTACTGTCGGAGTAACAGCAGCACACAATGGCTCAGGCGGAGTAATTGTCCTGATCCCTGATCTGCTGCAGTATCTCTTGGGTTCTATCTCTCTAAATGACTGTTCAAAAACTCATTCAGTGAAATTCGCTCTCGCCTGTCGAACAGCCTTTAACGCGATGCGATGGTATAGCGCACATGGGATCCCTCACTTACCTCATGCATTTTCCTTGGAAGTGGCGTAGGAAGCCCTAAAATAGACAGACTAAAGAAGCAAACACCCCCGCAAAAACCCCAAAGCAGCTAACGCACTCTGGCCGTTTTCCTCATCACGTACTCAACGCCGACTTATGTATACGCCAGACCTCATGGGACGGGGCCTTACTTGGTGATCGTAGGTGCAGCGCAAGCAATAGTCAAAAACGAGAGCAAATGGTCTGAGCGCAGAAACGTTGTTTACCCGCCTGCGAGTCAAAGGTGTACCATTCGACATGGTTGTAGTGCTCGACCTTCACCAATGTTATAAGTTTCTATGAACCGACGTTGCCCTTGTATTGGGTGGACTTACTATTATAATTTAGCTAGTCATAGCACGACGTCTTCTCTCTATGGAACACTCTTTCTTCTGCCTTCGTATATTGCCATTTGTATACAATACAATAGCACCTTTTATTCAAAGGGATATGCCATGTCGAGCGAAGCGAACTTTCGGCCTAGATATACTGCAAAGAAAAAAATACATACATTTAAGACAATATATATAACAACCTAGCAGCAATATCAAGTTCTAAAATTGTGTCTTCTATTAAAACTGCCACTGCGAGCCACCGACAGCAGGTCTTTGTTGAACGTAACAATTGAATAGATTGTGCACCTTTCTGCGTAACGAGTATCCATGACTACTCGCTGGCTAGAACGGCCAATTGGATGTAATCGGTATCAGCCTCCAGACAGAAGGCAGTGAAATACGTCTCGGTCAACCCCACAGGCAACGGTCTTGGAGGCACCCACTGCGGACGTGTCGCTGTCCAGCTCTAAATGCTACTCGCGCTATCGCGAATGCCTTGCTGATACTTGGCTGCTTTCCCTAGCGGCGATGGGCCCATTCTACAATGGACACTGATACCATCCCATCCGTTTCGTCTGGACAGGACAGCCGAGGCCAAACCTCTACTTCAATCCACAGTGCACGGCACACACACACACATACACACACAAACAGACAGATATACGGCCACGCAGATAAATCGTTGTTTCGCCTTCTTCCCAGTTACCTCAGTTCGCCATTCGGCCATTGCATCGCCTCTAAGTCCCATCGTCGTACCGCCTACTCCCAGCTCAGACATTCTCGATCCACGTAGGATGCTGGTAGGCCTTCGAGCTTTGGCATATCAGGACTGGGCTAGCCATGTCGTAGGCCGTGAGCGTTTTGGGTGCGGGTCCGTTCGTCTACAGCCCCCATGGGTATTGCTGTCTAATCCAGCCAATCTATCCGTGACTGCTAGAAGCGAAGCGGAGGGGAGCGGTGTAACAGGGGACCAGAGGAGGATGCCGTGCTGCTGTCTACAGATGGAGACAGGAGCAATGATTCAACAGAGGCAGTCGATGACGCCTCAAATTCTTTCTTTCCTATTTCTCTCCTTCTCTCACACTCCACTCTTTTTATTCTACACATAGACACGTCCCCTTGCCACAGTGATATAGGCGTGGACATGCCACCACAGAGCACAGCAACACACGCACACACATTGATGCAGCGATATCACCTCGAACGTTACACCCATCTATATAATGTACAATGTCAGCTTGTTCACTTGTCTTGCGGTTCCTCCGCGATCGGATTTGCTGAGCACGGGGGTGATAGTGTCTCGTGTATCGTCTGACATGATACCACGTCGTGTAACCTAATCAAACCGATGAAAACATCATGTTGCAAATGTGTGCTCAAGAAGCACATGCCTTGAAGCTACGTGTCCATCAGCAGAGTATACTGGAGACAAGGACAACCACCCGTGTACTAACAGCGGACGATTGTAGTATACGCCCGAATTCAACAACGTTGTTAAACTTGACTGTATCACCCGTTGACATATTGGTATTAGCGGCCTCCGAGTTTACGAAGGGATTTCCAATCGTTGAGCTAATTTCACGCAGTATCATGTGAGGCTCCGTCGATTTGTTCTTCTCACAGGTAGCATAATCAAATATTAATAGCGCCACACGGAAGTAAAGCGAAGGACCTGGCAGCCTTTGATGGATAACAGGATCTGTTGAGTGTTTAAAATATCTAGGTTGGGAAAATCAGGAGATCTGTAAGAAGTTATGTGATCCTAGTGATTGGCGAGCTAGGATTGTAGCTAAACGCGTCTATATATAGTGTCTCAGTTGTTGTTGGTGTAAAAGAATCGACTTTTTAGACTGTGCTAATCTTCCAATAGAAGGTCTAATTATTACTTTCTCAAGTAAACACTAATAACACTAGTATGAACCACAATCTCAGACTCCGAGGTAGACATGAGTATAAATAGTGAACCTCTAGTCATCAGCGAAGCTCACAGTAAAGGTTTACTGCGGAAAAATGCGACCCCGCAGCCTGTAAGCACCGAACTCGAATCGATAATAAATCGTCATAGAGCCATAGGATACCAGGAGAGGCACCAGGAACCTTGTTGGTAACGGCTACATCTAAGAGACAACAACCTGTATTCAGGTCATTTCCTGCAGATATATATGGACATGTACACACACATGCCCGTGCTCTTGTACGCTTGTGCCCATCCGACTGATCCGCGAATATAGTTTTTGCAGATCAGTCAATAGTGTTACCTGTATGCCTTCTTCTTGCACATCATGTTCATATGCAATATGAGTGGCTCTGTAAACCCGCATTTTTCCCACAGTTCTCGACCGTATGGGCATGCGCATTGACTGCATCGCAAGCTTTCGTAGTTGTTAGCAGACTAGGGTGTAGTGGATGTGGTCTCGAGTGTGTGCGAGTGTCTCGGCCATGCAGCATGCGAATACGAATTCGGGCTGTGCTGGAGTGGCTGCTGACTACAACAACAACAACTAGCAGCAGTCGAGCCGCTGCCACCATCGCCGGAGAATTTCAACCCGCAATAATAGCGTATGTCTCTCTCGATGTGAACGTGTTTGTATGGACCTCGTACGGATACTGTGGCATTGCCTCTCGTTGTTCCTCTATCCGAAGAGTAATACTTGTAAAGACCGACGGCAGACGGTGGCAGGACAGAGAGAGAGAGAGAGAGAGAGAGAGAAATGTAACAGGCACGAGCAGAACGTTGGGCCTGTGTGGGGCTTGAGAGGCTATGGCAAGCAGGACAGCACAGGACTGCGGTACCGGAGTCGTCGTGTCGACGGAGGACGGCCTTATTTGGCTAGCTTCAACAGGGGCAGCGTCGGCAGCAAGGAACGCGGGAAGCAAAGCGTTCGTGCGCAAAGTTTCTAAGGGACGGGCTGCCTGCCATACGCTTCCGGCTGAAGCGGAGCGCGAGAAGCGGCGGCCACCTCGGTTGCACCTCAGCGGCACCTCGGGCTGGGCTTGCGTTCGAAGCCACCTGCAATCCTCCCTTCGTTCTCCCTCATTGGCCCTCAGTCCAGCTGAATGTTCTAGATAGACGCAAGGCAAAGGCGTGGCAGCGCAGGCAATCTAGGTATCCCTAAGTAAACCTTGCGAGTGGGCGCACTCTGTCCAGCTGGCCCGACCGTCGCAGTGTGCGTTCGGCGGAGCCACGAACGACGCATTGAAGGCAGAAAATTAAGGGGCGTCGCTTAGGAAACCTTGTGGACCCAAATCAGACCCAAAATGATTCCAATTTAAATATGAGCGGTCGATTTTTAGGTAGGTAGGTATGCAAGCAATGCCGTTCAAGGGGCACGTACAATTTTAATAAGTGTGACGTAATCGCGCGTGCCACGCCGATCGGCACATAGCGAGCAAACGGGTTAGCGAACACACAGAGGGTTGGATGTGGCAAGTGAAGCGTATGTGGACCAATACGTAGCGGCGGCCGACAACGGCCAGCGACGACGGGCAGCAGTAAAAGCCGAACGTAGCCAAATTAAATAACAAATAATTATATTAAAATAATAACCAGACGCGCCGGGGTGAGCGCGTCGTTAAATCTAGCTGATTGTATTTATTCAAGTAATGTATGAGTTGGCAAATCGCGGTTGAGAACAGTGTGGCAAAAGTGCTCGACACGGCCGAATTACAAATGTGTGTACGCTTGTAGCCGTTGTTAAAATGAAGTTGTTTTTAAAAAAAAAGTTGTATTATATAGCATTGTAGAATCAGCCCGTTGCAGAAATGCATATAAATGTAATCAGCACAGTAATCATCGCTGACTTGAAGTGCTTATGCATCAGTTGGAGTTCTACATCGAATCGCATCCATCGTCAGGTACACGTTGACGATAATCGGCAGCCGAAATATAAGCTCATTCTCTTGTTCGCTTCTTGAATATACCGGTTTGTAAATCAATCAATGCGTACGATGAAGAGAAACTGCAGCGTTCGATACTATCTCTCATTGACCTTGTGTTCGAGGCCACTCTTCAAGCTTCTCTCCTGCATAGGTCAAGGCTGCTCGGCATGAAAAAGTGAATTCATAAGCAGAGCACGTACTTGAGAGCATGTACTTACATATGCGTACATGTAACGTTCGACGGTTGTGATGTGTCTTTGCTTGTTTGGGGTTTCGATTGCAGAGGAAGAAGAAAGATGATCCAAGGCTTGGGCCTCCGCGCAAAAAACAAACCTATAGAGTACTATCATTATCTTATTCCTTATCGAGCGACGAACACAATGATAACATATTCGTTTTAAAATACAGTACAACACAAGTTCGCTTCTATTATTGGGATGTATAAACCGGATCGGTTTTTGGGTCGCCCCCACCCAGGAATATTGTATCCGATTTATTTGCAGATATAGCAGGGGCTTCAAGAGTTGCCCGTTGCGAGCAACGGAAATCTGAGCTTATGAAGATGTCTGCGTGTGTCTATGTTTGTATGTGCGCCACCATGCTCTGTAAGCTCTCTCACTCATCCACGGCAAGCAAATTTTGATGGACACGCCTGCGATCCAACCAAAGGCTTGTTACCAGCCGGTTTGCATGTTCCGATGAACAAAATCTCTTCGACGAGTCCTGCAGACAACATCCATTGGGGAGGTTAGTCGTAGCTATAGTAGTAATATACGGAAGCCATACACGGAATTAGTCCCCGGGGGTGTTGCTCGAGAGCGCACCGCTATTCGTGGCACTTGCCACTCCCCCATGTGGCTGGTGTCGTTTTTTTTTGCCAACAGATACCAGGCAAAATGGCTATTCGCCATCGAAGTTCGGGCTTCCCTGCAACAGTCTCTCTCTTCGGCTGGATACGCCAACGGGCGTGGGCAATGCCCTACCACCCAACCAGCAGGCATTAACAGGGCCCAACAGGGTCGCCTATCTGCAAAGACCACTCTACGTGAATATGAGTAGAGTGAATCCTATGAAGCGATTCATTGGATCGGGTCGGCTTCGCTGTCTACCAGACTCTGACGTCGAAGAATCGATGTCGAGGATGCTGCAGGGCACCACCGACGGGTTGCTCAGATGTTTTGGCGTTTCGAGCATACCGTCACTATCGTCCACACACATACAGGAACATCCACGTATATCTTATCGAGGAGCCGCATCCTCTAATTAAACGATATTGACCGAAGTTCACCAGGCAGCGCAGTCCTCGAGGGCAGCGACGGTATTTGCTTAAGGGGAGCTATTGGCAATGTGGGCTAAGTTTGAATGTACTCTGTCCAGTGTCAGTCGCCCGCAGAAACAGAAGCGGAAGGCACGGGGTTCGCATGTGAGAGCTGTCGAATTCCGACCTGTCTTTCTGTTCGTTCCTTTGTTTTGTTTATTGAACCGGCTGTGGCGAGCCACCCGCGAATTTGCCCCGCACAACACAGATATTGTTCCTACAGCTAGCCCAGATCGACGTCATCGATTCTCGTCCTCTTGATTGCCTACGTCATGGATTTCAGGAGCCTGAAACGTTTACAGGACATGCGGTCGTAACCTTATTGGAGGACGCCATGGGATCGCCTTGATTTTTTTCTACTGCAGGATTCCCGCTCTCTCAACCGGAGGATGGGGCATCCAATGAAGAAAAGTACCAAGAACAGCAACCACCCATTTCGGGCTGTGTGAGTTCTGCCGACCGCTGAGTGGGATCGAATAAATCGGATATTTTGCCACACCCGACAGTAATGGGCTGTGTGCGCTGTTGTAACTGAACTGTAGCTGATCTCGTGCCGAGCCGAGAGGGTGTGCGAATAGAAGGCTGGATTCTTTATTGGATCATTGTTTAACGAGAACAAAAATTCTTGCTTGGATTATTTGTGTGGTTATCTTGCCTATCACCACTGCCGACGACCAAATGAACGAGCAAGTGCTGAAGTTAGCTGGAGCTAGATGAAAGTTGTTATAAAAACTGTGTCGTTGTCGTTGTGTGCTCGTGAAATCGCTCGGCAAAGGCCATACTGCTAAATATCTGGCCCCTGCCTGGAAGCAGCGTTGTGCAGTTGTGGGTAAAGGGAAGGTGAACTGAATTAAAAAGCCAACAGCAGTGTATCGAGTACCAGCAGAGTTAATAACGTTCAAATTAATCCATGATCTACGCTCACATTGCGTAACTTAGACTCTCGCACGACTGAGGCAACTTGTGTTTATCCAAGCTAGAATATCTATAAACATTTTGCCCTGTAAGGGTTCATATGCAGTGCGTCTGCGCTATTGTATATATATATATTTTTTTTCCTCCTCTAGCTCCATCCTTTCCTCAGCACCTCTAAGCGCTCTTCAGCTTGGCGCTTGTTCTCATCAAGATGCAGGTCGCGGCTGGCAGCCATCCATTCGATCTATGAGTGCACAATACTAATTGCAACTCCACCTGATATATGCACCAACGTTCTTTAAAGCGATACTTGAGGCTGCTGCCGATATCAATTATTCGCGCGGGAGCAGCGTCGCCGTTGTTACTTATGGTCGTGTCGTCATTTCGACGTCTTTGTTGTCTTATCTGTCCGTTGTCTGCGAAGCTCTCGAATTGATAGGGCGCACTCGAATAATCAACTCGTCGACACAGCCGCTGTATGCTTGGCGTACACAAAAAAGTCCACACAGTTCACTTGACATTTGCTTATCAGCCTGTGTGTGACTAGCTGATCCGAAGAGCGTATTCAATTAATCAAAATGCTCAACACGAATGAGATATAGCGGCGGGGGTATTCCCAGCACACGGCAAGGTAAAACAGCAATGAATGTAAATTATTGCTCCTCGTCTTCCATGAACGACGCGTATATCCTTGAGAAGACTTCGGAAAAAGTGTATCTGAATATATAGCTATTGTTTCGGTTATTAGCCTTTGATTTTCTTATCTTGATTGAAATTCATCGTTGAGCCGTACTTCATTCGATCAAAACAGAACAACGAATAGCAACTAAACCAAATTTCCTGATGGCCTAATCGTGCCTGCAACAGAGGCCGTGCTCTGGTATCTATTTTTAATATCTATGCATAAAGGAATCTCGGCTCTGAATCAAGGGCGATCACGGGATTGTTATCGGCGACGTTGTTGAAAACTAAGCCGACAGAATTTCGATATTTTCTCTCTATTTTGTTTGTTGCCTGTCGAGATCGCTCGCGGTTAGTTGGGCGTGCGTTCAAAGACGTACCATGGAACTGGTGCGGGAATAGCCCCCTCCATTTGTCTCTCCATAGATAAGGCACCGCGTACTAGGGAGTATAATAAGAATAATAGTATTAAGGAATTGAAATATATCTGCTTCGAAATCGTAAATATCCATCGCGTCAAAAATATGTTGAGATTCAAGGGGAGAATCAGGTAGCTTTCGTGCCTCCACACAGCAATCAACTACCAGAGCTTTCTCTAATGGTCGGCAACCAATCGTCTCAGCAATCAAACGTGGGCAGACAGTGAGATAGCGAACGGGGATAGTCGAAAATATAGTCAAAATATAAGAGCCTACATAAATTTATAAATATCCAAAGCTATCTATCTCTGTACCGCGTTCTGAATTAGCTATGTGTCGATACGTGCATTACTAGCAAGCTTGTGCTGCTTTGTATTCTAGCAATTTCTCGAAATGTCGGCAAGTGGAGGACGTACTATAATAGTTACTTGCCGCCTACCTACGACCACAAAGCCGATGAAGTCGGGCAAATCGCGCTTCTCGACAATTTGTAATCACAGTTACGTGTTCGGGTGAACAGAGCGTGTCGAGGCCATTCGTGCGCGATTGTCCGACTCCCGAACTCTCTCTCCTCTCTCTCTCGAACGAACGTAAAATATGGCATTGCACGAGACGAGTTCGCACTTGCGAAGAAGTTGAGATCTTACTGAGATATGTACGCGAGATATGTGTGAGAGAGAACGCCGGCTTGACTACAGCGTAAATTTGTATGAATTGCGCAAAACCCGAGCGTTCCACGCGTCGGCTGGGATTCTCACAGTGCTACAAGTAGTAATCGTGTTGTCGATTAGATGGGTGACAGCTGCTAAGGAGAGTCGTATATTTAGCCTGTTCGAGGCGGGTTCATTTTTATTCTTTTGCGCACCGTTGTTTATAGCCGACGGTCGAACAGGTTCAGTGGCGCCGATGGGCAGATGTATTAAAAAAGGGCTCGTGACAGCTTTAGTCTAGTCGGTTTCACCCCAGTAAGGTCTCTACGCATTACTCGTTGCACGAGTGAGCATTGAACGTGAAATGCGTGCTAACTCGCTGGTATTGGTGGCCAAGAGAAATAGATGAAATGAACACTTATATTTGATGCATGGACAGATATAAAACGAGGCTGTAAACGGCAGAATTGTCCTGGGTGGCCTTCCTTTATTTCTGTCAGCTGACTTTTCATGGCAGGCCTCGGTACCGCTGCGCGGCGGCATTGCGTCGAGGAGCTCGGTGACCTGGCAGCTCTTTTTATATATATATATATATATTATACATCGAATGGACATTTAATGAAGCCATTATACATCGAACGGAATCTAGCCGATGTCATAATAGTATCTGACTGCACAATATTCGTGTATCTTGAACTATGTGGTCGAAGTAAGAGGCTATCGTTAAGTAAGGCGAAAACTTATCTGATTTAACCTTTCTATTTCAAAGTATAAACAGCAAGGATTGCATCTTGCAGAGCACAGCTATATTCTACAGTTACATTTGCAGGTTAAACGCGCTTACGTGCGACCACCGACATGGTGAATTATGGCCCAGGTGGGCAACACACAGTTGCCGGCACTGAATATTATAATTAATATTATTAATTAATATTATCTTCTAGCCTTGATCAGCTTTTGATTAGGGGTCACTTTTCTTCCACAATCAGTTGTCATGGTGGGTTGTTTTGGCAGCTTTATCAAGTAGCTACACACGGTGCAGCTTAGACGATTTCAGTAACAGGCGGTGTGCATGGTGATATATGTATACAGCATCGAATTACCAAAAGGATACGAAGGAGCTCTCTTCATTTTTACCGCCTTGTTGTGTAAGGTTAAACGGAGCCTGTGACGACCTACTTTACAGGGTCTGCGAAGCGCAAGCCGATCCAACTTATATACGCCAACCGACAGAGCTCCGCTGTTGTCAGCAGTTTCAAGGTATGGCGGACGACCTGGATGGCTAATGAGCACCTCTTTGGATGCGGTTACCCGGAAAATCGCGAGCAGCAACACAATCTCTGATCGCCGGATGGATGGTCAGATATCTTGATTTGCAGGGATATAGTGACTTAGGTGTGCTGGAGAAAGACCAGCCTGATCGACGGCCTGAACAAGGCCAGGAAAGGACAAATGCAATAAATAATCCCTTCTTCTTGCCAAACCTATAATTGCTCTCTCGCATGAGCCCCGTCTCCTGTCAGGTCCTTCAAGCTCTACACCGCATTACCGAGGCCTAGCATAACAGGAAGACAGCTGAGGGTCAGCTTTGAAAAATAGCAGTGTCCACGTGTTCATGGGGGACGCTTAGAGTTACTTCATCATTAAACGCCACTACGATCGCTGAAACAAACCACCGTGAAATGCACTATAGACAGCGGACAGTTTAAGACCGATCAGTGAGTCCCATATAACATCAACACGTTTTCACTTTCCCGAAAAAAATCCACTTTGTGTCATCGGCAACATAGCCCACCTCGTTCATTTAAATGAGTAGAGATATCACTGATGCAACCTTCATTTATTCGTTTGTTGTATTCGAAGGTGTTTCTCGCATTGCTGCGCTAAGTGTAACTCTTCAGCGGAACGTGATTCAACCATGGGTTGAATCCGAACCCCAGATTCGAGCCCTGCCGTGTGACATATAAGAGAGCTTAAGCATTGTAAAATTGCAGCTCCTTCAATAAACCAATAAACCTTTACCTTTACCAAATTGGTTCAATAAACTTACAACGGTTAATTTCCTCGCAGAACTCACTGATCAAATCCAGCTCACGCTAAGCAGGCAGTCAAAGTATTTTGGCCAGTATATTCATTACCTGATGGCATATTCTGGCCGTATGTAGAACGTAGTTCCACGCGGTTGCTTGCCAAACTATTCCGTTCCATTATTCCAAGCGATCAGAGGCGATTCGTATTGGTGTTCGTGTATATCGTAGAGTATACAGGAAAATCCCTGCACGCTATTACACCATGTAATCGTCAACCTGTGACACCTTCCGAGCTCTTCTGAATCGAGATAGCTGCTCGAGAGTCCGACTTGACGAGGCACTCTACCAGTCTGAACGTTAATTCCAAAATCGAAACTTTGATTTATTTTTAGTCAATTTGTGAGCACGTTAACGACATGTCATTTTTGTGTAATGTCTCTTTACTTCGCACCGTTTTTGAATACTTTTCAATCAATTGCCTTTCTATTCAGTGGTGTTGAGCAAACCAAATAATGTTAATACCCTTGTATAGCTTATCTATATTTTGTCTGTATTGTAGCTAAAGTGCATTTGGACACTAATGTGAAGGAAGCGTCGCAGACATTTCAAGCTCAGCATTTTGTGCCTCGTCGACATGCATCTTCCTAAATGGCTGGAGATGATTAAACTTTTCTTGCGAAATTCATTTCTCTTGCTTTTTATATGGTATGGTAAGATGAACGCTCATTTGTACGTATCGAGTCTTCTTTTTGTTTCGAGTTTCGACCAGTTTTGACACTTGCGTAGTCCGTCTTTCGATGCGTGCTTGCCTTTCTGAGCGTGTCGTCACGCATGGCAGTTCTCGGAGCAGAGGGACCCTGTAGGGCCTGGCGTGTAGGAGCGCAAATGCAGCCCGCACGCGGTGCAATTGGACATACAGTGTAGCGCAGCATGGGCGTTCCACTCAGGTTTCGGCGTTCGTCGACGCCGGCAGTGGCAGCAGCCCCAGACCCCGCAAACCCCTTTTGGGGTTGGGGTCTGGGGCTGCTAGGGTGAATCGTGACGTGCAATGCAAACTTTGAAGGGAAAACGGACTACGACGGATCCTGGCACTCAGGCCCAGTGGAAAAAAAATTGGGGTCGGGGTTTGCTGTTCTTGCTGTCCGCTGTTGGGACTGCGACCCCCTTTCAATGTGATCGACAGTTCTTCTTTTTCTTGACAACGGCAAGCAGGCCCGAGGCGAATGCCAGCCACCGTGCAGTAACTGCCAGGGTGGAACGTCGGCGGGTTCGTGCATTCAGAGCAGCTCGTGCAGATCAGACGGACGCGGGTGGTGCATACACTTAAACTGAGATGAACTCCTCCGTCTCCCACAGAGAGCAGAGGGGGAGCCCGAGCGTCACTGGAGGGTCATGCTAGAGCGATGTCACTGACGTTGTGTGTGACAATGCAACCAACACTGCTAGATCCAATCCTCAACAACCGGTATATGTTATAACATAGCATTCGCGGCACACATAAGCCGACCAGTCAGTGACACTATCCAGCTCAGTCCCGGTACGTCCCAGTATTCTCGTGAACATTATCGTTTCGGGGCAGTAAACATTAGTTTGATTCGCGTCAGCTATTCAAGTGAGGTATGTGAGGAGGGTATTGCGTCAATAGGTTTGTTCATGGAAATAAGTTTTGGGCAATTTCCGGATGTATAGTACAGTGGCGGACACAACCACCTTCGCGAGCGGGGTTTTCCTAATTGTTTCATATATGACCAGGGCTCACGCACGCTAAAGGAGCACAGCTCACCTCAAAAGGTATCGAGGAGGGAGCACGCTATGTGTTATCGCGAAATCGTCGACAGGTTGTGGAGACGAGTCCAGGAGCTCAGCAGCTCCGCATCCACGACGTGCAGACGGTGATAGGCGTGAGAGCGATTGCCGTCGTCATTAGGAGCCAGTCTGGACTTACTGATGTCAGGGTCACCGGGAGCCGGTCCAAGTCGATCCGTGTCTGTCTCGATGGGCATGACAGTGTTCGGTGCAGTGTCCACCGGCAGAGGGGATCTGCTATCGAAAATTATGAAATGTCAACTACTTCTAGCCGAGGCCTGTAAGAGTTTCGACGTTTTGCGTATATCCATCCATCTAGTCTGCTCGGTCGAACTGTCGTGTACATGACAACATCCATTCGAGGGTGGTTAACATTACCGACGATCGATCCGTGACCTACACAGAAGGAACCGACGTTAAACTAGGGAACAAATTGTGACGTAGAGCTAATAGCTCGAGCAGCGTCTGTAGTTGGACACAACACATCTCAGGAACGGTCTTATCCATGGGGTGGCCAGAGATTGCTAAAACTGAACCTGTAAATACCCTGTTCTCATGGAGCATGCCCACGCCGATTGGCGAGAGCTTGGTGATTCATCCAAATAATGAAGCTGTATGTTGTGTTGTATAAAATTAACTGTCGACTGTGTATTGTTTTGACAGGGTTGTTGTTAACACAATGAAATGAGCGCTATTTACACAATGTTAGCATGGAACGCCATCGACTAGTTTTCTAATAATTTGATGTATATTGTAATTTTTAGGCTGAAGGGATTCCGTCATAATAATCAGTTCAAGCAACGATAATAACTCAATTTGTGTTGGTTCTCCATTCACCGTCCTCCTCTTTCTGTCTCTCGCCTTCCCTTTCTAACAGTCGAAAATTCCCTTCGATTCGCTTGCCACAAAGGTGTAGCAAACGGATATCGGTCGACGTCTCTCGGCCGAGGCGTGGCCGGCAGCGTGACGGCAACTTGTACCTTGGCAAAGTGTACCTGGAGGTCGGTGGCTTGCTCGGCGTAGTCTTCAGTGGTCGCAACCTGAGCTATTCGTGCCCGCCCTGCCCCACTGCAGTCTGTCGAAAGGCCACGTGACGTCTCATGACCTTGACACCTCCCTGAAGGTAGCAGGACACTGCACCGCATAGGACGCCTATGCCTGCCCGAGTGTAAGCTCGTGACGGCAAGCGTCGCTAGCCAGAGGTGGACGCAGGCAACCTCACCCGGATATGCTCTCTCGTCGAAGCAGGGGTCCAGAGCGCAGCTAGCTAGCCTTGTGTTGGATTGGTAGGCGGCTCATGTGGAACGGCGATCGCAAACACCATGCCATCGCTGTAATAATCGTCGTTGTGCTCGTTGATGGGGCTGATGTCAACGTAAAACTCATGCGTCCAATCATCGCTGATTTGTCCCTAAAAAATGAGCCCATCCGTCGGGATTACTATGTCAAAAGGCGCGCGCCCTCAGAGAGGAAGAAACGAAGGTTTAGTGTTGCGGAATAGCATATTGTCATAGCCTGATTGGTGTCAGGTAGGCGGTAGGCGGCGCGGCCCTTCCCCGCGGAATCTCGGGAGCAGGTGAGCAACAATAGTAACGTCTGCTATGTACTATTCGTTGTGGATGTATTGTAAATAGTAGGAGAACGCCGTCGAACAAGGCCGTCGTTGCGAAACAGCTGACAGCTATAGCGTGTGAGGGGTCGGTTTAACGGGGTGTGTTGATAGGCAAGGCGGACGAGGTCATCTATGTGGGTGTACATCCAGGCGAGGCTTGGCGGCGGCTAGAGTGTCAACTGCTAACGCACTTGCTGCAACCAATTCTGCTTAATTAAACTGCACAAATCCTGTCTGGAGATTTAATTCAATGCCGTCGAATGGAACGAGTGAAGGAAGATTTATGTAATGCTATTTTGTCGTGTGTCTGCACACTTTGGTTGACGGGGGGGGGGTGGGCTTGCACCACGTAAGGGTCACGCAGGTTGCGATTTCGTAGTGACCGTTGCTGGGTCGACTGGGCTGGATATTAGAGATTGCAAAACAACGAAAAGGTTAATTGATATTTACTATGATTAAACTTGACCACATTATGATGAACGGTTGCTATACCGCACATAGATTAGATAAGTACGTTTATGAACGCGTGTACGAGGGGGCATGCGCGGGCATGCGAACAGCCACACGACATCGACAAATACAAAGAAGATAAGACTAAATCCTAACTCGCTCGAAACGCACATGTACGTACGACAGTACCTTGTGTACGTAATTCATACGTAACTTTAGTGCCTCCATGGATTCTTTGACGTGGTTGATGGTCAATTGCAGGCGGCTGCAGTTCGGCTACAGATTATATCTGCATTAATGATTTTCCATCTGTTGACGAGAGCGTATCTAAGGACTGGACAATCAAGCTGCTACTTGGAGACCACGCAAGTAGGCTTCTAAGTATAGTAACACCGGTTTCGACAGTTACAGCTTGGATGCGTACAACAGTTACCGATAAACTAACCCGAGTGAATGAACCTCGAACGACTTCACCACGACGCCACTGATAAAACTGCACAGGATATCGATATTGTAAGCATATTTTAGCAACAAATAATCCACTCGATTGTCATTATTTCGAAGTCGTCAGAGCAGTTACTCGAGTACGCTGTCCAATGAGCACGGTTTCCTATCAGTCAAAGGTCGTACCAAATATACCATGCCACCCGTTTCATACGTGGTTTTACCGAGTAAATATAAAGATAAATGTTGAGTTTCTTCGTAGTCAACACCGGGCGAGGACATCAGCCCCGATAACATTAGGCAGCATCGGGAACCGCACGTAGAAGTACACAGAGCCACTGTCCATTTGGTCCGGCCTACCTACCACCAGCTTTTGAATTGATTTTACTTGGCATTATAGTATTCGTCTTACCGAAGCTCTGTCCTGTATTTCATGATTGGTTCACCTGCTGGCCGAAAGCTGACCAGCTCGATGAGGTCTGTGACGCCTGGCACCCGAGCTCGGTTAGTGGCCGCAGTTTCTTCGACCGATAAGAACGAAGGCACTCAAGGAGCTGTGGTCCGCAGGATCCCAGCTACCTATCCGGCCCGCACATGCATTGGTAGAAGCTCCAATAGTCGATCAATATCTATCTGTATTCCCCTTGACTTTTCCATTTCCCTCTTTGCTTCCCACCTCGCTTTCTCTCTCACTCATTCTCTGGGCGTCGCCGTGTCAGCCATCTTCCTTCCGCGTTGGGAGGTAACCGGACCAATAACTCTATACCACATACATTCCCCATAGACGACATAGTCTCTCTGCACAGCTTCGATAGCGGGACCTCTCTGACCGCGATGTATTGGATCAAGTCTATCACAGCTAGATCTTTGTACTAGTGATAGGAGCAATACCCGAGCAGTTTTCGAAAGCTGGTTCGACATCTTTGTAGCATGGGTACGCGAAATCTCGATGGATGGACGTGGTTCTATTTTCTGATGTGGAAATATGGCGACATCTTGGACTCGGCTAAAAATATTCGGTGTTCCACTTAGCGCTATACCCTGCGGTGCAACGGTGGTCAGTGGCCGAGGCGACACGGACGAGCGAGGGGGGGTGGGGGTCTGCTCTGTGATCCACCGCAGAAAAAAAACCAAACCGGGGGTAGGACGTAGAGACGACGAGATCCAATTTTCCCGGGCCACAGCCGAAATGTAGTCAGGCTTGTGACGGCTTTCTCGTCAAGACCACACACACACACACTGACACTCTCCCTCGCGTCTTTGCTCCTTTTGGTGGATACGAGGACCTCGAGCGCTATCGCCTTTTCTTTCCTATTGAAAAAGGAAAACACGCCCAATAAGATCCTTCAGTCACATCGCGACGGAAAATCTCCCCCGTTTCGAACACATCCAGTGCAGTTGTAGGGTAGGCGTAGGGCCTCGCCTCGCAGTATTTCGAGTCTAGCCAGTCTGAAATTGGAGAATCTATATCTGACATTAGGAGACCGAGACCAAGGGTTGATGTACACGCCATCATGGCCAACTCGCTTTTGGCGGTTGACCTTTGGGAACTCTCTCTCCTCTCTCTCGCTGTGTGCCGGGATCCACACAAATAGCGACCTTCTTGGGGAGATAGGGACGACGTGGGCGACAACGGAATGGATCCATCGGGGAGACAGAACGACCCGTTTAGACATGAAAGGATTTTGGACGGGCCTACTCTCGGCGGGCAGATCACATAAAACTAAAAAATATAAATGTAATACGAATGAAGTCGGGGAAATTTACGAGGTGAAAGGGTGACAAAATCGTCGACGTTTATTTACGTCTTAAATTCAGTATTTTCACATATTTTAGAAAATTAATTGATTCTCTGGTGCTCCTGTCGTTTACTTGATTACGACAGTGTGTAGTGCGAGTTCTGCTAATTGTCTATGTACCTATTGACATTCCCCGAACTCGTTGTTGTTGTAATTATGACTTCACCTCTAAGTTACAAGTGTATAAGCTTTGCACCTTGCTGCGTACCACTGTTCTTGTGAAAAAGGATATATATATATATATATATATATGGGTAAAACATATGGGGTTGTTCAATCTAGACTATATTAGACTACTATATATATATATATATATATATATATATACTAGACTGTTAGTGATTTAGGCTTGGTATAATTACCTGCGCAGTAGGTTTCCGTCGTCCTTGAGAAAAATGTTGTATTTATTTAAATTACAGTTTTCTTCGACTCGTAGGAGGGGCAGATAAAGTGAGTTGATGCTTACTCGCAATTACGAGTGGGACGACCAAGGGTTTCTAAGAAGCTGTGTTAGCGCTTATCAAGGATTCCAATTCGACTTCAAGGGTGCACTGTAGGTTCGTCCTGCATGATCTATAAGCAAATCAAGGAAGCATTGGATTTCAGCAGTGTTATAGATCGAGCGATACTATCAATACGTAAGTATTATATGTAAAATGTATTCTCGGTATGGAGCAGTAGCCTTCTATACCAAAGATATGATTTTCGAGGACTCGAGCGCATGACTAAGAATTAGAAGCAATTGCAAAGCAGTAGAGCCTGTTTTGTTGACAAAACACTATACAGAAAAAACTACAACACAATACTACCATCAAATATTTTATTGATGCACCGGACCATGGGAATTACTATATATGGGTTGGTTGGTCAGAGCGGTTCATACATACGTCGATAGAGGGATAATACCGTTTCGGACACGCCCGCACTGTTCAATCGTCTATAAGTCACTTCTGGCTGGGTAAATAAATCGAATTCTAGATCGGTTCTGGATTTACCTGTTACGGACAGAACAAATGAAATTCAAGCCCACAAACTCGTCGGTAGTCACACCCGGTTGATTTTTTTGCTAATTGTATTCGCAAGCATTGTCGGCTTGTTTCACCGACCCGTAATCGTTTCAGACAATTAGCGTGTCCGCGTGCATGTAAGCATGCTGGAATAGCCACTCATTAGGTTCGTTGCAATAGCGCGATGCATTCAAAGGAAGGATACCGTTCGCACTAACCTGCGATTCAGTCTCTCGCTCACACCGATGCGTGGGTTGTCTCCATTCAATCAGCATTAATCATGTCATTCCTCCACGGCACCGTCTAGCGTTTGAACAGTGTAGCATCGCATTCAAACCAAGCCTCTACCATTACTGGATACTGCTCGCAGCAGGGGCCGATATACGTTGTCGCAGGTTCTCTATTCGTATTCGATTTTCCGGGCTAACTACAGCCGACATTTATCGTCCTCGGCACCGCCTTCGGCATTAACTGTGCCCCAACTATGCTACTCTCAAACGGCGTCAACTTAACACACACGTTTGCTTGCCCGTATCGTATGTTGCCAGCAGCGCTCGCTTCCTCGGCCGGCTTTGAATACATGTATGGTAGAAGATCACCTTCCAACAACCCCCCCCCCCCCTTCGAACATACTCAACTGGGACCACCGTTGTCAGCGGGGGCATCTTCTTCACACATAAGCTATGTACAATTCGGAGTGATCCCGGGCGATTGCGTAATGGAGAAGGATGGGAAAAGCAGGACCGGGCGGCTGCAGCGGCCACTTCGAGACGGTGGCAAGCGATAGGGCAATTGAAGAACCCAGAAGCCCCTGATATGAGCGTATGCTGTATGTAGTGTGTTTGAATGTCGCAGAAAGTGCTTTGATTGGTACGTTTGTGGGCTGCAGCTTGAACTCCCTAAGAGCCGATGGTTGGCCCATCCTTGCAGTACATATGTGCTCCCTCTCTGGACTGAACCAAAGCAAACAATCATCCACCGTTTTGAGATGGTTGACGATGGCGACAGTGAAGAAGTGTCCGGCCGCGCCGGTTCGGTCAGTTATCATAGACTCTGGCTCGATGGAGATAGCAAGTCTACGTTCAACGCATCCCGATTGAATATAATTGGAACCCTTTAAAAAACATAGCAAAACAGAACGTACTCGTATATACTCAGGCAGAGAAATGACAACAGTGAAAACAGAAGTGGAATGTAATAAAGATCCAGTTGATTTAAAATTAGAGAAAAAATCACCAACAAAACCTGTCCATGTCCGTATCTAAGTACGGAAATATGTAAATTAAAAAGGTAAATAGCAGAAGTGGCACCAATAGATCGAAGTATTATGTAATACTTGACCTTTCATTGTTACGCAGAGGAGACTAAGGACGTGCAACAGGGTGCAAAAACTTGAGGTAGTGAACATCGTCGCTTGAGCAGTTTAGAAAAAAAACTCCTATGATACTTACCAGTCCATAATTGCTACCATGGTTCCTATTTGTAGCCGTCAAACTAATTTAGGTCTATATGGCGCGATTCAAAATTATGATATATTGTATGGATTCTGGGCTTAATATAGATATTATTTGCATTGATTAACTAAAAATATATGATACGCTAGTTATCTTGAGGCACTCGGTGCGGAATCTAACACGCATACATCTTCCCAAATAGTAGTGCTATAATTTATGTCCGTGCTGCATTCAAGTCCGTGAGACCAACTCCATTAAATGGCATTTCTATGAGTTAAATGTCTCGCAAATACTCGCGTAGCAAGCACTGTTGACCTCCGTTAGGACTTTCTGTGTCCATTGGGGACATACAAATCGAAACAATAAGGACATACTGTTGAATGTATAATGCAATACAAATGTTTGTATTTATAGAGATGCATAGACGTTTGTGTGTGTGCGTATGTGTGTGAGCGTGCAAACAGCTTATTTGAACTCAACAGTTCAGGTTGACATTGATCATGATTACTTGCTAAGTATTTTTGTTGAGACTGTTAACACAAATAATACGTAGGCTTTACTGATGTTTATCGGACAAGGATTTGTCCTTTGAAAAAGTAAAACTCTTTAACAGCAACGGAGTTCTTTATCATTCTGCGATTAAAGGGTAGAAGCTGCACTGGCAGTTTAATCACAGGTCTACTCGTCATCAGAGGTGCGTCGCTCTGACTGAGGCGCTTTCCCTAGAGTTGGCAGATGGTCTCTCTCTCTCTCTCTCTCTCTCTCTCGCTCTCTTTCTGTCTCTGTTGAAAGTTCCGTTTCGCAGCAATTTGCGGTTTGTCCTTCGTCTCCCGGTCCGCTTCGTGCTCCGGGCTTCATTCTATCACTATCAACGCCTATCTAGCTAGCCTTCAGCGATGAGGGAATGAAGTAAAGGCTCCTCTTTATTGCTCACGGCGGGACACCAAGATATTACCGACATTGTCGTAGGGGCAGCGCCGGCAGCAACGATGAAGAAGACTGGGAACGTATGACATCGCTCGACTGAGATGAGCTAGACGGCTGTCACTGCTATCATAATTACTCGTCTGTTCGACCACTCGTGGGTTCGGCGCTTCGCTCCAGAGCAGTAAGGTTTAGTACAACAGCTGCGTCGCGAGAATGTCACCAGAGGCCGAGGTTGTGACTCAGCGAGTGGACTCGGTCACCTTTCTCTCATTATAAACGCTTCTCATTAGCCCATCATCAAGAAACACCTTTTTAACCCCGTTGAGCTGCAATTCTCCTGCAAACCACCCATCGAGAAAAGCACCGCCGTAGAGAAATCTCCGGTTTTCACGTCGTCTTCGATTACACGGTCGTACGAGGTGAAGTGATTATCAGCTGAGTCGTATACACAGTTGTGCACAGCCTTGAGATTATGGTGATATCATGGAATATCACGGAACGCCGTTCTATTGGTTCGCGCAGCAAGAGCGCAGCAAACCCAGCGTCGTTAGCACACACAGTCCTAGTGTACGTGAGCCAATGGCAGGCATTGGCGGCATGGCAAGTAAAGCGCTTGCTGATTGCAGAAGTGGCCTATGTCCTCAGGCAAACTAACAAGCCTGGTTGGGGGGAGGAAGAGAACTCAGGCAGGTGAGTGCCTGCAAAGCTTCAAAGAGCTGAGGCGTGTTCGGTCGGTGGGCCGACCACACAGCATGCCCTACAAATCTACGGGGCTCTCAAGCGTGCGGTGTACCAGGACGGTCTAGACAGGCGTAAGGCGCATCGGGAATCCGGCATTCAGACACGTGCCTACTGCATAGATAGCCTGTGGGAGACACTCTTGCAAACTCGTATCCTCAAACGGCATACTTATGAGGGGCGCCCCATTGTCGAAGAGGCAACGGACATTGTCTGTAAGAGAGAGAGAAAGAGATAGAGATATATAGAGCGCGACCACGATTTGACTGTGGTAGATGTGTCCATTTTGGAGCAGTGCTTGTGAGGGAACGGTGTTTACCTTCCGATAAATAAGACATGATGACGCTGAAGGGGGCATCCAAAGGCTCTGTCACTAGAGATAGTTCAGTCCTTTTGTACGTAGATAGCACACGCGTACGTTCCTCACAAAATTTAGTCCACATTTCATCTTGTTGTGGGCGTCCCTTGATCTCGATTGAATATATACAGATGCTATTTGCTTGCCGATAGCAAGCAGAGGTTAAAGACGACAAAGGGGTTGGCTAAGAGAGAGAAAGAGGAATATGCTTGAACGATCTCTCGAAAGTATTAGTACATTAAACCGTTTCCGGAGAACTTCTTCAAGTGGATACGTCAAATTCGAATTAACTAATGTATATATATATATATACTTGTAGCAAATGGCTTATAAATATGATTTTATAATTTATAAAGTGATGCTTCGTTCTCTGTCTTCGTGGGTAATTGCTGCTCTTTACATGTACAAAGAGTATTTCACCAATCTCCGGTATGATACGCCAACACGTTTGCGGATACTGCTGCCTATCAATTTCTCACAGGCACATCACAAGCACAAATATAGCCTGGTGTGGCGCCTACTGTGTTGGCCAGATGCGACCGGCCGGAGGTCAGCGATGCCGAGAGTCGTTTACTATAACACATCTAAATACACCATCTTTATATTATACATTCGTTTCCCACTGAGACTTTGCCTAAAGGTGTGTCCTTCCAATTTGTCTCTAGTCTTCTACGCCAGAATTGCCAGGTTTTTTTTTTTTTTTTTTTTAGAGGAGGAAATTTTTTTTAAACGCACTGTTACCACCAGAGACATTCAGGTGCAGGTTCTTTGGAAAAATCGAAACGTCAACTGTGCCTACCATTATTATTCTTATTATTATATTTGTTATTTTATCGAAAATGGAGCTCTGTAAAATTGATACCTCGAATTTATAAAAAAAAAATAAAAAATGTTAAATCACATTTATAATGGGAACCTGTGAGTAGAAAATATATAAATTTATTTTGTTAAAGGGAAAATGTATTAACCAAATTTTTAATGTGCTCGGTACCAAATGGGTCAAAATTGTTGTGGTGTGCCTTGCCTTTAAACTAAATAGTGAGCACATCCAAAAATCAACAAACTCGGAGCAATCACTTGCTATGGGTGAGACTAGGACAAGGGACAAGACCTGCAACATTTTGCCACTACATAAAAGTGCGTATGCCCGAATGCACTATCAGGGTGGAATTGTGAACCGAATTTTTTTGATGGCAAATGAAAACGGAAAGCATCCGACATATTTTAACGAGACTGCGAATGACGAATGTTGGAAAAACTCGCAATATAATTATAGAGGATTATTATGGCGCCATATGTAGATTGGTCAATTCAGAGGCAGGAGGTGTCACCGACTCAGATAGTATCCCAGCTATAATGAGCAGCAGCAGCAGGTGAGCTTTTATTACGCGTTCATTGGGATATCCAGAGGGTCGTATAGCGTTGTACAACTATGACACAGTGTGCAATGCTTCCTCGCCGTTGTACCAGCCATGTGCTGTGTCTTCCGCCTTTTACGGGTTATAAAGGTAGGTCAACAAAAGAGCCGCACGCCCCGACACGAATGAGCTAGACTCTTCGGTGCCAGCCGTACTCGACACTATGATGGCAAAGCAGGAGAGAGGTGGCTCCCGGAGAAGCTTACGTTCGTTCATGGTCGTAATCGTCGCCATTGCCGAACGATGCCCCCCGTATACGAGGTACAGCCAGCACAGGCGTCTGTTTGCTAGTATGTCCTTCGCTTCATCCCTTCGACAGCAAACATACGTTGTTCTTCGTCTGCGTCATCCTTATATCGTGAAGCTACCACTGTAGCTGTTACTGCTACTGTAAGCCACGCGTAGGGAGGGAGGGACGCTGGAAGCAGTTCCCTCGCTTCTCTAGCCGGCGAGGCTATGGATAGCGGGTTTCAGCAGGCCTCGCTATGTCGTCCGGTATAGTCCCAGATATAGATGAAGTGCCGCATCGCAATATTAGCAATCAATTTGAGATTATCTTCCAGAGATCCAACAAGCTGACAGAATAAACAATGTGATGTGGGTTGCAGCTCATATTTTGTGGCCATGCCGGGGGTGGCAACTGGCCGGAAAGTGTCGCCAAACATCGGTGGAGTCAGAACACGATGTCGGGATCATGGATGTCGATGGTTGGTTTGGAATTTACGTAGAGCAGATTCGATTTAAGAAAAACAATATATGCTGCCTTGGAAGATGTATATGAACCCTAGCAAGTAATAGCGAACGCTATGTGAAATTATGGAGCAACGGAAGCACAATCGCTGTGCATGCTGATGGGGTTTAGCGAAGTCGACCGTGATTGACGTTGAGATAGTCATACGAGATTTCAGTTTCCTGAAATTCGTCAATCTATATTTGTTAATCATCGGTTGTTCTCAAACGCCCAATCGAAGATATACTACCACCATTCCCTAATGGTCTTCGATGCATCTGCCACCGGAACACTTCTCTCGAAAACTGCCCCTTCACTCCGAGTCAGTTGTGCTGCTTTCAGCCGGACGAGTTGACTCCGCGTGGAGAAGTGGTTCGGCACGTGCAACCTCCTCCCACTTAAATATTACGACCAACCCGCCAATCTACTCGAACCCATCAAACTTCGTGCCTACAAAAACGGGAGATCAAAACGAGCGGTATCGCCATCGATGCATAGCATCGCAAGCGCCATGAATCTTCGCGAATCCTTTGGACAATCGCGACAGTTTCCGATCTCGACTGCGTGTCTCACCGTCCGGCAAAAGGCGAACAATATTATATCAGCGAGAAACGTTGATATGAATCGATGGGCGGTCTACAATCAATCATGAGGTTGTGAAAATGTTCCGCTGGAAGAAACACTTTGGTAGGCTTTCATCCAGATCTTAAAGCATTGCATAATGGCGTTTGACGCATAGTGTATCATTCCTGGACATGCTATTAATTTCGGCAGGGGAAGAAGTGAGAAAGTAGATGATAGCACAAAAGAGCAAGAACGGATGTCTCTTGACAATAGTTGCCTACTTGATAAGACCTCATCGTCAACGTCGCTAAAAAGGCCTGCCCGAGTTCCTTAGGTTTACCGAGGACCGTACATAGCCAAGCCTCATAGCATGGGTTACATACGATTACTACAAACCTGTCTAAGGAGTCTCTAAGATAAACAATAGGAACAAGCATAAACAATCAGTTGTCATCATGCAATAAAAAAAGATGACTTACTTTATTTACCGACATTTACCGACATTGACTTATTTCTTGCCAAAATAGAAATCTTTCTAGCTGTCCTTTGCCTCTGCTGTCGTGAAAGTGGACTGTTCTAAACGATTTAGATGTTCCCATCTGATCTATTTGCCCAGAACAGTTCACCAGCAAAGTCTTTGGACTCAGACGTTAACGAACTCGTCTCTAGCCATTATTGCATCCATCTCTTCCGCCCAGCTGCAGCGAGGCGGTGTGCTCTGGTGCGCGAACAAATTTCGCGTAAAGGCGTAGACGAGGATATAGGAAACGGACGCAGTGAGTCTAATATAAGGGTGTGTGTTCTTCACCTCCACCCTCTCGCAGTCTTTGTATATACAACTTTTCCTCTCTCTCTCTCTCCCTCTACTTCTCCCGTTCTCCACCAATAGGGTCGAACAGGGTGATTCATACGTTCCGCCTTGACCGGCTGCTGATGAGGTCGGACTGGGCGGACGGACGCATCGACGCGGGGTGCAGCGACTGTGCAACGCAGCTTCCTGTAAGAGCCGCTCTGTCCTGGCTTGCAAGCCGCCCGTTCCCGATTCCCAGACCCCCGGCTCTCTCCAGCACCACGACACACAGGAAGAAGCAATGATTGTGAAGTGTGCTTGTGTTGCCATGTGTGCACTTATAGCAGATTTGTATAGAGCCATCGTTGTCGTAGTGGACTGGGAGACGAAGACGACGCTGGAGAAACGAGAGGCCGAACCCAGCGTTGACTGATTACCGAACGTTGATTGACATCCTGGCCGGGCTCAGACGATGAGGCGACGGCAGCCGTCCGTCGAATGAAAGAAAGGGACGGACGCATGTCATTCAATTCCTTCCTCACTAATTTCCGTCCTATCACTGCTGCGGTGGCTGCTGAGCAGCAGTTGGCAGCAGCTAGTATTGGAAGGGCACGGATCGGCTCGCCCTGGATCCTTGAAGGTCGAGATAATCGGCTTTGTCGTCCACAGGCATAGAAGAGAAAGAGGTCGTTATGGCGGCGTTTAGGAGAAATAAACACATACGTACATGTTGATACTCTCGGTGTGCTTTGGTCATGCTTAAGACAACAACTGCGTTGGTCATAGTAATCTTGGAGTGTTACCTTGCGGCGATCGTTATCGCCTGGGTAAGCTGGATAGAAAGTGCGTCGCGGGTTCTCGAATCGAGATCCGTTTGCTTCGAGTAGAAGAAATATCAAAGAACATTGCGATTGCTTTGTTTACAGCAGATAGCACTGAAATGGAGCATTTGTGATTCAAGTTCAACTATTACGCACACGCAATTTGTTACTTAGTTGCCTTCAAGTCTGTCAAAATATCGACCATCATTAGTTGGAACAAACTTGCTGTTTGTATTGATGTACCGGGTGTTTTTACGGCTCCTTTCGAGCCCACGCATCCGACCTTTAACCGGACCGGCGTCTTGATCCATATTCCTTTGTCCGCCTTTGAAACATTAGCGCATGGAAATCAATTTCTGCGAGTTCGTTGATCTAACTACAAAGGAGAACGATAAGTAGCTATTCTCCAGTTCGAACTTCACCGTACCCCATGTACCTTCATCGGCTGAGTCGACTAGTTGGCGAGCCCGCATAGATATTACCAGAGAAAGAAAGTAGATAGTAAAAATCGTCCCAAGCAGCTGTTGGAAGAACCCCATCGCCTCGAGATATCTGCTCTCCAATCCCAGTTTACGGGCACCCACCAGCCGATCTCCTGACGCCGTAGTGGATCGGTTGGTGTGGATGAGGAAGTATCAGAGATGAGAGAAGGCTGACCGCCGCCATCAGCAGTATGGCTGATGGTCGCCGAATGGGAACGTACACAGTAGCACTCTTTAAGCTAGCAGCACAGACAGGCTCTCAGTCAGTGTGAGCTCGGCCGCTTAACTAAGGCGTGGCAGCAGCTGCTCGAAAAGCCCCAAGAGCTTATGTTCAAAGCGATACGAATTGAACGCTAGACCTATTCATTCGCGCCCTTTTTCGTAGAAAGGTGGGACCTCTCCGTTGGCGCTAAAGACCACTTCTCCTGGACCGGTGTAAGCAGCTTTCGGTGGTGCAGACGAACGAGATGACCGTGCAACGAATATTATACATAGAGGGAAATGCATCCTGTCAAAAGTATATTTACCCTGATAATGAGCAAAATTGATTTTTTCTACTAGGACTACCACTAATAGCTTTCTGACATTTGGCAATTAGGCGAGGCGGCGTGATGGTCCTGTTCTCATCCGGATGTGCGAATCACGCGCGGATGATCACTAGAAGTGATACAAGAGATCACACAGAGCTCTAGTAGACACTGCCACCGCATGGATAAAAGCGTCGCAAAGAAACGCTTGGCTACAAATACATAGTGAAGGTGGTGTTATCAAGGGAGACGCCAACTTAGGCCTTAGGCGAGCTAGGGAGGCGGAAAGAGGGCGTTTCTTTGAGGAGACATTGAGGAACCCGCCGACGGTGACAGCACTGCGGCGAGCATACCATGAGATACGGAGTAGTAACAATAAGGCAGTTGCATATAGCAACACGCCAAGCATGCAACACTTCATGCCAGAGCTAACAATGGCGGTCTCGTCCGTAAGAGCACGACTACTCGATGCCAATGCTGCTTTATTTGCTTTCCCTTTTTGGTTCCATTGTGCGAGCTCACGGCCGCCGCTATTCGGATCGTTTGCCCGAGTAGCGGCAGTATCCCGTGACGAAGGAGACTCCTGAAAGAGCTGTGTTTCGTAGCAGCCACCCCCTAGACGGTTGCCGAGCAGGACCGAGCAAGTGTGCTCCGTGGTACTGCGGTCACGTTCAAGGAGGACGAAGCAACCGGCCCAGTCCGACCACGCTAAGGAAATGGCTGAACAGAATGGCGGACAGTGAACTGGAGTTGCAGTAGCCAGGGAACCAAAGATCGACAGTGGGAGAACCTAGGCCTGCTCAACTGCAGTTTCGTTCTTGGCCCTCTTTCCTAGTACCCACCCCCCTTAACTTCCACTATATAATATCCTAGCTACCTTCGGTTAGCCCCAGCGGACCCCTACTAAATCCTCCCGACACATTCCGTGCTTTCTCAGCGGCCGAGTACGAAAGCTAGTCCAGCTTCAAGGGGAGAGGAGAGGAGGGGGCACTGCTGGTGAGTGCCGAGACCCAAAAAAGACGCGACAGGAAAAGCGTTTTCATGTCGAATGCACCAGCAGCTGACCAACCGAGTTTACCGCTCGCCTGGTGCTGGGTCCATTTGCAATAACCGCGCGTGCTGTGGACCGACATGGAGCGGTCGACGGAGCGGCCGAGACGACAAAACAGACGAACGAACGACGAAGTGCAAAGGAGAAAAGTGGCCGAGTGAACAATCTGAAAGGGACTGCCGCGATATCAATACATGCAGCCAGTTCAGGTAGCAAAACTCGTTAGAGAAGACCGCAGCATGAGACGCATTTTTTACAGGCAAAGCACAGGGGTCTGGATTACGGTGAACTATTTATGAAAACTCATATGTATTGGGGTAGTGCCTAGGTTCACCATTTTATGTATCGTGGAAATATATTATAGTCAAGAGATTCTCAGCCAACACCTAACGTCCACCATACTGCTTTCGGCATTGCTTCATAGGATGAACCCTTAAAATGTAACTGTGCAACGGTGGGGATTTAACCCGTGTGCTTGCGTGTCTCCTCCGGTTGCAAGACTCACACGGGTGCACCACGCTATCGACTCTACGCTGTGTAGCAGGATCATTGATCGTTTCTTGGACATCGCAAGGTGAGTACGGACAGGCTTCACCTGCACCGAACGTGAGGAAAATAGCGTAATATATTATTATATTAAAATATAGAGTACTACTGATGACGCACTACTGGAGACCGCAGATCGTGTCGAAGTACAAACATCATCGTGTACTCTAAAGTACGTGAAGGCTGTGTGCATGAATGCTTGTTTTGGAGTGCAGACAATCTCGAAAATGGGTCAACTGAATTGATGGCATTTCACATGTAGGTGTGCTTGGCCGGATGAGAACACTCTATGGGGAAAAACAGACATGTCATACGTAAAAGTAAAAATATAAAAACTTTCCTGTGTTTTTATCGATGACCTTGAAAACAGCTCTAACAATTTGCATTACTTTCGTGTGTAGCTATTTCCTTGATAAAAAAAAAACATTACGGCGACTGTACCTGCCAGAAAAAAATCAGCTCCATTCATAAACGAATGAAATAATTTACTCGAAATATCAACTTCGTCGCTGTCATAGGATCGAATATGACGATTTTTCCGACAACCGTTGGTTATTTCGGAAAAATGTCAATGTGAGAATAACGTCTAATTTCAAATTCGATGTAAGTGGCAAACGATTTAGTCGTATATATCAGGAACTCAGGTTTACGCTACTTCGAGGTCACGCAACGAGGAGTGAGTGGGTAACTTCAATAACAGGTTAATCGTTGTAAGGTAAGGGGTTAATTTCAATCACAATACGAGATAATGTCCGGGATAGACTGCCGTAGCTGGATGGCTGACGCAAGGTGGCAGAGTAACTTAATCAGGGTAATTGCGTAAATACAGCTGGCTAACAGAATTACTGCAATAATGAAATACAGCATAGTATAACATCAGTCAGGTAAAGAGATGATGAGAACAATGCAGTGAGTTAATTGAAATGGGGTAATGTGAGAACTGCAACGAGCTAATTGCAACGGGAGAACAATAGAGAGGGATTCGTGCGGCAGGGTAAGAGGGCAACCTAATTATAGGGGCTCAAACCAACTTGGATCAAATCCGCCTTAGATTAGATTGCGAAAAGTAGCAATATGGCATTAAATGTATAGTGTGCGGTGGCACCCGTAGCTTCCAGTATATCGAGGCTGGCATGAAGAGCCGCTTGCACGTGGGTGTTCTTCACAGCGATTACAGGTAGAAATAAGCAAAATGCTTATGTGTGTTGAGGTTCGTTAGCATAGCGGTCAGGTGGCGTCACTCACTCAGTTATTATACTAACAATGTGTTGTCCCTGGTGGTATTGCGTCAGGGTGGCGAGCTCATTACGAAGCACACTGATGTTGGCAACAATCGTCACTTTTCGTATCTGCTGGTGGTCCCCGCCCCTTGTCGATGGAGTTTGCATTCGAAAAGTATGCTCATGAGAAAAAAACAACAGCTCAAATTTTTAATCTTAAGTTGCTTGTTCGCACCCGTCAATAACGGTTACATAGGATACATACCCACGGCACTGCCGACGTTGCGACCTTCGTAGCTATCACGGGGATAAGGACCACGCAGCTCTGAGGATCGAGCCAGAAATCTCTTGACGTTGCGTTGGCCGGATTTCCACTATGTCCAGATAACTGCCTGGGTCAATCTGCTTGAACCATTTGAACGTAACGTGCGCTTGTTCGCAACGGTCAAAGCAACAAAGTATCCAGTTGGAAAATTAGGGTAGTTTTAAGGCTGTTTGAATTCGCCGTAGCGTCGACCTCCGCTTTGCTCACAGGCTTAGTCCGCACCACACAAAAGACCTTGTTGTGATTTCATCCCTGTATGAACTCTACATAGGATTGGCTGTGTAACTGGTCGTAGATACACTGCCATTTTTAACGAAGCCAGCAAGCAGTCTGCTTCTAGTGTACTCGCATTAGTCACAATAGTCTAGCAACATTTTAAGTGCCCTTGACTCGCTGCGAGGGTCTCGTTGGTAAGCGGGGCACTTCAACAGGAAGCACTTGCAGACAGTTGCCTGAACACGGCTTCGAGATTACAAGTCACATGCGGGGCCTGCGATTGGATGCGATCTAATGCAGGAAAGAAACCTTCTGAATTGGTACGACCACTTTTTTCACATGGCCAAAAATACGCACTAACTGAATCAAATTTGAGTCCGAGTCGGCAGGAAGACCTCAGTTGAAGGGATGTAACAAAAAGGAGCTCCACTTCTCGCAGACTTATAATATCCATTTAAGGACGCTTTGGAGCTCAGTGACTGAGTGATATCTGCGTGTACGTAATAAAAGGCATGAAGTGAATCCAATATTTGACGAATATATGTATATGTTTTAAGAAATCTATACATTATATTATTGCAGCAAGGTTTGATATGTGCACAAATGTATCAGCTATCAACAGTTCAAACGGTAACTATAGACCTGTTATATCGAGTCAAATACATATTGTTGAGTCTGACACTACCAGGCAAATACCTTAGTGGAGGCCTGGTGCCCATGCAGGATTTACTTTTAAGCTCTTAGAAAAAATTACATCTTTTTGGAACCAGACGAAACGCTTTGTCTAGATCATAGGTAATAGACAGGACTTGATCGCAAATTACAAAGCGAACGTTCCGTCGCCTCCAGTAGTCTATGATTGCACGTACGCCTATTATAAAAAATATACCACGCGCAGTGACGAGGGCCTGCTCTGACTTTTGTTGGCCACAAGGCTCAGCCGCGACAATACTATTTTATGGCAGAGGCGCAGAAACGCGTACACATCCACGATGATACACGAGAACTAAACGCGGTGAAGGGAAACGAATGGGAAGGACAAGGAGAACAAATCGCCCGAAAGCTTGCGAAAAACTGCCTCACGCTATAAAACTGGAAAAGTCGACTAAAAAGGTGGGCTGGAAGAGTACAGGCTAAAGAGGACGGTCTTGAAATTTCGCCGCCCAAAATGCAACGTGTCCTACTTCCTGTCCGTTCCGAACTATTCACTATAGAGAATTCATATTTTCATTACTACCAGGTTATAATAGATTCAATACGAGGAAATGGCAGGATGTAGTATGTATCTGCTGACATGGGGCATCCAAGAGATTTTCGGTAGTTTTAGCTTGAATCGTAGGTTACTATTTGGATACAAGTGTGCCTCCGCGGTACCGTGGATCCCCGCGACAGGTCTAAATTTCTCCAGATTGCAACACTCAAAACCCCTGTTTCTCATGCGAGGTCGGTGGACGCGCGCGTCGGGCAAAGCGTTTCCGGTCATAGAAGCCCGGGAAACACATGCTCAGACACAGGTCGAGCAGAGACAGAAGTGATGGGGCAGCAGGGAGCCTGTGCGGGCTTGCAACACCTGTTTATAGGTATATCCTCAAGGTATGCCAGTTTTACGTCTTGAGCAACAAGCCTCCAGACCGAGGTGAAGTACGACCTGCGTTTATAAGAGCCATAAACGGCCTTGATAGGGTCAGCACCTTCCGGCCATTTTTCCCCAAAACACACAGGCGTAGAGGGGTGTCAAAACCGCGTCATCTGCAACCTGCCCGACCTCCACCGCCATTTACTGTAAGCCGGCGAACTCTCGTTGCGCTGTTTTAGAATCGAAAAAGTGGCGGTGCCAATAGATGTGAGCAGCTCGAATGTCCGCCCACAGTGGGTCCTGCAATTCGAAGTCTGATTCAGCAGTAGCGCGAGACATGTCGTCTCCTTTAAGTTCGAGCAGGTTGAGGCAGGAATTTGTTGTGCTCTATAGAAGTGGCGCCTCGTCTGGCGTTTTCCAAAACAGCCTACGACTGCGTACTGAAGCACTGATATGATTTATTCATCTCGGTCTGTTTTCCTAGACAGTTACGACCACGGTAGTAAGAAAAGGGACCAAAAGCTCAAGCAGTTGCGTCATAGCTCACAGTCCCTGTATGAGCGCTGTGTTTTTCGTCTACCGTTTTCCGGCCCAACCTAAGAAAAACGGGACGCCTTGAAGACGAGAGAGAGCTAAAATGTTGTAAGTATTCCTCCGACAGAAATCGTTCATCTGCTGGCTTTTGGGTACAAGGCAATCATATACGAGTTCGGTGACGCCCGAGTGCATATAAAAGCTGCGCTTGTTGTCTCAGAAGCCAGTAATATTACTGCAAGTGGCCCTTGTAGTGCCATCATTAGTACCAGTTGAAATACGAGGATGGCCGGCATAAAAAAGCTTGTCGGTCCCGGCTCGAGTCTCATTGCTAGTGCGCTAATGGTGGCGTTACCAAGTTAGGTATGAAATACTGTCCTGTTCACAGCGCCACACGCCGTGCCTTTGCCATTGTGCTACAAATATCTACTCACATATCGTAGTAGTATAGGGGGATGGTGTCCGTGTCGATATTTCCTCGTGCTATGCGTCTCCGTGTCGGAGAGGGAGAATCCAATGCGATGCGGGTCCAGGCGGGCTTGTGTCCAGATAGAAACAGCAGGCCAGCAGCGTTGTTGAATGGTGGACCGTATCGGCTTGGACTTTCCTGCTGGAGCTAGACAACTATTGCCGCCTGTATCACATCAGGAAGCGCGAAGAGAACTCGGCGTTAGGACGCCTCGGTCCTTTCCTATAGTCCTGATCCTAGCATGGTCAGGCTATGCGAATACACAAATATATATATATATATATATATACATGTTATGTATGTAATGCGCAATAATGATCGCTCACCGAAGTACACAGTTCCATTGGACTCGGTGCTTGTTTCTCCCTATCACTTACTTAATGGAGCAGCCGAGGCTGTCAGGACTGTTCCCTTGCGCCCATTCGCAGCGGATAACGCAGTGACTGGCTTGTTTTTGCTGCAACATGGTATAATATGATAGTAGTATATTTATTTAGAAACCAGACTCGTTATCCTGTCATGTGGTGTATGTTCCCAGGTCTCGGCATGAATAGAGCTTTTGGACGTCCATTTACCTATTTTGTATTTGTAAATGTTACAATAAACTCCAACAACTTGCTTACATTTCGAGACACTAATAAGACAATGCGCACTACTAACTTGTTGCAGCAATATGTCTTGACCCCAGATATATAATATATATATATTTTTTTTTTAACTACTAGTGGAATCTCCGTAGCTAAGGATATGAGGACAATCTTTCGATGTGGTTATACAAGGAGAAAATATTTTTGTGGAAGTCTCGGCTAAATAAAAACGACACGCCTGCGAAAAATTCATGCTTGCGTTTAAACTAGAGTTCATACTCTACCCTAAACCACTCTACTCTAAATTAAATTCATGTTCGAACAGTCAAAACACTATCCTGGACTGATGATAGAGAGACAATAGATGCTCTGCGTAAGCTGTTGATCTGTGAAAATGGTGCATAGTGAGTGTGTGATGACCTTCGTAAGAGTTTGCAAAGCTAAAATTTCACTTGCAAGGGAAGAAGATGGGGCAACGATTAGCTGTGTTTCTGCGATCGATCGGCTCAAGCGAACCCCTGTAATGATTAAGGTACAAAAGGTGCAAGGGACAAAGTGTGCGTTTATATATATATATATATATATCGCAAAAGGACCTTCAATAGATCCACCTCGTGGCATATTCAAGGCTTCTTGGGCGCCATCGCAAAACCCGCGAAAACCTGAAAACAACGACAACCGCCTAAGCCTTATGGACCAATTTAGTGTGAATTACTGTCCAGCCAGCCAGAGGTTGGGCAGCTGATCTGCCATGATCGGGGTGGAAGACATAGGCGCGGCTTGTCCTAGCATTAATAGAGGATTTGATCCAATTAGAGGAGAAAATCGGATGCGTGCAATCGCCACGTAGCCCACTTCTTGTTCTAATTCGCCATCGTGTTGCGTTGGATCCTATATCCGCCCGTGACATCTTGCCAAACGTTCACCTAGTTCGTCCGAGGGTGCGAGATAAACGTCGAGTGTTTGGCACCAACCCAATCGAACGTGTTCACACGGTGCCAAAAAACACCGAACATCTTACCCCCTAACGTTTATATATATATATAAATATTATTAGGTAAGTTCAGTTAATGGCAATGGCAAGGCCAGAGGACTCCGGGGGTTGTTATTTGCTCATTTATTCTACTTGTATGAGTGTATTTAGTACAGCATCCTATTAACGTTGTAGATTGCGCCATGTTACTCGTGGGCTATATTCTTGGAGGGCAAATCTCAAAAGCAGGATTTCAAAATTGCAGAACTTCACACAGATGGATGGCGAACAAAATGATCAAACTGACTCTTTGCTCCACTGGAGCGCTAACCATTATATCATTAACTCGGCATGGTTATTAGCGTAAAACTAAGAGTAATGGCAGAAAGCCCACGCGATATATATTCTATTATATATATATATATATATATATATATATATATATATATATATATATATATATATATACAATAGCCGGTACACAGTGTAACAATATATTTGACACCAAAAATATATACTAAGTAGAACGAGACCACTGTTGTGTTAGAGCTTGCTGTTCAGTTTCAGACCGTGACGCATTTCGGTCAGCCAGTATGCGTTGGCATTTAGACATTGGTGTCATTAACCAACAAATTTATGGCAAAGCTGAGATAAAGGATGGTTAGCTGGAGATAATGAGTTCTGGAATGGGCACAGCCCAACCCTCAGTTCATTCGGGATATTCTAGTAATAACAATATCCGCTTGTCGGAAATAGCTGATTAAATGAGACGTCCTCAAGAACAATTTATTCAAACATACAGTAGGGCGGGATTTCTAGGGATTATGGGGGGGGGGGGTGAGGACGACAATGTTCCGAGGAAGGCGATGGCATTGCCTCTCTGCACGGCGAGGGACAGCCGCTGCAGGAGGAAAGAGCCAGCGCGCTTGTCCCCGGTGGCGCGGATCAGCCTATGGTAGACCCCCTCGAGGAAGTTCGCAGTGAGAGGGCCGTGCCCGCCCAAGGTCTCAAAGGCAAGGGGGGAAAACAGGTGGGTTGCTTGGAGAGCGGCGTACTTCCTTAGCTTTGCCCGTTCCGCACGCGCTACTGCGTAACCGGGGATGGTTGCACAGTGGTTGACATAAGAGGGTGCTAGAGTGTCAACCACAGTGCCGTCCCAAACCAGGTGCTGCCCTCGATGGAAGGGGACAAGGGTGAGGCCGTCAGGGCGGCGGCCGTCAGAGGTGTCGAGGCCCTGTGGCTCCCTTGTGCAAGGAATACCGGCGGAGTGGAGGGCCCTCACGAGCGTGTCATTAAGCATCGTGTGTCGCGGATGGCGACCGGCGCTGCGTTCGCACGAAAGACCGTGATGGCCATTCGTTGCGACGGGGTCCCCGCAACGCTCGCAGCTGTGGGCCGCAACTACAGGGGCCCCGAGGCGAAGGCCCACACAGAAGCGGAGGGAGCGATCGTCTAGAGCAGTACCAAGGGACGAGGAGGGCAGCGCGTGGAGCCACGCCCCCGCACCAGGCCTGTCGACAGCCCGGAGGCGAGCTTGGTCAGCAGCGTGTGGCGCAGAGGCCAGGAGGGAGTCCCGCAGCTCCTGGTGCAGGGCATCGGACCATGCCCGCTGCTTGCTCTGTTTGTCCGGAGGGACCCGAGCGCGGGCGCCCGTCTGGTCAAGGGCAGCTTCCTGGGAGGCGGAGAAGTGGGCGAGCGCCTCGGGGGGGAGGACTGTAGCGACCATGTCGGCAACCGCCGTGAGCGACGCGGCGTAGCAAACGTCGGCCAAGCGGCGAACACTGAGAATGCCGAGGCCCCCGAAGCGGACTGGAAGGGTAGCCTGCGACGCCGCCTCCGGAGGGAGCTGGAGGTTCAGGATCGTCGTCAGCGCGTCCAACAAGCAACAACAAGATGGTTCACGTCTACTCACTGGTGATAACGCTCAGGATATGTGGATAGGTATCTTATTCGATACCGACAAAATGTCAACATGTTGGAGGCTAAATCACTCGCTCTATATATATATATATATATATATATTCAGGGACACGGATAGATATGGCACCAGAGTCTGGTCATGATTTACCTCCCATTTGGCCGTCGGTCCTGATTGAGGACAGTTAGAGGTCATGAAGGTGTACGTGCGAACGTGTGGTTACGCAACACAGCATAATTTATTGACGCCCGCTTCGCGGATGCGGGATCTACAGTGGACTTCAATTCCCATAACCGCTATGACGTACCAGTGTAGACATAGAGGGACATGGAAAATTTGACTAGTTTATTTTATCGCATATTCTTCACATACAGTGAATGATCCCTTTCCCGTTTATTTATAATTTCTATCACGTATAGCGTGATATACAAATTTTATGTGATATGTTATCGTTCTCTATACTTTTGTCGCTTACTGGACACCTAGTTAATATCGAACATGTGCAGACGTTTAGATTTACTTGGCGCTTATAAGTGGAGGTCCTTACCTCTGTATAGTGAACATTGTCCAATAATCACGCTTGTCAAGGTGCGTAAAATTCGCTAAACGTGTCATGCAAAGTACAATAGCTCATGGCAGCCACTTATTTGTCTGTGTATAAGTGCGTACGTCAAGAACTCTCCGAACGCAAGTGGCGGTATATACACTTTACATGGACTGCTAATCAGCAAACACAATCAAAGACAATACTGAATGATGTACTGTGCTTCATTTACTACCATTTTCATCTTCCTAAATGTAATTCCTAGGAGTAATTTATTATATTTTGTGTCGTTTGCATTTATAACTGCGCTTACGATGTTGCATGAATTGTCGGGTTCGGACTCTATACAACCACGACTTCTTCACTAGAAATTCCCTAGAATTATGTTGTACATTTCCGGGAATCCTAAAACGCAAAGCGAAATCGCTAATCTAGAATATGTATTTCTTTGAATCGTGCCATTCGGACTAAAATGTCTGAAGCTCGTCTTGTATAAGCAAAATAGATATATAGTCCCGGTCTATCGATCTCGGGTTAACTATCCACGTGCAGCATACGTGACAGTGACGCATAGCCAGTGAAGCGGATGGCGATATTCTGATCGATTCATGGTATGCCATTCAAGCATTTCTCGTTACCGGCTGAATTCCTGGAAATCTATGACTATGGAAATATATATATATATATATATATATATATAGGAATGTATATATATATATATATATATATAGAAATGTATAGTATTCGTTATGGCGCAGTTGTTACAAACACTTCAGACCATTTAAATAAGCGCTCCCACCTGCAGGGTCTACCCATTGGCGCGACGCAGAGAGGTTGAAACCGGGATTGACGAAGCTCCGGGATGCTGTGCATCTATTAGACTTCGTTGTACACCTGTGGCCCACTCGCAGGTGACTAGCGCTTTGCACACATATAAGCCTATATATATATATATATATATATATTCAACAATGCGAATTCGCAGTTAGCGCCGGAAAGCGCCGGCGACGGTTGTTGACATTGCCTGTGTCTTTGTGTCTGCACCGCTTTCAAATGCTCAAATGCTCACAATGCGTGTCGTGAGCTGTGAACCGGAAGCAACAGGGCCTCCATGGACAACCCCTTCCGCAAATATGCACTACCTGTGCATTATTGGCGCTCAGAACGTCGCAACAAACGAAGTCGGCATATATTACCATACAATTAGATAAGTTCAACGCCGAACTCGAACGAGCCGTTCGTGCTGTCTGCCAGTTTGAAGCCCTTACCATTTTCCCCGTCCATTGAAGTCCGCTCCGTTGAGGGAAAGTGGAGCTGACAGAGAGAGAGAGAGGGCACCAAATCGATTCTCGATAGTTGGAGCGAGGCGGAAATATAATACGAAGCAGAAAGGGAACTCAGCTGTGGAATTGTGTGTGGTGTGTGTCTAAATGTGGAGTGAGCCTATCGAGCAGTGCTAATATCACATATCTAGTGCAAGCAGGCTGGATGACTCATCCCTCGAATCGATTTCTGGTCGCGCCTCTCTTCTCCTCACTCTGTCCTAGCCTGTGGCGGCCGCACTGCGCTCCTGTTCATAGCGGCGAGCAGCCACAGTCCAGTTTCTGGGGCCAGCGGTTATGTTGGCCTCTTAAATTCGTCTCTGGGGCACCACGCTGAATGCGTCCTTTCGTCTATTCTTGTTAATTCTTCTCCACAATTAGAAGCGATTGTCAGTGACGCGTTTGTGGTGTTCTACGAACGAGCAGCATCCTATCCCTAGTCTTCTGTAGGAAGGGCTAACTACGTCATATGTTTACTATTCCTCCGTACATCTCGCTCTAACCCTGCAGCATCGCTATTCGTTTGCTGCACATTCGAGTTTGCGGGCAGCTTATATTCGCTACCCCGCAACGCTCTGCAAAAGGAAAGAGGCCACCGCGTCACCTCGTTCGCCCTCTTTCTCTCCCCCGCGGGCCACGCAGCCACAAGCCGTGTGTCCGTTTCTGCCTTTTTGCATCTGTTCGGCCCATGTCCTTAAATGCCTGAGGCGAGCCGGCATTCGATGCTGTTGACGCCGTTGCCGTACCCCCGCGGCATCGGACAGGTTGTTTCTGCCCCCGGTGCTGCATGATGCAGCTGAGAACTTAAACGAGGATCGTTCCTAGAATCCCTCGTCCGAACCTCGCCAGCATACGCTAGCGCATTCGCCTTCGCACACCACCCAGCCCTTTTCCTGGATGCCCGCACGGCCGGATCTTGATTCCACGTCCGAGACCGCCGGCTTCTGCTGCTGACTAACTATCGCCAGTCAGGAACTCCAGGAAACCACGCTATTCGCTAGGTGGTGGGCTATATTGTCGTCATCGTGGTGGCGTGTGGCGGCTGCCGGTGGCGTTGTCGTAACGAACTGGAATTCTGGAAGCAGAGCTCCCCAATCTCATATCTCTCTTTCACCCCCTCTCTCTCTCTTCTCCTTATGTCGGTCGGCCAAAAGGTGTTCAGGCTACTCAACTTCGTAACCGACAATTCTGTCGGCGGCGACCAAACCCCTGGCAGAAGAACGGAGACGAGTGAGTGGAAGTTTCTCAGGAGTGCGCCTGGAGGACATAGTAGAAGTTCTTGGAAAACCCAGCCAGAAACGAACGACGACATTGAGAGCTTCGAGGCAACTCGGACGCCCATCGCAGTCCACTATAATGCGCGTGTGCTTGCGTGTGATGAGAGGGAGAGGCAACGTACACGGAAGTGCTTACCAAGGACGACGCTTGCTAGCAGGCACGTTTCGCTGACCTGAACTAGCCTTGCCTGATCCAGACTCCAGGCGGCGGGCTGTGCATGCTGACGTGCAGTGCGGACCCGTTTGGATCAGCGGACCCTCACTCTAGTATACGACCTAGATACACTCCCACACATCCGCGCGTGCATTGCACACACGGAAATATAAACAGACAAAGCATACGCTGGTGTGAAGGCAGACGAGCGCCGCGGTCGAAGCGAACGTGCAAATTCGTAGAAGGTAGTGGAATATTCAACAGCGCCGACTGTACGCGTTCGTTCCTTCGACCCGTTTCGCCGTTGTTTCTGCGCTCCCGAGACACTAGGGAGACTCTAGATGCACCTGTAGCAGGAAGAAACCCCAAAGATATTTGGCGATATCGAGGCGTTTGTTTCTCTAGCACTTGCAGCAGAACGTCGACTCGACTACTCGACTCGCTTTGCCTAACAGCAGTTCGCCTCGATAGCTAGTCCTCAATTATGATATCAGTCAACAACTGTTTGTGCCGCTTAACTGAGTTGCCTTCAATGGCCGCACGTAGTTGCTTCACTCATATTGCTGCTCGATTCCAACGCATACCGTGTACGTCCGCAAACCCCACAGCTTCCTTACGTTTGCTTCGTCAGCGAATCAGGATTAAGAGGGGCGTAGTGGGGAGTCGGAAACGTCGAAGGAAGCACTTCCTCAATCTGTTCCTCTTGTACGGGGCGAGGTTCAAGGCTGTCTCTCGTCACAGGGTGGAGCCACGGTGGGGGTTTTGAGGCCAAGTCAAGGCGTACCTGTATGTTCCTTAATGCACAATATCTCTCTGAATCTGGCCCGATAGATTGCCTAGCACAATGGAAGCTGTATAAATTGCCGTTTTTTTTTGGGAGATATTGACAAATACGGTCCTATATTTATAGTAATTATTGTTATTTAGAGTATTTATTAATTATATTTATTATTGTAATTATAATCCGAAACGAGGAGGGGTTTGCAGTCAAGTAGAGAAATCCGACCTATTGCCGAGCTACTAATTGCCACGGTGGTGACGTAGTGGTAATCAATATCTCTGTATAACTGACACCTCTTTCTGTCGCCCAGGATGTACTGAGGCGGTTCGTCAACTGTGTAACCGATGATTCCGTCGGTGAGCAGAGACCGAAATTGGGGAATGACGACACAGACTAGCGAATGGCAGTTCATTAATAGTGCTGAAAACCCAGCCAGAAACCGACGACGATATGGATGCAATTCGTCTCTGTGTATGTTTGTTTCTGTTATACGGGAGAACAACGCAGCACGCAAGTGTTTACCAAGGAAGAGATACGTTTTGTAGATGCAGACTAGTATAGTTCGGGCCAGACTAGACGCCCAGTCAAGGCCAGGCTGGCTGCGTCGACTTGCTCAAACTAGCAGACTATTTGACATCGTTCATTGTCAACCTTGCTTGTTTGCTTAATATAGCGTCCCTCAGACTAACGTTACTAACGATCAGCTAACGTTACGTCCGTAAGGCGTAGAGGATGTGTGGTTCCCGTGGCTGTGCTTGTACTCATCTCACCGCCCTTACTGAAGGAATGCGCCAGACGATACCGGGAGGTGGCATGCTGTTGGACATCGTCAACATGCATGATATAGCCTGATGATGATATAAAAATATATAAATGATATATATTTTATAGATGCTTATTCGTTGACTAAGTAGTAAGCAGCATTTTAAGGGCTATACCTCTAATACCGAAAAGTTTCCCTTCGAATGAATGACACCAACTAACTATCTATAAAAAGTTCACTACTGCTAGGGAAAGAAAAAGCCTGGACATCACAAACGCAGATTTCCATGGCATTCGACTGACGATTTATTCCTAGTTTTTTTTCCCTGTCTGTGCGCTGTATTAAACACCAAACCAGTGCTAAACCGTGCAAGTGCGCCACGTATGTTGCGTGTCCTGAATTTGATAAGGTTGCTGCCAATGAAGAGGATTAAGCAAAGACCACAGCTCACTGATAATATAAGAAAATATGAATAAGCTCTTGTAAGGCAAAAAAACATTCTCCATGACTGAGTGATGATATTCAGTTTTCCCAGGAGTGGGGGGGGGACGGTCATGGTATTGTCATGCTAATGTCATGCTTTTTTCTTTGCGAAAAAATTCCGGTTTCAACGGCCTTATCTACTCATACCTCGCCCTTTTCATTAAGCACGGGCAATTAGTATACCTTTGAGTAGAATATTGTACAAAAAGATAGTAGAAGGTTTCCCTTCGCTGCTATATCGTTCCGTAAACCCTGGGCCAGCATTGTTTTGCGTCAACAACATATAATATGACACGCCAAACGGCCGTGAAGCAGCAAAAACTCGGTGTGCTGTTGTTCTAACAATGCTCTTAGTGGCCAGACCTTTTTTTGCAAGGGACCGACTGTAAACAGCAAGAATAGACGTCCGTATAAAAGCGAACAGCAAGCCAGACTCATCAACAAGGTCGAAACGAACGTAAGCAGCAACACGGTCGAAACGAACCGTGGATGGGGAATAGTTAACAACACCCACCTTTAAAGTCTGTCAGTCATTCGTCTGTCGTTGCTCACTTGACCAATCTACCAGAGTAGGGACACAAGAGAGAAGTTGGTGCCGGAAACATCGAAACGATTCCTCAAACCCATTCCGATAATATAGGGTGCGATACTGACTAACCGATACCCATAATACATAGAACGTGTCAAGGTAGTCACACTACTCTATGGCGCTCAAAAGCGTTACGCAACTTTCCATAAGAAGATGATCTGGGAGCGTTCAAAAGATAAAGAAAGCGTACGGGTTTGTTCGTTCCATTGTTGTACCGAAGCGTTGACGAAATCGTGAGACTCGACGAGGTTACGAAACGCGTTGAGCAGTGCAAATCGAGACATCACCAAGATATTATGCGTAGTGTGAAAAAAGATACGGATGATTATATGTTTAATTCAATTTCAATTCAATTCAAAAACACCTTTATTAACAAAAGGGAGGTATACATTTGGTGTACAAACATTTGTTAGTGCATAGTATATGCATTCGTGTGGCTCGAAAAGAAAACATATTGTTGATTCTTTCGGTTCTGGCGATTTGTAGTGATAGGTTTGTTGTTTGTTTGTTTGTCGCTCTTGTTTCTCGATCCGATTAAATTTCTTCTTTTAGGTACGAATTGTTCAATGAATATGTGGAGTTGGTTGATAAATGTATTGAGCATACCATCTACAGAATCACAGCTCGAAAATAGCGTTCTCCACGGAATGTGGCATAACCTAGCCTCGATGCTTCCTCCTCTCCAAAAATCATAACCACCTTCAATGTTTACCGTACAACCCGTAACAACAAAAAGTGCAGTAAAGGTTTTAGCTAGTTGTTATGCGACGTTTTCAACGCCGTGGGGTTGTGTGACTTTTTGGGGACATAACGTATGCATAACGATAGTGATATAGTTTCTTCATGTGTCTAAAGAAGCTATAAAGGCTAGTTTTGTCGACCAGTAATTCGCAGTCCTGTAATGCATCGGTAAGTGTGCACTACCAGCGCGGGCTGTATTATAGAACGTGTGGGCGAGTTAGCTGCGTCCGAGCTCCATAGGGCTTTCTCCGGGAAACACGGAGGCTTGCCGTGTGAAATGAGTTTGCACAGCGAGGATTAACTCGCCTGGTGGGTGGCGTCGTGTGTGAAGATGTGTCACTTGGTCGGTGGCGGCGGCGGTGGCGGCATCGAGGAGTTAGAAACAGTAGCGGGCGAGAGGTAGCTCGCTAGGTAGGTAGAGCGCTCGCAAACTCCCGGTGACTCCGGATGATGAGAAGCTTTGCCGGTTGAGACAGGAGACGACTACCGGAATACATTTAGGTAGAGATAGATGTGCCCAATTGCGCGAGTGGACTTAATGACTGGAACCGCTCACGATTTTGGCTTCAGCGCGCTCGTCTCAGTGCGACCGGCCTCATACGCGTCCGCATTTACATTAAGGTGTTCTCTCCCTATGAAGCTAGCTTTGCCCCAGGGAAATACCGAAGGAATAATAACGACAATAATAATTAAGGTATAGTGATTCAAACTGAATTGACTTTCTGCGAAGAGCAGCAGTCTGCAACGCCCAACAGGCGTCCCATCCATTGCGGCGATCGTTTGTAGCGCAAAAGAGGATCTCGCTACGTCTATCTACAAATGCTATGTCGAATAGCAGGCAAAGAGCCTTCTGGGTCGTACTTGTGGGGTACGGTGGTCGTGTAGACCGCAAATCTCATAGGAAAAATTTTGCTATTTCCTTGGATTAATGAATTTTATCTTAGTAACTACCTTAAGCTATGACCATGTGAAGCTTGAAGTGTCACGCAGTAGCTAATGCTGACTTAGTTCGTTCATACAATTCTCCACGAAGAGTCGGACGCGTAACTGCTTGAAAACATTAGTGACTGAAAGATGCTCGGTCGGACAGGGTGTGCTCCGAGATAGGATTTCGAGTGGACGGAGATCCGTAGTAGGGCTTCATGTCCTGCACATGTTGGCCAGCAAGATGCATACACCCCGAGTAGGGAACGCTGTGACGAGAATTTGATGCTAGTTCTCCTGTTTGGGCGCGCCCTTTCTCTGGAAGGTACACACCAACAACAGGGCTTCCCAACGATCACGTGTATCGAAGTCAACCTGAGAAAGCCAGTCTGTCTCGGAGCACGAACAAGTTTTCCTATGTATAGTGCGGTCTAATACAAGTATTTTTCACTGGTTTTGATTTTGAACACACATTACCCTAAGCATTTGGCAGTTTCGAAGGCAAACCTCTGTGAATTTTTGGTCGTTCTCTTCATTTGCTCTAGACACAAATACAAACAGCAATCTATTTTAAAAAATAGAAAAGGAAAAAGTCGAGACAATGTTCGAGCTCTCAACGATGATGGCATTCTGTCCAACAGGTAGGTACCGTGTCTACTTGGGGTCAGGTTAGTGCTTGTATAAAACCAGTTTTTATCTATACAGAAGGTATTTGTACTTGTTGGTCTAGTAGCTATAAATACATAAGAATATTAGCAAGACTCCACGGCCGCGATGGCACAACAGATGCGGCACACAATGAGACGCACAGTCTAACAGATGACGGTATCGACAACGCTCATACCGGGCGAAGTGTAAATTGTACAGAGGACGGGATTAGACCCGGGAGACGGACTTCGACTAACCTAGACGGGCTCGCCAGCCTGGACTCTAGGTAGGGTAAATACAGCAATGGAAACATGGAGTGACGCTTGTGGCTGAGAGTCGTCCTCCATCCGAACCCGCCGAGACGATCAATTATGCGATTCGAGTATTGCGAGTGGAGGTGCTGGCAACGGCACGGACAGTTGCACGCTGTCGTTTTGATGGAGTGCCAACCATCGTCCTATGTACACGGAACTCTTTTAGGCTTCACTTCTGTAATATGTGATAAATATATCATATATATATATATATATATATATATTTATCACGACGTCGCAGCATTATACAGGGGAACGTGCAGCTTAGCTGCAATAACCGATCATTATCAATGGAGGAATACCATGTACTATACAACAAAAGAATTCATGACAAGAATCGTAAATCTTAGAGATGTCGATGCAGAATAGGCGAGAGCGCTAATTCGCATGATAATAGCAAGCGATCAAAATACCTTTCAGAACTTCGCGTTGTATTCTATTTCATAATGTGATGCAAAGATGACGATGGTGGTTACAACAGAGGCCGACATGCGGCTCGACCACTGGCGCGCGTCACCATTACTCATATAGTCAATAGCGGGTAATCAGCTTTGAGTCCTGCAATGTGACATATGGCTCGCTACTTTTTTTTGAGAGGAGGAAATTTTCTTCAAAAGCACGGACACCACCAGAGACATTCAAATCTCCATAGAGAGTGGGCCGATCCTGTGCAGGGGGGTTGACGTGGATGACAAAACGCCTCTGCCTGCTAAAACCACCATCCTCTGCCGAGAGTGTATCTCTTCCTCAGAATCGGATATGGCTCCCTACTGAGCGCAATGTATTGTATGATAGGGCAGAACCCCTGACGTCTAAAAAAGTACTTTTTTTTTAAAGTACCAATAGAGCCAGGCCGTGTTATACACCTTCATTCAATGACTCTAGATCACTGCATAATACATAATACACCACAGCGTCCAGTGCGAGATCCCGAACGGACACAGCCCATCCTAACTTGACCATCCAAGTAACTGGCTCTTTTGCGAGTAATTATTTTGCTGTGTATGCATAACTTCACCGTTTCGTCCGCCGCTCCGTCCGACGGTTGTTCGAGCTCGGGCCGGCATTCTCCTACGTACTCCACGACTTTAGGCTGTATTCAGCTAGGGCGGCGCGTCCTAATCAGGCCCCGTTCATGTCCTATCTCTCTATTACTTCGCGGCATGACGTGCGAGAATGGGTGGCTCGTTGAATGTATGGGGGATATTTTAACGAAAGACTTCGGAGCCGCCGTCTCCTCCGCCATGCAGGTGGCTATCAGCCGCAACTAGCCTCGCTGGCTGCCCGGCTCACTGTTTGTCGGCCTGGATTGGTGAACCCCACTTTTGAGCGAAGCCACCCACAGGGTCGCGCTTCCACGCTCTGCCGCCACGTTTTCCTCATCCATCATCAGCAGCACGGCAAAGCCCTTTCCACCGACGAGTCGAGGCGCCAGCCAACACAGGCGAAACTTGCGTTCGCGTTGGGGGAAGCATTTCCGTCCGCCTTTCTCCTGCGTCGGTCTCGCGCAGTCTCGCCTTGATGACCCTGCAGATGTCGGTGATGATGAACCAATTAAAAGTTTGACGTTGACTCCGGTTAGTGAACTTCACCTCAAGTCAAGTCACCTCGCCTCGGCTCACCCTACCTCACTCACCTCACCGCCGTGGAATTGTCATCCCGAAAGAGAGTTGACCTTCCAGCGTACGAGCGTCGTCCAGATGAGACACACGTTTTTAAGTTTGTCACTCGTCATATGTTGATAGTATAATATGACGGGGCAATGCTCAATAATCAGCGCCGCTACCACAGATTCAGTAGTGTGGGGTCGCGGCAATTTAATGTGCGATATACGGCTGTCTACTGTTAAAGTAGCTTTTTAAACTAAGGAAAAAAACGGCGTGCACTTTTGTTTTCAGGTTTACATTCATACACCCTTATTCAGTGGGCCATAGTGATATCGCGTTGTGTAATGGACGTTCTCTGCTAGACAATTATGATTCTTATGTTGCGAGATTTGTCGAGGGAGTTGCGTTTGACAATGTTAGATATAGTAAGGTGTAGCATGGTGATCGAAATACTGGCCACAGTCAATTCGCAAGATAAACATAGTGAATCATGCAAGGGAACACCTCTAATTGGTTCAAACACAGGATGATACCAGTAGTTTACATGAATAGGTCAAACTCAGCGACATGTCCGTTCACTTTTATTTCATTTACCTGGAACATGCCCGTTAGCGCATTGGCGATATTCTGAAGCAGCGCGGCACTTTCAAGCTTGAATAATGCGACGTCTCTCAGGACCACATCAAACGCAGACAGTTGCCAAGGTTGCTCGGTGCATGTTCTCTAAAAGGATCGAGCAAGCAGAGTGTGTATAGTATTGAGGCCGGAAGCCGTGTTATTCCTCAGGAATGGCACCCTCAAGCTCGAAAGGCGGTCGGTGAAGAGAGAGGATAAGAGTTTATAGCAGCAGCTCTTCTTCGTGATACCGCGTCACCTAGTGACCTCCTTGGGATCGTCTTTGCCTTTGGGTATCACGGTTAATAGGGCTTTTTGCCACTCTACCTGGATGCGGCCAGTCTTTAAGCAAGCATTAAATAAGGCTGTCCAACAGGGCATGCTTTTCCAACGCGCGATAAGTGTGCAACCATGAAAAATGTTTTTGTTCACAATCACACGGGTAGGTTATTCATTTTTATTTTAAACGGTCTAACCACCCCATATGTTTGGCGAAAAGAAGAATAGTTACTAAGGATTATCGCTACAAACTACCGAGCCAATATCCTCAATATAAGGTCCTCTGGGTGAGGACATCATCGCCCAGAGGTGACCTGATCGTCAGCCACTCCGACAGACGGGGCTCTATATTCTCTATAGTCTATATTGTATTAAAGCAAAGACATTTTCGAGGAGATGGCTTGCGCATATCTAAGCTAGAAAATTTATGGGTGAATTCTACTGCAGGATCCTACACAATTGCAGCTGGATAAAACGAAGAGCATTAAAAATATATTCATCACACTCCCCCATGCGCAGCCGTCGACAAACAAGCTATCTCTATGATCTTTTGCGACCGCAGTCAGATTCTGAATTCAGATCGAGTACCTTATTGTAATCAGGCGCAATGAGGTTACTTAAGAGGTGAACGATTTTTATTATATAAACCACATTTATTATTTGTCATTTATTTTTCAACTAATATTATGTAGTTATTAATTTTAAATATATTTTCATGTTTTCATATCTTGTGTCCCTCTCACTCGCTCCCTCTGTCGCCCTTCTAAAATGGATCACGAGAGATAGCTCCTGTTTTAGCAGCAAGAAGCTATCTCGAGTGTCAAATTGTCTCGTGATATCTAAACCGAGACATAATCTTGTCGAGATGCTTCCCCGTATCCTTTATGTTCCCTCCGCAAACCGAAGAAGAAAAGGACGTCCGAACAACATTCGTACTTCTTTCCCCACTGTATAACCCTTTCTAGGCCTCACAATGCCCCAAAGGTTTATACGACACCTGCTTAAACCCCAGAATGCTCTTGCTCTTGTTGCTTGCGCTGATCGTCAACCTGAAGGCGACCGGTCCCTTCTCTTCTAAATACCAGCCGAGAAGCGGCCGCCGCCGAAACACCACATAGGGCAAGAAGCAGAAGGGCGCGATACCGCTTTGTTCCACTCTGTTATTATTCGTTTATGAAACCGAGACCAACACGCGAATGCCAGCCGCCAGCCGAGAAAGGCAAGTGCAGGTCGTGGTGGCGGCGGTGCGAGTCTCGTAACAGCTGTTTGGCCAACGGCGAACGTCTACTCGGTCGTAAACCGCTCGAAAGTACAGCAACGCACCCACCCTGCTGCTGCACTCAATCGCGCGGTCTCTCGCGGTGTGTAGACACGCGGTACATCTTTCAGCTGCTGGATGCGTCTGCCAGGAGTCTCCAACACGCTCGCCGGTGCAGCTGGCGTTGATCCGAGATGTGGACGGACGCCGAACTGCGTTTGCTGTGTCGAACCGATACAGCAGACGTGTTCTGATGTGGTATGGGGATTGCAATAACCACTCTAATACACGCTTGTATCATGTGTGACGGGTTCACGGTGAGGAAGCTTCCAACGAGGCCAGTGCACAGGCAGCACTACACCGCCGCCCTCTGCTTCCGCCGCCTGCTGTCTATGGGCTGAGCCCCATAGCGGCCGGTTCTATCATACTACGGTTAGACAGACGACGGTCGTTGTGCTGCGGCCGGACGACCACCGCGCCGCGTGTCCTCCAGCATCCAATAGAAGGGCAAGCTACATGGGTACGCCGACGCATACGGTGACTTAATGTATACTGCGGGCTTTATTACTATTATGAGCGGGAGAACGCTGGTGGATGTAGCGATGCTGGCCAGAGTGCAAGTGTACGCAGAAGTAATATGTTTATCCCAGAGCGGCGGGGGCGGCGGCTGGTACGGCGATGACTACAACGAAGGCATTAAATGGTAGCTCCAGTTACCCCCCTTCCTGACCATCATGGCGGCGGTAATGCGCGTCATCTTGCAACATCAGACACACGCAGTCACACAGACACATGCATCTGTCTACGGCAACTATTGCGCAACCGATCTATTTATGGACCTCTATGCGCAGCTATCACAAATGAAATGTTTCTTGTTGGATGAACCTATGCTGGGTTTACTTTGTGTACTTTCTGCTGTTATGCCTTGCGAGACGAATTGTGTTTGCACGAAGTGTCTTGAATCGGGCTTCATTGGAAAGGGCTATTGCGAACTGTGATTTGCAGTGAATGGATCCTAGCGTCGTGTGGCGTCAGACTATGCCAGAACTGGGCTCATCCTCGCATACGGACTTTACTAGAAAGCAGGGCAATAGTTCACTGCCTGCTAGGGCCTATTATGGTGAAATGTTGCAGCGTTGATGTGTTTCGTTCACTAAATCTCGCTGCTTGCCAAACGTAACAGGCATATAACATCATTACCACCATGGCTAATTCGCTCGGCCCGTTTATGACTACTCAGATGCAATCGATCGGTGAATTACCTGCACGTATACCGACAGCTTGAATGATATCGTTTTCCGCAAACATTTCTCAAAGTCCACCACCACCACCACCACTGTGGCTGGTATCAACCGTCACAAACACCGCCGTTTCCTTCACTGTTCCCGCTGGCCTCCCTCCATCGTTTATTGCACTCGTTCCCCATTTTCTATATCTCTTTATCTGCGTATATTCCCCTAGAGAGCTCTCCTTGTTTATTTCAAATCTCGAAAGTCTTCCGGCGTGCCGGCGGTTGTCGTTTGCCCCTTACCACTGTCTCAGTGGTACTGTTGCCACCGGCGTTGTCGACTTCTTACTTCTCATTTTGTCAGCTAGCCTAGCACTCTCCATTGTTGCCGCACTGCTACAATTTCTCTAGTTCCTGGTCCTTCCATACCCGCTCTCTCCCTATTCATTGAGACGAGGCGGACCTATCCACAGACAGGCAGGCAGACACGGAAGAAGGGAGATAAGATAAAATCAAATTCGTGTGTTTGCGTGACTGACGCAGGCCAAGGCGCCACTTCCCTCTTTACTGCTGCTCGGCCGCCCTGTTGCAGCTTGTTGTCACTTCACTTGTCCTTCGCTGTGTTTATCTCTACTTTTCGCCTCAGTTCTCTCTCTTTCTCGTCCTCTCTTGCACATGCTCGCTCACGACTCGATGTTGTCGATTGCTCAATTTTTCCTTTGGTCCTTTTTGAACGAGCCCTTCGGTCCTCCCAACAGCTTCGACCATCCTCCGACGAACACTTGCAGACTGCAGGCTCCTGCGGCTCGCGCCGGTAGAGTGGTCGCCCTGGCGACGCGACGCTGACTGCAGCCGACAGTCGCTCGCTCCTGACGCTCTCTCTCTCTCTCGCTCTCGCTCCCCCTTTTTTCTCACTGAGCAAAGACAGATAACGAGGACGAAACGGGAAACCGGGACGGGGACTTCGGAGCAGAGGAATGCCCCCTTTCCTCGCCGCTGATAAGAGTCCTAGGCCGATTCGACAGCCCGATCGCAAACAGGCTGTCCACAGCGACGAGCGTCGCAGAGGGCACAAGGCTCGGCAATGCAGTTGCCCCTAGGTTCGGCCCAGCAGACGGCCCGGTTCAGTGAAAGCAAGCAAGCAAACGTACGAAGGAAGGCACGAACGAACGCTCGGAGACTGTCCTACGAATTGAGAAGTTGGCGGGAGTCGCCGGACGAGGGGGCGAACAAGTCTGCTACTAAAAAAATGGGGAAAGACATAGAGAAGCATCGTGAAGAAGCACGACAGTTACGGTGCGATAAAATAGTAGCAGAGTGAGAATGAGGGAGAGATAATAAACAAGCGAGGAAAATAAAGAATAACTACAACGACAACAACAATCAAAATAACAAAGAGACGCAAAAAATTGCTTACGGGAATGCCCCTTCTATTGTAGCAATAACAATTGTTGTCACTGTGTTGTAACGACGTTGATGATGAGATAGGTGGAGCTAATAATAATACTAATAATAATAAAGGTAGTTTAGTAAGATCCGGACAGATACGACTTGGCGCAGTATTAGTATTATTGTTGTTGTACCTTGGGTCCCATTGTATGGTGGCTGATCAGGGCGTTGACAAGCAAACGTATTGAGATAGTAGGTTATTACTACATCTAAGAGGCCTGGTCGGCCAACCGGAGACCCGCGTCACAGCAAGGATGCCATGAGTGATTCTTAGAATTGGTGCGTGAGTTTGTGCTATTCTTATTATCATTATTATTATAATTATGGCATACAACATGCTCGAAAGCCACCAATAATGACAGGACAATAGCGTAACTGTTACGAATAACGTTGAATAAATTTGTCCTTTTTTCGTTGCGGTAAGTGTCCGGCGACACAAGAAAAACCTGCAAAATGTCCCCGTAGAAGGCGATCCTATGTTCGTTATATCGACTTATATATTATAACAATACAGTAGTCGCTATAGGATTATGATACTTGGTTCGGTCGGTAATCGATAGAGCCGCCGACCACTCTACCCGGTCGTATACTGCCATGATCTGTTTCTCCCGCAGACTCTCAGGCCTTGACCACATGCCTCGGATAGCGAAGCAGAACCGCTCGGCCAAACTCGGTGCCTCATTCTTTATTTCTCTCCCGGCATCTTCTTTCATCAAAATGCCACTTCAAGACAACGGTCCTAGGGGGTATCGTGCTGCGGCCAGCTGTGCGGCCATCCCGCGCCAGTCAAGCGGCTGGCGTTGTCGATCGCCTTTACTAACCAGAGGAAACTATCGTCCTACAATGGTTTTCGTCGAATAAACGATGCCAAGTAAACGGCTTTCTTCTAACCAAAGTCTAACACCAAAGAATTGGGCAGCGTGAACACTACATCTACACTCACTCATACAGCAGCGTCAAGGAAAATGGAACAACAGGAGAGGAGAATAGGGTGGGAGGTGGATGGCGGTCCGGCAGAAAGGAAATAGGAGAATAAAGCGAAACGGACCAGACCTAAATGGCCGCGTCAACCGACCGGCCGCGTTGAGCGATTTCTTCACCACCACCCGCTGTGTGGTGAGGCTGTCCGCCGTGAGAGAACGGCCGGCCGGGCCTTTTGCGGGATGCAGCAGACGCTACAGAAGTCTCTATCTCTCTCTATTCCTCTCCCTCCCTTTCCCTCCTGATTGAAACTCTTGAAGACGAGAAGAGTCCTCCTTTGCTGGGAAGCGAGGGCGAAGGCAGGGCGCATCCCAGCTCGAATGCCCGATAAACAAACAGTCAGAGACTCGTCAGGGGTAGCGCGATAAAAACAGGGAGAGAGAGACAAAGGGGAGTGGGGGCAAGAGCAAGCGCGGGATCGATGTAAACGAAGTGAGCAGGATAAAGTGGCCAAATGCTAGAGTCAGTCAGCGTAGGGTGGTCAGTTGGACATGACACATGCAGAGGATACCGGATGACCGGTCATGAGGAACGCCCAGCAAGAGTGAGACGAAGGGACACCATTCTACGCGGGATTGCCCTCATGGAGCTTTGCGCTCCTGTGTAATAGCGAAGGTCATCATTAGCTACTGATACCGCTTCGACTGCTACTGCTGCTGTAATTCAGAATGGAAACAAAGGGAAGGAGGACAACTTGGATGACTTTTTATATGGAATGCCAAAGGTAAGAAGAGGCGTGCGGATGTCCTCGCAAGGATGACGTCAGCACGTACAGGCTACGCGGGTCGATTATACTCTGTAGTCTGTTCTTGCAGTCCCTGCGCTGTCGTCATTATTGTCACTGTTTGGAACGTCGTTCTCGAACGACATAATTTTTCGTCGAATTGCTGGGATTGTTGGCCAGTGCATTTTTGCTTCCGCTACTGCTAGAAATACTCGTGCCTACCTCACATGGGTGGGAGAGAGACGCAATTAGTAGAAGTCGGATAGACGACTTCTATAGACGACTCTATAGAAGTCGGATATATTTGTACGAAAGATTAAGTATAATTAAGTAGATTTCCGATGCTCCTTCCAATTTTTAACACAGCTGCGGACGTCATCTGAATAATTCAGGCGAGCCCCGTAAATGGGTAACTGCTACTGTAACTCGAGCTTGTATAGCGACGATGTGGACATCGAATCAGGTCAACTCAATTTCCGCTGGCCGTCCAGTGTTAAATGGTCAGCGGCCTACAACTAACTTGCATCACGAATGTACGATAATATATATGTCTACTCCGTTCGTCTAATCCGCGGAGCCGTATGACGTTAAATGTTGACGTCATTGACGAACCGAGTGACGCTTGGCAGTGGAAAGCGTGCAGTTCACTGCGGAACAGGACATAGCTTTTTCTCCCGAAAAGGCCGAAAACGTTCGCTGGCGACTATTAAGACCATCCATCGCGGTTCCCACTTCACGATCCCCGGCGCATTTTGCTTTGATCAGCTTCGATGCCTTGCTGGTTTGTTCCCCATTTGCCAACATCTTACACGTAGAGCTTTTCATTGCGAAACGTTGCTTCCCCTGCTTGCTATGGCCTCCCCGCCTGTCTACCTTCGATGGGTGAACGACACCGCGTGTGTTCCTCCCTCGGGAGAAGAGAGACCTCGTCACGCCTCATCCAACAACGCGCTCAGACATTTCGCTTCGGAGCAGTCAGGCAGCAAGCCAGGGCCCATCTCGCACACCGCGCACACACCCTAACACATGGACACCACTCCATCTACAAGCAAACGTCCACTGAGGCAGTGCCGTCATCCCCAAGCTCCGAGCTCAATGAGAGCCAGCGGACGCCGGCCCTGAGGTCTGTAAGTTAAAGCTACACTTTTACTATATGTACATATGTACGAAATACCTTTACAGAGCGCTGAAGTCACCATCGCAGGCCGGTAAACTGTTCCAAGGAACTGTCAGGTGGGCCTACTGTGAAAAATGTTTGTTTGTCGCTAATTACTGCTGTCGTTGATGTAATCAACATTTTTAATTATTTATTTATTGAATGTTTGTATCTTACCCTTTATTAATTTGAATGAATAGAAATTACCTGGACCGGACCGCGCGCCGCTGGGCGAATAAGAAGGCTCGGCTCGAATGCGCAATCTCCTAAGTCTATATGTCGCATTAAACTTAGTATACTAGCATCTAGAGTATTATCGAGTATTTACACCACTGCTATCAGAGTTGACCTGTTTTCACTATTGCTGACATACATACATAAATGCTGTATCTTTGGAGGAGCTGCTAAACGACTAGGTATAGCATGCATCTAATCCAATGTGTGCTGAATGAAGTCAATCAAGTCAATCAAGTGCATCTCTTATCGCAAGTTGGTCGAAATATATATAAGTGAATAATATTATATATAAATATATTATATATATAGGTGCTACCGGTGTGATGACTCAGCCAGTACCGCGTCTTGCGCCGCCTGTTTGCTGACGTGGCTTCGATTTGTCTTGAGGGCCAAAGGATTTTTCTATGAAAGAACTTTTTGTGGTATGTTCTGCCATGTGGTGCGGTAGTGACAACGAACAGTGACGGTGGCCGTACCCATAACAACTAGCCCAATGAGAGATAACCGAGAACAATGGGTGAGCATTGTTCAACTATTTTATAATCGTTACCACCTCATCATTTGGGAATAAAGATTAGCGTGGCAGTGTGTCATTCGATTCTAAATATATGCATTTGTATGTTCGACATGGGATAGATGTTTTCAGTTACCGATGAAGAGCAAGATGAAAAGATTCATTGAAGGAGTGTTCCTCGCCTCTACAAATAATCATACACTAAGCAGGTGGCAGTGAAATTCCGACGAGTTGGCTGTGCTCTGAGTTCCGTGAGTTCCAAAAAAATATGCGTATATGCTAGAACACCGTACATATTCCACTATGATCCAATACATCTCTAATATATCCATCATGTATCTAGATAGTATAGAGATCGTGGCTCTGTGGACCGTATCGAGTATACTAATTTCTGGACAGAAAGCTGCTTCTTTGCCATGTTCGCTCTCAGCACATACTCGACAACCCCACTCTCTCACGCGCTCGCTCACGTAGCACCGTCTGGCCAGAATAGACCACCATATCCATGAGTGGCTCCTTCCTGGAAGGGAAACCATCCTCCACAACGCTCATCTTTGCTATCTCATCTCCTTGGAGGGTCTCTGCCGCGCTTTGACGTCCGCCTCGTGATGATTCCTCGTGCCGACTGGCGCTGCTCCTGCTCCTTCTGATGAGAACGGAGGCAGGGAAGCAAAAAGGCTAGCTGGCTGGCGGCACTCAAGTGGATCACCCTGATCCATCCAGCGCTTAGTAGAAGCAAACAGTGGTGCCATGCGTCAACTCCTCGAGAGAAACGCCGGCAAACGCGGGGTGGGGAGAGGGAGTTGAGTTTGACGGGGGCGAAGGCGGATTGGGCATCACGATGGCTTCGGAGTGTCGACCCACGTCCTTGGAAGGATCCCTAGCCTGGCCAAGATCGGACGGCAGCGCCGGACAGGCCTCCAGGGAACCGGCGGAAACCGTCAGAGTCGAGACCTCTTGGCACAAACGGCCTAGCCGAGGCTGAAGCGTGGAAAGGGCAAGATAGACGTTCTGAGGGTAGGCCCCACCAGGCTGGGCTCAGCTCGGCTGCTCTTCGCCGGTATCATCAAGAGGTCCCTTATCGGCAGCAACCCCTTTTGGGTATCAGCAGGAGATTATCTCTCTCATTTGTCGTCCCGAAGCACGATACGGACGTATCATCTCGTCCTGTAAGTGATATGATCTGACTTGAGTGGCGTACACTGTTGGCCTGAGATGACAGTAATTTAGAGCAAATAAAAGACAAAGGGTTATTCCTATATGTGTCTAACTGAATTTATCCTTGAGAGAATTGATGATATGTCCCTTTCAAGGGTGAATTCATATTGCAATTCTAGACTAAATAAGAAATTAAACAAATCAGAATAAAAGTATCTTCGAAAATGCATTTTAGCTCTGTAAATTCCCGCGAAATTGTACGGTTATTGACGCGTCGAGAAAGGTGTCTTCAAAGGTCGTTTGAGATGCACATAAACCAAATCCATGCCCCAATATCTATTTTGCATCTTGACACGGTCAATGGGCAACGTCCAACAATTAGTTGGAAACAGTGTCTCAGTACCGATGAAGGCCAATCGACCGACCCATATACCCTTGTCATATCGGCTGAAAATGAGTGATAAAATAGTTTCATCTATGAAAATAGAGATACTTCCGGGTTCCATGCCCTGCAGCGGACTCATACGCCCATACAGCCCGGCATAAGCTTGATCATAAATAAAGGACTAAATATATTTATAAAATACAACTTCGTAAACTTAAACTTAGGAAAGTTAGCCTCCTGTTTGTTCACTATACCGATCACGACGAGAGTGTTACGATGCTGTTCGTACACGCGCCACACAATGAAGTAAGGCGAATAAATGAATTATATTGTTGTCGTTGTCGTCGTCGTCGCGACCGTCGCTGCCGCTGCTGTGCATGAATAATGAATTAAGATTAAATTCCTTCGTCTAGTGAATTATGATTGCAATCATAGTGGATGGGGTAGAGATCAATTTGCATAGAACGCAGCGAACGCATAATATGGTCCCGGCCGTTGACCGGCGGCCGACGTCCGGTTAGGCCGTCGTCGCAATGGCCGGGGTCACGGTGGTGGAGCCTTCGCGCTGACAAGCAAGCGATGAGTTCTGAGAGAAGCGCTCGCTGGCTAGCTCTGACAGACAAGACGTTGTCGACTCTGGCGGCTGGCTCAGCGGGAAGGGGTGTGTCAGCAGGTCTCGCCGGCCATAGAGCATAGGGTGTATATGTGCAACGCAGCGTCGAGGCTATTCAACAGCACAGTGGCGGTGGGCTTCAGCTTCAGCCAGCCTTCAGTCTCAGCGGCCGCAGCAGCAGCAGCAACGCAGAGTACCACACAGCACAGCTTTCACGGACGGAACTTGATGACCCCGGCAGGCCTCGCTGACGACACGAGCGGCGAGGACCTTCCGGCGAGCGTCTACGAACGTCGCTGACGTCAGATAGCCTGAACAGCCGCCGAGAAAAATGGGCGGGAATATTCATGAAGAAGGGCATGATCGGGGATAAGGGCAACAGGACGCATTTTGTCTTTTTGAGGGACACTGTCAGCCGGGTATTCATCCGGGCGGCGGCGAACGGCCGGCGGCGTCAGAGAGGTCTCGCAAGCGGAGAGGTCGCTGTCCGAATGGACGAGCGCCCATGTCATTTTGGACGAGCGTGGTTCTCTCGGTTGATGTTGTATCTAGCTGCGCTATCCGTCCGTCCTCGTTCTATTGTCAACGAGAGAAATAGTGGAGGCAGAGAGATCGTGGACAGCGGGCAAGAATGCTACTCGCATTGTTCTCGTTGTTATTGGATAACGAGAGGCGAGCAAGGGCGGAAAATCAAGGCTGGCTCGGTAGTAGGTGCATTGATTTGGCGACTTAGGTCAGCGGAAATACGGTCATACGAAATGGCTTTTACAGCTTAATATATTTGTATTCTACTGCAGGAATATAGAGGGAAAGATACCACAACAATTTCGCAGAGTCCAGATTTCACTGGTCTTCATGTTTTCGATGCCTAGGGACTAACCTGCCACCATAGAACAGATGAACATATATATCGCATCACAATGAGTGTAGCGTACACACGGTACGCTCGAAATGCCAATTCACACTATCGATGGGGTGTTAAAAAATCATTCTTTTCGAAGTATACAGCATACGGATTTTTGCAATAAACGTATATCAAAATCAACGAGGTGGAACGACAACAACAACAAAAATAAAATCAAATCGAGCGTAATTTGGAACATTTTTGTCGGGTGGTACCGACACGGGGTTACCATTATACATATAGGTTAGGTGCTAGATATTGCTGAATAATACTTCCGGTCGAGGGTTGATAGCACTTACCTTTCCAGCACATTTCCTTGTAATTAAGTATATATTTTGTGTTAAATACAATACGTCGCGTCTCGTTCATAAAGACGGTAAGATAATCTCTTCCTATCTCTGGCCGCTCCGTTCTATCCAAAAATAACCCTGCTGCTCGACTCCATTCAAAACCAGGGGACGCTTAAATTTCGCAAATCATCGTCGTCGTCTGCCGCGACTGCTTCCAACAAGTTCAACTTTTTTGTAGGCTCTTTGCGAAAACTTTGCGTTAAACTGCGTAGGAGCAGCCCATCAGGCGGATCCGTCCTGCAGGCCGACGACGGCAAGCATCGGATCTCTGTCTCTCCCTATCTCTCTCTCTGTCGCTTTCTACGTCTCTAGCTCAGGCAGGCTTCAGGGACACACGTACACATGACCGTCGTCATCTCTCCCTGTTCCTCTCTCTGTTCCGGTGTAACGAGAGCCGCGCGAGCTCTCGTGCTAGCGAGATGTCGCTGCAAGGTAAGCGTCCTGGGCTAGACGCTAAGCTCGCCTCGCCTCGAATACAGGCGGCGCAGAATACAGGAGCATGCAGGCACTCCGTACCGGGGACATTTCGCAGGAGTGGGTGGGGGGGGGATTGGTTTCAGGGAAAGAGAATGCGGTTGACACGGCGGCGGCCTGCTACGATCTCGTTGAGTTGTTTCGTCGTGTGGACATAACTTATCTCGCATCCTCGCAGCGGTAGTCGCCAGAGTTGGTCCGGTACCGACCACCTACGTGTATGGCCGTACAAGCTCTTCCTGTATGTCGTGTGCTGATGTTTGTAGAAAAAATAAGCTGTTATCGGACTCGCCAACGCACACTATCTCGACCACCATGTATAACAAGCATAGAGCAGGCTGCTAGGGAGGCAGGACAGGACAGGCCTAGAAGCCATATTGCGCTCGCTTGGCCTTAGCTGGTTGGCCAGTGGTTTCTCCACCGTACTGTACACAGCCCATTTAGAGCACACACGCGCCGCAGAGCGAAGTTGGACAGTCCGAGACGGGTAGGGAGTGGCCCTGTCAGGAAGTAAGAAATCCGGTGAGACGAATGAACTCTGAGCCATCAGGACAAGAACTTGGGTGGGGTGGAAACGGTGATTCCGCCTTCATTATGAAGTGGATACAATGTTTTGAATGAAATGGCGGAGAATTGTGCGAATATATGCACGAGTATATACTAGGGCATATCCTGGTAGCTAACGACATGGTCCTAGTGACAACCGCTCGTAAATATGCTGCCCGCTCTAGTGTCAGTCAACAGGTGTCTCTAGAAATAAATGATACATTTGTTGGGTGATGACTGCGTTAACACAGTTCACCAGTGTACGCTTGTTTTATATTCAAGAACGCGTTCATCTGGAATTTTTACATCACACACTTCGGACGTAGAATTAGAAAAAGAGAGAGCGACTTTACTATTATATATACGATCGACTGGTTACGTATTCTTAACCATGAATAAATAAAGAAATAAACATTCTTAACTAACTATATAATACAGGTAGCTTTTTATTCGCGCAGAGAGGTCAGCTATCGAATATTACCTCGCTTTTGAAAATGGCCAAAAAGGGCGGTTGGTTACCACGTCACAGACCGAAGTGGCGCTTTCTTTTTTACAAGTAGCCGGTTTCAAAAAACATGTGTGAATGAATATTGGGAAATCAATCTTATAACTATTATTGTACCACCCTTATCATTGACGCTATCCGCAAGAATATAATTGCACAACTGAACAAACAGCAAAGCATCAAATGGCACGGTAGCGATTGTCACATCGGTCGTCGTTCGGTAGATGTAGTGGCCATCCGATACAATGCAGTAGCAAAAGCAGCGGTTCTCTTCTAAAGGCAAAAGCGAAACGGGGAGAGAAGGCTCTCTGCGGCTGTTTGCTCTGATCATCCTGGCTGATGGCTTAGATAAGTTGAACGGCAGGCCCGCAGGATTTTGGGATATACCGTAGGATCTATACGGCTCGTTGGAATCTACCATCGACTCTTTTGGCGATAAATGTGGCAAAGATGGGCGATAGAGGGAGCGAGAGCGAGTTGGCGGACGAGAGCGAGGAAAGTGGACGATAGCGGGACGTTAGGTTCCGGTGGTTGGTGAGGTTGCTTGTAACGAGGGTCCTTCGAGATAGCGATAACCGGCGATCGCCTTTCGTGATCGCCTTGATCCACGTGGAGGACGCGTAGAACTTCGTTCGTCAGGTTATTAGCGGTATTATTATTATTGCTGCCGCTTCGGCAATGGCCCTAAAGCGAGCGGGAAAAAGAATGGCGCTGGCCGACTACAGAAGACGTAGAAGGAGGGCAGAGCACCCCATTCCGGACGCCCCTTCCCGCTGCCTCGATCCCCGCCTGTAACCGATATTAGTACTAACGTGTAGTAGTGGGCTTCGTCCTGTCGGGGATAGCGTGGTGCCGGTGCCAAATCGGACAGAGAATAGAGGCTTCGGAGGAGGGGTTATTTTCTACTCGCTTTCAGCTGCCTGCTCCTGAGGGTCCCCGATGCTCCGTTGTCCGTTTCGTCCGCATTGGAGTCGCTCGATTGCCAGGGCAATCGGGTTCACCGCAGGGCGGCGACCATCTTTGCCAACCGATTGCCAACCGTCACAACGTCCTGCGTCGCCATCGTCGAGCGACCGGAGGGAATGCCCTCGACTATAGACCAACGAGAGGGCTGCCATTGAACGTCGCCGATGGAACAGTCAAGATGTGTTAGGCTTCGGTCGTTCGCTCGAGCCTTCCGCATGAACTCAAGGAGCGAATTCGAGAAGAAGGTATATGCCAGTAAGAAGAAAAAAAGAACCTGTTTTTCTAGGTGATCTATCCGGTTGGTCACCATTGCTAAAGATCAGTAAGTCCGGCGCTCAGCACGGCGAAGTTGGAATTGCAATTTACTTCGGCAGGTTTATCTGAGATTAAATCAATCTCGTCCAAAAACGTCGCTAACAATACAGGTGTTAAAAACCAGCAAAATATTTTTACGGCAAACCTCCGTGCTGATATGACCGAGCTGAAGACAGTGTGGACCCGACCTTGAGACAGGCTTCTGTGCATGCTATGCTGTCACAACATAAAAGCTGAACGAAATGTCAACATAGAAGGCAGTCCTCTCAATGGCGGAATCGAGCGCACGGAAAGCGAGGGATTATAATAATTCAACAGGGTCGGAGGTGCGTACGTGAGTGGCGAGAGCCGGGCAAAGCCTTGGCTAGGGCATTTCCCTGAAATCGCGGAAACTCGGCTGGCCAAACATAGTCTTCTGCGTTTGGAACATCTACGAAAAGAAAACAGCCGACAAAATATGAAAACTGAAGAAGAACACGTCAAAGGTCCAGACGGGAGACAGGCCAGAGGTGTTCGACGAATTCTCTAGTACAATAGAATGCTAAAAAACAACGGGTGGGCTGAAACCCAACGCATGCCTTCTTCAGACACATGTGATTTCCACAACCAATCCCTAGCGCAAACCTTACATACATGTAGAGCCTTAATTCAAAGCCACTGCAAGCCATCGCCGCTATCGATATGGGCCCGGTCAAAAACGTCGACTGGCAAGCTTACTTATATATATATATATATATATATATACATATATATATATATACACAAAAGGAGACCAGGTTATATGTGATAGTAACGGCCTGTTCATACGCGAAGGTTGGACAGGTCCGGCATTCCTAAAACAACAGAAAACATTACGGGCAGAAATAACTCTTATTCTAAAACGAATCGAGTACTCGTGCTGGGGAATACGAAACCTTGGCACTGCTCTCGACAATCCAGACCTGTGTTTTTAAGAAGTTACTCAAAGCTGGCGATCACTACCATATTTCTGGTATTGTAGGCAGCTGTCCAGACAACGATATTACAAGGTTTCGAACGTCCCTTCACAGCAAGAAAGTAATTCTGGGAGTGCCGGCAGAAGTACATAACCACCTTGCCTGCACGTGTGTACTTTTATGGAGCAGTCTTCAGAGATAGCAAAAACTCCAAAACGCTTAAGAATTGTTTGAAGTTTGGACTACACACTTTAGCCTGTTTTTAATGTATTTGTGCTTCATAGGAGGTATTTTACTCATAGTTGTTGATTGATACAACCTAGACAGTGCAATAAAAACGAGGTCTCACGAATTGGGTATCACGTCGAGTCGTTCTTCTGACGACGGCGACGACTGGAAGGATATATCCGAAAGGATACTTCGCTTAATCATCTAGAAAGGCAAAAGTGCATTGAGGACCAGATCAAACCTACTGATAGGAAGCAGGTTTATACTTGTGACAGATGTCGCGACGTGGTCCCTGTGATTCTTGGAAAGACTGCCCGAGGGGCATCGTTTTGAATAAAATCACAAAATCACAACAAGACCAAGAAACTTTGTGGCAGGGACCACCGGCATTATCTCACCACAGAACTGCACGTTGAGGTGTGGGAAAGAATATCGGACGTGTTTTTTAAGCATTGATGCCGAGGCCAAACCTCTTGAGCTTTTTAACAATAATTTCCACCTTATCGATCACTTCTTGAATGTCTAATCCGAGAGCCGAGGCCCGAATGCGAAATAGGAGCGTCGTGTCCTCCGAATAGGTAATTGTATTATAAAAATTACTAGATGCTATCTTAAGTAAGATAAAGCTAATTAGAAGAGCTCCTCCCTGCACCGTTCAGGAAAATCTGACACACTTCACCCTTACTGCCTGATGTTTGTACGTGAAATAAAAGCAGAACCTCCAACTCTCTAACTAAAGCAAAACATGAACTATGGCCCCTGCGCATCATAAATAGACTTCGGGGTAGGTTCCAGGTCCTCATGCAATTGAGTGGAAGACACCGTCTCAACACCAACGTCTAAACACCGGTGCACACCCACCTGCAACTGCCTGAGGTGTTTCCCATGGGTCGGAAGAGGATTCCAAAGACAACAAAAATTCTGCTTTCGCACTACTTCTGCCAGGGGAAGAATTGGTGAATATCCGTTCTGTGATAGTAATTTTGATTGACACCTCGCGGAGTACGGCAGTTCCTCGACACAATTTATAACACAGCCTGAGTGCCGACATGTGGTTTCGAATCTGCAGTATATGCATATGATGTTCTAAAAATTATCATATAAGCTCATTGCGCAATCAGCCAGTCAACGGGCAAAAACTCTTTGTACCAGTTGCACACGGCCGGCTGACATCATTCCCAATACGAAATCACACTCGCCGACGGCAACCGTCTCATACACACGCTCACTAGGAGATAGGTGATAGCGGCATGAACGAGCGATGAGCTAACGTCGGATTTAGCGCCGCTCGACGTGGATGGCCCGGGTAGTCCGGATAGAACGGTAGAAAAGCGAAGTCAGAGAGACCCCGAGGGGCGAACGGAGGTGCAGCATTATTATTAATTTATTATCACCTCATCTATCTATGATGTCCATTTGTTAGAAGAGGCAGAGCAGTGCATGAGCGTGGCCGAAGAGAGCTGTCAGAGACGATCTCAGGAGGTAGTTGGGGGTCAGAGACTGGTAATCCATTAACGGACGATTTTGCTTTTAACTCTCCTCGAAAAATCGAATTCCCCTCTCTCGCCTGGGGATCTCCTGCCCATCGGGAATAAATGAATTGCCATTAATTTCGTTCGCTGTACTCCACCGCCACGACGCGCGTGGTGTTTCAAGCCTTCACCCGTCTTACTGCCTCGAGCCCACGGTTCGTTCTGACAGATCTGCGCGAGCAATAGCTGTGTTATGCAATGCGAGCTGGTGTTGCCACTGGTTTTCCTATGTTCTCCTCTGTAAGCGAATGCTGAAAAATCAAGAACACGAACATATATGCATACTATGTATATCTAAAAATCAACCTATGGGTTCTGTTTTTAATACTATTGGAAATTGACGATATGCACGATATATCACATCATATAATGGTGGTGGTGAAATTCGTTTGTCGTAGGTTTCAACCGTCTGACTCATTCACAAAGGATGGTGTTTCCTGCCTGCTGTAATGAATATGGTATATAATTCTAGAAGTTTAGTTCATAGTTCCCTGAAGATACACATTCAACACACTAATGTTTACGCTTCGGATAACAGCCCTTTCGATCTAGGATCGATTCACGTTTATTATATGCGTATAAAAATAGGTAGTAAACATGGCTACACCAAACAGTTAGGTCTGTATTATTTTACCATCGTTACACTTCTATTTGAGCAAGGTAATCCAAGCGAACGATTGTCTTTCGGAGGCACTGACCGTTTGTTGTCTCCTCTGTGAAAGTTCAAGTGAGGTTTGCATCTCATTTGTTATCGTGCGCGAGCATTGCTATCATGCGCTATGTAAATAGCTACTATTCAGATAGCTATACCATAAGCATGTACATATGTGTACGAAGTTGCCAGTATAAACGTTAAAGCAAAACACTCGCTTACATGCTGCCACAAAGGAGGGACATGGTCATCGCACGTCCAAAAACGGTCGTACAGCAACTGTGTAATTCATAGTAGAGGCTACAGAACGACCTACGTCGGCAACCAACGAGGACTACGTCACTGTTTCTTGCGGTGTGCCCGGCGCGTAGCCGCCGGAGGGGATAACCGAAACACAAAAATGCAAGTGGAGAAGGAGTCGCTGCAAGGAACAGGGAAAAGGGTAGAGAAAAGGAGCGTGGGTGTGGGTAGATTCCATGAGAACGGTAGATAGATAGGTAAGCTCTTTGAAAAGGAACACCTCACTATTTCACCTCTTGTCGGACGGACTCACCCGAAGCTGCATCGCCCACTCAGGGACTCTGCAGTGACGCGATGTTCTCCGTTTCTCCCTCGGGAAAACGGCAGTAGGCGAAGAAGGAGATGAGGCTGGTCGTCTTTCCAAGGCAGAGATTCTCTCTGTTAGACTTCTCTCTGCTATTCGCTGCTTGGCCAACGTTTCATTCCGCCTCTTGTCGCTCCCTCTATCTCGCTTTCTCGCGTTATTTTTTCTTGCGCGCGCTTTCTGTCTATGTCTCTCTCTTACTCTTCCTCTCTCTAACTTTCTCCGTGGAAGCATACCCAGGACAAACGGGGACGATGGTGGCCGGCAACCCGCCAATACGCTATGTGTCTGTCTGACTAGTGTCGATGCATATTTCATTGTCACGCCCACCACGAGACGGAAAATCCTCATGCCCTCTACAGGACCCTGTAGATTCCCCAGGAGACGAAGTTGCTACATAGAGGAGGCGTGCTAGCAGTGGGCCAATGTCACTGTGGGACGACAGGCAGATGTCCTCACGAGAGTGTGCAAAAAATAAACGGACAACGAAACAAGTCGCGATGGCTAAAACTGCCTTGCGGTGATGCCGGAAGTTCCCGTGGTGCCGGCATTGGCTGTAGTAGAAATGTGCTCATCATGCGATGTTTTGTATGATTCGCCGAGAAGTAAAGTTGCTCGATATAGAGAAGACGCTCTTGGGGCTCTGCGTGGTGGAGGACTTGAGAGGAAGTGAATAACCATGGCAGCCACAGCCTGGACAGTACTTGGAGTTCGAGCTTTTACTATTTAGCTTTTGATTGTGCAAGTGGTACCAATCGCGTTCTTACGCTGCTTGGCAAACATATACTTCCATTCAACAATCTTTTCAAAGAATTCATCGGTTGTCCAAAACGGCTAAACCGACCGTTCTCTGCCTGCTCTATGAGCCTTCTCCGATACGAGTCGCGTCGACATGGAGGGGGTCATCAAAATTAAATCCTGTGATACCAATTTTCTCCAGGCCAATGTCTTATCTTGACCCTTGAAGAGTCCCGTGTCCCACCCCAATCCCAACGTCTCCTCTTCGTCCTTTCCTACACAAAGAAACACATTCAGCCGAAGAGGATTTAGAGGCTGTTTAGGACAAACACATTTCCTTTTACCCTGACCGCCGTTCGTCGCCTTTGGCTACCTCCCAACATCGCATGCCTTCCTGCCCCATGCCAGCTTTCTTGTTTCGTCACGCGTGCGCCAGTGGCACAGAGGTATCACGGTCGGCCGTAGTCTGTCGTCAGGCCATGGACGACCATGAAGCCCCAACTCTCTGCTATCCTTTTCTCTGTCGACTAATTACCTGCCAAGAGCACAATAGCTATCTCATAAAGAGAGACAAAGACAAGGCGTTTCTCTGCGATATTCTTTCCTCCTAGAAGAACGCGCAGCCGAGGACAGCCCGGCAGGCAACAAACCCTGGACAAACCGCGCACCTCGACCAGCCAAAGCGGCGCTAGAGAACGCCCCACTGTGAAACCTTTAGTTCTCCGTCTTTCTTCTCCAACGGTTTGGGACATTCAGTGAGCCGCCCACGCCCATATGGAGACCATGGTTACAACAAATTGCCGGTCCTGGCTTCGTCCTGGTGCCCGGTGCCTCGTGCCCCATTCCTCGTTGAAGCGCTGAAACTTGTTTATTTACTTAATTTTGGTGTCACTCGCCGCGTATCATTAAATTAGCCGCTCGGTGCGCCGCAACGTGACGCCTCCGTGGGGTGAACTGTGGCCGTCCCCCCGTTCAGGCATAACCCACAATCAGCGCCGCGGGGCCACAGGACGCACTAGTAACAATAGTATATAGTCCACATATATATATTGTATCTGGTTCATGGGAAGCTTCTCTATGTGACAAGGAGGATGAGCATCTCAAAAGGAGAGATGTCCCGGCGTGATACCTCCCTCATAGACGCAACTGCCACGACGTGGGCTCGTTCGTTTTATCTTCGTAATGATGCTCTTCTTAACAGTGTGGCTTTTTGGATAAGAAAAACAGGGAGGCATATTTTACTATAAATGACAGAGGATCCTGCGGGAAATGATGTGGAAGGGTTGATAAAATAAAACGCGAGGTCTTATGGTATCCCTTTGTTCCGGCGCTCTGCAAACCTTTGCTCTGCCTAGGTTGTAGCGATGCCCATTAGTGTGTGTACATGGTGAGTAATGCATGTGAGAGGTGCCATGGCAGGACTTGGGCCCACTAATCCATTTGATTTTTTAAAAAAAGTCATGTATACGTAGACTAGCTATCGACAAAACACGGCGCGGATACTCGATCACAATGCAAAATCTTATCGAAGTCGCGAAATTACAGCCAAAATTGAGGGTCACAATATACAAGAAAGAGCCTCTGAAAACATTTGGAGTTACGTACGACGTCGGCCTGAAGAATGCTGAGCTGAAACTTATGTAGGTATAACCTAGGCGCTATGCATAGCGTGCCACATAACAGATCTAGGCATATGTGCAGCGAGAATCCGCGCCATAGTTGAGCTACTAAACAGCGAGATAAGGAAATGGAGAGAGAAAAATTCCCTACGGGCTAAGTGCCATTGCCCGCAGTTCGTACCGAGGCCAAGGAACAACTAGGCGAAGTCCATCTACTTCATCGATAGTTTGGCCTGGCCTGGTCCATCGTCTCGAGGCAACCACGATAATTTATTGAACCGCGGAACAGCCGTCGTCGCGCTGGAGTTCCCACTCTGGCCTTTGGCCTTGCAGGATTCGCGTCGGATCCTAAGCCCAGGCCCTGCTAGACCCATTAGCTACTGGGTAAAGGGCCCCGCCGGCCGGTCAGCAGCCATAATTCGAGACTTCGAATTCGACAGGGATTCCGCGCGGGCAAGTTGAGTCAAGTGGGACTCATTTACGCAATGGGGCCCAGGTTAGCTAGTCTGACATGCCGACAGACACAGCAGACATACCAAGGGGGTTACCTCCCGACATTTACTCTGGTCTTCACTCTGCACACGATTCACCCCAGCGTCTCCCGAGTCATCCTATTTAGCTATCCGTTGCCCTGGAGAGGGGAGCCAGTAGCTATTGAAATTTATTATTTACAATTTTCCTTTTCACCACTGGGGATAATAATCATATTCATTCACCCTCTACGAGACCCCGGAATCATGGTAGCTAGCGAGGAAACGCTCAGCCTAAAGCTGAGAGTTGTCGCCATGTGCGATGGTTGCTGGCCATGACGAGGGGCTAATCGAACCCCCCTGCAACGCTGTCGTAAACCTCACATTGGATGCGCACCACGATAACAATGGAACCGCTGGCGGGACTTTAGATCCGAAGTGCATCTAGAAGATTGGTTCAAGCGTCCAGAGAGTTTCAGGCTATTTGATATGTAAATTGTAATCAAATATATTCCATGTTTAATATAATAGGTACGGCATGCATATGGGCGTATTCACAATTATTCGATGAATATATAAATATATATATGAAAATTACATACAAATTGCACGACATCCTAATCATAAGCTAAACTACCACAACATATATATGAAATAGGGTTCTCATTCATCTATGTGTTAACTGCTTGTGACATTGCACAATGTCCGACCAGCAGAAATTGCGCAGTGTCATAAGCAGTTTTCTGTCATTTCACAGCACATCTCTATCATTTATGAGTTATCACTTTCCACAGCCTTCGTCCTATTCATGCTTCCGGCTTCATTTATTTTTTCGTTCACTCTGCGTTTTTCCCCTCGGGTCGAGTCCGTCCATCCGGCTTTCCTCCGGACGGGCCGAACTTGCAGGACCCAAGGATGTCGATTTTGTGGGAGGGGCGCTAACGGAGTTTCGGGCGTTTTTAGGGGAGCAAGGGGGAACGAAAGCATTTCGAAGAAAAGTTTGGCGCCTGCCCGTGCACTGAGCTGAGCCTAGCTTGGGTGGCCTGATCGACTCGGAACTTGTCGGCATCGGGTTCAAGCGGCCGCGGCCATTCCTTATTCTTCTCCCTCGCATCTCACTAGTAGTGAATGTCTCTCTGGAAAAGTAATTGAAATTTCTCCTCGGGCCTAGCTAGCTAGCTAGCTACTAGCTCTGGCTAGACCAGCGGAGATCGCTGTTCGAGGGGTTCAGTCAACTGGAAGAAGGAAAGGTCGACGATGAAGCAGGGTCGGGTTGGGTAGGGCCGGGCCGGCCCTGCCTCGCCCTGTGAACGCACCGACGACTTTTCAGTGGAATCGGGCTGCGCGCTGAATCGGCGGCTCGGTAGACTTCTGGCGACTGCTGCTGGATTCGAGGTAATGGCCTGTAACGACGCTAGCCGTGGAAAAGAGCGACGAACGAAGCGAGCAAGAGACCCGCTAGAGAAATAAGGACGAACTACGAAAAATATGTATGTTTTGTGTTGGGCTGTGCATGTTTACGGACCGATGTGTTGGGGGTGAGCCAACACAATCACGTGTATGCACCGAGACAAAGTGAGACCGAGTGTTGCGGTAAATCAAAGAAGGGGCGGCTGGACTGTGGTCTTCGGGACTTTAAAATCTTGACGAAGCCTGATGAACATGTCGCGCCACATATGGCGCACAACAATCGAAGGTGGTCTGATGCATTGTTTATATCTTATCATATTATTCCATGGTCACTTCGGGGTAATATGTGGACTGTCGGACGATCCAAACGATACATAGACATTCTCGTGTGCACATATAATAGATAATAATATGGTACATCAATAGCCGTTTTCAAAAATGGCTTAATTTATATTACACGATAACATTTGTTGGCTTGGAACACCCGTAACAAGAGTTGCATCATCTATACGATCCGAACGTCTTTATGGACGACTCTGTGATTACAGATAACACTGGTTACATAATGATAATCATGTGTTCGGAAGGATACGTTTGAAGGATTTTTGACAGTGCGAATACGAGCAGATTAAAACTCCACTGCACCGCACGCACAGGCATTGCCCATCCCGCGGGTGTTTTTTCTCTCAACCTCACGAAATATAACAGGTAACCGCATTGTCCTACTTCCCAAAACTGCAGCACATTGCGAATCATATCTCGGTGTGCTCTCGTTGTCACAATATTTGACAAATCATGAACTGAATCACAATATATATATATATACAATATAGGGAAACTCCACATACTTGAAGATCACCATTACCGGATATCACCGAAACACTGATTCATCAGTGAAACTGCGCATTATCCTGGTCTCTAGGCATCCCATGAAATGAGCTGGGGGATCAAGTTTTCTTGTGGCACAAACAAGTCCGCCTTCGCTCGTTTCAAAGGGCTTCGTCGTTCAGGGCGTTTCCCCATTTTCTAGAATCGCGTGCTCTTGGGTAGGTTTGGTGTCTGCATAGCGAGGCACCAAGCCTAACCTACCATTATGGAGTGCTCCAAACCCGTTGTCCTACCTCTATAACTTATTCCGTTATCACACACTACACTTTATTCAGCTGCGGTGCACGTATACGGTATGTCGTCCGCTTCATAACTACCTACAAGACAGTGTTTCACCCATCCAAAAGTATAGCTTTCCAAGAGCGTTGAAAACTGGACGTTCCGAGGAAGAGAACTCGAATGGGACAACAGTCGCAGCAAAGATGTACGACGGAACAGTTTGGATACTACGTATTTATTTGCCACTTGTTCAATTTCTGCTTTATCCAATATCGCGCCCTTCGTTCTTGTAGAACATCTAGCGCCATATCTCTGGCAGTGCATGATAATATGAGGATTGCCTATGAGCGCATGATAATATAAGAGGAAAATAGAGAGGGAATCTTTAATTTTTTGTTATCCATATAATGGATAATATCCATAGAATAACATTGATTTAAAAGTGCACATTATTTATTCGTGCACACCTGTCAGATTTGATTGTCAGAGATTGATTTATAAAAATGTAAGTTATATGTAGAAGTAAAATTCACCGCAAATATCTAACTATTTTCCCTAATGGGTCCGTTTTTATCGGGTCCGGGTACTACTTTTGTTGAAACGATTGCTGGTGGCCGAATACGACACCATTCGAGGATGATTGTGACATTGCGTGGTCTTGTGCGATCCGCGGTTCAGCTGACTCACGCCGTTCGCGGTATACTGCTGGCCACGGAAACCTGGCGTATTCACAGGACATGGGACTTTTCGTGTACATTTCCCATTCAACTTTTTTCTTTTGCCTGACGGCATGTCTCAGCGGATATCTGACCGTTTGCGCGTCCAAGCTCCTGAGAATCCGACACGTCGAGTATTGTAACAGCGCAAAGCACTTCTACTTGCAACATAGTTTCGGGGACGTGCCTGGCCAAGGTTCCTTGTTCGAGCTGTCATCCCTTGAGTCCCTAGCGAGCTTCACCAGAAACTTGGAGAGTGAGCTGGGGGCTAAAGGAGAACTTGAAACAGCGAAAGGAATCGAAGAAGTCTGGCGGGATGCACAAATATAGCACAAGGAGCAGAAATAGCAAGAGGCAACGTGCAGAACCAAAGCGAAACGCATGCACAGTGCATACTGGTCCGAGTGCTTCGCTGCGAAAGCCCATCATAGCGTAAACGAAAAGCAACGCCATACTAGCGGCAGCGGATGACGATTCGAGGAGGGCCATGCCTCAGGAAGCGGAGTCTAGTATGTCAGCCTAGAATAGCTGATTTGATAGAAGGAGTCAGAAATCGATAGAAGAGACGAACCAAGGAGAAGGCGCACGAAAGAGACTTGTATCAAAATAGCGTTTCTCATTGGGGATGTGCTCACTTTCGATGATGAGGAAGAAGCACCGCCAACGTCTCTCACATCGGATACAAAACTCAAAGCAAATGACGGGTCTGTCATAACCAGTGTCCACTTAGGACTCGGGAGTGTGAACAGGAGATTCAATTTTTCTGATTCAATTATTCTACACAGTGGTTGCTTGGCTGCACAGTGATTCGTTTTATCATATCACACTACTGTCCACGTAATTGTGCACCAATTGACCTTGGTACTACGACCGGTTAAAGATATGCAGTGCTTGCCAATGATATTGCCGACATCCAACAAATCAATACTATGTTGTAGTATTCGACAAATTTTTTTTATTACATTTTCGAACGAAAACTTAAGTCAACTCCCCGCATGCAAATAATAATAATAATAGTAATAGAACGAGAGAGGTGTACAAACTACGACTGTACGTTCGTCTGATACAGCGCTTCGTATGCATGCGTTTCAGGTTTGGGTCATCTAGCGTTTGGAGCGAAGATGATCTCAAATTCACAAAAGATCTAGGAAGAAAGCTATTATATTTTGAGAGACGGCGGAGACTCACTCCATGTCATTCCTTCGATAACGATTATTCTACAGAACTTCAGCAGGGAGTTATACCCAATGAATGGTGACGTGCAATCAACAATGCTAATAATATTGTCAGCTTTGGCATTGCAGAATTAATAATAATAATCTATCATTGTATAGATCATATAGCGCGACGAGAAGATAACTCGGACGCAGGCAAAGGCTAGAAAAATTATTCTCATTTTAGAAAATCGATTTTTTTTCTCCGGCCAACTCACAACGATGACATTTTTCTCATCATCCTCTTGCTCGTCTACTAAAACCACAATGTTGATAGATATTCGACGGCGACCTTGAACTCGGGGCAAGTAAGACCTCCGACTTGAATAGGCCGCCGGGACGGCCTCCGAGTGGACGCAGGATCCGAAGCGTCGGAGAATCTGGAGGTCCGCCCTTCAAGAATTTAATTTCCCCTTTGGAATCGAGTTCCGTTCAAGCGGTCCCGGTCGGCAGCCCCCCACCCCCCTCTGCCGCCGCTGATACGAGACGGATAGATCGAGATAAATCGTGATTAATCAAATAATTCCCTGTGTAGGTGCTCTGCTGGATGGGTGTGGCACTAGTCAGCCTGTAGTCGAACCGTTCATCTATGGCTCCACTGGCTGGTTAATGAACTTTGGCTTAACATACGAGTACGTATGCGTGCCTAGTCGTCTTCAAAGATTCAAAGAGTCAGAACGAGAAAAGCCGCACGGATGGGATCTTTTGTGACCGAACAGAGAGTCCATCCGGCATACTGTCGATAAGAAGATATTATACAATAATGAACGGCTTCAACAACGACAATAACAACAACAGCAATAACAAAAGAAAAAAAGATAAACTCGGATCGAGCTATGGGTACAGAGAGTGTCGCTGTACGTGATTACCATCGAGGACTTTTCTGTTTGGTCAAGGCGTTTAGAGTGCGAGGTTTTAACTAGCGGGCACGACCTGTGTGCGCTGTAGATTGAGGCGAACTGATAAACGGGTATAGACGGTTGGCGCAGGCCCGCCCATTTCAAATACGGTTCGTCCTAATAATTTTTTAGAGGAAACTTCAAACAAATGGAACGCCTGAGTCAGCTCAGCAACGCTCCCATGCAAATGTGAATGTTTTCTAATTACAGCCTTTGTAACGTTACAGCGCGTATGCATAGCAGTGGGCGAGTATTGTCAGTGCCGTTGTATTACCGCGTTCTGTCCCATATCTCAATATAATGTACCAACTGATATCGATAGATATTCTCTCATTGGGCCTACCTACACCTTATGTCTCATTACTCTCTTTCTCTCTCTCTATGTGCACGTGGAATTGCTGACTCATCAGACTGTATCAGACAGACGGCATGAAACAGCTTATGCTGTCCAGCGATAGGCTATGCGCGGAGTAAAGGACTGCACCGTTTCGTGTTGGTGGCAAGAGGGTTCAAACGACAAAGCTATATGAATCCTTTCGCGGCGATGTGGGCCCCTTCTGTGACCTCACAAACCTGCTTGCGACGCGTTCCCCGACGTCTGGCGGTGCTACTGTTTGTCCCATGGGAAATTATAAAGCCGATAGCAAGGCCTGGAGACGATCTGGACTTCTTCAATTCTCTGCCGGCGGTAGCGATCTACAACAGATGGCAGGCGAACTGTTCCTTGGTAAAGGCATCACAAATAAAGGCAACAACAGGATAGCCGGTCAAACTGTAGAAAGATTCAACCCAGTTGCCTAGATACACGGCATGGTGAGCCCTTTTCCGAAACGGAAACCGAAATAATGAAACACAGCAGCAGAAACTACTCGTAAACTAACCGTTGGACTATCTATAGCTTAACAGAATTATCTTTCTCATCTTACCCGGCTTCGCTTGCGACTCATGCACCAACAGAGCCTTGGAACCCTCACGCTACATTTGACTGCATGCAGCATATTATGCTGTTGGCATTTGAGTGGCTGTACACTATACTGATATTGTATGCAGTCAATGCGTTCACAATAATGCTCGCGCTCTTTACGCGAACATTAATGACACACAAAAGGGCCATAATAAACGCTATGGATCTCGTCGAAAACCTATTCATTATTAAAGAGTGACGAATAACTCGACTGGACTCATGCTTTGGGAATTAGCGCTGCTAATGCCAGTTCAGAGAAATAGATAATATGATAACGGTATTCCAACGCATACTTATTCTATAATAAAAGTCCATTCTATTTCAACAAGGTCATTCCATTCTTCTTGCAGCAAAGAGCGCAGGCAAGTGTATTGCCGATGCGGGCGTATAGCATATATTTTACGTTATAAATAAATGGTGACATGGTGTGTAGCTAGTACAGAGCGTTCGAATGAATTTTGTTATGTGACAACAAGATGACCTGTGTTCGCTGCCGATTATAAATAGGATTGCTGCTTATCGGAGCGTGCATTTCGGTGAAGCCTTTGAAACGAAAATTTATATACATATATATATATATATATATATGTACTATTTGCAATTATTGTTGCTCAAACCCAAGAGGCCACCATCGCTTCACGTTAACACACTCAATGAATTTAAGATATATAGTTATGCTATCTATTCCGATCTGCCTCCCCTCACGTCAAGAGCAAGCCTTTAACGTCTCATAAATTTGCCTTCACCTAGCGGTGGTTCTACTTTACAGCCGGCTCCCTTCGAACCCGCATCTATACCATCTTTTTCTCGGGCCTCTCTCTCTCTCTCTCTCTCTCTCTCTCTCTCTCTCTCTCTCTCTCTCTCTCTCTCTCTCTCTCTTTCTTTCTTTCTTTCTTTCGTTCTCTCAGGCGGAGCTAAGCCCCTCGGCCCCCACTAGCTCGTAATGCCTCTGTGTGTCACTCAATCCCCTTATTGCGTTTCACTCGCTCTTTCTCTCGCTTTCTCGCTCATCTCTCGATTGCATCAATCCTACGAGTATATCTATCTCCTTAGTTCGTCGGTAGACGGGCTCTCTGACAGCGTTTCTCTTCCTAATTCGTTCCAGCAGTTTCTAATCCCTGCGGCACGACCCAACACGGATCGGCCAGCACCAGTAGGACACTCGCAGCACCACTATCGACCCTCATGCTTCTTGGCCGTTGGACGTTGCTCCTGTCCGTTTAAGATCTTAATCCTCAAGCGCTTATCCTCGATTCGCGGCGGAGGTGACGCCGGCAGTCGCGATGGTGCGCGGTTCCGACTACCCCCTTAACTCTCAACCAGCAGGTGCCCATACGGCAGCCGACAGGATCGTTCTTCGACACGAAGCCCCCCCATCTGCCTCGAGGAGAGAGGCGAATAAGGCTTTTCGCTAATTTATCGCCGTCTCTTTAAAGTCTCTTCTGGCAAGCCTTTGAAGCGTCCAGCTGATGCGGCTGTGACGGTGGGTGGCTGCGGGTCCAGTACCGGGTCTCGGACCGGGCGAGCGGGTACCGGCAGAGCCCACGAACTGCCTCAGCCGCCTCTATCTTATGGGGTTTTCGCTTAATTCCTGCCGCTGCTGCCTATCTCCTGCCTATGCGATTCGAAGAGCGCGGGAGTGATCAGGATAAGAAGTATCGTATCGTAACGGTGGGAAAGCACAGAGCCGGCGCAAAACTCTGCAGGTGTCACATTGTGCACCCCAGATGTCTGCTACGGGTGGGGCTAATGCCGGGCTCGAGACTTTAACAGTGACCTCAAATGATGCGTATGATTATTGATTGATGAGGGAGCATATATGTGTGGAAGTATATGTATATACATATATATATATATATATATATAGTATCTATACTCACAATATCGGATATCTGATACATGAGTAATGGTGGGCAGTGCTGTGGGTAGCCAGACCGGTGATGAATAGATCAGTCAACGCTAAAAGGGCGACTATGCGTAGGAGACGTCTCAATAAGGAGGGTAAAAGGTAGGCTGATTCATTTTTCGGGATTACTAACCACTGGACCATATGCCATTTATGAAACGCGCAGTCAATTTATAAGAATATACATTCTACACAGATATGAGAAGGATTTCGAACAGAGAGGCGACGATAAATTGAAAGGCAGATTTAAGCAGTTTAACGGGTCTCACCTATACTCATGAAGATTACTCAAAGAGATTTGTTAAAGGGTGTTGAAAACGTGGAATCGAAAGAAATAAAAAAAATGATAATAAAATATGACCGTCTTCGAATTTCAACCACAGCAAACCATTTCTGATTGTTCATTCATTTCGCTGCTTTGATTGTGACCTACGGGCGGGTACAAAGTTTGAATCGAATGTCAGTCAAACACAACTGATTTAATGTCGATGTTCAACGACGAATAACGCGAAATTTCAGTCACAGATAACCAAACAGAGGATCACCTTGACAACGCTATACATGGACGACGAGAAGGAAAGGCAGAGGGCCAACATTGAAAACGAACGACAAGTGGTCACTGGATTGCGAATCACGGCGCTTGCGAGTACGAGTTCAACAATCTAATAACGTTTCTATCAAGTACAATGCATAAGTGTCACGTGAACGTACAAGCGGTTCCGTGCCTTGCGTCGTAAAAAAATATGGAAGACTTCAATCACAAGGCGATATGAGGCACGCACGCAGCCGCTTTTCCGATAATATAGCGTAGCGCGGAAAACTCTTTTATCGCGGAAATTTTTCTGTGTGCATTTGGACCTCTACCTAGTACCTAGTAGTATATATATATATAGTATATGCTCGGAGCGAATCGAGGAGGGCCTTTCCATATGTCTCTCTGTCTTTGTAGTACCACTACGGCGTATGTTCTGTCCCTGGCTGGCTGACTTTAACTGACTACAGTAGCGAGAACGGCCGACGTCGACGAGTCGGCCCGTTGGACGCCGTTCCACGCACCTCCAGCTGTATCTCTTCCGAGTGTCGCCGAGTTCTCGTCAGCAGGAGACAGACGGCCGGCAAATCCCCAGCCTCCTATAGTCAACCATCTGCCCGAGGCCATGCCGCACAGGAGGGCATCAGCGGTAGCAGCGGTGGCGGCGACGACGTCGACGGCTTTGGCGTCAGTGCCGCATGAACAGAGCTCGAGGACAAAGGCAGACTCACACTACTATCGACACCGTCTGTCTGCGGCCACAGAAGCTTCGAAGTACGTCCACACATACGAACTCCTATGCCTATACGGGAGTGTTCGTCTATTCGTCTATGCCAGAACACATATAATACCTTCATATGGTAGATACACACCCAAAAATTCGCCGAAATAACCGTCCTGCGGCGCTCGTGCCCTCATCCCATAGCCTTTCTACGGCTCGGGCCATAACGTTCCGATAACACATACGTGGACCTAACGCCTTCCGTTCCGCTCCTACTATTCTGTGTATTTCTGCGGCGCTCGTCGTTTCAGAGGTCGTCTTGTATTCGACCGCGTTATATCGTCCAGGAGCGTCCCGCACTAGTGTAGCAGCCGCAGATCCTATTGCGTTCATATAGGCCGACCATGTTATCATAGGGTGAGCCGCTTGAACACCCGTTGGGATCGAAATCGAGGAATCGGTGTTGACCGACATAGAGCGTTAAAGCGTCTGCAGGAGGTTTAGCCAGCAAACCAAGCTAACGATCCTGTTGATGGCTATGGTAACGGGTCCTCAATGCAAAGTTGCTGGTGTATATGCTTTGTATAATATTCATGTTATGTCTTGTTTTTTTTATGCAAGGGAGAAGGGCTGGAGAGGGTGGGGTAGGCTTCATAGGTTTATGGATTCGTAAAAAACCGTGGACAGTTGGTGGACAGTTGGAACGGGTGTGTTAGCAATGTTCTGGTGACCGCGAACCTTTTTCTTATCGGTAGACCTACTTGTTAACCTACTTTAACCCTAATTTTATCATTCTTACCCTGGAGCTTAGTGGTGGGAGGACAGTGTTGCCGGCGGTACTATTTGATTGTATATGTGGCCGAGTATTACGATTATAGGCACTGTCACCTTTGATGAAAGGATGTCCCTTAACTCGATTCGGTCTGTTCATGGCAAGACTAAAAGCAGCTCCAACCTTTGTGGCTTAGACTTAGCAACTACAACGTATCACCCCCAACTAGCCATAGATGCGCTTCCTTGATGAGAATAGAAATAGCAGCTAACGGTTGACTTATTTTGCTCCTCCAGACGTATCTCCGAGCGTGTGTGATAATGGACTCTTAACAATAGTAGTACTAACAATGTTACAACGTTTTGACTAGTTTTCTGATCGATCAGAACCACCAGTCAGCATCTCTCTCTCTCTCTCTTAGTCTCATCGTCGTCGCTATTGCTGCCCTCATCAACCTCATCTCATCACCTATTCCCGCGTGCTAGCCTAGCTGTCCGCAGAGGTAGAGACACACTGCCGAATCACAGGCAGAAGCCAGTATACACACATTCGTGTACACAGCCGCTACCTATTCCCATCCGCTGCAGCCACACAACGCTGGCGTGCGCTACAGCAGACATTCACCGGTATTCCACCCGTCTCTCAGGCTTCGCCCTCATCCTACAGCAGCCTCTACGAGCCCGAACGTCCTGCCTGCAGAGACGTGCGTGCGGACTGTGGCGGCGGCGGCGGCGGCCTATGGCTACATAGCCCATAGCGTTTCCTCCCTTCTGGGAGCCAGCAGGCGTAACGAACAATTAGCAGCGCGCAGCGTTCCCCCTGTGCCCCAAGGGAATGTAACAACAGGACCAAAACCAGGCGGCATCGGATGCCGCCATGAACACATTGCCTCCGTTGCCGGTGCCATGGCCTCTAGCAATGGCACGCGATGCGAGCCCCCCCCCCGCCCGAGCTATGCTAGCTGCCGCCATCTACGGAAAGGGCGTTGGGACGTGGGCGGGATACGATGCGGCTCTGTGCCGATACGACGCGGCACATAACACAAGTCTAGCGGGTCCGGATAGTCTGACAGACACTGTCGGTCGACCGGCCGGCCGGCCGGTCGCTAGCTCACACAGACATACATCCGCGCAGGCTCTCACACAGGCGCATCTAGGCGACGCATCTGTCTGTCGAAGCATACACACGAGACTGTGGTGGTACTGTTGTCTCCCCGCATCATCTCCATGGGCCGGTGGCGCACCCTCTCTTTCCCTGCCTGTCTGTCTGGCTGTATACCGCCAGTTTCAGCAAGGGAACAACACCCTTGGTGCGGTCCGACCTCATGCGCCAACGCAACGTATCGTGGCCGGACCCATCTTCTCATGTCCCTTCCAGTATAAAAGAGAGTGCCAGTGCCATTAACCCTTGGTGGGGGCGCTAGGGACGCTTCGTGGTGCCTGATTCGCCGATATATGCTGGCTGCCACCGTATGCCGGGTGCATCTCGGTACACAGCAGAAGCAACCGGCGGCGGTCTGCGGCGGCTGGCGCAAGCCTCGGACGACCGAGGCAGGGCCAGGTCCCGGCTCTTCCCTCCCGACGGTCGTTGTTCCTCCGTCGCTCGTCGCATGCGACGCCAAACGCCGAACGAGGCCAAACCGGACCTGCAGAACTGAAGCCCCGCAGTTCTCTCTAGACCCGTTTAGGACCTCAACACACGGGATCTGTTCCATCCTCTCTCAAAGGCTCTATCTCTCTAATGCTCCGCGCTTCTCTCTCTCTCTCTCTTTCTCTCCCTTTCTGTGTAGCCTTTGCATTCGTTCCCTGTCTCATTCGCGCCGCGGTTCCTCTTGGCCATCGTGATGAACGCAACGGGAACGCCAATGTCCGAATCGACATTGGCCGCCATTCGGTTCTGTTCGAGGGTCGACTATTTGGAAGAACATATTGGGAAGGGTGCGTTAGGCATGAACACGGCCTGCAAGGACCGCTGCAAGGATCGTTCTGTTACTATATCCCCTTTGGGACTCTGGCACTCGATTACGCTTCTTTGCCCGTCCTGTCGACCCCCTCAAGCGAGCGGCATGCATGGGGAAGGGGTCGACTCAAGGTTCGAAACAAGCTTCTGCGTGGCTGCTGACCAGATGCATCGAACTGCGGGGTAGAGTCGCATTCAGTTGCAAAGGTTTCGTTATAGATGTGGCAAGCGTTTGGAGCTTGGGATATGTGGGCTGGCTTGCGTCAGTCAAGCAAGACTGTTCCAAATATTGAAATATTTCGTGAGAAGAAGACCATTGTTATTGCAGAAATTAGCTTCACGAGACGACAACTTCAAAATACACCTCCACCCGCCGTTGTGCTGCTACGGAGTGAGCTCGTCGGCTGTCTGCCTGTTATTTTATATAGGCACACACGCCCAGACACACACACACACACACCAGTCTCTGTAGCTGGGGCAAGAGCCCTGCATATCCGCAACATGGCACTCATTCCCATCCATCATTTTGCTCTTTGTGGACGCTCCTCGTGGCAACGACGATCCCCGAGCAACTGAACTGATCCGGCCAGGTTACGACATCGTAGCAACACTTGAACAAATACTCACAGGCCCCATAGATCTTGTGGTTGAGCCCTCGTGGCATCCGGTGTCCAGGATGGCAGGCTAGCTGTCCGTTTTCACTTCCGACAGATCCGTGGCTTTACGCGCTCGCTGTTCGCTCGGACAGCCGCAGTCGCAATCGCACACACCCACCAGCATCCAACCACCCACTCACCTAGGTATAGAAAGCTGACCGAGAAATGAAGAGAGAGAGAGAGAGTCACATCTCGCTCCCTCACGACGATGATTTATCATTCGAGGTCGCCTTTGGTCATCCGGAGCCTTTGAAATAGGGACATGTTGCCTCCTCATCTCTGCGGCGGCTGCTGCTTCTACCGGAGTGTCGTTGGAGCAAGTGGCCTCTACGTTACCGCTCTCTGCGCGGTCCGTGTTTGCATGAAACGCTGCTGTTGCTGCGTATGTCAATAACAGTGAACAGGAACTGGTACGATACAGAATAAGAAGAGGGGCCGAGCGCATTGGTGGGTGCTGGCGCGTACGGATGGTAATTCGCATGCGGTAAATGATGTGTGCCAGAGAATGGATGTAGAGGTTTCGTCAAGTTTATGTAGTAAAGTTTACGTACTTTACGTACGCAAATCTTATGTAGCAAAGATTTGTAGATGTCGAAAACGAGTCGACAGCTCTTGCCACTGGTTGTCCGCACTAATGTTTTACTGGCATCATCCCTTGCTATACCAGAAAGGCAATCGTTGTTGCAATCCGTCAGCATGTTACAAACAAAAACATGCATCATTGTTCATCATTGAAACATGCATCATTTTTTTTCGTTTTTCTGTAACCCTGTAGATCAGACAAAAGACACTGCCCTCAGCCGCTCGTACTAGCCTTACTGAGGCGACGGTACTACTCAAGTTATTTTTTTAGGCTCCGTAACCCAGAGACCGGCGAAGGCATCGTCAATGATCGCAGCGTTGGTAACAGTCGCCCGATCGTTGTCCAACACACCCCACCCTGTACACATTGTCATTATTCGGTGCCGACGCTGCGCCGTCCTGCCTTCCAACCAACCCCCTATTCCCTTATAACCCCTCAATGGCCGTATGGCATGTGCCTTACCATACGTGTCAATACCCACTTCAATCCATCACGCCGCTGTCCGTCAGTGAGTCTTTCACTGGGGCTGAGTAGTTTTCTCACTGTCATTCTCTCTCTCTCTCTCTCTCTCTCTATATATATATATTATATATATATATATCTCCCTTTCGTCTTCGTGCCCCGAACGACTCTCAAACATTCTGTCGAAGTCTGCTGTGATTCGTGCTCGCTTATGCCAAGGAACGGTGCGAGGATGCCTGTTAGACCTGACCGTCCGTCGGTCCGTTCATCCTCCAAGTTTCTTTCTTTGGGTGAGCAATGTTCGTGGCGACGGTGCCGTTGTCGTAGAGCAAGTAGCCGAATAGGCAAGGAGCAGCCCAATCACCAAGGAGTTCCGCGGATCAGTACGAGTACGCAGAAGCAGCAGACGGCGTCCACCAAGCTCAAACTAAGGAGGTTGTGACATGCGCGGAGCTGTCACGGGTGAGGCACAAGTCGTGGTGTGCCGTGGGTTCGTTGGCCGTGACCAGTTCGTTGCTGGTCAGTCGAATCTCTGTGGGCGGCCACCCAGCCAAGTCGCCAGTCGTTTCCTTGCCCTGTGGTCGAGGTGGCCGGATGGGGTGATGCGGAGAGGCTAAACGAAGGGAGCGTGGTCTGATCTGTCGCGGATGGCGGGGGGGACCATGGGGGTCACTCTGACCGTTGTTGAACGGGTCTAGGCTACCGGATTCGATACCCCGCCGCCTGCCCGCCCGCCCTCGGTGCGCCCTATCCCGCTGTGTGGATCTGATGGATCTGACAGTCACGGCGTCACACGAACGAACAACGAGGAAACTCCTCGTCGCGCTGCGGCTGTCAAACAGCCAGGAGGTCGTGTCCTGGCCACCGCCGCAAGCAAGCAACGATCAAACCCAAACTCGGATAGAGGGCCTGGCATAACGGAACAACGGGAACAGCGCACAAGCTCGGTGCGGGCAATCCCAGGTGGAGAAATAGTCTGCCGGACGGAGGTGTTGCCGAGGTTAGTAGCTGGTTGCGTAGTGAGGGGATGGCCAACTGTGCACAGGTCAGGGCACTGCTCAATAGTTCTCGCAGTTCAAGTCGCTCTAGTGTAAGGACAATTTTTGTTTTCTTTTGCTAGAACGGCATTCTATTTTAGTCTCAGTATGTGCAACAGACTAGGCCCTCTTTAAACGCAGATAATCGTAGAATTACAAAAGTTGCTCAAAGTGGAATCCAAAAGTTATCGAATTCGTTTAATGAAACAGGGTGCGTCTTGGATTTGCACTTTTCACAGCAAGATGAATTTATTTTATGTTAATTTGCCGAACCCATTTATTAGCCAGGTTAGACTCCACCTAAAATGATCGACACAGCATCGACGTTTGGTGCCTAGGAGACCTATGACCTGGCAAAAGTAGCTCTGTTATTATGGATATTACTTGAATCCAAGAGGTCTGGCCTACTCTGCCTATCAGGACGAAACGGCAGGTTGGCAGGTTGCAAGCGATCAAAGCCCGGGTAAGCTGTGAGCAGAAGAGCAATCAGGATAGTACCAGTTGCTCTGATGCCTGTTCCGCCGGACTAATACAGCATTGACAGGCGCAGGTGTGCCGACCTTAACTGCACCGATAATAATCTCTTTCACTAACCTGAGCCGTCGGACCAACATCTACCAACGTCCGTATTATGCCACATAAGTCGACATGTTTATACATGCCGTACACCACAAGAAAAGTTGAATATAGTAATGCTTAAGTTCGGCCTCGCTCGTGTCATATTTTGTTGACAAGAGTGACACAACTTTTATGAGAACTTAGGGCGACCGTGTTCGACCATTAGTTCTGCTTTGTGAAGGGGACTGCTCGAAATCGTTACCACTGGTACTTTCTGCCGGCGATCATTTAGTAATGAGTCGAACGTTGTTGTATACTTATCCCAGAGAAGGCCGATGTACGACGATTCAGTTATTATATTCAAGAAGGCCGAGTGGCACACACTGCGATATCTCAGTAATGACGACATAAGTTCTCGTGTCGCTACGTTAACAAAACGAACGCGAATCAGGTCACTCGGTGAACTCGGTGTGATTATAAATTCGCTGTTATCAGATGAAGGTGTCCAAAAGCTGGCAATGCAGCCGACGATATATTTCTTAGAAAAAAAAGATAAAATCTTCGGTTTGAATTCCCTGACGAGATAGATATGTTCATGTCACTCCACTAGGCTTGCGCGAAGCAATACGTTTACTACTTAGGTTTTTTTTGCAAGAGAGGACTGAACTTACTCAGGACCCCTACCCTCGCTGAAAACCTTGCCCGTGCCGTTCAGGGTGAGACACACTAATTGGGTTTGTATGACAATGCATAATGAATAATATTTCAGACGTGAGTTTATTAAAACCTGTCCTCCTTTAACTACTCGAACATATCATCGACAACACTATCAGCGAGCGCTAGATTCCTACCATAGTGCGTACACATATGTACGTATTATATATTGCTATATATTTAGGCTTCGTTGTTGCTCTCTCTCTTTCTCTCTCTCTCTCTCTCTCTCTCTATATATATATATATATATATATATTCATCATCTTTCTCTCGGTATCCGAACGGCCTAGTTCAAGGCAGTCCAGCGTTGCACGTCAGCATTTCACGTAGGCCGAGCAGGCCGAAACGAGCCGTATGGACCGTTCAATCAGTCGGCCGCGCTATCTAAGTACGTTTGCGTGTGTGGGCGTCTATCTGTCTGTGTGTCTGAGTGTCAGTCGGTGTGCGTGCGTGCTTATGTCTGCGTGCGCTTCTCCATGTCTTTATCTCTCTATTTGCCCGTTGGCCTGTCCTCTCTCTCTCTCTCTATCTATCTCTCTCTCTCTCTTGCTCGCGGGCCGGGTCTTCGTTTCCACCGAATGGCCAATGGTCGTCTTATGGTCAGTCAGTTTTTCCAATGGATTGCCTACCGTGCCCATTGCCGAAGCCGGGCCAATGCTGTTGGGCTAGTGGTGGCCGTTTCTGCTCGCCGACGTTTCCTACCTCGGCAACAGCGGCAGCCAACGCCGCAATGGTCTCTTTGGATGGCATTGCCCTGCCCCTTCTGGCGGACCACGGAATGTGACTGTGCTAGCAGCGTTAGTCTCGTTCGACCCCTTCCCCAATCAGTGGCCTCCAATGCTACACGAACCTTTATTTCTGCTCCGACTGACAGACCACTTTCGTCCTCTCTATCTCTCTCTCGCTCTATCCCGCCATAGATCTCAGCGCAGCAAGAGCCCAGAAGAGCAGGCGGGCCCAGCAAGCAGCTGAGGCAACTAAGCAGACAGCGTGGCCGCTAGCAAGCAATAGTAGCAATGGAAGCGGCAGATCGACGCGGATCGGAAGCGGCGGCTGGTGCCGGTGTTGGTGGTGGTGCTGCTCCTCCTCCTGCACCGGGTACGAGGCAAATGTAGGTCTCGTGTGCAGGTGCGCCACCCCCGGATTAGGCGACAGCGTCGGCTGACTGCCGTTCGAGCTGCCGCTAGCAAGAAAGCAACCACGGACGGAGGAACGAGGACGAAGCAGGCTACTGACGGTGGAGACGGCTGCCGCTGCAGTCGGGATTATGGGCTTACCTTTGAAGCTGCTGCTATATACAGAAGAAGAGCACTGGACGACTGGCCAGAAGGGGTCGTGGCAGGGTCCGGACGAGGGGTAGTCGCAGCACCCGTAGAAGCACAACCTCCCGACGGATAGGATCGCCAGCTACAACGTTCGCCCCGTCAAGCCCCACGTGAAAAGGCCAGCTAGCCAGCGAGAAATTGAGAGAAAAAGAGGGAGAGATACACATCTCGACAACAAGGCGAACGAGCAAACGTACGATGAGCCCTACAGAAGGTAGGTCGACGCTGTGGCAGCATTATACTAGTGGGAGTATTTAGTAGTCACAGGGTGAGCTTACAGAGCCCAACAACCTGGCATTCCCTCAAACGAGCTATTGGTAGAAGACAGGAAGGTCCTGGGTCGCAAAGGCCTCTAGCTGGTCATCTACTGACGCCGGACGAGGCTGGTAGAAGGACCAATATGAGGACTTGCCTGTGAGGCGATTAGCGGATGATCAACCAATCGAGATAGATCCTACTGAGCGAATAAATAGCCAGCGAAAGAAAGATATTGCCACGCGGTGTGCACGCATGTGTTTGGCTGGTATTATATTATAATATTGTACCAATGTATGTCCGGAGCGTGTTTGTGTGCTGGGCCCACCACGTGCATTACAATGGACAAAGTAGCTGAAGACAGACAAAGTGATACAAGACGACCACAGTTCACCAGCCTGCATATTGCCGCTGCTGCTTCTACTGGCTATGCTTGCCTTAGAATCAGTAAGAGAGAATGGGCACCGGCGCACTCATAAGAGATCTTAGTATATTGTGTTTGAGGAGCTGAAATTGTTGTATATATATATATATATATATATATATATATATATATATATATACAGATCCACTACTTAATCTGGGCTACGTGCTCTATTCATGTTATTTTACTTTTAACATATTTCTTAAGGCGAGAACAAGAGCGTATCTACATTGCTATATGTACAAGTTCCGTAAATAAGCCTCACATTGAACTGAAGTAGTACATCGGTAACCGGCCAGTCGCCAAGACTTCCCTTGAAACAGATGACAGGCATACGATCCGCACGTCTAGGTGTTAGAGCTTAGAGCTAAAGTCAGCTGCATCTGTTTCCGGTACGAAATCTATGAATGAGAAGCCTACGAACCCAACGGGGTGCCTACAAATTGATAAACGATATGCGACCTCGGTTGCGAGGACAACTTGAAGCCAATATCGCTTTTCGGGAAACCCGACTATTTTCCCGGTTCCACAAGGATTAGCGCGTTTTCCAGCATGTTCGAACCGCTTCTTCGCTTGTGGCTCTGCGCCAAATCTCCATATAATAATAAGCTCCGCCTGAATGGCATTGCCCTCTCGGTCTACCATGAGGGCATATTCAGATTTGGCGTATAGCGGCAAATCGTGTGCCTAAAACAAAAAAAGGCGCGTCTTATCGTTCTTGATGATAAGATTGATTGTTGATGTTGCCTCGGTGAGTGTACAGCTGGCGCTTTCCGACATGAATATAGTCAACTCGATGGTATTATTAACATAACGAAAGCCTTTAGCGATAGGCCCTAGTTGATTTCGCTGACTAAGGCTGGCTAATTTCGCCTATTGGCTTTCGTCCAGTCTGCCTTTCGGTGATTTCGACATCTAAGCGCCCACATCGACAGTCTAAGGAGGCTAAACGGAAGCGTAGTCAAGTAGGTGATGGTACCGGTGAGGGGGAGACAGCAGCAGAGGGGAGGGTCCTGGAGATGAAGACTTGAGTCCAACGAGAGAGAGAGACAGAGAGAGCCTCTATTCGGTTCGTCGTTAGCCTCAAAAATACACTTTTGAAGCAAGCTCAGAATAGCATGGAGATCATCGTGAAAAGCGCGATGAGAGGGGAATGTTGGACTATTTAAAAGTGAGTTGACTGTAAGGCTTAGTGGACTTTCCTTCTTCGAATAAACCAGAATACCAGATAGTGTATCGAGTCTGATACACTATCTGGTTGTCATCAATGACAGAAATAAAGTTGTTTCTTCTGTCCACATTTTGATCTTATTATCGGTTATTAATACGTCCAGGACAACAAACTTCACCAATTTCAACGAAGTTCGATTAGCGACCGGGGGAGGGGGCAGGGCTCAGTAGCGTAGTGAACAAGATGAAATCCATATTCTGCCGCTACTTAGTTAGATGGTAGCACTCAACACACATGACACAACATAAACGAGTTCCCTCTGACCCCGTCTTGTTTCGATGGCCACCCAGTTGTCTAGGCTCGTAATGCCTCGTAGCCTTGTGGGGCGCCCGCCTCAAAGTTGTCCACGGTTGGCTTGCTGCTGACCATGACTACTTCCATGATCGCTTCGTAGCCCACGTCATCCTGTGCCATTTCCTCGAAAATACGCCGTCGTTCTCACTGGCAGTTCGACGTAGACCATTCCGACACGACACTCCACAGAGGCAGCCAGACAAATAGGACGTAATATCGTGGGAGTGGACCAAGCGACCCGCAAGTGGCAATATTTCTTGTGCAGCGTCGCGGAGCAACGCCACCACCGCAACGCGAACACACGAACAAACTTCCAGTACTACCGAAGACCGTCAGTGAGCCACTGTTGTCGTTGTAAACGATGTCGAGCAAAATGACCGTTCGCCTCAAGACACCTGGAGATTGCCGGGTTTTAGGAGTCCTGCAGAACTCTCTCGATGTGGAGCTCAACAGCGGGATTGAAACCGTTACCTATAAATCCAACTATCATGTAATGCTATACAACCTGGGCTGGTATAATGATAAGGTCTCGTTATCAAACACTGATCAGTTTAGATCCCTAAAGTTTCAGTTATCCCACTATACTGCCTCGTAGACTTAATAATTGCACTGTTGCAGAAACGTCGTGATCCAGTTGCGTTTACACAATTACCTGCATTACATTGCTCCGATAGCTTTTTTCCAACTAACCGTTGAAGGAGGTGTCCCATTAGGTAACCTTTGCATTGATATTTTTTAGATTTCTTTCCGAGAAGCCACTTTTGTACCTATTGTATAGAGCTCGGAAAACGAAGCAAATTTTTCGTTAGAATGTTTCGCAAATTCCTAATACTTTCCGCAGTATACAACATTCAAGTTGGCAAGCTTTTCTCCCATGAAACAGACTTTTATCCATAAACCAGATTTGTTCATGAAGCCGATTTTTCATAGGACCCATTATTTTGTCATAGTGTTTTCTATTCGACACCAACGTTATTCGACGAAAACATACACACTACACATGCTAACTGACCGGGGCACAGCGACCGATGTCGAACTCACATCCTCCCTCTGTTCCACAATATATTCTTGCATCTGCGAGGCAAGGATCACAGACTGATGACAAATATAGCAAGGAGTAATCGAAAAAACAAACAACGTCCTTAATACCAATCAGATATGGTTTAACTATGGCCCTAAAGATTTTGCTCACAAATGGCATCGATTAGGTGGCATAACTTTATTCGTTCACGACGAATTAACCAGCGAACGCCAGCGAACTGCACGCGCGTCTTCATTCTTTATAGTTATCCACGAGTTTGTCGTAGTCAAGCACAGTTCGTGCTTCATGACATGCGCGCAAGTGTATATCCCTCGCAGCAATACCGTGTCCGACCTCGGGGTGGAGTGTGGGTGGGAGTGAGAGAGCGAGAGAAAGAGATTATAGGATCCATCAAGACAATCAAACGTCGATATTTTCTTAAGGTCAATACACACGTGTTTTCATCACGACACTCTCTTGCTAGCAGCCGAGCAGTTGTCGACAGACGTAATCACTGTATTCGGCTGCTGCTGCTGCTCCGTTTCTGGGAAGGAGCCACTGAGTAAGCCATCTTTTCGTCGTTATCTTCGTCCGCGGGTCCTCGATTTACGGCCAAGTGGTCGGCCATTTGCCCGCAGGTAATGTGGGTGCCGATCGTCGGCTTGTGGAGGCTAGCCAAACGCGACAGACGCGGCTAAGATGAGCCCGCGTCTAAATAATTCACTAGCCAAGCATGCCCTACTGCCTGTACGCCCCTCGGCCCGAGCATGATCCAAGGCTATCGACAGCTCCACACCGTCTCTCCAACATTTCACCACCATCCCTAACGCTGATCGCTGAAAAGACCTACGAAGGTAGAGGAGGACCAAAACGACCTGCAAAGAGAGCTCAGCTTCGCTAAGATTCGGACACGTTGGTCTGCCGAGGCCTCCCGTCGAACCGATTTAAGTTTGGCGGTTAGCTTGAGCGTTGTCGCTTGCAGTGCGAGGACAGGGAATCGCGGAGCGGCGAACGGTAGCCCGAGAGCAGTCCAGCTTAGACGTGGTAAATTGCCATAAGGGTACGCCGTGGGCAGTGGGATCCAAAGAAGTAAGAAATATATGAAGGCCTTTTCTTTATCCGGTCGCGGTTCCAGACGAATCAGACATACAGCGACGACGCACGCATCCTTCGCAAAAACTCCATTGTATTAGAAATAGACGACTCAATAACATCCGGTTTGTCGGACTCGCGATTGTTTAGACAAGCCTGTCAATGTTTGTCTTGTTTACGTTGTTACATATGCACTTCGGGTTAGGTTTTATGGAAATACTCTATCGGGAAACAATAGGCACAGCCTAATGCGAGTGTACCGCAAGATAATATAGAGTGGCGCGTCTCTTTGGGTACGGTTGCGATGGAGACCGAGAACAGAACCACGATATGCCGGTTCGATTTGATATGGCTAACATTGCCTTGCTGTCGCATCAGTCCGTTGCAGAACGCCCAGGATCCTGATAGTTCATTGAAGCAATGCTTAACAGCGGTGCCAAGGCCTACCATGGAAAGTAAACATAGATGTCAATGAAGGAAACAAAAGTACCCGGTTGTCGTCCTTTACAACGAAATCATATCTAGACTCACTCGAATCGAGTCGAAGGCCAATTGACTTCGCCACCGAAAAATTCACATTTCGTAGCCATCATACATGCAACCGAGTTACTAAACTCCAAATCCAGGGATGGACATCACATGCTAAACAAGCGCTCGATATCATCCAAATTCACCCGCGCAAACACAACGATACTCCAGTTTCGTGTTCAGTGATGCCATCAAAAGCATTTCGGGCAGTGATGTGTGCAGTGACAGACATACAGTCGGTCATTCAGGTCCCGCCCACCGCTGGACACCTCTCCTTTAGCAGCGGACTACTAGATGAACATAATCCTCGCACTGGTGTCGTTGTTCGTTTCCGTTTGTCTGATACGTTGCCCTTTACCGAAGCCGCTCTCAGTACTGTTCCGGGAAAACAGACGAAGTGCTCCCCTCCGAATAAAAGATAATGTCTAGGTTTGTCTGATCCTTTGCAAGTCTCAGAACGCTTCTTTCTAGTTATCACTTAGAGAGAGAGAGAGAGAGAGAGGATTTAGTGCAGCCAAGAACCGGGTTTGGGAGCATTGGGAGTCAAGAGGGTGGAGTTGGCTTGATAGCGAAAAATAATTCAGAGACAAAAGCTACTCCTGCGGCTTACTGCAACTGCGGTGGCAAGGGCAACCTGGCAGGACTCGTGGTACGTGGACACAGCACCCGGGTGGCAGTTTCGGTAGTGTGGCAAGCCTTACAAGGGCGTGAATGTCCCCGTTGCACGAAGCCAAACATCTTAGAGGCGTCCTTAGTGACACACCGATATCTCTTTCTATGGTGGAAGAGGTAAAGGCATCAGAAATGAGAAGGTCCTCTAGACCCGTCCACCGCAACGGGTTGAAACGATACACTACAGAGATTGAAATTAATCGCCCGGCTGTACGCAGACGGCGTCCACAATGGTGATGCGACGTCAGCTGCAGAGATACAGAGCAAGGCGAAGCCTTTTGCACTCAACGAGAGCTACGTATAGAGCAAGGATCTTAGAAGCTGTGGATCACCGTTAAACGGTGTGGCTAACCATACATTTAACAATAATGCCCCTGTGGAGAATTGTCTCGAGCGTATTATGTACACAGGGATGGTAGTTAGGAGCAATAGGCCAAACTAACAGTCAAGCAATGTCGAAAGCAGTACCGTGGACGTTAAATGTTGGCTGTGGGTCAGCCTGGAAAACATATAACAGTGGTATCGCTATAGCTTATCCACATTTCACGGACTAGTTTTTACTTCCTGCTTCCAAGTACCTAAATAGGCAAAGATGTATACTTTCTAATTCAAGCAATGTATATGGAGATGCAGTTTCGATTTATAGACGACGAAGACATCGTTGGGTCACATTATATTCATGTACATGATTGTACGTTAAAATATTGGATATAAGTCAACTAGCCGTTGAGTGGTGTCGACAGAGTGTTCGAAAATCTGCAGATTAACGCAAACATTGCATGCTAACTTGGCAGTGCGGGTACCTCGAATGGTAGTGGGTGACACAAACTGTCCTCACCCCTCATGGAGAGAAATGACCTGCCTTCCAGCCTTCGCTGTATCATGTGTTTCAACAACTTATCACAGGTGTCCAGCAGAACTCGAGCTAATTTACTTGATTTATATATGTTAGACACTGCTTATCATGCATAACCTTGAATCACAGTTGGCAGATATTTATTCTACAGTAATAATAACGTCCAAAATAGCTAAAACGTCTTATACTGGAGCTGATATGAGTCAGGGAAGCTGGAATGGACACATCACACCTGTTCATGTCATGATGGGACTTCGCGGCGGTAGTTAATGCCATTTGTGATATTTTCGCAAACGTGTGACCTGGGATATATATGAAGTACAAACGAATATTTGTGTTGAGGAAAATAATAATACCAATCATCACCTTTAGATTAAAATGCAATACAAGAAGTCACCTGCGCATAATAGCAGCGATAAAAGTGATGAAGTATAAGAAAAATATATATGTATACAACATGTCTCTTGTCATGCAAGTGGACTTAATTTGCAAGTAAGTCTTTTCCGCATTTAGTAATGGGTGATAAAGCAATCATATATATATATATGTATATATAAGATATAGGATTTTCTGTCGCTCGAGTTAGAGCGAGCCAGCATCACTTCCTCCGATCGCTTGTGGATGCATTGTATCATGGGTAGTTTTGTTCATCCGACTTGTGCTATCCACTTCATCTGTCTGTCATTGCTGGCTGAAAAGAGGCCAGACCATTTCATCTGCATTTCCCGATTTCGTTGAGGCATGCATCTCAATCCTACAGCGCAGCGATCATCCGTTTTGATCACTTGCCATGCCGTCCTTTCAATCTACTATATATATATATTGTTGCGCATATGTGATATGGTCACGGAGCAAGCGTAATCTCTACAACGTCCCCCATTGCCACGGCGTATTCCGTCAAATATCCATATGACCATGCAATGTTCTTTCGAGTGCGAATGCTACTTCCACTGAAGACGGATGCAGCTGGGCATGTTGGTGTGTATATCTTGGTCCGTAAGTCCACAGATGCCTACTCGCGATGCTGTACGCCATACAGAAGGCACGTACAAGCATTATAAGCATGCTCTAGAGTGCAGTTGCTCGCTGTTGATCAGAGGTTCTTGCCTGTGGGTCAGCTAGCAAAAAAACAACAGCTCAAAGAACAGAACAAACAATAACTCTACGTGAGAGAGAGAGAGGGAGAGAGAGAGAGATAGAGCAGTGGGATGGAAGGGGCTAGCTGGCTGTACCTGCAGCGTTTCTCGTTTGCTGCGTTTTGCTTCGGCCTTGGGCCTGAGTATGGCCTTGGTCGGCGCTGTCTGCCGCCGCTTCGTTGCCCATCGCACCGGCGTCGTAACATGGTCGCCAGGCGCAAGCGCTCACCGCTACACAGAACACACCGGCACCTTGTTCCTCATGGAGGTCTCAAGCTTTTCAGCTGGCGTTTTTCGCCCCAGCACTCATTTCAAGGCTGACTGAAGGCCCATTTGGCTGTTTCTGTCTAGCCAAGCCATTTCTGCCGGAGCAGGGCAAGGCAGCAGGCCGACTCAGTTCCGCCCCCTAGTCCAGCCCTGGCTGTTGCCGGAGCTGTGCAGCAACTGAACGCTGCAGCCACAGCCACCACCACTCTCCCTGCTGCTCGCGTCTCTGCGTTGCCGGCTGCACGTGGGTATTGTACGGTTGCCAAATGCTTGTACGTGACTAGACTTGTGCTTCTTGGCACTCCAGACATCAGTTCGGCCAGTTCAGGCTGCGTACGGACTCCGCCTGTCGCTATCCCGGTGGCGGAAACAGACGAAGAACGAAAGCAAAAAAGGACTTGCTAAGGCCGGCGCTCACCGAACCGCCGGTGCAGCGCCTGTTGTTGTTGCCATTGTTGCTGGCGTCGTCGCCGCCGCCGATGCCGTTCGCTGTTGTTGCGTACGTGGATGTGGTTGTTGTTATCGTTGGTGGCACGCTCGCTATGGCTGTTGTTGTTGCTGCCGGTCAACCGCGTGTGCGCTTGTGCGCGAACCTGCGCAATGTTGAACGATGCTCACCGGCGAGCGAACAGGCAAAAAACAGGAGCAGAAATATCTAAGGGACTAGGCGCCGAGAAACGCCACCGCTGACCCAGACTGAGAACTGCGAGCGCTATTCGTCTGACCATTGGAAGAGTCTTCAAGGGCCTCCACCCCATCTTTATCTTAAGCGTGTCATTTGCCAAATCAGTTAAGATTCGGACTGTCATCTAAACTATGAAAGATGTCAACAGCTCATATCAGTAATGCGATTAACCAGTGCAGACAGAAAACGGAGACTTTGTCCGAAAACCGGGCTTGATGATGCGAACCATGATAAAGCGGTTTAACCACACGCTCTATCGTTTGATTGCGCGCGAGCTACAAGGGGCACACGGGGTTGCCTGGAGTTTCATAGCAAAGAATAAGCGAGGCGAGGTCGATTGAGCAGCCGTTGATCACCATCACTATTCTTAGTATTCCAATAGCAGTTACTACTATTATTCCTATTTAAGGCGTGAAGGCTAAGTGTTTGCACTCGACAGTGTCTCTAAGCAACCGATAATCAGTGTACATAGCTGATGATATTTCGCAAATTGGATTAAGCTTCATTTAGGGGGTTGCTCCCCACGGAGATACTTATAACCCCTAGGACACCGGCCCCGTCTGATTACTGACATGATGCGGAATACAATGGAATATACAATACAACCGGAGGAAAACGAACTATCCAGTATAGCGTTCCGTTGGGGGGGCGGCGTGTGCCCAGTAGACAATACAAACATTAGACGATTCTGAGCTCGCGTAGTTCGAAATTGGCTTATCCTATTGGTTCTTCTTAGCCATTTGCTCCCTACCTCAGTTCGTGAGCTACCCCATTGTTTAAGCAGGCAATAGGCGAGTTTTGGTTCTAATATATATATATATATATATATATATGTGTGACCCACACAAAATCTAGCCTATACTTCAACGTATTCACTTACTTTCGGTTGACGTATCACATTTCCTCATCGAACAATACGCTGATTACCCTATTGTATTTTGCTAAGCGCACGCTTAATTATAAACACAGAAAAGGAGATGGGCGACGTGGACGACAATGACAACCTTTCTATGCTGTCCAGCCATTCTTACCCATCTACAGCGCCATTTAACTATTATTTATTCAATGCTGGTATACGGACGAACCTATTATATACACATACAGATAATAATCATCTTTAGATCATGCGCAGTGCCATAGAGAGCACAGCTATGCCAGTGGCTGTGCTTCAAGCCGAACAGACAAAGTTCTCGTGCCACAGCAGGCGGTCCATTCGGTCGCACAAACACTCCCCGTGTGAAAACACTGAGTTAGCGACGGCAAAGATCTATAATTTGACGGCGACGAGCGAGGCCAACGTGCCGGCGAAATCGTCTTGCGCCTGCGTCATGCGCGGCGGTCTAGCGGCAGGCCAGACGGCGAACTCGGTAATGGGACAGGTTGTACAATGCGCCTTATCAACGCTGATAACAAGAGAGCATAGGTGGACATTCACTGTAATATGATCACGTCTGACGCCGCTGCTGCCGCCGCCGTCGCCGCCCAGGGGGGTGACCGTCAAGAACCGCTCACGCTCCGATCACCACGGCACACGAAGCAGCCAGCGGTGTCCCACAGCTCTGACACGTTTTGGTCAGAGCTTCGAAGAGAAACACACAAGCCAACCACGGTTAATTTATTAACAGCATACATAGGTGGCAATTACCTCAGCCGTGTACTAACACGCCATAAATGGTGGGCGCTCTCCACCGCTAGAAAGCCGCCGAACGGCCTCACAGTTCGCTAAATACTCGCAGGTGATTGTGGTCATGCAATGATGGGTGGCACCCTGCAGGCAACTAACGCACTGCAGCGTAACCGTAGTCTCTGTAGCGGCCAATGAAACTTTCAATGGGCGGCAGCTAGGGAACACTGAAGAACCGCAAGGTCGATAAACAGCTGGAGTAACAAGCAGCTCTCGTTCCGATCTGTCGACCGATTTTTTTCTAATTACTCGGATTTGGTTTAACCTAATTTGCATGAGCACTTTTACGAGAATGCCGTTTGTTTCTCCCATCTCTGGAGTTACCCTGTTTACGAGTAGGAAGCGATGCTGGGCGCTGGTTGTATCAACTTCAAACGGTTGTCAAGGCGAGACACGTACAACGGCAACAACTCCTTAGTGGAATATTGTTGATGATGTTGTTGTTGTTGTTGCTGCTGCTGCTGAGGTCGCCATATGTTACACGTAATCTGCGGTGGGAGATTGATCCGTGCTTTGTCCAGGCTGTTCGTCTACGATGTCGTCTTTTCCTTCAGTCATCATCTCCGCTTTCCGCACTGAGACCGACGAGCACAGATTAGAATAGACGAGAAGGGGACGGCAGCTATGGACCTATAGCCCGCCTGCCTTCCTGGACTGCATTGCATTAGGCCTCTCTTATTGTGCTCAGCATCAGCTGGTTTGCCGGGTCCTATGTAGACTAGAAAGAGATAGAGAGAGAGAAGGAGAAAGAGCGACTTGATACGCCAGCGCCGACCCAGCGACGTGGTCCTGGCATGGGCTAGTGATCGGACCCAGCGGTGGCATTGTAGCGAACGCCGGCTCGTGTCCTCCAGCAATGATGTCGCTGGTTTGCGGCTGTTAGGGTCCTGATTCCTGGACCCTAGGGCGCGGCAGTCAATCCGTCTCGGCCACGGCCCCCCATTCGCCCGGCTTGCTTCCCTTTCTTATGCTCTCTCACAGTGATCCGTTTTCATCCTCATCATATGTGTGCTGCCTCGCCATGTATGTATGTGTGTACGTTTCCTTCCGGAGCAGCAACAACAACGGACGCATCGACATCTGCAGCGCCTCTATTGCTGCTGCAACAGCAATTGCTGCTGCCACCACCGCCGCCGTCGCCGCCGCAGGCAACCACGAGTGTCGGGGCCAGCGGATGTCGGCTGTTAGACTTGGGCCTTTTGAGCCGCTTCCCCTGGCCGAAGGGAAGCGCCAGATAATACGCTGGCGTACAACGAGGAAAAGGTAGAGTTTGAGTGGCTACAGGCGGCTGAAAGCGAGAGAGCCGAGGGGAGATCAGCAAAAAGTAGGTCATCATCTCGTACAACGATCCACGACGGCCCGGCCATCGGTGTACGCCTGCTCGTCTCGGCTGTTTCGGTGTCGACCCCCCCCCCACCCAACGATTGCCTCCGTGCATGTACCGTACATAGCGGGCATAGCAAACGGGCTCCAACAAGAGAACTTGCCATTCGGCCAGTAAATAGTCCACGAGTGATGCGACCACGGTCAACGGCAGCCATTCCGAGAAAAAAAGTGTACCAGCTGCAGAAGAAGTTGTGATAACACCGGAGGTTGCATCCGCTACAATGGATGCAGGCCGTAAGGAGACGAGGCGTACAATGTACGCGCGCGGCAGCTGGTCAGGACGCCCGTCATTGGCTGAGCGATGTGTTGCACTCGTTAACGAATTTTTACATCAATACATGATATATCCGGTCTCATTAATTAGCTAGTTAGTTGATGTGCTCGTATGTCGGCTCGTACGAGTTCACCGGTTGAGATAGGACGGTAGGGCTGGCACCTGCCGAAACTAATAAGTGGTAAGTTCAACGGACAATGTTCCGCAACAGGATGTGTCATGGGAAGACACCTGCAGCCAGTGTCCATGAGATATTGTTCACGCTCAGTGTTGTCGATTCAAGTGGGTAGCGGAAATAGTCGAAGTAAACATATATATATATATATTGCAAACGATACTGTACTTGTTTATCACGTCACATACGTCATACGTGCTATAGTGATCATATGATATTATGCCGTGAGAGTCAATCGTTGGAGTATCCTGTATAATATACTCGTATCCAAGTTCACCATACGCGTGCTCAGTGTCCGCAACGTTTGACGACGCCCTCTTTCAAACAAGAGTCACTATCGAACAATTAAAATTATCATTCTAAAGGCTGATCCGTGCTAGTGTCCCTCGCCCTAGGTCGAACAAGTGCGTTCAAGATGCGCGCGAAAGCGATGCGTTCATCGGTTACGCTTTACCAATGTACTACGTCAAAGGCAGAAGTTGTCCGTGCTGTGTTGTACATGCACGTTTGGATTACATGTCAGAAATAATGAGCAGGCTTTCCATTCGATCCCGTTGTCGGCTGTAGCAACCAGTTCACATACGCAGATACAGCCGGACAAATCCTTAGCGGTGTTACAATATTAGACATCGTCAACAGCACGTCAATGTGTAATATGTACGTAAATATAGCTATATGTATAACCTATTTCGTTTTCTTAATATCATTTAATGTTTTTAGATAGTATCATCCGACACTAGCGTTTCACCTCTCACCGAGGAGTGTTTGCCTCGTCACGTGAAATGCTGGGAAGGTCAACACGGTGGTATAGGGATGACAGCATGATGAGGTCAGAGGTCTCGATAGAGTTGCACCTCTACTGTTGACGAAATCATCATGGAATCCTCCTCGTTGTTGATAACGATAACACGCTCGGCCTCTGCAGCAGCGACGAATACGGCACGTATCGGTCCTGTATTTCAATTTCGCCCGACAACGTATTGCTACCTGAGAGTAGAGTCAGGCCTCTCATCTGCAACTATCAACGTGCACCAATCGACGAAAATCAGAAAAAGGAGAACTTCAGAACTGCAGGATCACCAGGCTGTCTGGAAGAAAGCGCGCATGTCTGCTTCTCTACTTAACTCAACGAAAGCTGTTCATCACGTAACTCATGTACCCGGAAATAGTGTTTCGTGCCCAGACGTGATCTCGCCAGATTAGCCTAGAGAGATCAGCCTTCATTCCACGTCGACTTATTACTGGTTCTGTTACTGCTCACATAGGGCACGCATATAGAGTCGGTATTGACTTCGTTCCCTAACGGAACGTCCGGGGACGGTAGGAAAACAGGACAAGAAACTTGTTTATTTACGAAATAAAATATTTGAAATGAGATTAGCCTTTAGGCTAACGCACTTCTGGCTCATTCAGGCTCGAATAGAGTGGCTGACCTTATTTAATGGAGACTTTTTATGAAAGACGCGGCAGTGCCGCAAAATAAAACTCTCCGGGGCGTTTTGCGTGCGCATTATTGTGTGTGGGAAGGGGACATCAGTTGTGGCCTGGTGCCCCATAAGTAGTGGGGTCTCATCGATGAATCAAGCCGAAATCAATGTTTCTATTAAAATCGCACCGATTTGGGCTCCAATTTAAAACTACTATCATTGCATCAGTGTGTAGCCAATGTGTGTAAACCTTTCTCTAACAAAAATGTAACTATTATCATTTATGTCGCTTCCTTAGCCACAGCGAACCGAATATATAACGCAACCACAATGTTAATAATGAAATAAACCACGCGAAACGGTGCCGCTGCTGCTGCCTCATTCTAATCATAGCCATAGTAAGTTAGTCCTGAGAACACTGGCCAGACCCGCAGCGTGAGCAGCGCTCTGAACAGCCGCACAGAGATGTGTCTGTCTCAACCGCTCTGGCGAAGCTCGAAAACTGTAGAACACCGACGGTGATGAATGGCGGAAGGGGGACCCCGTTTGTCCACCACAGCCCTTTGCATTCGGCCACGGAGCGAACTCGCAGGCGACTCCATAACGATCAGAGAGACGAGCAAAGAGGAGACAGCTCGTCCTCCTTTCAACGAACTGCCACCACAACACAAGTTGTACGCCAGATCAGGGCAGAGCAGACCGTCAGACCAATACTGGCGACTGGCTCTTCTGGTCCCGCCTTAATGGCCTAATAACGAGCGGCCTTCATCATCTGCTGTTCCAAGTTAGGCCCTCCTACCCCCTACGTACTTCTCTGTGACATACATAGCGTTCTCTGCCCTGCCCTGCCCTCACCCCCCTCCCCCCCGCCCCCCCATCAGGTCTCTATGACAAGTCAAGCAACGACGAAATGTATGTGCGCTGGCCGAACCGAGTGCCGGCCGACTGCGACCTCTTTCCCGTCAACTAGGAACTCACTTTCCGGCCGATCGATCCCAGACGCGAGTGCGAGTTCGCAATGGGCAACATCATTTGACCAAGTAGACGTCGAGGGGAGAACAACGGACGATATACGACGATTCTGCCTCGAAATTGTCTCACTCCTTTACTCTGTCGCGCTTCTATTTACTTCAAAGTTCACACCTACTTGTATCAAATGGAGTGGACTGTACCACGGATAAGGCGATGGCGCCTGATTGAAATAGCGCGATTCGTTGTAATAGCGAAAATATGGCCGCTAACAGTGCGAGCTGGTCTCTTTTCCGGAGGACTCGAGAAAAATAGAAAGGCTGTTCTGCCACCTGCATTGTCCGATGCAGGACACGGGTCAACACGGCGGATTCGAATCGAATTTTAACTAAACTTTCGTCATAAACTCGCGGTGTCGTGCTGACATCGTCACTCGTGGACACGATGTCCAAGTGATAATAAAAAAACAACACAGGTCTGATATCCTAATCATTCCGTATACATATAATATCAGCAAACTATTGTCATAGCTCCATAGACTATAAGAGATTATATCGGTGATGTTCGGGCAAGCTGCCTATCAAAGCTGTTTGGTATAATCCCTATACCAGCACGGGACGCAAGTGTGCAGATACAGAGCTCTCACGATGGCCCCCTGAAGTCTCGTTCTGAAAAACAACGCAGGTGGCATTTTTCTGTTTATTTATGCCTGTTCACCTACATGGCACCGGCATGTTCTGCATCTCTTGTTGCACAGGCTGGTTGGGTCATGCAGCAGGACGCTGTAGCCTGTAAACCCCATGTGAGCCGTTTAGATTTGCGGGGAGGGGGTCGACCCTTTTCGTGGAGCCAACGGAAGGCAGCAATGCACAATGCAACTTAGCTGAAAGTTCAAAGATGGTACCACACGCACAACAAATAGCACTCGACGGACAGCGGCTCTCTCCTTCCCGCTCTCTCTTTCAAGACCTTTTCGGAAAGGTCAGTACACTCAGCGGAAGCTGGCCACCCTCCATGATCTATGACTACGCCAGTCAATGACATCCTATGGAGTGTCGTCGCAATTCTACCGATTCCTACTGATTCCGATTGGCCATGGGTAATAGTTAGAAAACGTCTGATTCCAACAACACATCGAACGATATTAGCAGAATAAGCGTTATTTTAAATCAATTATACCACTGACTGGAGCTCCGTTATAGCTGTAACGCAATAGACACACACACACACACACAATTTCTGTCAAGTTAAGAAGGATTATGTTCAAAGTGATTATATCGACCTAAAAAGTGGACCTTGATCAACCGCGGCATCGACTCACGGATCGCTCGTTTGCTGGATCAGAATAACGGTAACGCATCAAAGGGCTAAACGATTACGCTATTATAGATTGACCACTACCTTTCCCTTTAGCCACTTTCTAATATAATACATTGAGCGGGCGCGTCGTTGCAGGAAGTTGTTCAGAAAGTCCTTCTAATGCGGCTAAAGCCTGGTGCGTCTTGGGTCATGTGCGGTGATCTAGTGGCTCCTTCGAGGGACGCTCCTCCTTGCAGCGACTACTAGCAAAGACGAAACTGTCATCATGAGATAAAGCAAACACCGCCTACAAATGAGTAATGGCCATTGGTCACGAATTCCCGAGGCACGGGACTACCCGGCGGATGATGCAGGCCACGATAGGTCAGAATAGGAAAAGCAGTAGGACATTTTCTCGCGGAAGGACTTGGTAAATGCCAACGTAGGGCCAGGTACGTGTCGCACGTTTCTGTCCAGGCGAGCCTGAATTGCTCTTCATGCATTGTGCGACAGAGATGGATGGTGACCAGGTTGTCCTTGGCCTAAGATTTCCGTGTCGAGCGTGAGGCGGCGTTGACACCGAGAAGGAGGTATTTATAGGGGGCTCGCACGCGTTGAGCACTTTGTTATGCTGAAATTTTTTTTGCGAGAAAGAAGTGAATAGAGCTCTGTCAACGTAGGTGTCGCAGCCTGACGCAGGGAAGGAAAACATTTCAGATCGGTCGATAAGATCAGAGGAGAGATGCTGAGTCATCATCGATGGGTTAGGAAGCCGCGTCTTCAATTTGAGGTATGATAGCCTAGGTGTGAAAGTCTCCCAGAATAGACATATGAAGAACGGGACGGGACGAGAATTAAGAGTTCGAAGAAATACAGAATACTTAATTAGAAATTATTATTATACATTGGTCGGTCTTCCAATGTGTGAAACATATTTCAAAGGCGCCTTTCGAAGCAAAATCAAATTAATTACATTGCAATGACATTCGTGGCTGTAACAGTTTGTGCCAAGTTAGGCAACTGGTCGGCCACAGCGTTTAAACGAGGGACATCTAACAATGGTGTTTCAATTAATTGATAGTAATTCAAACTAGTAATGCTGTCTCTAAATAGACGTCGGAGAGCGCGCCATGCAGTACTCTAATCGAGACCCAAACGACGACGTACAAATAACGAAACATAAACGCCGATGCCATCGCGAAAGATCAGATAACTACTGGGTTACTGGTCGAAAACGCTGGAGACTGTCCTGAATGCTGCTGCATACCCAGTATGTGCAGAGAATAAAATCGATCACCTGGATAACCCAAGAGACGCGAGGGAACGCACCACAATAACATATAACAGTCGGCAGTGTAGAGAATATTTACTAATATTTTCCTCTGTTATTACTACTGATTACTACTATTGTTATTATTATATTTATAAGAACACAGAATACACTACATATCATATTGTTGTACAGTGCGAATCAATGCTGCACGCTCACATCTCATTAGGGTTCAAGCTCAGTCAGAAGTAATTGGCACCGCCGATTCTGTCCAGGTATTAAAATGTGTGCGGCGCCAAATGGGTCTGCTATACAGAACATGTATATGTGGTATGTCGAATCGAAGGCAGGTCGTCGAATCGTCCTTTCAGGCTCACAACCTGTACACCCTCCCTATCTCCCGTGACATTCCAACTGGCGTCGGTCGGTGACCGTCAGCTGCTGCCAAGGTCACTTGAAGGTCGTTTGGTATATGAGATATTGTTAAGGTGAAATGGGGCCCGTGTTGAGAATGACATTCACAAACTGTACATTACAGCTTACCACATAATACGTACTGCGCATTTCGACAGGACGGAACAAAGCAACGTGTAACAGGACCATGTTACAGCATCTATCGAGTGTAGATATCGTTGCAATACGCCATACGGTTTCTTAAACAATACAGGTTTTACTGGTTTATGTTTAAGTCAGAACATTATTATTATTATTAAGGGTTAGGCAAGGTACGGTTGATGTACAAGCCCTGATGCGGTCACTTCAAGTGAATATTGTATAGTAGTGTTGGGATTCGTCTGTGAAGCCGCGTGAAAGTGTAGCGAGTAAAGGAAACATATTTGCAAATTGGCTTAGAGTTCTACTAATAAGCACCTGCGTCCTTTCCATCCTGACTATCCATTCCGAATTCACGCGCCCGTATGAACTATTATATATACATTTTCAGATATCATTGCATGCATACGTGAAGAGATTAACGGATTTCAGCATCAGCACTATTAGAACATGTCAAGGTTGAGCTGCCATGTGGGATAGGCGTCCAATAATTGGGATTTAGATAATAGTAGTACGTCATTTCAATGCCTATGTGGCTCTCATCCTGCGCCTGTTACTTTTTTGGTTTAGCAATAATATCATAATATAAAAAAGATGATAATAAGATCCATCTATCTACCTATCTTTATATATATATATATATATATAGGGGGAGAGAGAGAGATAATTACCATATTCTTTATGTTGTAATACTACTGCTAGTGCAAACTAGCATGTGTTTCTACTGTACTGAGGTCTATGGCCATAGCAACCAGGCCATGTATAATACAAGAAACTTTCTCCCTTCCAATACTTCCATTCACTTCCAGGGTATTCTGTCGATCATCCGCTCTGCCTCTGTGCACCGGTGGCCGAGCAGGCTCTCACTCTTTAGCCTTGTCCTGCAGCCGTGAGCAATCGACCGAAAACTTCCAATCTTCCTTGTGATGTTCTATAGTGTACTGTGGTGTGCAGGACTCACTTTCAGTCTCTCCCTCCCTCTCTCTCTCTCTCTCGATCTTTCTCCTCCACAGTCACCCGTCTCACCCGACTAGGTACCAGGCTCAGCTAGGCGACCGCTAGCCTACTGCTTGCTGCCCGGTCCAATCCTGCCTTGCAACGGTCATCCGTTCCGGAACACACGCAGCTCATGGTAATGACGCGACAGGCAAGGAGATCTACTGGGTGGCTAAGGGCTGAAGAGCCCGTGCAGACGAGTACGTCCGTCCGTCCGTCCGTCTTTTTTCCTGCCGTGACTACGTTCCTGCCTGAAACGTGCTACGCGTCATTCGTGTAGCGTGGTCTGTCAGCTCTTGTGTAGCTATGTATCTGTGCATGTATGCATGTATGTATACGAGTATGTCGCGATGCCGACCGACCAACTCCAACAGGGCAACTCCGGTGGTAGCTCCTCATTCATATCCAGGAACGAAGAAGAGAGCTGCCATGGCCAGCGAAGGTGGAGGTGGCCAACGACGACGTTCCCGCAGAGCGAATGTCGTTGCTGTTTCCTTATGTGATCCGTGGGGTTTTTGCGCTCAGTTCGCGTATGTACCAGGGGAGGATTCTAGTGGTCGCCCTTCCTCTCCATAAGAGCATCGCCCACGCTTCAACCTCGTCGTTATCCTCACCGTCGGAACTGGGTCTTTGTTGTCACCAGCTGCGCCCTCGCGCGCAATATGGACCACCACCGCCGCCATGGTGACACATAACATACACCGCCAGCGTACCGAATACTCGGTCGTAATTCTCCACGTATCCGCATAGGGGGATAGCATACTCTGCCATAGATGATATCAGATGTACACTCATAGATGGTAGGCAGAGGCATTACGCAAAGAAGTCCACCCTTTGCAACGAGTCAGCATTCCCCCAAAAAAAGAACTCGTGCCACAAAAGTGCACACAAACACTCACAGACTCCCACACTTCCCAAATTGCCTTTGCCGTCCTGATGCGTTGTACATGATATGGTCTATGCACCTTGCAGGAGAGGGATCTCCGCGATGTATCGCGCTGACCAGTCCGCAGTTTAGACCTTATCATCAGTAAAGACGCTACTTTCGTTACTGCTGCTTCTGCTGTGACCGTTTCTTTCCCCTCTTCTTGTTGGACGCATCTGCATTTCCACTAGCTCCTTCGACGCTTCCTCTTCCTCAAGCCTCCTCAAGAGCGACATCGCACCGAGGCATGCCACGCTAGGTGAGTGTGTGGTCGAAGAACGCTGGTCGCACGGGCTATTGGAGCCTAGCCACACACCCCGCCGTCGCCGCCGCCGCCAGTAAATGCCACCATGACGCATGCGAAGGCTTTTCTGTGTATGACGAAAAGGACGACACCAAGGCTGCGCCTCCAGTCACTCACAGGGTGCGCGACGATATCCCGCCGAATCGACAGCACGCACAGACTTTGCCCGCTGTACCCGGTGCTACTTTCACCACCCAAGGTTTTCTCAGCCCCCACCCCTTCATCTCGTTCCGATCGTCGAGATCGCCGAGTGGGTCGGGTCGGGGACGCTTGCAGTCTAGTGCGCGAGCAGCTAGCCGACTCCTCTTGACTTGCTTGGGCCGCCGGAAATGGAGCCGGAACTGCATCCGTAGCCTCATCGGCAAAGCTGCCGCCTCATCGACGAGGCACATCGAGACGCCCGAAGGATATAGCCCCCAGGAAGAGACAGGCTCTGTAGGAAGAACTGACAGCGATGATGATGAGTCGCATTGCTTTATTACTGCGACGACGACGACGACGGCCACTACTATTACTACTACTACTACTGCAAAGGGAGGCGAGGCGAGCGCCGTCCCTGTCGTAGCGTTTCCGCGAGAAAACGAGGAAAAGCACGACGAAGTTAGCCACAGGGGAGCGAGTTGGGGAGAATCGCTGAATGAGGGAGATGCCAATAGCGCATAGAGACTGCAACTGACTGCCACGGCGACAGCAAAATGGTAAGCGTCCCGTGAAGCGGCTGGAACTCCTGTCTGCTGAACTGCCATCATGATGCCACTAGGAAGAACATACTCTCGACCTCATCTATGTTGGCGATACTGGCATTGGAAAATCAGCCCCAGCATCAATTTCATTGAGCATAACCACCGGCATAGTACCACTCTGATCCCCAAACCGTCAGGTACCCCGTGTCAAACTATGATTTTGCAGCTTACGGACTCTAGGGGAGAAATGGACTTTCATCAGAGGATGGTTTTAGCACAGAGAACAGTTTTGACATCCACGTCAATCCTGCACTGGATCTGCCCACTTTAACAGAAATTTGAATGTCTCTGATGATGTCCGTGCGTTTGAAGAAAATTTCCTCCTCTCAAAAAGAGAGACTACGGCTTTACGTGCAGGTGTCATGCTACCTCCTTGATTCATGTCTAACATGTATGATACAAATGTACGGGGTATTTGAACGTGGATGACGCAGTTCTACGGGGACTAATCAAAGAGTATGTTTTCCAGAGTAACTTGTTGTTGTTTTTGTTCTGTTGTTGTTGTTGCTGTTTCTTTTAGCTTAGCTGCTTTAATCAGCTGTTACTTTTAACTTGAGTACTCACATGTTAATCACATTAGGGCTGCACCTAGGGAAATATGGAAACTTTATGGAAGTATCAAACTAAACATGCCTAGTTCCACTTTTGTGCTTGTGTTATTTCATACTCCGGCGGATATTTGCGGGTAAACGACCATTTTAAACGGACACACAATCCAACTAGAGCTGACTCACTATGGACAAAGATCGCCTCCACCACCAAAAAGTAAGCACAGTTAACCGTGGTAATGGCCACATAGACATCGTCATCCGTAGTCTCCTTGCACACAATCGGGACTTCATTCGTCGCGTCGCCGGAGCGCTCCTCATCAACTCATAATGGATTGTTATCTTCTAGTTAAGTTAGATCCAGTTAGAAGCTCGTTATTGAAACGCCTGCGACGACGTCGTCGTCGGAAGTCGTTGCTTGTTCAACAAACAAAGGCCTAAATTCTTCGCCTGCTCGTTATGGTAATTTGCTTTGGGGGGCCACTTGCGCAAACAACCTCACAACTGTCCTGGTCGCCCTACTCACTCCCTCACGCTCTCGCTATTTCTCTCGCTCTCCTCACACAGGCACACGTTTCCAATCGTGCTTCTAATGGACTGAATCTCGGCGTGGCAGCCCTCGCCTGATTTAAATGCCCGCCGGCGGCCGACGCCTCTGTGTTCCTAAGAATAGCTGGCGATTGCAAACGCGTTCAGCGTTTCGTTGCTCCCAGCGACTCCGAGAGGAGTTTGGGTCTCGTGCCGACTGTCGAATAATCATCGAATCGATGCGATGACTTTGCCTACCAGCGCAGAGGGGATGTTGGAAACGGCTGGAAAATGCCTTTTAGATGTCTAATTTTGAATCACATCCAATGTCGATCTTGGCTGGTGAAGATGGCCGGCATTGGAAATAGTTTTCCCTTTGGTTGAGAGTCGGCAATGCGAGACGTGTACGCAGATTAACAGACATATATTCCATGTGATTTTCTATATGTCGACTGGCTATACACACACGATGATAGCATTTTTGTGCCTTATAGGGGGTGTGTGCATCATTATTTTCGGTATATGTTAGGAGGAGGGGAAGGCTTAGAATGGCAACACAGGGAACATACAGCTTCGGTTGGGAAAATATACTTTTCTAGTTGGGCGACGAAATATTATATTTTGTATGCCAAGTTGGGTGTGAGCGTAGGAGATTGCAGTGTAATGCGTTGAAGTTGTCCCCCAACCTTGCGTTAATATTATGTTGATATGATAAGATATATATATATATATCTTTCTGTGAAAGAACACTTCATTTTTCGATCAAGACGCACTCAATTATAAGTGTCTTCCATAGAATATTTCAGCATCTCTGACAGAAACTGCTTAGGAAGTTATGATCGACTTGTTCTGGGGTTTGGATTACACCACGTTAATAAACTCGAAGCACACGTTTTTGTGTATAAACGTCAATTCGAAATATCAAGGTGTTGATTGTTCACGCAACGCAGGAAATCAGCACGAGTAAATTTTTCAGGACAGTATCCTCAATACTAGTCTCATTTACTCTCTGTATATATATATACTTGTGTATCGACCAAATATTATTGCAACATCTAACGATTACTGTTGTTGCTTAGCAGTTGGTCTGCTTCGGAATTGATTCGTAAAAAAGCTCCTCAAGTTCGAAACCCATTTAGCTTTTTGTGTTAGTGAATTTCAATTCAATTCAAATTGTGGTTTGAATTAACCGAACTGCAACTTTTGCGATGCTTAAGTTAAAACTACACAACTTCAAAGATGGCGATCATTTCTTACCACTCAACCTAACACTTTTGCTACATTACCGTTCGTTTTCGTGTTGTCCATCATCGTTCTATTTATTGATACAGAAATGAATAATGAACACAACGAATGAACGTTTCCCCTTTTCGCCCATCGCCACTACCCAGCGACAAAACTACCAAAGACAATATCTCGAAACCACAGCAGGGACCACAACAACGACAAACACTGTAACGCCAGCCCACACTAAGATGCAAGATGAATAACATTGACGCGACGACATTCACGATTCTGGAGTCTGCCCCCGCCGCCTTGTGGCACCCTACACACAAACTCCGTTCAAGATTCTACCTGTCTCGATACGCGCTGCTCTTCCGCTTTGCCGATCCCGTGCTCACCTGTTCGTCATTTTGCGGCGTCGAACGACAATGACGAGTACCTCCGCTCGTGTCTAGTTAGTGCCTAGCCGCCTTGTGGGCTTTTCTTCTTTCCTTCGTTCTTTTCATCGCTTAGCTTCATTTCCCCCACCCGTTCTCTACGAGTCGATGACAAAAGGACGCCAGCAGCAACGTCGACGGCGACAACAATGGCAGCAATGACTGGTAAAAGACAGCGGGCCGACCACTAGCGCCATTACCGCCGTCGCTAGCGGCCAGCGAGAGGCGCTGGCGCGCCCGAAATAACGAAACCTTGTGACAGTCAATCACCTGACAACAGCCGGCGACTGCGTGCTCTGCATGATTGGCCGTCGGAGGCGGCCGACCATGCCGCGGGACCGGGAGATCTGAGTCGGTGTCGGTGCCTGTCTGTCAGGGACGGAGGCTCTTTCAGCTCTGCTCCGCCAAATTCAACTTGTCTTCTTCGACCCCCGCATAGGCTCCGTCTGTTTGAGTTGACCCTCGAGACGCTATTCTGTCCTTCGTGTCGACGCTGCGGCCAGCTCGCAGCAGGTCCATGCAAGCCTGCTAAGTCACGGACACGCACACACGACAGTTCGTTCCTTCTCGATTCCTCTTGTACGAGACCGTTTGAACAGATCAACAGCAGCAGTGCTATATCAAGCAGCCAACAATTGCTTGAGAAGGGAGCTCGAGAGAGAGGGAGAGAGGCGGAGCATTACTCGACGCTATCCACTGTCTACCAGTCAAGTACATACACGGGTACCTATAAACATCGTTTTGTGGTTTCAATTCAGTTCGTTCTATTTCTCCTCTGTCATCTTCTTCTGGTTCTTTGGTTAGCGATGTTCGCGTGCCACAGTCGCCTACATGGGCGGAGGGCCTGGAGCGAGCCACCAAGACGCTGAGAATCGAGCCAGGATCGAGGCACAGAACAAGCAAACGACGAGTGCTTACTGCTAAACCTCCTCTGGTTGTGGCTGGGTTGCTCAGACAGAGCCAACCACAATCGGCCGACCCAAACGAGGCATCGGGAGAGCTATAATTGCAATGAACGGGGTGCCATAATCTACGAGAAAAGACTATAGACAACCAAGAAGGCAAGGACGCACACACATTGTTTTTTTATCTAGCGCGGTCGGCGACCTGAGTGACCTATGCCAGATGTTATAGTCATCTTTCTTTTCGTTCCTGTTGATGCGAAAAGACGGACCTCAACTCGACGACAACTAATTGTATTCGTCAGGGACCAGAGGCCCAATTTACCCCCTGCTTGACACTATTAGTAGGATATCAAATCACTTCAATTCTACGATATCTTGAACTTGGCAGGTTACTACTGGTTGGTTCTTTATAATGGCAGCTACCTGACAAATCGATCGCATTTCGCCTTTATTTGGGTGAATTTTTTAACATATATATATTTATATATATATATATATTTATATATATATATATATACAGTACACATGTTGCAGCAAGCCGGGTGCCATTCGTCCATGAATAGTTGTGATGAACTGTAAGAATAGTACAGTTCATCACAACTATTCATAGAGGAATATACTATTTCTATTAATGCGACCTTAATAGAATAGCTTATTATATATTGGAAAAAACAAATATATATATATATATATATGTCATAGATAGAATAGTTAACTAGCTATTCACATGCTTGAATCAGCTATATCTATCCATTATCCAAATATCAACATGAAATATACAGCAATCAGTCCATTCATACTGCTTAACTTTAGGGGATCTTTTTCTCATCCTGTAGCAATCGAAAGACAGCCAGAACAACAAAATATGATCCATTAGGCGAGATTAAATGAAATCTAGTCAATCTGAGGCAAGATGAGCAAAAAACTGCAAAAAAATAAATGAGAAAAACCGCGTCGTAAAAGCGTTGCCTTCTGTCGGTCCTCGCTGCCCTGAGTGAACTGTCAACAATCCAGCCGGGAAAATTGTGATCATTCGGTCGTCGGAATGCGCCGGGTCAAGTCGGATTCTATATGCATGTACAATATCATATGTCGCCTAGATATTAATAGCGAACAGCGTAGTGGTGGTGGTTGCCGTCAAGAGATATGGCCTCGACTTTTTTTCTCTGACACCCGGTTGATGACTCTGGCCGTTCGTTCGAGTCCGAACGACCGGACCCGATCCCTCCTTCGGGTTAGCGCTCGCGCGCGTAATCATAAGAGGAAGATCTCAATTATTTACTTAACCAGAACGAGATCACTGTTATTGATAGAACGCGCCAAAGCAGGGCGGCGACTGTATTCGCCCTCTATATCCTCCCCATTCGCGCGTTCACTGTCCGCATTTAGTTGCGCTCCGCTTGCTCTGGCCTCACCCGAGCGGCCAGAACAAGTAGAAGCCAATATGAGATGGGTTATGGCGCACTCAAGACGATGCTGCCGCAATCCAACGCCGCCGCAGCAGGGACCGGCAGAGATGATCAAGGCCATCTGCTGTTATACGACTACCTCGATCACTAACCACTACTGTTTCTGCTACCACTACCATTTCTCGGAGCTGATTTCTAGTGAAAGCGATTGCTGTTATAACTATCTATGACTATATGACGGAGAGAGAGAAAAAAAAACACAAATCCTCTGTTTTCCAAGTACGGAATCAGCGGGTAAGCAAAGCAACGATGAAAAAAGATAGCCACGAAGCATAAGGATGTGTTGTAGGTTTGGATAAGAGCATTGGACAAGGAAGAGAACGCTTGAGCAGTGGAAATATTGCGCTGTGTTCAGTGTTTGAAAGAACGTCCTTATTCTATTTGGGACGTCAAATAGTGTCTGTGGTGACATTCCACAAAAGTAAAAGATCTCATCGGAAATATATATATATATATAGTCACTGCATGTTGCGTATGCCTTTCGAGAAGCTCGACGGGCAAGATTGCTCATTTTCCTTGTATTACCTGAAGGCTGATCTGATTCAGTGGTAGATATTGCTTATCGTATTTATGAAATATGCTATCTAAGTTTGCCCTTCTAGTGCTGAGTTAAACGTTGACAAATCTAGCCCCCATACACGCGTTATTTCGGGCGGTATGCCTTTCGAGACAGGTTGATGAACATTGAATCCTCTGTTGGCTGAACTTCTAAAATAACGAAATAATCGATTGAGTTTCTAAAACAATGAGATAATTCGAGCCATCGTCCAACTGCCGTCCCCACAACAGCCGAAACTAAATGCGTTCTAGCTCTCTAAACACTTCAGGTGCAGACGGACGTAATCGAGCCTTTTCGGGAAAGCTACACGGTGCTGTAAGCAATCCCTAAACGAGTTGTATAGCGAGTGAACAATGCGCGTATCAATGATGTAAGAGCTAAGAAATCAGATCCGAGAAACTCACGACCGACGAATCCTGTCTCAATCCGACCTCTGGATGTCGATCGTTCACCGTCTCGAGTGTCGACTTTCTACACAACGAACGCCGAGAAGTGTATTCGTCACTCATTCAACATTCACAGCGTGTACTCGAGCTCTCCGTCACTAGCTCGTTCTCAGATTTCGGTTCTACTCAGTCTGACTTTTGCAGAAAATAAAGGGTCTGGGAATCATCGTGTATGCACACTTGCGTCTGCGTGAATGATTCAGATACGGGGATAGCGATAGACATTCCGCCTTTGTAGAATACCCATTGCGGACGGAGGTCAGGTGGATAGCTGCAGCAAGGGCAGTTGATCGGCCGTCACTTTCAGCTTATTGTACAATACAATACAAGGCTTGGTTTATTAACGGAATTGCAGTGTTATCACAACGCTTAGGTTCTCGTAAAAATAATAGCGAAATGGAAGTGTCGTCTTATGGATTATTTCAAATGCTAGCGATTTCTGATTATTTAATAGAAATGTAAGTACGAAGTGTATGAATCAATTTGGATCAAACGCGAGGTTATATCATTGTTCATGCAAATGCAGTGGACCGACTGGCCAGGTGATTTTCCAATGTTAGAAGAGTTCGAAGGGTTAGAACTTAGGCGTTTTCCTGTCAAACGCAATGCCTCTAAGGTAGTTCGATGAAGTCTAAATCTTGTAGGAATATTCTGCAAGAATATTGGTCGTTGGTTTTGTATGTAGAAAACTCGACAAATTCCGACATTCGCATACGCTGCTCTACTGTTTACCCGTCGGTATGTGATCACTCCGCAGGTTACACCACAGATACTCTGGAGGAAACCATCGCGTCCCCATCTCTGGCACGCCTGTCCGAATGTTCAAACGCTGCCGGGCTCCCCTCTCCAGCGCGAGCTGCGCCCTCTCCTACCGCAGTGTCGACAAGGCATACTCTTGAACGCGCGGTACCTTCATCGTGTTGTTTTGGTTTTGGAAGGGCCCTGTCCGCGCTGCGAGGGGCGGCAGCTTCGACCCTTCCCTCAGCGGCGTCTCCTCGCCCATTTTTTTCGCGGGCAGGGCGAGAATACTCGTGAGTCACGCGGGCCCGCCACTAGAAAGAATCACAGGTTGTGTATGCGATTACGATATGCGCATAGGGAAGAAGACGTCGAATGCCGTAGTTCACTGCGAAGTTCTCATTTGCGCTAGACGACATGCGCGAAGGCTTGCTATTGTCTAGTATGCTATTCGCGTATGCTAGCCGATCGCCGTAACTAGGTGAGAGCGTGGCGGTATTGAGAATCCTTTACCGAAAATTGATCAGCGGCGATACCAAGCAGCGACCAGAGAAGAAAATGCAGACAAGCAGTGGCAAGGAGTAATTATTGCGCGTCAAATCGAGAGCTCGTCCTCTCGATGGCCACGTGACTGGTCCAACGTCCCAGCTAGTTAGTTAGTTCCGCCAGGATATGCATATATATGACGAAGGCAACAACGAAGGACATGCGAGTGCGTGCGTTGATCGCGTTGACAACAACGCTTTGGGGCCATAGACAACGGGGCAAAGGAGGCGATACCGCGCGGTTGTAAAGGACGTCCAAAATACAGCGGGACTACAAGCCGTCGAAACGTCACTCTAAAGCAATACTAGTAATCATGTAATCGGACCAAGTGTATAGAAGTTAGTAAAGCCAAACAGTCGTCGTCCCAAAGTGGCCACGTTTGATTGCGCCCACCGCATAAAACACCGGGCACCCATTTCCCTTGGAACAGTTCATTTGTTTTGTTCAGTTGTCACACGTACTATCGCCATCTGCGACGATGTGCCGTACTCTGTTTCCGCCCGCATCAGTGTCTCCCGCTCGCAAACTCTAGCCGACTCTTTCTCTCTCGTTTGGTAGAGATGTGTGGTTTGTTTGTGCTCTTTGATTTGGATACTACTCCCCCTGTCAACCCATTCCTGCGCGTTCATCTCAGGACAGACATCAAAAGGTCGGTAGCAGCAGCGAACCAACGAACGCGTTCTTATGCCGTGTCAACTGTGACGAGGCAGACACTAGCCTATTTTTTTACAGGAGGACATATGGGCAAGTGGGTAGCGGCACCCAAAAATAGACACAGCCAGCGAATGAATGTCGAACAGATGAACAAGAAGCCAACTTCGCTTCGTCTTGTTTTTGCTCTTCATCGACTGGGGCGGAGGCGTGCTGGGCCCAGGTGGGTTGACAGCTTTACGCCGGCTTCCGAGAAGTCCTCTCGTTCTGCAGAAGTAGTAGATCTTAGATACCTTTCTCTGGCACCTTTACACCGGGCATATTTACTGCTGGCAGTGCTGGGTGCGAAAAGCGGGCGTGAATGCTAACCAAGAATATTGTCATTAGCTTCGCTCTATATATTCGTACCGAAATCTTGCCGTCTTGGTGGCAACCGCTGGTTTCTCAAACTGGTTATGACGCCAATACTGTGACCAGGCATCAATGAAATAACGAGGGTCGTCTGAATATGAGACACTTGGTTGTCTCATGATGTCAACCTTGACGACGTCGGACGGCTCTATAAGCAATCGACGAAAACGTCATATATATATATATATATATCATCATGCTACGATATAAAGGCGTCGAAGTAACGACGTACTTATCGCCTGCACCACCACAAAACGAATCTCAAGATAGCTCTCGATTTGTCGACTGTACGCGGAAGACTTCACACCTTCCAAATGAAGCCCCAGTGTCCGAATGATAAAAGGCACCTCCTTTTGCGTACAACTGGCTTGTACGCATACTTCGCGCATAGTAATTTTAATTATCGATATAATTATGTGTTATTATGCCATTTAGATTAATTAATTCAATTTTGCCAGAAGAATAAAAGAGGAGGTGTTAAATTGTCGGACGAGGTAGACTGCGCGTCAGTCGCTCTGGCTCAGCGAATTGCGCCATTCGCAATGGTGCGAAGCCGAGAAGCATGGCGGGTGGCAAATGCGACACAGATTTGCTATGAACAAACATTATGCATGGTGACCAAATTGGTATACTTAAATTTATCTCCGATTTTTCTTGATATCGTCAACATCATCTATCGTAGTTCCAACGAGAGAGCATTTTCGCGCGCACCTCGCGCGTACGGTGCGGTGCGTGGTACGGTGCGTGTTTCGAAGCTCAACGAGCCGAAATACGATTCAATGATCACATGTCTGCTAGCCCTAGGCCACCCTAGTTCAGTGGTCAATGTTTCTCGAACGTCCGGTCTTTGAATTACTTTTGATTGCGCTCACTAGCCCGATATCTTCAGTGACTACCGACTAAATTTTCGGAAACTGAAAATAATTTTTTGGAAGACTGAAAATACTTTTTTGGCCAGGAAAATGCCGGAGGAGGCGCCGCTGCAGTCTCGTTTCGTGTCGCTCACCGGCGAAGCAAATGCAGCTTGCGTTTTGCCCTCGCGTGTGTGCTGCCAATACCTACAAGCGTGGTATGCCCACACGCATTTCATGCGGTAACTTAATTTGTATGACAAAATTTAGCTCAGGTAACAGGATTTGTGTGACGAAACGTATCACTAATCTCTTACCAGATACGACGTGAATTTTCACTGGCAACAAAATAGTTGGCAAGCGTCTAGCATACTCATGATAAATTCGATAAAGATTAAGCTGAATCGTGGTCGTTGTAATTATTTACGTACTACCGATATGTCGATTCAGTTGAAGTAATCAATTCAGCATCCCACAGTAGCACACACACTGTATGATACATTGAGGCATAATATTAAGCTCGTCTTGTAGGCGTAGTTAATCGGTTAAATTATCACAATTACACGGACAGACATCGAGGGCCAGCACGCAACCGCCCACATCCATAATTAGTTTACCCATTTCTCACAGAGTTGTCCCGATATATTGTTGAAAAGGGTAGTTGCATAGCGGCAAAGTGAGCACTGGCAACGACAATGTTGTCTATTCCCGAACTTCTATTGGGTCACCGGTTTGAGGCCATTCGAGATATTCGCCTGCATTAGCTAAAGGACAATGGAGTAACTCAAACCTCGTGGGAGTGGCTCTTAAATATGCAGTGCCGAGATCTGTAGACCGACCAGACCGGCGTGTAAATAAACTCGCACTTTAACCTGTCCCGCCGGACACGATAGGACTCAGAGTCGCGAGGAGATTATTTATTTATTCTATTTTACTATCACGTTGCATCCGTTGTGCAGGGTGTTCGGGAAGTTCCTCAACTCAATGACGAATATGTTTGCCAAAACTTGCTACTCTGTTAGATAACACCTGGTTAATTTTCCTGCTTTTTTTAATACTCAAATACGCGTCCACCTTCAGGTATATATTTACAGAGACATGAAAGGAGACAACATTGACTCAAATTTTACTTCGATGCCGTCAAAGATTGGTCAGTCCCCCATAGGGTTGTCGAACTTTACGAACACCCCACATGTTTCTATGTATCTAATCAGCGGCGTCGAAAACAAACGCAAGACTGATATTTATTGGTGGCGCATTGAGCATGAAAGACACAACGCTAAATGTCACACATAACAGAGGCAGGTTAGCCGCAAAAGGACCTTTAATGTGTGAAGTCGACGCACAAACTTCTAAAGCAGCACCAATACGTATGATTTCGATACGAAACAACGGCGATTTTCGAAGGCGCTACGAATATCCCGAAAATGTCTAATGTTTGTTAAGAAAAACAAGGTGTTTCATCTAACTAGCATAAGAATAGGTTTGAAGAAGCAGATCTCGATGAGATTTTACGAATCCATGATCTACAAATCGTTGACCGCATCAGTGCAACACCCTTTGTTATGTCCAGAGCGCCTATTCGTCAGCTAAGCCACATGAGTCGATGCCTGTCGTGTAGAAGGATATCTAACCCAGCATAGCAATCACATTGTATCGTTATTAAGCCGCATTTGTTCTCGTTGTCACTGCTGTGGTTGTGCTGGCCAGCCATTGTGGCGATCAACGGTGGCCCAACAAGGAACGAGTTCCATTTGGAAATGTTTTCGTTGAACCTTAGCCACGTTTCGTCTGACCTTTAATCTCGGTCGATTCGAGCTCTGTCTGAACGGAGAGGAATCGAACAGTAATGTTATTTACAACGGTTATCGATGCTCGAATAACTGTTGTTGTGAGTAACACCACTTGAATATTCGAAGATTTATGCACTTGCGATCCTGTTCTCATAGCTTTTCCAGATGATTGAACAAACGAACGTTAAGTAGTGATTCGTAAGCGTGAAATGAGCAATTTGATAGTTATGCCACTACAAGTGGCATACTTGGCAAAGCAAAGTGCGCCTATTGTCGACATCGTAGAGCACACTCGAAACTATAGTGCGTGATACATGGGGTTGATATCGAAACAAAATCTCAGCCAATCACCAAAATATTGCCCGAGCACCTGAGGTCAACAGCGATTGTATAATGAATCCCTAACATCCTATTGTGAATTCGAACGGCTGTAGTTACGAACAAGCGATAAACGTTGGAGTCGTGAAGTAACGCTAAGCTGCCCCCTCAGCCGCATGATCGCGACATGCTCCCCGTACAAATAGAATGTTGAATTGGACGTTCCACGGACGACGGATGGCATTCAATTGATGTTTGTCTATTCGTAAATAACGCTAAGTTTACTGACTAATCTGGTCCCGTAGCCCTTAATTGGCTTTGATTCTAGTTAGTGAGTATGGTTAAGTTTTTCAGGGCGCCGCGCTTCTGGCGAATGCGAGTTAATCAGTTAGTCAGTATGCCAGCTTAATCTTCTTCAGCGAATTAAATTGTTTTTTATCTATACGATAAGTTAGGATGTTCCAATAATCAGATATAATCAGAAATATACGCATATCGTTTGTATGTGTTGTGTTTCGATTGAACGAATTTTATTACTGTGCCCCTGTGACGCAGAGATAACCAACTCTATATCTACTCATTCTCACCGATTTGGTAGTCCGGCGACCGACGCTCAGACGCTCGTTATTGTGCTATCGGGCAATATACCAGGGCTGCACATATGACCAACGTTAAATAGAGAAATATTTCTGGGCATTCACCTTTTCTTTGCGCGAGTCCTTGCGCACACAACCTGTTTTGTCCAACCTGATAATGTCAAGCATGTGGCAAAGCGGGAACTAGCCAGTAGAGCTTTTAACTCGAAGGGCCTCTCATATGTTAACCGAATGGATAGTGGAGACCATTGATGCTATCAACTTCACGTAGAGTGTCAGGAATTTCTTTAGAATAGTTACACGCCTCGGTCAGCTGTGACGGCACCGATATATAATATCGAAGAGGGTTTGATAATGTATCCTATCCAATAAATATCCACTTTGCTATATACTTCCGTCTAAACCCAGGACTGAGTTGGTTATGAACGTACACACAGAGGTGTGTGGTTGCGGCGGACCACAGATACGTACCACGTCGGCTGGACACTCGTTCTGCTATACGTCTTGTGTCTAGAGGGCAAGGTAGAAAACTTTAATTTTTAATTAAAAGAGGAAAGACGTGTGGACCTGATTAATTGTTCTCTCTGACACGAGCCGGGTTCCTTCTAGACTTTCCCGAAATGCAGAGTCTCGCGGAGAACGGGTGATTGTACACGAACAGTGTTCAACTATCTAAGATATCTGAAAATGCCAAAAAAAAACAAGATTAGCAAATGCAAAACGGCTAATGGTGATATCGTCCGATGAATGAGGCCGCTATCAGTCGGGTTGTATATCGGTATAGTACAGATTATGAACGAACTGCACCATATTGCGATGATATTCTGGTCTCATCTGTAGAAGCTGGCTACGCCTACCCTTTATCGTATAATCAACCGATTAACACCATCGTAACGGATTCAGAGTAATTCCTCATTCACCTCGTTTGAACGATGCTTACAGCTTCACCGAAGGCTATCGTAGTCGCTAGTCTCTCGTGGTCTCCATTTCGGCTGTGCCAAATGACAGCTGGTGTGGCCGAGCGGTCCCGCAACTCAGAATCCCTGCCGATACTTTTCACTTACTGTCGAAATTCGACCCTATGCCAGCAGTGTGAAACTGGGTCAAATCCAAATCCGACCCGTTGATCTATCGGAACATCATCCGGAGCTAACCGTATCGCTGACCAACTCCGATATCACGATCCGAGACGGGCATGCATCATTCAAGTGCCGGTTACAAAGGACAAAAAAGTGAAACCAGCGGATAGATGAAAGACCAACAGGTATCAGCGAGAATCGAAGTAAATTAAATAAAAAAAAAAAGCAACAAGGTAAAATTTATGATGATATGCCTTTTTTCTGTCTTCTGGAAATTCGTGTTATTCATTGCGAAAGATGACAGTTTCGAGTACCACGATACCGCGACGCTCATAGTTATAGAACATGTGCGCGAAATCAAGGGAGGGATTTTGCAAGAAGTATTGGCAGAGAGTTTGTGAATTAATAACGATAGATTCCTTCAATCGGATCATGGCTGAGAGAGCCCTAGCTGAGGCGCAGATTCGTCTTAGCTCTTTAATGGTGGAGCGTTGCAACAACGATGAGCTTTGCTTGGTAAAGGGTTTAGTTTTGACGACTGGTCCGTTGAATTGATCTTATGGCCAACGCGAGCAGGCACATTTCAAGGGAAGGGTAACCGTTGGATAGAACGAGTGTGTTCTGAAGCTCATTTAGGAGTTGTGTTACAACATCTGTTTTTGTTTCTCTCTATACTAACAATGATAATAATTATAATAATGATAATAATGAGAGGTGGTCGGCATGCCGATTCCAGCAATAGTCGCAATAGTTGTTGTACAGGCGATACAAATTAGTTAATAATAGGTGATAATTACCCAGGTAACGAACTATTTCGAGGGCTTGCAGACACTTATCGAAGTTATACGCTACGCGCAGTTAACGTCCCATGATTATGCCTTTCATACCGGAGGAAACTAGCACGCTATTCATGTATAGTGTTTGGTGATCGGTAGCGCTAGCCAGAGGCGACGCTCAATAAGCGGTGATATTATATTATATAGTGGCGGGATCATTGCTGTTCTTCTCGGGTGATTTGTTCTAAATGCGCCATGTCACACAGAGAGGATCCAACCGAGAAGGGGATGTATATATTTATACAAATAGGGGCCTAGTTGTACCATTAAATCTTCTATAAATTACTGTACACATTACCTATTGTGTAATCGAATCGATAACCATGGGACGACAGCGAATTACTGTATTGTTATTACTAATTTGAACGAATTAGAGATATTTGTCAGTGGCAGGGTGATCTTATGATCACGAAAATAATTACTAGATCATTTCACATGCGTACTCGGGTGGTGCGGTCACACGTCACATAGCATGATTGTATATCATCGTGATCATTGTAATACTCTACGCGATACATAAAAACATTCTAGGCGCTTGCTAGGGAGGGCATCGACGAGAGGCGTTTATAGAGATATGCGTGAACGGTGAAATGTTTTTGCCTTTGCAATGAACCGCGTTGATGAAGAGATAATAATTGATGCTGAAGGGTATGAAAAAAATGCAATTGAAAAAGGTCGAGCACCTGTGCTCATAATTAAACAGAAGAAAAATCTAGGCATCGTGATCGAAGTAACCACAACCCATTCCACAACCATGACCCCAACGGGGTACCCGTCTCTATTTCCGGAGAGACCAATGGCCAGCCGGCTACACATGAGAATTTGTGAATGACATTATTTTGAGCAGTCGAAACAATGTCCGTCTATCTGAGTTCAACATGGATTCGTGCAGTGAGACACAACAAATATATATATATATATATATATATGTATCCTGTGTTTCTTATTTGAACCTTCCGGATATGACAATAAGGGTTAGTTGTTTGAAGATATCCAACTCAACATATATTTATCCATTTTTAAGATTACAGACACAGAGATAGAGAGAGACTTCATATTAATAAACAGCAAACGTACTGTATCCACTTGGGATCGTTGGATGGCTGCGGGGAGCAGAAATTAGGATAATTTTACTTGATATCACTCTGGGGATCGTCCGTTTATCGCCACCTCACGGCCATGCCGATGCCGCCGCTAAACGAGGTCACGCGTAGCAAGCCACCCAGCAAAGATCCAATTAACAAATTAATTAATTTTCATTATACAATCGAAATAAACATCATGAATTTCACGCGGCTAACAGCAATTTCAGCTGAGATATCCCTCCATAGGCAAAGACGAATCGTCATCGGAATTTCAAGGTGGCTAGAATACACAAGGAACTACCAAAGGAAAGAAAACCGCACAGGATACATTATGATACAATCATAAGTCCATCATGTTAAACTGCTCTGCTGCTTATATATATATATATATATATATGTCTGTCTTGTATTCATACATGCGTATACAATTGTGCAACTGTGGGTGGCTGTTTCGACCGTTGCCACAATATCTATTGAAGTGCAGCTGTCTCAAATGGTAGTTTTAATTAGCACAGCATCCATCGATATGGCTGTACGTGTCATCCTCGCCTATGTTCACCGCTGATTCGATTAGTTCAAAGGTGTTGGCCATAGTATTATAAATCAGCTAGGCCTGATGAGGGCTAAGACAACTCAATAATAGCAATTATTAGAATCACACAGTTGCCACCGAAGATAATATAATCATCACAAATAGGAAAATAACCAAGAGGCAGACATTCGCCGCCTTGACCTTCAGCGCCGCTCGGCTATCCCTCATTCAAAAGGACTCCAAAGCGTCCATTCGTATCACTGAAGAATGATATATTCATTCAACGCTAACGGCCCACGTTCGTCGTATCCAGCCGGATTAGGATCGCGCTCACCGAATTAGGACCAGCACAGATATTTTTCAACAAGTACATAATTATTTTCTAAGACCCATGTACGAACGAGAACACAATTGGGTCTGGCAAACTTCGATGGCATGTCCACATTTCGCGAGCGTTTCTCAATTAGTCGCGTGCACGTTCAAGAGTGAATATTTTTGATTACAGCAAGAAAAACGTCAATAAAAATCAGTAACAAAAAAGTGGCATAGATAATACTAGCATTTATCGATAAAGCTATGACCTAATGTTAAGCGGCGTGACCTTCTTCGTCACCTGTTATTATTGTGTTGTTAGATTGGAATTTTGTAAAAATCCTGATTCAATTAATCATTCGTGCTAACATCGCCGCTCGTATCGATGCGTCTATCGTAGGACATGTCTCCTGCGAAAGGCAAATTTCTACGGGACCGGCATACAGTCTTCCTCAGCACTAATATCACAAGCGTTTTCCGAGTTACATTCAGATACCCATTAGCGCAAAGACGAAATTCTAACCGTAGCCAAGTTCTTAACAAGGACCTAATTTCACGCCAGAGCCCCCTTTCTCTATACTTGGTCTTTTTAAATATCACGTTCATGGCTCTAGTATTATAGAATGCATTGCCAGTGAACGAAAGTGTCGCGTGAGGGCCACTATAAAACGGAATTATCCTTCGTTCACGGTTGACACGGGCGGCAAACAACGGCGATGATTAATGGCGGGCCAAGTGATATTTCGGGTTGTGCTTTCGACGTTTTCGTATCGAAATGTTTTCGGCTGCCAGAGCGTCGGTTTTTGGTTATCGACACTCTCACCTTGTAAGGCAGCGGTTGGCCCACAGACCCGACACAGTAGATAAGGCGCCAACCTTCCCGGCTCAATCAGCACAATATCAATGTTCGCTCTATTCTGCTTCGGAGCGGAGAACGCACGAGCTGGAGGACAGACAAGCAAGTGCTGTCGTGGTGTCATCGGCTGAGCGACACCAGGGGTCAACATCAACGCGTACCGTACAATGTGCAGCTCTGATGATGTGGTATTGGCGCGAATCACTGGTCAAAAACTACGCCCAGATCGTTCAGTGAGCCAATTCAATGAGATTTCACGGCTGCCACTATGACCGCATAATTAGTGTACATCTCACCGTCTACGAGATATAAACGTTAATAAAACGCGGCAAATTGTGCTGCCCTAAGTTGACTTGTCACTTTGAAATATTTGCTGTCCGACGTTATCGAACAGCGTTATGATCGGGTGGATTGAGAAGATTTAGGTTATTACGATGATTACAGTTTTTCAAAATATATATTCTAACACATTATAGTGAAATCCATCCTTGGTGATTTAAACGACTAGTTCTCGTCTTGGTTATCAAGCATAGAGAAGCTAGTGTAAATTGTCAACGAAAACTGGCTTAGACACAGAGTATTACGTGGGGATTGATTGAGCCTCTATCCTTATCCGTAAGTGACACCCGCTTAAAAGTAATTGGCTTCAGTACTTCACCGGGAATGGCCCTCGTCAACAAGAAAGCAGAGCAATTTTCTAATGAAATATTTTTTCCTATCATTGTCGTGTCTTTACCGACTTTATCGATCATCACAGCAGACACACAAAGTATCACTAGACGCGGCACGAACACTACCCGAAAATTGGGCTCGTTCGGCAATTCACTATCGTATATTGAATTAAATTGCACTTTCCTGTACTTTATTCGACATTATTTATTGCATTAGACCTTTGTTGTGACCTGCTTCTCCTGTACCTGCGAGTTTCCACCCATCCATCTGGCCACCCGATATCGCCGATTGAAATCTTATACAAATCTAAACGGTTTCCAAAACGGTTTTTGCCTTGCTCGCTCGCCCCCTCCCCTCTCGCCTTTGCTCCGCATTGAATTGATAAACTGAATGGATATGGAGGCGCAATCACGGCACGTCTATCGGCCGCTGTTCGAGAGACCAACGAACGGGCTACAAGTGATGATCATCCGTCGAGCGAGACGGTGCGTCGCAGTTGAAAGTAACCATGATCGCATCCATTCGTTGACCCGACCGCTGTCTAAGGGGTTCAAGTGTCCGAATGAAACGCTTCCCTGACGACTCTTGAGGTCCCCGCCAGCAGCGCTGCTGCTGCCCCTCGTGATGGCGTCATGTCCGTTGCGATTGTCACCACCGCCGCCGCGAGAGAGAGATCTCGGCCAAAACGTGGCATGAAACGCCGAGCAGAAGCATGGAGCTGTTTTCATTGAAAATGAAAAATGACATCCTCAAATTCACAAATGGAAATCGTAAACAAATTTGTGGCGGCAATTTTCACAGACACACACAAACACATATATATATATACACACACGAGAGACACCATATCGTCGCACAACTTACTGGTGGTACAGAACGAGTCACTTGATGGTCATAGCGTCCCCCAGTGCGCGCTTCGGGCGGCTCTATTCTCACCGAGTGAGGCCTTGAGGCGTGATGTTGCCATCTGCGATATGAATGTGTATTTGTCATGGATATATTTGTCTAATGGCGGTGCGTAGTAATTAGCACACATTTAATTGCACGTACGATTTGGGGCGTACGTTTTGGCACATGGAGGGTGACATTAAATCAAGCGACATTCACATTGCGCAATCGACTTCGGAAGTGAGGCTTTGACGAACAGCTTGCCTAGCTATCACGATTAAAAGAGAATTATATTAGTACTAATATTAGTAACGGTATTGGCTTATCTGAAGCAAAACACGCCCATGCATAGGTAATGAAAATAACACGAATAGATTAAATGGGATATTGTTCGTTGGAAGTATTTGTTGCATGATACCACTGGGCTTACGATGTTGAATATGACACCATATATCTCTACCGCATGTCTTTTCTCTTTCTCTATTTCATATCAGTTACTGCTGTAATTAATATTTTCATTGGATGAACAGAATCGAAAGTCTCAGTCTAAATACATGATAGTATTTTCAATGAGTACGTAAACTGAATTCAATGCGATCATAAACGCACCAGACTTTTTTATAAACATCAGGAGGCCGGACATAATTATCTGAAATATTTTCGGTACATAATTACCTGTCACGAGGTATACGTCATATATATATATATATATATATATATATATACTCTCTAAAATAGAGTCTAGACTTTATATTACCGTCAGCCGTAGGTAAGCGAGATTCGCTGATTTTCCGTGTCTACGTATCGTAAAACGATCATCTCATCATCATGGTCACCGCTGTCCAACTCTGCGGTCTCAGGTTTGATAGGAAACGAGGCGCAATTAGTACAGAGTTTATGACTTTTGCTTGATTGCACGTTATAGCGAAAAGGCGAAGCCGGCAAGCCATCAGGTAAATTACTTGGAGATTTATGAGATACGAACAAAATAGCAACGTGCTCTTACCAGCAAATCAGCCAAAACTTCAGCTCCATCGCCTTCTGCCGATGTGTCGCTGTCTATACAGAAAATAGGAACATATTCCAACGAAGGTAATGCTATCGGCTTCTACGCCCTCCGCGGTCACCTTACGCATGTGGTTCCGCTACATAACATGCCATTATATAATAGAATAGAATCGAATCTGAGGCAAGCCCCACCATATAGGAAAGAGAGACCACAATCGTTGTCGGCGTTTGGTGCACGTCTCAGTTATGGGGTGTTCGGAAAATCGCGCAACTCGATGTCGTAACTTTGTCAACGCGATAGAATGGGGAGCTATGCTTGTTTGATGCGCCTGTGGGATTCTCAGCGTCTTATTACTTAATTTAATATCAATCTGTTCGGCCACTATATGAGTAGGTTGCAAGCAACGCAAAATCGCCGTTACAGCGGGCTCACGTGTAAGCACGTTGTTAAGGTCGAAAAGGGTTTACTTGGGAAGATCGGACTCCTCGCAGCAGCACTTTTCCCACAACAAGATTATTGCCCGTTTCTCGGTGGGAATGTTTATCTTGTAGGGAGTACAATCATCGTCACACTGCGCAAATGTGTCATGTCATGGAATAGATATGTCATCGAATAGAGTTATAGTAACTGTCTTTGACTTACTATCTATCTATTGACCTTATCGAGTAACGACGCCAAGTGCATACGCCAAGTCGAAAATCACTTTTCACTTTCTGTTTAGGTAAATCGAAGTTTAACACGAGGGCTTCTCTGCTTTCTTGCTCCGCTAGCACCGGTAAATGCACTACAGCGTTCCCGCAACGATAGTTCGACTGTTCAGTGGAACGGCAGTCGGTGGATGGTGACGATGAGCCTCGAAGTAAAAGTGAATTTTGAACTGTACCGTTATGTGGTTCAGGACTGGAAGACGTTTGCATGTTACCCGCATCACAGCACATAGTCTACATTGAATGAGAAATTAAGCTATTAGTGAACGCGTTATACAGAGTCAACGTGTGTGTAGGATGCAGCGCTGTCGGAGAGTACAGTGCTGTTTATTGAGAAATTTCTCCGGAAACGTCCCTTCAATTAACGACCTTCGTTTAACCCATTGAGTGGACCAGAATCCCAGTTCTGCCTCTAGATGACTCCACACAGATGCCACACGCCTCGTCGAGAAAAACAAACCTTCGCCTGTACGGCACATGACGCTTGGCTCGCTTCTGCCACGTATGTTTCACCCAACCTTTTTTAGGGTAGATTCACAAAGGTGGAGCGAATCACCAACTGTCGAATTAATTCTTTCCTTCATATGCTGACACATAACCTAAGGCACTCTGGGGCGCCGTGAACAGCCCGCGCCAGTCTCTTCCGTCTGTCCAAAGAGGGCGCTGAAAAGGAAACGAAGAAAAGAAATAAATACGGTAGGGATAGACAAAGGGAGAATATTAACAGCAAAATATAGAAGAGATATATATCTACGGCTCCGCCATCCACACGGAGGAGATTTAGAACGGCGCCATGCGGTGGCAGTGGTGGTGGTGGCCGCTGCTGGTGCCGTGTCTGCAATTCGCGGCAGTTTCTCTCGAACGCGAGCTCAGGCGAGGGGAGCCGACCTGATCTATCTCTGCTGCGACGAGGCGATTGTAGACAACGGACCAATCTATCGTACGAGTGTGAACGAATCCACCTACGCTTCGACCCTGCATAACTACGAAGGTGTGCCAGACCCGTCTGTCGGCTCGAGCATCCCGATTTATCTAGTTCCTTTCACTCGTTCGCCGTCGGCGCCTGAAAATAAAGCCATATATCTCGAAGTCGTTCACCATAGGGCGGGCACGTATATCTCCTGCGTGTGATCTCACCCTGTGTCTGTGTGCGCCAATAGTGCCAAACTATCTATCAGTGATACTGAGTGTCTGTTTATTTGTAAGTATTATCAAACGTCGCAGGCGACAACACAGCGAATCAGAGCATCCTCATGCCTATACATGTACGCAGTGGAACACACAAATACGATAGTCGCTGGACAGAGCTGCTAACAGACACATAGCATCAGCTAGCAGTCGATTGGCTATACGATTCGACCAGCTTTGACGGGCTGGCTAGCTGGCTTGAATTTGCCCGATAAGGGCAAGCATAATAAAAAAGCTAAAACACGTGTAATTGACAATGTACTGTGAATTGAAGTAGGCATATTATGTACACAGGATGAACGGAAAACGTATGGACGAAAACGAGGATGACGTGTGAAAAACGTGCCTTCGATTATTCCTATAAATTCTGCCCGTCCTTGATCATTGTGGTCCCTCTCTTCTGTTTATCCTATGCTTAGTTAGCTGGTGTTAAACTCACCACTCAAAGGGATAGCTGGCAAGCTGCGTATATTCGACCGACGACGACTTGAATGTTGTTCTGCAGGAGAGCGTGGTGCATAAATTAGGCAAAAATAGTACTGTGACAGTGGAATCCTATTCTGGATACGAAACGAAAGACCACTGGGTATTCCTCTTAAATACGACAACAAACAGCCATACCTGTAACAACTAGCACACTGTAAAATTCATTGTGATACGTGCGCACTAGTGTGCGCCTGAATTAGGTGACTCCGACCTGAAGAAACAGACAATATGTTGAGTGTGCTTGTTAAACTATGGCCACGCATTGATACTTACGGTGATTCTGATATCATGTTATCTTGAACTCTTCTACAGTTGGGTCTGAATATTGCTTATTAGAATCGTTACGCTGTTCTTGGGATTTACAACTCTCATTGGCTCCTAAAAACGCCAAAACCATGGCTTGAAGGCGGCTATTAAATGTGATCGACGATTCAGAAATAGTATAGACTAGTGTAGTACAGACCGGCCGAACAACTTTCCTTACGGAGACGGCTTACATTATTGGAGATCCCCACGCGCTGGTGCTGCCGCAAAATGGCAACAACTCCGTATATATATATATATATAATAGTTCACCCGCGTAAGATGATCAGAAAATAAAAAAATAACAATCGTACAAGAGATGATGATCACCATAATGTCTTATAGTACAACTACGAACATCAATTACGTTAAACGTATAGGCAGCACACGAGTAGTCCGTCGCTATTTAGGAGGGTTTGGCATATACCGAACGAAGTGTGCTTACGCGCGCCATATTTCACCCGGTACCGCTCTGACTATAACACCGCAAGTTGAGGGCCAACCGGCTCGCGAAGAGCGCGATGCCCCAACGGCAGCAGATTACAAAAGGATCACATACCGAGACAACAGCACTTCTTGGTACTTTTCTGATGCTGTAACATCTGCATGTGCCCGACCGCGGCACAACCAGAAGACACTGGCCAAGAACAATAGACCGGTGGAAGAACTCGCTACTATTCGAGATGTCGACAATTTGGCTATAGACTTCTGCCGCTTTCGGGTTTCTATTATTAATACTGCTGCTATTAGAAATACAATAGCACTAGTTTCTGTTTAAAATGACCATCTGTAGATGGATTATGCACCCGGATTGCAGGCCTTTAGTATTGATTTGCCCTCAAGTGTGCGGCAACTCGCGCCAAGTAAACATCAGTCGTCGTCATATTTGTATGTCTCTTCGAGATCGCCATCGACAAGGGCTGCTTGCGCTGAGTATCTTCAGATTGGAGCGGAGGTCCGGGATCTTTTTGCGTCCTACGAATTTCCGTTAGACGACGATCGTTCGCTTGATCTCTGAGCTTGCCATGTCTTTCCCTCGCGATGGTTGGCTTTGCCTCGTTTTCTTGAAGATCGCGCTTTCTTGTCACTCCCTTCTCGATTCCTGTGGCAGTCTGAATCAATTTAATTTCGCTTTCAATCGTGTCGTCGTCTATCGACGCTCTTCGATAGACCTGTGCGTTACGGGTTAGTGCGTATGACTCTCTGCGTGCGCCTGATGCCAGGTATCAGTAAATAGTATGTGTGTGTGTGTGTATATGTGGTTGTCATTTCGTCGTTACACATATAGGAGTTCGGACGTTGTGAATTTTGTCCATAACCAAAGCATACTCACTATAAGAAGGGATCTATGAATGAATCATCAGTGATGATACATAGGCATGACGCTCAGCAAGAGCTTAGAATTTGTTGACGGCTTCGGAAGATGCGCCTTGTTCTTACACGCTAAGGATCATCGAAAGCTATCTTTAGTTTCAGTGAAGTTGAAGTAGCTTATACAGTAGATGAACGTTATCAGGAACAATACGAAGGATGTACCTTACCTATATGACATCGTCGAGTGGTGAGTCAATTGTTCGCAAGTTGATACAAGCACGTGTTTTTTGCGCTTGTCTTTTTATAAAAGCAAGGTTTATTTAACAGAGTTCCCATCTGGAACACGACCAATAGACTCCATTAGTTAATTACCTTGTCCTCTGCATTATACCCAACTTGGGGCAGATGTAGCAAACAGGAAAGCAAAATGATTTCGTAATGATAATTCTAAGCTTAGCAATAATTAGCAATGGTATAATTGTTAAAATTAATTGATAAATGGGTAACTTGAGAGGACGATGATGATGATTATGCGAGCACATTAAAATTGGAATGACGCAAAATTAGCTCTCTTGGCAAGGGTGCGCACATGGATGTATGTATTGACGTATCACAGTTCGGTCAAGTCTTGCTATTAGGAAATCAAGTACTGCTGAGAGAATCGTTAAATGTATGAGGCGAGTAAATTGACCGCAAACTATGTGGCAAAGTGTTCCACTATCGACACGGCTTTGACACGAAACTTTTTAGAAGCTTCACATTATTATTATTATTATTATTACCATTATCGTCACCGATACCTCACGGAGCAGCCGCCCATTCTTCCATTATTTATTATTAATGGCAGTTTGGCCGTACATGGTACACGAGAACTGACGAAACGACCCATATCGTAGCAAGATGTAGAAATCACTCACTCAATTCCATACTAAATAATACAGCATAGAAATAATGAGATGCGCGCACGCTTCGTTTGATAGTATCGTTTAGCTCAATATACAATTGATCTACGACTTTATCCAATGGCACAGACGCAACAATTAACGGTCGATCAACGGTCGCCGGTGCTCATAGCTTGTATAGATATATATATATATATATACACATATACCTAGGTAGTTTCGCGTCAATTGTTTCAGCTTGTCAAAGTCGAATATAAATAGAGTTAAGTATATAAAATCTCCGTATATGCCCAATTGCGAGAAGCCTCTGACAGAACATATTTACAGTGTTCCAACGGCGTTGTCAGTTCAACGCGATACAAAGGTGTGTAGTGTAGTGCTACGTCTATACCAAATAATAGGATCATATTGATGATATTTTTTTCGTGCGAGGCGCATCGTCACGCCGCCGTTGACGAACACACCTCGAGTGATATATATATATATATATATATGATATGATGGCGACATGGCAGAGTCGTGAGTATCCACTTGAACGGCTTCGTCGTGCTGTTCGCCAATTGAGCCGCTGCATCGATTCATTTGAAGACCCACTACAAGGGATGGGTTTTCCTAAGTGATATATATATATATATATATACATAAGCAAGCTATATCCTTACGCTGGCGAGAATAATAATGAGAAGAACAACCATACAATGAATCGCGCTTATACAGCGCTTATCGAAGTCGCTGGTGGTTAGTACTGTAAATGTTAGTAAACATGTTAGTACTGTAAATCTTTGGAAGCTTAGAATATAATATATCAACTTACAATGTCTTCTCGTTTTTTTTTGTATAGAAGGAAATTTTCGTCAAACGCACGGACACTATGACAATCGTTCTAATTGCTATAAAATATGGGCCGATCTAGTGCAGGATTGACGTGGACGACAAAACGCCACCAACTATGAAAACCGTACATTGTTATGAGTCTATCTCTTCCCTGGATTCGGCACGCCCGACATTACTTCGATATCGTGGCGATGTGTGTAACTATCCCGGCTATGTCTTGTCTAAAATACACAAACATAACTAAAGCATATTGTAACTATAGACGATTACAAATGAAATTTCGTAACACACCGTTAACAAAACACACCGATTCTAATTAACAGTAAGCCCGGCTTACACGTTCGGTGCACGAAAACATCTCACTCCAGCAGCGCCAACAGTACAATATAAACGAATGCTGCATATATGATTTATTATAGTATATATTTCTAAACGCACAGCTAACAGATTGTCCTGCATATAAATAACACTGTTTAAACATACTGTGTATCTGTTCTAGCGCAAACCGACTTGTTATCACCATACACCTTGATAACTCACCGGCCTCTGTTGTTCTTACGATATTAAACAAGCAGAGCTAACATTTCGAGCCACCTCCGCTCGCCGTGTTCTCGCTGTCTGGTATCTCTGATTTAGACTGATCTATAAAAGTGGTTGGCGTCTCTCCCGCTGTCGGACAGATCCTTCGCCCGCCTGATAGATGTCTGGCATTGGGTTCTAGACATGTATCGTTCCTGTCTAGCCACTGCAAGAGACAGACAGTCAGACTTGGGACTAGTTGATTTTGTACAATAAACAGACTACCACCATCGCTCTACAGCACCATGGATACCCTCCCCCGCGGATCCCTCACCCCCGACCTACATACAAGCCGTTCCCGATGCCTTCGAGGGAGCGTACACCGCTTTTCTTCTACTCTCTGGCTGTAGACGCAGAACGATCTGCCTGCCCCCCGCTGCTTACGAAGCAGCCGAATTCAAGCGAAAAGGCTGAACCTAACCTTGAGCCGTTTCAGCTCGAGGATACACGCGGGCCTATGACAGACAGTGCACACGGCGTTCATCTGTCGAAACGCCCAGTCGGCCAGCGTATAACGGTGAATGTGGAGCTTCGCAGTCAATGTGCTAAAGTCGTCTTGTTAGCGAAAAAAATATAGTTGGATGCGCAAAGAAAACACTTGATTTCATGGATTTCAATGTTATCTCTCAATTACAAACTTGCTTTTTTTTGCTAAAAATCGCGCATGTATATATTGCATGACGGGGCTTGTACCAGCGACTCTTCGCGTTTGTCAGCCAGAGTAGCCTTAGTCATCCAAGTCACCGCGTCAATTACATCTATACCGTAACTGGATCATCTCAGCTGAGCGAGTCGCACTTCTGTTTGGTAGAATGTTTTCTGTCCCCCCCTCCCCAGAAAAGTAGAGCAAACATTTTCTTGGGAAATTTAACCAAGTTGTACTAATAAGTCAGCGTGACCGGGGCTGGACGTGGGAGAGCTCGCTACCACTCGGAGTGACCTACAACTCCAAGTTGTGAGACCTGAATCGTGTCCATTGTATTCTCGCATCTCAGTGACGGTCCAGCTCGAATTCCGATCTCGTTGATGCTTGCGCTGTCGCATTGAACATAAATGGATGGGTCTCGCAGGCGCAAAGGAGAGAAAGAACTCTGTGCCAGTCACCATGAACCTAGGTAGACATATGACTAACATTTGGTTGTCATTGTCAGGCAGCTGAACGCGCCTCCACAGACGAATTTTTGAGCCTCTCAATCAAAGGAATTTCGAAGCCCTCTACCCTAGCGGCGATTTGGCTCGTTGTCCAGCTAGCGACGAGCTGGCCATCTGGCTTCACTAGGCGAACTAGGCTCTTCGGAGCTTGTGGAGAAAGCTTCTTCAGAAAAGTGCATTCATGTGCATGGTGTCTACGAGAGCTTCCTCTCAAGCTGTTTCAGACCTCGCCCACCCCTCCCCCCCCTGAGAACGACGAGATAGATTTCAAAATACTTCACTTTTCGCAGATGGCAGATCTTTTCTGCGGAAGATAACCAATATCTGAGATGAAATCGATTAACTAGACGGATAAAATCAGCGATGTCTATTAATAGTTTTAAGAAGCCCTGCGTTATATATATATATATATATATATATATATATATATATATATATATAATTAAGCCCCTATAATTGTTGTATACTAAACATATTATTCTAAAATTAATCATTCCTTTCATGTAGAGCAGTTTGCAACATCGAACCATATGAAACGTATATACTCAATTGTTAAAATAATAATTCAAATGTCGCAACTCGAATCTTAGTCTTCGGTGTTTTCGGATTGCACATTTGCGCTTGGGCCACTGTTTCTAGTTCCTATCATCATCATCTTTGATCGACCTGGCCACCTTCTTCTCTTCTACACAACAACTACACATATTGCTTAGCCAATGACCCAACCGGTTCCGCACTATTCGACAGAAAAAAGCTGTGAGACATCTTCTCCTCACCTGTTTGAGGACAGCCTTTAAAGCTCCGTTGTGTCATACATGCACATTTATCTGTGGTACACACACACACACGCACTATCTTCGTTCACAACAAATTAAAAGTACGGAAGTCGCCGCAAAGTCGGAAATGACGCTCTACATTTCGTTCCCAAGCAGAAAATGAGCATTTACCTTAATTTGTTGTTTACTTCGTGTCATTTGCGGGCACGCGCCTTCTCCGCCACCACTGCCACCGCACTGTCGCCGCAATTCATTGGGGTGGCGTTCTTCATTATGAGCCCTCGGCGCCGCAGTCGTCGTTACCACCGTATTCCGCGCTAGGTGGCGGCAACAACAACAACGACAACAGCATCAGCGTCAGTAGAAAAACCAGCAGCAAACCGAAACGGTTCAATGTTGTCGTTTCAACGTATACCTGGCTAGCTATAAGCACTATGCTATAACACCCTTTCTTCCTCCTGTTCGAGACTGCATATGGAAAGCTGGGGCGCAACGGAAACTCGAACCCCTCACAGGGATGCCTGAACAGATAACGGTTCACGGAGATGGAGTAAGAGCTCTATACATCGAGTGCATGAAATGACCGTGGGCTGAATATGTAACTTGCCTCAAATCATCGTCTGTCTCTGCTGTAATTATTCATTATCGTAGCTGCTGGAGTGAGTCGAATTTTCGATGGCTACCTAGAAAAATTAATCAGCCTTTGTCTCGACGCCATCGACGCATCGTACAATTGCTGCTATTCGCTGGCAGCATATTCTATTCATATATTGGGCTGCTGATACCGCTAACACCGGTGGCCGACGGTTGCTTCAGGCGGCGCCTGTCCTGGTAGTCATTTTCCATGCAGACTGAGCATAGATCACGTGCAACTGACTCAGGCTGAGTGGGGCCTGTGCTGCAGACACCTGAACCAAATGTTGTACCATACCGTATGCACAACAATAGGCTACTCACATGTTAGTTCGTTGGTTAATTAGTTAGCTAGCTGCCTGCCTAGCTTCTGTCTGGTTCTATAAAAACGCACGCAAGATGCGGATACAGCGCGATTGTGAATTTGCGCCGCTTTCTCTCCCCTTTGCCTTCTCCCCTTGCGATAGTTTCCCTTATGACGCTCGCGGACAGATGCAGAAGAAGTTATCGTCTATCTGCAACGAGTAGCGCTGCGATCAACGATAACATGGCCGGCCTGCCAACAGTGCAATGTGTATCGTTCTCTGTGAACATCACACTTTGGTTTCATTTATCGATCATTGTGGCCATTGTACACGGCGGACGTTTGGATATCTGTCTGTATTTCTGCCCGCCGATGCTAGTCACTGACACTTGAGGCGAAAGGCAACGGGTACAAGCATCTGAGCGGCAGCCTTTCAGGCCCAGCCTACTGGAAAACAACCTCCTCGGCGAGAAGAAGAAGACGTTGGTTCTATTGCTGTTGTTGTTATTGTTGTTCACTGTGGGTACTACGTTGAAAGAGCATTTTCCATTTGGCCAGCGTATGAGCAAATGTGCCGGTGTGATATAAAACAACACACAGAGAAGTTGTCCTCTCGGCAATGCTCAACATTGTTGGCAACACTCCTGGCGGGGTCCGATTGCCGTTGTTCTCAAACGTACAAAGGAGAAACATTATGTTATATATTGAAACGGGCTGTACCTAGCACAGCTCGCTGGTACTTACCGTTGCAGAGGCATCTGTGAGGTAGAGCTTCCTGAAATTGTTTGCGATGGTCGAATCAATTGTGCCACCTATATTATGCGATCTTGGTGCATGCCATCGAAAGAACCCTTGTAGAGACTTTCTCGGGGAGTATTTCAGGCTCTAAAATGCATTGTTGCTCTTGTCAATGTATCTGCTGCTGCAGCTGCTTCCGTCGCCGCCGCCGCTAGTGCAGTACTGGTTATCTGCGCATAGCTGTGGGAGCTATTTTAGATTCAGTCAGTATGGTAGAGCAGCTCACTGGTCGAAAACACGTTTTCGCTGCCAACACACGAAAGGTAGCTTGATGTCATTTGACATTCCCTTGAATGTCTTCATTCTTGCCTTGTTCAATTGGGCCCAAGTCAGACGAAAGAGCCCATCGACCCTAATGGCGTCTTTAGAACTAAGGCGCACAGCCGCCTTTACAGGGTACGCCGACAGTGGATAAATATTCACTGACCTTAACATATCTATTTGCCCTTATAAATCTTTTCACGATGGACTTTCTATCTGTCTATATCATCCTATTCAAAAAAGGGACCTCCCTTGTGCCCCACGCCTCAAGATTATTCCGCCCGTCTGTGAAATGTAGAAAGAAGTCACCCTAAATAAAGTAACCACTTGCTCGCGCACTATTGTTAGAAGTAAGGAAGTGTTTCTATGGAGGAAACAGAAAAGCAAAGGCTCAAGAACCGCCCGCCTTTTGACCAAATCATTTCCATCGAGTCTTTCTAATGGCGCTACGAGCCACCAGTGGAAAACGGGCCCTGGTCTGCCAGCCTGCTCTGCCGCTACAACAAGAACGACGCTACAACGAGAATGGGCACTTGCCGAGTTAGCCTCCTAGACTATTACGGGCGCCAGGCCCCTGGCCCCAGACGCAGTATAGTCATGGGAGCGCCCGCCGGAAACCAACCACCTTGCCAAAGCCACTCAGAGGAGTTAGGCTAGACTTCAACCGATTTCTCCAACGAGTCCTTTTCTGGTTGGCACGCTTCGGCCATCGGACTCAGACCGCCGGACTCGTGACTGCAGATACCTACTGAAGTCCTTTGCTTCGCTTTGTGACTGAGTCCGTCTTCGGATTCTTTCTACGAAGTCTCGACTGTTCGTCTTTACTGGTCAGAAGCTGTTGGAACGGCAACGCCAACACCGGATAGTTTTCTCGTACGATACAGTCAAGGCAGAGAGCGGGAGCACTTGAGCACTGCTCGCCCCCGTCCGTGCCGGGTGGTGTCCTTTCGACAAATGTGACCTCGAGAGAAGCCAGTGTAGTAAGTCTACGGTGTCTATGGTTACGCGTCGGCCATAGTAGCAGGCTAGCTATTTGTCTCTCCACGACCGAGAGACGGCTGGGCGCCGCCGAACGGTGGGAAAGTGGAGCAATCGGGAAGACTGGCAGGGCAAAGGGAGACTACGAGACAGAGGTAGAACCGGACAGATCAAATAAGCGCAGGAACGGTGGTTGGGCCAACAAACTATGATAAGGTGGCACGTTTGGCAAGATTCGTCTTCAAGGCCAGTAATCAGATCGATTTCATAAAGTATCAAAGTAAAGGAGAACTGCAGGGTATGAGACACTTGCGCACAGCCAACAGAAACAATAGCAATTGAACGAAGGTCCATTGCAAGGGAGCAACTATTATGCCTTGTTGCATTGTTAATCTTGGGGTTGTAGTTCTCTGTGTGTCTGACGGAAATAAGCAACCAGTTGTGTTACAGCAACCTCGTTGATAAATGTTGGCAGGGTTTATCGATGCCGGTGATAATTAACGATAAGGCGAGCGAGAGAGAGAGAGAGAGATGACGAAAGAAAGAGCAAATCTGCCAGCTTAAATTGCACGCCTATTTTTAAAGGGTTTGATAGCTTTCCGATAGATGCACAGACCGTTAGCAATGATGAAAAAAATATTGTGTGACAATAGCAGTGCGTATAAGACTATAATTATACACGTAATGATCACAGGGGTCGGTTACCAATTGAAATTGTTTTGCAATATGCAGCTTACTGTATCCGCGATTTTGGTTCATGCTGAGAACAATAACATTCTGATTAATTTTTATCAGTATAACACATGCCACAGATAGCCAAACCGAACGGACAACAACAAGTTCAAACTTTTATACAACGTCATCTAAGATAAGCGAGCTCCCGAGTTACGACTACAGGATTTAGTATTGCAAGCTGAGCGAAATGCGTCACACACTTATGTGACGGACATCATAGGCTCAATAGGTGAATTATTATTATTATTATTACTGAGATTTATTACCGTGGCCTAAGTCCAAGTCGAGATAGAAACGGTCAAGTGTAAGTATTGACAGAAGGGCGCCAATATCTCTCTATGTATTTGTGAACAGTCATTGGTGGGCAGGTGTTTAGGTGAGTGAGAATCCCGTACAGCGGCAAACGATTATTCACGACAATATCTCGCTGTCGGTGTAGGCCCTTTGCCAATCCGGTAACTGTTGAATAACTATTGTATATGCAAAATATATGAAATGTATATAAGCGATATAAGCGCTTATAGAGGAGAGGCTTCAAGAACCAACATTTTCAAATGCTTCCGCTGCATGCATTGTGTATACCATGTAGATTTGTCAATGTGTAGTCTGTAATATCACTCTTTGTAATTCGAGATAACTGTAAGTACGGCTGAATGACACGGTGTCAAGAAACATGACAGGAACAGAAATGTGAACGCCTACGAAGCGAATAGTATCGCTGACAAATCGATAAGGCCCATTTGACTCTTTGTTTGCATTCATTAGCACACTATAATGGACTGTTGGATGTTGTTGTTGTTAACGTACCTAGTGATCACATTGAAAGTGGTAAACTACGCACCTAGATGACTCACATCTAGCAAATGAATCTTGGAGCTAGCTTGCTCACACCATACTTATTGTACGAAATGATTGATTTATATCATAGATTAGGAATAACCGTTCGAGTTCGTTGGTAAACTATTATGCAATGCCAGAGTAGTTTCCCGGGGTTGGAAAGTCCTAAAAACAGGCACTTGTCCTCCTTGCGAGGCTAAGTGCCATTCAGCCAGCCCGCTAGAACTCCAAAGGGCGATTTCATATCATTAGATAGCCTCTGGTAATAGCTCAATCTGGGTTGGTTTTAGCAGTGCCAGTTTGCTTCGTATTTGATGTCTCCGTTCTCCATACTTGGCAGAGTAGGCGCCTTCATAGCGATTGCTCAAATGGCACTCAACGGTCGCTCGTCCGGGGTCAAACGTACCCGCAGGCCACATGTATGTGTACAACCTTGACGTGAAGGGTAGTTACTAAATCCTCGAAATCTAATCGCGTGTTCAGATGTCAAGAGGCTCTAGTGGCGTCTGCTCAGAGTCGTTCGCGTACGTATGTTGTCTAGCGGATTTTTTTCGACGAACCGTGCGTGACAGAGAGGATCTGGCCGGCATTTGTCAATACACAAACCGATCCACTGCAGATGCACGAGTATGGATACTTCAACTGTTTGATCTATCTTCATGTTGATTCGTTTCTTGAATTTTGCGCGAGCATCTATCTACCTACTTTAACGAAGCGTCACGTTCGTCCTGCATGGATGGATTTACTGAATGTTTGCTGTGTCAAAGCATCTAAGCACCATACATATTCGTCCGATGGGATTGCGTGTCGTGGATTGTAGATCCTGGGATCTTAAGCCACTCGAAGAATTAAATATTATGTATGCCAAATGCGCAACCACACATTGAAGTCATGCTCTCTCTCTCTCTACGGGCGACACAAACAGTCGACGAGTGCAAGTAATACAGTTGCAGCGTGATCCGGTAACTAAGAATGACTAAGCAAAAACTGACCAAAGCCATTGAAAATGCGACGAGAAAAATGGAAATGTGGCTGGAAGTGTTTTTTTCCTTTTAAATAAGACGTGTAAACATGAACTTGCGCAAGTATGTCCCTGGCAGACAGACAGTTCAGTTCGCTTATATAATACTGGTCGTGCTGTATTAGGTTAGGAATATAGCACACATATAGGGGTTTCATTGCACAGAATCTCGGTTGGATTAGACCGATGCAGGTTGGAGGTTACAATAACTGATTCATGTTGAAACTCAGCACTGTTGTGTCCAACATTTTGGGTGAGCACTTTCAAAAGTTCTCGCTAATTGCACTCTGATTTTACCGCGAACATAAATTGGAAAAGACCTGCCCCTGGCCAAAACGTATTCACGTCATCTGGGTGCGCTACTCACTGGTTTGGCTCCGACATGAGCATTAACTATTTGCTGAAAATTAAAGCGATGCCACCAGATCTGTTAACACCGATTTCAAAAACAGGTTATAAAGCCAGCATTGGTCTTTGATAATCTGTGCCCATTCAAACGGACAATTAGGAAAAAACAAAATCAAATGATAGAAGCAACGTACGGCGTACACAAAACCCGAAATTCGCCATATAAACCATTCTTTCAGCTAAGTCGCTTGTGAAATTTGTTCAATTTTAGAGCGTGGTACTTACTATCTATGCTTGGTTATGTGCTGAAGAGTTGGCTAATGCCGTCGATTGACTGCCATCCAATATGGACCTCCCAAGCTTCTGTCGTGCGCGAGCGAAGCACATGTCACTGGGGGTAATTGCTAAACGATTGACCTGAAATTATATTACGCTGAGGCACCGACATTCACCCAACCACAGAGTCATAAAAGACATCACAGATATGTGCATATTTCTGAATACGTTTACGCGTACGATCGATGGGAAACATAAAGTCGTTAATTTAAACATTTAACTGAGTTGAAGTCGCGTCAAAAAAAAACAGCGTCTTGTGATTAACAACAACAAATGTACGTTGATTGCTGTCAGCAGGCACTTCACGCAGCGAAGACGACACACGAAATTTATGAAGCAGCAAAATAATAGGTACGCGAAAAGTCTTGAGTTTATTGACTTAACAAAGTGCCGTCCTTCTTGTGTTTAAACCAACCAATCGTCGCTGTATTATATTTTCACGGGCCAAGGACTTCTTCTCGTCAACTTTAAGCGGGGATACAGCAGTCGGTGTCATTTCAATGATGTTTACCTTCAGCGCATTTAGCCAATCAGGTGGAACTCGAATGAACAGGACTGCACCGCAAATGGCAAACATATAAAAATGCCGACATATTACGAGGCAGCACCGATTCCATAACAAACCTTTGACGCCATGGTGAAGTTGCCGAATTGAAAAAGGTTGAATCAGATTGTGACAGAGCCCCATCAGCATTCGAGAACAACAGACAAAAAGCCGATCGATATCATACGCGTGCACGCGTGCCAAATACTCACTCGCCTTGCGACGTTGTGGCTGAGAGATTAATATGGCGATTGTATTCATGATATATGTACTATTGTAAGACTTCTTTTTTTTTGTTAGTCTAGCAAAGACCGTCACTAACATTAGAAAATGTGTTCTACAAAAAATGGTTTGTTGCATCGTACATATTGTGTAATTTTAATTGCTTGCCAGATATTAGCACAGTGATCGCGATAAAGGATATGGCGGTCTATTTGTTGTTCGGATAACAGGATGGTATGTCACGACCATCGACCATAGTAATCGTGTACAGTGTACAATAGACACTGTGTATAGTTTTTCTATTTTCAAGGCTTTCAAAGTTATTTGTAAAGGGAGAATTGTCAGTAAACTTTTGATTCGAATTGACCAATCCAAGGAAGCGATATATATATATATTATTCGTGCTGTTGCCCGCCGCCTCCGCCACGAACATACAGCAGCTGGGTAAGTCTACACAGACGGACAGCCTTCGTGAATAGGGAATCGGTTCATGCTGGCTCATCGTAGAGGGGAACGGAGGGAAAAAGTTAATTTTCAAATCAAGCAAGTGGTCCTCTCGACAGTATTTAGCATCGATCCCTGATTCCCAATCTCGCTGCTCCCCTCCCGGACGTAGAATAAGCACAACCGAGATCGCCCCGCTTCGAATACCATATACTTATTTCCCCATCTCGAACGCGACGCTCGGAGCCGGTTAGTTTTCGGGAACACGAGGATGTGCTGTTGTCCGAACCCGGTTAAAGCAAAATTTCGATTTCAATTTTTGCTTTTAATTCACCGTGCCCCTTTTTCATCGAATTCAATAGTGGCACGCGGAGCGAACGAATGTAATCACCGATCTGTCAGCTCCTCTCACTAATAACAAAAAATCGATAGCCAACCCGAGAAACGCTCGCGCTTAGCGATAGCCATACAATAATTAAAATGATCTTAACAACATGCGAACGTTAAATAGCCCGTCACTTACGCTAGCTACTCGCCGTTGCTGCTGGTGGTAAATTCACATCCATCCCAAATCGGTAACACGGCTGCACAAATCGTGGATACGAATATTTATCAATTTAAATGGGAACACTCCGTGCATACGTGGAATGAACTCAAATCGTAGCAGTAGTAGAGGGTCGACGTAAAAACGGATTCGCAAATTTGCTCGGGCTGACAGCGATCGTACCGTTTTCTTGTTGCTGTTGTTGCTGCTGCTGCTGTTACTGCCGTTGTTGCTGTTACCATGAGGTTGCGCGGGACAGACAAGCGACGTCTGCCGCCCTGCACTGCTAAGAAAATCAATAAATTCAGCGTTGGTCAGATTCGGCTAAATGAGTGCTGGTCTCCGTATTCTAGCGGCTCTGACGAAATCAGTTGAATTTGAGCGCTGCTGAGTAGCCCGCATGAGTAAATTGATCGGCTAAGTGCAGCAACTCCGGTGAATTGTCGAACCGAACTGCGCATTTGCAAACTGAACAGTTTGTCAATCAGCCAGTGAACGAGTTGCGATCTGCTGGGCAAACGCCACCGCCACGTTCAGCGCTGGAATTAGGTAATGTGAGTCTGTGTGGATGTTCCCTGGAGGAAGAGAGATCATTAGATAGGAAAAAGGTGAAACAAAGCTGAGAGAGACATCATGAATCTCTTGGATATACCAATAACACAGAATGGCATACAACTTGTTGACAGCAGCAATAGCAGCAGAATTTGCTTTCATATTGTAGTTAGCGATCTCGATGACTGTTTCGAAATGCCACGAAACGTATGTAAGCATGTTTTGCTATTATATTTCATACATACCACACATATGGTATAACTCAGCCAATTACATATAGTATCCAATAGTCGAACTGGACAAAGTAGTTGTCGTGACTAAAACCCTACTCAGACAGACCTATTCGATATGTAGCGCAATTATGACAAATATGACCTAAACCTAGCAAATGTAGCCATAGATGTATTAAGCTCGCAATGGATGTGTAGTAAATGTAAAATTCATCCACATTACACATGTGCATAGTAAGAACTAGCAGCATTCCCTCGTATCTGACGCACGCTTTCTTGACCTTCCTGGAAAACGTTGTTCTCCGCGACGCAACCAGACAACTAATAGCTAGCAAGATCCAAAACAACTCGCAGTGATTCCACTTCAATGTTGCTTAACTAAAATTTCCGTCAATTGTCGCTGGTGCCAGTCACTTCGCGTCGGCAAATCTCACTGACAAAGATTGTTTCTCTGGGGTAGCGGGCCTGGGGTGGGGGGTTGATTACGCCCCATTGTACACGCCATACACTGCCACGTATTGTTCGCGCTGCCGCCACCTCGAAAAACGGCATGACATTGTGATAGATTGCTCCTATTATTTAGGCATCAGTCAGATCGCCAGAGAGTCGACCGCGTTATCTTCGAGCTTCGATCGTTCGGCAAGCCGAGGAGAATCTCCATCAAGCAACAGGCCATTGTTGCTGTTGCGGTTATAACACGAACGAGCCGCTGGTCGCTTCATGCGTTTGTATTCTATGTGGTAATTATGAATGACTTCACCAATTTTACATTCGTGCCGGACGTTCTGGTGGAAGTGACCAATTAGCCAGAACAAGCGCGAACGCATGCACATAGATACACTTGCACGTATCTACAACTATTCAAATTACGTAACAAGGGACATGTCGATGCAAGGCAACAGTGTGCGTTTCGCTCGTAGGGTTCAGGTCCGTACGGTGACGCGATGTTCATCGGTGTTATTTTATTGCAGCAACGAGCGGCTGATCTCCGGTAGAATCTTGCATTCGCTGCTGTTATTTCTGTCTTGGTCCCGTACACCTGCAAGCACCGTTCGCCTTTGATTGCCTGCATAAGGTGGACAAACATTCGGTGCCAATTGCATTCATTGCGGAATCAATCCTTTGAACCTTCGCTTGAGTGTACGCTCTTCCTTGAGCATATAGTTAACACTTTGCGGTATCTGGTGATACGACGCACAGATCATGCGGATCCCCCCAAGGCAAACTTCAACTAGTTTTGCCAACACACATTAAAGGTATCTAATGATCTCATCACATCTGCAAGCCAACAGGGTGACCTAGTCCTTACATCAAATCTACCATTTATTGTATTGCTGATTGCTGAGGTGACACCATATCGGGTGCGTTTCTCCCATCCTCGCTGTGCCCCTCTGGTCAATCCACGGGTGTTCACGAAGATCGCTGATAATAGAATACCATCGAATAACGAAACAGAAAAGCCAACATCCAACAGTGACACCCATCTTGTGTGTGACTCATGTTTCAACTTGATCCGTGATCCTCCTCGATCCGCCAAGCTTATACTAATCGCGTCTTGCTGCGCCAAAAGATCCTGACGGTCATCATATCGTCGTCAATCATAGAATTTCGATAACCCTCGGAAGTAGGTGGACATCAGGCGAAGCAATTGGCGAAATGCGTCATTCAACCGAATATGTATATGTCTCGCCTATGGCTAAACACGAGTATGTGCTGGCGAATATATCGAGATGAAATAATCAAGATTGATGCGCGTCACAGATAAACGCTCGACTTAGTGCAGGTGCTCGAGAGATGGGCGGCCATAATAATAATTATCACTGATTGGCGAATACTGTCACAGATTGTCGCTCGTTGAGCGTTTGTGATCAGCCGAACGGCGTTCCGTGTCATTTCGACGCATTCAGCGATCGACTGCATTCGTTCATTCTTCAGCGGAGAATTTTTGCTTTACCTAATCAAATCTGCATAGCGTAAAATACGAACTTAGAGACAAAAATCTAGCGATTCGAACCGCAACCTAGGCTTAATTCATTCGATAATGTCTATCCATCTTCCAATATGATATTAGGTCCTTCGGTGTGGCTACTCAACCTGGAGTACGCTACACATGAGATGGGGGGATGTCGGGTTGAGCGAAAAGCGATGTAATGCTTCAGATTTAAAAGGGTACATCTGACAAATGTTGAAGGTATAATACACTAGAATTTCATAATTTCATTACCAAGAAGTAAATCTTGCAACTCAGATACAAGGACAACATTACGAACAGTTGGTGGGAGAACAGCAAAAAGTAATGATTGCGATTTATGATTCTGAATTGTCTCTTCTCTCCGCAAATTTCGCGATGCATTTCCGAGTGTATATCATTTACTCTTGTACTGTTATTACTTTACGCTCATCATCATGATTATCTCTGAATTGTGGCAAACGTAACAAATTAATTTCTGTACATATATATATATATATAACATTGTTGGGAGCGATTAAAGTGAGTTACGAATGTGGGAGTGCAATTAGTTATCTGTGATGTGATTTCCATTATTCGACACTGTTTCGTTTCACGCAATGCATGTCCGCGTACAGGCCAACATCAACAACCGTATATTGGTAAATGTGCCCCAAACCGCTGGCCCCACCGGATGTATCCTATATAAGAGTAGTAGTTGATAACACAAATGAATACTCCACATGTATTTATATGTCTGTATATAATACCTCCATACATACTTTTAGGTGTGCATATGTGCTCGCATATTTCAACCACTGTACAGGAAATCATTGTACTATCAGCAGCAAACCATATTCTCATTGTTTACATTGTCTCTATCGTTGTTTGGCTCGGCCCCATTTCCGTACATATGCAGTCACGCACACACGCATATACAAACTACAGTATACGCACAGCGTACATACATGCACAGACGACACGAAAAATGACCGTTGGTTTTAAGGGGCGACAACCCGACCGAAGCTCTCCCACTGTTGCCACAGCAACAGTATTGGCGAACTAGAGCGGCATAGAGGTAACCGTACTATATATATATATATATATATATATATATAGTTCCAGTTCGTTCGGTAGTGCTGGTCTTTCCGTAGCTGTTGTTATTGTCGACTGTCACAGTGAAATTGGTGTTGTCTCACCAGAAACGTCGAATCACTTAATGTACGACGGCGGACATCAGCTGGCCGGGGGACGCTCCATGGCAGTTGGCTGGCCATATTCTTTTCTGCCCGTGTATCGGCCTCACTAACAGCCGTGGCCACAGTAACAACAGCGTCTGCGCGCGACTACCGCTATCACCGCCGATGTTGGTGCAGCTGCTGCTGCTGCCGGCGTTAGATGTTGTCGAATTTCACACCTTCTTACTGTTGTCACGTTTCAAGGCGAATTGGCGGCGGCGGCGGAGACGACGGCAGCGGTGGCTACGATGCCACAATAGCAAACGGCCATACGTAACCATGCGACGGAAGGAATGATAATAGCGATTACAGGGGAAGTACAATGTACCGAAATAATGAACATAACAATGAGTGTTCACACAGTTTATCTCACGAATTTATACAGTAGAAATCGTCGTGTAGATGAGAGACGTACAAGGGAGTGGGGGGGAGAGGGGTTAACAGGGCGATGAGAATCGAGGTGATGTGGTCTGAAGGGGAACCGTAATAAAAACGAGTCAGCTCCAACGAGCGACCGGTCGCAGCTTCACAATTACCGCATCGGCCGCAGGAGTTAATAGCAAAAGACATAGCATATACAGGCGTGCAGCACAGGATGCGGAATTGGCGTCCGGCGGAGGTAGAACGCGACGCACAACGGGCAGTTGTGAAGCGTTTCATAGATGACGACACTTGTGCAGTTGAGCATGAATGCTGCGTGCATAGATGGATTAACGATGTCAGTTAATGTTCGCCATACGCCGACTGATGTCAATGTCGTATGTTCTGTAGTGCCGATACGGGTTGACAGTTGATTCGCAATGTACTGCGGCTATACTGTTCTCGTACCATTGAGAGAAAGATATCATGTAGTGGCTGATTAATTTATTTCAATCGGGTACGACCCAATGACAACAACAACACGGTAACTATGATATACTTATCGTGTTTTATGTCAGAGAGATTGTTTTATGTATGCTCAATTGAATAAGTTAAGCAAGTGATTGCTGGTCATTTTTTACGAGACAGCGCCATGCTGGATTAGTGAGCTGTATGACAGTACCACAGCACAATTTTACAAATACATTCAAAACATCTCACAAACGAGACGTATATATATATATATATAGGGTGGTATGACATAAACCGAGTTCTCAAAACTCGCCAGCATTAGGCTTGCATAGTACGAGTCATCAATCAGTTGTTTTTTTCGTTATTTTCAATTACTCACCTAGAATACTACGTCAAATGTCTTTCCCCCTCCAAAGCTGAAGCAGCTCATGGTCACATTAGGATTGCCATCTGTTCATCTGGCGTCCATGTTTTGTGATCCATCGGAGTGCGCCACCGAGCCAGATGGACACAAATCAACTGCATAGATTTACGCAATTCAGTCAGCTCTGGGCATCTCCACTTGGTCTCAGTTTCGCAGCCTGTTCGTAGCGTCACGCGCATAACGTAACGTCTACATAACTTATCCCATTACGTTTGGCGGATTCATACATACGTGTGTATATATATATATATATATAGCCCTCCTGGCAGAGTATTGTCATATCATATACGCATTGTCTGTGATGTTGTAGTCATCTTCGATTAACTAATAGCTCATTCTGGTGCTATTCGCTGGCCGCTGCTGATGGTGACATGTCACTCACCTACTCTTTTATGGGATCTTTCTTCTGTTGCGAATGTTAATTGACGTCCTCTTCGTATCTTACTGCCGGTTGCCAGCGTTCGTCCGTTCGGCCGCCGCTGTCGCCTCGACTCGACTCGGCTCAATCGACACTTCTGCCATCATCGACGTCTGCCGTCCATAGCTGTCTATTGTCCGATCGATGAGCTATTACTACGGGAATCGACATTTGGCAAGAATCAACATTCACAATGATAATGCTATCAACATACGATGAGCAGAACACAGCAGAAGAATCAGAGCCAGAGAACTCTAGCCAACTTACTGATGTCCCTTATCAAGGAGGTGGCGCCTACAGCTAGCGCTGAAATGCACAGCCATCAGGTGGATTTCAATGGGCGGACATAGATCGCATCTCATTCACCTCTATATATATATATATATATATATATATATGTAAGAAGTTTTACATATATATATATATATATATGTACGAAGTTTTACACGCTTTTGTTAATGATTTTTTCCTTTTATTATTCTTATGATTGTTATTACTACAGCACTATGATGATTGTTACTAAAGGAATCAATATCGTTGTCGTTGTTATTGTGCCGTACCCTTAAATGATAATGATGGTCATTCCATCAGAAAACAAGACGACGAAGAAACTGAGGCAGACGTAAGCCGAAACTTAACGATATAGGATCCAATCCAATATCTAGTGCGCGTGTATATCTCATCACAGTCTGTTTACTTTTATCCGCAGCCCTTACGTGGTACGACAGTGTTCGTGTAACGGGTGAACGGGCCGCGATCTTTTTCTTTGTCTCGCCCGTTCAGCAGGTCGATGTCGGGTCCTCAAGAAGCGATTACTCCGACAGAAGAAGAAGGCAATCGAAGCATCGACACAGCAGAAGAGTTGTAGGCGACGACGACCACAACGAGATATCCAAGAAGTAGGAAGGTGCCGCTACTGTTGCTGCTGCCGCTGTTGGCGCTGAGACGCCGCCACCTCCAGCGCAGCATCGCCACCGCCTCGGCGTGATCAGAGTCTCTCTAGTGGTCGCGTCGATGCTTTCTTACTTGATACTTCCCCTTCAGAACAAAACGACTAGTATTTTGCTGCACACTCGTTCGAAGCGTCAAAAAGGGAGGGGGGCTGCTGCTGTTGGTGCGGCGGCGGCGGCGGCGGCGGCGGTGTTCGATCAACTTGTTGTTCGCCGTGGGCTGTGTCGGTGGATCGACGACGCTCGGCCGTTCGATCGATCGATTGAATCGACAACAAACCGAGCGAGGAGGTCAATGCTCCCAAAGGAGCGTTCCTCTTCGCCCCGCTAGAGTCGGCTTTAGCCTCAGCGGCTCGAGGAAACCCGACGGTCAGGCACGACGACCGGGGGTACGGACGATTGTCGCCGAACGGCGTCAGCTGAAGTCGCTCGGCCAGCTGAAATTGAGAGCGAAAACGACAAACATAGGGAAACGGCTGTGAACCGATCATTGAATATCTACAGCTTCGCGTTCCATCGAACCCTCCCGCTCACCGTGTCCAGTTAATCCTCCTGGCGCAGGTGGTGCTCTAAAGGATTCGTGCGATACTTCGGGACGAATGCTTCGTTCTCCTGACTCCGGCGAGACGCTCCACGCCCGCTATATAGAATAGAATAGTTGCGCTTGGCCGTCTCGGGACAACTGTTTTACTATATTGAGGAGGGAGCAGCCATTTGGTTCGTTCAATTCTTTGGATGGTTTGCATAAATAATTAGCTTTGTTTGTTTGTCGGTCAGTTCTCCTTTGGTGCGAGCTCCTGGGGACCGGTTTAGCAAAATGTAGATAATAATAGACGTGGCGTACACTACAACTGACAAATGTTCTTCACTTTCAGTTGCAATTTGGAACCATTTCAGTATCGATAACCATCACTGCACGCACATTTGTAACTAATCATTATATCTAAATCAGAGCTGTTGAATACTTAACTATGATTAGACACAATAAATGCCAATACGAAGCAATTTGTTTACATTTGCCTTTATCAACTTTGGACTATGAATGGCCTGCGCTTCCCGAGGCAACTACAGGACAGGACCTCCCGTCGTTGGAAACACGTTAACATCTGTCCCTGCGCGCGGACCGAGTTCAAGTCCGCGTGTAGCCAAAGAACCATTTGCGAACAGGTTTGTCATGCTTCAACAGCTGAATAGACAAGCAAGAACACAGTGAGCAGGAAAGCTACGTATGTTTCAAGAAATATAAATGCATCCATGGACGTTTGTGTCTCAGCGAGAGCACGCAAACTCAGCAAACTGAGCTGTAAGCCGAATCGGGATGTTGCGATATCCTGAATGTTGTGATGCTGTTCAACTTGCAGCGGTCAATGTGTAACGAGGATAAGTAAAAACTAAAACGGTCGCCGACTGGAAGAAACACGGCTGCCATCTGACGCCGGACTCACCCACCAGTGATGAAATCATCGAGATGAGCAAACGATGGGTGACGCCCGCTGTCGTTGACGCTCTGCAATGAATAAGCCGCCCGTCCGAGTCGATCCTGATTCGGTCACGAAGTTTAATGCGCGTTAATGCGTTACTTTATTGGGTAGAGGTCGGAAGTGAGAGAAAAAAAGAAAAAACTGCCTTCGCAATAGTGCAGGTGTGCTGATGGACACTGCATCGCTAGATCGCTTTAACAGACACACACTCGCACATAAACAGACGGACAAAGGAGATGGCAGTGTTGACAGTGTCGTCTGTCAATCAGATGGTGTTGTTCGCTTGGCGGCAGTGCTTTCGTTTCTCCATGCTTGACAATAGGAAGCCTATCGTCTTCGCTTCTACAACACTATTGCTGAATGCTGCTACAACGGCACTACACGTTCGACATTGCGCGCTGGGCCCACCTGAGGTAGTTCAATCCAATGGGCAACGACGCCAGTGATTGCTTCGTCATCGGCCGCTTAATCCAGCTTCAGTTGACGGGAGAAATGGCCACTCGCAGGTACAGTGGGACTGTGCGTTCATGGGATGGCTGTGGTGTCAGCGGCGAGCCGAATCCCATCGCGGCAGTGACCAGCAAGGCTAGCCTATATGTGCGTAGCTGCGATGTCGCGAGCACAGCGAGCGCATGACAAGTCCCGTGAAAGTTGCTGATTACATTGGCCTGGACGCCTAGGGTCTGTGGAGACAAATCAGGGGAAGCAATATTCTCGCCGGGGGCCGGGGCAGCCCTGTAGCGTTGCCATACTGCTGCCCTGTTACCTTGACGCCTTACTTTAACGCTAGTCCCATACAATTCGCAATGATAGATTGGATATTGGTGGCTAGGTATTAGACGATCGCGGTTGTGGGCGTCTGGATCTGTATGAGCATCGGCAGGAGACGAAGACCGGTCAAACGCCAGTGAATGGAAGATGATGAGGGTGATATATTTATTTGGTTGGTTTTTGGTCTTCGCCTGTTGTCACTTTGTGACGCACGGACTCACCCCGACTGGCGAACTGGTCATTGTTATTGTTTTTATTTTTGTGTCTGAATCTGAGAGTGAATGTGGGCGTGTGTGTTTGTGTGAAAACTCGTTATAGGGTGCGCTATGCGCACCTTTCCCTTGGTGCTATTGTATTGCACTGGTCTGGCAGCGGTGATCCGGTACCATCCACTATAGCGACCAGTAAATAATAACAATGATACAAAGAATAATAAACATCGACCAATGATGACGACGACGACAACAACAACAACAGCCACAGCAGCAGCAGCAGAAAGAGAAACACATGGCGCCGCTGTGGCCGCCGCCCGCTCCCCGTCTTGACAACGGCGAGACAGGAGCCGCGACAGCAGTGGCCGACGATCAAACGAATCCTGATTTACATCTTGACCCGCTTGACGTTGCCTTCACGCGCGGTTCTTCAGATCAGGCCGTTGCTGGTCGCTGCCGCCGCCACCGCCGCCGCCACCGCGTAATATCGTCATGTCTTCCCGATGTGACAGCGCCGTCGTTCGTCTCTGCCGTTTCAGCCGCTGCTGCCTCTGCTTCCGTTGCGCGGAACCGCTCCGGCGGAATCGGCAATCGCTGTCCTGATCCCTCCCTCTCGTCCGTCAGACGGGGCGAGCACACAGCGGAGTCTATACAGCAATACTATAATTCCACTATTATAGAATCGCATCGACCGCTGCTGGTGAGCTCACACTGACAACGCCGTGCAGCCCTGCACTGGTGTCGTACAGAGAAAGCGGGAGAGACAAACATTGGAAGAGTTTTGAAAATGTTTGGCTGCGTGATTCTGCGGGTGAGTATGGTCTGCAGTGCTGCTGCTGTTGCGACGGCGAACGATGCCCGTTCATGCTTAGTCAGCCATTCACAGCTGGCCAGAGAGAACGAGTCGAATGAGAAGAAGAAGACCTGCCTTTGTATCGTAGTTGACGCGTCAAGTAATTGACGCTATGTCGCAGTCAATCGTCCTGTCAATCGGGAACGATGAGAGTAACGCTGATGAGAGCGATTGAGCGAGAGAGAGGGAGAAAGGCACTATCCGACACAATTCATTCATTGATCCACTTCATCGTCGCAGTGCCTGAACGAATCCAGTTGAAGATAATGAAGGAGATAAAATGCGAGCTCGGTATTAACATTAGGTCACACACTGATCGTCTCGATCGTGTGCTCGTGTCAAGATGTAGAGCGGCCTGTTTAGGCTAGCTAACAATAATGGCATAATTGGCAAACAGATAGAGAGAGAGAGAGAGAGAGAGAGAAGTTGCGTGGGCGTGCAGTCGCTAATTATTAATTCTTCGTCTGAGTTCGAACGGCTGTCGGAGTTCCGAAGCAGACAGCGATGTGGCCAAGTTACAAGGGACAAAGTTTGAACAACGGCGTCCAGTTATCTAGAACAATAACAACGATGTAGAAGCGATGCAGCGAAGAACCTTAATGGCAAACCACACTTACATACCTCGTCACAATCACTGATTACACTGATGATGTTCTATTCGTAAATCGAAGAGGTTAATATATCATGATCAGCATCCTCATTCGATCGGCGTGATGAGGATCCAGTGAAAGATCTCTATCTTTCGCAGTAATGAACGGCGGGAGTCGGCGCTGATTGGGCGATACAGATCTTGCCGTACTTGCCGTACTTGCCATATTCGAGACGCGTGTAACGTCTGCCATCTGCCCGTGAATTGATTTCCCGTTCTTTATGATATATAGAGTTTGTCTCAGATCTCAAATACTATACTCTGAATACGCGCGAAGTAGAGTAGCACAAGAAACATCGCTGGCTTTGTATTCCGCCAAATATATATATATATATATACAGCAGCTGTGCAATCAACCTATATAGCCAACATATAACATTTCCACTATGTGATTAGCTGTGTGACCAGTTGTACATGATTGGTTTTAGCTAATCAACTGGGCAGTGTCATGTTTTGCGTGTGTTTCCTGGACGTCGGTTGACTGCCCTGAAATACGATAGCACTAACCATATGCCAATCAGTAACAAAACTAATAATATCCCATACGCTCGGTCTATATAGCTAAATGGCTCGCAGTGACGTCGGTGCGGTGATCCCACCTGATATACAACGCGTATTATAGTGCACGATGGATGGGCGGCGGAATCCGCGATTTCCACATGACGTCATTTGGAAATTGTTGATTAGCAGTCATTTTGAGAAATGGATAGTTCAGGTGAATCACCTGGAAACACCTGATGATAGCCAGCTACCGACCCGTATCATCTGACGTCGCGTGGTGATTTCGCCTCATTCGTCCTGTTCGGTATTCGGAACGCGAAATGAGATTAATGTTGATTCCTGTTGATGGTGAGCGGCCGCGATGAATTTGTACTTCTCGTGTTTATGCAGCGATGCTAAACAAACAAATATTTAATATATTACCCAATACACTTAGCCACGAGATGGGGATAGTCGCCGAATTGAAAGGCGCTGTCTGTTGTGCTGCAGTGCTTAATGGCAATTGTACGAAGGCACAGTCGAGAGTGTCTCAGAGGGGAGGGCCTTCTTTGTTGATTGTTTATACAGCAGGGCTCGGGTTCGACTGAACTATTTTGCTAGAAGTATTATGTAATATATACATTCTGCTGGCGGCACGGGCGACAGTTGTCACAAGACGGCTTCTCTCAAACTGTCGAATATATTATGAGGCGTTTTTCTTTTTCACATCGGAACGATACTCGGTTCTTTGAGACATTTGTCCTAATCACTAAATCAAATAGAATAACCTGCCTGTCTACTCTGCGGCAGCTTCGTGCCGGCAGATGCTATCAAAACTAGCAGAATATTTTGAATGACTACAAACTAGTAGATATATTGATGTTCTTGAAGGTTACTGTGAAGTTGAAATTCTGTGTTATAGAATTACATTAGAGTCCAGCTGATTGTTGATCTTCCCGTTCCGTTGACGCAGCCGAATATCTAATCATCCCGTATTTATATATATATATATATATATATATATATATACACGGATATATCTGATCAGTATATATATATGTATTATACATACGAGTTTCGTACCCATGCATATGTATTTTATAATACGCAGCAGTAGCCTTTGTATATGGGGTAATGTAGGAAGAGCAAGCAATCTTCGTCCTCATTTCCATGGCGACAACGCCAGGCCCCTCATCGTCTGATCATGCGACGTCCCTTGGGCAAATATCGTCGGCAACCAACCCAACAAGAAGAGACACACACCTTCTTCAGAGGAGGCATCAAACATCACAAACAGCCGATGTCGTCGTTCTCGTTTCTGTTGTTGGCTGGCTTCTGTTGTATCACCTTCGTCTCTATCTCGCTCACGCTCTTCGTGAGTATCGTATTCTCTAAGGCAAACGTCTTCTGTCTGCGTATCGCTTCGTGTATAGCGAGCAAGTGCAGAAGGACAACAGTGTGTATGTTCAGCGGCCTTCCGCCAATAATGTACCTGTACATGAATTTATGTATAACATTCTGTGCCAAGAAGGGAGTCAGAGAGAGAGAGAGAGAGGGAGAAAGATTGAGGCCGGAGGTTTGATTTTTTCGGTCTGATTTTCTGCCCTATCGCGTCGTCCTCTTCACAGAGTCTCTTATCGTCTTCGTTCTTATCTGTTACCACTGATCTCGATTGGGGTAGGCGATTATCTCGATCGAATTTTGTTGAGATGCCGGACTCCGCCGGATCGACGACGGGACGCAACGACTCTCAGCGGCGGCACCAGCAGCAGAAGCAGCAACTGCATTTGAAATCGACCGTATTGCCATCGTACACGACATAATAATATTACGCTACGAGCCGGTGGAACGAACGTTGTTTCGCAGTAGCATTGCATTTCGATGCGTCGAACTAAATTATTATATTTATTCTACTGTTGATTCGGACGACGACGGCGACCACCGCTGCGGGGTGAAGTTCGATTCTGGCCGTTTGAGAACGGACGTTCCTCGCTGGAAGGAGGCTGGCATCGTTAGGGCGACACTTTGGTCGGGTCGGCATCTCAGCGCTTCCTCATACGGAGGCAAGCTCCGAGGTGGATGCCCTTCCGCTGTTCTCCACATTCGTGGTGAAGCCTCCAATATAGCTCGCGTCGCTTGTTGGTCTTGATTAAGGGATACCACCCTTTCTTGTATAGCGAAGATGAAGGCATACGGGGAGAGAGAGAGAGAGAGAGAGTGTTTGCAATAGCCGATGGAATTTTCACAAAATATACAAAACTGTTTATACACCGGCTGCTATAAAGATGTCGAGAAGGTGGATGAATCGGGATGAAATCGAACGACCTACTGTATGAACGGCTTCATAATTTCTAGTGTCGATGCTTCCACGTTATTTCTGTTGACGTTTCTCAACGCATTCTACGCGTAATTAGCCTCGTGAAGAAATCCGATTGGCCCTGATGAGGTGGCAATAATGTTTATTTTCCCTGCTGAGCCACAATATAGGGGTATTATCTAATTCAGTTCTATTCCACAAATGAATATCAAAGACAATCAATGCCGTATCGACACTACTACGTTCGAAGTTTATTGATTAAGATCATTAATCGTCACTAAATGGAAACCCGCAATCAAATTGCATTTACAAATGATTAATGTTTTTTTTCGAAAATGCCAACGCTACTGCATCTGTGTTCATAAATCACAACGAAGAAAGAAGCGGTACAAGAAAAAAAAAAACATCTACGGGACCCCCATATAAACAACATGACCGCACCAGCCGAGATAATGTAGCTAACCAGTGGAGCAGAAGATCAGGCGAGAAAATTAATTCAGATAAGACAGTGACTATTCCCTCTACCTATTCCTCGACAAGAGTTGCCTTATACTTGTGTATAGTTCGAGGTGTAGCTAGCAAATATAATATCTGGCTTCCGCCTTTACTCCAGTTCTAGCGAGTTCTCTTTTCGATAGCAAATAGTTGGGTCGCGAATGAGTTGGTCATTCAAGCCCGTGGAAATACTAGTACATTTAACGACGGCCTAGGCTGACCCAGCATCCACCGGAACTCGTGGCTCGGCTCGTTTATTTGCCCGTGCTACCCCCCCCCTCCTTGCGTCAGCTTTATTATAAATCAAACTTTATTAGTATCCATATCAACGCTCAGAGACGAGCATATTATAGAATAAGTCGATTCAGAAAATGACAAATGGCACCGACAAAAACAAAATGTGTTTTTTATCGAAATCAGCTACAAAAACGGAGACATCGCCGTCATTCATTCGAAGAACAAAACCATAAATATAATATAACTGTGCGGAACACCATATGGCGCACACTTCACGATTGAAGCCAGCTAACCAATGCGAGGCTGCACCATTTGTCGCTACGGTGGACGCCAGCGCGGTGTGGTTCGAGGCTCATCGAGGTCGATCTCAACGCGGCAAAAACCTGGACAGACAGCATTCATGTTAGTATGTGTGGTCCTTGGGAGCGTCGTCGAGCCGACCTGACCCGTCACCTCATCACTGACACATTGCACCTGAGGTATAAAGGCACCGCATCGGCTAAAATCAAATGAGTTATTATTATTATTATTATTCTCCTCGCTTCGTTCAACTCAGAGCGATTGAATGGGTGAGCGACGCCGTTCGGTCGTTCCGTCGCCGTCGGTGAGCAGACAGTAAAATCGACCAGGTTCCACGACAGGCGAATGATCAAATTGAAAGCACAAAAAAACAACCACCGAGACCCGCAAACGGCAGCAGAACATTTCTTGTTCGATTTTCGATGTTCGGGGGCCGCTTAGCGTCGACGCTGCGAGTTCTGCTCATTAAATGAAGCTCGTTGCAGTTCCATCGTTGCTGTCATTTGCTACGAGTTTCCTACGAATCAATAGCAACGGGTTCCTGATAATGAATCATAGGGTGGCTCGATACACGCATTGGCATAGGGGGAGAGAGATACACAGAGGTATCCTTTGGCACGAACGGTCTGACGTGATCGCATCTGCTACAGAGCAGAGCGAGAGAGTGGTTCGTATACCTCGTCTCGCCGATAGGTGCATTAACAGATTGTCACTCAGTTTGCCGACTGCGCAGGGGCCGCTGTACGAATGCCGTATTGTCTATGACAGATCGTTTGTTAACGTTGTGCGTGGTTGGTTTACGCTCTATGATTTTACATCGATACAAAGTGTTTTTTACAAAGCGATAGCTAGAAGCAGTGACTAGATATACAAGCGGTGCTCGGACGGCCAAGCACAAGTAGGCCGGTTTTTTTAATTTCGCCTGGCTCAGTCTCTCGACTGAGACCAAAAGTTGGTGTTCAAAAGGAAACGTGTTGTTGGTAACGCGTTGCATGTCTTCGTTTCGATGACGAGTCGAATAACGACCTCGAATGATGATATCTTTCTCAACTGTAGCGCAAGACATCAGATGTAGTTCGCTCCTACACAATCGATATAAAGCCGCATGTGTTAGGCGCCGTAGCTGATCTCTCCAGAGGTGTCTCGCTTTCTCCAACTACAACTAACGTGACAACGTACCCCGAATGCAGCCGAAATCTATAAATAGAGATTCATCGATGTTCTACTAGGAAATCATTTGAAAAGATCCCCAATCACAACGATTGGTCTGGTCTCTGAGTCCATCGACGTTCGTCCGCTTGCAGCGAAACGTTCGGTCGCCAATACCCTCTGCGTTTCCATTAATTGGGTAATAACAGCGTTAACTGCATGGCGTGGCGGAGCGATGTCGCGACAGACGGACGGACGGACGAAGCCTGATTGATAGACAGTTCCTTCGGTTGCGAGCACCTTACATCGCCGATCGACTAACCAGCTTTTCCTTTCCGAGAGTTCCCCCCTAGTGTCCAACACCCATCGTTCAGATTCGTCCAGCAGAACTAGCAGCTAGCAGTAACGGCGTAAATGCATCGTTTGTAAACGTTCTCTCGTTGGTGATTCCGACAATATTTCCCCACCGATTACGCTGCCCTCCCTATAATATATAGATGCATATGCAGACAGATCGATAAAATATAGAAGCCTATACATGTATGCATAGGCTATAAATAATTAGCTACAACGTGTGTGACAGCTGCTTCTTGACCGAGCTTTGATATGTTCATTATGGCCGGTTTGCTATGCAGCCTGACTAACAGACATGATACAGCCACTATTGTCACTTGGTGGTGCTGCTGGTTTGCATTTGTCTGCGGTTAATTGCTCCGCTCATACAGGACCATTAGGGCATCACACGGATGGGTCAATGGAGCAGGGTACATAGAGCGACGACATTGCATTTATGTCCGAGTTCCATTCAATTCAACTGCTGTTGCGGCAGCAACTGACTAGTAACGAAGCGAAGCTCTTTACGAGGACAAAAGTGACGATATAGATTGCTTCATGACCACTACTGACACATGGTCGGATACGAATATTGAGCTAAACCTGTTTACATTTCGTGTACAGGACCTTACTTTGGTCGCGATGGCGATCTGCGTTGAATTCGGATTGTATGAATCTCGCGCTCACTGGGTCGTTATCGATCTACATATTGGAGGGTTTTGAGACATTCGAGCAATCGGGTCTGTGGTGACCGTTTGATGTGACCATTACTCATTTTCACGTTGTATCCCATTGTTCCACGAGATTCTAACTAGCGACAATTATGCTGCCATAGAGAGCATCCCTCTTCCCTGGTATACTTATTAACGAGAACGATACGGATGATCCATGCGGCATTTACCTGCGTTGCACAACTTTATTGAGTAAACTTATGGACTAGACTGATTGGTGTACAAATCATTAAACTACGAGGCATATATACTACAGTTATAGGGGTAACAAAACAACACGACTAATGACAATGTACGTTTGTATGCTTAATATGTTTCCAGCCATCTGCTTATTGATGGCTCCCGATCGATTTACGGAAAACACCTTTTTAAAGCCAGCTTCTCGTTTTATCGATGAGTTTCAAAGAAACATGTAATGCTTATGGCCACGCCCACTCATTGCCGAGCGTTCATTTGTATATGAATTGCATAACTGTTGGGATGCTATATTTCGCTATGATTTTTGTGATCTCGGTTTACCCCATTACGCTAAGTGGTTCGAATAATTTTTCGATCAATTTCAGTTGCCCACTAATTATACGCTATTATACACTAACGCGTTTAGGATGCGTGCCGTTCTCAGCGGCAGTGAGAAATCCACCACTACGATATATGGATAAGATGATAAAGCGCTGCGGGTCTGCCATTTGTCCTCGTGCCAATGGACGCGAGACACATTGCTGACCACTACGGTCGTTGGCTAGCATTTCGCCTTGTGAATCGAGTCCCTACGAATAACCGTCTCTGAATTCGAACTCGATAGATGTGTTAGCCGCCACCGCCTCCTGTCGTCTTCGTTACAAAAAAAAACATATTACAGATATCGTTCAGTTAATCAGTCGACGTTAACTAATACGTAGCAACTTTATATGTGATCAGCGGCAATCTGTCCACCGTGAAACATTATTCCTGTCGATGAGTGATACCTACCCTTATGCTAAAATGTGTTTCATTTTGCTGGTGATGCCAAGAACGTTATGCTGCAACCGTTAGTTACTCTATTGTCTCAACATCCGCCGCCCACTGAAAAACGATGCGGTCCCGTTTCGTTTTAGTTTTCAAGACTAGTAACTAGTGTGTATAGACAAGAATATAGACCAAATAGTAATGGAGAATTGTCTATTGTTGCTCGCGCGAGAGGCTCGGCCGAGTTCTGTGCACGTGGCGAAAGCCAGTGCCACCACTACACCTGGACGGCGTACAGAATTTCTCGAGGTGAATATACATAGATCACAGATCTGCGTCAATCATAATGATTATATATGCAATATTAATTATAAACTACTAAGGAATAATAATGGATTCGAACACTAGCTAATCGTATGGCCTGCGCCATCGGCGGCTGCGCAACGGTTGGTGCAAGTTTCAAAGAATCAATTTTCGTAACGCATAATTGTTCGGACAGGATGGCCTCCAGGGAAGGATCAGGGTGAGATTGAAATTGGCAGGATACTTGGCATACTGTTATAATAGTATTTAGGGGACCTTTGGTGCGGATATTAATACGACAAAAATGCCTGTAACCCTGTTGTGGTACGCCTAGTTAATCGGCTGGTATCAGCCAGGGATCACCCAGCTTTGTTGCCAGGGCAAACTGTTGCAGCCGCTTTGCTTACGGTGTGTGCGGCGGCTGGGTGCGGTCTTTCTCCTGGCCTGACGGCCAAGAATGACACCCCCAACTCTGTACGAGTGTGCAAGTTTGATTGAAATTGCAGAAAGCGAAAGATCCGCTGAACCACACAGCTAGCGTATGGCATTGCCTGGCGAGGAGAAACGACATTGCCAAAAGATCTGATAGGTTCATAAAGGCCTTATTGAGTATATACCTGTAGCTATGTGGCTAGATTTCTTGGCCAGTAGCACAGCGAACTGCTGGGATGAGCCGGTTAGGGCTCACGTAGCCAGAGGCAATGAGTGGCCAGACCCCGATGTGTACACTCGAAACAACTCGAAAGTGACATGGCGAAGACTTTTACCGGGCATAGACGCGGGAAAGGCAATAAGCAAGATGTATTTACTGTGACGACTGAGCCCTAGAGGCAATGTATCCGCGGTAAGTGCAGACAATCAATAGGGGTCGCCGAGAGCCGAAGTTAAATCTGGCTGCGAATCGGTGAACGGAATCGAGTAAACCGACTGTTAAATACTGCTCACGTTATTATTAGCATTATTATTCACTGACGCTTTTGAAGAACTTGAAACATACCTATATCAAGCCACTTGTCAACATATAACACTTTGTGTGCCCATTTCTGACTTGCAGTTTGGTTCATTTTAGCGTTGATGATTGTGGCCCTCGCCTATTTCATCACTGGTTTGTGTGTGTGTGTGTCGTGTTTTGTGGAGCTTTTTTGCCTTTGTCAACCTAAGCCGAGCCAATAAACGGCGCGACCTACTCTAATGCACTGACCGGTCGAGTCGCAAGTCCGAGTCGACAATCTGGCTCAGTTGAAAGCCGACCGACTGGTTGACCAGAAGTCATGGTTTCGGTGGCATAGATGGCAGCAACTGCAGCGATGCAGGCCAACGATGCGTCGTCGGCTTCGGCGGCGTTGACGTCGACGTGATGACGTCATTTCCGCTTCCGAACGACCGAGCCTGCAATGACGCCTGCAATTCGCCACAGCCATACGAGACACTGCTGCTTCTGGTCGTTGTGCTGCCCCGTAGGTCCAACCGATCCACTCAGCACTTCTGCGCCTTCTCGCCTTAGGCCCGAAAACAGCCAACTCCATATAGAGTGGCACTACGATAGCAGGACGGTGCTTGCTCTTGGACGCTGGTGGCTCGCGGTACGCACGACAGGCTCCTTACGCCTGCTTCTGCCCTAGGGGCTGCCGAACACCGCCCGGAGACGGTGTCGTCGACGGCCTCGACGTCAAGGGGACCCGACCAGCACGGCGATAACTGAGACGGCAACGGGGGTCGCGCTGCGGCCAGAGAAGACCGGACATGGCTGCCTACGTCGACGTAGCACCACGTTCGTGCAGTTTCGTATCTACTCCCTGTCTATCTCTCGCTCCCTCGTCATACGACGGGAGAAAGCCGTATTTCCTATATGAAAGCGAGCGTTGAAAGCAGCACGGCGATGAGGGAAGAAAAATAGGGCTTTCTCACAGGGGCCTCGTACATGATGGGCCGCGCCACGACCGGCGTACGCAGACAGCGTCGGCAACGTTGTATTGCCCTCTGTGTGTGTGTGTGTGTCCCGTTGTATGACGTGAGCGCTGGTTGAAGAATGCTTGACCTCCTTATCGCACAGCAATGTCTGTGTCATAGTAAACTCTAATGCTTAGGGGGCACGGCCCGGCCCGGCGACGTCACCTGAAGTAAAGGACAACAATAATGGGTGATTCTGAGTTAAATAAATCCACATGCTAACGTGGTTATATCATCGGCAATCGATTGCGTTTGCTGTCGCGATGTAGCTTTTCCAGCCAATTGAATTCGACGTGTTGAAAATTCATTTCACTGTTCCAATCAGTCGTCCGCCACCAGACCAGTGTCTTCGTGCGGTTCCAAAGCGGACCTGTTTTAAATCATTCCTCGTCCTTAAAGGGTTATTCTACGCATGGGACTCGATACACGATCTCTTCATTGCTGCTAGCTCAGCTGGTTGTTAAATCTGAGACGGTCGAGCCAAAGGGGTTCGGCATCCGACGCGTAACTTCCTGCAGTTTCTACGTATCTCTTACGAGATCATCGGTGATGAGTAGAAAAAGCGAGCCGTTCGCAAGGGCGGAGATAGTAAGAGGAGCGGTGGGGCACGAATTTGTATTAGCTAAAATAGCGTTCTTGAGCCAAGGAAATAAACGGATTTTGTGGTTTTGGCCGCAGGCGGTATTAGGACAAAATAGCGGATGTGACAAAATATCACGGAGAGTGTCTTCTCATCGAGCGGAGATAATGACAAAATGCATATCATTCAAACTGAGCTGTTCGGCCGTCTTTGCGGTGATTAGGTGTATTTATCAAGGAAGTTACGAGCAATTTATCACAGCTATTGTATGATAAGTCTGTGTATGTGGGCGAAATCGAGGAAGAATTGTAGCAGCTTGCGGGTTTTTGTTCCCGATGAGCGGGTCAGCTATGCTATGTGTTATTGCTGATTACAAAAATATGCTGTAACTATTTCCATTTTTAACTTCGGCTAGTCAAGTCTTGCCTGTTCTATGAAACAGTTGAAAGCGAACTGAAACAATATCGATAATAGTTGTAACAATAGACTAACGAGGTGCATTTTGAGTTGCGGGAAACAGCATTGCCCTTCACAGCGAATTCCCGTCACAGTCAATGAATACAACACCGAAGCCTGTTGCCAGCATTCAGCTGATGCTCAGTAATTTATTTTCTTAATTAATCTGTTTTTTTTTTTGCATTTCAGCACAGCTTATTTACGTTTAGGTAAATGTGATTAGGCGTAATATTTCCTAATAAATAGTTAGCGCGATACAGGAAAAACAAAGTGTTTAATGTGGATGTTCTCACTCAGCGTCGTCGAGAACTTGTAAAGAATGGCCGCCGATACAATCGTTGTATGTAGCATCTCGGCAGCGGTGTTAGGTCTGAGGTATACCACTCTGTTTCGCAGACCACTGCAACAGGTCACGGCTTTCATCGTCAAGAGGCTAGACGAGACGTTGGGGCTGGTCCCTCTCAGCTTCGAGCAGGTAAAACGCAACGAGCTCAGTGCAAATGAGATTATAGGCAGGTCGTTTGACCGACGTGCGAAACGGGATTGTTGACGCCGCAAACAATTACGCGATTGCCTGAATTCAAATCTAGTGACTGTTGGCTGGTAATTTCCACGAGAAAACGAGACATATTTTTCTTCTGGCATTGTGGCTAATAGAGGAACGGATACGGGGGACTGACCATCAGATGCGAAGAGTTGTTCCAGAGCTGCATATCTCGCGGGTGGTAGCAGAAACTCGGATGGACTTGGCTAGGCCGCGATGTTCATTTGTGCTGTCTGTGTATGACAGGCAGACCAATCATCTAATATTGTTTTTCCTCGAGACGTCTAATATCGGTGTTAGTCAATGGAAGTACCAAAAGTAAACAGAGGCACTGGCTTTCGACTGCACTCTCAGATGAAAGAGAAGATTTTCGGGCTTGCATATAATCACATCCGTAGAATTCGTTGGAGTTGGATATATGTGGAATTAAATTATGATCGCCATACGACTCATTTGCTCGATAGGCCAGTTTGCGGACACCAAAAACAGGAGGACAGGAGATTATTATGATAGGCTTCCGTTAAGTCACAGTCAGTGCCTACTGCGATAATAGTAGATTAATGATGTCTTAATGATCCAATGAAGACTATTTTCCCACTATCACCCGAGCTAAACCAATGATCATTGTGCATCATAGAAACACTTGATGTGTCATTTTGCAATGATTCGGAGATTTTTGTTCGGATCGTTTCGCCTAGTCGTATTTCGTCTACGATTCGACGGGATTGCTCGGATCCGTAGATGAGGTCTGATTTGAACTCACATTCGGAATAATTTTCTGTCGTTCTTGTAATTGCTCTCGCGCTGTTCTAAGGTGAAAGAAGCATGATATCTTGTGTTTGTCATTTCAAAATAATATCTATTTATAATAAATATAAAGAGTTGTATATATATATATATATATATTTCATGATGTTGCGATTTCACCGGGACTAAGCGCCGTGGCATGCTTAGGTACGAGCCAGTTTTAAACGGATCACGACCGTTCGAGAAAACCGTATATGTTTGTTGAAACCCTATTATTTGTGCAAGTTAATTTCTCTTTTCACTCATTTTACATTCACGTTTACTTACACAGTTTACGTTCACGAGTAGGTAGTTCCACTACGGTGAATTCGTCCCTCAGAACACACGTTTTTTTGCGCTCTCATTGTCAACTTTATACCCCTTACTGGCTAACCAATTGGTTAAGCTTTCGCCCGGCGCCGGCGAAATCGGCCGTGTGCCCCCCTTTGTTCTCGAGCAAAATTGGTGAGCGAATTTCGCCTGCGATACTTCGATGAAAAGGAAAGGATGCCATACGCTCTGGCTACCCACGCACTACTCGACTGGTGGCCGCATCTATCGATAAACCCAAACGTGTGCGCAGTCCTCTCTGGGTATTCGTCGTAAATGTCGATCTTCGGATGAAACGTTTAGAATGCGATGCGGCAGACACATTGAACGACGGAATAGATAGCTACATCAATGAATGAATAAACCGGACGTGTTTAATGCACATGGGTCACATGTATCGTGACCTGGATAAATTCGCTCTTTGCAGTGGGCTTATCTTGGTGACCATGTAACGAGCAGCATTCAATCGCGAGCAATTGACATTGGGTCGCGGCCAGACATGCTACGCAGAGATAATACCGGGAGCGTTTCCACGTGTCAATTAACAGTCTATTTCAGTAGTGAAATCTTAATGGGAACGATATATCGTTGCAAATTGTCAATTTTCCACAATTTAACTAGCATGCATAAATTGTCCGTCGTCTAAGCGGGGCCGCTCTTCGGCCCGGTCATTGAATGTACATGATAACGTTATGTGGACATCAACTCAAAAACAAGCGAGTTCATCTTTTTTCTTAAGCTAGAGGTGGTAAAATTAAACGAAACGATTATAAACTCACCCAGCTCCTAGCCCGCTTCAAATAACCTTTTCCCCTACGATATATTCGACACGTGTGTTTATTTTCGAAACTTTAGCTCTTCATTGTTTCGAGTGGGCTGAATTCTCTTTTGCCATTGAGAGCTAAGTCAGTTATTATTCCGCCTCTCTTCCGTCACTTTCAGGTAAATTTGCTGATTCAGCAGACGCAGCCAAGCTAACAGGAAATGGACGAATCTGGAGCACAATTCGTGGTGATGTCGAGGCTATATTCTGTCGAGTCTTTCACGGTACGGCTTTGCCACACGGTGTTCATACTGCACATGTAGAAACAGAGAGAGAGAAAGAGAGAGATAATCGGTTGTTTTCTGTTGCCTCTGCACTTTTTGTTAAGGAATAACTGGTGAAATGGATGAACGTTGGCCAGGCTTCACTGCCGCCCTAAACAAACCTCTTTGATAATGACTAACAAGGCGACACCCTGTTATGTATTACTTTCATGCTCAATTCGTCTTTTGGCAGAGTAGCGTGTGGCGGCTCATTGGAACTCACTAGAATCTCAGTAAGTCATACTTTCCCGAAGTATGTGAGACACGGTATACATAAAGAGATAAATCTGATCCACTCATCTTACATAATTGTAAAGATATTATCAATTTGCAATATGTTGCTCTAGTTGAACATCATTCAAATTAGCTACGCACCCGTGTTACCGAGAGTGGTCCGTTAATTTAGGCGATTGTTCAGCGAGGTGGAAAAATATGAGCATTACAGAAGAGGCACAATCGTTCGATTAATAGCCGAGGTGAATTTTACGGGTACCTTATGTGTAATAGCTGGAACGCAGTGCACGTGTTGTTTACTCATAGACTCGCAATTGAGTTGCTTAAATTAAACAGATAGCTGACAAGAGAGATTCATTTGCGTGGCAATTGAAATAATCTGCATTTTAGAAACATTGTATTATGACACGTGATATTGCTGACAAATGATGATAATACTAATTATAATAATAATTACAGTAATTGCTAGTATTATTTCACGCTTCGTTCATGTTTTTCGTTTTCTATCCCTTCGACCATTTCTATAACAATAGTCATTATTCGACGTAATCATTTTGACGTTTTCATTAGAGTTGAGTATGAAAATTTAATTTTGACTAATTACTAGATAAGGTTACGAAGCTTAGCCTGATAACGTTAGAGATTATTGTAATAATGGGCTTAGTTGTTTCTTCTGGCCGGTCAAATGGCCGGTCCCAACTTGGATGATAACGATTACGCTTGGCTAACAATTAACGCCGAATTTAATGGTGTTGTTCACAGATGCACAATGTATCAATATACACATCGTGTGCATAGAAGAATGGCTTCTTATCATTCACCCAAGATCTTCTAAGTAGCTCCACTGCTATCGGGCAACTGCCCTTCGTCAGCCTTGTTTCTCTATCACGGGTTACCGGTTAGTAGCGACACGCAGAAATAGAAAGAGAGAGAGAAAGGGAGGTAACTACGAACATAATAAATATTGTCCCTCTAAAAAATATATATATGAACGCTAAAAAGAACACAAACATTAACGTTATCCGTTGGTCATCCGCTTATCCTGATAACGGCACTGAGCTCGCCTTTAGTCGTGGCAAGGATAACACGATGTAAAGAAGAGAGGTGGAACTTGTATATCTGTTTATTATTTTTCATATTATCATAATACGCAGTATTTGGCAGAGGCAGCATCGACGACGTATTTACTCCGGTTCTCGACTCGTGTCTCCGGCTCCGGCAGCCGCTGACCAGTGACCAGACCGATATCCAACGGACAGATTCGCGTATCTCATCCCAACTGATCGGATCATCGCCAGTGTACAGTTCACCGTCAGCGAACATTTCCGATAAGTCCGATGACACTCGACACGGGGGTGACGACAGGGTGAATTCTGATGGCACAAAATAGAGTCAGTAGAGAGAGAGAGAGGCGCTACCGACGGCCGTTCGGAGCTGGGGTGGTTTTTGTTCAACGCGAGCAGCAGCAGCTGCTATTGAAGCGATACGTCGCTAGAACTGCGACTGCCACGGGCGTCCACGATCCGCCGTTGTGGTTGGCACTCTTGCGGATTAATTGGTTTTTATACTTATCGAGTAGCGAGCCGTGTAAGTCCACCCTGTTTGCCTGCTCCTCGCTGGTCGCCGAATAGCTGCGGAGGATGGTGGGTAGATATATTTACGTACGTGTCGTACAACGAACGATCGAGCGAGGGTATTCGAACGAGCTGCCAGAGGTATGGCCAGAGAAAGACGGTGAGGCGAACCACAGCCGCGTGTACGCTAACGGCACTAGATGTCGATGATGGCGCCAGGATACATGGCGATTTGGTGACGGCCACGGCAGCGGCGGTGGCGGCGGCGGCCATCACCAACCATATAGATACAATAGATGATCGAGCTTCGGCGGCAGCGGTGAAGACTGCAGCGAACACTGACGGCGAAAAACTGTCAGAGGCCTCGGACGCTGACTGCCGTGCCTTGATTCGTCTCGTCTTCTCTCTCGTAGACTCCTTCGTTATGGGTATCGTCCCCAGCCAATGAAAGCGAGTTAAATGTTCAACAAGCTGAGAATGAGGCTACAGCCCGCTGCTAACTTACAGGATGACGCCTAGCGGGCAGCATCGCGACACGGCAAAGAAAAAAAAAGAGAAGAACAGATTATCACTACAGCTCGTCGTTAGCGCCACCTCACCTCACATCAACACCTCCGAGCGATCGAAGCATAGAGAAGCTAGAGCATAGACAGTTGTGGCTGGGATAGCCAAGGGGGCAGCGCCTTCGACTCGGGGGTCGACTCGACCCGATTCGACGCAACACACGAGACACGCGCGTGCGCGCGTGATTTAGAGATGGCTGTATTTATGATCATCCGATCCCTGCACTGGTGGCATTTGCCACGGTCCGCCTTGCAAGTACTATAGAACAGAGTAGTGGCTGTGTGTCCACGGGTTGCTTGGGGGCGTGCCGATATTAGCGTAGATCAGAGAGAGAGAGAGGCGCCAACATGCAGAGTGCTGGATCAATCGACGCCTATTTATTTTCCGTTAGTTTCTCAGTAGTCATTTACTGGCGCAATCACATACGTACTGCTACTGCGGGTTATGCAGACGTTCATCTGGCAAAGTTGATGAACGGTATTTGGCTGCCTCGAACTCGATCTGGCACCCTGTCCCCAACTGCTTCTATAATAAATGTATATCTAGATTTTATTTGACTAATCGAAAATATTTTTTTTCGATTGTATATGCATGTACATACACCATGTTGCTTTATGCAATTAAATTTTTTTGTAAAGTCTCACTCACATCCGAAGTGAGATTTTTATAAGAGTGTTCTCATTAAATTGCTGCTGGCTATGAGCGAAAGCTTATTTGACACAGTATTCGTTTTATCCATGTTCGAGTGCGGCAAATTTGAAGCAATCATAATTTCGAATACTCCGATCCTTCACTGATTATGGACAGCTGAGTAAATAAGGATCAGTGAACCTCTTACAGATTGCAATGGCCAGGTTTTTAATTATGATATTATATGAAGGGCCTGAGACTTGAATTTCATCCCTGACTAAGATTCGAAGCCAAAGGAAAGGAGAGGTGTGAAATCGAACCTCGCGCTATTGCATTGCACTTAACCCAGTGCCGTCCATTTACTAATTGTGTATCTAACCATTATTACCATCCGATTCCTCGTGAACCCCGCCCGTTCGCTTTCACGCTTGCCTCTCTAGTCAACTAGAACACACAGATATACGTAAATGTATGCATGCGTACATGTGCATCCTGGTGCAGGTGGGCCGCTTCCGTTACCCGTCGACACAATACTACGCCACTGTACACTAAAACAACAACGTCACATTGACCTCAACCTATAATTATATTTTCATCACGCATTTAGAACGTGTCAAGCTCTGATGTTACCTACGCATCGCCTTAGACTTACCTCGCGTTGCGGGGTCATTGTCTAAGGTGCTAAGATATCTTACGATACTTGCGCCAACGTATCGTGCCGATATGAAGTTATAGTCAAGATAAAAATCTTTGCTGTTGTTGTTATTGTTAGTGCTGCTGCTATGGACGACAATGTGATCACATCAGGGCCGGGAAGGTCACCAGATGCGCCATTGTCCGTTACAGCGGCGGTGAAATGTGCTGTTGTATGCAGCACATTCGGACAAGGCGTCGCTTCGTCCGTCCGCCCAACGTGGGAACAACGGAGCTATGAAAATCAAGCTAGAATTGTAGTGGGGCTCGAAACGCTGTGACTATGACCGCTCAATATGGTTACTTTTACGATAACAGCAAATAATAGGAAAGGCAGCACATCTGACTTGCTAACTAACGAACGATTGGATCGAACGAAAATTGCTCGTTTGACGGAGTAAAAAACGAAGAACGACTTCATGTTCGAAAGATCAAGGTGATCATCTCCCCTCTCTCTCTCTCTCTCTCTAGTACATATTGACGATATGGCTACATATAATCAGATTACGCGCAGCCGCTGTAAATTATCATCGTTTCGCGGGCATTATTGTTTTTCCCTTTGCCAGGAGCATTAGCATTGCCGAATGTAGCAGCGACCCCCGAATCAACAGCTGTGGTCATATCTAGAGGTCGTAGAGTTTCGCCATGCCAACATCGATGGGGTCAGAGCAAAGACATTGCTAGTCCTACGTACGACATAGAACATGTAACACTATGTGAACAGCGATATCTCATCTACAGATGAACTCAAGCCACTCAGCAGCAGCATTACCCCACAGCTGTTTGCCTGTTTCAGATTGACCCGTCATGAGGACTTAATTCAATCTGGGTTCTTGTGGTAACACAATTCCTTTATACTATCATATTTATGGGATGGTCCATCTCATTTGCCATGAATTAGAATTCACAGAACAGCTCTACTCGTAGCGTCAGATCTTTGTTTAATGTGCTTCCTGTTGTTTTAGTGTGTACTCCATTGTAGCTTAAAAGCAGACGACTGCTAAAAATCTAATATCATCTAAACTCTCCCCCCGATCCTTAAATTGATAAGTCAATTCGAAAGCCGACATAGATGTGTACAGATAAGTATCTCGTTTTCATCCTTCTTGTTTCTGGATTCTTACTAAGACTCTTAGTTATCAGCGGTGTACATTGGAACTTCGCGATTGAGTTGTGTCACTTTTTACCCCGGATGTAGCCATAGGTGTGTGAAACGAAACTGTCCGAGCTTATTTTCCAACAGAATTATTTAACTATTCTTAATATATCTATATATATATATATATATATATATATTGCTGACCTTCGCCGATTCGATAGCCAACGCTTGATCTATGTATCAGAAAAGAGCTATGAGATAAAGAAGGAGAAGGCTAAGCTCAACAACTCACTTTGGATACGGTCGTATTTTCATTAGCTTCAGTTTCTCAAAAGAGGAAAAATTGGACAGAGAAAAACCGAGGGTTCAGTCACCGCTCACGTAATCGGCACCCTGGAGAACTCAACCGAAGGATTACTCGTCCACTTAGCATCAATGATAGTTCCATGCATATGTTGGCATCCAGCTAGATATTGGATCGAAAATACTAAAGCAGCTTTCTCACGTTTGATCATTTGTTTGTTGCCATACAAACAATGCAAGTTCAATCGAGATCGCATATATATATATGACGCTTGTTATCGAATTTGGAAGACCGCGAGCTAAGTAAGATTGATAAAGAGCAAATATTCAAGATAGCTATTCTTTTTCTATCATAGCTGATTCATAGTTTAGTCGGGACGAGTCTCAGCGACAACGGCATAAGGTGATAAATAACGTCTCAAAATGAACGTTCGCCGATCCTCGAACCCTCAGATCACGTGTCAGTCACCCACGATAGTATATGCATGGCCGCAACAACACCGTCATGGGAACTAACTTTTCGTGGGACATACGTTAGTGCTCAGGCGAGGCTGGATTTCCAACTGACGCTCGATTAATTTGTGAGATAGAGAGCCTCTCCTTGGGTAAATTATGCCCTTGCCGGAATGTAGCCTTATAGTTCAGAACACCTTAACTTGTCAATACCATAGCTAAGCGCATATTGCTGAGAAGTGTTCCTCCCATTCTTGCTCTTGGACGTAACTAAATTTCTCAAATCTGTTAACCTACTAGAAGTGTTGCACTTGGCGTAATGGCCACTCTTGAAATGAGCCATTTGAAAAGCATGATGAATTTTAGTGTTATCACAACGTAAATTATGCAACCTTCCCGAACTCGTTCATGCTTTTTCTATCACAATATGTGGGATCTAACAATGCGAGTGTAATAGATTCGCTTCGCCTTGGAAACAAGAACAGGAGGTGATCTTCCGTGTATTTAACGTGCTCGAGCAACATAAATGAAACGCTACAAATGGGGTCTTGGAGTTTCGATGACAACATGTCCAGTATCGAACATTATAATAACAGTAATAATAACAATAAGATTCTATTCAGCTAAACTACAATGATATCACAAGGCTCAAGCATGGCGCCGAAATCCGAACAGACACAAGCGCTGACGTCTCTCTGCCTTCCATCTATCGTTTCTGTCGAAACCGAGACGAAAGCCAACATGATTCTTATTCGTACTTCAAGATTCTACTGCTAAATTCAATCCAAACGCTCTAAAGCTGGCTGACGTAAATACTTGGGTTACTACTCATTGTATCCTACAACTGCTTTTATCGCTTCTTCTGCCTATACACTTCCCCCCTCCCTCTTGGGCCGGTCCCCGACGCAATTGTCATCACCCGATCGACGGTTCAGTCCTGCCCGGCTCGGCTCGCTTGGTGATAGGCGATTGAAAATGCAAATTCTATGCAAAAAACTCCTTTCGAGAGTTTCGACGATTGGCGATTGCCGCTGCTGCTGCCGCCTTCGACTTCGTCGCTGCCGTTGACACCGTCGTTGTCGTCCGAGGAGTCGCCGTAGTGTATCGTACGAATTCGAATACATTAGCGAGAACTGGCGACTAACTGGCTAGCCCTCGGCAGCTGCACACTGGCCACGCACCGGGCGATAAATTGCGACAAGAGCCTCGTCATGCTCACGTCGAGCGGCGCCTGTCAGTTTTTGCCAAACAGCAACGGGGATTCGCTAGGATCGCTTTGGGCATCCATCCGTTTGGCGGACCCTTCCGTGTGGCTCCGCCGCCCCGGGGTCGCTGGACAAGAACGCTGCAATGTTCAAGCGTCTTGACGAAAAACCACAGCGCGTACTGCACGCAAACTAAGGCCTCTCCTTGAGTTCGTGTCGTACGACGGCTGGCGGCCAGCACCACTGGTGCTCCGTCTAGCGAAGTACGCCGCCATGCTAAACTCTTGACCCACAGACAATCGACAAGTGACTTTGAGAAATGCATAAGGGGTGCCAGCGAACAACGATGGAGATGGTCTACGTTTTACATACTATCAGCTGGTCGGCCGGGGAACCTAAAAGCTATAATATAGCTGGAGTTGCTCTATATCCAAATGAGTGCTTCACCCACCGCATACATACACATATGCATAAGGATTAGTGGGTGTTGGTGTGGCCCAACGCTTCTCCACCACCTGTATTAGGTTGGTATCACGGACTATATTGTTACAATGTAGGCCGGGTAGGACAACTCGCGCTTTGTTTAATTAATTGTATAATAAGTGGAAGATTAATTTCTTTGACTCATATGCATCGGTTAAAACGTGAATCTGGTCACCCGGTTGAGTTTCTCAAGTTGACAATTTATTGTTAGATTGTGCAGTAACCAACATATATATTTATATATAAGTATATGTTGGTTTCTCCACAACTTTGTAATAGAGTGTCAACTTGAGAAACTCAACCTCGTGACTAGATCCACGTCTTATATGATGCAACTGAATCAAATATATATGTATATATATTTGTTTTTTATTTAAATATATTTATATATATATATATCTATATATATATTAAAACTGTCATTCAGCTGATGCGGTCTAAGGTCCCTGCAAAAGACGAGTAAAAACAAAGTAGTTGGCAGGGTGGAGCTGAACAGAGGAAGGATATTTGTGCTTCGATGATCAGCGTACTCGGTTTAAGACAGTGACGTTAGACTTTCATAATCATAATCGTATACGCAGTGAACGATTTCATCGAATGAATGACAAAATTGTCATTTATAGGTAGTGTTTATTTTTTTCGCTAAGCTAGCTCAAAATACTGGTTTCCCTTGTGTAGAGAAATATGATCGATGTCTGTCGTTTGCTGGGTGACGCCAGATATGTCACCTGTTTCACAATTGCGAAGGCGGTACACTTGGTGGCAGCATCATGAACATATACCTACATGGTATAGTGTTTCCGTCCATCTTGCGTGTCACTGGCAAGCGTGTTTGACACTTGGCACAATTGGTGACATCTGCTTGGCCAAGTGACTGGAATGAAGAAACGCACAAACGTATGCCGGGCACAAGGAGACGTTTCTGCCTATCTCGTGATACCCTGTCGCTCTCTGGAACGGCCCGAGGAAAAGAACAACGGAACGATGAGGAACAAACTCTGAAACTTGAAGATTTGCGTGTCCTTACGGTTAAAGCGGCGCCTGCGTAGAGCAACCGTCGAGGTGGCTCCTTTCGTAGTTTGCGTAACATAGTTTTGTTCCTCTATGTCATTTACAAAATGCATTGTTTACTTCGCGTTGCCACAATGTAACGGGGAACAAGGTGACGGTTCACTTTTACTATTGTGGCTTGTCCGTGAGTTACGCTAAGTAAAACGGACCCACTCATATCGAATATCTAACAGTAACGTTCTTATATCGTGGAGAACACCCGTTTTTCCCATGGCTGCGGAACCGGGGTCACAGGTGGGTCCAGCTTCGATCTTGCGGTTCGTTCCCAGGTATAGATCGCGAGCGTGATCATGTGTTGCCCTGTGTTGTCGATGGTGCCGTAGCTAGTCTGCTCGCTGGTGGTACTTTTGTAACGGCATGTCACAAAATTCTTGCTGAGAAGGCGGCCAATAATATTATATTACCTAGTTCTCATTGACTTCGTCGGCTTAAACGTCGTTGCGATCTCGGCCGCGGCGCTCTCGATCGAGTACTTCGCTATGAGGGCAATTGGTAGCACAAATACTCACCCTCTTGCTGGGCGCAAGCGTCGAACACCAAGCTTCGGGTTGGTAAAGATGATCTGTGCCTGTGATCGTTGAGTTTCTTCTCTCTTCTTTAGCTCAGTCTTTTGTCAGTCCTAATCTATCTCTCGCAGACAGAGCCCCCACGGAGGAGAGAGGCAAAGTGAAAGGATTCAGGAAGCGAGCAGTGCTCGAAGCGTGTACTCATTCACGAAACGTGTACAGCACAATTACGACGATTATTATATGATAATTATACAATATATCTGATATACGTGTACTCCTATCAGGACACGGGGCACGGCCTGTTGCAGGGATAGCAAGGATACAGAGAGAGAGAGAGAGAGAGAGAGATTAAAGCTGAGGGGTTTCAGTTCTCTATTGCAAAGGAGAACTGTCTCACAGAGGTCCATACACCTGTATGCACAGCGAAGTTCGGGTAGTGGAATGATACAATTTAGCAATAATTGATTGTATGTGAGTCTTGCCATATAGAAACATGCGGACCATCCTACAGTTGACCCCGCGGTGATTCCAACTCGAGTAGATATTTTTGTGTGACGATCTATGAGAGGGTACGATGATAAACGCCCTTTATGCAGGATAGGATAGCTTCGCTTCGTCAAAATTATGTTGATACAAATGGGCGGCTCACTGTAGAGCACTCGATATGAGCATTTAACAATTTCTCGTGTTTCTTGTTGAAGTCTTCGGAATGACCCTAATATTAGTACAAATCATGTAATCTGTCGAGCAACATCAAGATTTACTGATTGTCGTTTTATTTTACGTAAAAAACGATAGTGTGACCGGAACATCTTCCTATAATAGTTTAATATGCAGTTACGCAATATATTATACATAACTAAATCTGTAATTAAAACAAAGCTGTGCACTGTATCGAAGGAGAGTGAACATTAAATGCTTTAGTGGCCCTGATTCTCTATTTGACTTCTTCACACACTTCGCACTGGCTAGTGAGATATTACCACAGTTGCTATTTCGACTGGTACACTATAGCGACTTCTTAAACACCCTCTATCACCCTACTATCTACAATATTATATTATTTATTACCAATGAGATGCAGGCATCCCGAAACCCTTGTGGAACTCATGCACCCCCTGGTCTATCATAAAATAGCTGAATCCGAACAAAGCTAACTACACAATAATGACGATGGTGACATTAAGATAAGATCGTTGTTTTTTTTTACACATTTCTTCTTGTCATTGTCCTTACCGTACCGCTCGTGTCATGAAAAAGACGCCGCATGTATCATCTATGCCGGCGCGTTTGTTTGTTCTCGATCATACACGGCTGTTATTGTTGGTCGTCGTATTTTTTTCAATTTCATTCGTTGTCATCACAGCCGTGTTCCTTGTGCACGGCGTTTCCCGCCGCCAACTTGTTGTATTCTTCGTTCTATTCATCCATTTACAATTTCTCTCGACGTTTTGTGAATTCGTGGGACAAAACTCAGCCGCCGCCGCCGCCCGCGGGCCGAATGGCTGAGTTGGGCTCTGTTGTGAGGTCACCTGCCGGCGACGGTGGCACCGCGCGGATAGATTGAAACTGATGCTCGGCAGGCGGCCACTTAGTCGCCGTCGCTTTGCTTTTGCCTTCATTATTCAGCGCTGCGAGACGGCTTCACTTACATCAAGCACTACACCCCCAGGCCGCCCTTCCCGTCCCCGTCATGTATCCTTCGCCATGTCGACGCATGGGAGACGCGGAACTGCGCCGAACTGCGAATCGAGATGAGAAAAATCTCACACGCGTTTCGCGCTGCTGGCCTATACGGCAGCTTTGGCACTCTAGCATTAGCTATAATAACATCCGCAAGGAGCAGAGCATGCGACGGAGAAATCATCGTGGGGCTAAACCCGCTCGACCGAAGATTGTCTTGTCGAAAATGTTTGTCGACCTCCTTCTCGACGAATAACTATGCGACGCGATGCGAAACACATGGCATGGCCATACAATGCCAATGACAAGTTTGATTAGCTAATTCGTTCAGAAATATCTGCTGGACTACGACAACTTGAACGCTCGGAGTTCGCTGACTAGTTTTTTTTAATGGACAGATAACGCCTCCAATATTCTGGGATAGCTGGATTAGTGTTGCACGTGCGTTTAGGTCAATGTGTAAAATTTAAAAAAATCGAAAATTATGAACAACATTTAAGTGGCTGACGTTCGCAGTTCTCGACTATCTTTAAAATGGTGAGTCCTTCGAAAATATGATGCAATAGATATGGCTGCTATTTAGAATCCACCGTTTGGCCATTTAAAACCGCCGCGTTAAGCAAGTGTACAAACAAGTGTCTGAGCGAATGGGTTACTAACAAATGGGCTACACCGGCATAGTGGTGAGCAAACGTTAATACGAACACGTACAAACTCGATTCGCGCCAACACGTTGTGTACCACTGTCGTTTTTTACTATGACTGCTTTTATCACATATCACCAATCATCTGTGCTCACATATGACCGCGAAGCTGATCGATGCAAAACGCATGCAAAGCAAAATAACTGACGGCAATAAACGCATCTTTTATATAACTCTAGTCCAGCTATAAAACAGACGAGAACAGACCCGATATGCTTTTGCATATACAGTTCCTCAGGCAACATTTTGATAAAAACATATGTTATAGAAGCTGACCGCGATAGACAACATGAACACGGATCTATGGCTCACCAAGGAACGGTTCGAGCGTATCTTCGTTTTTCGCACGAGACCTCTACAGTCGCAGGAATTACTATCGACTTTGAAGGAATACGACGCTCGCTTCTGTGAAGTGGGTTTTTAAGTCAAAGGCAAAATAATGGTCGATTTTCTACAGGAAACATCGGTGTCAGTGGCTGCTTTTACATATTTCGTTAACTCGTAACAGAATCTGGTTTGCAGCGATCGATGCTACAAACCCGTTTTACGGATAGTCAATTTATGGACAGCAATAAAAAATGAGAAATATGTAAACTCACATTGCCAATTTTACCATTGTTTATTTGCTTACCTTAAAATCAAACGCACACAGCGGACTGTCTGGTTGAAGGACGTGGCCAATGTATTTATTAAATTTTGATTGTACACTTCGATAAGGGTTTTCAGCATGCTTTTCCTAGGCGTATCCTTGAATTTACGCCGCAGGATGCATCTGACAGAAATACACCATGGCATTTTTTTTGTCAGCTCGATAAACTGATATGTCTACATTCTAGCCATATTGTCGTATGGCACAGATTAGTACGTATGATATTGCAGACACCTGATAGATATCATTTGCACATCAGCGTCTATCTAATATGTTACTGTACCGTTGATTTTATATCGCACGTTCAGAAGAGAGAAAAGAGAGCAACCCTGGCAAGGTATCCGACTCACATTCACCGAATGATGAATTACATTATATGAGAGACGAAAAGCCGAAAAAAGATGACCTGACGGAGGTATGATAAACGATCGCTCATTTCATGCGCCACTAGCTAACAACAGCGGTCACAGAAGGAGGCTGATCGATGTTAATAGAAATGGTAGAAGATGCCACTCGGTCTATACGCGGTTCAATGTGGCTCCCAGTAAGCTGCGTCAACGACGATAATGATAGGCTATGGGCCGACGAGTATATTGCGGCTATAACCACAAATGGCAATCGATTAGTATGAGCAGTCCGGAAGACAAATCGCACACCGCAACACCACATGGACAACTTAATGAGACCAACCTGTAGTAATAACGTTACAAAGGAGATGGGCGAAAAAAAAACACTCTCGTCAGTGTCCTAAGCCCCGTTCAACTCAATATCAGCCAACGTTGATATGTTTTCTTGTAGCTTTTGTCATTGGGAACATTTCAAGCGGTAGCTCGCCTCCCGGAGACGATGATTCGTGGACGATAACAGGTCAGCTGCTCGTTGAATTTTTAGGATGCGCGACGTGTGGCAATTAGCCGATCATAAAGAGGTTCTATCTTGGAGCAAACTAGCCTGACGGTTTAGGTTCGTGTGTGCTACGATAGCTTACTGTTCCAGCTCGGATAACAAAGGCAGCAACAATGGACAGGGTGGGCATGAGACGACGGAAGACGACTTCTTCGAACGCAATCGATATTCTCCCTTTTTCAGTCTATTGATCCTGAGCTGTTTTCATTGATCAGAACTAGAGATGCGTTTGCTATTTAGTGGGGGCACTATTTAGATGAACGTGAGGATAAATTACAGTTTATCAGGTTGTACTCGGCGCGTAACCCACTACTGGAATTCAGTTGAATGGTCTGACTTACTCGGCCCTATCGACGGCCATACCACTTATTACCCAGCTCAACCCTATCCTTGTTCGACCTAGCTTATTAAAAAAACGCTAGACGGCACAAGCGAAGTCATACACACATAACCAAACCAGCCTTGAAATTTACTAATCCATAATAACAACGGAATCAGTAGCTATCCTCCACAGGGCCCCCTCCATTCAGATGTACATCTTCTGCAGTTGCCATCGCTCTTCAGCTGCTCTTCGTGGTCGTGTCGACAATAAACTTTGCAACACTATGGCAATAAAATGGTTACCATAATAATAAAAATAATAATAATATTCAAACAACAACAGGATTGCCACTACTATTTACTATTTATTATAACCAGTATCAAACATTGTCGAACAACCATAACCATTATCGGCACTAATCGTGTGCATCGATGTTACTATAATGATGATGTTATGTTAGTTTCGCTCTCTCGCAGTCCCTCGCTCACCTCGTCCTCGAAACGCCCGAGGTTTCGTGTTATGATTGCATAAGATCAACACGAGTGGCTGGCCCGCGCAGTTGGCTGCATCGGCGATAACAGCTGGCCGCTCGCCGTGCGACGGGTTGACTTGAACGAATGAGCGTAGCAAACCAGAAAATAACAAATGGAAAAATATCGCCTCTCGGCAGCCGAAGTCTCCGGAGCCTCGCTGAGGTGTGCCTGTTCCAGCGAACGTTGTAGGCAAGCGCTGTCTGGTGGCCGGGCTGCGCCCAGACGAGACTGGCCAGTTCATGTTCGATTTCGTCTTTTTCTCGCTTGATTCTCCGTCAGCTTATCTGAACGTTGATCGTTGCCTGCCATTTACTTCGCGGGCTGCCGATTCAAGCAGGCGTACGCTGGGAGACCGGACGAGAAGCACAGCGAATAGAAAACTATACAAAGCTGATATGCATCTCACGTCCGGCGACAAAGTGGCGATGGGAAGATATCGACTTGTCTTCGCTGTGCAGCTGCCGCTTCAGGCTTTCACCTGTATATATATATATATATATATATATATATATAAACCAAGTGACTATGCCGCGTTTGTTCTAAAATAGCTTATTCTAGTTTTCTGAAAGCGTTTTAATTTCGTGTTTCTTGTTTATTTACCAGAATCGACCGTCTGAATAATATATTGTACATGGAGGTGTCCTCGCCATTTTTTCTCTTTGATACGTGCTCCCGATCGTATGCTAGCCTCAACGTTTCTGTAAATCGAGTCGTGTTCTTCGTTAACATTGACCGAATTTTCCGAGTTTCAACCCCGAGATGACATTGTCGCCGAAGCGCCGGACGAACATATGTGACGTCTTTTCCCTCAACAAAGCGGACGTCTCCGACCCCCACCGCTATGATGTATTTGGCAACATTCGACCTACTGAGGACCGAAATTGCATATTATTTTATGACCACTCAAGTTTTTATCTGCGCGCCTAAATTAAATGTACACCAATATTCAGAAATATCAATTATCGCACCTGCAGAAAATATATTATAAATTAACCGCGTTTTTTTTTCTAACTTCAAATACCGTATATATGTTTCAAACTATCGTTGGGGCTGTATATCGATACAATTACCGAAAATAAACGCTCGAGTTTAATAAGCCGTGGAGCTTGAATATGTGCACAGCATTGGGGAGAACACTAATATAGCATTTTAAAGGCAAGCCCCTCACCTTCTCAACGGCTCCCCAGCGACGATTCTGTCGAAGGCTATCTACCCTATAAACAAAAACACGCGACTCGGATTCGCAAATTCTGTGGGTACTCAACGCTTGGGAGCATTTATCAAGCTGGTAAAGGATCGCCCCTTTCGGTGCACCAACAAAATGAGTCGAATTCCTGCCACATGAAATGATAAATAATCTCACTCTTATTTGGTCGCTTTGCTGCGGATGTATCTAGTAACTAGACAGCGACTAGACACACCGATTCATTTCGATTGTTGTCGATCTATGCGTGGCGAAGCAGTTGTCGCTTGATGTCGTAAACATGTCGCCGAACCCTGTGCTAATTACAATTTTGTGACGACCGTTGCGGCTTCGTTCGAGCAGAGCAGCTGGTGCCGTCGTCGTTGTTGTTGTTGCTGCTGCTGCCGCCGCTGCTGCGCCAATTCTACCATTGGTATGATTTGTGGTAAAACCCGTTCAAAACATGTTGTCAACTGTTCTCTAATCTGTTAGTTAGTGAAATCCAGCTGTGATAGGCGAGCGCGAACGAGACGGCCCTTCCTGGGGTGAGCAGGATCGCTCGCCACCATTCGACTATCATATATGCACCGATGGTATTAATTTATTTATTTATATGCATATCACCCTGATCATTCCGTTTTTCGGATGGTTTCGCTCTTGAGTTCTCCCTGTCATGCGGTAGGTAGTTTGACGCCGTCATTGCTGCTGCTGCTGCCGCCGCCGCCGATACCAATCCCCAGCGCGGTCTGCCTGATCTTTCGCTTTGAAAACAGTTTCACTCCGCCCTCCGTGTCTTGCTACCGAAAATTCTATGCTCCTTCGGCTTCGGGCCGCCGCCTGCTCGCCCCCGAACTCCTCGTAGCGATCCAGGCAGCTGTACTCGAAATCACCCCACTGTGCTCGTTATGGCCGTCTTCGCGACGCTCGGGTAAGCTGAACTGGGGTAAGGGGGTAATGTCGACATCCAGGCTATCCTTCTTAGTCGAGCCGTTTTTAACGGACTTCGCCGGACCGGCGAAGTCCGGGACGATTGAGCCGAGAAATCGGAGTTCTGGACGGTTCCTAAGGGAGAGAAAGAGCTTCTAGAGGAGAACGAGAGCCGATTGGTGAAAGCGTCGAACAATAGGAAAATCGCAAACGGGGCTAAAGCGAACTCGAATTTAGCCGCGCCGCCGGCAGGGCAGCAGCCGGGGCGACGGGAGGGCACCGACCAAAAGCACTGCCGCTTGTTCCTGCTGCTGCTGCTGCTGCTGTTGCTGCGGCGGCGGCAGCGGCTGCTTCTCTCGAGTAAGCAAAATGAGAAACGTAAAAAAGAAGAAAACACCAATGGCGGAAGTTCTCCCACCCCGGCGCGTGCCGAATGGAACAGAGCAAGTGGAAATCGATTTTCGCAGGTTAGCCGGGACCCTTTTGCCTCTGTCTCCCGTTAACCATCGACGCGGGCTCGATTTCGCTTGAATAATACGAACGCCAGTGTCGCCAGTGTCGCTCGTTCTGAGAACTGCTTCATGTAACGAAACTGTGTGCCAACAAAAGAAGATAGTGAACCAGGTTCTTAGCATCATCCTTCAGATTCTGACGTACGAGAATCGGAGGCCAGCTACCAACTTCGCGCCAGATATCCAACGGCCACATCATTCACAACACAATGATTACGGGTATAATAGTCACCAATAGCAACGAGCTGTTTGGTTCCTACCAAAGTTCCCTTAAAATACTCATTGATAGACTCTCTCGTATCTCTGTAATCGCTGCGGGTGCTATTACTGCAATAGCAACCACCGTGAACGCAAGCACACAACTTTTTGCAACAGCTGGTTATTAAGCGAGGTTAAGAAACGAATTTTGCGCTGTACGAGAGTATATTTCACCTATAATATTACCAAATGGTATTATATACGAAATAAGCAACGAACGCGCTCTGCTTCAATTCAGAGTCTGCTTCAAATGCTCCGTATGTGAGGCCTGGACGATCCACCTCAATAGAGGAGTGGTCACATGATGAGACAAATGTGGCTTCCAGTCTGTCTATCGTCGTGTTTGGGCCGTCGAAGCGACCCTCATTTTGCAGGGCACAACGACCTGCACCGTTGGTCGATACCGAGTCAAGACACGAGCGCGTTCCAACCGGTATTGCTTGCCCTACCTGTCATCGCCAGGGTCATTGTTCTGCCACCTCGCACACTCAATCAGTAACTGATTGATAGATGAGTAAAGTCTGAAGAGTTCAGTCAGAGATTCGTCTTGAGTAAGTGATCTCCTACGAATCTCTGACCAGAAATTAGCCCTCTCCCGCCCCAATCCTCGATATTCGTTGTCGCTTTCTGACAAATCTTCTTCACTTCTGCCAGTCGTCTTTCCTTCCGGGCAAATTGTCGTTCATTTTCTGTTTGTTTTTTTTGCCATTGGCTAGCCATCCTCATCGTGCATTCACTGACCGGATGCAGAGATTCATGCTGCCACTGCTGGGCGTGAATGCACTAATTATGCTCAATGGTCGGGCAGACGACTAGATCGAAGTTCAGCCGCTGGCAATCGTTTCGGCCCGATAACTTTTACGTTCTCGATAATCGCGTCCTGCCCCTGCTGCTCTGATCAGGATAGAGCTAGCTGAGTGAAGAGCAGAGCATTGAGCGGACTAGCGAAAGTGCGTCATATTCGCCGAGTTGCCATCAGCTGCCAATTACAACTATGTGTGTATCTTCATTTCTCGAGTGTCCACGAAGAAGAAAGCAAGCGGTGTATCAAACAACATATGTCGACCAAGCAGCCAGTCAGCCAATCAACTGAGCGATCATGACTGTGTGTGATCGTCAAAGACAACCGAGCATGAGGCGGCTTATATATATATATATATATTATATATATATATATATATAAAAGTGTGGCGATTCAAATGAGTCTTCAGAAATTAGAATTGAGAAAGTAATTTGGATGCACGCCATTTTCGCCACTAGCTCTTCGTCAGTAAAGATCGTCGTCGTCGTTGTCGCCGTCGACGGCTTGGACACCGGCAAAGCCCAACGCGACGAATCGAAGGCGAACTGAAGCGAATGAGGACGCAGTGCGCGGACCACACATCGAGGCGGCAGCAGCAGCAGCAGCGTCGTCGGGGCCGTTATCGGTCGAAGTGAAATCCCCCAGAAGACCCATATATCCATATGGAAGACAACGAAGAGGTGGTCCCACACTGATGCCTTTTGCGTCAAATCAATGGCTCTTCCTATGCAATAATTCGCATCTAGATAACAGAATAGGCCGAGCTTCTGGAATGGTCATAGCGTTAGCAACAACAACAACAACAATAATACAAACCTAAATAACAACAACGATGGAATATTTTTCTTCGTGATATCTAACCATCATGGTCAATGCGTGGAAATGTGGAGGACCAATGCATTGATGAGTGCTCACCACGAGTAAAGGCCTTAGCAATCATAAACATATCTATTATATATCCACACGGCCACAAGAACACACGTACGCACATCTGCGCTCGCACCATGTCCCTTAGCCAGCTAGTGTTGTGTGTGACCAGCTGGCTGTGAAACTTGACTGAAGAAAACCGAACTGGTTTTAGTCCAGAATAACCTCAGGGGTAATGTGGACGATGACGCAAGGAAGCCGTTTGTCTTAATAGCCTTGCTGCGCTGTTCAAGAAGGCGACGGGCATGTGATTCGATCTTTAGGAAGTGTTTAATACTGAATGTAGATCAAGACAGCAGATCTACTGATCTACTTGGAGCTCTGAGTGATTTGTGGTCAACATTAGCAGTAATACCACATTGCAGTAGCGTTGTACGTAGATTACAGTTCTTCTTTACGTTTCATGTTATTTGCAAAGACTGACATCTCGCAGCATCAGCATCCCTGCACTTGGCTTCCTGCCGGTGGCGAGATGGATGACAGTTGTTAATCTAAAAGGAAACACGCGCGGAGTGTGTTTTCTAAAGTGTTAGGTTATTTACCCACGGACATTTCATGCAGTTCGTGCGTAACGTAGCTGTGCACGTGCTTAGTAAACATACAACGAACAAATTTCAGATTGCCCCTCGAAAGGCAACGCACGATAATGTCGCTGCAGAATGCGAGTGCAGTAGATTTCACTAGATCGCTGGAATCAGGGCAGAATTTTACGAAAAATGAAATGTGTGAATACAGCAACTCATCCCGTGTTCGCGTTGATTCGAACGGGGTATATCCAGGTTGAAACAGCAATTTGGTAGCTAGAAGCAAGCGTATTCCCCGCGTGCATACTGCATTACGTTTAGAGTAGATGCTTTCCTGTGCAACTGAGTTCAAGGTCCGCCAAGTTGCCAGGAGAGCTGTAGATGGACTGATCTTCTTGTGCACGATTTTTTCTATTTACCAAAAGTAGGGAAAACATTTTTGGCGCCTTCAAAAACGCGTAAAAACAAGCAGAAACTAGAACCCTGGATGAGTGCAGCGTAACGATGCCATCTAACGCAAGCATACACGACATTCAAACCATCATACAAGGCAAGCGCTAAATAGTAGCAAATGGCACATAAGGCCATAAAAAACACACCGTCCTCTCCATCACTATACGAGATTGTACTGGTATGACTTCGACGTTATACTCGTGATCCAGTAATATCTTGTGCGATAACAGCTGCCCGACTAACGTCGATCTGTCAAGCGCCAACATGCAAATTGCTTATTATATAATAGTTAGGCTAGGAAGTAACGACAATGACATTGAGTGATTTCACAGATGATCCGATTTGTACTTTTCGACGAAAACATGCCTCGAACGACCTCGAACGACTAGTCATCGACAAATATAATAATAGAATGAAGCATTCGACACTCGGTGAACCAATCTGCCAGCCAATCTGGCCGGCACAGCACCTTAAGTCTGACGAGAGACAGAAGAATGAGAAATATAATATAAAAGAGGGAGAAAGAGAGAGAGAACAGATTCCAACGTGTCCTTATAAACAAAGCTACTTAGGACCATTGTCGCACAATTGATCGCTCAGTAATCAGCTCTCTATTCGTGTAACCGCTAGCTATGTTGTACGACGTCGCGCAATTACCAGATAACACTCTATCCTACAACGAATCAGCCAATCAGAATAATACAGTCGACCCCCTCTGCACTCGTGCTCGTGTCCAAGCGACCAATGACTCCATTGTTTCCGCCTTGAGAGCTTTCGTTGTACCACTGAAGCACTGACGTTGTACACTGCACGCGAAAGTCGATCACTTGACGGTGATGATTTGGTGAACGATGGACAGAACGATCGGGCCACTGTTGTTCTTGATGATTGTCTAATCATCATTATCAGACGGCGGTCATCAAAATACCAGGAGAGAAAGCAGATCAAACTGAGATCAAGAAACGCAAGAAGTCACATACGGTCACCGTCGTATTGTCGCGTTGGCCCTCGTGCCGACGTTGATGTGGCTTCGCTTCGATCTCGCTCGAAACACTGATTGATTGAATGATACGTGCCGACATGTTCGTACACACGGCATGGATACTTGAACAACAGGGGCAACCACCCACAAAAACGACTTCTGTAAGGCGTCTTTCTGCTTCTGTACTCTGCCATAGCCAAATTGTACAATGACATAATGTAAATATTGCGCCCGCTTATTGCGCAATGAACGAGAGACCGATTCCTAACTATGTATGTTTGAATAAATCCGAGAGAGAGAGACCGATTTCATCCGGAAACTAGCGGCGTAAGAGACTCGTAGGAGAGACGGTATCGATTATACGTGCAAATATAAATCTCGCCTAGCATTAGCCAACAACAAAAACGATGTTTTCTGATTATTCGCTAGAAATCGATTTCAATGCTGCCAGACTGCGCTGACCATAGATGTTGAGTGAGTTCTATGAGGAACTCTGTTATGACGTCAATCCTCGATCGATCGCGAGCTACAATTGACAAACTCGCTGGACCTGTCAAGTAAGCGAATTTGAAGTAAGCACATATCCGAGAATGAAGTCGTTTTTCGAGTGTTGTTGTTGTTTCTTTGTTCATTGAACTTCTGACATCGTCGGGCTGTATTTCGCATCACAGTTTTGATAATTTTGTTGCCTCGAAAGGTTATCTATCCTCACGTGTATAATATGTACACGGGTGATGCATTACACACTTTGTGCATTTGTTAGGTCTTAGAAGTAACTCGAACAGATAAATAAAAACGTGTACTAACATGACAGTTTAGTTATCAACACCGTTATGTATTAGTGTATTGTTCAAATAGAGAACTTATCCCGCAGAGCACTGAGTATATACATATAGGAAGATAGGGAGTTCCTGGAGGAAACACAGGATCAGTTCCAAGCGCACTTCAACGATATTTTACTAGATATTTGTCTATCGATAAATAATAAGGCGTCACAAACTGTTTCATGCTTCTGATATCAGAATGATGGTGATACCAGATGGCGATACGTGGCGATCCGTTTGATGCTAGTGAGCAAGCATGTTCTCACAGGTTTGACCCCAACATCCATATAAATGATACACGCGTATAGGCCTTAATACGTAGCCAATACCTGACTTCGATGAAGACCATTCCCTAGTGCCTTGTAATATATAATACATTGCCGAATATATGAAACGCCACCGAGCAAACTATTAATCTGCAATGCCCTATTCCACAAAACCTAGAGCGCACCTCTTCGGGGCGATACGCTTTTAAGCTGACCCTCAGCTGTTCCCCTCTATGACAGGCCTTAGCCCTCACCTTTACTTTGAGGTCTTGTCGGGGCCTACCTTTGTTTATTTTTGGCAACCTTTATCATACCTGGCAAGAATCCACAGTTAGATCAAGACGATAAAGAACTCCAAAGATTCTGCTTTGATGGATTTGATCCCAAATATATGTACCTCCTTCCAAGCAGTCCCGAGACGCTCACCACTAGTTGGCGAACGTTTCTGATTGCTGAGCAGGCGATAAATCCTGTTTAACAGGATTAATCCTGTTTAACAGGATTAATTAGCCGGGTCATTTGTCTGCGTTCACAAGCATCGCTGCAAATGCCTGACCAGTGACTGGCACCAGCATTCGTTGGTGTGATGGTTGCCGATGCTTCGAACCAGAGGGACGTTGCAACGGGACGAGCTGCTGCTTCTGCTTCTGGGATTGCACACTAGCTGTTATAGTTATGTAACTATGATTCACAAGGGTTACGCGTATTATCGAGCGTACTATAATTATTGTCTAGAATGGGACGTTCTGCACTCCTTAATAGTCGGATTTATTATTCCTGTTCTCGCTCTCACACCGTTGCCCTAAACCAAACTCACCGATTGTTTCATATCGTGATCATGCTACGCGCACGTTGAACGCCGTTGAATAGCCGAGTACTATACAAAATCCATCGGCCGCCGTTCGATAACCAGTATCTGCTTAACTGCGAATCCCATAATAGATGAATCGTTGCGCTTCTGTATTATTTTTTCTTCTGTACCCAGTTCCATGGTTTCCCAATGAGGCATATGTTAATGTTGTTTGAATCCGTGTTTATTCAGCACTTTATCTCGTGTTCGCTGCATGTTAGGAGATCTGGCTTATCCAACTAGAAATCATTACAAATTTACTAGCTGCTTCTGGGCCGAGCTCGGGGGGACACACGTAGACGTGTACCAATACACGGTGCGGCCAAATAAATGTATAGTTTCTTATTTATGCAAAAAGAAACTACATGCGGATTTGCCCGCTTCGATTGGTTTGGCCGCTGGGGCGGCAACGGCCGTGTTATTTAGTTTGTTTCAAACTTCGAACGGAAACTCGGTAGATAAATGGAAGACGGGTGTAAATGCTCCTCGAAAGTGTAGTCACATCCGCTATCGTGAATGTTGCGGCGTACACCGCACATTGCGGCAGTAATGAATTCGCGACAAATTCGGTTAGTGTAAGAGCTTGTCATGTAGGGACCCCTTGAGCGGGTTACGATAAGTCACAGAACAAGTGGCATTACATTATTCATTTGTTTTCGTAGGTTAAGACACGCTCGCTTATTCTTGATGCCTACAGGTGCATCGTAGCGTATATCGGCGAGCCTATATATATATATATATATACAGCAGCGCAGAAGTCCACGTTTTGCGCATGAACACACGCCTGCATTAATTCATTCATTCTCCCGCTCACTAAAAATCTGCTCTGCCTGGCGCTGCACCACAACTGGTCCGAAGCGATATAAAAGCAAAGCGAGAACGCGCGAGCATCGCTCGCTTGGTGCCCGGCGGTCGCCGTCACCACCAAACAAGTATCACCTGCTGTGAATCTGATTCCGAGCCAAGCACTTATTGTCACCCGCTCTCTTCCATACGAACGTTCGGTTAGCGAATAACGATCTCAAGCGACTGTGTATCGATAACCCCAGCAGCGCGATGTGATATGATATACGCGGTTGAGGAAGTTGTTCCCCATCAGGAACAACTTTCTGCATATTACGTGCGGTGCAGAAATCGCCATCGAGAACCATGGCGGCGAGAGCACAGTACGGGACGGCATCCGCGCCATAGGATGCTGGATGACTCCTTTGCGAGGGCTCTTTATTTGGCCGGCATCTCTTGCACTAGAGAACCAAGGACCTTCATAAGAGCGACGGTCGGCATCCGGACGGGTTAATTCCCATACCTTGCCACTTAGAAAAACTTTGAAACGATGTCTAACACTCTTGTCATCCCCTCCCGCATCAGTACCTTCGCCAGCAAACCCGTATATGCTGTGTAGCGAACTGACGACTTAGTGGGTGAGGCAAGTGCGAATCACTGTCCTCTTGCTTTCGAGACCTTTGGCGGGCCCAGCACCTCCTCATAGACAGCCTACCAGAAGGAGTCTGTCTATAAATAGGCTTGTAACCTCAACGGGGGACAAACATGCCAGGTCATTCACTCCTCTCTCGACATTCAGTCTAGCCAGCTGACGAATACACCTAATGGAGCGAACAGTCCGCGCAATGAATTGATAATTGAATCACACAAATGATCACACACACACACACACACATGAGTGACGATTTCTTCACATCAATCGTGGCAGCAACTGGCGCTGACTGATGGATGCTGGAGAAACAGTACGGACCGAAAGGCATGAACTGTTTGGAGGGACTGGGTGGTAGGCGGGCAGACGAATCAAAATTATCTGTTGGCCACTGCTGCCTTTGGCGATTTTGGCCCAGCAGAACACCACCTATGTATAGACAGCACCCATTGATCGAAACGGATGTGTGGAGGAAATGCGATCTGACATTCGGTAGGTGGCTGGAATACAACAAGGACGCATGGTTTTTCTCGCTCCGCCTCCCGTCTGCTGTCGCCGATCTGCCGCAATGACGCCTGTTACTGAGCTGTAGTAAATTGCGGCTGCAGCAGCAGCAGCAGCGACGGCACAAGCCGCGAATCGAATGGAATTGATGTGTGATTGCATTTATTGAAAACCGTGCATCGATACTGGAATTACTGCTGCCACTTCTGAAGTGCTCTATTGGCTTTGTCATAGACAATGCTTGTGCGTGTGTGTTGCATTCGCTTATGAATGGTTCATTCGATTACAGCAGATTGTGAAAGAGCAATATCACGAGGTGTATAACTGAGCGCTGAATAATGCACATTAGTAGTAATTCAAGACCGGCCGGAATCGTACGACTTCGATCAGGCGCTCCGGCTATGAAAATCAAACTTGATCGCTGTCAGTAGATTCGTCGAACGACATGGCACGAAAGTGCCCCAGTGTCACGACGTTGAAGCTGGGCAAATAAACCAGAATTTAAATGGAAAATGAAATACATGAATCTGGACAAGTAAAAAATTTGCTTTATAAGAACTCTTCAGAATAGCATTTCCTTAGTGAATGCGAGTGACTATGTGTTGTTGCGTGAGGTAAAGAATAGGACTCGTGGGAATTTTTCTAGGGCAATAGATCCTGCACTTCTGGATGGGTGGGTGGAAGACGATAACAATAGCTTAGCAATCGAGATGGATGCGAGCATATGCCAAGGGCAGGAGATATCGTCTTCCACCACAGTCACGAATGACGTAGTATGGATAAAAAAAATTATGTATATATATATATATGCAGGTACGACATGCAGTACTATATATATATACATATATATATATATATATATAGTACTGCATGTCGTACCTGCATATATATATATATACATAATTTTTTTTATCCATACTACGTCATTCGTGACTATATATATATATATATATATATATATATATATGTACGTTTGTTATTTGTACGTGATGCAGGTACGACATGCAGTACTAAACGTACCTTCCCTTCCACTCGCGGATATAGTGCTGATGATAATGTTCACAACGAGAATATTAAGCAACGGCTGACTGCGAAAGTGTTTCGAGAAATCAGATAAGAAGCGCTTTCGTCGCACAGCGGGGTTGCCCAAGCCAGAGTCTGCTGTTTCCAGTGAACGGCTCTGTGTGGTTGCTGGAGACAGTCAACTAGAATTTATCTTAAATCTAACGATTTTTAAAGTCCGTACGTACCAGTGATCATCGGTCTATAGTTTCTTAATACCATCAAGCGTAAGACTGCTTCGATACGGATCTGTATTTTTCAATCTGTATTCCAGAAAACTGGACTCCGGTTCACATAACTTGGTCCAATTGCACCTGGTCCGATCATTCTTTATCCGTTTCGCTGCAGTTGCAATTATTTTTTAAGCTTTGTACAATGGTATTTCTCCGTTCCCCGCTGCCACAGTACGTGACCAACTAGAGCGTACGCCAATAACTTTGTCAACTCTATCTTTAGGGGCAATACTGCCGGAGAACAGGGCGTCCTCCATAGGTCCGCACGTTGAACCTATGGTGGACGCCCTACCGTTGCCAACCAATAACTAGCAGCCAGCATCATCACCTCCCTTCACTGCAGTCTTCGGTAGCTGCATCTACAACAGACCTCTATTTAGCGTCGTGTGTTCCACGTCACGATGCGGGCTACTCCATAGGAATACCTCCCACTAGGTCCTGCATGGGCGGTCCTACGCCTTTGACCTGCAGGATTGGCGGTCATCTGGCTGGCAGGCCTCTAGGTCCGCCGACAGACCGCGGATGCCGGCGGTGTTAAGTTTTCCATGTGTGCGCGTGTGCAACCTAGAGCTGGTGGATACGTGGGTGGCCGTTTCTCTCAGGGAGTTTTTATCTTACTGTGCTGCTCTTCCGGTCTGCGGAGGGGATACAGCAGGGGTGGTGATGGGACTGCAAGTGAACTAGGCCGCTAGAGGGATAGCTGCTTCTGTTACTGCTTCGGTTCTCGCAACTCTTTGCAGCAGGATCATGAGGAGGAGACTTCGTCCTGATGTTACCACGCTTGAAGGTTCTGAGGGGCAGAGGGGGGGCGGCTGGGGTTGACCGGAGGATGTGGACGAAGGTGCCACACGACACAAAGAGCCGACTTCCGGTCCGCGAGTTTTTGAATTGTCGTTTGCGGAGTTCGCCCGCCGGGCTGCCAGCACCGCGGCTTGGTCGGCAACTGCAGGGACGGGGCCGGAGCAGCCTGCATGGTATGGTATTCTCCGGGCCACGACCGCTGCGCAGGGGGTAATTACTGCCCCCGTGCCACTGCCAAGAGCGAGCCCACCCCTACAGGGTCGGTGGTGGCATGCATGCTCGCTGGTGTCTGTATGTTCTGCTTGTTGGAGTTGTCCAACGGGAAGGCAACGAGGCTTGCATACCATGGCGCAAAAAGCCTGCAATGAGCCGGACCCGCTGCATGAGAGGTACACGCTGCATGTAGCATTACTGTTATGCTACTATTGCGAATACCTGCTGCTAGATAGCAAAAGACACCGTCGCAGCTGACCCATCTAGCTTCGTTCATCGAGCGGCTGCACTTATGGTCGGACCACGCTGGTCCTGTCCTATATCTGATACGCGTCAGATCGGTCCTTCGTAGAGAACAATTCGATCGTTGTTCTCCGATGCACTCTCGTTTTCCTTCTCTTTGGAAATACGGACGCACACAGAATTAACCTCTCCCAACTACGAATTCGTGTGTTCCTTGGAGATGGTAGTGATCGGTCACGGTCTCTCTTAAGTGCCGCGCGCACACATTGTACACACGCACATGCTCGTGCACACTGCCGCAAGAAGCTACCCTTAGCCGGCTGTGCTATAAGATGTTAATGAGTGATGGCCTCAATCAGAACAACGGAGAGGCAGGGGCCTGTAAGCAAGCAATAGAAAAAGTATCTGGACAAGCATCGAGCGCGAAGTGTCATCCGTAGTTGTCATCCCTAATGCATTCCCATATTTAACGTGGTGGGTCTTTTTCAGTTTCTTTTTCCCACAAATATATTGTGTTCGTTCGGAATCCTATTTTGCTGCTTTTAGCTGTATGGTGGAGTGCTGTTACCAATTTTTTCTACCAACTATCAACAGCTTTAGATCATTTTCATTGTTTTTTTCCATATGACCCTATTCAGCTGTTGTACGTAACTGTGCACATGCACATAGCTAAGTGCAACCGTGGTCAATAGTCAAGATTAAGTAACTATTCTATATAAATTTTTCGCGGCTTCAATGGAATATATATATATATATATACTTTTTAAATGTTTTTAATAATTTTAAAATTTTAAAAATGAATATATATATATAATAATAATAATAATAATAATAATTTATTGACGGGTTCGCTGCTGTCCTTACAGGTATCTGCTCAAACAGCTCGCACAAGCGTGACGCCTCTCGCACAAGCTACGGCGATCTGGTTTTGTGAGCCCCTCGTGCAAGCTGCATTCCCGTTATTGCTCCAGACGATGTCATGATCATTATTAGGCGATAATCCTCGTGGCCGGAAGGGCCGATTCTGTCTTCCCTAGGCGATCTACCGAACGATCCGCCAATTGCACGTGCCTTTGCACGACAACATGCCAATATCATCCGCTCTTCTTTTGCTATGATGTCACCGGAATTGTTCACATCATCATGTACGGTGTCGTCGGTGAAGCTTGTCAGCTTGTTTTTCGTGACGTCGATGATCGTGACCCGATCAGATCACCAGTGCGAAGCCGCCTGGCAGGATAATCTTCAGCCAAGGATTCGTATCAACAGCTTGCGTAAGTACACAGAAACAAAACGACATGGATATTATTGTTGTACATATAGACCCAAGAGGTTTACATTCAAGGTCCGGTAGGCTATTACGACGGTTAATTTAGTTTCATTTTTTTGCCCACATAGATCGGACACATAAATGCCTTCCGTTGATCAGATTGCCAGATAAATATAATGTTGACATCATCGTGTTGCACCCCTCGGTACACATTCGAGCCACTTCCTGAATTGTTTAATTTCAAGCCTCCCTTCTTAGACCCGTGTATACCGTGCGATTTGGTCAATCACATCATTGGCGTTATGCGCTCCCACACGTGACCTCAGCCACGTGTCGAGGGTATGCACAAAATCGTCACGTAAACCTCGCGGTAAACAACGGCCATCGGTCAACGTCACCACAAGAGTTACTCGGATGGCTTGGATCCCAGTGCAAATCAGGGCAGTTGCTATCTACGTTTGATAAAAGAACACATCACCTCAGTTTCCTACTAGCTACCCTGTGTCCGTAATAGCGAAGCCACATGGGCGGAATCTGCCGCCGTCATCGTCGTTGTTATAGACGTTGCGTCTAATATTGAACGTTTGGCGTCTCTAAATTTGGGTCGCGTACGACACGCGCTAGGTGGTATTACAACATCGTTTGATCAGAAGTTGTATGCGGCTGAGTGCGACACGATCTCTATCACTAGCGGATCCGGGTGATCATCACGGCGACATGCTACGCCACTGCACGCTTCACTTCAATGAGACAGAGAGGACCTTACTGTGTGCTAATTTGTGGGCGACTAATTTGATTTCAATGGCTGACGCCGATGCGTTATGGGTCGTTCAGGGAGCAGCTAGCGGCCGTGAGAGAGAGAGAGAGAGGGGGGGGGGGGAGAGAACACTCCATACCGCTCCGAGGTTTAGTTACCATTCCCAGCCACGCACAATTTATATCACTGCTTGTACGGTGGATTACGGTACTTCGACACGCATTCATTGCTTCAACAGTAGAATAGGTCAAATGGTGATGGAGAGATGTAGTGATTGTGAATTCATTGGCAGTGGCGTTCTTCCCTAGCCCAACCAGGAAAGACAGTTTGTCAGTCGATCTCGCATAAAAATGGACGGGCCTAAACCAGCCAGTTGGCCCTTGGGCACAACTATCGCTTGTATTGTATAATGCAACCAGGCAGAGGATAAATACATTAGTTTTGATAAACCACAGCAAACACGGCCTCAGCAGGGAGTGGAGGGCCGTCTGTAGACTGGTCGTGGTGGTTCAGCGACAACTGTAGAGGAGACTACGAGGGAATACAGACCGACATGCTAGCCGGCACGAGACACTCAATCTCGTTCAGATCACGTCGCCTCTGTGAGGAATCGTCGGGATCCGAAGCCCGCCGGGGCTTCCCGAGAGCTGTGTGCACGACGTTACCTCGCTGCTTCGTCACTTGCCTCATGCACTCCTCGATTTTCAGACTCTCCTGCCCGAAGCCCTCGGCGCCAACCCCAGTTCCTATTTCAAGCTCCATTCTGCGTATACGCACCCCCCACATACGGTGGCGCATGATCAAGAATTCGTTCGGGGCTTGTTGTTGGGACCAGCTGAAGAGTAGATGGCCGGGTCATCACACCGGTGGGGTTTATAGAGAGGGAACACGAAGTCGAATCGAAGCGGGAAAATTATGAGGACGGTCACATGCAGAGGCTGTGGTGGTAAGATTTTGTTGTACCGCCTACCACGCATAAGCGTTACTTACTTGTAAGGATTCTGCGTTCCGTGGTATGTCGTTGCTCGATGCAAGCGTGCAAACGTCTACTTAAAGTATGCCCAAGCGACCGGATGAGCGGGGACACTATATGCTCGGTCTTGCTTGATCCGCTAGACGGTACGTTGGACAGAGCATTCGGGGCCAACGATGGCGAGGCAGATTAGCGATTCGCGACCGCAGCCCCGTCACCGACCCATGCTGCATCCACGTGAGCGACCAACCATGGTCCCGCATGGTGGTGTTGTTCACCTCACTGCTAGCACACAGTCAGGATGACTTCCGTTGCTCTCCGAGTACGCACACCAACGGCTCTAATGCGAACGTATCGCCGACGAATCTCTGCTGCAACCGTTCAGTGGGGGAGCCGTGCGCGTTTCGGTCGATGTCGTCAGGTCCCGACCCCGAATCATGATCGATGCTCGTTCACGCTCTTCCCCTGCGTCCGTTGAACACACATCGTGAACATACCCTAAATATTCATAGGGTAGCTCTATTATGAGTGCATATTAGTCACTTGCAACGAGTAGCAAATAGCAGGTACGGCTTCGTAGGTTGATTTAAACAGAGCTAATTTATTCGTCCGAGATGCATCTCGAATGCCTGTGCGATATCTGCTGTATCTGTATCTATAAACAGTATCTGCTGTTTTTTTTTGGCTCTCAACTGCGTAGATATGCATATTAGCTTGAATGGGCATAAACATCTACCAAACGAATTGCGTGTAGTAATTTCAATATTACTGGGTCACATTTTTGTCTACAACGTATGGCAACAAACATGATTTTCTTACTGCCGGACAACAGCGCGGTTACATGGCATTGTCAGTCAAGGGTTTCGCCTTTGTCTTTTTTTATTTGTTTGCCATCGACTTGCCTGAATCACCTGTCGATATTGTCGTGTGAGGACCCAAAGGGAGGCGATGCGGGTTCATGCTACGCTACACTGCGAGTAGAAATCTATCTAGTCGGAAGACGTTGGATTGAATTCCTTTTATACGATTTGTTTTGGGCCCGAACATACTGACAGTTCGTTGTAGTGTAATTCTGCTGGGCGGGTCAGTTTTCAGACGCGTGGACGCTTTTGTCTGACCAACACACAGTGGTGTCTTTGTATTCGATATTCTCATCCATCTAAATCGCCGTTATTAATATTGCATACGACAAAAGCGTATATAACACATATTAAACGACGAATTACAGAATTGTTTAGCTCTGTTACTCGTTTGTGTTTCTCTTTTTACAATACGTGCCCTTCATATTGTGCGCTCTCAACCTAAATGCGATAGTATCTGTTGCAAAATAGCCTTTGTACTGCTCCAGAAACGTTTCTGTTAGCCGATGCCGGCAGCCGTCACCGTATCACGGATGCGCTGCGTTCAATCAAAAGTTGGTTCAATGCGAGTTCACGCTGCCCTTCATCTGAATCCCTTATCTAGTCGAAACACATCTGCTGCTTGTTAGCCAGCGCCCCTCTAATCTCGATTGGCCCAACGACCTCTACACCGCAACTATCGAAGAAGTACAAGCAACTCGTTGCACTCCCTTTCGCTCCTCTCCCACCATCCCTGCTCTATCTCTATGCAAAATGGCCAATAGTGGGTGGTCGTTGAAAATTGCGAAATTATCACGGTAACAACCATCGTCCGTCAATGGCAAACTGGACCAAACAGGAAAGCGAAGAACTTCGTGTGGATAACCGTGACGCCAACAACGGCAGCTCTCTCCAGCAAAATTAGTGAAAAATGGCGAAGAGACGGACATGCCCTTTTGTGGATAGCGATTTTCGGAAAGATTGAGACAGAGAGAAGCGGTAGAGAAATATGATCGTGACATAATCAGAAACACCGATATATCTTGTTATTGGTACGGGATGGGGGCTACGATGACATGCGATACGATATAGTAATTCATTGTTAAGCTGATGATCAGAGGCGCAACTGTCTTGCCAATTTTGCGTGGTGCAATCGACCCTGTTACGTGGTCGACACTAATCGGCATTTCACGTTTTGTCTTGAAACTCGTTGTCGCGCGAAGTTTCGATCTGAATCTTATCTCGTATCTCTGGTGAGGATGGGCCACGGATGGAGGGAGAGAAGGGGAGAGAGAGAACTCGGGAAAACGTTCAATGATAGAGATGACAAATCGGCTAATGTTGATGGCGATTATGATGATGTTGATGATGATGATGATCTATGATCTATAGAGGCGAGACGAGAGAGTGAGCTGGAAGTCCGGTGCGTTCATCCCTTGACAATGTTCGAGCACGTTTAGCATGTCGCGACGTTGTCCGCTCATTACGAGTCCACCTGTAGTCGCTAAATGCGATCTAATCGCCACTTGTAAAAGGTGACCGCTTCACTTCGTCTGGAAATATTACATCATCCACTTGTTTCTGCTGTCGCCGTGACTTGACTTGTGCTAGATTTATATTAATTGGAAAGCACAACCGCGAGCGCGTCGTTCGGCACTCACGGGGTGACCCTGGTCGTTCCAATCGTTGACGTGTTTACGATGCATTACAGACACCACGCTCAGTAACGAGAGCGCACCGCTGCATAGGAGAACTGAGAACAGAAGTATTATAACAGCGGCCTGAGACGGCGTTCTGTCATCTGCTGGCTCATGTGCCGTGAGAAGCTAATCTAACTATCTAGTATTTAGGCTTGGATCGGGGTACCCGAGGACAAATCAAGCTCCACGGTTGTAACAGGCAGTGCTGAGGCTATAGCAGGTCTTACAGAGTGTTCGTTCTCTCCACAAGGACTTCGAGGGTGATGTACTGTCATTACACTTGTAATATTCTTTCTAGAAATTGTTTTTCTAGAAATTTTTACTATTATTATAGTATTATTATTGTTATTATTAAGTGCGATTATTTTTGTACATTCTTCTTTTGCTACTGTTTCCCGAGCAGTAGAACGAGCAGTATCCTCCGTTTATCCACTCATATCACCAAACTGATCAGCAAAACCTACTGCATATTAAGACAAATTTAAAAAAATTTCACCTCACAACCGGATAGTGCTACAAAATAATACCAAAAAGTGAACAACAAGCCCAAACCAAGCCAAGAAGTCACCTTTCCTCTGGGAAATGACCTTAACGAGTGCCCCGGACTTCCTCATGAGTCCCCGTCTTTCACTCCCCGGAGCCCCACTTCACTTCCGATCAAATGATGATCTCCAATTTGCTCGAATACTTTCTACCGATTACAACTAGGTTTGACAGGAGCCTCTCACGCTTATGCCATCATCATCTCCCGCTGTCTCGACGGAGGTCCCGGAGGGAATTTACCCCCTGTAACTTAAACTATCATCCGGGGTGGTAGCGGCACCCGTTCGTACGTCTTCGAAGGGTCTTGTGGGAAGGGGGGGGATCTTGCAAGATACTCAGATGGACGAAGTAAGATGCCGTTGGCTCGTTCACCGTCTCGAATTTTTTTTTCTGTTTCTTCCTCCCCAAGCACAAACGGTGGAGTGCTTTAAAGGCGGTCCGTGACGGTAGATTTCTAGGGGGTAAATTCTACTACATAGCCGGTTCCCTTAGGCATGTCTCCCTAGGTCCAGGTTGTGCACCGGGTCGAGCGTGTTTGAGATCGGTTGTGTGCGTGTGTGCACGCGGCTGAGCAAGTTAAATAAATTGAATTAGCCCTAGACAAGCAGCGCTTCGACAGACGGGTGAACGCGAGAGAGAGAGAGAGATCCAGCGTACGTTGGTGTTAGTTGAAAGTTTAGAGTGCTGTGCATACCCAGCGAGCGGCAGGCAGTCGTTCGTTCGCGTTTGCCCGGATCTTGGAACACATTGAGCTGGCTGGCTGGCTTGCTTCAGGCAGATGGCTGTTGGTTGACGCGTATGGCGGGGTGCAAAGACAGCCCAAGTGGACGGGAAGACCCACTCAGATATCTCGTCGCCCAATCTGAAGGACAGCCTGGACGAGGTTGCGAACCAGTGGAGGAGGCATGCAATATACATAGGGATATAGGAGTGGAGTGTTTCGGTAGACTTCGAACAGTATGTGCTTGAGGGGAGTCACTTGTCGGCAAACGTGAGTCGGAATGGACGCGGCGTATTAGAGTATCAACGCTGAGTAGATATGGTAACCCGCTCCCATCTATTTTTCGAACTCAACGGGACTAAACCATCCTTGAATTATTCTCCTTATTATTTTTATCATTATTATTATTATTGTTATGACTATTACCGGTCATGCATAAGATTTAGGATTTAATTTTGTAATTTAATTTTCCAAGAATTGGATGATCTCGCAATTTCACGCAAATGCTCATACTGTAAATAATATAAAATCAACGACTATATATATATATACATATATCGCGTATACGGATGTGACATGTTTTTGAACAACTTTACTTGAATTTTATTTTCTTAAATATGGAAACATCATTGTTAAATGAGAAAGGAGTGCGTCGTAAATCAACAGAGCCTGCATTGCCATGATTATAGCATAACCTATAAATTGTTACTTTCATGACGCACTTTGGCCTCTTGTAGGCAAACTCAATGCAATTGCGCCTATTGCCCTCGTGCTATCACGAACACGAATTATAGCAATACTAGATGGACATAGTCATTATAAAAATTGCGCTTATTTTCTGCCCTTATTGGCGACCACTTGTCTATTTGATCGGTGTTCATGCCTTCAATGCGTCGGCTTTTCTTCAGTTCAACTGAGCTTCACATCTGCCTGCTCAATCGATCGAATCCTACGCGAAATGCCAGCTGTCGTCTCTTCGTCCAACACGACGCCGTTAGACGAAGCCTCCTATCACGATGGCGTACCATTGATGCTACCTATTGTACCACCAGGGGGAACCATGTCCCCGTCGAGGAAGGACAGGAACGACACACAGATTAGACATAATACATCCTAGCGCATCTATTCATCCGTGCCTCATGCTTCCATTTCCTCATGAGCGCCCTCCACACCCCCCCCCACCCCCGTTCTGCTCGTACAAGCCCTATTCTTTCAGTTCTCTCCCTAGCAAAATGACAGTAGCGTTTCTACTAGGCTTCTACTCTACCCCAGGGTGAAACCTTGTGCGAACGACACCACCAGTCATCGCTATACGCGTATGTAAGGAATTGATGTGAAGTCGGGGTCTTGTCAGTACGGGCCGTTTCCCTTTCACCCCTACCTCAAACGAGTGTCAGACCTCTGTGTCAGGCTTGTCTCCCCGTGCACAGGACCCTCTCACCGCCCCTCACGGTTCTTCCTGTTACCCCTCGTTCTGGTGGTCCGTTCCTAAGGGAGCGAAAATTTGCTTCCTGCTGCACACTTCGATTGACGATTGCTGCCCGGCTGGCCAAGGCAATCGCATGCGCCGTGTGACAAGTGTTCTCTCCTCATCTCTGTGCTGCTTGCCCTCATCGGGGTTCCCTTCTGTCTCCAGCGGAGTGAAGATGAGACACATCCGCGGCGGCGGAGGGAGCAGGAGTATTAGGAATAGGAGAAAGATGTCGCAATCAACACTTCGGCCTCGTTGCATTCGCTCCGTTACTTAGTGGTGGCCTCCTGCCAAAGTTGGCCGAGGACAAGCGACACATCGGTGGCTGAGGGACAACAGCCTTCCGAAAAAGGGCAGGGATTGAGGGCAAGACGAGACGTGAGCTTCAAAAGCGCGAGTGTTAAGTAGAACTATACATACGGGGTACGCCGGGACATCTCGTGAGTCGGAACGGATGATGTGTTTCTGCCCTGCAGTGCTGACAACAACATTATTACGACAAGGGCGCTGAGGGAAGGTCCAGTCCCGTCTCGTGTTTCTCTTTAGGGGACACATCATCAGTCGAGTCCTTAGTTCCTATTTTTATGTGCCTTATTTCCTATGACTTCCGTGGTGCTGATTGGCACAATTGCTTCTACGAGCTGATGGGGATTCGCGAAGGCAAGCAACTCAACGAAGCCCTGTGCTATTGACGAATAAGTTACACGAGCGACGGCTGCTCATTTAATAGGGGTAAGACGCAGCTAGTGTTTCGCGGTCATTTGAATACCATGGAACATAGGAAAATTAAGCAACGTTATTGCTCTTATATACAGCGGTCTGATCAAATTCTAAATATGAAAGCTCGAACAGAGCTATCATATTTGAATAACGGGTTGTTTCAAGTCCGAGCAAATATCAAGCTTTGCACTCCCACGGAACATCTCAGCTGCTAGATAAAACAGATCTTCACTCTCAACCATCCAGTGCGAGTAGTCCTCGGATATGAACGTTTTGCCGAGATGTACCCTGGAATTTCTGTAAGAATACTGCCAGCGCGCACAAGCGAAGAGCACTTCGGTCCAAGAACCACAAACGGGTGGCGTCTGTCGTCTCATTTTCATAGCAAGCATGTATCATTACACTTGCTCTTTGTTCTACGTCGCAGATCGATTATACTGGAAGCTGCTCCGTAATAACAACTAATCACGTGAACAATGGTTTTATGGCGAGCGGTTACACAATTGTCCGGAACTGTCGCTATCGATATATATATATATATCTATATATATATATATATATATATATATATATATATATATATATATATGATGCTGTAATATGTTATATTATAGCGTTATATCATGTACACTATTGTTATTATTATTATCATCACACATGTGGTGTTCGCCGTGTGCCTAGAATAATCATAATCGTACGTGAGTAATCGTGTTAACACTTGACTTGACAAATGATGACCCTTGGAAGCATAACTACATCCAGCCCTATGGATCATGACAGCTGTGGGCGAACTAAGTGCCGTTATTTGCTGACGCAACCACATTGTTTTACCTAAACAGACAGAATACGACAGTAATCGTGGCCGCTTGTGCCATCCAGATGCATCTATCCTGTTGCGATTGTCTTACTCTCGCCTGAGTGTCGGCGAGAACAACAATGAGCTAATAGAATAGAGCAGTTCAAACAAGCAAGAAGCTAAAACGATATCTAAATTACATCACGGGGATGACTGCAAATACCCCTCCCCCCCGCACGGCTTTTATCACCAATAAATTAACGGACGAACTGTGATTGTGCGCTGGGGTGTCGATGCGGCACACTTAGCTTGGTCTGGAACATCTGGATATGATAACCGGCTGTGCGTATGTGCCCATATGCAGGTATCGGTATCATACCTCGTGCATCGATAATATTAATATGCTGGTTTCAATACATTATAACACTAGGCACGAAGCGCGATAACTTAATTGCAAAGGAAATTACCAATACATCATAACTGCCATTATATCATTATCGTTGTGATTATTCTACTGTTCGATTGTACAGTGCAATTTCTGCTGGTGCTGTTCGAACGAGGTAACCTACAGCCGTATGCTGATTGATCTGCTGCAGCGGCTGGGTAACTTGATTATTCTGTAACACTAACGCTGACTGACAATGACTGACTATATTTCGCAAAATTATATCTGCCGCTGTTGTTTGTGTTGTTCCCTCTACGAGGGCCATAAACAGGCGGCCCGCGGGGACCAAACAGATAGCAATAGACAGGCCATAGCTCCTCAGAGGAGCAGCACAACCATGTCCGCCTTAAGACGATACTATTATACTACTATACACCGCTATGGGCCGTAGCATTGGAATTGAGCGCAGTTGAAATTAGAACCGGGCTTGGCGCTTGATATTTCTCTCTCTCTCTATATATATATATATATATATATATATATATATTATATATATGAGGCAGTGGCTACGTAGACCAACAAATGGTGGTAATGAATCTGTGTGATTGATCATGTCAGGGCCAGAAGCTTTAGCTCCCTCTGTTTCCCGCGCCCATCTTTCTGTCCGTGAAGCTATCGAGCTTCATTTGAACACATCATAACATATAGCGCGTTCAACGTTACTTTGCGTCTCCCGGGCCTCTGCATTACGATTAATACATAGATATTTATAATTGTTAATAGGTGAACGCTCAACTGATTGCCGAATAATTGTTGTTGGATTGAATGAATAAACAGCTCTTGTATGGCTATCGGGGGCAGAAGCGCTACGAGCAAAACTATCGAAATGTTTTTCGCGTCGGCGAATCAAATCACAAATCGGCGCCAAGTCTAACCAATTGGCAAAATTGACTTATTTTAAACATTTGGCTTAACACAGAAGAAGGTATCGGTTACGCTGGCGTCCCCCAATAAGCCCTGGTTCGAACGTTGCACTTTGGAGCGCACAGGAAAATACGACAGCTGAGATTATATATATTATATGTATGTATATATATATGGCAGTGTGTGTCCACATTTAAGTGGTAGTTATTCGCCTTACACTCGAGCATGATGAGCAGCGGTGCTCCATCGAAATTGTTTAACCGACCTCGAATAGCCCGGGCCAGCCGATAGCTCGGGAATGCTGTTCATTGCCTGTATTACCATCACCAATTCCGCTTTATCATTAGCGGGCGTGAGCAATTCGTCCTAGGACAGCGCGTTCAGATCGATGCCACACGCCGATACCGATGTCTGTGTGGTGTATGTCAGTGTATGCTGAATAATTTACGTCAAAGTAGGTACTTAGCAGTTTCGTCTCGTTCGGTGGGCCGTGTTCATGCTGTAGGTGGTCAGTGAGGTAGATTTGTAAGAGGTCTGAACTAAGCTTCAAAAAGACATTCAGTCCGGTGCGACAAGACCTGCACCCTTTCTATCTATGTTCATGTTGATGCACCTCTCTCTGCTATACTTGTGGACGTTTGTACGAATCTTGGAAAATACATTCAAAAAAATATATATTTATATTTTACCTTAACTTTGTCATCATCTCTTACTTTTTGCTCATTTATTATTATTATTATTATTATTATTTTAGCGTTGTCCGCGATTGTCTTATAAATGCGTGCGGGCTAAACGCGGCCTAGACGACTGAGAAACAAGCCACGGTTTGTCCCTCTATAAAGGTATCACTTCCAGTAATGAAAATGGCAGCCTTGATTGATCTCTTGGCTCTTTTTCGTCCTACTTTCTCTCGGTCCTACATTTCAGTGGATTGTAGGTGCTTGTGCCTCTAATAATACAGCTCAGGCAGTGAGCTCTAGGCAGTCCTCGTTTGTCCTGTGCAGAGTTTGCGTACGACGTATTCGACGCTTGAATGATGACAGCCGCCGAAGCAGAAGCAGCAGCTGTAACGGCCAGTGACTAGGACACAGTCATCGTCCTCGATTCACCCCACCCGATCAATGCATTTAACCTCGTGGTCCCGCCTCAAGTCTCGTGTCTCCTCTGTCATGTGGGGTAGAGTAAGTGTACGTGTGTCACTATTGCCAACGGGCAGGTGACCGGCCAACGATCTTCAGACCACCGCAGCTACTAGCTAAGCCACTTATCGAGTTCTCATCCAGTCGCCTCGTCAGTGCTACTTGCTACCCAGTAATTGAGCACGCTGCTGCTATTGGGCAGACGCGTCGCGATGTTCGTACATCCATCTGTTCGCCTTAGTGCCCTTCGTATGCGAGATGATGGTGAGGTGCTGAGGTGGCGAGGCAAGATGAGGTAACTCACACCGAGATCGGTAGCAGTTGTATAGCCGGCTGTTGGACCAGACCTTGTTAGCTAGTGCGGCCAGCTTATCGAAGCCGTTGAACAAATTGGCGCCCATTAATACTCAGAATCAATCTTAACCTTGATGAGGCGACGGGACGCTTCTATTCGATGAAGCTGCGATTGTCTGTTTTCTGACGGGAGCCATCCTCGTCAGGAGCGGGAACCAGACGGCATTGTTCATGACGATGACGGCTCCCGTAATGCGGCGGATTCGCCAGCAGCAGACGACCATCGTATCTACTCTGAGAGCTCTTCAGTTTGATTTGCAAAGTAACGCAGTACTTCCGACGACTGACTAATCGTAGACTGATATGGTTATATGCTCATGTTGACAGTTATTATCTGCTCGTTATCTGCGAGGGGTCACGGATGTCGGGTTACAGCTACAATGTGCTAATTCTACCCGTAATTTTGTGAGCACCGCCAATTCGATAGTTGACGGACACATCTTGTTAAGAGATGCTACGGCCAACGTTGAAGGTGGCTGTACGCATCTTTCAATCAATTTCATTTACCGTTGAAATAGTCGACTGATGCATGTTGTCAATTCAACGTCTACCAGAGTTATCAGGTATAAAATACTACGATAATCTACCACATAAATAACAACACGCCAGCCATTGAGTGTACACACAACGAGTGGGTGACGTGTTGTTATTTATGTGGGTAGATGCGAAGTGTTAGTGGGATGGGCGGCTACACATTCTGTGTGGCGTTTTTAATCTGCTATAGTAAAATGCTTAGTCGCAGAGTACAGTGGTAATGTCATCGGCGGGCGTACTCGCGCAGATCACGAACTAGTTGGCACGCGTTTATCGCTACCTCGCGGTGATGACGGGCGGGAGGGGGTTCGACAAAGCGAGCGATAATCGACAACATTCACCATTGAGAGAGGCCTGGTTGTATGCTGTCGCCACGTGCCCTAGCCCTCGGCCGTGTCCAGCCTCGCGCGTTATATATCGCTGTTCTATATGCGAAAGAGAGAGCACCACCTCGAGCCTGTCTCTACCTATTCTTGTCTATTGTTCCCTGCGTAGTATTGCGTTATATTTCCCTAGCTCTTATATTCTAAATGAATATTAAGTACACATCCAGCCGCAACCGCAGCGAGCAGCAGCCTATGATTATATTGTGCGCGTATGTGTCGTTACTGCGCTCTATACAGCGTGTGGGCAATCCCGTCAGATTAGTCACGTCGAAATGCTGCCGATGCGGCACGCTAGACACTCGCGCGGAACGTCAACACAACAATACAAGCTATTGAATTGGTCAGAGCGTATTCAAGAGGGGCAATGCGTGCATGAACTCTCTCCGGTGGTTTTAGTATAATTCCCCGAGCCAGGGGAGCTATTCTCCGCTACGTTGCTCCTAGTCGAGCCCGTAGCGAGTCTGTTGAGGGCTCTGTTCAACTTTAACGAATGCAATTTCACCAATTTTCAACGATAATTGGTCGAATGCAGAAGTGTTCGTTATGTGTGTATCGGTTGCTTCGATTTGCTTCCACCGTCGTCAGTTCCGGAAGAGATAGCTTTCCGCACGCTAGCAAATCTTTAGTTCTCCCCGACGATGCTTACTCGGTCACGATTATACTGTATCATATGCAGATCGGCGATTTGCATAGGATCCAACTTTTTGATGTTTCCTAGGGTCCCCGCTCCGTTGTTGCCTTCGGTGCTTCTCCCTCCAGGAGCGATTTCGGTAGCCCCAGCAGCCTACTTGTACGCTCAAGTCTTCCCTCCGTTTATCTCTATCTCTTCCTTCTCATCGATATCCACATCCGTCTTTTTCTTTCTGTCCTGGATCCTTCCTCCTGCTCGCCAGGGCACGCTTGGCGGCAAAGTTTGAGCAATGTGTAGTATCGAAATCTTGTTACGGCAGTGTCTTCTTTCACTCCTCGCTTTACCCGAAATCTCTCACGTCCCCCTTTCCAGCGTCGCCCCCCGAAAATATAATGGATATGCGCGTCTACTCCCTGCATCCTCCACCCGTTCCTCCCTCATCCTGCGCTGTTCCACGACACAGCGGGACCGCGGCACGAGGCGCTCGGGATTGCGACACGGACGACAGGATACGATACTCGCACTTCTCGATCTCTCGTTTGTCCGTTGGCCTCTCTCTCTCTCTCTCTATTTGTGCCTGATCGTTGGCCGCAGCAATCAGGCGAACAGCGGAACGCCCAACGGACGGGAGTGAGCCCCGGTGAGGTCAGTTGGTTGGTTGCGTAGCGCAATGTCATCTGCAAACGAACAGCGAAATGGAGTGCAGCTCTCGGAACTGCCCATTCATCGGCCGCTTGCGTTTGCCGCATTCTGTTGGTCGGCGGATGTACCCAGATGCGCAGCGCTTGAACTTGACGTGTGGGCTGCTGCGTCTCTGTCTCTTTCCCACGATGGACGAGTCCATCACATCACTCCGTCGTTGTGTTCCTTCGCTGGCGGCATCGAACGTCAGCTTCGCCTGCTTCGTCGTTGCTGTTCTACTAGCGATTCGACTTGTCCCGGTCGCATGCGCTGACTGTTCAGTTCGGCATTTTTCACTATCCTCTCCTTCAATCTCTTCAACCTTGTTCGTTTTTCCTTGCAAATCTCCTCTTCCTCCTGCCTCTTTTCCCTCTCTTTCTCTCTCTCTCTCCCTCTCTCGTCAATGGCGCTGCGTTGTTCTGCATCCTGTTACTGTTTGACGGCAGCGCAGGCGGCGCTTAACTCCACTGCCGCGCGCAATGCGTAACACAGCCAGCCGCTCTCCCGACGTCACGCTTTTTTCTGCTCTTGGCCACGCGGCCTGGTTCAGCGTTGCTGCAGAGTACAGCCAAGGAAAAATTGCAATCAATTTCACATCAGAACTTTTCCCTTTTTCTCATCCTCCTCGTCCTTGTCGTCGTCGTCTCCGCTCGCTGTTTACCTCCTGTTCGTCTCTGCACTTGAGTTGAGAAGTGTGTAATACCGACTCGTCTTTTGTGCATCCCGCATCGGGTTTTAGCGTAGGTGGGCGAGCGCCGCAAGCAGCGGCGGCGGCGGCGGCTTCGGAAGCAAACTCGGACGAGCTCCGCATCGTCCTGTATCATCGGGGTTGAATTCGTGCCGACCGAGAGGAGCCGACGAGTAACGATGGCCGGGCCACAACGCGCCAAGCGGCCGGCTGGCGTCGTAACGGCGAGGCGGCTGGTGTTGTTGTACTTGGTGGCGGTGGCTCCGGCTATGGGTCCCCGAGAGTTGGGATGATTCAAAAAAGTTCGCCAAATGCTCGCGCGCGCTAGCCGCGCAAAGCAGGCACGCATTTGGCACCACCAAGCTTCTTCTCAGCCGCAGAGAAGTTTAAGTGGGGATAGCCTGCCGGCCAGAGACCCTTGCTGGGGACGTCCTGCATGGCCCCTTGTGTGCGACTCGCTCCGACAGAGTATAGCAAAGCGGGTCAGACACTTGGCCAGTTGTAGTGCAGCTTCTTCAGAGCTCATCCCATGCGTGCACCGAAGATCGGACCGTGCATACTCAGTTGTCGAAGAACGGTTGAACGCTGTATGCGCACGTTGTCTGTATTGCATGTACTATACTGTAGCGTGTACGTTCGTGCGACACAAGACTAGCAGGACCGGTAAGGACTGTTCGTGTGGTGCTGCGGGCAACCGATGGTGGCGGCAAAGAATAGGATAGCGATACGAGGGCCGCATCCGATGTGATCCGACATTTCGTGCAATTCGTGTCCCGACAATACCCACAGCGAGATTCTGTTTCTTTTTTCTACTCGAGCTTGAACTGTCGTGTTCGATGCTGCCGTGTGAGAAAGCTCGATTTGAAGCCCCGTTGGTTGGGTTGGTTTTCGGGAACCAGTCTTCGGAAACTACTTACTATGCATCTAGCATTTTAATTTTATGAATACGTAAGGTGAACCAAGCACATTATATAGTCATCTAGTCATTATAGCACATTATTGATTGTAGACGTTAAATGTTGGCTGTCATTCCGGAACATATACTATGTAGTCTCTGTAGTACTGTCAAAGTAGTGCAGTCTATATACTACTTTGATAAATAGTATATCAAAGTGAGCATTTGCTTTGGGACTAGTTTTGGCCTATCAGCTTCGCCCTGTTGCGTGTTCGTCGCCGTTCCAGGTGTGAATGTTCCTGGTCCTTTGATTCCAGAAAAATAAATATATTATACATGAGAAATACTTCTAAATATATATTACTTCGCGTTTTGGACGCCAGCTTAACAATCACACGTACCTCGACGCGAGCACTTGGGACACCGATTAAGCGGCAAATGGCTCGAACGCGACGAACGCATCAATGGGAAGCACAGAACACAGACACGAGTCAGACGAATGACCTTCGTTACCTGTGGCGTGTACAGGGGCAGCCATCGAGTCGCTACGGCTGTCAGAACTCGGATGTAACGGAGGAGGGAGTGGGGCTGTTGTTATTGTTGCGGCTGTTGCTACAGCCGGGATCGTTACCACCACGCCTCTGTTCACCACACTCACGTGGCCCAATCGTACGTGGTAGTAATTCTGCAAGGGTTGAGTACTGTGCTTATCGGTGCTCGAAAATGCTCGGCTACTGTTTTCACTTGCTATTGTTCGCCTATTCTCCTCGTCTGTGGCATTTGCATGAGACTGCTGCCATGTAGACGTCTGACGGCGACGTGAGCACGACTGACTTCGATAGCGGCTGTTGTCGCGACACCGGCTAACAGCGACGACGACACAAGCGCAACAGCAAAGGTAATCGGCTCGAGACAGTGGCAGCCGTTGCCACTGTAACGGTGATGATATGCTGGGGTCGGAGACTTCGGCGGTCAAAAGGCGCGTGCTGTAAGATGTACAAAACCTATTCTAACCTGTTCTAGCACCCAGATATGGTTTCAACATGTCAGAGTGACGCCGTTCGCGCTCCCTTCGGCTCATCAAGATCCACTAGAAAATCTCGCCTTTTCGTTGACAACCCTTTCGTCGTTATTTCTGCCTCGCAGTTGTACATGCTCCGATCGGGAGCACGACGCACAAAATGATAATAACTCATCATACCATCATCACCTCTATCAGTCTTTTGGATATGCTCCCAGATTGGGGACAGGGACGTTGCTGGCATAATCAACTGAACGCAGGAGTTTTATCTATAACTGCACCGAGATCTCAACACAATTACGTATGGAATTCTTTGCCGGTGTCTATCCAAGGGATATTTTATGCGTTACACAAATGTCAGATAAAACTCGTCAAATAGTCGTTAGCTAAAATATCGATTTTGCGGCGGACTTAACTTGTGTGTAATGTAATATTTTCGATAGATATAATAATTTCATTATTAGATTGCAAAAATTAGACTTATTTAGATTGTCGTGTCTAGACTTGCTAACAAGGGGCATGACTGTGTTTTTGCACGTGCTGGAGAAAATTTTCTTCATCTCATTTTTTTCCCTTGTTAATGGGAGTCACTTTTTTCCGAGAGTTCGCGGAAGAAAGCATCGGTGGCACCTGCTAACGAATCTAAGGATTTCCGAACGCCAATGCCGATATTGAAATTCACCTCCAAGACTTAATCATCTAGGCAGATCTACATTTTCGAGATGGCACTTAACGGCTTGATGAGCTGTTGGGCAGCGCTAAAGCGTGCGACACCTACGATACTATTTCAGTGTGCATACAACTATATATAAGTGTAACACCAGGCAGCGCGCCATCAGCGTGTGTCAGATGAGCTGGTTCGCGTACGTGGCCACGCCAGCAGCCCCCAAAACCATTAGCAGCTTCGTCATTGAACAGAGTGACAAGGGAGTTGCAGACAAGTTTAACTATATAGTTATTGAAACTAATCTACAAAGAAATTGGATTCTTGGCCGGCCTGCATTATCTTTGATTGATACGCTCAACTCACGGCTTCTTCTCGGTGCTCGTTGCAGAATAGGAGAACAATTATTATTTGATTTTTTAAGAATGTTGTTTTTTCAACAGGAGTATCTCAACGATTTATGTCCATCTGTCAATAAATAGGCAAGATCTCCAGATAACAATTTATGCATAAGATTGTGATACTTGCTAGATGATATTTGTGATTATTGAGCAAGCTCTGCTACCTGTGATGCAGGCACCGACGTATTGGCCACATCACAATTCTAAAAGATATTAAATTTCTTTAGTGGTGCATCGTGGTTGTTTCACTTCACTCGGGCACTACTATGCCATGTATTATTCACTGGTTATATAGAAAACAATATCGAATATGAGACAGTGCGAGACATGACTGACAGATATTTCCAATATTGCTCCTACTTGTTGAACTTGCGGCAAAAAGGAATCTTCGTTAAAATCTTCCTCTGCCTCCTTTGATTTGGGTATTTCTCTCGAGTCGAGACGTTCGGGGTGATTACCTGTCGACCCATCCAGCAACAGGGCAAAGTAGTACTGGCCTCTCGGTCTCGGGAGGCCAACTTTGCACTCTCTGCTGACATGTTCCGATCAGGCCGTCAGGTCATGTTGTCTCTTCGCTCGTGTCTTTTGTCCTAGGCTAAGCTAGTCAAGCTGTTGCTTTGTCAAAGGAAGAGATCAGCTCCGGTTGGATCGTGCCTGAGCTGAGGTCTACCGTTGGGAGCGGCTCGCTCTTGAGCTAGGGTTTGCTTTCTTACCCGAGTTCCAGCGTGCAGCGTCGCAGTATGCAACGAGCAGGCTCAGATCTGCAGAGTTGGCACGGGTCACGTCCGCCAACCTGCCAGCACCTTTGCTGAGACATTGGGCCGTACCGTCTTATCTGTCAGGTTAATCATTCCTCATACGCAAGTTTCTCAGTTCCGCTGTTTCTTGACTCACGGCAAAGTCAGAATGAACTTTTACAAACTTTATACAGTACAGCAGGTAGCTATTGTCCACTTGCTGTTCATGAACGAATTACAAAAACCAAATACTGGCTCAAACTAGTTAACATATGCGTATGTATATGTGCACGGTACACTCACATCGTATTGTGTGGTATTTTTTCTTGATTTCACAAAAGTACAGTACATCGATAACGAATATGAAACAAGCGTTGAGGCTGCAAATACTTCTCTGTACGAAAATCATGCACGGAGATACGAACGCTATTTCGTGTGCATGAAATATGTATATATTTTGCTGAATCTAGCAGATACATGGTTCATTCATATATATATATATATATATATATATATATATGCTATCGTTGTTAACGGCTTATCTAACTCTCTCCGTTTTCGCGTTTTTCTGCAGCTCCCGATCAGGTGGTTCGGTTCCGCAGCGACCAGGTTTCGGACCATTTTCGTCTGCTGGATTATGACGACGACTCTCTTGTTATCGGCGCGAAGTGAGTATTTCATCAAAGACTCGATATCGCCTTAGAAAGGTCTCGATGAAGGTATAAATATAAAGTGTATGTGTGTGCGTGTGTTAGAGACAGGAATAGATGTGTTTCGGTCGTTCACCTTATTCAGGAATAGGTGGAGGAACGAAAGGCAAAACAAAATCGAGAGCTGGATGAGTACAGCTCCACTAACATGGCATCGATTATTAATTTTCTCTCATAGGCTATATTTTGAAAAAGAGAAACTCGGCAATTTGAACGTATCCAACCTATCAGCCTGAATAAGGGTTGTTGCTTCTCGCCGCTTCAACGGTTGACATAAACAACCTCGAGTATAAAATTAATTGTTCACTCTATATTCTTGTGGTACGATTGGAGGCCCATAGTGCCTCGTCCCTGCGCAAAATGATCATGCGGTTTTCTCTAGCGGATCAATCCGCAGTCAAGCGATACTCGGATTTGATACCTAAATAGCGAACTAAATTCAGCAAGATTTGTCCTCATGTTGACATGTATCTAGGAATTTCGTCTACAACGTGTCAGCGGTGACGCTATCTGTTCAGCAGCGGATTGAGTGGCGACCCTCTGATGATGATATCGGGATGTGCCGCTTGAAAGGCAAACGCGAGCAGGAATGCCACAACTACATTCGAGTTGTGGCAAAAAAAAGCGCTGATAACCTGCTAGTTTGTGGCACGAATGCCTTCAATCCAAAATGCCGTGACTACGTGTTGCAGGGAGCAAGCGAGGCAGGGTCGGCAAAAGCGACGAGGTCACATGGCAAGCAACTTCTGTCCGAGCGCGAGTTCAGTGTGACTGAGGAGAAACGCGGCGAAGGGCTCTGTCCCTATGATCCCACTTATAACTCCACGTATACATTTGTTGGTATGTTAACCAAGTGTCAGTGCCCACCTATTTTGCAATGCATTTGATATATATATATATATATATATATGTTTCATTTCGGAGGTTTACCTTACTGCTGAATATAATAATAGTAATAAGAAAATGAACACTTATTTTCATTGACTTATTTTTATTGACTATTTTTATTTAATGTTAGATATATAATTTTTTTATTGACTATTATTGTTAACTCATATTGTTCGTCGTAATGTTCCTCATTTCTCTCTGGCTCTAATTGGTTAACTAACCCATTCGTCGGCTCTTTCTGGAGCAGCCGTATATTAGAATCTCGAGCGACAAAGTAACCACAGCATCTTTGGGAAATTGCTGTGTCACAGTGGCAAGTGAGCGTTTTTGTATGCGCGATAAATTTTGTATCCTCGTTGGGACTGTCAGTCATCTTTATAAACTTTGACGGCAGCGTATTTGATCAATGTGCATAGCCTCGACGATGGATATAACAAAAATCAACGGGCGATTGACGGTAATGCATTGCACGATGCTTTCTTCGTGGTGGAGTTGAGTTGGCGAGTTCCTTGCAGTCGAAGTTCTCGCTAAGGCAGGCCTACTGCCCTCCATGCTACTGTGATTGATTTCTGTTTCCAATGTGACTGATTGATCGATCGTTTGCTCACTTCTCTACAATCGAGTGAATCGTAGGTTCGTCAAACCCTTGTCAGGAACCTGAAGCTAACTGAATATTGTAAAATGGGGCATTTTAGATGGCGCGTTATATGTGGGCACGGTGGGCCAATTCTCGGGCGCGGATCCGTTAATCTACAGAACGCCTCTCAGGACAGAGAAGTTCGACCTTAGACATCTGAACGGTAAGTGAAACTCATCTGGCTCTGGCGCGCTCGTCCAATTAAGATATGTGGGTCTGGGTCGGCGCACTAGTGTAACATGCTTAACTCGAGAACGTCATCTCGAACTCGGAACTACGAATAATAATTACACATGTCTCTAATAAATACAGTCGTTTGCCTCCGTATTCCAGACCCACAATTCGTCTCATCAATGCACATCGGTGAATTTGTGTACTTTTTCTTTCGTGAGAGCGCGATCGAATTCATCAATTGCGGCAAGGCGGTGTACTCACGGGTGGCTCGTGTATGTACAAATGATAGGGGTGGACCACACGTTTTCAAGGACAAATTCACGACGTTTCTGAAGGCTCGTCTCAACTGCTCTATACCAGGCGAAGTGCCTTTCTACTTCAATGAACTCCAGTCGACGAGTCGTGTCGTCAATGGGTCGTACCCCGACGGGCGTGCTAGCCTCATTTACTCAGTTCTCACCACGGGGCCAAACACCATCTCTGGTTCGGCTGTTTGCGCCTTCTTTCTTGGCGACATCGAAGCCGCCTTCAATGGCTCATTCAAGGGTCAGGAGGATAAGAACTCGAATTGGCTGCCTGTGATCAATTCAAAAGTGCCCGAACCTCGGCCGGGCACGTGCGTGCACAAGGAGAAGGTGCCCGACGAAACCCTGAACTTTATCGCGAATCACCCGTTAATGGATCAAGCCGTACCCGCGTATCTAGGTAGGCCCATCGTCGTGCATACGGGCTTCGTGTATCGCTACACGTGCATCGCGGTTGATGCGCAAGTGGAAGCCGTTAACGGGGAAACGTATGATGTCCTGTTCATCGGCACTGACCATGGCCACGTCCTCAAAGTAATTAACACTGCCTGGCCGTCACGTGATCGCTCTGATACTCTACAATCGATCGAATCAGTGCTTGTCGAAGATGTTGACGTGTTCGGCCGATCACGTAGCAACTCGTCTATTGGGAAAGAAAGGGCGGCCCACAATTCCCCCGCCGCAGTGACCAATCTTATCGTCCAACGGTCACCCTACGAGCAGAAACTCATCGTCGTAAGCGGTAGCGAAGTTCAAGGGCTTGCGCTATTCCATTGTCACCTAGCGCAGACATGTCATGCTTGCGTACGCCTCCAAGATCCCTACTGTGCCTGGAGTCCTATGGAAGGCAAATGTACGAACAATTGGCGGGCGGATGTTGGCAGCGTGCAAAACATCAAACTCGGACGAGACGACCGCTGCCGGGACATGAACCGTGAGTAGCCAGTCAGACGAACAGTAGATCTTCTCGAGAATATGAAACTATATCGATCATTCTCTACAAAAGCACTGCAGAACTCACCGTTCTCATCGTGCGCTATTCGAAAATCTGACGCATCCATGAGCCGCTGGATATCCATGCAAAATTGCACCTGAGCATATATGGCATTCGCATTGAACTTATTCGATTTTTGGTCTCCGATCCGATTCGTTTGATTTTTCCATTCCGTCTTGCTCTGTGTGTCTGCCTGTCTCTCGATCTACGTCTCTGTCCCGCTGTGTTTCGAGTACTCGTGACAATTTCGGCTAACCTTATGACTGGTACTTGGTACGTGGGAACGTCGGTAGAGTATCGACTTGGCAATGACCGGCTATCGTAGTCCACGGAACTTGCGAGCTCCCGTGGACTGCATCCCACCGATACAAATGAAATAACTCGGACAGATGGGCCCTTTCAACCTCTCGATTCTTTGACTGGTGCGTCTCGTGCTTATCATCAAGGACAAATTACCACATAGCCAGCGAGGGGCACTTACACGGTTGACGGGTGAGGCTGACATCCGAACCAAGTCATTGTACTACCGTTCCCCCATCGATTAGTAGTTTACCAGTGAAATGCAATGATAATCCTCTTGAACTGATGCCTATTGTGTGTTCGCTTGGCTGCACTTCTTACGAAATGTCGTTGAATTCATTAACATGACCTATATGCATTGCGAATACAAGTAGTTTCGGCCGATTCCTGTTGATATACTATATACGTTTCACAGACTGAGGTGTGCGTGAATTATTCCCATGCTCCGTCTCCGTAATGGGTCATTGCAAACTCTAAACGTAGCCATCTTATAACGCTTGAACTTGTATTCTTAATTATTTGTCTCATTTGCGTTGTCGTTCCAAGTATGATTGTTAGTCAATCCCTCATTGGTTTTCCGAAAAAAAATCCCACCTGCTTCCACCTTCCGTCCGCATGAGTTCGGTCAAGGCCTCGCGTGTACTAAGGTTGGAGTCTTCGAGCATTTTCTGGAGGCACTCTTTGATTGTCTATACCGTGCGTTCGACTGCTCCATTGGTCGCTGGTTGATATTGCGCCGAAAATTGCAGTGATCTTAGAGCTCTCTAGAAAGTCATTAAATCGCGCAGTGGTAAATTGGGGTCTATTAGCTGGTGCGGTTCTACTTGGATATCCAACGCACGCGAATACTTTTAAAATATTTTATGGTTTTATTTGGCCGACGTCGACTTAAACGGGAAAGCCTCGGCCGGTTTGCTTATGCCATGGAATAGCGTGGATAGGTTAGAGCCTCGTTACTACCCTTCCTCGTCCATATGCTGTTGGCTCCATGGGATGTGGATTTACATGGTTGGTTATGGTGCCTTTGATGTTGGCAACCAAATGTGTTGATTCCGAACTGACCTAGATGAAGCTAGCAATTGTCGATGAAGCCGCCTCAGCATATACCGTCCGGTCTCATTTGACAATAACATCGTTCATAACAGAGAATTTTGACAATTGTATTCTGACATACAATTGCTGTTTGCTTTGCTTTCGAAAGAAAGCGCGAATAACTTGGGCATCTCGATCATATTTGATCTTACGATACTGAAGTTGGCGCCCATCATTTTATATGTATATATATATATATATATATATATATATATATATATATATATTAGCAGTGACTTGTATTATATATATATATATATATATATATATATATGCGTAACAAATACAATAGTCACTGCTGATTCATGATCATCTATATTACTGATTTGCATTTCCTGCAGAGAAGTTTTGGTATGTTCTTTATGTCTCGTCCGGTGAGCCCGGCTCCGTATGAATGCTGTAAGTCTCTGCCTTTCGTCAAATTGCACGAGAAAACCAATTTCGCTAAATTTTCTACTCTTTTCTAAAATGTCTCCTGTTTGGTAATTTCGTTTTGTCTTAACGTGTTTTCGATATTTGATTCCTGTAATAATTTGTATATTTTCCTATGCCTATGTTCTATATCTTTTAACTTGTTGTATTTGCCTGCCCGCAATGGTTCACAAGCTAACTAACTTACCTGCTGCCTATAGTGAAAGCGTCGGGTGACAGTCGAGATAGCAATATTCGGCCATCACCCACGGAACATGCAAGCCGCACGTTGCATCCCTCAGATTTCCCGAGCCATACTAGTGGGATAATCCAGTCGAATGAGACTCGTCAACACGTTGACGATTTGTATGATGCAGGTTAGTATCAGCTGTTAATTGTAGAAAACAATTTTGTCCTTCCTTGATCAATATGTCAAGGACATAAGCAACAAGGGGCATTTCCACGCTTGGTGGCGGGATGTGTTTTCGCCCGCCTTCCATATTTCTGTTGCTGGCGATCAGTACTAATGAAATACTGCTATAAGTCACCTTGGGACTACTTATTTCTCTGTATTTTTGTGGTTACGCATATTCCACTTCTTCAAAACATCATATTGTGAGTACGATTTATAGGTGTTGCGAACGCAAGTTCTCTAATCATCATCCACTTCTATATTCTTCTCATGTATCGCCCATTCCGATTTCGTGTGGGCTCGTATTATAGTATAATACATAGTATATGCTTTAGTGAGAAGTGCATTAACACGCGTGCATGCACAAATATAACATAGATCTCATCCACTTGTCGCACGATTAAGGATATATCATTGTCTATAATATAACCATCTGTGGCCTCTTATTAAAGTTATTATTATTATTATTACCACAATGCACTCATCTGTGTATCATGTGTGTATTGCTTGTGTCACTCTTCATTCAGACGATGTTATTAAGTTAATTATGCAGAAGTGTTACCGTGAATCCACAATGGCTATAGCGTGCACGCTGTCAATCGTGCTCTCTCTCGTGGTTGGATTCGTCATTGGATTTTTCGTCGGGAAACAAGCCTGCAAAGGAGGTAGCATGGACGCAAACTACGACCCTAACTACAAGGAAGGGTAAGGCCGAAGTGGACACCAATTAATGATTTGAGTACGGCGTCGTTAATTGTTCGACACTCAACCGCTTCATGTTTGTTAACGAAAAGCAATTACTACTGATACATAATACTAGACAGTTTCGCAGAATTTTCGAAATGTTTCATTTCCGCAGATTTTTCGGCAAAAAGCGAAAGGCGCCATTTGGCCGCGGTCGCACGGGTGCCCATAAATCGCATGTATAACGAGAAATCGCTTGGCACCTAAGGGATGTCAAGGGAAAGATCTCCAGAAAGATCCAAGCGAGCCACGCCAAGCCCCGCTGCAATGATGCTGGCCATCGATCGATCGAATCCAACTGATTAACGTACTATATAATCTGTCCTTACATTAATTTGTTCGCATCTGCAACCCACCATTCAGATATATGGAGGTTGATCGTATGCACGGTTTAATAGGCCCAGATCTCGATACGAGTGGCGGTTATGGTGAAGGCCAGTATGAGCCAACGTACACTCTTCCGCCCGGAATGAACGTGGGTGGACTCCAGCCTGTCAATCGCGTTCTGAACAAGACTGGCAAGATTAGCAATCATCTATCAGGCCGTCCCAACGGAAACGCGGTCAACAGCTTTCTGAATATGACCAATAGAGAGAATAAGGCCACTCTGCACAAGGTAAGCCGAAGTCGTCAAATACCGAAGGAGAAATGCGACAAATGTGTTTTCACGATACAGTAGCAGGTACAATCTACTGATTGGTGTGCATAAGATTACAGACACGCTGTGGCGATGCAGACGTAATCCAAGAATTGCGTGAGAAGAAATATCTGCCGAATGGGAATCAAAGGATGCATTCCGCCAGTAAAGTTGGAAGATATCATCTTTGTAAGATATAATCTGAAACAGATTGACCCTGTGTTTTATTGTCACGACGCATCAATCAACAGAAGTGGAAGTATATGATATAATTGAGCGTCAGCTTCGAAGACGCTAGGAGATCACCGTGGTACAGTGGTCATCGACGGTGTTGACGCTCGACTTCTTCAGCGTATAAGGCACCGAGGCAAGCACACGAGCCACAATACAATGGAGAGTCAGAAACGGAGACAACCTCTTGGCAAAGTGCTGGTTGAACGAATGCACGATACGTGCGTACCAGGCCTCCGAGAGAGTGCAGAACAATTTGCAGTCGGGACAAGTGCGGGTGCTTCTGACTATATAGGCATATTACGGGAACCTTGGTGCATCCGAACCCATCGTACAATGAATTGATTTTCTAACTAAAAATAGATTCCATTATTGTGAGGAGCTCTAACGAATAGTGTCTAACATGCTTTGCTGGTTATTGTAGCATTTTTCAACTCAATTTTTGTTGTTTTTTTGTTGTTGTTTGACGCTTGTAGCATGTAAAGAGGATCTACTTATAGCCAAACCCCTCATCTTTGGAACTTCCCGTGTCGTCGATATTGCTGGACGGGATACGGTTGTCACGAGAGGTTTACTGATTAAAGACAGCAATATAGTGAATTCTGGACGTGAGCATATATATGTTCCATTAGATAAGAGAACCCTTTATATATCTGAGGCGAGTCGCTTTCAAACGGGGCGTGCTCGCGACGCATGCGATCCGCTAGGGCACTCAATGAATGCTTCACGTAAATTCGTGCAGGAGAACGTCTGTTCCAGATGAGATTCCTAGAGTCATACGATAGGTATACGTTTTCACTGTGTTAGGGAGATAACGAGGAATGCGTAGTTACGACAACGGCTTTCATCACCCAGTTGGTCCGTGAATAGGACAACTGATTGATGGGAGTGTACAGAATAGGGCGGTATCATAAAGCCAAGGAGCAAGGTGTGTCCGTAAAGCGCGTGCGCACTTTGGCACTCTAATTGGCACTTGTGGCACTACATACTATGTTTATAAACACTGACTAGTAGATGAGTGTGTATCTCGTGGATATATTCCGAGCTTGAAAAATATAGAAAAGGTGGCCCCGACATATCCTCATAGTAATACCTAAAGGTTCAGAGCCGAGGCCTGTCGCGTGACATGGGAAGCAGCAGAAAATCAAAGAATGTTTAGCTTTCGAAGCTCACTACGTAGCGAGGAAAACGCTGCCCAACGCCGATATCTTCTGTGATCTAAGCAAGTATCGAGTCGTTTTTAGATGGTTTTACAGCGCGATAACAGGTAGTCAGCAATAACCGGCAGGTCTGAATGCGCGCTCTGGGGACGCCTGAAGTTGTTAATGTGTATCATGCTCCTAAAGGGTTTTGTGGTATCGCTGTATGGTCGAACAACCCTGGACAATAGTTTGTGACCAGCCGGTGATGCCGTACATTTTGCCTGAAATGCCAAAGATAGCATCCACGTCACTTAATAACCAATAAATAAGCGACAATTGTATACTAGAATGTCTGCGAGAGAGAAAGAGGGGAGAGAGAGAGAGAGAGAGAGAGAGCCATAAGTTCATCTACGACAGATATCTTACGCTGTATTGGATAGATGGCTCATGTGCATCATGAGTTCGCGAAACCCCTCATAAGACATTATCAGGCTTCGCCTACACCGTTTTCTGCACGCCATCCTTCGTGGTCAAATTTGATGAAGTTGTTTGAACCTAAACCTACTATTCAACCATTGTATCATATTCCGAACAAGACTAAGTCTAGTTTAGTGGATGTGAGTATATCCACAGCCTTAACAAGCTTAAATTGTAACTTACACAGTACGGATAGAATTACGGTGAATGCTCATTTTAAGACAAATATTCTCAACAGATCGAATTTCCTTCTCTATTCCGCCCTATCATTCGCAACGATTTGTTCATCAAAAAGATAACATTGTCTCAATGGACGACTGCAATAATTTCGCAACGTATCCTATGCAGCCCCACGCCATGATATATGCACAGATGTCTCATATATTTACTATCACACGTAATTATCCTATGCCCATCGATAGCTGCACGCTTGAGGTTTGTTTCGAGTAATGTGGCCCACCGGGCACCCCATTGAAACGACACATTTCCATTTGTGTACTTTTGACTGAGTATTTCTTTCAACATCATAAAGAAACCCTTGTACCTGTACAGAAGAACATGATTGAAACAGAATCTAAGAGAGGAATTTGTAATATACAAATTTAGAAAATAGGAATCTAATAAATCTAAAAACTAGTGTTATCCGAGGGGAGAGTGGAGGAGTTGACGTGTGTTATTATAGCGAATCAATTCAGTGGGGAGTCGTTGGGTGAGTCCAATGAATTTCAACTGGCAACGTACATAATTGTGTATAGAATGTGTAAAGTAGATTCATCTGACCATATTCGAAACAATGTAAATATACTGTGTACATAATGATATTATATATATATATATATATATATATATATATATATAAAATATAGATCTCAAAATGTTAAGTTAATCCAAACATTGTGTAAATAAAAAGAGAAATTCAGATGGTGTGTTTTTAAGTTAGTTGTTGAAAAGGACGCGTATGTTTTTTGCATGCGAGCGTCTGTAGGTTCGTCTCGCCGCTTTTGGGAGCTGCGATTTGATATGAATAACTATTTTGAGCAGACGGCGCTGAAATACAGTGTAAGCTGTGTGGAGACGGCACTCAGCCCTCAGACTTCCGGTAACTTATTACGTTCGAGTCTGTATAGGGTCGCCGCTTCGGAGACCGCAGTCCATCTTGGCGTATCGTATTTTTCACATAGCATCGAATTACGTCCGCCAAGCTATTCGCAATGGCATTTTCCTTACATCGAGCATGTCTAATATAATTATACACAAATTTTGATTTGTAAGGCATAAAGTACAAGGTAAAAATCTGCATTAATATGTATGTGTAATATACAATCATAGGGTGCGGATTTCCCGTATTATCAGGTAAGTAACGGCCATCGTCAGTTACTATCTGTTGTTAATGCGTTCTTCACTGCGCGCCAAAAAGGCTTGCTTGAGGTGAGCGTCCGAGTCACCTGTGGTAATGGGCTCCAGACTACCGGTAGACGATCGGTAAGTGCATGGCGACTAGATTCCTTAAAAACAAATGGCATCTCAAACACAGTTGGACGTCAGGTAGTTCTCTTCTCGACAGCGGTAATCGGGACCGCTATGTCGAAGAATATCTTAGGTTAATTAGAATATATATAGTCGGATCCACTTGAGTGAGTGAGTGGGCTGAGTTCCGGGTCGATTTTCCAATTCCAATTGCCCCAAAAAGTACATATTGCCATTGCACCCCTCGGGCTAGCTATTCGTCATGCGTGAAGTATTGCATTGACTATCGTCTCCCAGTATGACCATTATTACCACGTCCGTTATGATTCTGTTCACCTGTTCATATATATATATATATATACATATATATATATATAATATATATATATATATATATATATATATGTTCAATAAAAACACATGTCGACTCCTCCCATTGTCGCGACGTCGGCGTTCTCAGCCACTGGCACAGAAAGGCTCCCGTTTCGTCTGTCCGCCACCTATGGTTCGCTTCCTTTTTGGTAGGCAAATGTGTTTGTGACAACCAACCATTGTTATTGTCTATTTACGCGTTGTTACTATTGTTGTTGTCGTCGTCATCGTTGTTGTTGTGGTCATCGTCGAGGTTGACGTCACCACCACCTCGCTGATTTGTCAAGGAAGTCTGAGACTGTGCGTGTGTGATACGGATGTCGGAGTGAACTCTGCAGGGGCCGCATGCTTCGCTTCTGAACGAACGCTCCCACGAGCAGTCCAGCGTTATGGAAACCCCTGAGTATGCCCCTCCCACCTCTAGCCGTCTACCAATGACCCCTACTACAACAGACCAGCGTCTCTTCTCATATACGAGATGCAACCACTGGCAGCCGCTGGCTAGGCCACGTTTCTCGTCCTTAGCTTTGTCGCGCCGTAGACCGATGTTCACGCACGTCAAACAGCAGCCTCCATAGCAAACCATCACGTCAGTCATGATGCCGTGGTGCCACTGGTGGTGCATCATTTTCACTGATTCATTTCGGGTGATATGAGGGTCACGGAGGCGATGGTTGGCAACCTGGTCGACTTGTGTCGACCAGGGCAATAAAAGATCCAACGGGCAAGACACAACTGCTATCGTTACGGCTGAGTCGGGTACCGAGTCACAGAAAGGAGTTGACCAACTGCGCTCGCAGCCGCACACCTTAGCCTCGTAGGGCCGCTGCGTGCCCCATAGTAGGCAGTGGATCGTACACGAACAACGGCGTCGTGATGTAGCATAATAGATGATCTATCAGTGGGATGCACACGGCGACAGGACAACTTGCGTTTTGACAATGTCCTATATCAGGACCTGCCCCGCCCTTCGCCCAAACGGCGCTGAGGTCTGAGGCGGGGGGGATGACATAAAGGAATCGCCGAGGATGGACGGCGGCCCGGACAGCCGGTGCGCGAGGAGACGTTCATCTTGGTTGCCCCGACGCTAGGAGAGACTGTGGCAACAGCAGGGTAACAGCGGAGCGGTCCACCGGGAAAGATCGCAAGACTGCGATCACGCCAGCAGACAATCGCCGTAAAGCTATGGACGCAGTTGTCTGTCTGACTTGCATATGTAATACTAGAATAGTGTGGAATGGGACATCCGTCAACGGGGTTGGTGGTGGACCAGTAAACCTCTATTGAAAGGAGACATGATTTCGCTGGAGACAACAGGTAAGAATGAATGTAGCTTATGCCTGATAATTAAATTACCTGGATATGGGCGAGGCAGATGCCATTGACGTGTCCCCTTGTGCAGCCGTGAGATATTATCCAGTAGAAATTGGCAAATAAAATAAATACACAGAATTCATGATAAAAAAAACGACAGGATTAATGGAGAACGTGTGGAGACTACAGCGGTAGCTAATAAACAAATGTTGAATGAATATCTGGTAAGCTTCACAAGCACGATGACCAAGTAATGATCTGGTTTGGAACGCATCTTAAGAGGTATGGTATTATTTTGTATGTGATTAGAGAATTTGTTACGACCTTGAAATGATTTCATCTTTGACCACATTTGCATCTGCGCGATGCGTCTCTTGTTTAAGAGCATCCTTCGAGATTACTATTCCTTGCTGGGACATTATTCTATCTAATTTTTAGAGTCCACTTCCTCCAAGAAGTCGTGTCGTAACGGAGAGCTGTGCTTTGCTCTCGTTAAGTTCGTCATACAAACCTGTTTCTAGACTTGTTGATGATATCACAACGAACGGTCGTGGTATACCTTGAAAGGACGCTATTCTACACGTTACTAACTATATATCGCCGCTATTTTTTACAAAGTAGCAAACCAATCAACTCCACACGCCTTGACCGCCGTTCTGCACGACACGCAGCGAACGAAATCGGCTACATATTATATTATGAATGAATGAATGTGCCGCACGAATTTTTTGGCCTCTATCTGTATGGTTGTGGCAATAATAAGCTGCTTCACTCTTCCCTGAAGTTTGGATAGCATGATCAAGTCATCCATCATTAGCAGCATCATCGTCGCCGGTAGCCCAAGAAGCATCTTCACCATCGTCGAGGTTGTTACTGCTGCTAACTGGTCACCTTCACATGCGTGTCTCTCCTTCGTCATCTCGATGCGCTTCGTTGATTCGTGCTCTCTCGCAGTCACCTACTACTCCAGCAAGCAAGATAACGGATTGCTTCAGAACCGCCTCGCCCATCGCACACACACAGAGAGAACATTCCCGTGCTAGAGTAATCACTACGAAGTCCCGGTATTCGCTGGCGTTTGTGAACACCCACCACGGATTACCGTGTCCGGCTGATGTCGAAGCGTTTGCACAGCTTCTCTCCCCGTCGCCGTCAATCATTCAGCCCTTCTTACAAGCCGAGATGAATCAGCTGAGTCGAGGCAGGAAGATCGATATGGGTGGCCATCAATGGGAGGTTGCGGGCAGAACTGAACACTCGGAAGCTACCAAAAATAGGCATTCGAGGATGTTCTGTTAGCGGCTGTGCAAGTATCACACGGAACTAACAACTGATAAAGGCTGTACATATGAGAAAATGGGGACTATATCGGATAAACCATTTTTTGTAACAAGATGATATTCGCTTAGCACACAGCACTCGGGACATTACTGGGAGTCATATGTGCCTGCAATTTGGTGTCATAGTTAACAAATGGAATAACATTTTGCCGGCGAGATTTCCCCCTATGAGGATGCATGAGAGAGGTAAGAAATCTTTTTTGGATTAACTCGTCCCTCGGCAGAGCTACGAGGAAGTAAAATAATCAGTTCGTTTCGATTGTACGCCGGGTATTTTTGATAGATAATTGACTATCGACAGACTGTATCTATGCAGGTGATTGCATACGTGACTCGGCGTACCACTATACACGCCGAACAGAGACTAACGATACCAATGTCATCTATAAGGACATCTACTCATACTGCCGACGTTATTTACCAGCCGTCAACGTGGCACAGGGTTGACACGATGTGCCCATAGAGATCTACAATTTCCTCGCGGGATTCGATCCTGTTCGGAGACGACTGCGCCGTCTCACCCGCCATCGCGCCTTCAACGACTGTCAAAATCTCTTTTTATTTCCATGAATGGTATACTAAGAATAAATTCTCTACTGTAGCTAATTCAATGCGCCTCTGGAACAATCGCGATGACTATATATCTGGTTGATTTTTTGGTCACCTAGAGTCGTTGTGTTCTACCGCTAGGTGGGGCTGATGCCTGGAAAAGAGATATAACCCGAGTCATACCGCATCAATTAAGAGGCGGAGGACGTTAATTATCCGGAAGGAGCTCTTACAAAAATGCCCCCTCGCTTGTTGCTAATCTTCAATTCCTTATGCAGTTGGCAGTCGATTTGCTTGCCACTTACTTCACACTCGTGCCTGAATCCTGTGCGAGACGTTATTGTCGTACTACGGCGTCATAAGTGTTCTCGTGAGGTGTCATTCAGATAGAGCAGTTCTCACACTACTTCAAGGAACTTGGCGACGTGGGTGCTATTTACATCAGCATAAGCTTCTTCACTATGGCATCGTCGAAGGTCTGTTGCCGGACCCATGTATCATTTTCTGTCAGCTCCAACTGTAACGGTTTGTGCCGTTAGTAAGTAAATTCTAGATGAGGCATTTACCCTATAAATGATGGCCATAATGCATTTACTTGGTTATGAACGTGTACAGACGCAAGTGAGATTCTTCCAGGCTTCGTTAAGCCCCTCGTTACGCGTCAGGAAAGAAAAGCAAAATAGAAGTGCTCTGGAATACGGTCATCTGAAAACCCGCAATAACCGCTTCGTAGCGTCCCCTGATAGGACCCAAACAGGGATGCAAAACGTAGTCGTACGTTGGCTAAGATACCCGGCAATAGAACACTAGCCGGAGCTGTTACACACCCTCCCTGCAGATCGAAGTAATGCCAAGCGTAAAGCCGACTCTTGGGAGGAGATGGACTCTCAGCAGATGAGCGGTTTTAGCATTTAGAGGCGTTTTGTCATCCACGTCAACCCCCCTGCACTGGATCGGCCCACTTTTATGGAGATTGCAATGTCTCTAGTGGTGTCCGTGCGTTTGAAGAATATTTCCTCCTCCCAAAAGAAAATAATAACAGCGCTGATCTCCGCAGAAATCGCCCAGATCAATTTAGGCCTTCGCTCATCAGTTCGCTACATTACACAAGCCGTAAACAAATTGCAAAGTGTATATGCTTCCACAGTCATATTTCTCTGTCTCGTTCGCCCTTCGCGCTCTGTGCAAGGCCGTCATTTGACGCAGCACTCCAGCAGCTTTCCACATCCTCTATCCAACCGGCTTCCTGTAACTTCGTCTTCTATTCGTCCGCCTTTCCTTTTGGCTAGCCAGTTGCTAAGCTTGCTTGCTTAGCAAATTACTCCAATGTTTCTTATGTCCTGACGGTCTGTTCATTTGCGGCCATAAAAAGAAGCCAGTTGAGAAGCCGCCACCAGCCGTTAGGGGCAGCACTCGTATAGCAATAGATTATTATGACAACCGCCGGTCATGTAAGAGATGGTGTGTGAGAGAAAGAGAGAGAGAGAGAGAGAGAGCGCGGGGGGGAGAGAGAGAGTAAGGTGGCCGTATATGCCTGTGTGTGTCCGGGCCTGCCTCCTTGAACACCAGATGAGTGAGTAGTCCTATAAGTAGAGAGCGGAGCGTATGGCGTAAAGGGCGGGCTTGCGGCGTTCGTTCGGGCGCCCACTGACGGCCAGAGAATACCGCCACTTCTATGGGCAGAGCCGAGAGTTTGTCGGAGCCTTGGAACGGTCACCACAGGCAGCTCCACCGCTACCAGCACTATTCTCCGAAAAGGAGAACAGAAGAGGCCAACGAGACGATGAAGCCGTTGTGCTGGTGGTCAGGCATTATGCGTCAGCTGGAGGAGCTATTGTGGCTACTTGGCTACAAAGCCCTTCTCACTTGTACCGTTTCTATCGGCCATCATCGAAGGGTCTCCCTCGGCTCATGTCGAAGCCGACGCGGTCATTCACTGCCGTCTATTTCAACGTATTGTGTGATATGATACAATGTCACTCGGCGTTCGTTGCCATCTCCCCCTCGGTCACTGCTACGCAGCCTCATCATAGACAGGGTGTTTGCACTATAATTCCTACCGACGTACGTCGTGTGTTGCATTTATGCTAAAAAGTTACCTATTGCACACTATCATTAACTCGAGTGGCGCTGGCTTACCAATTAAATGATTAGCATTATCATGGCAATAATTCCCTTGCAGTGTGTTTCCATTATGATGAAATTCACCTATGTGCATGTTAGGACAGCATTCGTGCTCAGTTACTTTCAGTGTTGGGAGACATCCCCAAAAAACAGACCTATTCAAGCGTGGAGTTTCACGAACGATAGATCGGTCACTGGATTTGTAACTGTATTCATGCAACACCGAGAAGGTGTTCAACAACGGTTATTATGTTAATATCATCCCCAGCTTGCTGTAGCGTCACGCAATCGTTCATTGACCATCATTCATCCCAGTGGTTATTGGGTTACGATTCCGCGCTCCTTTTCGAGAGTTTGGCCAGTTGATCTTTAATTTTCTCCCCATTGTGCGCACATTGTCGTGTTTGCTTTCACTTATCCTTGTTGTTGTTGTCGTCGCCGCCGCCGCCGTCGCTATTGTTGTTGTTGTCCTCGTTGTCTGTTCGTATGGTTACTTTTACTGTTGTTCTGTTATCGTCGTTCTCTGCTCTCATTGTTGCTTTGCCTCTTTATTGTTGATGTTGACGTTCGTTTTCGTTTTGCCCCGCTTCTCACTGTTAGACGGACTGTGATAAGATACAATTCTGCCTTGTGCTCTGCCTGGCGCTGCTGCTCCGCCGCCGCCTCAGCAGCAGCAGCAGCAGCCTCCCTTGCAGAAGCAGCTCCCGCATCGTTACATTGCGACGCGCCTTCGTTTCGTTTCCTCCACATCTTCCTCTTCCACTTCGTCGTCGTCGGTCGCCACCGACTCCGTCTTCTCACCATTGTCGTTGTCGCTGTGTTCGTCTTGTTCAGTCTCCTGAATTCAGTTTCCCCTTTGCCCGGCAGGCAGGCAGGCAGGCAAGGCACTCGTTGTTTGCGCCGTTCACACGAGGCGCAAGCGGGCTCAGGCGTCACCTCCGCCATCAGCAAGTGGCAAGCTACGAAGGCGCTGGCGATACTCACCGCTCGAGCAGGGGCGCCGTTGTCGTCTGCAGCGACGACAGCGGCGACGAACACTAGAAGGCCAACAAGATAACACCGACAATAACGATAGAATGGGGAGGCATCATTGTGAGAGAGGGGACCCTTGAAGTCGCTGGATCTGAATGGGCTAGGAGAGCTTGGAGCAGGGAAAGCGAGTGGGTGGCACAAGCGGAGAGAAAAGACCGAGAACGATTGCGAAGGCCGCAGTAGGTGTAGCAGGCAGGAACGATAGAATGAAATAGGGCAATTGGAGGGGAGAAGCAGAGACGTTATCGATAAAAGACAAGACGGGAAGCAGGATGACGACCAAGGTAACTCAAGCAGTCGGTTGCCCTTCGACTCCCCTAGGGCTACTAAGTATTACGGTTGTTTTAGGCAGTTGCTTGCTTTTGAAAACCGCGTATCTGCAGGTCACCATAGACGGGCTGGCTTAATGATAAGATTTCCTACATGCATCGTGGAGCTAAAACGGTTATGCTGAAATATTGCCGAGCTTCAGGAAAGCCGATATCTAGGTAACTAACTAACTTTATTTAGTAGCCCACAGTTACAATGACTCCTCGGTTCGTATGCGTCCCTCTTCCATTTGAAGTAGACGGCCTACGCTTCCAGGTCCGTGTCGCTACCTGCGTCACTCAGCTTAATGTACTGCGGTTGCTTGAACTGACCTGTTCGTTAACTCGACGCTGCTAGTCGAGAGGTCAACCATTCAGTAACTTGTTCGTGTCGAACAATCGACAAACCAAATGAAGACTAGTGGTTACACCACTGGAATGACAGCATAGTAGAAACAGGGCTATAACACGAACTCCTCATTACTGTTTCTTCGAAGATGAGCCAAAATTCAAGAGTATCGTCAAGGAGCACCACATCAGATTATCTATTACATCTGCATTTTCTAATTGTTAAGTCAAGGTTTCTCAACGATGCATTTGCCGAACGATTAAAACGTAACAATCAGTATATGTGAACCAACTTTATAGTTACCCATCCGTTCTCCGTCTTTTGAGCCCCACCCATTATAAGCTTCGCCCGGTTGTTTGATCTAAGTCATGTCGACGAACAGCTGGATTACCGTTCGGCCAGTGGGGAAGCTGCCGGGTCAGTTCGTGAGGGTCTCTCGAAAGGAGTTTCGGGAAAAGCTCTCGTTTGTGAGAACAATAACGCCCGGTCACAGAGACCGCCATGGCCGCCTAACGACGGCAGTCGACCGGTCTACTCGCAGCTCGACCCGGCTGGCGTTTCAGTACGCCCTTGGCAACGCGCAGGAAAGAGAGATTGGCAAAGAACGTAGCGTTGTATCCAGCCGGCAGCATACACAAGCCAAGCGGGATGTGGTTGCTTGCACCCTCGGATTCCACCACCACCGAGGTTGACATCACACCGCGTCCCAAACGCTCATGTGCCTATACAGCGCGAAGTTACCAAGTAGAAGGGCCCCCTTTTGTTGTATTGTGAGTAGACAAAGTCACTGCGGAAAATGGTCGCTGACGAGGACGCGGACGGGGAGGGGTTGGAAGGCGGCAGCAGAGTCCGACGAGGACCAACCTGATCAAGAAGGAACTGTTCGCCCCGACGCAAGCTATAATAATAGCTCACGCGATACGCGGCGCCAACACAAATGGAACGTACTGCTGACGCGGCGACTGTATTACTCTGCTAATCTTGATTGAAAAACTTTGAATGAACATGGATTGCGCGGTCATAACAATGATAACAGCGGACAGTACGATCAGAATGAGGAGATAGGCCAATGCCGATGTGAAATGTTATTCTACTACAGCGATGGTTCTGTAGCAGCTGTGCGTTGTTGTTGTTGCTGCTGCAGTGGTGGGCATAAACTTAAGGCACCCCTATATTTCAACAAATCGTTACAAGGAGCACACATTTGAGAAATTTATTCTGTGTCAGATTAATGTACGTGTCAAATAATATACACACCGCAAAGAACAGCGCATATAACGTCGCATGCAGCCTACTACAATAAAATGTGTCATCTTTCGGGTGTGAAGGCACCCTTTTTATTTTCAACGCATCCATTCGATTTGCTCAGTGCACCCTCCACCATTGTCTTGATCACCCCCTTTCCAAGAATCAAAAAATAGTTCTGGCTACTATCGTCCCCGCTCATAACGATTTGCGTTGGGTCTTCACCCGTCTATCTCTCTCTCTCTACATATATATATATATATATGTATATTTTCTTTTTGCAAATGAAATGCTCATTTTAATCAGAAGGATCCGACGACTGCGACCAGGCAGAATCGATGGTTTGCACGGGTTTGTTACCTCTCGTTTATTCTCCATGGGAAATAATTCAAAACACAATTGATTAGACCCACCTGATTTTGGGAGTGGTTGAGGTCGAGGCACGTCCCGCGACCCCCTCCGTAAGCTAGCACATGTAACATACGTTCCACACAATCTAGCACGGGTGAATAAATGACATCTCGGACGTCGCTGTATTGAACAGCATCTGCAGGAACACCCCGTTTCCACTACACTATCGCTCTCGTCTGTTCGATGGTATCCAAAGTTTCCCCTTCGGCTTGTGCTTACTTTTGATGAAGGGTAGAATGTCAAGCCTCCATCTTGATGAGAGAAAAATACCGTATTGTACATAAATACACGTTGATATGTTTTAAGTATGTTCGTTTCTGAGAGGCTTTCGCGGTATTCTCTATCCATGAACTCTACTGTCGTAGCTAGGTAGACACAGCCGTTGAGCTTTAGGCGAGAATGCTTAGGCCAGAGATCTCCAATGCACCCAAGCAAAAATGAGACATCGGCCGCTTCCGACATCCTTGATCAGAATTGACCTGCGACGACTCGGACCTGTAACCACGATAATTGGCATTCGCTTGTTCTACATTGATGTTTGTTCTTCTATGGCGGCGGCGGCGGCGGCGATAATGATGATGATGATGTTGATGCTGATGAAGGGCATCACCGGAAATGAGACTAAGCTCTACGAAGCTGATACCCTAAACCGCTCTAGTTAGGAAGCTGTCCCGTTCCCACCCGCACACGTCTACCTTACAGTGAACGTCGTAGTGCAGTGGGCTGCATTGTGCCGAGACACTGAAGACCACGCATACTGTCACCCGCGTGTGAAGAGGACAGAGAAGCGACGATTGTGGGCGGTGCCACAGTTCAAATCGATTGCAAAAGGTGTTCTTCTTGTTGGTTCGGCGAGGTGGGACTGTCGATGTCTGTCGGTCGCTGTTCGACTTTGCTCGCGTGTCGACCTCTTCTCTTTCTTTGCCTATTTGGATAGATTTTATGTACGTCGTTTGTGTAGGGGTCTTGCCGCGTGCTGTTATGGATGGATGTTGAATGGGTGGAATGAGCAATGGCAGTGCTCGAGATAAGTAGCATAGAGATCGACCGGCAGCGAATTTCCAACAGCCCCACTAGCGCATCGTGCTGCGAGGCAGGGCCACGGGCGCGTGCGTCAATGAGGACCGTTTTGCCGACACGCCCCATTCCATCCTCGTCGCGAGCTAAATGGCAGCACTCCCTCACTTCGACATTTTCCCCTCTTTCCCGCTCTCTCTCTCTCTCGGGACTATGGCCTGCTCCCGTGCTCTCATATGTCACCACACATCATGTGCAACTGCACTTCGTACTGGCCCCCAAACTTCCCAATGCCGTCCAGTACAACACAACCCTCATCCACACCCTGTACACATATATCGCGTTGCGAGAGGTGGCGGCGGACGCCGACGGCTGCGACCGACCAATGCTATCCGGCGATGCCAGCCGGATGGGGTCGCGTGGTGCACGAATATCAACACAATACACCAACGAATGAAGGATGACAGGAGACAGTCAACGCTATGGGGGACAACGGGAACGTGGCAGCATTAGGGTAGAGAAAATGAGCATTTTCTCGTCGGCGTCCCTGCGGATCGGCTTCCTGTGGGAACCAGGCAAGACACTGGAGCAGTCCTACCTTCAACGGAGGTTGCTCTCTCTATCTCTCTCTCTCTCTCTCATTTCTTACACGAAAGTGCTCTGAGGAGAAAGGGCGAACAAGACGAGTTCACCAAGAAGCGTGCGTGTATCTGCATGTGTGTGTGTGTAGCAAATGAAATCGATGTAGAGGTTGAAGCTCGAGGCTGGGTCTGGCAGACGTCGCTGCTAAGCGATGACCTATGCGTGCATGCTCGTGTGGTTAGAAAGGAAGGCTCATCCGTATGTAGTAGAACTGTGGCTAAATGAGGACTTGGAATGAGAATCGTCGCAGAAAGGATGATGAGTCATGCACACACGGGGAACAAGACTCGGGCGAGTCTGAGGAACTTGGGGTGTGAATAATTTCGCGTTTCAACGGGACGATATAATTATTACTATATTCATAATAATACTAAAAATTATTAGTATTAGTATTATCATTCCAGAGACCACACTAGCCATCTGTTATTTTATATAAATAGCATATTAAAAATTGTTGATATGGGTCACATAAAGAGACAAATATGAGAACTGCCTTTGCGTCTATAATGTTCATAATATTGTGCCATTACTAACTATCGCGTTAGGCTTGCACGTTTTTTTTTGGCACTATGGGTTGCAATTTTCTTCCACGCAATTTCCGACAAGTGTTGAGTTTAACACTAGGCGATCGAAATGTCGCCACTTAACTAACCGATGTTTCTATACGACCTGCTCAGATGGCTAGTATTAAGCAACAGTTTGCTAGGACAGTGATGACTTGCTACACACTGCTGCTCAATTATTCACCTATCCCAAATGTCCGTTCTCACCGCGTCACCACCATCGCCCACTCGAAGCCACCTCTCTCTTTCTCCCTCGCTGTGAGGTTCCGTGCGTCTGTTTATCCGAATGGGCAGACCTGTCTGAGTTAGCTATAAGACTGATTCGAATCTACGCCAGATATACACGAGTCATACTAGACTGGATAGAGTAAGCTTTGGCGCTAATTATAGGCTGGACACGCGCCGAGTCCAACAGCTCATCTTCAAGTGGACGAATTGCTAGTGTACCACAGTTTCGTTATTGCCTTGGAAGTAGAAGGGACGCTGAAGAACGAGATGCGCTCGCTAGCATAGCGGGTCCAGTCGATTCGTACACGTGGTACATTTGTGCCGAGAGTTGTACGTGCACAGCCTACTATAGTCGGCTAGGCAGTCCTGCCCGGTCCAACCAGATGGCTGATTTCCAATTCCTTTTCCTGCGAATTCAAATGCGAGCAGTCGAGCGCTACGTACACATTGGCATAGCATGTACAGAGAGGCCGACTACTGCACCAGTTTAGCAGACCCTTCATTCTTCTCGTCGAACCCTGCAACGCGGCAGCGAATACACGAACAACAAGGTATTTACTATCCTAGTGGATCGTCGTCGTCGTCGCCGTAGCTGTTAGCTGTAGCAAAATAGCTGTAGTCACGGACCCGAACACAACATCGTTGCGTTGTTGTGCCAAAGGGGCTTTTTCCTTCGTTTCCTCTTTTTTTTTTTACCAGAAGGGTCAAAGTGTCGTTGTCGTCTTCTCAAGAACTGCCCCGCAACTCCTCGGCTCCCACCGGGGTAGGCTATCGTGGCTGGCTATCATCCTCGCAGGCTATGTTTAGTTGGGCTAGCGTGGTAAGGGTCCTTCGCTTTCCGACATGGTTCCGTTGCTCGCGAGGCGCGTACGTTGGCTGCCTTAAGATCCTTGGGCACTCGTCGAGTAGACTTAGTTCGCTGGGTCTGTTGCAGAGTGTAGGTACATTGAAGACGGGTGCGTAGATTGATGGGGAGGGGTTTACCCCGGGGGTTGTGGTAGATCCGTTTCGCGGGGCGAGGGGGGATCGCTCGCCGAAACTCGCGAGTGAGTGTCGAGAAGGAGTTGGTGGATGAAGCGTGACGGCCTGTCTCCGCTCCCTGGGGAAGAACAGTCACCGTGGCCCAATCAGCCAGCCAGTCTGTCCAAGCCAACCCTTCCTGCAAGGCAAGAACACAGCACCACCACCAAAACCACTACCACCATCGAAGGAAGGGCAGAAGCCTGGGATCGGGCCAAAACCGTGGCGCCAGTGGAGGTGATCAAAGAAACGATGCGTAGTCGGTGGCCAACAGGGAAACGGACCACTCCTCGCCAAAGGGCTACTCCAAACGAAAGAGTATCGTAAAACTAGCCGTACGCCGAAAGAAGTGGAACTTGAAAGTAGATGGTTCTGTTTCTTCACAAACTTCTTTCCCACCCCTACCGTTCCCTTGTGCTGAATGATAACTGGGCTATCTGCAAAGGCCGTGTGTATCTTTTAGGAGGGGAGCGACAGTTGATTTGAGTTTCGACCGGCCAGCAAAATTGTAACACTAACGTAAGTTTATGGACACTTGAAGTAATCGCTTATGGAGCTAACTCTATTAAAAAAAAAGATTCAAAAGCGACAGGAATGGTTGAGGATCATGTTTTATATCGGTACGTTAGTTTTTATGCTCTACCTATATAGTTCGCCTTCCTCCTGAGCAATAGCTAAATTGACAAAGAATGTTCGTGTCACTTCTACACTTTCTAAGCTTAGTTCATTTATCGGTATGCATGTCAAAATTTTACAAAAAAAATGAATCACAGGCGATATTCTAACGCGGCTGTGCCAGATATCAATTACCTGTCTGAGTCAGCTGGTTTTTAAAGGGTAAAATAGGTTGGAACCGGAGTGAAGGAAAGTCCTTTGAGGATATTTCGCTTCCAATCTTGTCCCGTCGCGCACGCTAACCAGTACTGGCACGTTATCGGACGATCGCAAGCGGAACATGTCATCCCATTCCATAGTTTCTTTCCTTAAATAATATGACAGCTGGAAGAGAACGCGCATGTGATAACGGAGCTCCACAAGTTCGCGTGAATGATTCAGATAGACCCAAATCAATACTCGTTTGGTTGTCGACAAAAACATAGAATCAGGCTAGCAACAACGTTCGTGGCGCGTCTCCGCTCGCTTCGCAGTAATCTAGTTTCGTAGCGGGACTCTATTCCATGGTGCAGCAGGTATACAGGATGAATGACCTCCGCTCACTGTGATTTTAGTGATAGCAGGAAAAAAAGGCGAACAATATAGTTGATTGCCGCTGCAAATTCCACGCAAAAGAGAGGCAGTGAGAGAGAGAGAGGGGGGGGGGACGCAAACACCCAGAAGCCGGCGGTCCACTTAGCCGCAGCACTTCAGCTGGAGCGTGCGCTCGTTTTCGTGTCCTGCTCTCTCGTGTGGCCCTATCTTCACGTGCGGAACGAATCAGGCCCTTTTCGATTAGCCTGCCCCGACCGTGGAAGCGTGACAACCGCCGAGACCACAGCGAGCGGCTACGTCATCATGCTTGTTGTAAAACATGTAAACCTTTTCTCGTTCCCTTCCGACGACCCGGGGGTGCGAAATAGATGTAGGCCTAGTTGCGCGAGCTGGGCTCCGCGTTCACCGACGGCAACTCTGCCTCTGTACCGGTCGACCCCTTCTGTAAATATCAGATAGGGGACTTATGAGAGCGCCGAGCGGCTAGAGAACTGAAGCAGTGTTGTGGCCCTCAGCGAACAACAACTGCAGCAAGTTTGGGTGATGCCAGAGCACCGTGACGCCAGCAAGGTAGGTTAGAGCTCTTGCGATATAATATGGCATCTCCATGCATCGTCACTGTGTGCACACACCTAGCCACATATACGAGTAAGTGTTTATATACAGCGAAAGAGAGAGAGAGAGAGAGAGAGAGCAAGCGAACCTGGTATCGTCTAGTATATTGCGCATGCATGGAGCTGGCCAACTCTCATAGCCGAAGGAACAGAAAGCTTACGCGTGTTCCGGTGATGAGTTTCAAAGGAATAGTTCGCATTCAGTGCACTCGTTTAGTGAACAGGCAACCCTCAAGCGCACAGAGCTGGGACAGCGTTGTTACTCTGAAGGGTCAGTGTTGTTATTGCGTTGGCCAGTATAAGCCAAGTGCCAGCTGTTTGCCGCTTGCTCCGCATGCGTAGTGGGCAGCTAAGTGGACTCAGTTGTGTACACGGTTGTGACTTCGAGGTATGAGGTCTTTGGCGTTACAGGAAATATGGAGAGCAGGAGAGCCTGGAAGTGTACGTTTGAAGGAAATAAAAGCCTATAGAACAAGCAAATGGCAGCGTACGAAATGCAAATGTTTGAATAAAACAGATTTTAGACCTGCGTAGATGAATGAACAAACATAAAAAGTACATTTCTGTAATTCGACTATTTTCTCCTTTTTGGCTTATGTAGTGACTTAGTAGCGCGCGATTGACGTTGCTATTCGAACTATAAACCGTGCAGACTACGGACGGAAGCCATTTGTTGTAAATTCACAATCCTTTCACATTACAGCCACGTGACTGGTTATCAGTACGCATACATTTTTACAAATTCGCTATTACACGTATTAGAGAATTTGCAGTCCATGTGTTCGTGCGGAAAGCACAACGCTCTGGAATATCGGCAGCGATGCTGATTTTATACAATCGAAGGAAAATTGTACAAACTAGATCTTCTGTTCGCATTAACCCTATCTGAATTATCTTCATATTCCTGCATATTTGAATGTTTCTAAATTTCATTCAACATTGAAATGATCGCACAGGCAAAGCCTAATTTGTGTATCTTTGCTTCATTCTCACTGGTGAAATAACGCACCGGTATTTTTCTATTGACACAAGTCAGGCGAGAGTAACCTCAATAATGAACATCATGATTGTGACGTGTGTATATGTATGCGGGGGAAGAACTGATGATAAGGCAAACAAACGGTGCTTACCTTCAACAGAAGGCAGAGGCGCTCCGGTCGTCTCGAGTTGTCTCTCTGAAAGGGCAGGCCAGCGTTCACACACAGCCAGCCTTCGTGAAAAGCATTTATAACATAGGATGGGGGGTGGGGGTGGGAGATGAGTCAGCACTCCTCCTGCGGCTCTAGTGAACGAGTCGACAACTCCACCCTTGGAGTATAAGCCAAACCACTCGACCTACAACATCAGCAGTCAGCGCAGCATCACTTGCAAACGAATCGTTCGTTTACGAGAAACAAAAATCAGTCTGACAGTGGCGTATCCGCCGCACAGCGAGAATGATCTGCTTCTGTTCATCTTCTTTTTCATCTTCTCAGGTGGACTCTCATCGACTTCATCGCCCAGCCCAATTTATCGGGGTAGGACTCCTCGGTCTCCTGTCGCGCAATGAAAAGGGTGGGGGCCCGGTCTGTCGGACGATGAAGAGCCCTTTACTTGACGAATTTCGATCTTACAGCCGCCGCCTTCCCGTTCTGGCAGCGAGAGGGGAGCGGGAGTGGAATGAGTAGAGCAGGCTACTAGCAGCACTACGAGGCGAGCCCAAAGACCGCAGCGACACGACCACAAATCGCTCCTTCTCGCCCGCGCTTTCTTGGCAGGATGGCACAAAGCCGAGCTCGTGGCTGTCCTGACCGAAGAACTCATTGCCGAGGGGCCATCTGGCGTCCTTTGGGAGCACTTCACTTGAGGATGCGTGAGCGCGCGATGCGGCGCGGCGCGCGGTGTACAACTTCAACTTCTCTTGAGTTGGGTAAGTGAACGGTCGACGGTTAACAACATTCTATTTCTCTCCCTCAATCTCTCTCTCTCTCTTTAACTCACCCACTCGCACGATGTATGTGTGCTCTCCGAATGAGAGAGCTTCGTACTCACACTTATCCAGCGTCTGAGGACGAATTCGTTCTCATGGCTTCCCTCAAAGTCTGATAGATCAGGTCTCCTCGTGCAAATAAACCACCACTGGCACCGCCCACCGCGCAGCAGTCAGCCTTACCAAACTCGTGTCTTAATCATCATATCCATATAGGTAGGGTATAAAGACACGTACGCCACGCATGCCCTCAAAATATAAGCCAATGTGGGTTAGCAATTCAGGCTGAGCTGGCTGGTTGGTCTTTGAGCCTTTGCTCGTCCTACGACACAGACTAGAAACGGGAGAAAGTAGTATTTGTGTGATGATACTGTACTATTTATACTATTCGCCGGATCGCTACGACTGGATGCAGTTGAATCCTGTAGAAATAATAGTAAAAAAAGCAACTGCACCTGTAACGCACCGTAGGGCGCTGCTCATAAAAGAATTACATGACTGAATTACAACACCTTGCAGTTGACCCGAACGTGCCTTCACGTACAATTGACGGCATAAATGGTTGCGGACTATCCCAGGTCATGGGCGCTGTCTCACAGTGGTATCGTCACTGGTCTACAAATTCGGTCCATTGAATGTATTATACATTTAATATGTGAATGCCGTTGACTACGTTCGGTACGTCCAGCTGCCATACTGCAGGCCCACGTGATTCACCCTCATAAAAGATCGGCGACACAGTCGCCGGCTTCGACGTCGTCTTAAACTAAGCCGAATCGTGTCGAAGACAGATCGCGCTCGTGATATGCCCGGCAGATGCTGCAAACTGGCAAACGGCGGTTCGACGTGGACACAAGTCTGAGAACCTAAAGAGGCCCTACTTCAACCAACTATCGCAAGGGATAAGTGAGTAGAAATTTTTACTCTTCAAGATTTACATCCCTACTAGGATCGCGGAGGGCGATAACGTCCCAAATGTCCCTGCCCATGTCGTCACTAAGCTTACTCCGTATCCGCCCCCTACAATACGGCATACATACATATACAAGGGATTAGACACCGCTGGGTCCCTCTTGAGTCTGATCGGGCCAGCGGGTCGCATATAACATTATATTTAAGGGCGAATACACGCAGAAAAGAGTGGAACGTTAGAGTCGCTTCAACTAGGGACGGGATGACGTGGCTTGAAGTCCTGCAGAATATTCAAATTTCGCGGCCTGGCCATATACGTGAAAGTAGAGACCTTTGCGTTTTCCGGCGACCCGATTACGGTCATGTTCGCGATGAGTTCTACCCCTATATACGGCCTGAATTCACTACGACAGCATGTTAGGGTTTTAGAAGAAAAACGGATGTCTTACAGAAAAATCCATGCAACAACCTGGCTGATTCTTGCAGTGGCGCGAGGCATACGTCGGAGAGGCGGCAATTTTAAATTTCCGTAGGCTCTACGTAACATAGTGGCCTCGTCGTCGTCGGTATCTGTCGAACGAGATACGAGAACAGCTAGTCGTCGTCTATTTTCCTCAAATCGACATCGAACTACATTAGGGCCGATGATGGACTGCCCCTGGATTTTTCAATCTTCTGCTCTCGATGTCCTGCAAAAATACATGTTTGAATACCGCCATCCCGCTCCACCGCCGCCAAGTTCACTGCTGCGCACGACTCTCCACAAAAGATGATCTCCACTTTCTCATCCTTACTCAATCCCCCTACCCGCCACCCTATCGACGGCGCCGCAGGCTTCCGCGCTCAGTTATTTTCTTTGTGTATTGTACCTACATTACGTTCATTGGACTCTCTCTCCCCACGGCGGAGGTGGAAATCTTCGACAAGCTTTCATTCTGCATCGATGCAAAGTTTCCCCTCTTAACTCATATTCCTGCAAGGAGTACGATTGCTACTGCAACAACAACAACTACTGTTGGTAATACTGCTTTCGAACGGAAGCTGGCCATTTACCACACAGCTCAAAATAGATTGCCGATTGGCCCAATTATGTGAAAACAGTTACAGGATAAGGCCATGCATTTGTTCCAGTGCGACCCTGTCCGTTCCCAAACAACGTGTCCCTAGGTATGTAAGTTACAGTAAAGATCACAGCAACACTGACTTTTTCTGTGTGATGATTGTCCGGTCCTCTCTAGTTACCTCCGTTCTGCTCAGCACCGGAACGTTTTCAACTCTTCGCAAAAATCGTCTCCACATTCGTTCTGAAAGGCTGAGATTACATAGCCAGTTACATGTGTGATACGCTCGTCGAAGTCAGGCGTTCTTTAGTAAATCTTTATGCTGGCCTCGCTCTTAATGCAAATCTACACTTTTACATAGTTGTCATGTATTACAACTCAGCCTATTCACTGTACAGGATTCAATGTGCTCAACCTCGTTAATGAATAACTTAAACAACAGTATTCCTGAGACGAAACCCTATGGACGTCAGGTATAGATATTCTGAGAATGCGTCGCTGACCTTAACAGTAAAGCTTCGATTTCTCTGAAAGTCCGATACTCACTGCATGACTTTTCCACCTACCTAGGTCATAGGGCATGATTTTAAATCACAGTGTGCGGAATCAGAAAGTAATGGATTAGTCCACAAAGGAAAATCGTTGAAGAATATTCGGAGGCAGTCGATAGTCCTACTCCTCCCTAGCTTATACGCAACTTGACACGGGGTAATTAAATCTTGTCTAACCGCCTCTTCCAATACCTCTTTTACCATCATTCTTTCCCGGCTCTAGCATTACACCTCAGTGAGAGACAGCAGATAGATTGTGCTAGACTGTACTGGGTCGATCTTTTCCTTGCTCTGGCACAGGGCCTTCTTGCTCATATTTGCTGCGCAAGCTGTGCCAACCGGTCTCTGAAAAACAGCACTAAGTGAATATTCCCGATTAAACGCAGCTCTCGTGAAAATGATGGCAGACAGGCCCTCTGGACTTAGGCTGTGTTTCGAGTCTAATTCGTGCTTGAATGAAGGCTCTCCAACTTCAATATGCCTAATATGGTGTGCTGTTCTTGGTACTGGAACAGCCGGAAGTGGAGGAATAAGGTGCATTGAGAAGTACATCGACTCAAACAGTTCACAGAGGGCCGTCATTTTCTCATAATTATCCCTTATATTCGTTCTATCTTTCAATATACTGTACGTACCTCAAGTCATTTTTCGTCTTTGGTGTGTTTGCTGGGTACACGTAACACATTGCGCACAATTTGGCTATGCCTTGGTCCCATAGACATCTTTGATGAGCTATTTTCTTCTTTAACTCCCATTGGAGTTCACATGATTCTCTCTCCTTTGCGCTAACCTATCCATGCTTATGGATACGGTTAATACAGGCCTAAATTCGGCCCTTGCTTTGTTATGCTTGCCGCGTGGAACAAAAATTGTTAACAGGGTCATTAATGGTCAGGTACTCTCTGTGTATTCTACTTTCATTGGCCTCGACCCTCAGCGCCTCGACCGTCACCATTGAGATCATCATCCGTTCTAGCCAAGATCGGTAATTTCACCTCTTCGAGCAACAAAAAATAACAAACAAAAGCCTTTCACATAGTGTCAGATACAGGACTTGAGATTGTGTGGGCGATGGTTGAAAAATTACGTTTGAACTACCAACTGTACCCTATTGTAAGGCACCCCTCAATTGAGACTAACGGAATCAAGGGAAAAATGTGGCGCGGGGGGAACTTGGGTGTCCGTTTTCCTGGAGTCGACGGTCGCCCGTTCTCTGCGGTCCCTTGCGATGGGGGTCGAATGGGCAGGAGTGAGACGTCGGAGGTAATCCCCAACTCTTCTCTATCTTCTGAATACGGGTGGAATCGTGCATTTGACATAGGCATTGTGCCTGGTCCAATGGAAACATTCGCTGGAACTGGGAGTATGTGGACGATCGCCGCGCTTTCTGGTAAAAAAAAAGCTCTGCTTTGGATGAACCGTGAACCTCGAATGGAGGCTCGTGTGCCAGTCGTGTGCTTTTATTCGCTATGCACACACAGTTTAGCCTCAAACCAACCTAGCAATAGTGACCTGCACTCACCTTAGAAATGTAGAAAACCCACTAGGCGTATCACCGAATCACGCTCAAATGTGCTCAAGCTGACTGTGCACACCCGGAGATCTATTCCACATCTCCTAGCTTGCTATCATGTTATATATATATATATATATATATATATATATATATATATATATATATATATATATATATATATATATATATATATATATATACACCGTCAAAAGGGACTGACTTTGTGGACAGACATTTTCTCATTTCAACTTATTTCATACTTTGCCAGTTAAGGTGCAAGAAATTCAGCTGCAACAAAACGGCAACCAGCAACTTTGCTCTATACGCGTATTCTTTTCTTGTATATTAGGCCATTTCTTATGGTTGACAGTACGGCATAAAAACAAGTGACATGATTATATGCTAGAAAATAACAGAAAAAAAATTATCAAATCCTAGTAAGAAAGAAAGAGGTCTTTCGAGGCCCATCATAAAATATAATGTAAATTTACTCTGCACAGAATAGTTCTTCATCGTCGTTAAACTAATCGTTGGGGAGTTGTGCAACACGCCCACGTCACTTCACCGTAGTTCATTTAACGGAAGTTCAGTCAGATAGACCCTACAATCACGACATACCCTTGACTCCTGGATCTAATTGGTTACACATGATGGGGTGACTATACTAATATGGTCTGGTGAATTGCGTCTGCCCCGCGCCCGTACTCATCACTCGCAAGGGTATAAAAACTGTTCAGCCCGAAAGCGTCATCGTTTTGTCATATCATATGACCATCTCAAGGTATAATAGCACACCACGAACTATCTAGGTGGTGTGGAAATCCTTCGCTGTCTCGACTGACATAGAGCGAGAGTTCGTTGCTTGTTCGTGCCAGTCGCTAGGGAGATCTCACTTCGTCGTCTCAGTGGATGAGTGGATTCTCTCATGCGCGCAAGATGGATCGCTATCGTGATATACGGAAATAAGCAAAAGGCGACTGAGAAGTTCTACCTGCCTCTTCTCCTTTCGTGGCAGAGGGGGTGCCAGTTCCCATTGTGCATCACATCATACCGTAGTACTGTAGACGGACGAATCTACGTGCGGTGGCCGTCTGGTTCTGTGAGATTTTTGGGCGTTGGTCTCCCTTTTCTGTCAGGAATCAAAATGACGTAAGGTATACCAACTACCGGCCGATCTAGTACGCATATACGAGCTTTGCGCTGCTTCGGGCTACGGGGAGCTGGTGAGTCGCTCGAATACCTCGTGGTCATCTTCCCGCTTCTGATAAATGTGCCTGTTGTTTCTGTAATGGGCTCGTGCAATTTGTATTTGTAGGGAATACAAGTACTTAGCTTTTCCCCTCTCTCCTATCTAGACTAGTGCACGACATTAGTAATGCAATATCCATTTGATATAGGAACCCAATCTCTCCTGTGTTAGATATGAAGATGAGCATATTGAAGTACACTTTTGCCTCCTGAGTGTCGAAGGCCGAAGGCAACAACGAGGCAGCCAGCTAGTCAATCGCTAACGTCTTAGATGCTACAGTTCTTAACGCCAGCCATGCGATGAAGAGGTAAGCAAAGTAAAAAATCGGTATTAGGATTTCGTTGACGACAACCGTTTCTACAGGATTTCATATTCAACCAACAGCTTCTGTTTTTCTGCTTCCCTCAAAACATCTGCAAGATAGCTTCACGGACTATTTCAGTGATTTGCCGAGCAAATACAAATAGTGTACGCGCCAACTAACCAGCGATTTTTTCGCCCACTTGAAATGTTATGAGAAGCCGTACGAAGAAACGCACATTCGAATAATTGTCCTTATACATTTTGTATGTTTCATTTAATGATAAAGGCTAACTCATTTTCTTGAGGAAATGCACAAAACAACGCATTCGACTTCACCGCATTTATGTTTGATAACACATTCTATAGGTGAATCTGCCAGAGTGGTGAGCTGTTTGCTTCCTTCCTTGAATACAGATCAGTGTAATGCGGCAAGCAAACAGTTAAATAGTGTTGTCTACAAGACAAAGTATACAATACAAGACACTATTCCTACTATTTTTACCCGTTAAGCGCGTTGAATTTCATAGCGCTAACCAGCCATTATGACCCGACTGGTCGACCTTCCGTGGGCGCCAACGGGTAGGTGTCCGCAAGTGATAAGCAAGTGCTACCAAGTGCAGCAAGTTTGTTGCTCTCATGCCATGACACTTTGCGTCGAGCGCAATTTCGATCGCGCAATACGAGCCCAATCTATTTTCGGCGTTGCAGAGTAACCGGCAGAGGTCGCCTCCGACGGTGCGAGATGGGTAGGAAGTCACTCTTTCTCTCTCTCTCTCCTTCTGTTGATACCTTGTGATCCTGGGGGTTTCGCGTCTCCTGGAGGAGTCTAGCACTCATAAGGATCGGCTTACATGACAGGCTGGGAGGTCAAGCTGCCGGTCCCGCCGTTCGTCCGTGGACGTCTGAGCCGGGGGGAGCAGGGGGAGACGTCCGAGCACAGGATGTTAGCAATGAAGGAACGTTGGTGCCGGCCGACAACAAGAATAGAGTCTCGGCTAGGCTGACGTCACCCAGACTCGCCAGAGAGGCAGACAAACGAAGCTAGCCCGCGGCGAGCAGAAGGAGAAACCGAAGTACACATCCCACAGAGGAGGAAACTGAGAACGAGGCGTAAGAAGATGTTCTCGATCAAATATATTAGCGAACAGCCTAACCCAGTTTCTTCTCCACGCCCCCTCCCTCCCCTCCCACCGGAATGTCGAATAGAATTCGAACACGGCCAAAGAACACGCGAGCAAACTAACGGGGCCGGATAAGATTACACGAACGATCTGATCCAGGGTGGGGATCAAGTGCGGGAGGCGGCGAAAGCCTAACGGCAAGCCAACAGAGGGGAACGAATGATTATAATGGTTCGAGGAAATCGACATCTGCTGCAGCGGCATCACGAACATACGAAAAAACGCGAAGTTCTCCGATCGATGTAGTACATACATCGACATAGGTAGGCTTCAGTAGTGGGTGGATCAGCAATTGTGGATGCATCTGTAGGGCCAAGGGGACGACGAAAACTTAAGAACTTCGGAAGGACGAGCGATCTCAATCGTGCTATCGCTGAATGGGGTGGTATCGGTAATTGTAGTATTTTACAGAGCGGATCATCAGAATCATCTATCATTAAAATGCTCGGGACCGCTAGGTCAACCATTCTGGAAACTGTCATCAGCATTGCTGATGGTGTTCCCTATTGATCCTGGGTCTACTTCTGTCGCATTGCTACCAACATGGCCGTGGAACGGAGCTCGTTTTATTGAGAGGATTCATGCTTCTGTAGAGGATCGCTGCGGAACGCATCACCCACGATCATTAGCATAATAAAGGTTCTTTATGGTATGTACCGTTAACAAAGCTGTTCGTAATTGTGGTACGTTGTCACGTTTGCGGTCTCATCGACACCACGCGGTATACAGCAAGCATAGGACTTCGGCGCAGATGTTGACCTAATTAAATGGCATTAACGCAACGATATCTGATGCACTGTCAGTGACTGTAGTAAAGATAGATACGATTACATAATCCTGAACGATGGAGTCCCCGAGGTAATTTGAAACAATGGTTAATGCTTATTTAGTCCCACACTATCGCGGAAACCATAATACCTTACATGCGAGTAACGCCTGGTGTGCGTCAGTAACTTCCCAGTAATATCTAGTTGTACAAAGTTGTAGAAGTTATATAACGAAATGCTACAATCGTTATAGAAAATTGTCACTTCGATAAAGAGTTGTTCCTTCGTTGGAAAGTTATTACTACTTAAATGTTATTCTACTAGTGGGATGTAAAGGTTCGAGGTTCACGCGTGTGTATTAAGTATGCTTCGCTATAATTATACATTGGTGGCAGTGGATTAGACGGCAATGTGCGGTAACGCCTTGGCCAGCCGGCTCCCCACTCACGCTTTGAATTGTGCACAACGCAGAGGTGTTATCTACCTTTCGACTAAGCAACCACGAGACGATAGAACGGTCCGAATAAACCGGCTTCTAAAAGACGACCAAATGAGGTCCGATGAGGCCCGCTCGCCTTAAATCATAAGGTGAGCCTCCAACAAGCTGGACCCTTGAAAAGGGTGTGACTATATAACTAAATGCAGGATAGCGTATGGCAGCATGTGTACATGGATGTGTGGATGCAGGTTGTGTTCGGAAAGTTACGCAACCGGGTGGGCGACTAACGATCAAAGGTAGCCTTTGACGTCTTCAAAGGTAAACCTATCGGGAATTTTTCCCCTTTCTTATTTCTGTCGACACATTTTGGACAGCCACGTGTCTTCTAGGACAAACATACACAAGAAGAATATAATCTTACACGAAAGCAAACTCCTCTCAAAATCCCGCCAGCGCTTCAAGATTATCTCTAAAGTGTGAATGTGTTCTGAGATAACTTTGCATGATGTTTCTCCCTGTTCTGTTGCTTTAACATAGACACGGTAACAGCAATAAGGAGAGAGAAAAGGTTCACGCAAGGTTACCTTAGTCACTGTCAATCACTGGTCAGTCTCTCATAGCGTTGAGCGACTCCCCTGTAACATTCCGCATAGACAATAGCAACAACTAATGTGGTTATAACGTGAAGTATTACATGTAAATATATACGTATGTCGCACGCTGCACGTCACTTTCGATAACACCGATGTAGAGGAGAGCATTAATTAAAAATTCAGATATTATAATTATAAATTGAAAATGTAATACCTACTATAAGAAAATGTATATATTATATTTAAGTTTATGCTATTTTTCGAGGTAGTTCTAGCATAGCTATTTAGCCTAAGAACTGGCCTTTAACCGGCCAAGGCTTTTTCTCCTGCTAATGCTATTACCTCTGCAGAATCAGCCCTTATACACTGCGAGATTTGATAACTGCTGAACCCCTCTATTCCTCGCGAAGTGATGACCGTCCGTTTTGAACTTGTTAGCCAACGGCGTATCATGCCCCAGCATAGACCAGAGGAGTAGGAGACTATCGAGAGAGCGCCATTGTCCGCGAGATACATAATGTAACAAAAAAATTGCTCTTTACAAATTCAACCACCTCTTTCGTAATTATGTAGGCGCTTGTTCCCCTTCATTCCACCCTATGCTGGCATACTAGAGGATAGGATCGGGCGCGGAGTGTGGAGGGAGAGCGGTGATTTTAGTAAATGATGATATTTGTATCCTCATCGTCGTTGCATCGTTTTGCTCCAGACCTCAAGTGCGGCTAGATTTGCAACGCACTCACACCAACACACAGCCACATACACACGTGGCTACACACCATTACGAGGACGGATACAACACTCGTTGGTATTCTAGTGAGCTGGACCGAGCATTAGACCACCCTGTCATAGATGGATGAACACATTGTGTCCACTAGGTACGGTCTCCCGGATGCTGTGTATGTGACCGAGAGGCTGGATTGACCCCCAAGGGATGACTGCGACTGGGCCAGCTATGGAACAAGTATTATACATGAGGAACAGCGGCCTGCCACACAGTGAAGGAGAGAGGACAGTAGGCGATGCGGGCAATGCGACCTCTTCCGCAGAGAGGACGCTAGCAAGAGTCTAGAGCAGGCAAGCAAGCAAGCACAAGTAGAACAAACGAGATTTCCACGTGACTCGACCGCAGATTGGAATTGGCGCACGCGAGAAATGGGAAATGAGAGGGAGACCAAGAGAGAGATTGTGGGGGGGTATTTTTTGACCTCGAGGATCCGATGAGTAGCTGCTGAACCAGCAGCTGTACGCGGCTAGGAAGGGCCAGCCAACTATGAGAGTCGGTTAGAGGGAGAGAGAGAGAGAGAGATTTATTTACCCTAGAACGGCTAGAATTGGGAATCACTTGATTCATCTAAGCACGGTGTTGTACAATAAGAGATCGTATATATTATTGTTGTACAATATCGTGTAATAGTCATGTGGATGGCGCGTGTGGCGGCGTACATAAGCATCACTGCTCAACAAAGATGTCAAAAATAAGTAAACGAATATGGAAGTTGTGGTGTATGGAAGCCGTGGCGGCTTTGTCCCTACGATAGATATTCGGTAAGGTTCGATTTCATTTACGGGTATGAGATGAATATTACTATTTTCGAGCTTCGGCTTTCCTTGGCATAATCGAAGAGGACCATTTGCAAATTGCTGTCAGGAACTTCGAACATCCACCTCGTGCCTAGCTAGTCACTGAGGCCCAATACATTTTGACCAATTACTTAGATCCGGTAATGTGGTTAGTGACGACCAATAACCACAAACGGACGAATCCGAGACGCGATGCCTAAGCATAACCTCAGCATGTATTATTTAGTTGTATGAACACAAACGCCCATATATATGTATTATCGCGTCTCACCCTGAAGTGTGCGCTCAATTCGCCATCGATGGCCGGGGAAAGCTGATAGGCTATTTGAATGTCGAAATATGACCGCATGATTGAATACGAAGCGAAGATGTGTAGGAACAAAGAAAAAAAAACGGACCAGATTTTGAGTAAAATCAGATCCCTCGCGCAAAATGAATGAGAATTCTAACGTCCACGTGTTATAGGGCTCATCACTGGCTAGGACGGATGGAGGAAGCGGAAGGGATATTCGATTACTCTTTGCGCATTGATTATAACTGCTCGCTATAGATTATTATTACATTAGGCACACACGCACACAGAGATAAAACAAGAGAGAGACAAAGAGAGAGAAATGGACACGATCGTGTTCGTCCAATGAGTTTACGATTTGGCCCTTGGCTTGATCGGAACGACTTCGCTTCATACAGCTTCTCGTCGCCATGAGGCTATAGTCAAACCTTAGGTCGTCGAAAGCCGCGCGATATACGTACAAGCCTTGAATCGTGTTCAGATCAAAATGTATTCAAAATGTATACGAAAACGAGGAGAAATATTGCGGTAGTGTACACCTCATCACTCTGGTGGTCCAGAACGAAAACACCTCATTGTCGCAGTAGAACTCGATGAGGATGGGTTGCTCATAACCAGGTAGTGATATCGAGGCATCACTTGATATTGATTCAGTAGGAACCAATGAATATTTGCGCGGAGTCGCTTGAATTACTTATGCTGAAAAAGAATGCAGCCTTAGTTGCCTGACTGCGTAACCATGATCGTCTGGCCGACGGCCGGCCGATATCACAGCATCGGGTCCACTGAGCCCCGGACGTGAAGGCTCAGTCGCTTCGACAGCTCGTTACCTCACCGGGAATCAGACGCGTTTGATTGCGGTTGATTTCTCATTCAAATTGGCCCTATTCCGCAGGCTTCACGGAAGAGGTTGCTGTGCCATACAATGACATGAATGGTGGACTACTGACAAATCAATGAAGTTATTCGCACCCGGATTGCAGCAGGAAAGCCGCGCCGGTGCGGTTTACGATACAACGTGTATGATGACCAACCCGTGCGACCTTCTCGGGCCTATACAAAACAAAGGAGCACCGTCCGTCGTTTGGGGACGATGCTCTGCCCACTTCGAACGTGAACCTATCCGCACACTGCATGCCTCGCATGCTACTCACGTTCGACGCACTTCGTAGGGCTGCTCGTTGTTTCCGCTTCCTGGCGCGACGGTAGGACGGTTGTGCTGAGTCTCGTATTGAGATTGGCTTTTGGTGGTCTCCGTTGCTGTTCATAGACTTGGCGAGAAAAATCAAGTCGGTAACGGTGCAAATTGCAATGGCCCTGCCAAGTCAAGCCACCCCACCCCATCTAGTCGAGGAGCGCTTGCTGTAGAGCGTTGCCTCCTCTACTGTGGGTTGCGCTGGCATGGTGGGTTTTCCTCCGGAAGGTGGGCAGATGAAGGGAGCGCTCCGGGCTCCCTCCTGGGTTTATATGTGTATATATATAAATATATATATATATATATATTCCTGTCCGGAGGGCGTGAAGAGTACACGAGTAGGCACAATGGGCGGGAGATTCACAATGGGCAACATGAGATCAGAGAGCCAGTAAGAGCTGTTGCAATCTTCCAGGCAAGGCACGTTTAAGCACATAGCGGTAGCTGTTGTTGTACGACCGTACACTAACAACAAGGGGCAAACCATCATAGGAGTAGCTTTTGAGCTGCCGGTGAAAAAGCTTCGTTTCGTTAGGATGTGAGGAGCAATAATGACACTAAATTCTGTAAGACATAGGCGGAACCTTAGGCGTATATATAATATTATACGTAGGCTCAACCCGCGTGTGAACGGCCTCTTAACTTACTAATGTTGATATCACAGCAGAAATGATGATTTCTACTCCGGCGGCTATCAAGTCTCATGCGGCTTGAAGATATTAATTAGTAACGCCCAGCATTGCTAATCACGATGGCGTAGGGGCAACGACACGGATTCGCAACCATAAAGTATCCAGTACGACTCTTACAGGCGCATGCCAATCGATGAGGTCTTGTACTTGTAGATTTGTCGATGAACTTCGATTGACCCAATGCGGGTTTCGACAAATTTCTACCTGTCCTACTGAACTGTTTAAATTCAGAAATTTACACTTAGTTAGCCTAATCGGTGCACTCAAGCCTGCTAATTGGCTTTATTTTCGTTTCAGATACGCCGTCTTATCACCCGATAGCCACTTGATTCGTCTGGTTCGCCTTTCGAAGTGCCGGACATCTCCTAGTCCACACGAGACTTCGCTTCTATCTGTTCCAGTCGCTGCGTCGAACGTACATCTCCTCTACAGAAACGATGATGTTTAGCGTTCGTCTCGTGGCCTGCTTCAAAAATCGCAGTGAGGTTCTCATCGGCTTTTGGATCGCTGCATTTCAATGACAACTCCAGCATCACAAAGCCGCCATACCGTTTTTCCCATACTCTCCATGTTAGGATTCTGACTAGCAGCTTGTTGCCGAGGGGCAACATTTTCAACATCAGCATTGGGCGTTCGCTGGCGAACAGCATTGCCTTCGACTCATCCACTTTGCCTTGGGCGGCTATTGCCGCATCGGCAACGAGTTTTTACAGCGGCCCGAAATTCCCTCGGGATTCTGACGGCGAATAGGAGAAGCACAGGTCTCCGCCTATATCTTCACCTTCGTAAGAAATGCAAGTGCGGGCGACACAAACAACCTGAGATAGGACGCAACTCCCATATATACTATTGCCCGCTTGTGCGTGCGACGATGACGGGCAGGTGTTCTTATGACTCTGACTTTGTGTTTCGGGTGCTCTCAGCATGAGATGCATGGCACAAAGACCGTTATTTCTATCCGGGAGCGGCTATTCCGCTTTACAAAAGGAGGGGGCTTGGTTTGCTTCCCCCTCCCCGACACTTAACGACGATTTCCGTTCAACGCTTTACGAACGCCTTGACCGAATTTATTCGTTGCAATATAAAATAACGCCATTAACGCTAGGTAGCTTTCATTTGCTCACGATTGTCTGGGCAGAGCTGGGAGACCTTGAGACCTAGTCCTCAATATATATATATATATATATATATATATATATATCTCAATCAACTCGCTCCGAAGATGTGGTCAGAGGTTGATTGATTGAACAAGCTCCGATTTCTTAGCCATCGTTCCGCCTCTGTTGTCTGAAGGTAACCCTTATTTCACTCTGCACACAACATTTTTTCTCGAAAGAAGGCAGCAAATCGCTACTTTTTACACGTCTTCTCATTCATTGATTAACAAATTCGAACTTCGCAAGAGCATGTGTCTAGGCCAGCATAAGCACCATAGTGCGGAGACTACTCAAGCACGATATTTGTGGGTTCGTTCGTGAAGAGTGTCTTATGACCTCGTAGTGCTCTAAGGGGCTGCCACTAGCAGCTGTTTGGCCAATTAGCAGTAGAACTGGTGGCTCCTCTCGTGTCGCTGCTTTGTGCCCAACGATAGCTCTTGGCCAGGCTGCGAGTACTTCACTAAGCACTGTCTTTTAGATGTGCGTCTCTCGTCATGGCTGTCACTCACATCTGTAACACCTCCTCCTCAACGACTCCGACGACATCATCCAAGTCACAACAATCAACCGCACGCACCTCACTCGAACGGCTCCGTTGGCCGGAGTGCGGCCGCACAGAATACCAGTATGCTCAAAGGCCTCACACTTTACGCTGGCGATCATAGGTTGTGCCCAGGGCGCACACCCTGTGCCGAACGACCTCTGCAATTAGGTCACTGCACTCATAACATACACACATAAGCGTATAGTGAGCACATGGGGCGAATCAGACTCAATCGAGAGTGACTTTCGCATGACTAACTAAAGTAAGATGACCAGTTTGAAGCGTGTTGATATTGAATTATCGTCGATCTCCCAGGAAATATCTGAAATAAATCGTCGGATGTTCCGTAGTTTACGCCTTGTGGCAACCTAGATGAAAAAGGGATTACTTCTTAGAAAACGTGGTAAGGTTGTTGATAATTTCGAATAGGCTATTTTGTAGTTGACAATATCTACCTTCGCTTTCAGTAACTCGCCACAATCGGTAGGTTCAGCAAGAGAGACTAAAAACCGTGCATTGCATAGTTGTACGATACGAGTGATTGCTTTCCAAATATCGGCCGTCCGAGACAAACGCATTGAGGCCTTTCTACGTATAGTTGCAACGTATTATTCGTAATCTATTATGCATCACTCAATTCGTCGTACGATCGAGACACATAAAATTACACAACGTGTATGCACTCGACTTCTCTTGCGATCACCACTGCCAACTATAGAGATCATCATAATTGTATGCATCTATTTCGTCATCACTCGTCCCCTAATACACCACTCTCATTAACGAGTGTCAATTCTTGAATTTTCAGCAAACACACCTTGCAGATAGCTCAGAACTAGCTTCCAGCCAACATTATATCTACCATTATAATCACACAAACATTAGGCCAGTTCTTGCACTGTCATCGTTACAGCCAGTCCCAGCCCGTACCGTGCCACTGTCGTGAGCCACCCGTGGGCTGCGTTAGGGAGATAGGGATCAAATGATGCCGATTATCGCGCCGCCACCTTTTCCGCTGTGTCACCTTCATTCTCTATCTGCTTTGCTTGATACGCCAGTCCCCGCTGTCCCAGATACTCGCTACCGGTTCCCTGCTCCGGTTCACCCTCTAGCGCGGTGGGTGTGTATGCTTGTGTGTATGAGAGAGAGTGGAGAGAAATAGCGGGAGCGACTAGTGTAGATTTGCGTACTCAGGACAACTTGACCGAGTTGGTCGCTTGCTTGGCTGGTGGATATTGGGTTTGTATGCTTCGCTGGGCTCTCTCGACTCTTCACCTTCTGCTCGAATGGTTCATCTCATTTCCTTTCCCTCCTCTGTTGTCTACCACTTCGTCGCTCTTTATTTCCCCTACCACCGCCAACACTGACGCAGCACGGCCTCTGCTGCCTCTGTAGTCATCAACATCGTCAACGCTGTAACGATACAGCGCCGATCGGTCCTATGACGGCGTTCGGACAGGCGTTCGTTCCACCAGATTGGCCAAAGTATACAGTGGATACAATTTTTGGTAGAGATCTGGTAGGGTGAGCGGCTGGATAGAGGTTTGTCGTGATTGTGGTGTTGCAGATATCTTGAAAGAGATTTGTTTTCTATGTTTCATGATTGGCAACCCGCTTGGAGCTCGGTCTCAGGTTCAACGCAAGCATGTCTACGTATATTATATTTGTTTGTTTGCTTTTTTACGTGGGACCAAGGATCTACATTTGGTTCACGACGTCATTCGTAACGTGCTCGTTCTTGTTGACGATGCAGGTCAGGGTGGAAATGTTACTCCACGACCAAATAATATATTAACCGCGTACCGATCGTTTTTACTCACATCTTAACTAATGATGACAAGTGCCAACAACCACAGTACTAAAGCGTTGCTCATGCCAAACGGGCTTTAGCAACGAATTCAGCAGGACCGCATTGTCATTATGTACTTCTTTCATGTCAACGTCATTAGTCAGCGTTCGGATCTATTCGAACCGGCACCACAACGCCACAGGCCTTTATCGGGAATACTGGCATTGACAGGTCTCACCCACTGGCAACAAAAAGATCTATATCAATCAAACTGGCTGAATCTCGGGACTAATTCACAAACTCAGTTTCGCATACGTTGTCCCGCTCCTATCAGCTGGCTGAATGACTTTTTCTCATTAAGTTAATATTCTCAATGCGCGACATTGATGCAGTCGGAGGAAATGCCACTTACTAGCTCCCTTATAGGCTAGATTGAAGATCAGACGAGTTCTTCGTTCCGATAAAGAAATAGAATAATAGAAGTCAACGCCTCTCGAATAGAAGGCAGCCGACAACAAAAAAAGAGGCGAAGCGAGAAATTATGGAAGCGTGACCACGATTTCCTGCCGTTTCAACCCAATGACTAGCGGCCATTATTGTACACTACTACCATGCCTCGTAATTTTTTGAATAACAGAGCTCCGTCCACACCGACAATGCGAAGTGTCAACAGTGTTCGAGGCGACGGAGGGTGGGCGTTCACGACGTTCCGCGTGTGTGAGCCACCACATGCACTGAGCTGAGAGAACATGCGAGTCGTACGCGAAGTTAGCCCATCTCATCCCATCCAATGCATCGAAAGGGTAAGAAGCCCCATCTGAAGTCGTACGAGGAAAGCATACAGAGGGTGAGAGAGAGAGAGAGAAAGAGAGTGGGAGCTCGCTGAGAAGGGCTCAGGATGAAGGCTGGGGTGCGAGTAACGTGGTTTTTATTCGAAAGTCTAACTTCCCTTTTTCGACGCATGGGTGTAACGGGCGACGGCGAGACGAGACCTAGGGAGTATTTCTATTTTCCCTTAGCGAGACTCACGCGCTTCCCTTCAACACGTTCATCTCATTATAGCTCTCTTCTTGTCGTTAGATCAGGCGTCAGCAGCAGTAACTGCAGCGGCCGTAACTGCTAGGGCAGGAGTCTTTTGACCGATGCCTAGTAGATCAGGTTCAAATTCTCCGATCAAATGCCGTGTCCCGCTAGATCTCACGACCGAACCAATTTTCTTCAAAGTATCCCTTATCATAGCTCAACCACAGATATATGGGCGCACACTGGAGACTCTAGTAGGTCTGGCATATTGATGCGGTGTGCCTTCGTACTCAGCAATCGTTTTCGCTTTTATATCTTTTTCAGTATTCTTTCTCTATCTCTCACTTTCGTTCCCTCGATCTCGCCTGAGCTTGGCTGAGTGTGTCCATATCCGCGCACCGTTGTCGTGTAGCACGCTCCCGTCGTCAGCGAAATCGACAGAGCAAAGGGTCCGGGGGAGCGGGGCTTCCGATGGATGGAAAGTCGCACAGCGAACGGGGGCGCGAGCGAAAAATCTCAGCCGACCTGAACAGGCCTGAGAGGAGGACTGCGGAGAGGTTGAAACTTTCGTCACGCCGCGTGACTTTCACGAGTAGAAACTCTCTGCTGCTTCTCGCTCCTGAACGGAATCGGCGGAGGCCGCCGGAAAACTACCAGTACAATGGATGACTACGACCACAGTGGCAACGAGGATGAAGCCCAGGAACTCGACTCGGTTTGACTGGCGGGCCGCAAGGAAATAGTGGTGACCCGATGCAGTGGCGTTTTCGAAGTTAGCACACCATGCATATACACACTTGGTATCTATACTTTGCTTTTAAAGTGTGGAGCAATAGCCGTTTGAATAGCTCAATAGCCGAAAAGTATCCACCATTCGTCCAAAGGATCCTACACACAGGATCAACGCACAACAACGTGTCACAACAAACGCGGCCTAGAGAGATATGAGCGACGAGCCGGGTGATGTGGTGCCTGCTTGGCAGTGTTAGCCTTTCAGAAAAGCAGTGTCACATGTATGCGTGTGTGTTTGAAGCGTACGGTGTTCAGAGAACTTGCCGAACGTAAGTGCCGTTTTGAACCGCGTAGCACCGGCCAAACACGTAAGTATTTTCACTTTGGACTTTTCGGGGAAGTTGCATCGGGAAGTTTCCGTGGGTTTGGCAACGGTTTATTGACCCAGGACGATCATGTTTTTAGAAAATCCTCCAACAGTATGAGCAATACCTGCACCGTAGACGTCCAACACAAGTGAAAGTGCTACTGGCGTCGCGTTGCTAAGACCAACGCGAATATGATTATAATTCCTACCCGTTGTATACGATCCCCGTGACACTTGCAAGGAATAGTTATTCTGTTGCACTATAGTAGTCTAAGAAACGTGTCTATCGCGGAAGTGTCTAAATGACTGTTGCCTGCGTTACGATATGCTTGAAATTATCCGTTCCATCCTCCAACTAATATAATAATACTAAATATAATAATAATAACATCCGGCCAGTGTTACGTAGGTACATAACCTACTTAAAATATCCTAAATAACCTACGATCTTGTGGAGTTTCCCTGGAAGTTTTTGCTCTGTAAGGCAGAATGAATGCCCTCTCTCCTAAATGTTATCTTGCAGAACAACAAAGGCGGAACCAAGGTGACAGAAACCGCTTAACCTTCCCCTGTTTACCTTTTGCCTATATTATCCACTTCATTTTTCACGAGTTCGAACGGCATCCTAAAAGAGTATTAAGGCGCCACTATCTTGCTGTGCATTGGCGCAAAATCATCTTCCTCTCATTTTTTCTTCTGTTTTGCATTTTCTTTCGTTAAGGTCGTCGACGTGTTTCCATCAACCGTGTTACCGCTAGGTGCACACACTGCGTTCCCCGCACTCCAGCTTCGGGCGCCATCGAGCCGACAGCTAAGCTGCAATTAAGCACGTCGGCCGTCTCGACGCTATGCCCCTGTCAAAAAGTGCGCTCCACCCTCAACTCGAGGAGAGCTTGAAGGAAAGCTACTAATATTTCACTCGTGCTTTTAGTTCGCCCCTGTTTGGAGCTACTATCCAGACAGCCGCTTTCCCTTCGCCTCTCTCGTTCATCTCTCCACGGCCTCCCTTTACCCATTTCTTCGTTAGATAACGGAGGCTTGAAGAAAAAGGCCGAGAGATAGATCGAGATAGAGAGGATGAAAACATCGGACTAGGGAAAAAATATCCAATCTTTTGTCTCATCATCGAGACGGCCCCGTCGGCTCGGGCCGGCGGTACGCGTTGCTCGTCGCAGCAAAAAAAAATGAAGGGCAAAAAGTTTTAAGACTCTAATCAATCCCCTCCTTCGTCAGTCTGAGATCCGGCCAGCGGGTGAGACCGCCCCCTATTCTTAGCCGCTGTTGTCCTAATCTCCATAACGCTAACGGAAGTGTTGCACACATCGTTCAGAGTGGGGCTGTCCGTTGTCTAGAAGACAGATTTGATGTGATTCAATAGATTAGCCCTGTGTATACGCGCAGTATACGTATGCGGAGGAGAATTCTCAAATGGAATAGACAGCTACTCAACGGGACTGGCAGTAGATGATGACGTGCGTTTGGACAGTGAGAATAGATAGATAATCAACCAGCCGCACGCGATAGTGGCATAAATATCTCTACGGTTCTATACATTGAGGTAATGTTTGAAATTTTCGAATTTTCGAAAATGATAGTTGAGGCCGCATCCGTGACCTTGGCCGGAGCACTAATTGGGTGTACGTTTGTATTGCGTCGTACTATGTCTGAATTTTATTCTTTAATGGTATTTTCGAAGTTTTGAACAAGGGCGTTACTTACTGCAGTGAGTGCGGCAACCTCGTTTGCGGCAATCTTTCAATCGACGGAATCAACAAATCATGTTTTCCTTAAACGTTTTCTCCTCTGCATCAATCACCTTCCACCGAGATTAAGCGGGCCATTTTGGCGGCAGTGAAACCATTGCCTCCTTCCTGTCTATTATACCACCACCTGATATCAGAGAATGACAGGGAAGTTGTGCTGACGGTGAACCATCTACCGCCATGGTCTTGCAAGCGACATTAATAGAGTCGGCGTCTGATGGTCTTGAAATTGGAAAATGGAATACTTCGCGTAAAGTGTGAGAGGGCTAAAGGCGTCCCACAACCGATGAACTGAAACACCTTTCAAACGGTCTCCTTAAGCGATTTCGATAGCCGAAAAAGTCCCCACAGCTGCTGGCGAACAGTATTTTGTAGACGTTGTCGTTGCACCAAACATTGCACCGGAGCTCGCGCTCAACGACGGGGTTCACGGCATGACAGACGAACAATCGATAACAAAACCGGAGGGCCAGTCGATTTTAAGCGACGAAGGAGTACAACGAGCTACTGTATAATGCCGTTGAAAGGTTTTAAGTTGAAAATTGCCAACGTGGGATGTCTAGCCCAATAGATAAATAGTATAGGGCAAACCCAAGCGTCGAGCATCGTGTTCGTTTGCAAAATGAGAGTTCCGCTACTCAAAACTTTATATGTTGCTGTTGCGTCGTATCGTTCGATTTTTTCGTCCATAACTACAATGGTAAAGGCAACAGGACATTTATGCGGTACCCCTCATACCCCTGCGTCAAGAAGGGATGCAGGCGCACTTGGCCAGTGTCTGAGCCTAATTACCAGACAAGCGCGCCCTTTCTTATCTGCCTCATTACCATCTGATCTTATCTCAATTCCAGTCGGGCTGGAGACTCCGCCTTCCAATTACTGGCATTCGTCAATGGCGTATGTTGCCCAACCCAACAAACTCCGTGCCCAATCTCTCATATCCAAGCCCCATTCATTCCGCTATTATCCCTTCTGCTCCACACGTTCGCTGCTGTCTGCGCTTGCCTTGACCCCCTCCTCCCCAGACTCACATTGAGAGAGATAGAGAGAGGTTGGAGGAACAACGATAGAAGAGCATTGTTCCTAGGGCGACTACGCGCACCTCATATGTATGTATTCTGCAGTCAATGAAGACGATCAGCGGTGTATACAGCGTACACTCTGTCCTATCTCTGTCAACCTAATAAAAACGCAATGATACTACAACTGCTGCTGCTGCTACTGTGGCGACGGAACGTGCTTCACGAACGGCCAGCCGCGGATCCCCCGTTTACTTCCGCTCTCATCCCTGACTGTACGGGTCGGGTCGGACCACTGGGTCGTTAAATCTCGATTTCTCTGCCAGTATCATGGCCAGATTGTCCGCGTAAAGCTAATTAACATGAGACACATTTTTATGATAGAAATACAGATCTATGTACACGTACACATAGATCATAGCCCATATATGGATCGGAGCCGAAATATAGACACATTTGGTGGGACGACCAATATCATGCATGGTACTGGACAGCGTACGACAGGCAGGTAGATCGATAGAAGAAGCACAAGATACTCTTCTACAACATGATTCTGCATGTTGATGGTCATGTACGCTTCTCTGGAGCATATGCCAACAAAAAAGGTAACAATGACTGTTCAACAAAATTCGAAATAAATGGATAAGACTTTGTTCGACAGTTCGAAGTCGTGAACTTTGCGATTTGAAAGTCTAGCTTGCTACCAAACCGGGTAAATTGAACAGAGGACCAAACCGGATATATTGCCATTGCGATATATGGGAGCGCTTAAGTCTCTAACGCAAGATTATTACGATCATACTATTATAGTTGAGAGAGTCCCCTTCAATCGGGTGACCACAAATAATCCAAAAATCACAAAATATATGTCTTATTTGCCATGCTCAAACAATTATCATTCTATTCCCCGCTCTCATCTCTCTAATCATCACCTCTTCCATCGATCTTAATCACTCACTCAATCATGGCGTACTTCGTTGAGGAGGACATTGTCCCCTGCGTTATTCTGCCTCCTGAATGGCGAGTAACGAGCGAATCACGAAACGCACTCCTCTTACGAAGGCTCGCCCCGTCTACGTCTGCTGACCTGACCGAACGATTTCCAGGAGGCTTCGCAGCGAGCCACGCTCATGTTCTCTACATCAACGAAGGCCTTCTCTTCCTTTATCATCTCTATCTCCATCATCTTCTTCTCCTTGCAACCAGCTGGAGTTCAATCGGAGCATTAACTTGCACTTGGGAAGGGTCAGCCGCCGCGGCTACTCTAGCTAGCTCTTGCTAGCACTCGAACCACCACCACCACCGCAACTACTCTCTGCTCCCAATTCGCAACACAGACTAGTGGCACATACTCACCCACACATGCACCCGACATTCTCTCTGTGGCGCGCGCACCCACACACACTGAAGCCCACGCGCAAAAGTGTCCACACACTCAGGGCCAAATCGCCCCAGGGGACACTTGATCGCAGTAAAGCAATGCTTGCCGCAGTACCCCCGAGTTCATCCGTTCATCGTGCCCATCCATCTTTCATGAATATTCGCACGCCCCGATCGCCTCGTGGTATTCAGTTTTCGCACTTTCCTCATTGGCACAGTCGCGTACGCGCTTCGCTAGAGCCCTTCAATGATGAGGAGTGCCGTCGCGCTCTGTGTTCAGTAGGAACACCGGACAACGCCTCATCTCGTGTCGCCAGCAGGCTAGCCAGCGGGAACTCCACGAAGGAATCTGCATAGCTGCATAGCGTAACTAGGTAAGCAAGCCATTCTAAACGGAGCTTCGCATACCGAGCTTCGAACTTGCACCGGCGCCCCGGCACTGCCGAGTTCCAATTGGCAGAGACACCGCCGCGAGCAGCAGGGCTGAGCCAAGCGGACGGCACTGCGACGCTATGTTCGTCTTCGCTTTTCGTCTTTATGCAAATTCTAATAGTAATAATAATAATAGCAATGACGGGATGATGGACGGCGATAATGATGTTGATTAGAAGGAAGATAACGATAGTGACGATGGCCGTTATCATCTGAGTCCACATTTTTATCTTTAGAAAACTAGTAGAACAAACTAGCGGGTGCAAGTGTTGCTCCTGCAACTGCTACGGTTGGCGATGCTGCTGAGGAAGATGTTGCAGTCAGTCGGTGTGACAGAGAAATTACGCAGACCCAGAATGATTCTGGGTCTGTTTCGTGGACGTTAAACGTTGGCTGTGAGTTAGCCGCTAAAATTTACGTTGTAGTAATAGGCCCATGTTTGTGCAGAAGGGAGGGGGCTGTTAAAGTTAACTCACAGTAACATGAAACATCAAATTACAATTCGAGGCTATTTCGACTTGCAGTCATGCAAACTAAGAAAAGTCTGAAGAACTTGAACAACAATCGAAATCATATACAAACAGGCATCGATAAACAATCCTACGGTTCTACATGAAACGTACTTTCTGCGCTCAACACATGGAATCTTTTATACACGGCACTAAATATGTGAATGGATCACTTGAATAATCAAGTTTGCAAAAAACACAAATAATTTCTTAGTCATATTACATTAGTCATGATAATAATAACGACTTATATTAACTACAACCATTGGATAGGAGTTATGCGATGCTGGAATATCACCGGGTTCTTGCATGGCTCGCTCCCCCATAGCTCGACTGTATTTAATATACTACATAATCGACCGCTGTTTCAAGCTGTTTCGCCACGAAATCGATGAACTCGCCAACCCCATCCGGGGCTCGACGGATCACCGCGCCGAATCGGGCAAACCACTGCCGGTAACCCATTGAAACTCAGCCTCCTGCTGATCGATAGAAGGTGGTTGTTCTCGCGGGACGCGAGTGGACTGCGGATACAGACAGACAGAGAAGAAACGGACAGAAAACGAGGAAAAACCACTTCGAGCTTCGAAAGGGCTGACGACGAGGATTGGGGCGAAATTGGGAAGAAATAGATCGGCAAGGCTATGGTCACACGCGGCTGCTGATGGTCGTACGCTGGCATTGTTCGTCCACGTTACTACCTATGTGAAAGACAACGGGATGGTGCAAGCAGATGGTGCCGTAAGTCCCCGCAACTCAGCCTTATTCCCCATTGACAGATTCCTGCTGCCGCTGTTCCGTTCTACCCTCTCCCGTTGGTACCGCTGGCTTTGGACAAGAGCTGGCAAACATGAGGGGTCCCACAAGGCTCCGGCAGGCTGGTTCGCAGCCCGTTAGCTGCTAGCTGGCGTCTTCCGAGCACGCTGTTTTCGCCGACCTCGCAAAACCGAATACAAGAAAGGGAAAAGTTCGCAGGTGGCGAACGAGACACAGAATCGACTGAATATCGATAATTCCCTGCGACCCATTCCCCCCATGCCGTTGCTTGCTGCCGGTTCCTTGCCTGCGCCGATTTCTTTCCTCCGCTACAACTCTCCCAGCGTCACACCAGGCCACAAGGAATTCGACGAGTTCGCCACGCAGGCCTTCCTGGTAGCCGGTTGCATGCGATAACTTGGGGTCGGATCTTATGCATCGGCCCTCCTCTCGTGACAGAATAAAAAAAACGATCCATGTCGAACAAATAAAATACGTAACTACGAACAGAGATGGTCTATGAAACGGACACAGAATGAAAGTAAAGAGTTGACTTTGTCCGGAAATCATCTGGGCTTAAAATAGAGACAGCGGGGTGGGGGGCCGTACCCAATACCTGCCTATTGCTTGATTTCCTTTTAAGCTGCACATTTCGGTGGTGGAGAATACGATTATATTTAACGTATTGAACTATTTACTTGGCGATCGTATCCCCGTAGATGCTCTGACACCGAGCTAATGGAGGTCCTCTGTGCAACTTGTTGTATTACAATATTTAATGCATTCTGCTAACAGCAACAAGTTGACACACCTGCAAAACAAATTTGATCTCCATTTTTCTTAGGTTACCCGTTCATGGTGGCTCCCGTGCTCTCTCGCCGATCCTGTCAGACAACGGACCAGCCGAAATTATCTATAGGTCAACGTTGGCGTGGTTGTTATTATTGCAGCAGTTGTGGTGGCGGGCTCGCCGTAGTGGTAGCCTTCCAGTAGCTGTAATTCCCTCCCCTCTGCCTAATGTCACCCTAAAATATTCCATTCCCCTGCTGGCTCCGCATACGAAGCGAGAATGAAAGGCAGCGAGTGGAAGAGACATAACAGAGAGAATCGCATGCATAAGCAGCAGCCCGCTTAAATGCGTCAACGCTAACGCTTTGCGGAGAGCAGCAGCAAGGAACGAAACGGAACGAAGGCCGACTGACGTAAAGTCCACATGCCCTCATCTAGAGGCAGAGAGCACACCGGCCTACAAACACACACACACATATATATATATATATATATATATATATGAAAAGACAGACACGCATACAGGCAACCGCATGAGCCCACTGGGATCATGGGGACATGGCCAGCATTTGAACACAGAACACGCGACACTCTGAAGAATGATTTAACAACAATAACAACAACAGACGCAGCAGCAGCACTAGCAGAGGCGACAATGGCGTCGACAATCGCATTCTGCCGCTGCGTCTGGTACAGCGACCTCGTCGTTCCCGTCGACGTTGTTGGTGTGGTTGCGACCGTTGTCGCTGTCGGGGTACCCGTTGCTGTTGTTGTTCTTCGCTTGCCGCCGTAGTGGCTCCACCCTCTTATCCGGACGCTCGCACGAGGCGGAGGGAACCCTAGCGGCCTCGCGCAGTGCGTTCGACCCGGGCGAAGCTCAACGTCACACCCTCCGTGTGACGTACGGCGTCGACAGCGCAGACCACCAGCTACCCAACAAGACGACGAGCCGGAGAGGCGGCGACGCTAGCCTAAAACAAAGGGAACCCACCGTTCTCGTCATCCCCCTTTGGCTAACTCCAACGCCAGCACACTTGGACGCCGACTCCACACGCCACTGGGTACACACCACCCAGACGTTGCCCCTTCCGCAAACGAAACAGCACTAGCCGGCACAGCCGCTCGCTAGCACCAACAGAATACACACAGAGCCAAAAGCTCGCTTAATCTCCTTCAAAGTTTGAAATTTGCCGTAAAAGGGAGCTGTCTTCCATGGCCTGGCCAGGCCTGTCCTGGCCGAGTTGAGTCGAGCCTCGACCACGGACGGCTTCCGGCCGCGCGTGAGCTGGGTACGATCGTAGCGAGTAGAAAACGCTGGCAGAGGCGGCCGGGGGCGAGCTCGCAAACACCCTCCTCAGCCATCTTCATCTCTTCCTTTTCGCGCCTTTTTCTCGCCGCCGCAGCAGCAGCAGCAGCGTAGTGAGTGTATGTATTGTAGCTAGGCCTGGTTGTAGCTAGCTGTGTAGCTGGAGGATCGGTGTGTTGTGACGAATGCTGGATGCCAAGGGCAAGCGACGGGGCGGGATGGGACGAGCCATCTTAAAGTGCGCAGCCATTGAAAAGGCCAGCGCAGCAGACCGACGAGGAGACAGAGCCATGTCGTTTAGACTTACGGCAGTCGGCAGTGCGGATGCAGGCTGGCAGTGAACAGATACATAATATTAGTTGTGTCTAGACCACGCTGTCTGCGTGACTGAAGGGTTGGAGGCAATTTTTGAAATTTAGCGCTCGCCTCAGCTAGATATAGAGAAACAATAGATGTGAAACGTGAAGACTGATCCGGTGGCGGGCCAAACTCTGGGGCTCAATATCCAGCCTAGCTTAAATTTGAGTGGAAATTTTGACTTAATGTAGACAAAACGATTGCGGTAGGTGTACGAAAACTGGTTAGGATAATGGGAGATGAGAATACCCCAAAAACGAGAATCAAACCAACATCGGCGCAAGCGTTACTGTTCGCCAAGTCAGCGGACCGCATTGTAGTATACGGCGATATCTCAAGTAAACGAAATCAGTAATTGATGATGTATTTATTTATATTTGACACACACACACACATACAAACACATACCGTACATTGTATAACATGTACAACCCAAATCTTTGCTTTGCTCTAAGGTAAGGAGATGTCCGAGTTGAATTGTGTATGCGAATTTGGTAAATTGTGTTCTTAGTTGGTTGATAGCGCTGTCCGGATGAATAATTCTGTGAATTCTAAAATATTCGCTACCTAGGTGTCGAGATACTAAGACCAGGATCACAACGATTTAGGAATCGACCAACCTAATTGATGGATACGTGATATAAAAAGGATCATTGTTTTTAATTCACTTCGTCACCTTAACAGTATGCACGTAATAGGCAGGTAAGTTCGACAGTTGTAATGATTATACTGAACATTGACTAAACAATATTTAACACTATTTACAAATTACCCAAATATTAGCTTAGCATAGACTTCGCTACAACACATACACACACATATCTTAATTCAAGTATTGATGAAGCCTGAAAAACACTATAATATATATATATATATATATGGAACACATTTAGTTGATAAAAAAAATTTTGGTAAGTATTTTGCGTTTTATATTTACGTGATTTTAGCTACGGACTTATTCACCATATATATATATATATATATATATATATATATGTATTCCTGCCCCACGCACTTAGTGCGCTAGTTGTAGCTTAACTTCAACGTAGTTCCTTCATTTCTCGCTTAGTTTGAAGTTCGAACGGAAAGGGAGAATGCGCCGCTTCAGCAATGTTTCAAAGTGGCGATGCACGAGGCCTCAGTTTCGTTTTCAGTTCTATAGCACTCTGCCATTCATAGCTGACAACCCCCCGCACACGCGCGGAAGTCACATGTACGAGATGAACGAGTGAACCTAGCCGACACAGCTCACTACGCCACAACTCAGGACGATTTCTGCGACCGTTCGGACTCGAGCGTTGCAGTGTCAGCCTCATACGCAATTCCTCTACTTTCGCGTTTGCGTATTTATTCCTCCTGCCGTCATAGCAGCAGGTAGTGGTCGTCTACCTCTTGGCACATGATGGCTACCGTGGCCATGTGGCTAACGTAACATAGCTGTGGTGTCGCCGAGTGGAGACCAGACCGGGCCATCCAGCAGTTGGAGGTGGGTGAGTAACATATTCATGTCGCGAGTACTGAGGAGTGCGGACCTTATGCACGCTCCGATTCAGCTCTCTGATGCTTGCGGGACTTGCCGGCCACGGACGCCATGTAAGTAGGATCGGGTCACGTCTAAAAGCGCAAGTTCGTCGCTCGTAGTCGCACGAATGAAAGCGCCAACTGCAGTCGGAGACCCTGCTCGGCACGGCTCCGCGCTTCAGCGCAGGCCACACAGACGTGCCTCAAGGCAGCGGCATAGACTTTTTGGAACTATTTTCATATGTAACTTCCAGCATATGCAACTCAACAATCACATACATGAGGGATGCTCCACCGCCATGTCATGTAGCTCTCGTCTACATAACGTGCACATAGTTATTCTCAATGTATACGTACCTTTTACGAACTAAGAAGGTTTTACCTGAGCGTACTATATGACTAAAAAGACGTTCCGTAACCGTTTATAATTGGATTCATCATACAGCCACTCCTCCTCCCATATTGCTTTGTTTGGGCCCCGTGGAAAATCCCGTTGGACATACACCTTCGAGCCGCTGAGATATCGCATGAACGTGCGTAGTTCGCCTCTGTCAGCCGAACGCCGTTCGTTGTTCGAGCTACACACGAACAAAACGCTATCCCTAGTGATCTCCCTCTTGGATCTTTATTATCGCAGCCAGCAGGGAAAGACACGAGGAGCATTCCCGATCGTATAGTGAGTCCGTGGCACCGTTTCGAATACCACTGATGGACATTTGACGCCACAAAGTTGAGTTCCGTCACTGGAACCGAGGCCGGTGCCCGTGCCCCAGTACTGACTTCTCTCTCTCTCTCTCTCTCTCTATTGCCAGCCTGTACATATAATAGATCGTATGTGGCAGTGCTGGCTGACGTTCGGTATGGAGATGTGGTGGTTGCATGAACGTATGAACAGTGAGCTTCATTGATGTATCAGATTTCAGTGAGACAGAGAAAGAGAGAGAGAGAGAGAGAAGAAACGCTTTTTCGATATCGTTGTCATGCGCAGCTCTACCAGCTTTGGGTGTACAACAATTCGTAGCTCACGTTACGTCTCGGAGCCTCTGCTGTCTGGCTTCCACCAAGAGGCCAAAGAAACTTTGAATACGAGACCCCACTACCACTGGATCGTTTACGTGGACCAGTATACCGCCAATATGCAATGAATGGGAAATGGCTCTATTTAAGTGGTTGTCTAAGTTTTCTATTTCGCCAGCAGTCCGAGATAGAAGCCAGCTTTGATAGGTCATGGTTTCACTGCAACAGGTTACCCCGCTCTAAATAAGATCCTACACCCTAAGTATTACATGTAAGTAGCTACAGAAAATGTATTCTTTTTACCTACTACATTTTAATCATTAACACAATTAGTCAAAAAGGCCAGAAACGACGTATTATATTACATACGTAAAGTCGACCTTCGTCTATTAACGCTCTTCCTGTAACCTATCACTTTAGAAGAATGGCAGGCAAGCACACGATAGCTGCTCGGAGGGAGGGATCGATTATGTGGGCGAGGTGCGATGTACTACTGTGATTGAGAAGTAGTGATAAAGTCGCACTGAACCTGTTATATGTTAATTCATTATCAAAATTGCACTTGTCCCCTTCGAAGTAGTCTCCTCCGGCTGCAAAGCACCTACGATACCTTTTTTCCATTCTTCGAAACATTTTACAAAGGCCGATTGTGGTATCTACTTTAGCTCCTTCCGCGATGCCGCTTGAATTTCTTCAATCCTATATATATATATATATATATATATATATATAGTACTTCCCTTCTCTCTTTCTCTCTCTCCCCCTCTTTCTTTACAAATCATTTTTAGCAGAGCATTAGCGAGATTAGACTATTCGAGCATGCAATACCCTGGAGAACATAAGTGGGAGAGTCACTCCGTGAATCGTAGTTCATGTGATAGCAACAAGGCTCGTATCACCCTATTGGCCCAGTATGGCCCAGTATGGCCCAATATATAAGAGGACGAAGCAATGGCGCTTATCGTCGTTTCGGGACTTGCACAACTCAGGAATAGCGCAACTCACACGGGTCGGAGTTAGCCGGCGATATGTGGGAGGAGAAAGTCGGAGAACGATTTGCGCAACGTATCGTGAATGGGAATGAAAGCTAGAGGGACTAGACACGAGGGAAGGCTATGTAGGCTTGGCGTAGTAGGGCTATTGTTATACGATCTTCAAGACGCCGGCGAACCAGCGATGTAACGTCAACTCACACTATTCAATATATGCAGGATATGCGGCGATTCTGGAGATCTAGTCACGTGACACCCGATAGCTCCAACCATTCACACCCCCGCGCCTTGTTCCTGTCTTACAGTCACTGTTAATGAGGGGACTGCGGACTCAGGCGAGTTGAGTCTCACCAAGTGAGAGATTCGACTCGAATCCTGATGAGACGCGTGGGCTGTTTGATGTGTTTGTGGCGAGGCGTGAGGTCGCTATGCAGCGAGGTTATTTTAGCGCGAAGTGTATGCAGAACATCAACAACTTACCTCTCAGTCATTGGTTGATATTATAATATTATTATTACCTGGTTAGGAGATAAGAAGGAAATGCGTCAATCTGGAATGATTTGCCAGCCTTCTGAGGTTCCCACTGAAAGATCGGTAGACTAGAAAGCAGAAAGCTTTCACCCGTTTCATTTTGTTGTTTAGGGCAAACAATCATGTCGACCAGTGGGAGCGTAGGCAACCGTTTCAGAACCAAACGACAATCATGTTTTCAGATAGAACATATCTATAGTGTAGATAATGGTTGAAAAATTGTGAGAAACGCTGAATAAATCAAGCATACAAATCGTTCACCGTTTACGGACTTCCAGCCTTCGGCTTACGTGGCAACCAAATCAAAATGTACGTAAGCGAAAGGTGCGATTTCACAGTGAAGAAAACGATTCAAGAAAGGACGACAATCAACACGAGTCAGGGGAAGCGCACCGTAAAGTGTAGGGACAACATCGAAAAGAAATGTGAAAAATCATATGCGCAAGATCTTAATGGACACAAGAAGAGGACATAGAAAAAAAATGACGAGTCTTGCAGCGTAGAGGATCAGCACGACAGGGGTACGGGAGCCGAGGTAAACGGAGAGAAAATGGATGAATCTAAATGAGGGATGGGGACCAAGAATTAGCGCGAACGTCGCGAATCAACACAGCCGATGAGGACAGTTGTACATATAGGTAGGTAGCTATATGAAAGAAAAGTTCTCCGTTCGCGTGATCAACCACGGATAGTCGAGAAGATGGAGAGAGAGAGAGGGAGAGAGAGAGATGGCTTACGAGCCAGGTTCATCTAGCACTCCCGCCAACGTTTTTCATCTCAAGCGTGGCTACTCCTTCATGAGGCCCCCTCTCATCATCGTCGTCAGCAGCATCGCCATCATTATGTATTCGTTCATCCATTCAGTCATTCATTGATGTGTCGAGAATCGCCATTTTATTCAGCTGCTCGCGTAGGTTGGCAACGGCCAATGATAACATGACAAAGGTACTTGGCTCACACAGCCAACCGCATCACATCTCACCTCCCCTCACCTCACTTGTCCCCAACTACCTTACCAGCTATCACGGGGCTCTGCGAACGTCGTATCATGCTCGACAAAGGCTGCACTTCGCCATACTTCACGGACCACGAACCCCTAGTTCTAGCTGCGCGGAGCCATTGAGGATAGATTTAAGAGGCTGGGGAGCAGGCGCGAATGACGTAGAGAGACATGAGGTGACTGCTGCTGTGGCTGCGTCGCTTGCACGTGAATAGTCGTCGCACGCGAGGGAAACGGATAGGCAACGAATCTATGAAGGCTAACAGCAACCTGGGAGCGGTTTGAGCACGATAGGACACCGAAAAGTTGAGAATGGAAGGAAGAGAGAGAGAGAGTCGATGACGTACACCGGTGTGATATCGAGGTATGACACCTCGAGCGCGGCCTGCATCACTCAACAACTCGGGGTCGGTTTTTGCGAACGATCTTATACTGTGAATGAGAAACGTAAATTGTGTTGAGCGAATGCCAGTAGGTAATTAACTGTCATCTACATTTTATAGTATAGATTACATTGTAGTAGATTGAAGTCGGGTCGACAACAAGGGGACGAACAGAAATCTGATCGTTGGATCACTGAGTAGATGTAATTTGAATAGAGTCAGCTATATATACTATGCTGTGAATGCTAACTGATCACGGAAGGGCGTAATGATGAGCAAGCACACCCTCTTTGTGTTTGCAATGCGTGCACGTACGCCCTAAGCTTCAGGTGTTTTCGGTAAAAATGATCTAACAAACGTGCACTTTTTGTCACAAGTCCTGATATCTTAATTGTATGTACGCATGGGCAAATGCAAGCGCTATATTATGTAGTTTTAATTATTATTCCGAATCCCTCCGCTTGTTATACCAGTGTGGGCAAGCAAATCTAAGTTTCGTTACATCACTAACGTCACAGGCTTCCTCGGTTATTGCAGCCATAAAACATTAGGCGGCAGATCTCCGTGTGTTCAAACCGATGCTTTAATTAATTGATTGACATTGCTTTTGATAGTAATTTAAGCGCGGATCTACAACGTCTCTGCTCTAGTTCTATACACGAATACAATTTTGTCGTTTTTAGCGTTACGTTAGCCTACGACGACACATCAGCAACCATATTCATCTAAAATAGCCGATTGAATGGTTGTGCCATTAAAGAGTTCGGCATTATACGTGATCATTCCCATAAAAACATTCGCATCAATATTGTTTGCTTACAATCGGCAGCTTATCGATAATTATAGTGTATCGACACTGTTCTGTTGTAGACACAGCTAATTGAGCTGTTAATGTACAGGTGAAATATAAATAATTGTTGAGCTTATTGTTTGTCCGTTCAATTATTTTGATCACTAAAAAAAATGGTTACCCTTTAAGCATTCAGGGTGATCAGGTACTATTTGTCCAGCGCGTGGCAGCTCCGCTGTCGTTTGTAGCGAAAGGGTTCTTTTGCAGAGAGGAGAGGCACGAATAGTTCCGGGAAACGGTTTACGAGTCGAAGGTGGTGCATACTACTTCATTATTGCTGTCCATACGCGCGACGCAATTAATAGACAAGTGTGTGTGTGGGCCTACTCGAAGCGGCAACGTACGAATACTACAAGCTATCGTTCGTATTCCGTGCCCGCGAATAATTTACGTTAATCTCTCTCTCTCTCTCGCCCCTCAAATGATTTTCGAGCACTCGCTCCGAAGGAAATCTCCCGCCCGCAACTATTCACTAATAAGGAAGGATATATTATATCGTAATATCCACCCCACTGATCACGTACATGTTAGCTTAAAACGCCCTCACGACACGGTGCAATATGATACCGATTAAATAGTGCCACACAAACTGAATCGACCACTGCCCATACGCCGATGATGACTTAATGTACATATATATGTATGTGTTCAGCAGCATGCACACTTGTTAAATTCACCTTGTCACATAATTGTTTTGTTCCTAATTGAACAATAATTTACGTTCTTCAAAGTGTGATTATATTTTTGCCTACAAAATGACCTACATTTAAAGAAGGCGGCGACAGCAGCAGCAGCAACAGCCGTCGGAGAACGATAACGGCAAGAGCTGACTGACTGCTCTAGGCCGCCGGCACTCTATCAATCGCATCGGCGTCACATCCACGACACAGCAGACGTACATAGTAGCAGACCCAGGGAGCTGTTCAAAAATACGTCAATTTTTTTTTTAGAAGTAGTCGTTGTAGTAGACGAGGTAGTCGAGGTAGGGGAGCAGCTGAGACTCTGCTTGAAAATAGAGCAAAATGTAATCGAAGCGAGTCATGTGCACCGCTGTGTCTATCTGTGCGCGCTGGTGTGTGACTGCATATGTATGTTGGTCTGTTTCCCTGCGCCGCTCCATTAAACGTCCTACGGCTGTAGCGTCTTCATCGACGGCAACGATAACGATAAAGCGGAGGGCGATGAGCGACGAGCGACAGCGAAATCCCATCTCATTGAATCTTTATCTATATGTGCTCGTCTAATATGGAATTAAATTATAGCTGCCCGTTAGCGAGCCAGCCAATCAGTGTTGAATGGATGAAAATGGATCATTAATTCAGCTAATAATTATTACACGATAATGATCGATCCCAAACGCCTTGTATAGCCGATTGTGCAGTGGCAATGCAGCTATGGTAGCTATTATATAAGCAGCGCTTTCGCTTGCCTAACCCCCCCCCCTATCGTTTTATACGCTGTGCTCATTTGGCCGTGTACCACTGAAACGATTCGGACTCTTTGAACAATCGCTGGTCATTGGCGCCACGGTTAGCGCTACGCGGACGAAACGTACAGCCGTTCTCATGTTTCTTGTTTGCTCTGTGACTCGGCTGGGAGCCTCTGAGAAAATAATTTGTCCCCAACTTGGATATACACATATATATATAGATATATATATATATATGTGCTGGTAAAATGAGTAAATCGATTGACGGTAGATAGATCGATCGATTGATTGATACACAGTATCATCTTCTATATAATTATTCCTGCTCGCATAATATCATTGTACTGTGAAGGTTCGATCTATGGTGTACCATGGTGGGTCCATCGACAGGGTCCCTTCAAAGTGCCCTTGATATAATATTATGCTTTACTCTTTTTCTATCTTTCACCTCGTCGTATTTGTTTTTGTTGAACACCACCCTCCAATTACTGCCGATATGCTGATCGCATAGGCGATAAGAGCCCAAAAAAAAAACACGAATATATGTGAAAAAACGACGTGTTCTAATAACGGGAACCTATATATATAATAATAATAATTTCATTATTATAGTTACATTATATTTAATTTGTTTTTGGTGTGGCGTCCCACTGTCACCACCCAAATTATTGCTTTCCAATATTTGCTTATAAACGTTGTAATTACACTGCGTCATTACCAATGGCTGCTGTGGCGCGTTTTAGCATTTTTCACCAAAAGCATTCAGTGACAAAGTTGACGTGAATACTCAAGACAGATTATATAGCACTTTCTTGCGCATAGAGGTAAGTCATGCTAGTTTTTCACTATAATATTATTATCGGTGAAACGATGGCTATGACTTTTACAATGATCCTTGTACTCGTCGAAATAGTAAAAACATTCTTATGTATGTATGTTTTTCGAAACACCGCCCGAGACGTTTATTTCTCAACACTCTCTCAGTATGGAAAATGTCTGTAAAGGTTAAGAGCTGAGGCTTGTCAGATAGGGGAATAGCTGAGGGTCAGCTCAAAAAAAAAAAAAAGTATGGAAAATGTCAGGAGCAAATTCCGCTCCTACCAGAAAACACATTGGAATACACGGAAATATATTATAAAAGGATTCCTCACCATAGAACCCGTAGTCATAGGCGTTGCCCATCAAGAGGCTATGTATAACCGTGCGGCAAAAAGATGGTCGACAAAACTAAAGACCTTTCGCAGAATCGAATATTTCCTCTTTGGCTCAAAGATAACGAAGGCAGCTCTATTTTAGCGGTAGTCACGAACACTTGTTGACATTCTGGTTCGCGAAGTTCAATCTTGAACAGTTACGTGTAAGACCAATAGAATCTAAATACAATGAAATACAGCATAAAGAAATAAACACAATGCAATACAATACAAATACACCTTTATTAACCACAAGGGGTAGTATAGAGATTATAAAAGAAATTACATAAATTGGTAAAAGCGAAGGGAATTTTTACAGTTGTGGTAATGGCAAATGTCCACTTCCTGAGTCTCGTATCTGCACATTTCGGAATGGAGATCAACATGTCGTTCTAACAACACCACTGTTCAACAGTGGTAATGGTTGATTGAAGGAGGAGCCTGCCACCAGCAAACAGCACTGGTGCATACAATTTCAACTCACCAGCATCGAACTTGTAGTGATTTTATAGCACGAGAAGGGACGATATTCCAATCGCATTAATTTCGTTTCGCATCTCTGAGTGGGTAGTTTTAATCCGCTTACTTTTGTACAGTTTTTGTTACATTTCGCTTGCATCCTCAGTTTCTAGCTTTGCTTCTATGTTGCCGCTTTTCTTTGCGTTCTGTTTCAAAAGGCGCTCGTCCCGGAGTCACTTTCACAATGGGACGGTGACGAGCTATCGCCTCTCCCCCCTACGAAAGTGGTTTCCCGACAGCTGAGGTTTGTTTTAACAACTGAACGTTGTCGTCATTTGGAAGCCTGTTTGATGCCAGGCCGTGAGTTCTTCATCTCAAGTGCTGCCGCCTCCGATGTATTATCCCCGTTCGCCCCTGAGTTCCCCGTCCCCGGCACCATCATTTTCGCTGTCCCACGTATACGGTGCGTATCGCGTCCCGACTCACACCTCGCTGACGCACAAACACACGCACCCACAGAAAACTTCAGCCCTAAGAACTTAAGCCTTCATAACAGTCAACCAAGCCGGCCCAACTCGAGATCTCCTGCGTCACCGCTCTGGGCTGCGAGATTCCTATCGTGGCAGATCCAGTTTAAAGGAATTCACGAGGGAGAAGCCATGCTAGGTGGGCGAGTCCTAGCTAGCTAGCTAGCTTTGAAGTACTAATTATCCCAACCCTATCACCCCGCACAATGCTGGAATTCCCCCTCAGCCGCCTCCGAGTGGCCCTCCTCCATCACTAATTATACACCTACTTCATGTGTTTTATATCATGGCATGGTTGAGTTTCTACTCTGGACCGACCTACAGAAAGGTGTTGCACAAATTATCATTGTGTCAGAATGTCGGCAACTTCCTCCATCTTTTCGGAGAACTCTCCCTTGACACCTGTCCGCAACCGTTCCAGAGGCATAAGCTTTAAGCACGAAAGAAATAGTGGGCCGGTACGATAGGGGGTACTTTTAGCGAGTATAATCGAGTTCGCGAAACTATAAGGCAATATATTATATCATACGTTTGACATATTATACGTATATGGCACTGCGACCGCTCGGAGATAATGACACTCTACCTTCTCTGCTGATCATGCGTCAATAAATGAATGATTTGCCAGGGAAAACAATGCAGAGTATACCTACATACGACATAAGCTTAGACATAACGTAAACGGTGCTATCGAATCATCACCAAATGTGTACTAAGCACTAACAGTTGACATTCGTATTTAAACAAACGACTTTGGTCTTATTTTTTTGATGCAACTTTATCAATGCATATTATTAGCGTAACAACACTGTTGGATAAAGAGAGAAAAATATATACAAAAATGGCACGCGACAAAGGTTGTTTGCTCAGTGTGACTGACTTTGTCGAGATACATCCGACCTTTTTGCTACTCGAAAACGCTACAAATCAAACAAGGAAGTACAAAGGAGGTTTGACTAGACTTCGTCTTCATTCCGAGCGCAACTTCAACCTAATGGGTGATTGGGGTACCGACGACCCTATGGATTGGTGTACAACATATTATTCCTTCGTTGCCCGCGTTTACGCTTTTGCACTTTAATAACATCGTTTAATAATGATCCTGGTTTCTCCGGCAAATGTCTGATTGGCAGCTTCAGCAGTCGGCATGAATGCTTTATCCGGTCGCGAGGGTCACGCTCGGATGCGCTAGGTGCTTGTCAGCGCACTCGATCCCTCGTGGACCTGATCTGGATGAGGTGAGCAATGGTGCACCTATTATTCGCCTGTGGTCCGCTAGCAGCAATAGCTCTCTCTCTCTCTCTCTGTCGCTAAGTCAGTTCAAGCATGTGATTTCAATACACAGGCAGCTATCAAGCTTCGGGACGGATGATTCACCTCTATCCACAGGGGGTCTGGGGAACGAAAGTTAGATTGACGAGAATGAACGCATCGGCTCAACTGTGTAGTACTATTTGCTTTACATATCTCGGGGGCACTTGTCGTTTCACGAATCTGTCTGCTAGATTCATTCAAGCGATTAACAAGGCTCGTAATTACATTACATTAAAACATGTTTCTATATGTGGGCCATCACGTTGAGGCGGTTGCATGTACGACCTGGAAGTTTGCAATGTGCAGCTTAGTTTTTGTGGAAGAACAACTTTTGTCTTTTATTAATATTACACACGTTTATTTAAATGACGTATTTTTTTTTTTCGAGCTGACCCTCAGCTGTTCCCCTATGTGACAGGCCGTATGACGTATTTAAAGGCAATATGTTACGAAAAGAAGAGACCGCCAAAAGTTAGGTGTTGTTGTCCGTCGTACTTGTTGCCACTTATTTTCAGCGCCTGTATCAGTAGTCGGCCATGTCGAGCGATGCACCTTAGCTGGGCGGTCGCATAAGGCAGCTTGACTTGTCATGGTCCATCCCATTAGAAAGTCAGTCAACAAAATCACCAATATTTTGCTCTGACTGCTGTCGATAATTATCATCTACAATAGCTGATACCGTTATTGCGTGTACCAAGCGTGTAGCCTGCCTGTGACAAGGGCATACGTCGAAATGCAACGGACTGTACAAGATGATGCACGCCTCTACACAGCGAACAAGCACATTAGCAACGGGCACATTTCGCGGAAGCGCAACCAACTCCCGGCGTAGTAAACTGAAACGGGCTTGTTTTTTTTGATAGAGAGAGAGAAAGACTGGATAGCGGTAGAGGTAATGTCGTGCTTTCTGCCTTCTGGAGGTGCGACTGAAGATTCGACGAAGAGTATCGTCCTCCGAATGAACTTCGAAGGACAGTGAAAGTGGAGCGGACGACGAAATATAAATAGATATAAATATATAGAGCGAGAGAGAGATAGTAAGGAAAGGAAGAAATAAAGTGAGGGTGGAAGCAATGGGGGGTGTCAGAGCTGTCGCATCTCGGTTCTCGTTGTTCGCGTCTCACCGGGCTCCTTCGAGGAAGCACGCAGGCAAGTGGTGTAGGTGGGCACGAAGGACGGGCGGAGGACCGACGAATAGCTGGACGGGCTAGCCCTTCCGCTATCCCGGTGCGCATGGCGTTAACGTGATGGGCGGCAGCGTGATGGATGAGATTGTAGCAGAGACCCGAGGAGAGCGATGTAGCAGCAACGATGTGCGTAGACCATGGTCGGCGCTCAGATGCTGTAACGTCCGCTGTGCACCGGCACGATCTCGTGTACGGCAGGTTCGGCTGCCCTCTGCTGGCCGTCGTCTACGAACGTGCAGCTTTAGCAGGGTAGAATAGCTGGGATGTCCTTCGCTGGCACACGGGCGGGAAATTCAGGGCCGAATTCAATTACCTGCCGCAGCAGCAGCAGCCCCTCGGCCGAAGCAGGCAGCACCATGTATGCCCTTCCCTCCCCAGTTTCTCTTTCGTTTCCATTCTCTCGTCTTCTGGGGTATCATCCCTGTGGCGCCCCCTGCATCGTCCATGTGCTATGGATTGTGCCAACGTCGCCTGCTACCGCTCTGCACTAGCCCTCTCCTAGTTCATTCCTGCACCGTTGTCGTCTTCCTACGGCCCGCTCTGTTTCGGCGGTCGGCTTGGTTCGTTCGTTCGACGAAGGAAGGCTTTCTTCTCCATGTCCGTTTCCTTCAACGCTTCCGTTTCCTGTCATCGTCGCCTCACAGAGGCTTCAGCGTCCTCCGCGACTACCCAGTGGTGAAGGGACGACTGAGGCGTCAATACAGACCCACCAGCGCTGCCATAGAAAAGGAAAGAGAGAACGTAGAGAGTCCGTTGAGGAGGAACACGGCGCGGTGGAGAAGCCGGTGGCCCGCTCGGTCGTGTCCGGCTCGGCCTGCGTTCTGCTTACAGTGCACGCGGCTATGACAGGGCTTTGCCAGGGAGGGGGGGAGGGGGGAGGGGGGGGGGTTATGGAACCTTGGAACGGAACGGGAAAGACCTTGCAGGGAAAGGTCCTCGATGTGGAGGAACCCATCTCGGCTACCAAAGGAGACAACAGAGCCCTGGCCGCCGCTACCACCTCCGCCCTTCTAGCTATAATATTATACCTAGCTGCGTCAGTCGTCCTAAACCTGCCTTGCCACAACCTACTTTTCCTTCTTGACATGATTTTGTGCTACAGATGAACTGAAGTTTTTCAATAGGCTTTTGATAAAATCTATCTGCTGAGTTCACTATCTGCACCGTTTCTATGAGTCCTTGGCCAATCGTATTCAAGTCAACTGCAACCTCAAGACAACCTTGTGTTTCATATTTCGCTGAACGTGACCACTGTAATGAGTGTGCTAGAACGCATGCTCGCAATGCATGTAGGTGAACATGTGAGGGTATCACTATGACGCTCTATGCTTAAGGCGAGTGCTGTTGCATTCTGATGCTGTGATCAAGAAAAGGGTTCCCGTTTAAGTAAGCTTCACACATGACGTACAACTAGACATGTCAGAGACCAAATGAAAGAAAAAGAAAAACCGCCATGTAATCATCGAACGTATTAGTTGCAAAGAAGACCTAAGCAGGCACAAAAATCGTAGGTCTGTAGTTCATGTTCACGATAAAAATTAACCCGATCTCAATTCCTAGCAGCATACATATCAACAACCTTTCATATATAAATATATAATATATAGTAAAAGTAGCGCCGAGTGCATTTCTCCCACCCCAGATCCCCATATCTTCGAGCGCCTTCCCATTCGCTAGTTGAATACAACGCTATTATTATTATTTATATATATCAGCCAAGGAGGCAGGATCATACTCCGCCGCGTATTCGACGTAAGGACGTATTCCCTACTTAGCTGAGAAGTCATACGCCAAACTTCGTTCAAGTTATTCACCATCACAGAGCAGGCGTCGGTATCGATGATGGCACGGCCGGTGCGACTTCGCCCCTTCATGCACAACAGCAGCCAAGCCTCGCTCATATTGTACATATATGTCTTTGTGACGTTGTTGCCGTTTTTGCTGGCTGGCGCGTCCGCTCCCATTTAGGCTGCCGCTCAAATCCCACTTCCCCAAATCGCCTCCAGGTGGTAGTCGACTGACCACAGCTGCGTCGAAACGCCCCCGTTACGTGAGCGCTCACGGGTGGACTTCGTACGAGCGCTCGGCCCCAGTCAGCCGAGCCGCCGTGCTGCCGCTTCAAGAGCGCGCGTCTGAATGGCCACAAGCTAATCTCCGTTCTCTTGTAAACGGGCCAATTAAGTGAGAGAAATACTCGCCGGCTAGTCAGCTAGCTGCTACTCGTAGTTGCATAGACAAAACGAACCCAACGATACGAGGGTCCAAGCCACCGCAAGCACTACACACAGGCTGAGGCGACGGCGGCGGCGGCGTTCAGCACATTACAGCGCATTACATGGCTCATAATTGCCTAACCTCGGTCGCAGCCCTGTGCCAGGGGTCCGGCCGGACGCTGGCTTTGGTCCCGTCCTGCTGGATCCCAGCCATTGGCTAATATGAAGGCAGCAGTTGGACGGACGGAGGCGGTTGAGGCAGCTTTAAAATAGGGGTCCGAATGGTATAGGTGCACGCATTTCTCTTGCTGCGAGCACAGGGAACAGCAACAACTATACAACTGTAATTAAAACAGCCCCTCCCCTCAGGCCTGGAAGGGCCACATATGACGATCCAGCAACTGCATACTGCTACAACCATTACAACGAGATACTTACTAATACTAGGCACTACCGAGCGACAACAACAACAACAACGACAGCACCAGCAGCAGCAGCGACAACAGAAGCAGCAGCTCAGATCACTGAGCACCCACCGTGGAACGGCCGCTTTTGGTGTCGGCGTTTACAAATGAAATACCGTCGCCCGAGAGCACGAGACGACCGAGTCTAGTGGGACTCTAATACCGCAATAAATATAATGCACATCAATTAGAACGCGTGAAGGAGGCGGCAGCTACGCCAGTGGTGGCCGTGGTTACAGTGGAGCAGCGATCGAAGCGGGATCTCCTTCGAGTTGGCAGGTGGCCACAAAGGATCAGGTATGATGTATGCATATCCTGTATAAGCGATTTTGTATGATACTACGACAACAACAACAGTATCATCACTATGTTATATTGTTATATATTGTTAAGAATTCATTGCAGGTGTGAGCCTTTTCAGCTTTGTGTTAAACATATTTATAATATATTATTATATTATAGTCGCTATTATCTCTACTTGTATCTGAGACAACCCATCAAATAGGGGCTAACCTGGGTAGCTCGTGTTGAAATCCAATCCAATCTCAACGGTCTGCATATGTATTATATTAGGTAATGGCTTTGAGCAACGTGAATAGCTTGGTTTCTTTAAAGAACTGAAACATCCCTCAAAAGCTTGTAATCCACCTTAACTACAAACGTTCGTTATTTCAATACAAGTTGTGTAGAATTTGTCGAATGGTAAGACCCGAACCAGCGATCTCTGGCATAAAGTTTCCTCTAGAAACTTATTATTCACGTTGGCTAACTCATGTAACTTTTCGCTAAGTGATTATTAAAAACGTCGTAGTCACTATCCGCAGTCATTGTACCGAGTATATATTATTATTATTATAATAAAGTTTAGCTGTCACCATCACCTAAATACGCAGTTTAACTACCATCGCTGTACATGAAACAGCTATGAATCTAGCGCGGAGCCTCGCCATTCTATATTCGCCTTCTCTGCAGACCCCCGTACCGCGCAGCTAACTACTATTCGTGGCAGTCTGTGCGACTTGTTTTTAAAACACGAATGATTTCTATCTGTTGATATCCCAGTGCCGTAGTGCCTACATCCGCTTTGTGAGAGATTGCGACGCCGTTTCGACCCGCGCAGATGACGATATCGTTTTAGCGCGATAGCATAATCAAATACAGTGCATGATCATCTCCCGAAGACAGTGAAGAATGATGAAAACGTGGACAGTGTGGACGAGAAATGTCGCCGGCGTAATCGAATCACACATTGCTGATATATGACGACAGGCCGTCCTGCAATCGTAGCCGAGTCGCCAGCGAGATGTTCAGCTCCCAGTGGTCAACCACCTCCGGAGGGGGGAGCTTTAGTCCCCATACTCATGGCTTGTGTTAGTCTTCATCACTTCGGATGACGGATGCTTCATTGCCGTTATCGCCGGCGGTGAATCCCGGGGCAAAGTTGCTGGTTAAATCTACGTCTACTACCAACGAATTTGGAAGGTAGAAATTGTAGATTGCGTTTGTTTCGGTCGTTCTGCGATCTTGCCACGCTCCGGATTATTGTGTACAATGCTGCATCTCCGATTAGTAACGGAAGAAATGGTAAAGATCCTGTGCCAATGTTACAATAGCGTGGATTCGGCTGAGGCGAGCACAGCCGACATGGACACAAGTGTAGGGACACGTGCAGACGTTGAAGCTCGAGGTTGACGCGAATTTTCTCATCGTTGTATGAGAGGTTGCACTGGCATCTGGCACCACCATGTCAATTATCACTGGCATAAAACATGATCGATGCACTGCTTAGCTGTGGGTCTGAGAGCCACAGAACAAGTTGGTTATTGATTTGAAGGGACCAGGTCACGAGGATGCAAATGCTCTATTATATTAGCGACATCGGAAGTCTAACGGAAACGCAGGCTTATCTGAAGATCGTGACATCGTTGGTGGTGAGCCACGAATGCCGACATGGTACTGTTGTAGAATTCAATTGCGTGCTCTAATGGCAACTATCTCTAGAACGTCAGACAGAGAGAGGCTGAGATCGAGGGGCACAAGTGCCGAGGTTTCTCCTTATTTCGCTCAACGCGGCTGTAACAGACCAGACGACAAAAAGACGCAATGAAAAAAGAACAGTATAACAAATGCCCGTTCAAATGCCACGAGACGCTTCGTGCCTATGGTGAGTGTGTACGTATATATATATATATATATATATATATATATAAAGATATATTGGGTAGGCCAGCTAGAGGAGAAGTGGCTTCTCGCAATAGCCAGAGCCGAGTCAGTAGTGCAGTAGGCCCAAGCCTGTGTTGACTAATATATTTGCTGTCTGTCTGCCTTCCTGCATGAACGGCAAAAAGAAAAAAGGACCAAGCCAGCTCCAACTACTCATCGTAAGACCACAGCATCCACATCCCCTTTCTACGCAGGCCACCAACTCTCGTAATTCAATTACTCTATCATCTACTTGCCACTGTTGGCCATAGCGGGTGAATGTTGGTTGTGGTGTCGCTTTGTCCCGCAGGCTGATGGGCATATACACCCACACGAACCATCGACAACGACCCCGACGACGACGCCCGCAGAGTGACCGCGAGAGTGAGGGACATTGATGACCGAGACGAAGATGAGACCACTACACGGAGAGCGATTGGTGGGGCGACTGGCACGAGACTACAATTGGGGCGATTTTCGAAATCGAGCAGGGCCGGGGGACGACGCTGACGGGAATAAGGCAAGCCCAGTAAAAAGGACAACTATAGATCGACTCGGATGACCTCGGAACAAGTGCAGCGCAGACGGCGACGACAGACTAAGGCTGGGACGGTACGAGAAGAAGACCCGGATTAGCCGCTGGAGAGAGCGAAGAACTAGGTCAGTCAAGGGGAAATCCGCGAGGTGCCGAAGCTGCGTGCATGCCATAGGATGAAACATGCACTCGGGGTTTGCCCGAACACAAATATATTTGACAGGGCGAAAAGATGACCTCTCGTTTATGGTCCGGTGCGTTCGTGCGCGACTTGCAATCGAAGGAGACACGTAGGTACACGGGTTCGACCCCTACCCGCCGTTGTCTATTTGCTTTTAAAAAGGTCCGTCCTACGAAGCAATGCCGAATGCAGTACCGCGGACGTTAAATGTGGGCTGTGAGTTGTCCCGGAAATTTTACTCTCAGAGCAGTAAAAGAACCTTATGTGAAAATATTCGTCCCAAGCTGATGTCCCGTTCCTTGAAGATGGCAGTATATCAATGTAGTGCGTGATACCTTTTAATAAATTTAGGTTGTCAGCGATACTCAAATCGAGGCTTAGTATGAACGCAGCGGAATGCACAGGGAAATCTGTTACATACGATGATGATATTTCTAATATCGTCAATTGCTACCTCAGGGATGTTGTTCTATCTAGAAATAATTGTCAACCTCAGGGTTTTGATTTACCGTTGCATTTGCCTGTTGCTATGTGCTCACGAGGTTTATGCCATATCATATTTGCAATATAAGCGACTACAAGACAGCGTGGCAGCGTCTACGATTTAGCTTGTTAACTGCGTATAGGACTTTCGATGTCGCCCATTCGTATGATAGCCTGCCGCGATTAGACCCCATTTCTTTCCTGATTGCTTGAGGCGCCTTGTGTAGTCGTCGCGCGGGCGGTAGCTGCGCGACGCTTTACGATGCACTATCCTATCAGGCTTGCATTCATGCAGGCCGAGATGTACGTATTTGAGCATCTATAATACTGCATTGTATTTGAGGTGTGCGGTCGGCACCACCCCGGTCCGGTCGAGCGAAAGCAAGTCTCCATTTATCTCTGAATGCCGTCTGCCCCCGTAGCACAAAAAAAGAAAGAGATCGAGTGAATAGAAACGCTGCACGAATTCGATCATCTGGGATCTTTCGGGCTAGCTCTTCTATAAGGGGTTGCACCGACATTGTACAGTCATACTCATTGCAAAGTATTGGCGAAGAGACGAAGGAATTGGGGATGACGAGTCGTTGGATGTGGAGAATCCGACTGACCACCATGGCAGGCCGTCGGAGCGCGAGAGCACCTAATGCAATTGTTTGATTGGAAGCACCTGCCACCCAACGCTCGTGTCCGACGCGATGGACACGCTGACTGGAGCGCTGCAGCCGATCTTGCTATCGGTAGCTAGCCGCCCGGCAGCGAGCATAGTCACAAGCGATAGACAAATTGTCCCCGGAGGAAGCTAAGACTCTCTTTCTGCGGTTTTTAGGGATAAGAGGCCAATACGCACGAACAGCCAGACAGATGGACACACATCCACCCACGAGAACGATGCGTCACCGCCCGAAGGCATCGTCTCAGGCGATCTGTGGCTCTTAAAGATTTGGGTCAAAGGCAGGGTCCACTGGGCGACGTTCATCTCGCCGAACAAGGTTGTGTGCGTCTGAGATCGCCACCGGCTTTGAGACGCTCCGCTGGTCCATGAAGATAGATATCGATTTGAATGGCGAACTACGACGCAAGTTCTGATGCAATTTCCTAATTAGATAAATCGTAGAGCCGCTATAGGTTGTATAATAATAAATGCGTCGTGTCGTTTATCTGTCTGTGTTTGACAAGCAGGCTCAGATGACAGACGCGAACACTGACTGTAGAATTACAATGTGCTCTTCTTGTGTCGGTGAATCGCTATACCGTTCACAGTACCTCTCAGTAGAATACGTTTCATACAGTTGCCGAGAATCGAATTATAAGGAGGTGATCGTTTCACCTACAGCGTATTGTACAAACACGTGCCACATTAGCAACACTAACCAGTTCCACCAGAAACACAATTCACCAGAGATTAAGCTGTCGCGAACGCGTCGCGTAATCATCAGCACTAGCCGTGCCGGAAGTTTTATCTTAAACATGTTTGTGTTTGCATGTGATGTGCACTCAGATGCTATGATACGATGTACTAGATGCCTACAGACGAACGAGCTGGGTTTTCAAGGACACCACTGCCCACTGCGAATACAGAGCGACATCGTTGAGCCCCGCAAAAAAAGTGTCCGGTACTGTGTCGATATTCACCTAAATCTTTATAAACTATGATATAAATAACGTACAGCATTGCTGACGCTATGCCCTCTTATAGAAATACGGTCTCGAGCACTACCACCCCAGGACAGGTGGAGCAGCCAGCTACACCGGCCTCATACCTACCATAGTATAGCAAAACGATGCTGAGGGTCAGCTATGAAAAAAGTTGCCAGCCTAATATAGAGCTAACCTGCTGACAAACCAATTTCGTTGCACTACTCGCTCATCCTGTGGACGAAACCTATACTCAGTGACGAACCCGTGGCCTTCGAGCTAGCTCACCTTCAGTCGTCCAGCAGGCGTTGAGGTAGACAGGCATATGTACGTGGGGGTACTACGGTGATAGGGATGTTGTCCGCTGAATGAACGTTCGATATATCCCTTCTCCCCGCCCTGGCTCCCTCTCTCTCGTTATCCTTCACCATATTTCTGTACGTCTATGAGTGCAGTCAATGCAGCTCAATGCATGCACTATTTCGCCATGTAGCCCGGTTGAACACCAGCCTAGCTAACTTCGTATCCAGGTGATGGAGCATTGTGGAGACTCTTCCTCTGGCAATACACAGCACCAGCAGTAGTAGCTCTCACGGGCTTTCCTAACGATGACGGCTCGGGCCCGTCCCATATCGGCCCTCTCGTGACCCTCTCGTTTTCCTTCATCCATGCTGTCCATAGCCCTATCTAGCTTCTACTCACTACAATGCATGTGCTATCCCCCTTATAGCAATTCCCTGTCGTTGTCAATGCAACTTCAGCGCATGAAGGCAGCACTATGCAATGGATTCCTCCAACCCCAAGCTCCACCACTAATGAGCAGGGATCCTGTCATCTCAACTGCGTCAGGTGCGTACAAGAGAGAGAGAGGGAGAGAAAGGGAACTATGGCAGCATTAAGGAGGCATTGACATCCCTTGTGGAGTTGCAAGAAATCTCTGAGCCGGGGACTATTTTTTCGGTTGCTTGCGTATCCGTTAGGGCAGATAGATCATAACAGGTACCCAGAAGAGCACCTGTATTACGCTACCACAAATTCCGATATATATAATATATCGGCATTTGTAGTAGCTGATATATATATATATATATATATGCTTTTGTGGTATAGTGATACAGGTACATTTCTTGCTATCAGCAATGTGTAAGTGTATGTAAATATGTATATGCTATATCTTGATAGGTGATGAGTGTGAATAATAGAATTCCACAAGAATACATAGGTCTGTGGCTATATACTAGTATTAAAGGTATGCACGGAGCTAGTGGCCTTAGGGCACTCGTTCTTACCATCGACATCAAACATAACTCGGTCTGCTTCATTTGGCAGTGGTACTGGTGGGATGATGACAGGCGATATGGACGATGTGAACCATTTGGTGAAATCGTTCACTACGGCCAGAACAAGCAGACGGAATCGCCAGAGGTACGAGCTGTTTGTCGCCGAGCAGCGATGGCTGGCAGGCCAGGCTTGGAGGTACCTGACCTCGGAGGGATCTGTAAGGAGCATCCCAGCTAAGGTTTGATTTACTGATGGTGGGAGGAATTGACACCCAAGCATGAATATTTTGAATTGTATTTAGCTGCCGTCAGGTGAATGTCGAAATCCATTCCTATATGAATTTTTCTCACATCGTCACAACGGGTCATGTCGCCTGGGGTGCTCATCGGTATAGATTGGTATTACATGCTGAGGATGGTACAGAGGCCAACAGTGTGCGAAATGTGCCAGACTCACGGCCACAGGCGCCACCGCTGGCAATCGAAGCTCCGCGGTTACACAAGGAAAATGGGTACTTAAGAGTATGTATAGTGTCAAAATCGGCACTGAATAGCGGAAATGAGGATTGGAAACCACGCAAGAACATAGATGCAGCTCAGTACACTCGTTGATCCGCGGCTTTAATCCACTAACGCCCTCTTCTAGGAGACTGGCCGCGCAATCAGGACCAAGTAGTGTCTCATCCAACGCTGTCGAGAACGTGAAGCAGTGCCCACTATCGGCCGGTCTTCAGTCTTCAGCTCTGCTCGGAAGTCCGCTTCGACGTGTCCTTCGATCGAGGTTACAAATCACACAGAGTCTGGGTGTCCGGCACCCAGACTCTGTGTGATTTGTAACCTCGATGGGGACGGACAACAGATGCCGTGGGATGAGTGCACCTCTTCTTGATACGGATCGAATATATTGAATAATATAATTGTGAGAGCACCCGTTTTTGCCACCGCTCATAGTGGAAAAAGAATAGTATTCATGAGTTCTTCTGAAGCTGTGCTGCATGTGATTGTGTATCACACATCGTATTATATCATATCGTTCATTGAGCGACTTCTAATTCGAAACAGTTAAAACACGTACGTTCAGCTTCCTCTTGTGTAGGTTTAGGAAACAGTCCGAATCGTCGTTTTCAGTCAAATCCACACCTTAACTTAGACTAGAACAACTTATAACCTCGTCCTTGCTATCTTATCGAATGTCCTCAGTATATTTTAACTTGTTTAACGTAATACCATAGTTCGGTTTGGTGAGTCTTCGTAGAGAGCTTTTAAAGTTTAACTAGTGTCCGTGTCCGGGGGGCATTCTGTCCCTCAATTGGTTGATTCGCTTGCTTCAACAAGGTCTAATAACAGCTACCGAACAGACGTACACACACACATACTATATAGGTGGATCGTATTATTGGCGCCGAAGATCGGGTACTCGGCTGTGTCCGCTTTCGATGCGGAGACTTAAGATGCCGTAAAGACTAGCGGAATGCCGCCGTCCCATTTTACGAGCGGCATTTATAGCATTTACTACTGCTTCGCCGGCCGAGACTGGCCCTCCCACCAGCATACAGGGCCTTTTTTCTCTCTACGTGAGAAACCATACGGAGAAAAGGAAAACCCCCTGTTCGAGGTCCTGCTCAAGGAACGAAAGTTGAACTTAGTTGATAGTTCATTAACCGTGTTGCATGCCAGAGGAGACGAGATGGCTGAGGTGTGGTGATTAGCTTTTATGGGGCCTAGACATGTTTTAAATTTAGCCCCCGATTAAAAAGATCCTTACTCCGACCCTACCTGTGGCCACACGTAAGTCGTGTAGCCAGTCCAGCATGCGCGTCATGTGGTCAAAACCTGAAAACGCGAAAAAACAACGATCCAACACACCCACATTCATCATATTTCATTGACATCCAAGTGATTTACACGACGAGGTGTGAGAATGAAGATTGGCCTTCAGTTCGATTGCCCCAGAGTGGACGGTACTAGTCGTAACTCAGCACGTTCGCCGTCCCGTCAATCGAATCGATTGAAATAATCGAATGACATCATCGCCATACGATAAACGATGATCCCGAGTCATTCCCTGTTCAACCTCTATCGTCCCGGGGGGCGATTCTTCGGCGGTTACAACGACGGTTGCAAGCCGAGCCCTCGTTAGTCCTCGTAACCAACAACCTGTCGAGCGCGGCGGACAGCGTTCGTTCAGATAGACGATGTTCACGTGTGCAAATGGCCAGTGATAAAATACATTCATCATTGCCCGGACTGCGAGTCTGCGTGACGCAGCCTGGCAGCGCCGTCGGCACAGCGCGAAGACTACAACAAGGGAATCAAGGCCGTTCTAAAGGGCTCACATGCAAGCTCGCCCATTCACGGTCCGAGTGACGTACGAGGCTCCTATGCGAATGGAAGCATTTCGAGGGCAAGTGATCAACAATTTTGGTGTCATTGTGGGTGGGCCATTAAGGATTATTCGTTTGAGCTCGAGTTCGTGACGCCGTGTTATCACGTCCGGCCACCGGACCGGACAATTCGCTCACGCCCTCGTGGTCCTTTTTTCAGGGCGGCAGAGTGGGTGGTTGAAGTAAAATTTCACAAGCACGTGTCGAAAAGGTCAAAAATTTCAAACTGGACCGTTGCTGCTGGGGACAGCTCACGCTGGTCGAGATTTGGTTAAGTGGCGTGTTACCGTTGTTTTTTAAATAACGAAATTACAATTTCCATGTAGAGGTATTTATAGTAGTTTTTCTCTATTGCGCGGGATGACACAACGGCCGCGGTCGTAAGGAATAGCCGCAATTAAACAATACAATCAGTTGGCGTCTTTTCGCAGCCGATTTCATTGAACCAAGATGGTTTGGCAAATGCCGCTAGCGCACAATGGCTATCGGGATCCGTGTACCATCCTTGTTTGGCTCATCGAATAAATGGCAGTGTAACGCAAGTATACAGAGAATACTCGTTTGAGGCTGAATTGTGTTCGAGGTCATCGAGGGTCATTTGTCCTCGTTCTCTATTTTGACAACACACTCAGACAGGAGCGCGCACACTATACTCTGATAATTTCGAGGTCATTCATTAATGTCAGTAACGTTACTCGTGTTACGCTAATTCTTATTATAAATCCGCTATCGTCAACCGAATTCTCTATATATATATAGGAACCAATGCACCTAACAGATACGTTTCGATAAGTATTTCAATATATTTTGACAAGACACATAACATTCATGGCGGCCGCGATGTTTAGTCCACGAAATTTTTGAAGAACTGTGCGATGTAGAGATAATATTTAGGTACCTAATAATAATTGGGTTCGATAACCATGGTGATGAAACTGTAACGTGGCAACTCTGCTGGCGTTTTCATACATATTCCGACGCTTTTGTGCACCACTATAATCAGATTAAAAAAAATTATCATTGTCATTAACTACTCTCAGGCTTGAAATTCATGGTACACAGCACAACTAAACGTGGCGTGGTCTCTTCGAGACCTTAGCATTGATCCGCGTTCGTTTTCACGAGACCACCGCCAAGGAGCCGTGGGCGGATTCTATTGTAGTATAATGCATTACTATATCCCCAGCGGCATACGTATGCATGCACGTACATATTGACGACAACGCGTACTTACCTCTCATTCTGTACATGGGTCTCTCATCATCAGCTTTAAATATATCAAGAATTTCAGTTTTCAACACCGAACCTCCATATATTCGCTCGAGTCCCTCTTATGGGATTAACCTTGCTGGCTGACCAACCATTCCGGCCGATCTACCTGCGCCATTAACAGAGCTCGACTTAGTGGCCTCCGGGTTATGGTTATATATTTACAAGACACCGACCTTTCCTTCGATGCGCAGGATACACTGCCACGGGCGCGCCCACGGAACGATTTGTACTCGACAAAGCTGTGGGAGGCTAAGCTAAGAGGAGCGGGTGGGTACAGTTTGAGTGTAAAACAATTAAGAGAACGAACACAATTAGAACAAGGGATACGGCATACGCTTGGTATAATATAAGATTATACCTGTCGTCGCAGTTACAGCGTCGATTGCTAGAAATACGCCCTGTTTCAGAACTGTAAGGAGAATTTTTAATTGGGATAACAATTGTTCCATGGTACGTCATCACGTACAATGATAAATGATTCAAGGGTTAAGGGAGATCATAGTTCTTGTCTTCAATGGGACCAAGAGGCGGGGGGAGGGCTGCAGTTAAATAATATAATTTAATTAATTGACTCTATTGTATGCTAGGGTTATGTCAAGTTATTTATTATAAATGTAACCACAACTTGTCGAAGCGCAACTCACATAGAATTTGTTTTTCTGACTCTTACGCCACACTATATTGCCACACGAAGACGTCATGTTGCTGTGCTACAGGGTCACCATGTTTGGAAAAAGGTCATAAATGCACTAGAATCACTACGAAGAAAGTTTGTTCGGAGGCTATGTAAACACTGTAAACTACAATTACAACAAATTGTCCCCACCAGCATAATGATGCTTCAAAGAAACGCAGATCTGTCGTTGTCTTTGCAGTTGGAAAAGGCTGACCTGATGTTGACCTTTTGGTTGTTTGGGATAGAGGACTTCGCTGCGGTCTCGCCCTTAAAACGATTGAAGTGCAAGCAAAACACGACCACTTGAATGATCTCAAAACGCCACAAATGGCTCAGTTCCTTCAACGAAGTGAACTGTATATATGTATACGATCTCAAGCTATACACTATGTCTGCAGGGCTGTGTAGACTATGGTCTTTTGTCTCGGTGGTTCGATATTCTCCACAAAGCGGTATAATTTGAGGTGAGGCGGCATAATTTGGCAGTTTTAGTCACCGTGCATAGCTTAAATAAGACGAACCGTCTAAGTATAGTTTAATATATATCATATTACAGCCTTCAATTTGTATGTGCCCCAATGGACAATAGAACAGTTTACAGTTTAACTGTAATTTGTGATTGAAGCTGTGTCACCCGATATTGAATTCGAGGTAATTGATTTTTTACTGATACCACCACAGTCAGTAGTATATATATATATATAATAAAGGCCACTCATTATATAAACATATAAACCACTTCGGCGCAAAGGGGCCTCTGTAAGTCGAATTTAAAACCTGTGCACTTGTGTAACCTTTTTACATCGAAGCGCTTTATCTATTCTACAGACCATTGTAGAAACGATGCCTTTCACCTTGCTGTAAACGACTGTGGCGTGACGGCGTGACCTTCATGAAATCCCCTTCAAATGCAGCGCTAAGCTACAGCAAGTAAATGTTTGAAACGATGATGATTTTGGTTATCCGATATCTATATATATATATATATATATATATTGAGAGAGAGGGGGAGAGGGGGACAGAAGCTTCAAAAGGACTAAACTCTAATTTTTTAGGCCTTCAGCTCACAATTAGTTCAACGCAGAGACTGCTTGTGCCAGTCATCACAAGCATCTACAACCAGCTATTACAGCACTGCACGCTAGCAGCGGACGGTGAGGCCGTTACCTTTCTCTGCGAGCGACCCTGATTTGGGCCTCGTCACATGTGAATCATTTAGGCCAACGCTTACTCAGCACTGCGGGTTTCGCCCACCACTCGCTAAGTCGCACAGTCTCAGGGCTGACTGTTTATTGATACAACTATCTAGGACTATAAAAGATATAAGCACTTTCGAGGTTGTAGGTGTTCTTACGTTATAGAGTCATTCGCTACGCGATACGTATTCGTCAAATGCGTATCAGGACCACCTGGCTACGAAGCCGCCGAGACAGACACGCCGCCTAATCGTCGCTCGGTGCTGCTCCGATGTGCCAAACCAGACCCAGCGAACTATTTTTTTATTCATACGTACAGTGGTAACACAGGAAGGCACGTCTTCTCCGGAAGCTATAACCTATACTAGGTTTCTAGCTTTGTTCATCGAATTCTTCGATATACTAGTGGTCTGTTCGTTTGACGAACATGTTCGTGATCGCAGCTTATTATGATTATTCCTCTTATTCTAGGTTCCCTTTGTACAAAACGTGCTGACTGAGTGACCGATATCCATGTGGGTGTATCTTAGGACGTGTGTAAGTACATTCACTATAACTATAAAATGAAATAATAAACACATTCGCCAACCCATATAGAAAAGCCAACGTAGGAATTCGTCATTAAAGCAACAACAGGTTTCCCCTCAGAGAAATATGCTTTGGTTGTTACCTAGCCTCGGGAAAGTCCAGGGAAATCTCCCAGAATTCGATGTGCGAATGGAACATCCTCGAACAACCAGTTGAGGTGCTTCGGTTTTGTTTTGTTTCATGTTCTTTTATAGATAGGCTTTGGCCAATCAATACATAGCAAGTATCGCATGTATATATTAACGATTCGAAAATCCCTGCTTACGATGTTTATGTAAGTAGACGCACGCTTACGATAGACATGTTTGTCGTGAGTCTCAGGACTTGGCTTCTCACAAACTTCTATTACACGAGGAAAAAACAGTTCTTATAGCAGTACTTGCTCATAAATCAAACATTTATTTTAGGTAGATGTTCTGCTAATGCTCAACGCGTTTTACCCTATATATCAATAAGTTGTTTGACGCCACAAGTGTCTTGGAGTCGTCAAGCTATCAAAGCAATCACCGATGCATGACCAAGCATATCGATCAGTTTTATATCTTATATTCCCACTGCAAGCAAGCGGCTGAATTTGATTCTATCAGTGGACAGATCAATTATACAGGCCACTCTCATCTGGACACGTTATCATTGGCGGTTTTCGCAAGATTCGCAAACGACCGGCGAGAGAAGGAACTTTGTTTGCGAACTTTTTTTTTTCGTTGATATTTATTATATATAACAATCGATTTGTGTGGATCGCCATCGACCTTTTGCGCTTCGAGATAAAAGACAACACTCTACCAGATCGTCAGTCGCCGATCGGTCCCGAGCCTGCCTGCCTGCCTTCAGCGCTTTTTGGTGGTAGATTCGCTTAATTCGGAAATCGTTGGAATAGTTCCGAGGACAACTAATATATATATATATATATCCACTGTCTCTGTTGTTAGTTCATTAGATCGAGTGCACGCTCTAGCCACGCTTCAGCTGAATGTGAAACGCCCAAGAGGAGAAAGCTGCACTAGCAATGAGGGTAGTGTAGTAATAGTAGCCGGTGTAGTCCCCGCCTTGATGTCTCCCCACGTTCCTGACAGGTCCTTGAAGCGATGCGGTTACACAGCGACATCGAGCTCTTTCTGCCGATAGGAGGGAGATCCACACAGCTCGAGGGTCAGCTATGGAAAAAGTTGTAGCAATCGCAGTGATGGTTGTAGCGGTTTCCGCCTCCACATATCAACCACCAGCGCCAGTGGCAGCGCGACGCGGAGACGATCTCCGCGAGTGGCTGCCAACCATTCATCTATTCACCTGGACTAGCCAGCACCATTCATTAACAAACTGGCTAACTGACAGGGATAGACTCTTGATATCACATCGATTCTATGCTGCACGCCGATAACCATTAGTAGGTGGCGGCTTTTGGAGAATCAGTGAAAGAGCTCTTTTCTTCTCCTCTGCTTTTTCTCTCGGTGCTTTTTTTATTCAGTTAAGGTTCAATTCACAATATAGGCAGTTCAACTTGTTCTGGAGTGCTTGTGAGTCTGCGGGATGTCGCCCAACGCTCGAACGATAGGCCAACCATGAAGCGGTGGTCGGTGCGAGCTGTTGTCAAAAGGCGAACAAACAATTACCCGAATGGAACTGTCACGTCCAATTGCATCTGCTTATTAGCTATTTAGTATAGCTACATGTCGCTGATTTGCGTTGGCAATATATCAATGCACGGTATATTGAACGTTGTAGTCACATCGTACAAGTCACGATGGAGGAATCATTGCTGTCGGCGGCCAGCTTGTGACTTGTGAGGAGCGCGTCAATCGTGAAACGTCAGCAAACAAAATGGCGATCGTACAGTTTTTTTTTCTTATTGAGTTTCAGTTATTATTGAGCACTCAGCCTCCCTCTCTGATTTTTGTCACAAATTTCTGTTCTCTATAGGCAGTACGAGATGCTGAAGTCCCCGTCCCCGTTCGGGCTCACTTGTCGAATATTAAACGCTCCCCATTTTCTACGGTCGCCGTTCGTTCTGTCAACGGCAGCGTTGCATGTACCCGCCACGGAGCGCCACCGCAGTTCGTAACTAAAACGATAAAATATGTAGGCATACACAAGCGTTATAATACTGAGTGGCAATATGTCTTAGTGTCAGAAGAGGATGGTAGAGAGCGAGGCAGGAAAACAAACGCCCAGCTAACCTAGCTAGAAGGGACGAGAAACGAACGGAGGTCGTTACGTTTAGCTGCGCAACGTCGTAACGGCAGCCGGCCGCGCCGGTGGCATTATTGTAATTGTTGTGCGATTACATAATTATATAATTATACATGCATGAGGTGATGCACCCAAAGTGCATAATAAACGCAGACTCAACGCTCTTCGCCCGCCGTGGCCCCTGCGGGAGACACATACACCTGCATATGGCGGATACCCGGCGGAGATCGGCGTTGACATTCGTGCGCGCAGATAAATTGTGTCATGGGAAACTTATTCACGCCTGAATAAATAATTAAGTGGTCTCGACGCTGTTCAAAGTGCACACAGGTATTTACTTACTTTGGTAAAAGGAGGAGGAATGGCAAAGGTGGGGGCCCAAAGGTCGGGGTCATGTGACGAACAGACAAGAAACTAACGTGTGCTGACGAGCAGTGAAGACCTTGACTCTCGAAGGTGGATTGGTGTTGCGACACATTGATGCGGGCGGGGGGGATATGATTCCTAGCCCATTGTACACGATGTAGAAACGTTTACTTATGCAATGTAGGTACTCTTGTAGGTACGGTGTTGCTGCAGAAATACTGTTTGGGGTGGTGCAAGCAGAGGCATCATTTTCCCGTGATGGTTGTGTTCGCGGCTAGCCCATTTGGATGTTTATCGGCACTTAACCTTATGGCATTGTTAAGAGAAACGTCGGAAACGAAACATTCGCATCTTCCTGAGGACACAGGAGGACCTGTGTTCAGAGATGCCTACCACTCCTCCGGTCAGCGGTCGTACTATCGGTATTGAAGATTTGGACTGAGATCGAGTGCGGTTAAAGCGGGCACAAGTTCAGTAAACAGGTCTGCCGGATCATCAGGCAGGAGTTGCACAGTACCGTGGTAAATTCATTAGTAGCGAGGTCTGGTCTGTATGATGCATTCGCCGCTGCCATTAATTAAGAAAAATACCATGACTGCTATTGATTAAAAAATACTAAAGTCGCAATACCTAAGGACACAGCCTGGGTGACAGCAACGTAGTGGGATTGACCTAAACTTACCCTTGTTGGCGAAACAAATGTGTTTTTGACAAGATATGGCTCAAATTGTCGACTCTAATATATAGGTAGGCGCAACATACATATTCACTATTCGCATGATGAACACTAGGAGATTGCACTCCATTCTCTAGCACAAAATACCCAGACAATTAACATCAGAGGATTAGTGAAATACCTAAGCCTTACACTGAACACGCGACGGATAGAACAGATAACAAAATAAATCACTAGACTTATTTATCACAATTTATCACTGCAATTGCTACAACACATTTTACACGACTTCCCCTTGTGGCATTGTAGTAAGAAGCTTTTATTCGTGTACATATTGTTAAGGGCTTATTTCAGCGGGCTCTGATAACAGCCTTTGCCGGAGGTCGTCGCCAGCTGCAGCGGATACGTCATTTTTCTTGCATTTCGTGAAGTGGTCGTAAAGCTCAGCCGATTGCAAGCAAGAGCGAACACGATGTCTCAAGGGGAGTCGATGGTCGTGTATAGACCCTTCGGCATGAACGTTTTGAAAATGTGAAACTTTTCCCAAGCGACCGGGAGAGCTAGACTCTAATGACGCCCTGTGCATGGGCTACAACAACTACTACTGCAACTACGCGTGAATACTGACTAACTGAAGCCGTCTGGCGAATGTTCGAAGGGCACAGACCCCATCGACGCAGCAGGCTGACCACGGCACACGTGTGCCTTCTCTCTCTGTTTCTCTTCCTCGTTATCTCTCGTGGAACCAATGAGAAGGTAACGATCGTGCATTCTACCAGTACGACATATACCGTACGCCTGGAAATTGATAACGATCTGCTTTGAAAATCAGCTTCGCCTTCCTACGTGATAACCGCGCGTTCTGAAATAATCCCCGTTTTTTAGGGAGTAAAATCATAATCCTTGATTGTTGCTTACTTAATTATACCTAGTTCCTTCTAACTCAAATGATTATGTTCGAGAAAATGAGTTCCAAATAATTAGTGACAAGGCTGGAATTAGAAGTTCTCTGCACTAGCGGACATACGGGGCGAAAGATGCACTTTCTGCTGCTGCGAAAAAAAAAGCTGCTACACTCATAAACAATTCACAAGAGAGAAACGAGCACATATTTTTTATTTATAAATAAATCAGAAAGCATGAGAAAGTAACTATGATAAAAATTCTCCATTTGTCATACGTATTTGCCTTCCCCCCCGTAGTCACAACGTCGACTTGACCTAGCCAAATGTCACCAGATGACTTTAGAGGAGATTTGAAGGCCATATACACACGTAGAAAGAGGGCATATGCACACAAATTTGCAGCGCTTGTAATGGATTACAGCAAAATTAGTCTGACATCACTTCTGTCCATGTTTGCCTCGAAACAAATTGGCGTACAATAATAGAGCCTAGAACGGCTCCCGCTACTTCTGTACGTCATACATCTATCACGACATTGTACTGTGACTACAGAGATCCAGACATCCCCATGTACATACGCTATGCTATTGCTGAGTGGTAGGCATCCTATTGTAGATGAGAGGATCGCATAGCAACCTCATACACTATGTATATATATAGGTGTGACAATCATAGGTGAAAGTAGGAGATGACCATATACTAATTTAAAAATTCATCCGCAACACGCCAGGTCCCCTGTATGACAGCCAACTGTGGAAATGAATTGCCACTTCAAGGCCGAGTGCCTGCGGCATCGACATTTACTTCCTACATGATCGTACACAGGAAGAATAACACGTTTAAGGTAGAGCGCTGTAGGCTAGCGAACGATACCAACAACATTCTTAAGCATAACTGTTCTTTTTCAAAAAGAAATTTCAATTATTCGTGTGATCTGCAGGTATCATAAAAAACATCTAACCGAGTCCCATGAATGGACTCAAACACTGTACAATTCCTTTGTCCTTCTCTCTCTCTCTCTCGTCTTCCCCATGGACACCTCCACTTTAGAATAGACGTTTCGAATATTTGGATGACACAGTGTACGAGGAACATAAACAATGAGGGTCGAACGGCTCGAATTCGCTTCTGTATTGTGTCTCGCGTGCTACGGCTCCGGTACTGCCGAGTATGATAAATGCCTCCATGCAATTCAAATTCGGGAGTCGCTTAGGAGGCCATTCGATTTCAATACGGCCATCGTTTTGTTGAATTTTAGTGGATCCTTAGGACAGTGGCAACGAGCAAGTAAACTAGCCTGACCGTAATGTCTCGCACAGGCATGCCATGCTGTCCTGGATGCGGTGCGAGCCAAGCAGCGGGCTGGGGTTCGCTGCGTGCCAAATGCCCATAACGAGCAAGGCCGTGGGGGAGGGAGGGAGAAGACAACGAATCTGTTGAACGAGGCAAATATCTACATCTACGACAACAGTCGGTTTCACAATCGTGAGAGCTATTTGTGAGGGATTTTACACAATGCCAGACTTACAAACGCACACCAATATGTCATTTGCATAATTCTATTGCTCGCAGCATGACTCGCCTTCAGTTAATCAAATTCGTTGAGTCTGGTCGCACTGTTGAAATAAGGTTGGCACGGCCGTCGTATAATAATAATAATAATAATAACAATTATTGTTGTCTGAGAAGAGAATAATAATAAGTTCGTTCACGCGCGACCAGTCTGTGACCGGGGTTACGCAGACGGATCTCTCTGGGCAGGGCGCTTTAGCGCTGCGATGAGGACTACGGCAAAGAGATCGTTTTGTAACAAAACAGGTGTCGATTGTTTTCTAGTGATGTTTACTGTTTCTTCCAAGTATTGTTGAACTTCCCTTGTTGGTCACAGTGGCGAAGCAGGAAGAATCAGAAAACGATGAAAAGCTGTGAAAAATGATTCCTGCATCAAATTCTTCTTCAGGTGATGTGAGTGAAGTGCATTTGTTTTCACTGCCATCCACGTAGCAGGCCAACAGTCAATACCTCAAGTTTGTCAGTATCATCTCATTGACAACGTAAAGCTTGTACTGATTCCTACTGTGTAGGTCTTCAACGTGCCCGTTCACTAAACCTTCTCACATCGTCATTTCCTTTCAGGCCGTGTTGTTTTTAGCCTCGTACGGTCCCTACCTCAGTAGGCTTATTCGTTCACCAGCACCTCCCTCGTTTTTCTCACTGGGTCCGTGCGGTGCCGCAGTCCGCCCTTTCCAGCACATCAACACCTATGTATGTGAAGTGAACAGCAGATGTAGCCGTAGCGCCCCCTTCTGTCTCTCTCTCGCTATCCCCGCCTACAGCCCGCTCTCTGTTCCACCACCCCATTGGGTTTCGGCGGGAGCGTCCGTATCCGACGTGTGGACGACGCTTTTTTTTCCTTTTCATTTCTCGTTGAGGGCTTGCGAGTCAAACTTTTGCTCAAACGTCGGCCGCCTCCTTTGGTTTTACCCCCTGGGCGTCGTATGGTGCGACCGCTGCACCCGTAGCAGTAACAGCAGCTCACTTGCGTTATATCTTCTTGCGGCCAGCTTCTTTTGGCGGTCATCGGAGCCACTCACTAGGCTCCGCAGGCCAGGTTATACGACAGATGGCCGAGGAGGCCAGGCGAAAGTTTTCAAAAAGTCAGCTCCAGCGACTACCCGACTATCCTGGTCGAGATCAGGCTCAGCCGTCCAATGGCCGGCTCCTACCTAGCCCAGACCCTAGGCCCTCGAAGCGGCCGACAGCCCTCTCTGCTGTGGCGACAGATGAGAGGCCGGCGTCCGTTCGTGAGCCCTCGCTCGTTGAAGACGACTTTCGTACGAGGCTGTAGAGGCGAAAAGGAACAGGGTCGCGTCTGCCCGTTCCATCGCCCCATTCTTATGGTAGTGTTTGCTCCAGCTATCCGTCTGCTGCTCTAATAGCTCAATGATGACCCACCGTCCTTCATCAGGTATCATAGAAGCTTTAGCCATCCCACACGAACCCGCTATTCTACGCCCCGTACCCCCAACCCCCCTGAAATAACACAACACAGAGAGTAGTCGGTTTGTCGGCCAACGGACCCCTTCATTCCCTGCTTTTCAACAGTGCGCCCACCCGTCTTCTTATCATCCTCGGGCGTACGATGCTCAAACGCTGGCTAGTCAGTGCACTGGCAGACCGCTTCTAGTGGCGGGGCACGCCCGGGCAGGTCCGACTGCTGCGGACGGGTTTTTCCTAAACCTTGCGCTTCTCGTCATTAGGCGCGTTGAGCCGCGAAGCGTTTGCGTCCACGGCGAACGAAGGCACGGAGCGAAACTTCGTCTCGTTGTTGAACGCTACGAGTCTGTCCGTCTCACGGGCGTCGGCGCCAATGTGCTCGTCAAGGGGTAACAATAATGGATAGTGGGCATTGCTATAAATGTAAGGAGAACCTACAATTAGCGCGGACCCATACAGCCCATGCGAGCGAACGTGAGCCACGCGCAACGTGGGTATGTGCTTAAGCCGCGATTTCTCGATGGAAAACAACTCCACAAATATGTACTATATTCGGCACCAGAATGATGGCGCTAAACGTCCACTTCGTCGATTTGTTCCTTCCACGTCGCGAACCTTAAGGTGATAAACTAGGTCGATCTTAGCAAAATCCCAAGTTGAAATCGTGACCAAACAGACGGTCGCCTTGGCCACACCTTCATATACGGATATTACGGTTGTCATATTGGCAAACCGAACCCTAATAGTACTACCGTGGGACGACTTGGGCCATATTCCAACAGCTGGGAAGTGAATTCCCAGCATGGGAGAGAAGCGAGAAATAAGCATCGAAATGGTTAACTGTGCCACGGTGTTCACACCGTGAATCGCCATACTCTAAACGAGTGGTGAACTTTTACACATGACGCATCATCGCTATCGTGTATTTACCGTATGACGCATCATAAACGTGATTGATATTTAATGCTTGTAATATTTTACTAGATGATAAAGCGAGTTCCAAAAAAAAATCAGAATGCAGCCGAAGCATCCTCATTTGATTCCCGCTATGAGCCCTCTTCGTTTGGATATATCTTAAGAACGTTTCCGTATCATAGCTGCTGGTACAAACAGACCGATTTCGTTCAAGACCCCAAAACATAGGTTCGTTTCTGTGAGTTGCTCAAACCGATTCGAAAATTTAGCACAACATTGAGCCTACGTTTGTCCTCTCCGAGTCGAAATAAAACTCCATCCGCACACCATCCATCCGTTCGACATCGGTAATTCAACCCGTCTTGTGGGACTAGCGACAACGAAGCAGCTGAAATGTCAACTACGAGCTCACCACTGCCAGGGGGTCCGCTTTGTCTCCGATTCCTCTTGACAACGCCTATATCGGCACTGCTATATCGACCCGGCAGTGCCAAACTCACTGCCGATCTTCCCTCAGCCCTTCTGACCAACGATCGGCCAGTGTTAGTGTGGCCGACGTAATTCCACCCCACCGTCGGCGTGTTGGCCGATGTCTCGCGGCGTTATCCTCCGGCGTCTGTGATCTTTTACTGTAATCGATGCACTTTGAAGTGTTGAAATTAGATTAACAACGGACGGGTAGCCACTTGTTCGCGACGTATCACAACAGCACACGACAGTATAGGACAAACGGACCGAAAAGCCGAAGGCGCTGTTGACAAAATCAGGGCGGGCTGAAGGTAGCCGCACCCCGTCCATGAACTTCACATTGTCCACGAGTCAAACGCGTACGCGCTGCGAATCCAGGTCGAGTAATTGAGAAAGGTAGTAGAGAATTCGTTCGATTCGTTAGAAGACGATGCTATTTTCGTATAACATTGAACTATATCATTGGGTCATATTACTTAAAAGAAAATATAAAAAAAATAATTAGAGCATCGATGCTGTTCTTACTGTGTACACTTGCTACTGATCAAATGTAGTCACTTTGGTACAAGACGATACGACAGGTAACGCTCTGATCATATCGCGCGTCCTGGGGAATGATATTGTCCATACGCTTTATATGGCGCCCAACTTCAAATATTGGTACCAACTATACCTTTACCTTCGCTGACCGGGTCGTTTCTGTCGTATAGCGGCTAAGCTGTCGCCAGTCCAACCAGTGTCGGTTGGTGTTTGATCAGACATTCGCTAGCGTTTACAGCAGCAGTTGAAGTGAATCGAGACTAGAAGCCATTCGTTTGCTGCCTCGGCCAGTGATTATTCATGCAACGAGTGCGCCGAGCCAGCTCTCACTCCGAATGAATTTCGACTTCAGCAGCTTCCTCCGCCACAGAACCCAAACCTCCCCAGAGTTGCAGCAAAGTTCGATGACTCTTCCCCTTGGCGGCAATTGAGTAGTAGCTCTACTTGTTTCTTTTGATACAGGAACAACGTAAGGTGATTTAATGCTGCGGTAAATTAGTGTTAACGTTGATCCCAATATCAGTGGGGTATTAAAAATTCGCCAGGATGAATAAGAAGAGGTCAAGGAGTGATGTTAAAAGAGATCAACACCTGCTTGCAAACCCATCTGTCTTTGATGCGAATATGTTGAAAGCATCCTAAACACAATTGACAGGAGGTGGAGGTCACCATAAGACTTCGGTGAAACATATTGGAATATCAAGCACTTCCATGGCAACCGCCCTCAGCTCGCCCACACGTATAACTAACTGATACTTAGCTCATTACCGCCACTTGGGCGATGTGTCTATAACTCTTTTTTCATACTAGCAAACCGTTTGATTTATTCATATAATTTAGCCATGAATGAACCATAATATATATAACTTAGGCATTTTTCTTCGTTAATTCACTATGCTTGCACCAGCTAGGGTGGCGATACGCGACACATAAAAATGTAATAGGTCACTATGGCAATAAAACGGCGAGTGATAGGATCGAGAGAGAAATAGAGAGATGAGGGAGATAGAGAGAGAGAGAGAGAGAGAGAGAAAGCTTGAACGAGATCCTTGATATATCTCCCCTCAATATCGTAGCGCAGCGCCACCAAAGGAGGTACAACGCGATGAATAGGGGGGTTCTCCGCAGGGTCGGCTGATCCATGAGATATCTACTGCAGGTGTACATGGTTAAAGCGAATGTCGCCTGAACTACTCAAAGCAAGAAGGAGGTACTGAGGCGGGGGAAGACGTTTAACAAAACGAGATCATACCTTATGCCAACTGCTGCACAGGATCAGCACGCTTCCCGATGTATAGGCGGTCTTTCACAAGCCGCTAAGGTCTGCTGTGCAATTCAATGCTTCTTGTCAAATGCGGGTTCATTAATTACGTTCTATTTAAGCTTGTGCAAATGTACTATTGCGTAATACAGTAGGAAACATGTCACTGCATTCGTAGAAGGAGTAGGTTGAAAACAGTGCATTGCAGCGAATTGCAATACCGGGACAGGAGGCGAAAGTGAGCTTATGCTGGGGGTACGATCTAGGTTCACAGTTACGAAAATCATAAGATTACAGTTAGGTTAAGGAGTGGCTTTCGTTTGCAATTGAGAAAAGCTATGCTCCAACTAAAAACCTACTCGGTTTGAATCGCTGAAGCCATCTTTCTATACTGTGGATATGCGTATCACTCTATTTCTGCCGACCGAAAGAGAAGCTATGTGAGGTACTAGTGATATAAATAAATGAGCTCTGATGATTTTTATTTATGTCGGTAATTAGCTTCAAGGTGACGGGTTTCCATGCTGTCTTGGCGGCATCGCTTGCCGTGAGAGATCTCACTCTTAGTGTCTGAAACGAAATCGCGTCAGAGTTATACAGCCTGTCATAGCGTTTCATCCCGATTACATATCCTCAATTTTCGTCTCCAGCCATTTATTGAATCTACACTTTCGTATCAAGGACCTCGTATATACGGGTTATGCACGTGAGTTTTCGAAGCTCGCTGTTGTTTTTATATTGTTCATCAGCTTTTTGGGATATGCATCTAATATGAGAAGGTATCTCAAACGTCTCCCTCAGACTACGGGCTGTTCCGAATGGTTTTCGTCATGGACGTTCCCCTCCGTTTAATTATCCTTATTCAATTGTACCATCAGCATCGGGATATTATCCTCGATGCGAGACTTTGAAGGACTGCAGGGGACTGGGTAGAGATTAGGAAGCCATCATTCTCAAAGGAGCGCCACGATCCCACTGCCTAAAGCCAGTGAGCGTTCATTTAAGTATTATCAGGAATGCTCGTCAGGAATTTAATCTTCTTCAATCGTTCAACCACAAAACCGCGCCTCGGTCGGTCGACAAAGTAATTAATCACCGTACAACTGCGACTTCCAACATGCATAGCAACCGATTTGTATTATATATATATATATATATATATATATAATCTCTCATATTATATATTGGTGCTAGTAGTTATGTCGAAAGTCATCTCTGAGCAGCAAATCAGTCTACCGAAACCTAGATGGTATGGGATTTCTTCAAATTTTGCGGGCATATTGAAGTCAGGTCCGGGATGACCATTATCAGTAGCCTCACCTCGAATGCATCGCATTCATAATGAAACTATAATACTATTCATTATATATCAATATAATACAGGGACAACCTATTGATTTTTCCTTCAACTAATCGAACGTGGCCACATCGATCTCGACTTGGTCGCCCTAAAAGTCTCTATAAAACGCCGGGAAATCTTCAATTCAATTCAAAAACACCTTTATTAACAAATCTTACATAATTCCTTGACAAATCATGTAGGCCAAACAATTAGCTATTTATTAGAGGCACCAGCCTAACTAGTAAATTCAGATGAATGGCGTAGGTACCGGAACGAGGAACGGTATTAGGATTGAGATTGTCGCCAAGCGAAACGAAATGTGGCGAACAAATCAGCCGTTTGCGTCGCGGAGGCTCGGTATAGGATACTTATCTAATAGTCACTTCTGCCTACTCAGGTGTAGATGGGATATGGACGGGAAGGGATGATGGCCGAGGATGAATACATTACATGCAATCATAACGGCGTACGAGCCGAGCTACGCTGAGCCAATAGGCAGAGGACTGAATCGGTTTTTGAGTGGAGCGCAGAACTTTATCGTGCTGCATTGAATATATGTACTGCTTCGTGGTGCATCCTTAATCCTCACTCGGCCATTAAGGCTACGCAGGTCTGCATTTCTGTGTGTCCTTCCATTGAACAACAGCTGTGTACGGTGGTGCAGGGGAGGCGTTATTCTCAACAACTGATCCTGATTGATCGTGTGGCTTAAAGGCATAGTTGAGTCGCACGGGCGGGGGCAAGGGGCGTCGAGGATCAGTTCTCGGCGCTGTCGTTCTACGCGGCGGCGCCGCAGCAGTTGGCTTAAGCAACCGGTGAGTCGATGGCGGCGGCCTTGTTTCCCAACACGAAACAGAGCTGCGATTTAGCCCGAGGTGCTGCTGGCGCTCGCCACCGAAAGGTAACCGCCGCTGCATCAGGAAAGAGGTATCTCGGAACATTAACCGCGTGATAGCGCGTGGGCTCGATGACAAAAAAGCAATCGCGTTGCATAACTGAGACTCGAATCGTTGGTTGTTTACCGAATCAAGATTGATGCATTTTAGTGAATGATTATCAGCATTCACACTAATCATGTTTGAGTTTAACAATAAACGCGTGTTCATTACTCACGTTCGTGTTGTCACTGTTCGTTAACCATATCTCAAAGAATGAAGTGTAGTTCGAGATCATCTCGTTGGAACTTTCAGCCATGGCAAAATATATTCTCATGGTTAATACTCATTTTATCAGTATTTGTAATATTATTATTATTATTATTATTATATTATTGCTAATAAAACAAACGAAGTGCAACGTTACTAAACAACAAGGAAAAAGACCACACGTTGTTCATATAATTATTACTTAATACAACGTTGCCTATTTCTGTTGTCGCCTGATCCCTGAGACAAAATCGAGATAAACATCTAACCACATTTAATATAAGCAACTGCTTCAGCCCAAATTCTCTCCTCTCCCTCTCTCTCTCTCTCTGTACTAGCGTTCGAATAATTTAGTCAGCCAGCCGCACCCTCGTCGTGCAGTATGGCCGGTAGCCAGGATGGCGGATACAAGCAGGCCTTTCCGGTTGTTTACATGCAATAGATGGAACATGTCTGCGCAGTTCGCCGCCCAGTGGAACGTGCCTTCTGCGATCGGAACAGTCAGCAGTAATGTGGCAACTGCTATTATTAGAATGTCATCGTCCTTTTTTCTGCTTGTCTCCAGGTGCTTGCCGACGTTCGAGGGATGCTTTCAATGGCGCCATACGACGGCATACGACGGCTGTCAACCAATCAACCTGTTCATTCGTCGCTCGCTCTTGTTAGTAGTCGGCGACCTCTGCGTCTTCGATGGACCGTCTTCTTCTGCCGTGTTACGGCACTGCGCCGGCCGTCGAGCGACCCCACACGTGCATAGGTCGCTTGTCCTTGTACAGGATCGAGGAGTGGACCCCGCGAGTGGGGATCTGCTTCTATGGAAGCTGTTGCTAAGGCACTCATTGACGCGCACTCAACGCTACGCCGCAGGTACGCACTCACCGAATAGGTGCGTCCACAGACACAAACACGCACGCAAACAGTTTTTCTGAGCGGCTTATGTGTTCGTTTAAGCACACACGGCAAATCTCTCTCCGTTCTGCCCCGTACTCCCCCGGTCACGGCGCATGGATTCGCCGCGTGGCCGCCATATTCCCGCACATATGTTTAGGATATATATATATTGTTGCGAATTGTATAGAAACCCCTGTATTAACGTTCCTCAATGAACAGGTTTTGTGAAGAAAGCCGCCAGCTGCGCAGCTGACACCAACGACAAAGGCGACTGCTTGTCCTTGAGGTATCCAACGTAAGCATATCTGCGTCTGTGTACTGCGGCCTAGTGTATGCAAACAAACCTCCGTCTGGATGGAGAACATAGATGACTCAGGGTGGTAAGGCAGGTCGACATCGGCATTTCGTGTTAAACTGAGAAATATAATTTGAATCATATAACGTAGCTAAAAGAAACAGGTAAAAATAAAACACGTTCAATAAATGTCAACGAATTAAATAGTCATTTGCCATTATTTTGCATTCGGTAAACAGTTATGAGTATTTGTTTTCGCTCCGTTATGATTGTATTTGATCTTAGGTGAAATGTAGCCACTTTTCAATTCAATTCGATTCAATTATTTCTTTATTGACGGAACTGCGAAATATTACAACGCTTAAGTTCTCGTATTAAAAAATAAGATAAAAAGAGCGATCACCAAAGTATTTCACAAGGTTCTTCGAGGTGATGTACCTTCAAAACATATCACAAAGTAATATTGAACAAGATAATTACAAGTGGTTTACTGGATTTGGGTCAAATAAGATTTTAGCCTTTTTTTTTATTTCGAAAGCAAATTTCTTAACACAGGTGAGAGACCGAATCTCTCTAGGCAAAGAACCCCAGATTGACGACTTCATTTTCATTTTTCAAATGAGCATATGTCTAGATCTGGAAATGCACCGCACATTAATTTCCGCCTTCGTACAGAGTAGTTAATTTGGTAAGGACACAGGGTGAATTATCTGATGAAATTAAGCCCTTTAAATTGTGGGATTTGCCCACTGCTGTCGATATGCGTTGTCGCTAGTTACGTCACCAGTTCTCTACAAGAATATAGGCCGACTATAAATTTTCGACATTGTAGGAAGCCTTGTCGAACATCCATCTCTCTCGCCAGAGGTTGGCTGGCTCGGGTGCTGCAACAGCGGCTCCGCTTACCTTAAGGCCTTTAAGCTTCGGTCTACGTTCTTCCATGCAACCTCCAGGGGCCTTTTACGCAGACAGTCCTTCTATTCATAAGCAATTTCCAGCCCCAGGCAACACTTGAAAAACTAACCTCATTTTGGAAAGGGCTAACCATTGACCTTCGCTTCTCTTTCGCTCTCTCTATACCGTGAGCATCAATGATATATTTCGCATATAGCTATTTTATCTTCAAACTTTATGCACCTACTGTCTGGCACTAGGCTGTCACAAGGTCTCGACCACCATTAGGGTTCGTTACCGAACTCAGTCAGCTAGCGGTTCGTCGACGGTATCTTTTCTCGTTTGAGGAGGTCGCTCCGCTGGCACGCCTGCTGCACTCGCCATTCGGCTCCGGCAGCCCTGTCGATGACTGTCGCTCCGTTGGGCTGCTGTTGTAGTAGCAGTAGTAACGGTGGTAGCAGTAGTCTTAATGGAAATAAATAATCCTCCCACTTGGCTCTATGTCGCCCGTTTCATGTTCCCTCCTCCCATTCTCTAGCTTTCGCTTCTACAGGCGACAGTCCCGGGACGGCCAGCCTGTCCCGTCTTATTCCTGGAAAAAGGGCTCTCTATCCCCCTCCAGCGTCCGTTGTCCGTAGGATTGGTCTGGGCGGCCGTAACTGCTTCGGACGGCCTCCTCTCTTAGGTCGCCGTCGTCCAAGATCCCGCTCCTGGACCCCACGCCGTGTACTGTCGACGGTGTCCCGTTCTCGGGTATATACGTTAAAGGACTGCTGCGACGGGGGGAAGAGGCAATCCCCGGAGCCGATATGGCTTGGTTGGGAGAGTCGGGAGGGCTGCCGTCGGGTGATGGCCGGATGTGGGGATAGTTGGGCAATCAGCAACTCGGAAACGATGGATGAAACAGCTGCGGCGGACGCCATTGAGAGAGCTTGAGCATGTACGTGTCCGAAACTTACAACAAGAGAACGAAGAAGAAAGAGCTGCGACGGCGATGGCTAGTCATAGCAGCGGCAGCCTCAACGACTCTGACTGATGCTTAGCTCTTCCAGTCGCCGAGTGGCTTGACACAATTTTCCAGAGGTCCACGAGTCCAGCATTTGCAGTCAGCCCGCACCACTATGGCTGACTTGAGGCCGTGAAGACGTTTGGAGAGTTTGTTCGTTACGTTGGACCTTCGTGGTCGGTCTTCTTGTGGAGTCAAGTAGCCTCAATATCTTGGCTTTCTTTTATCCGCCTTTTTCTTTCTACGTTTTATTTGTTCCTTAGCTCTTCAAGAAAGAGGTGCATTGGACAACAATTGTAGTCGAGCAGAGATATATATCTTTGTTAAGATTTTAAGGGCCGCCAACGACAATCTGGCGAATAAGTCTCTTGGGAAAACTTGAGCTCAGTACGACGGCCACACTACCAGATTGAAACTAATCGAGCAAAGTTCTCCTCTGCGACGATCGTTCAAGTGTCGTTGGGAGACTGCGGCAGGATTTGAACCTGCGACCTGGGATACGTCCCACTACCGGTCGATTTATCCAGCTGAGCCCCGTTTAGGTGCTCGAGACGGTAACGTCGGCAGCACCCAGGGATACAGCTTGGATAAATAGATTCGTGGGGCGAATCTACGTGACGCAGGTAGCTGGATAAAATCCTGACGGCAACGTAAACCCACAGATAAGGTATATATATATATATATATATATATATATATATATATATATATATATATATATGCTGTACAAATGGATGACGCTTGCGCCGTAACTAGGCCCTTCGAAGTACTCATTTTTTCCGATTTCTCTTTTGTTTTGTCTTCTGCGTTATGATTCTGCAAGAGGGAGTGCATAAGATCAATGAGGTGACGTCAACCAAAAACAACATATGACCGGCTGGGGACAACTGCAGAGAAAACAGCCCGAACGGTGTGGCAGTGCCAGCAGGAAGGACAACAACAACGAAGGCAACGACCAACAACGACAACAACACTAGAAAGTAAACGAGAAAGCGCCAGGAAACGCAATCATTCTTTGCAACTTTATCCAACAGTACCTAGGAAGGCCTTCCCTGCTTTGCCCCCTTGCTCGTGTCCTGCAGGGGACCGCTGGGAACTAGATCTGTGCCACGGCCACCCACAAGGCCGTCGTGTCTCGAACGCCGACCCAATCCAACCAACCCACCAGCGCAACGGGGTACGGTAAGATCTTAGGTGCTACCACGGTGCATAGGGTGCGAGTGCATGAGAAAGGATCCCAAGCGGGGCGGGTTCGGCGGAAGACGAGGGCGCTGGCGGTGGCGGTGGTGGTGGCCAAGATGGGAATATTGAAAGCAGAAGCATGGAAGGAAGTAAGTGAACAGGCCTGTCGTCATTCTGTTTGCACGCAAGTTTGGAAGTAATAATAATAAATAATGTTCCCTTTTCTTCGACCATGCCGGTGGCGGACCTTGCTGATGCTGCTGACGCGGCGGTGGCATCGGCGTCGTCTGCTGTAGCCGAGCGCGAGAGAGAGAGAGAGTGAGTTGGAAAGAGATGTTGCCCGTACTACTTTGTACGGTGCGGATGAAAGGAACAGTCACGGCGGTGCTGGCGCGGCCTGCGCCGGCTACGAAGGGTCGCGAGGTCGGTGGCTGGCGGCTAAAGTGGAGCTCCTGGAGCCCTGTGGCGAGCTTGAAAAATGCTCTTTTCCAGAAGCAGACAGAACGAATGAAAGGGGGTATAGCAGTGAGAGAGAGAAAGAGAGAGAGAGGAAGATAGAGTGAGGGAAAATATAGTATCTTTCTTACGCTGGTCGCTTGCCTCCTTGATACTGGGGATGGCAACGAAAATAGCAATATGATGACGACCACTTTGGCGGAATGTAACGGCCCAACGACAGGATTGGCGTCTTCCAGCGGGGGGCTCAGCCCCGGGCTACCCCATCATCTCCGCTATCTCTCCGTTCCCGTGCTGGCGTTGGCAACCGCCAGATGCTCTCAGGTATTACCATTGGCATACGCCGTTGGTTCCTCCGCGACTTCTGCTGGTGTACCACGTTCGATGGAGACAGGTTGGAGAAAAAAAAGAGACAAACCAGAGCAACACCATCACTTCCTTATCTTTTCTCCTCTTCCGGGTGCCTTTCTTTTACTAGCTAGCGTACGAAATGTCACCTTCGTTCAGCTATATCGAGCACTGTGATGTCGGTATGCTTTGCGTATCGTTCTTGCGCCGGCTGTGTCTATTTGTAGATTTATAGGTTGATATTATGCACGATTACAACTGTCGCGTACACCTATACATCCATGCACCTGCCTACATGAAATGATATGCACGCTATAGTGCACTTACAGGGCGGGTTGTCAGGAAGAGCAGCGGCAGCAGCTCCAGCAGCGTTTTTTCTGTTCTTCTGATTGACTGACATTACACTGACCTCTGCATTTGTTTATTATTGCTGCTGTGGCTGTGGTCGTCATTGTCGAAATGGGGGGGGGGTACGAGACGAGAACAGTATGCAACAGTCCAAGCATACACCTGCCGCTTCACACGTTGTTGCATGCCCGCTACTTGCATGCAATAATAATAATAATAATAACTATAGTAATAATTATATAACAGTAATGGCACCGCGGCATTTCGAAAGAACGATTTTATACAGCCGCGATAGGTAGACTTATACCAAGCACACGCTAGAGGGAACCACTGTAGTAAGGACAAAATTAACGAGTTGAACGAGACAACGATAGCCTAGACGTCTCGCCAGTTTGTCAGAGCTCAGGAAAATCAGCCGTAAGGCTTGCCCGGAAATTGGAGGTCGAAACAGAGCGTGCTGTGCGTGAGAACCCTGTGTACCCAAATATTTCGCACTAAGGGTTAGAAATAGAGCACTGTTATATGGAGAAAAAATCATAGTGGGTACAAACATCCGTGTACACTTCAGTGGATTTTCAGATATTTAAATATGTATGAAAGTAATTTTTTGTTCAATCGTTATTTAGATCGAATAGCAGGAAATCGGTATTTACTTTATTGATTATGGTAATATGTAATTGATTATAATGTAATAATTGATCGGCTGCTCTGTACTTGTTAATCGACACATTCGTACGCCGATCCGAAATAACTGACGTAAATATACTGAGTAAGTGATTACGTGGGAACGATAGCCGAGGATTTGATCGATTGATATCTTAGATGAGAAAGTTAATGGATTAATGAAGTATGTATCCAAATCTACCACATTTACTTACTCACGGATCCATTTCATATTCTAAATAGCACAGCACACATTTGAGTGTTTTCTCTGTATTTACTAGTTTACTAAGGCTTTTTACTTGTTGGTGACCTAAAAATTCCGCCGGATCATTCGAAAGCAAATAGCAGACATAGAGAACAACCTCATTGCATATTGTCGTCAGAATATAAAAAACGCACACAGCGATGGCGCGGACGGGAGACTCGCAGCAATGATGTTATCGGGCTCGAATCCCACAGCGCACATGCAAGTCAATGCTGTCGCAAATTTGTCAATAGTATTATTATTATTATTATTATAATCACCGTCACTTGTTCAGCACCACTCCATTCGAGATTTTTGCTAAGGCGGTGAAAAATCATACTTTCATTGCTTATCTATCCATGATGAAACAGACTTGACTGCAGTTGCGTAGGTTCTTCTCTTGTCGAAAAGACAATTCTTACCTATTGCACTATTCGGGAATAAAGTTAGACGATCGTTTACGTTTTCTTGAGCTGGGTCCATGCGACCCTTACGTACTCGCGTCCGATCCGGATCGACAGCTGTCGTTGGATGTTGGTTAGGTTTAGTGGTAGTACAAGAGGGACCTGAGATGTGGAGCCATGGAGGGAGGTTATTTGACGCCGCTGTCAGACTCACTGTGAGATCAGAAGGGCGCGCGGGAAGGCGGAAGGGCAGCACACTCAAGAGGCAAGAATAGAATCCTGGTATGTCCTCAGGGATCGGATCAGTCGCTCGACTCTGCTCTTAGGTTCGAGTTGAACCTTAGGTTAGGTTAGGGGGAGGAGAAGGGAAGCCTCTGGGAACGGGCGACCTGTCTGTCAGGCTCGTACTAAACTAAACTAACCTCACCTCACACTGACCCGAGCACCACTCGACACAGTTATGCTATGTGTGTCTCTCCCAGGCTCATGAAGCTGCTCGGAGCTCACTCTTGGGATCGAACGCTTGCTTGGAATCGCCCAGTTCAGCGTTGGAGACGGCTCCCACTCTGCCCACGTTGGGCTATGGGCTCGTACAGTCCACACTTCGTTTGCTCACGATCGAACTGACCAACGCGAGCAATGTCGTACAGGCGATGGGAGATAGCTGTCTGAAAAGGGACGCACTCTGCTTCTTGACCACGCCGGTCTCGTATGACGGGATAGAATTGATGGATTGAAGAGGTCATTGAGCTGTAGGACTTGAGACACGAGTGGCGTTGCTACGGAGAGGCCATTGTTCACCCGCGCATGAGGCACGAACCGAAATGGCGATGAGAAACGGCCTGGACAAATGACGCAGGGACAATAAGAATCTCAGTTAGGTTCAAGTGGCTGCCACGGCTACGAAGTCGTTTAAGCCTGGAAGCAACAGTATTCAATGGAATCTGAAGGGAGATAGAGAGAAACCAAACGAGAGAATCGATAATCAATCAACCTATGGATTGACAGACACTTATACCTACTAGCATAATCCACGAGGTACCCTAACGTGTCGTATGCAATGAGCACATGTCGCAAGATGCGAGTGTGTGCACTCAATTTTCTCAACCATGTCTTTCTGTTAATGTTCTTAGGTCTGCTTCTCCGAATGAAAGGTGGAATAAAATTTAGCTACAGCTTTCACTCGCGCCGGGTATTTAGAACCCCGATAGAGTAATATGTCAAGATATCTATTCAATAGTAGCGCATCACAGTGAGATAGTCGACTGTCTGCTGGGACAAAAAGGCATGGTGCTGATTCACAAGAGACGCAATATCTAACCCTTGTTGGAGCCTAGCGCTGGACGACGTTCTTCCTTGTCCATGATCGTGATGTGGTGTTGTTGGTGGCAGGTCCGGCCAGGACCATTGGGCCCAACCGGTAGCAATGCTGGCGCAACTTCTGCCTCCTCCGCAGAAGGAGCAGCTACATTCCCAAGTGGCGCCGCTAATGGTTATTTTCTGCTTTCAGGCGGCGAAGGATGACACGGAGCCTGACTGGGTCGTCTTCGGTTGGAGGACACAAGGCCGACGTGGGCGCAAGGGTCGAAGGAGCCTCCGGAACTGCTGACAGCAAGGGAACTCGTCGTTTCCGAAGAGAAACGTGGGCCTTAGATACAACTGTACGGCAGGGTAGGTAGTGTGTGCATTTGGGAAAATGTGGTTAGACATCCACTGCGTCAATGACAGGAGCGAAGACCACAGAAACGACACCGAGCAAACTGCGCACGTGCATCCGAGAAGCAAATACGTATTCGGGTGCTGTTCTGTATTTTGTGGCATGTGTTAAGACGAAAGGGTGTACATTCTGCCAACTACGAATGTAGAGGATAAACCAAAGGTGAAGGGTATAGTCAAGCCTAAGAGGTATGGTTCAGGATAGAGACATATCTCACCACTCCGGTCGAACAGATTCGTAGAAGTTTTGGGCATGAGACCCGCCGAGGTACATTGTCTTTGGGTTTCAGCACGTTTTGGCGGGTTCTTTGCTATCAGGTCATATATATGACCAAACATCCCATCGGTTTAAATCATCATTCGAGTTAGCTGTTTCTTATCGGTTGTCATTGGTCTTTGTTCTTCTATGGTCACTTGCACAGGCCGTCCTTCGACGCTGCACCCATATTCAACTACTCGTGAAAATCTCGTGTGCATCTTCTCCAAACGATTAAAATCTCCCTTTCGTGACGGATACCATACTTGATATCTATGTGTCAGCAGAGGCGTGTGATGGCATTTACACAGCTCAGTATACACATTGACACTTTGTAAACAAAGCACCCTCGAAACGCAAATGGATCCAATTGGACACTAGAATCTGAGCACCTGTGTACGACGTGAGGGCCTTCGCCAACATTGAGGTTAGATGATAACATTATATATGAATCCGTCGCAGTGTCCAATTCCTCTAGCGGTTACTTACAAATAATTATTGTTTGTGTAATTATTCTTTGGGTTTCCAGATCCAAATGCTTGGACGGCTAAGTGTCTGGCTGTACAAAGCCAGAGGCCGCAGGTTCGAGTCCCGCTGCATGATGACATATTAGAGAACTTATCATTGTGAAATTGCGGTTCCTTTAATAAACCAATAAGCATTTACCTAGACCTTTACCCTATCTGCATTAACCCGCACACGGTTGTCTGAGGTTAATCTCAGTCCCATTTTTGAGTCTACATCGAGATATCGTGTGGTGTCATTTGATGTGGTGTCGTGTTTTCATCACGTTTTACGGGAATATATAAGCAGTGTAGTGTCATCCGCAATCTGTTTTACTTCGTATATAAATAACGTGAACAAAAGGCTACTCAGAACTGTACCCTGTGGGCGTGCCATGAAAACACATGCTTAACCGTAAGGGAGAAAGCTCGGCTTCTCAGGAGATCAGCTACCAACTGACTTATTTTTCCACTAGCCTCTTTGCTGCATAAAATCGATAGCAGCAGAATATGAGGCATGGTCTCAAAAGTACTTTTAATCTAGCAGTATATAACGTCAATGGAAATGGCTGGCTTTTTTCTCTTATATAAATATATATATATATATATTTATTTATATACACCCTTAGCAAACGTTAGGTGAGCTGAAGTTTACATTGATATCATAGCAACTCTCTATCTTTCTCGGTCTTTCTCTATCAGTATAAAAGCTTCGAATGTCCCTCATCATCCTCAGCCGAAGTAACCACCGCTTTGCACTAACGGCTACGGTTCCCTGCAAAGTATTCGTGTCAGTCTCTCTCTCTCGTTCTCTCTTTCTTCTTCTATTTCTCTATCGGCAGTGAATTCTTGCTTACGCGGGTGACACGATGCAAATCTTTGCATCGGTTCAGTTCTTGCCGCCCGTCTCGAACTCTCATGGAACAAACCCTGACACAGGCCTGTGCGTACGGGCGAACCTGAAGAGGAGCAGATCAAGCATCATCTGGCAGGACCCTCGAACCGCTCTCTGTGAAATTCTTACAGCCAATACGATGCGAGGACATAAAAGCCGCGAACGCTGGTGTAGAGACACCAACGTCCCCGTTGGTCGTCGTTTCAACGGCCGACGCATTTCGTGACGCCGTCTCCCGCGGCCTCCACGCATCGCTGTACGCACCCGTCAATAGGATCGACCACGGCAGCTAGCGCAGAGCGGACAACTGTCTCTGTTCAGTTCCGCACCGTCGACTCCGTCGGCTTCGCCGTCGGACTGTTCCGGAGGCAGCGACAGCTTCCTACAGCTGACCGAGCAGAATGTGGCTATTCTTCTAGGTCCTGCCGCGGCCGCCGCCGCCGCCACCACTTCTGCCGCCTGGTCCTGCCACAGACACCAATGCCATGACGATCGAGCGGCAAGAATGCTGTTGGGACTTTCATGTATATGTGAGCGTATGTGTGTATGTGTTGCCACGTCCCGCCCTGTCGTTCGCCCCTTCTGGTTCTTGTCTTAGTGAACAGTATGGAAACATCTAGGACGTGCGCGACGTACTGGACAATGTGCTTCGTCTTCCATGTTACACGACCGATTCTCTGGTGTCAGGCGGATTTCCTCTTGCTGCTGTTGGGATGTGTTGCTGTTGTTTTTGTTGCTGCTTCTGTTGCTGTGGCGGAGCATTTTTTGTTCTTTTCTCCTCAGTTGGAGCACTGTCAAGCTGCTGGCCCTCTCCCATGCTCACTCAACCGCTAACGGCTTTTTCTCCCTCCCATCTCTTCTTTCCTCCTCTCGCTCCGCGCTCTGGTCTGCCAACTGCTCAACTGGCCAAGTTCCCCTGTTCCGCTTCGTTCCTGAGTGTCCGACGCGCCGGTGCGTTTTCCTTCTACTTCGGCCTCTCCGTTTCCATGCATTGCCCCGAACTCCGGGTCCTTCCGTCCTCCTGTCTTCGTGTCTATCGTTCATTCTCTCTTCCGTACAGTCTGAATCAGGAGGGGGGGGAGGGATAAGGGAAAAGACGCCTCCTTTTGTGTGCCTTCCTGCTTGCCCATTTCCTCCCCGTTCGCATTCGCTATGTTGCTTGTGTGCATGCGTGTGTGTGTGTGTGATGTCTCAGCGGTGTCTTGGCAAACTTCGGCTCTCCTCGAGCCACTCCGCCGATGATACTACACTCTACTGCTGTAGTCACTGTGCTTGCAGCTGCCAAACAACTCGTTTGTGCTTGTGCAGACGCGGCTATGCGTGAGTGGCAGATCCCGCTAGTGAACTGGCGGTCCGGTCCATGGGAGATACGCTGGGTAGATCAGCTCGTTACCAAGGTTGTGTACGTTGCTATACCGTCAAACAGCGAGAGGAATCTGGTGGAGCAGGGGTATACAAAAACACCAGTAGGACAGATGTCGCACGGCCGATGGCACCACCTATTCTACACGGTGGAGTTGCGTTGGATTCCGAGTAATGTCAGTTCTCAAGCGTCAAGCGGAGGGTATCCGCGTTAAGACGGTCGGTCGGTCGGTCACACTTGATTTGTGCACTGGGATCGATGCTATACAGCGTAGGGTCGAGAGGTGTCAGAGCAATGCAGCAGTTTCGACGGTTACTTCCCGCTGTTGGAGGCGGCCAATATCGATTGGTAGGGAAACACAGTTATCAGTAGATGTCGTCCTTGTCAGATATTTTGAATTGAAACTCAAGTTAAGAAGAAAAGAAAAGAAAGAATTTGTGTATTTTTAAGGGATAAAGGCTCGAACCTGCGGCTTTTGGCGTTCTTTATAGCCAGAGACATAACTTCCCTACTCTACCATCCAGTGTCCTACTTGGGATAAACATTGGTTAAACAATAGCGGAGCTAGGTCAGAGCACTTTTTAATATCAGCAGACGAAGGTCAGGGCGCCCGGTGGTGGTACCTTTCCGATGTACATACCGAATATTGTCAATTTATTAATCTTTCTTCCTAACATTAATTAAATCTACGTTTCTGAAATGTTGTGTTTTATCTAAACACGGAGTTCGGGAATTACACAACGTCGACATAGCGTAGGAGCTTCCATCTTCGTTCATTTTGCCTTCATGGTCCCTGCTGACGTTGTGCCGGTCACGGAGCAGGGAACGAAGGACGCCAAGCGCCACGCGGGTCGTCAGGCGCGCCACCTGAAACACTTCGGGCTAGCATTCACGCGTTGGCTCACGAGTTGTTCAAGGTGACGTTCCGTGGCAGGGCACAGGCCTGCGGCCATTCCCCTCCTTTCGAGCAGGCCCGGATGCTAGCATTTTTTAAGACCGCTCATGGGCGCTCTTCCGGGCCGAACCCCGGCTGGTGGGCCCGACGGGCTCATAATTGGGACGCCCATCCCGAAGCTCTCCCGCAAGGCGTGTGTGGTGACCACCCTCGGGGCACCCCAGTGTCCACCCACTGTCCGTCTCTCTTGAGTATCAAGGCCCGATACGTCTGCGCGGCCTTCACCGATGCCGAGATTCTGGCTGAACTCGCGCTCCTCAGCGTCACTTCCACCCGCCGTCTCCCCGCCGCACCCGGTCCGGCTCGCCACTCGCCGCTCGCCTGGGCCCTTCTTGCTCTCTTTCAGCGGGCCGCCTCCTCCCTCGGTGTTTCTCAGCTACCGGTCCCACCCGGTCGTCCTCGAACGTGATCACCCGCCGTTGTGTTTTAACTGCTGCCGGATGGACCACATCGCTGCCCGTTGCTCAGTGCCCAGGGCCTGGATCAACTGTGGCGATCCCTGGCCACCTCGCCGCGACTTATGCGTGCTGGTTTTCTGCTGCGATTTCCGCAACGCCTTCAACACGGTCAGCCAGGACTTCGTTCTGCGAGAGGTCGCCGAACATGTCGCTGGCCTCTTCCGTCTGGTAGACGTGGCCTACCGTTTCCTTCCCAAATGATCATTGACCACACCCTCATCAGCTCCAAATGCGGGTTCAACCGGGGGACCCGCTAGGCCTGGCCTTACTAGGCCTCTGGCCCCTCGTCCCCCCAGGCTCGCCTACAACTGTGGTACATGGATGATGGAACGTTGGTGGGCGATCCAGCGACCGTCGTCTCCGACGTCCAGCGAGTACTCGACTGCGAGCGGCCCAGCGGCCTTGCCCTCAACCCCATAAGGTGCGAGGTCTTCTCCTTGGAGCCCACCCCGACCTCTAGCGCTTGCTCCCAGGGTGCCGCCTCACCTCGAGGTTGTCCCTTGAGCTCGCTGGCTCCCCTCTTGCGGACGAGGCTATCCGGCCACTCATTGACCATTGACTCGGAAGAACTGCAGTGAACTGCCCCTGCTGGCGGCTCACCAAGGGCTCTTCCACATTCGGTCCTCCTTCTCGGCAGTGCACATGTAGCACTTGTGGAGAACAAGCCCGGCCAGCACTGAGGCTTCAGCTCACCACGCCTTTGAAGATATGCTGCTGGACGATTACGATGATCCTCAACCTCCAGCTTCCCCCGGGCAGCGCCGGTCGCCAGCCGCTTCACATTATGCTTAATGACACGCTCGTGAGGGCCCTCCGTTCCGCCGATATCCCTTACACAAGGGAGCCGCGAGGCCTCGATACTACCGACGTGGGCCGCCCTGACGGCCTCACTCTCATCACCTTTCACCGAGGCCAGGGCCTCATTTGGGACGGCATGGTGATTGACACTCTAGCACCTTCTTATGTCAACACTATGCAACACTCCCGGCTACGGTGCGGAGTGGGCCAGGCTACGGAAGTACGCCGCACTCCAGGCAACCCACCTCTTCTCCACTTGCCTTCGAAACCCTAGGCGGCCACGGCACACTCACTGGAAGCTTCCTCGAAGGGGTCTACCTCAGGATGATCCGCGCCACAGGGATAAGCGCGCAGGATCTTTCCTTCTGTAGCGCCTTTCTTTCGGTTCGGTTGTCAGATGATGGGTACTAGATTGACTCGTGGGTCACTCTAGCCTCTCACGAAGCCCACTTTGAATTTGCTAGATGATTCTGATTCGTGATGGATTACAACCAGCCTAACCTAAACTGTAGATCGGAAGTCGAGCTATTGCTCAGTTACACGTCAGTAAACCATTGCAGTTTTCTTGTTTCGCGGCTGTACTAATCCAGATCTCCCGCCCGAACATTATAGCAATCCCATAAACCCTAAGTAGCCATCTATGTAACTTGCACAACACCGATACATTATTGCATGAATGAACAACAATCTGAACCAAATTCGCCATATAGCGTTACCAGCTATACAAAATTGGTCGAACACACAACACAGTTTGAAAAGTTAGACGAGATACAGCGCGGTGTCGACAGACACAACACAATTTCTACACATCCGAGCGAATCGTGTCGTCCGATAGTCACTGGGGTAGCCGAATCAGCTACACATTTACAAATAATTGGCTCTATATTTTGTTGTTATTTTGAGTATCTATGCTTGTCCTTTGGCATACAGAGGCAGATTCCGATAATCCTCATGTAAGATCATTGTAATCATAGTAAAACTGCAGTTCCTTTAACAAAACAATAAAACCCTTAACCTACATTGTGAACAAAACCGAAAAATGTCGATATATCCATATATAACGGGTGATGAGACAAAGAAAATAACATTATCAAGATGGAAGTATCCACCGAGTCACTGAACGTCAAAGTCACAGCGTACCTTAGAAGGAAACTCTATTAACCCATGCGACGATCAGATCGACATGCCTTACGTAGACGGTAGGCGCCCGACGGGTAAACATAATTTGAATTCTGATACAGTATATATAGAGATATATAGATATATAGGCAGACTTGATTTGCGTGTGAGACGCTTTCGCAAAGCCCATCGGGTTGCTTCGTGGCCTACGGATGTAAGTGATGATGTAATATACCAGCGTATATTACGTGGTTGAATGCAAGAAGAGTAGTGTGCCTGGTTTTATCTTCCACCCGTATACAGTATACCCCACGGATGGGGGGGGGCTGGCAAGTTTAAAAGTTGCCCAATCAGAAGTTGTCGTTGTTATAGTCCTAGGCGAAGATGTGTTTTTAAGTGTCCTCCCCTCTGTGACCTGGCACAACCCTACGACCAGGTCGAAGTGCACGACAGGGTGGAGATAGGCTTGTAAATATTTAACCATTGCTTCTCCAGCGGTGGCGCAGTAGCGTCGGACTAGAAGCGGACTTCAACAACCTGCATTCGACTGGAATAGCTTCCCTCGCTATCTCTGCCAGCAGTCGCTGTCTTTGCAAGCAAAACGGATCTTGGGTCTAGCTTGCCAATACCATATTCCAAGGCTGGAAATGAACGACGTACAGCCACGCACACATGTGCAATATATAGAATCTGCGATATAGAGATAGCAAAAGATTCTGCATTACCATACCCCATAAAACATATATGTTCAACCACCCGTCCTCAAATCTGCTAGTGGCGCTTGTAGCAATGACAATACGATTTTGTGGAGCAAAATTAGCTTGTTCCTTTAATTAATTCCCCTTTAATTTAACGTAGTTTAATTTGTCAACTGGCCATGTTACCAGATACTGACTTGCAAAATGGAACTCGCTCCAGGCTGGCGACAGTAAAAGTGAGTGAAATAAAAGAGATTGCGAATTTTCATAAACCTATTTTTGCTAAATTGCTCAAAGTGGAGCGCAGGATATTATTTGACAGGCGAAGTCGTGGCGAATAGGGTGTAGGGTTCGCGCCTTTTTTCAACCTGGCTAATTAGCGTCTCTACCTAGCTACACTGCGATGGAAAACTCAGCGTCACAATTCTCCTCTCACTCAACCCGAGGCAAACTAAAGAAAGATATTATGACAGTGTCAATAAACTGCGCATAATTGAAAATTTCGCCAGATACACTAGGTGTCCGAAATCCCAACATCGGACGACTATAATATAATGGACATGACTTGTGCCAAATAACAATATATGCACTATGTAATACTCAGCCTTGTAGGCAGGTTTTTGAAAACAAACAAAGCATCTGTAGTAAATTTCTATTACCATTCAATCAATATCGATTGCCGGATTGTCGATCGTGACAAACTGGTAATCTATTTCTATGGGCGAATAGACTCAAAATCTCTTCTAACCTGTGACGAAATAAACTGATAGCGAGTTTACCGAGCGAGGCTAAGATTGCTGAATTCGTCTTTCTTAAGCCAGGATATTTTCCATGAGTACCAAATGTAGATGCTCCATTACTACTACGCCAGCGCTAAGTATCACGACCCGTCCGAAGGCTTGATTTATTTATCGCCGGTTCTCCCGAGGCCTAGCTAATAAAATTTGATGTGCTTTCTTTACATTTTTCTTCGACGTTCTACCGAGTTATCTAACTGCTAGCAATTAGCAAAATTCCGAGGCGACGATAGGAGGAGAAGTCAGCACAACCCGAGCGACGAGTTTACCAGCGTGAGATTGTCTCACGGGATTAACAGCTAGAGCTGTAAAGCGAACGGGTGGTACTGGTGGTGAAGCAGCGCTTAAGTGATTCTCCGGCCGGTCAACATTCATGAGAACAGACACCACCGTCATGGCCGAATCCGATTCCGCGCAGGGTGCCGTACTGCGTGAACGCTTTGATTTTATATCCCTATTTTATGGCGAAACTTCAGATGCCAGCGCCAATAGCTGAAATCGACTACGTTCTGTAGAATGCTGCTGTTGTTATTGGTGGTGTTGACGTTTCGATAAGTCGGTTTCAAAAACGAGCCAATGTGAACGAACATCATTCGAAGCTACTCACCAGTGCTTATGGTGTGTATACGGTACGACATATGAGTCCCGAATCCCCACTGTACAATCTGTACTTTTAGTGGTCTCGAAATGACCTAGTCACATTCATTTTTATCTCCGAGTACACCGATATTCTGTTAAACCAACGAGCGTGATAGCTCAACAACGCTACTATAATTATTATACATTGAACGAAAACGTTCAATAGGCTGGGGGAAGGCTGCATGATAATGTTCATATGTAGTAGCAGCTTCGCTAAACGGCTTACCTCCAATTCTGTGTTCCGCTGATATCATCCTGAGATACCTTTCGTTGACGTACTCCGACCACGTTTGTAACACTGGGTCAGATTTTCTACTTAAAGTGTTAGTGTCGTTTGCGTTCCTGTCCGTGAATGAAACGTCAGGTCAATCGCACCACCTCGACTGAATGGTATAACGAGACTAAGACGGTTACGCCAGTTGCGCGCTGAGTAATAATCGTTTTTAGACATTGCGTATTCGGTAAAGTTTCACTGTTCGCCACACGCATCAATCTGCCCAGTTACCGTGTACTATAATATAATATATATACACAAACGTCTCCCGCAACGGCTTAGGGGTGGTTAGACACTGTCTGATAACAAGATAACACTATCGAATACACATACATCCTTCTATTATTGGTTTCTTCTCCGGTGCGGATTTGAGTGAGATCAGATGATATCGTACCTTGAATAGATCGTTTATGCGCGGATAGATGGCCCCCTGTTGCCTCCACGGTGCTTGAGTTTGTGGCGACTGTATATATATCGGGCGAGCTAAATATGCGTATTAGGTATCGTTGCTCAAGCATCGTATTCACTGGCATTCGGCATTAACGAATAATATCGCAATCGAAATTACCCCTTCCCGCCACCCATCCGAATGGCCAACTGTCGGCCATTGATTTAATTTGGCAATTTACTCGAGGCGTATTTGCCATAGGGGAGTAGTCTGTTTGCGGCAATACGGTTAGAGGCTGCGATGGGTTGTCTACATCGTGAGGGTCCATTGTATCCCCGTGTAATACGTTCGCGGATGAGCAATCCCATAGAAGTCAGCCAAGCAAGATGTGACCATGGCGGGTGTGACCATGCCCACGTTGTGATTTCGTAGCGTCCCCAAAATGTAATTCATTTAGGATTAAAAGGGCGCGTATTGTAAAAAAAAAATAGACGGCGTTCAGCAAACATAGGTCCCTTTTGCAGTAATAACTATTATCATCATTATTATAATATGATTATTACTTTTATTAGATTACATCATTGTAAGCATACATTTTCTAGATGCCCCAGTGCTCCGTGTATCTATATATGCCTCCTCCGATGATTGTTATAGCCTGACCTTCGGCCTGTCAAGCTAAAGCTAATGACGGGACATGCACCAAGAAAGTTTTTGCATCACTCTGACCTCGAGTCACCGAACCACGTTTCCGCTAGACGACAACTCACGTTGCCACGTAGGGCCGGCTCCACGGGACCGCTTCAGCCTCTTTCAGCCATGTACGTTACTCGTCGTACTGCTCTAATTATATTCACAGCGGACGCTAGCCGTCGCTAGGTGGGCATCAATCTAAACCGGTGGCGTGTCACGAAGCTCATCTGCGGATCTACTAATGAAAAATGACTATGCCCGTAGACCGATGCCTCTTCGTTCATTATTAATAAGCGCGCGCGCGCGCGCGACTGCACGATAGAGATAGCAGAGACGAGAGGGGGCAGCGGAGGTGCTGTTTGAGATGGACGCCAGCGTCCTCTGGTGAGTTTACTGCAACCTTCCAATGATAGCATGGTGCAATGTTGTCTACCGGTGCCCACTGAATACGACAAACATCCATAGCCGGGTTTCTAACTTGACCTTTTCTCAACGATTCCCCATGTCCCATACGCTAGCTACTACGTAGCACCAAGGACACTAAGGCCTGCAACAAGGCCTGTCTCTGGCCTGGCAATAGTGGCTTCCTGTGGAAATATCATTGTGGAATACATAAAAGACGAGAGTCAAACATCGGGTGATATAACCTATGTTGTCAGGTTTATAATTCTCCATAAGTCTTTTGCGAAAATTGCTAATTTAAATGAGAAAATATATATGTATTCGTTTAGAGTGCAACCGAACTGCGGCCCAAACGACAACCGAGCAGGCTTGCACATCTGTTTTCTTCGTTAGAAACCAATGTATTCAGTAGCTCGCAAGCGACAGGTTCCCTAGTCCAATCAAATTTGCTAAACACATAATACACCACTATGTCCGTTCACCACCTCTGTCTCTACACAAACGTGGAAGAAATTCTAGAGTGAGAGATAAAAATATCGTTTCCTTATCACATACACTGAACACTGCCGGAAATAGTACAAAATACCAATACAAAACGTGACTTCGCGCTGTTTTCCGTATTTGCGCGTAGCTGCTGTTGCTGTTGTTGAACTGATCATGACGTGGCGGAGGTCCATTAGCATATCAGGATCAGCCACAGACTGCCGGGTGTAGATGTATATACCACATACGATATTACTACATGTCAAATAATAGATCTACGCAGCACGCATTACCGTATGCAGATGGGTCAACAACGAGACTGCACACCCATTTGCCTCCGATCCTGTTCCCCTTTGCTCCTCAACACTGTTGGCGTCAAACTGTAATTAAAATGTAACCACCACTGTAAAGCATCTAGAAAGCGCACCCACCCACTGCCGAGGGAGAAACTCGCTCAGGTCGGCATCGCACACACTCCTGCGTCGTAGAACCACCAGCATCAGTTCACGTGAATATTGCGCCATAAATATTCGTCGCATTGTAACGAGCGTCGGTAGCACGGACACGATGAGGTGAGATTGCAACTAGAACACTACGTCCCACTGGTAGTATTCTATTGGAATATCAGTCTACATATAGGAGTTTCACGCAGAGTGAATTGAGGTGTTAGAATAAACGTGCTATGAAACGATGTAGAGATGGCAAACCTCGGGAAGGATCGCTTGTAAATGGAACATCGAGAAATATTATACTTTACTTCGATGTGAGAGCGACTTGCAAGGTTCTAGACGATTTCTTATTTCGAAAACAGAAACAAACGCAATGCTGAAATAGCCGTTATCTACACGACAAATAGTAATCCAGCTTATTTTTGGAGTCTCGAAATGACAAAACATCTTTTTCTCTCTCGGTGACTTAACGGGCTACGACTAAGGCCATCCCAGTTGAGCTCGTTACACTAACAGGAGTGGATATATGTCACCAGGCCTGTGGATCTCGTGTGTGACGCTCCCGTACAGCTGTATATCACTATCGCTAGGCTAATTGTGTTACGTCATCAGGCAATGCAATTCATCAGCTCAGCTAATCTCTGAGCTAGCATCCTTTAGTTCCTCCTGAGGCTCTTCCCCATCGCCGCCTCTCATTTTACACAACCTCACTAGCCTACTCGCTCGCGCCCTTGGGTCAATCAGCCTCCCATTCCAACACTAGGAGCGTTGAGCACTGCCATAGTGCCGTGGGAACGGCTGATCATATCCACAGTGGTTGTTGGGGTCCACATCATGGCCGTAGCCAAACCTACCAAAGCCAATCGAGCGGCTAAGGCCTGAGTCATTCGCTCAGCAGCCAACTGCGAGAAAGCCGCTCGAGAATTCCGCCCAAAAACGTGAAGACACCAGGCACAGCCAACTGACTGGATCGAGACTCGTCACCAAGTCAGTTTTGTTTTAAAACCCCTACCCGACCTTCTTCGCTGGGCACTTATCAAAAGCCAAGCCAACACTAAATATATCGGGTCTACAATAGTGATGCACGCATCGGGGTGATGCAGCATGCTTATTTTTGATATGATTAAAGCCGGAGCTCAGCAGGCGAGCACGCCCGTCGTAGTTACGGGCCTACACACGCGTTCGAGATAATGAGTCTCCCTGAGAAACTCGCTGGACGGCTCGTCTGAACAGCAGCAGCAGCAGCCGCCGCCGCCGCCGCACTTGGCGTTATTCGTCCTCGCCTGCAAAGATTCGCGCTGGCGATCCTCTGCATCCTTCTCCACGCTCTTTCGCAGCCCCCGACAGTAGCCTGCACTAGTAGTTATTGGAGCTAATTGTGTTTAAGTCACAGCTAGGTAGATGGCTCGCGTCGCGCTGAAAGCCGAACTGGCTGGCCAGGGAGCGAGGGAGAATTGGGGAAAGGGATTGAGAGACTGGCGGTGTTTGGGCTAGCGAAGAGATCTCGATTTCGTTACTTAATCAGTTGATTCAGTCACCGTCATCGGCAGGACGGGCCTCAGTTGAAGGGGGAGGAAGTGGAAGGGCGTGAGCGCTGGCGACTACCCCGAATTTGTTAGCTAATTTGTTTAAATTAACGCAGGCCGAGCTGCCATACGGCTTTCGTCTCGCGCCTCCCGATAGAACAGAGATGAGATTAGCGAAGGATGAGAACGGAAGAGAGAAAGAGGGAACGTGTAGAAGACAGCGTGGAATAGGAAAAATAATCGCTCCAGCTATTAACGCAGACCTTTCTTACACACAATATATATATATATATATATATTGTAACGGTAGTGTGGAATGCCTTGTTCAATGAAAACGAATGATTACTGCAATTGATCGATGTAATGCGAGTGCCTATTACAATAATTTTCTCTATTTAGATAGAAGGACTCACTAGATCGCACTTGCCTTTGAGCATAGGCAGTACACTAGTTTAGTATGACGAGTCGATTAAGTCGATGAAATCGACCACTGGCTGTGTCAACTCAATCTAATACTGGTGTCTCGTAGGTGACCGTCCTGCGATGCCAGAGAGAGATCTGGCTAACGTTTATCCTATAATACTATCTCCGCGTTTCTGATGTCTGCCAGTGATTGCGAAGCATTTGTGGTGGAAAGAAGGTGGCTGCATTTAGACGCCTGCATTTCGACAATCGCTGCTGTCTGCCGGCTGGCGATTAACGACATTGAGGGGGGCTATCCGTCTACGCAGCTCGGATCGATAGGCTCGAATCTTCCGCCTGTTTTGCCTCTTCCTTATCGAGAGTGAGCGAATATTGCAGATGAGCAAGGGCCAGTGAAAAGATGACACTGGAAAGAAAATGAATCGGTCTTCTTTTTCCTGACATCGTCCGCTATAGGGTGCTGCATTGTGGTGTAGCTGAGTTCCTGCACACATCGTCCAGGACAACAGCTACAGCTCATCTCCACAGGCAGGAAGAAGGAGGAGACTCGGCGCGAACCCGCTCGATCTCACTCTGTCAAAGCTCAGCTCCGCCGCAAGCCAAGTGGTCCGTCCTTTATTCTCGAGCGCCGGCTTCAGCCGACACACCGTAAGTAGGCTGTGATGCACTAGTGGATATTTTAGGTAGGATGCGCTCACTTGGAGAGTTCTGTTGTAGCGCCGTTCGTTCGCATTCTTGTGTTGTGCTTTTGTTCTTGCCCGTACCACCCATTGCGCCCACACTAGGCGTTGTTCACAGCGAACTCTATCCAACACGCGATCAAGAAGCAAGGAGACTGACGCTCTCTCCTTCTAGCATTTCTTCTTTTCTTTGAAGTGGCACAGCGACCAAGCGATGCAAGCCAACTTCAATCTCTATTTCTATACATAGATCCTCTCGCTCTCTTCCTGTCTTCCACTCTCTCTCTCTCTCTCTCTCTCTCTCTCTCTCTCTCTGCTGCTGCTCTGCCTCTCATAGGGATCTCCTCCCAGATCTCTGTTCGAATGTGAATGGAGACACCATCATCAAACTTGTATTCAGAGCACCCTGAATTGAGAAGCGAAAGGATCTATAAGAGTGGCTGGAAATGGAACATGATCGTGCTCAACAGTGATGATCACCGCTACCACCTAAGAGTTGAACCTAACTATCGTGAACGCGGCTGCTGAATGCAGAACACCGTTCGTCTTGCACCTGTCCTATTGTTTAACATGTTGGTAGGTTTATAGCATATGTTGTATAGTTAGCGAGCTCAAGGGAAGTGTCTGTAAAGGACATATCCACCACAACTCCCGCCGCGAGAAAGCGAGAGTCCTGCCTTAGTTAGCAGCTTTGTTAGCACTGTCGAAACCGTACGAAGCCTGTCGAAGCCGTGTGTCAGCCGTGGCAACGATGGGCGAACAGAACGCGCGCAACCAATTAATTAGCTCTTGCAGAGTGCACCGGCTAACCACGGTGAATTGTTGCCAACGCGACGCCTTTCCCAGCGCAGTGACATCGATCTATTTCAGTAACGATTCGTAACAAATGACTTTTCTGCACCACTTGATGAAGAAGCCGTAGGCTGGCGATACAGTGCAAATGAACAGACCGCCGACCTTCCATTAGGCAGGTGATAATGCCGTGATATTTTAAAATACTGCCCACTCGTGGCAGTTTCATCTTCGAAAGGTTTCTCACTGTAGCTCTTGAAGGTGCATTATTTTTTAACCTTTCGCAAGTCTTTATTCCTTTTTTTTTGACCAAAAACAGCCAACTCTGGTCACGTTCAAGGGATCTACATCTGTATGTATGCACAATATATCAATCTGTTACGAACACATCCCTATCTGTATCAGTCAAAAACTAAATGAGTACAGAGTATTACGTAAACCGCCATGTTGGGGAGGCCGTGTAAGGGAACTGGCTACCGTGACAGTCCCCGCAGGGTCGTGTTGAAATGACACGAGTCACGGGAAAGCCGCCGACTCGCTGAACTCACGAGAGGTCAAGAAGAGAAAAGAAAGGTTACGACATGAACGTCGCTAGTTTTTATACTGCACGGGCCACGTACTCCATTAGATGGTGCCCCTAGCCGGTCTATTGACATTCCGAATTTTATTTTGGTGTGCATTTATATAATATCATACATAATCGTTTGTGAGTTGTTCCGCATTAGTGAGTAAACATTGTCGATTTATGCTCCACGAGCCACATTAATACTCCTGACTATTGTTGCTAGTTGGTGCACCCACATTATATGTGAGTCTCGCTCGAGAATGTTTCTGTTGTAGATATTCAGTGGCAGCGATCAAATCATGCTACAAATAATTGGCCTGTTAGAACGCCTGATATCGGCCCACCGTGACTCTTAATTTGAATTCTTCGCCCAGCCGCCGTTCAAGCGACGTTTGGAGGAGTCACAAGAGTGGAGGACCGCTCCACTGAATAGCATGCGGGTATCTTGACGTCACGGCGAGACGGGGAAGAACGCGGGTGGACTCGTAAGAATTCGCATCTTATGTCAGTCGGGTACGACAGGGCGTTCGTTCAGGCACACCCCTTCCTTATCGGAGCAAAGAGGATCTGGGCTGCGTAAGAAGAATGCTGTCAGAGCTGCCTCCCTGCCATGGCGTCAGATATCCATCCATTTATCCATTCCCATCTTCATATCTCTGAACAGGGCTTCTCCGAATTTCAGGGAACTGCATAAGTCGAGCGTGGGCTCGGGAAGACACCTCTCGCTGTGCCCTTGGCTTCACTGTACCATCCTGTCTGCGATATCATACTGTTAACGATATTTACTTGCAGGTGTTTCTATATCGAACGTATCGACAGGTACACATACAAATGTACGTACAAATATATCATGAAAAATAATCAATTTCATAAATATACTTATATATGTATATATATATATGTTTCATGTTGCGATTTTATTATTCAGCATGACGTGTCATGCATGGAAAAACGTGTGGCGATATCCGGCTTGAAGACGCACCTTGCGATCGTTTTTCAAAATAGAGAGTGACGCTCTTGAATGCTTACTCTCTTCAAATGAGGAACGTGGAGACGGAGAGTTGTGTACACTATTTTGAGCTCACTACGTCTGCATATGAACTCTCACTAACAGCTTGACACTGCTTGCTCAGCAAACTACGGATCCGCTCGCTATTTAGGTTGGACCATGAGATCACCAGTACTAGGGAGATAGCCCTGGACGAGCGGTCGACATCAACATCGGGCACGACATCAGCCCCTGCTTTCCTTGCCAGCGGCGCCTTGCTATACACCCGTGCCGCCTAGCTGCCAACAGCACCACCACCACAACCGCCACCATGTTTCGTTTATGTGCTCCGGGGCGTGGCAAGAGCCGCGCGATATTTGAGCTTGGAGAGATCTGAAGCCTGCGGCTGCCTCCCTGCTGGGACTGAGTACGGCGGGTACGTTATACGCTGCTGACGAGGCTGCTGCTGCTGCTTTTCTTGCCTCCGCTGCTGTTTCTGTGGTTCGGTATTCTTCCGTCGCCTGCTCTATCCGTCGCTTGCTTCATAAAGCAGTGGCTTTCCCCAATCGCAAGAAAGCTCCCCAGAAGCAGCCGTCCCAGGTCTCCCAATTCTCTTCGTCGTCCGGTGACTTTGTCGCTTCGCTGGCATCGAGGGCACGACGGTGGATTCCCACTTCTGGCCTCGACCTCACCGGCATCACTGAGCGACGGACGGCGTTAGGCGGCACGTTAGATCCGACAACCAGGGCCTTCCAGCTGATAGTTGGTTGAAGGAGCCGAGGGAGGGGACACGCATTGTACTGTACCTTACCCAGCCGGCAGCGCGCTCTAGCCCGGCTTTGCCCAGCCCAGTCGCCACGATGCAAGGCTCGCCTCTGTCGAGAAGTGACGTCCTGATTGCATCATACATCGTGGCCTTTCGCAGGCAGAGGAAGCGGACAGTCTCTTGTGCTGCACAGAACTGAACAGTAGCTCTGCAGGCGGGAGGTGAGTGACATTGTCAACGGCTTCTTCGCTATAGCCATGCACGGGGATGGTTCTCCTGCCCGGTCGACGTTATGTGGGGCTGGCATTGCCGAGGAATGCGCGGGGAAGCAAGGGCCCTTGTTCACCGGCACCGCTCTGATCGCCGCTTTCTGAACCAGATCAGATCAGAGATCCTATCCAGGATACAATAAGTGGGTGGCCTGGTAGGATGGGAGGTGGCAGAACCTGCTAGCGGGATGGATGACGGGAGGTGCTGAGAAGGGCTTGGTATTGAGCGTCTGCTTTCGTATTCATGTTGTCCTTGTTGTCCGCTATCATGCACCTTCGTTCTCACCAACTGATATCTATGGAAATGATCTCTACCCTGTAGAAGTAGAAGCCTTCTAATAGTGTTAAGATAGAGATTGTTTTGATGTTGGAAGGCACTAGTTCCTTCCAACATCAGAGCCTCACTGTTGCCAGCCTGGGCCCTCAGAGCTCAAGTTCTTGGGCAAATAGTGTGTTCAGTTTAATGAAAATTGTTTAGCTACATATTTATAAATATGAATGTATACGTCTTACGTCTATAGAGTCTTAAAGGGTGAATGAAGCCGATGAAAATATATGTAGCAGTGTGACGTATTTTTGCCAATGACTGTTTTGCTTGCTTTCGGTTTAGTTTTTTTTAAAAGCCTTGAATATCGTATGCGATTTTGCTATACTGGATGTGTATCGTATTTCAATCTAAGACTATAATTAGGAAGAATAAAATGTATCACTTTGCAATAATGTTGGCAACCGAAATTGGAATGGCTTTCAAAGTAATTCTGTGAAATGTGTGCCGTGGCACCAAAATGTGTGAAAATACTCGAGCTGACATCTTCAATTGCCGCGTCCCAGTGATGCACTAATTGACCGTGATAGAAAAACAACAACAACGGCTTCTATACCGTTATTTGACAACTTTCTTCTATTTTGTTCCTACTATATTTGATCCTGGATGCATGGTTACTTCGGCCATCGTTATTTTTATTATTATTTCTTATATGTTCCGTACTCGAATCCCTTATATTTCTATCTGCTTTACATGGACGAAGTCCATATCCATCTTGTGACTTTCCGGTCTGCTCTCACCAATATATAACTATAATAATACGAAGCGAACAGAGAGCGGGAATGAATGAGTTTCGTTGTCTGGCTGAGGAGGCGATCGATATTCAGTCGATTTCCTGCAACCTGCGTCTCTCCCAATACGCCACTCTCCGGTGACCAGCCAAGGGACCGCCATCTCTCGCCACCACGGCTGGATAAAGGAGATTCCTCCAGCACCTCCTGCGACCTGGATCAGCAGCAGCAGCAGCAGCAGTCCCAACCATCATCGTTTCTCCTGACCGCCTTGCTTTACCAACACGAACTAAGCCCACGCCGCTGGGAACCCCTCCCTGTGGTGCAGTGGAATCGAGGGCCGAGGACCAGCTGCCGTTCGCCAACATCTGTTTCATTGCTCTGCTCCTCCATAGCAATCGCTCTTGGCTACCAGGCAGCACTATGCTTCAGCGAGCCGCCGCCGCGGCGCGTCTTCTCTTGGTAGCAGCAACAGCCCTTATTTAGCGTGGGGCTGTCGTCCGCGTAAGTAGGGTCTAGGACAGGAGAATCGACCGATACCTTGCGTCGGCCAACATCTCATCATGCGAGTTTGAGGCTGCACTGTGCGGTTTCGGGGAGGAGGGTAAGCATCCTTTGCCGTTCTGACAGAGTGCTCCTGCGCTAGTGACAGTGCAATTTTCTCGGGTTGAGTGACACCGAGGCTGGAGCCGATGGCCGAATGTGAGTCAATTCGTCTGGCTGACCATCGGGGTTACGTGAGTGAGTGCACAGAGCAACGATATGTCCACTTGGACTTCCATGGGATATCGTCTATTGTCTCATTGTCGAACAGATGACCACAGTGCTGGGGTTATTCTCGTTACAGACTGACATTGACACCGCTCGAAGGTGTGGCCGTGAAGTCATTCAATATCTCTGAAAGAGAAGAACTCACCTAAGTGGACACTCATGCGGCCAAATCTTGATGGACCACATGTGAGCATATGCCACATAACATTACAGGGAAGTATACTTGTTTCAAAAGTTTGGATAGTGCATAAATATATACATATATATAGATTTATTTCATTACACTACCTCTTGGTGGTAATCAGCCCTTCCCATCGAGCAGTACTATAGCCCATGTCCTACAGATGACTGAGCTACTTATTCGAGTTATGCACCTGTTGTTTGGCATAAAAATACAATCCAAATTTTTGTTTACTGACGTGATAACCTTTCAAAAAATGGAAATGTCGACCACCATCTGCTGGCAAGCACTTCACCGGTGTGACGTTTTCTCGAATCCAAGATTCGTTCATACTCTTACCGCGTCACTTCCTTCGTGCCCGAAGAAAGAGAACATGCCGGTTCCAGATGCAGGAGAGGGCGGGAAGGAAAACTGGTAAATTGGAGGAAAGATGCTCGCATAGATCCACGAAACAGGGCCGAGCCGCTGATCGTGACCGCGATCATGCGGGCCATGCGACGCACGTTAGCCTTTAGTGCAGAACGCCTATCTTTCTGCTGGAGGGAGACACTGAGGCAACATCAAACAGATCACGAAACGGCTTAGGCTAACACAGGCAGGCGATTGATGCCAAAAACACACCTCTCGCACGATGATGACGCTCTTGGATGACGCTACTGCCTTGGAACGCCTTTATAGCGTGCTGATATTCGTTTGGTGCTGTACAAAATGAGGGAACACTGGCGCGCCTTCTCTGATAATGAAACAGGAAAAAGCTGTTAATTTATTTGGATAACTTCGTGTTTCCTTCGTACGTGGCACACATAAAGGTGTTGACACACTCGGACGAGCATTTACGAGGCGGTTTAGATTATTGGAATGCTTATTATATGATAAATTACTGGAAAACAAAACGAATTCTTGGAGGTGCGCGGCATGGAGAACTCAGTGTGCGATTTGGTGCAATAGCTCTGTCGTTTTCTACCACGAATATAATTTATTTACCGGGTAACATCAGATGGTAGTTCAGATCAGGTTTTCACTCGAGGGCCCCTGTAGTCGGTCTCGAATGTACTACATCTCTTGTGTAGCATGAATTTGAATTACAAATTTGTCAAAGTTGGATGACAAAACCATTTACATTTGAGATAAATTAACATAAAATATATACGTGATCTACGCATATGAACTTACGAAACTCCCAAAAAGGGAGAAAACGGTCTGTCAGGTCAACTAACCATATATTTATATTATAACAATTGCCCATATTCATGCCAACCGCTACCTTGATTATCTGCGATTGTATCTTGCAAATTACAACGATTACGATACAAACAATGAGCTAATTGTCTAGATCAATCTTTCAAGGAGGTATACCATTCAAGTTCGATAGAAGATAATTTGTCACATAGGTTACGCTTTGAATAAGCGGTCTGCTCAACACCGAGCACCTCTGTGCGTAGGTACATAGTCTGTGTCCCGCTAACTCTAAAATCCTCAACGGTGAGCAATTCCTCGATTGTTCAGCAACAAACGACAAAATTTGAATAAAGCTACTTCGTCGTGATCCAGCCAGACCTTTCTAGACTGTCCCTGTGAGTCGTCTATGTACTCGCGTGTTAGAACCTCTACATTCCTTTAATTAGATCCAGCCGCCACGACGAGGCTGCCACGGTGGTACAGCTCAGACAGAATAATGGATTGTATTTGGTGACCAAGATAGCGAGTGCAGCGGGCATGCCCCGACGGTGCTAAGGGTCCGTTTCGGCCCGGAGAGGAACGCTAGAAAATCCCGTTGTCCAGTAAACCTTTACCAATAAGGTATCCCTTCTCTGGTGCTTCTCTCAGCCGTCTTCTCTGCATAACGACAGGCCGGATAGATAATAACCCAATAGGGAGGGACCAAGCAGCGTTAGTCCTAATAGGACGGGATCTCCCATCTAGTCACTCATCCTCTGGCTGTGCTGCTCCGTCCCGTTACTCCTATGACAAACCAGGCGTTGGGCTTGAGCTATTTTCGTGGGCGTTCGAGTGATTGTATCTCGCCGTGTTTCGGCCGAGGCCGCCCTTTCCTACGCTGTCTATTGTCCTATGTCCTTAACATTAACCCATGCTGCGTTAACCCGCTCGACGGGTTAAGTCGGCCGGCGTGCTTTTCCTTGAGATTGATATATCGTACGCCCGTGCTGAGAGAGAGAGAGAGAGAGAGGATAAAGGCGAGAACATCGATAGAGTCGACGAGGGAAAATGGGGCCAATATCGCCGGGCTGTCTCGTTAGAGCCAATACGTTAGGACAACGGACGGCACGAACAACTCTCAGAATAGAGGAATTAGCGATGTAGCTTGTGTTCGGGAGCGTCTCCTGCCGTTGACCCAGCCGTCTTAGAGTGACTTGTTGGACAAACGAGCGCGTTGCCTACTGGCGTGAATCTTCAGACCCCTCTTAAGATTCTAACTGTACCCAAGAGCACTGTCCCGCCAGATAACTGAGCCAACAAACCTCATCACCACCGCAGTCGCCACCTACTTTCCAAGGGGAATAAACGCGCAGATCGAGGTAGGTGAGCAAGAAGACCGATGCAAACAATGAGAGTAAAAGAATGGTCAGGCTACTGGCCCGTGCGACGATGTTAAGTTCTGGCGACCACTGCGTTGAATCTGGCGAGGGGATTCGTCGCCACTTCGCTCCGTACGTCTTTTCGCCTCCGCCTCTCCTAGCCACGACGTACTCGTAGCGGTTCACAACGTGAACTGGACTGCCTCCCGACAGCGTGTTGACGATTGCTCCAAGTGAGACGACTGAGCCACGTGAAGTTCTCCGGCCCCACTGCAGTATCAATCTAGGATCCGTGTCGATACACAGAAACGAACCTGAGCAACATCTGAGGCAGCAGCGAGGCGTGTGCCAATTTGGGACGAATTGGAAGGTCCACTTCTGCTGTCGGCCTACGGCACCTTGAGGGTGCAGAAAACCTGCTTGCGTGTTTGCTTTCAATTAGGAAGCTGCCCAAAGAGAGCAAGAGAGATAGAGTGAGATAGCGAGAGAGAGAGAGAGAGAGAGAGAGAGAGGGGGCAGCGAAAATGTGTATGTCGGTGTCCGTTTGGATGACAAAGCTCAGCTCTTCACCTGTTAACGCCGCTAACGAAAGGAGACGCACGGGCCGTGGGAGACGGTGGGTTGACCTGGATTTGTGGACACAGACATGGGTCAGTTCCTTCAGCGAGCCTCTATCTGAGAGATAAATGAAACCCACGCGGATTTTGAAGCCGTGGTATGAATTAAAAATTTGTGCAAATGTGTGTACCCTGAGCGAGCATGTGTCGAATGAGTTTAGATAAAACACCGACGATTTCAACGGCGCTTAGAAATATAATAATTAAATCGAACATGCCAAAGCTGCCGTAGTGACAACGTTTTGTACCATTCAATTGTTTGAGTTTCAGGCTTACCTAGTCGCTGAGATTAATCCAAAAATAATGGAGTAGTATATGCAATTAATTCCACCTCACTGTTTTTGCCTGTGTATTATTCGTTAACTCTAGCTCTTATGCAATCACTTCAATAATCTACTGGATTACTGTGTATATACTTACCCGCTGAATACTTTGTGTATACACCTTGCTGACTACTTGTTGTCTGACCATTTTATTTTCTGTTTCGAAAAATCAAGCTTTGCAAAATGCCACTCCCAGGAACAAACCAAAATTTGAATTCAATCTATCTAGGGCGCATGAAACGAACTGGGAGGGGCGAGCCGTTTGATTTGGATGATATCTCGCCGGGTCCGGCGAGATCCTGGAGCCCACGTCCGTTTAAGCAAAGACCCAGCTCTTGTCTCCACTTCCTCGCGACGTGGCCGTCGTCAGTTGTCGTCATTGTCATTGTTGTTATTGTTGTTGTGCAAGGTAGTCAATGAAGAGGTGGCCCGAGCGAGCGGACGGGACACGCAGCTTAATTATATTACGCGTTCGACGCTGTTTCGTATCGTGTGTTGCTACCGTTCGAAAAGACGGCCAGAGAGAGAGAGAGAGAGAGGAGTGGCGTTTGGCTTGTCTGGGTTTATTGCAAGTACGCAATCACTGCTCTGTCCTGCCCTCTCCCGTGTCGCCTTGCCCAGGCCAGACTAGGCCGGCGGAGGCTCAAAGCGCCGCCGAAGACATCACGAGCAGCCAAACACTGGGTCCTAACACCATCACCACATAGGCCTTAAACGGTAATACGAAACCCGCCTTCAGTTCGTGGCCGGCTAACTCTCTTTCTCGCTTTCATTCAACAAGGAAGAAGCCATCCGAACGCAAATCGAACCGGGGACCTGACTGTCCGTGCGACGGCATTCACAGTAGCAGCAGGGAATGGTCAGACAGACAGAAAGACAGCCACCCAATTTAACCAGCGACACGACACGATGCCGCGGCACACGCACCTCGTACACTTCACCTCGTACCAACGCACTCATTGCAATCAAACAGAAGCCGTACGCAGTGGAACAACAACAACAACGTGGCAATCGTTAAAGTAACCTGCAGTCCCTCTCCCCAAGCAAAGAAACTCACGGATTGCAGCGGGTGGCAACCCGAACGAACATTCCGAACCGACTAGTCACTAATAATGTGTTCGATACGAACGCAGAAACGGTACAAGGCGTCTGGTTACGACGGGGTTCCTCCGGGTGCTGCTAAAAAGAGATAGCTGACCGCCCTCTTGTGTAATTGTATTTGCATCGAGTGGATCACGCCGTATTTAGAGTGTTGCATCCGTATCGGCCACAGTCGAAGCAGGCTCAGAACGAAAACCCAGACCAGCAAAATATTCACAATATTTAGTTGTCGTGTTGCTTGTCTCGGAATTTATTTATTTCCATTATAATCGCGGTCCCGTTAAACTGCGATTGCTTCTCTATCTCCATCTGTATATATATATATATATATATATATATATACGCATAGGCATCGATTAATAATCGTAATCTTCACATACGCGCTACTGCCAACAAATACATTGAACTAGCTGAGTATATATTTCACTCATATCACATCTCAGGTGCCTACCCTGGCAATCGTTAAACAGCGGCGAACCCTGCGCACATAATGTAAACAGCTCGAATGACGGGTACGCATTTGACGAAAGCCAGGTATGAATCGAAATCGTTGGCCACAATGAAAATAAGCAGGATAGTCAGATGGAGGGAGAACTCTATTGAATATCGAACGAAGACCTGCAATGTCTGGACCTAATATCCTTTACACTGCACAACTCTCTTCACGGGACCGCTACCACACACACACACGCACAGACGATTTGGAGGCATACTGCTTCGAGTGAAAAAGAGGTCCCCTGTGGTACTCAGCCCGTCTTTGGATCTGCCACACGTATCGATTTGTTCTACCATTGTTTTCATAACTTCTCATTAGTATTATTAGGGGCAACGGGGGGGGGGGCGGCGGGGCGCACACTTATAGGAGAGAAAGCACTAGGGGGTAAGCTAATGGCATAAGGGTACCTGCGAGTAAAAGGGAAACATCTGCATTCTACGTACTATACTACACATGAATAAAATGTTTTTCAACTTCTAATTCAGCGCGTGCAGTAAAAATGAGTATGTATGCGTTGCTAGTGCTGCACGAGAGATGAAAAAATACTTCACATGAATTACTTAAATACATGTATCGATATAACGGTTCTATAACTCCTCGAACCTTCACTACTCCTGAGCTCCGGTAACGGTTCAACCGTCTTGAACATCGTGTTTATCGAACAGAATATGAATTTGTTTAGACGAAACCATACACGAGCTCAACTGTTCGGTGTAGGGATTTCGCAATAAATATTGATGGGCAGAGTAGCCTTCTACTAGACAATTTCGAGTGCTAACAAAGTTACACTTGTAAGCACCGAACGTGCGTCTTCCAAGACCGTTTCAAACTTCATTTAATACTTGACGGAAGCTTGTCAAACTTAGCGGTGGAGAGTCATGGACCGCTGGAGACTTGCCCGCATTTCGACGCCTCGTAGCCTCATAACGACGTGAAAGTTATTGAAAGCTGCTGTTCAAAATGGTGTTATATTTATAATCATTGTATTGATGCTGTTCAAAATTCTCCATCAAAGTCCGTTACGAAGTCCGGCAGAGAGAGACCGACGAAACAATTACAATCCAACTAAGCGGATCCACCCTAAACCCGTTTACAGAAATCTACTTAACTGATGAAAGCTCTGCTAGTCTCTGCTAACAGCACCGAGTCGTATATTAGCCGGGTTGGCGTCGCCAACACACCGCCTCTGGAGCATGATGGAGCTCTGCTCAAAGTCAAAGCGTGACAACTTTCGCCCCTTTTGGATCATCCTGTAGCACCATATAATGTGCACCGATACCCAATCTCTATCCACACCCACCTCAGCGCTGTTCTGCCCACGCCGAGTCCTTGTGTGTTCTTTTCATCACCTGTGCCAAAGTGAGACGTGACGGGTACAGTATGCGAATGCGCATGCTTCACTGCGCTAGCGTTGCCCTTCTGCTTGACCGGTTCATCTCATTTCCCCTTCGGTTTTCTACTGTTACGTAATTATATCCCCTCTATCTCTCTCCCTCTCCTTTTCGCAGCACAAGTAGACGTATCTATTCCACGCTGGCTTGGCAAGGGGGCAGCCCAGCTCCGTCAGTAGATCACTCACGGTATTGCACTCATCGTCCGTCGTCGTCGTTTGTTTTGCCTATGGGCAGACAGTGGAGTTCATTTGATCTCCCTCCCCCTAAACGATTACAGAATGTAATGGGGTATTATCAGCATCGTCATAAAAGATCATGATTGCATCGATATGCAGTGAAAACATACAACACACGGCTGTATTGTATATGTTTATTGATATATTTATAATTAGATTTGCTCTGAGGTTGCCGTTCGAGTGTGAGTCAATTCTTAGGGACAAAAACTATTGTTGTCGGCTTTGTGAGGAGAGAGTACAGCTATAGGGTAGTGTAATCATTTGCGAGACTGCGAACAGAAATTGGTCGACAGTCCGTGACAAGCACCTCGTTAGCTATGATGTATCATATCATATACTAAATGCTATTTATGCATTTGAAGGGAGATATCCTATATCTGCGATGTTATTGGCTTATCTGTGATAATTCGTTAAGTCTGTTACCACCTCTAGCAGTGGATACAATGGATCGCTCTGAAACGGCGACTCATTGACCAGCTCTGTTAATGGACTCGATTGTTTATCTATCCAGTTTCGTCATCACCGAACGGAAATGGCCTTCGAAGGGTCAAGCTCTCGAGCGAAACTGCTCGCAGATTCTCTATGAGAGCTATCCGTGGCACAGAATTGAGAGCAACTGGTGATATTAAAGCAAAACAGAAACGAAATACGGCAGTTGGACAAACGCCGCATTACCCTTCGAGTGGAAACTTGAAGTACTGATACAGAGAAAAGAAAGACGTTGAAGGGCCTTCCAGGAGGAGGGGGGGACTGCAGAATACCTCATCTTATTAAAATAGTGCATACGCTGCTAATTGTAACATTCTCGGAAAATAAAACCCTATAGAGATGGCCCGTAAATTAGAAATTTCGATTTATCCTCCTGACATTTGCTGGCATCGCTGTTCCGTTCGGCGTCAGCACGCAGAATCACCTGTTTGCGTCAACCATTTTGTACCAGTCTGTCATGAAGACGTTCTCGCAACTGCTTATTGTTTTAAAACTTCATCTCTAAAAGTGCTGTTTGCTGAATTGAATCGTTCGCCAGTATGGTGCTGGTTGACCGTTTTCGCGAGGATAGGTGACGTTTCTTCTATGCAGATCACTATTACTCTCTATGATAATGCGGCGATCTGTTCTGCAATAGGCAGGTACCAGGGGACCGGTCCAATGGCCTCATCAGCGTCGAAAGTGGCACTGCCAACGTTATGTCGACGTCGACGTTGAAGCCTAGAGAATATTGTACTCATGTAGATGGTTGGACTGCATCTCATTGTTGTCCCTAGAGTTTCATTACGTAGAACGTCCATGACGTTCCAGGTCAGGTTTTTCTCTTTCAGGTGGAACTGAAAACACTGTTTCGGCTATGCGCCTCACTCCTCAATACGTTCCTCTCACCACCGGCAGGCACAAGGCTCACATCCATTCAATTGCTGCGTGGCCCCTCCAGTGCCGTCCAATCCCTCAGATTACTAGCCAACTAGGCTCTATGGCGAAAGCATTGTTGGCCCCTTCTCCATTCTTCGGTCTCGGGGGTGGCCGAATCCCAGTCTAGATCCAGTCCACACAGTCGAGGTTGACGCAAGTCGGGGCTCGCTCGCTCGTCTGATCGGTGAGTGGCGCCGCCCGCACAGGAAGAAATTTTCATGCATTTCTTTCAGCAAACTCCTCACATACGATCAGCACCACCATTAGCATGTGCACATCGCCACCACACGCTCTGTAGCTACTGCCAGCGCGTCTGGTCTGGCGCTATGGTGATGCCACCGGCGTCGATTGAATTAGAGTTCTGCTTGGCTTGGCCCTGGTTGGTTGGCTGGCTGGCTGGCCTTTCCGTTGCATCGGTCGGCGGGCGGGGGGTGATCGGTCGTTGTGTCCGTACGTACTTGTACGTTCCTACCTTGCTAAGCTTACTCGTTCGTTCGAAGGTACTGGCAATGCTGCTTCTGCAGGCGGCGGCTGGTGGCTAAAGCTAAAGTCCAATTAATCACGCACGAAGCCCTGTTTCGGCTTCTCCCTCACTCTTCCCTTCAAGCTGTCAAAAAGTTTGCGCACCATCGCCGCCATACTTCACCGTACACTCGACACTCCACCCTTTTCCTCCGAATTCGGCCTGCCAGCGATTCAATGGCTCGCAGTTTGGAAGGAGAGGGGATGGGGCTTAAGGGATAGGCTGTACAGGGCTAGTAACTGGCTTCTGCCGAAGCAAACGCTCTTCCTTTTCCAATTTCCAGCGAGTTACACGCTCACCATCACACCCATCCTGCCCACAACTACTGGTCGGCCGGAGGGACCGACACGCACGGCTACGGCAACACAGTGAGCTGTGTACTCTCGGGGCGACCCGGCGTTCCAGCCGCCACTCCCCCGGTTGCCGCCGCGTCCCCCAACGAAGAAACGCCACTTGCCTAACGGCTGCGGTGCGGCGGTCTCCGTTCCAACGTCAGGTGAAAGAGAAAAAAAATGTCCAATATCTTCCTTCTTCTCTTCCTTTGACGCTTTGGCCGTCAGCTTGAACGGCGTCAGCCGAAGCACCAGCAAAAGCAGCAGGCACGGCTTGAGGCGGCTGCGGCAGCAGAGAAGGCGCCAACGGAGGCCGCACCGCTGACGCATCGTTCGGTGAAGACGACGTCGACGAAGAAGAAAAGCGCTAAAAACTTTTTGCTCTAATCAATCAATCGCTTGAGCGTCCGCGACCCGCGGCCTCTCCTCTGCCGGCAAAGCTCCCCGTAGCGTCTCCTGCGTATGATGACGTTACTGTCGGATCGTCATACAGCGTGTGCGCGCACGGGCACCTAATACCGTCTATCTGTAGTAGTGGCATAGGGCGACCATGCTGCTGTCTGCGCAGCTCGTGCACGTAGAAAGAACAACGCTTGCGGCGCGTCGCGACGAAGTGAAAGATCTCGGCGACGGGGGCGGCAGAGAGTGCTCTATTAGCGAAATTGTTCGCTGTATGTTTTGCGAGTGCCACAACTAGTAATATCACAACCGTAATGACAAAAGAACACAGCCGATATTCAGGGAAAAAGGGAGAACCTCGTACAGTTTTAGGTGAATCAAAATCTCGATATCCGTCCATGTTGAGTGATGAACCTAGCCCCGGCTAAGAGCGGACGGCCGGTTGAAAGCGCAAGAAACAAAATCGGAGCAGCGTTCACAAATGAACCAACAGTGAATGAAGTGTTAGATGATTAGTTGAATGTTAATAGCAGTCTGTCGCTCGATTTCCTAAATCGGATGGCATAGACGGGGGGGGGGGGGGTAAAGGTAAAGGTAAATGTTTATTGGTTTATTGAAGGAGCTGCAATTTTACAATGCTTAAGCTCTCTTTTATGTCACACAGCAGGGCGTCAGGTAGTCAGCAAATGGCGGCAACGGTGCCCCTGTGACAGACGGAGGAAAATGGAACTTGACATAAGCACGTGTACGATAATGCTAAATCAGTGCGAGCTATATAGGAATACAACTGTTTATTGATTATAGTATATCATATAATATCGCCAAGCCGCCCCAAGTTTATCTTGCTTCAGATAATCCGTCACACGCTTACGTGCCGTGGTGTCCAGGGACACCGTGGGGGGCACTTCGCCAGCCAGAGCCGCAGTTTTCCATTTGCACCAGCCTAGCGTTCATCATTCTTGCTATTTCCTCGCCGATTCTCATTTCCCTGTCAGCTGATCCTGCTGGCATCGACCAGTGTGCATTCGTGTCTTTGACGTCCAGTTTCAGCGATTTTTTTTCCTGCACAGCACGGCGTCTCTCCCAATTCTGCCAGAGCATATCCCGACGCCTCCACTGGCCGCTTAGTTATTCTGAGTGCGCCTCGCCTTGTTCCCGTTTCACTCAATCCTCTGTGCACTCGGGCGGGGGGGAGGTGTTTTTTCCAACACTCTATCTTTCCTAACTAACCTATGCTCTTCAAGCTATCTCTGTCCTCATTTCTGCTAGCAGGCAGCACGAGTTGTCGTTGTCGTAGTCGTGTATAGCCGGTGACGGTACCTTACGGTAGATTATGTGGATTTTCCAATCAAAAGAATCAGCTTCTAAAGGAGTGTGAGCGTACAGCACCATGCGCTGCCTTTCTATTCGTTCGTATTTCTGCCCTTGTGCAAATCTGCAGAGGAGAGAAGATGCTGCTTGGAAGCGTTTTAGTTTCGTTCGAAATCACGACCGTCAGTGGAGGAGGCTAAACCGAGACGAGGCCAGCACTTCTTGTCAGGGTCTCTGCTGCGAGTCACTTTGTACGACGTTGGGCAGACGAGCAAGAGCAAGTGGGTGACGAGTTCGGGGGCCGACTTCATCTGCACCCCCGAAGCGAGAAAGGAGAGTAGCTGGAAAAAAAAGCTCATTTTCTTTGTTCGATATATATATATATATATATATATATACACATATATATATTTTTTTTAAACCCAGTTATATGACATAAGCCTGAGTCTCTATATGAATCTTTTAACGAGCATCGAACCATGTTACTGTGTACAGATAATACAGACATACACATGTTAATATATTTATAAAATAAAGGTTCTAGCCCCCGTGAACTGAAATACCTACTCAACACAAAAGCAGATCTTAAACCAGAGAAAGACAAGAGAAGAGGCTACTGTCATTCCACGAACAAGCGAAATAGGTAAACGGTTGCAAACGCACAACGACCTAGGCCGTAGACGACAAGAGAGCCAAACGAGATAGCTAGACGCTCGCTCGACAGCCAACCTCGTACCAGTCACAGTGGGGTAGGAGAAGGTGCAACCGGAAGCATAGAACCGCTGACTCCTCTTCGTGTCCCTGAGCAGAGGGCGAGCGCGCGGAGCGAGCATGTTGTGTGAGTCGCACCCGTACGCCGGTGCCATCGATCGCTTTTCGCTGAATTTATATTGAACAATTTAGCAGTCTCTCCTTGGGACGGGGGTTTCCTCTTTCTTATTTTATTTTTTTATTAAACGTTCCTTCACTTCCTTTTTTAGCTCTTTCACATCTTCTTGTTCTCTCTCTCTCTCTCACTCGCTCACTGTCTCCCTCTCTCCCTCTCTCTCGCACTCATCTTGATCGTGGGATGCTGTGGAACTTCTGCTTCCGTTCTTCATGCCTTGCCCGTCTCCCTGCGAGGATGGCCTAGCCTTCTCGCTCAACGACTAAATAGAGCTGGTGGCTGATGCGCGAAAGTAAAAGGCGTTAAATTGGCGCGCCGGGCGAACTACTACTGGCTGGCTGGCTGGCACCGGAGGAGGCCGTCGTTGCTGCTTCCTTGCAAGAACATTCTACGCTGGCCGAACTCTAGACACCCTACTCTGCTTTACGTGAGCTCCCTAGCAAACCCGTGCACCCCGTGCAGCGGGGGGGGGGGGGGGTCCGCAGGCTACAGGCCGTTACGGCGTTCGCGCCAGCAACGAGCTCGAAGTCGACGGCGACGGTGTAGGCGGCTCGGAGCGCAGAACCATCCCTGCATCGGCCCTAAAATCACTCTTCGTTTTCGATGGCGGCGGCGGCGGCAGAAGCAGCCTTTCACTCTTGAAGCAGCGGTGGCAGCGGGAAGGCTCCAGCCGTTCACTGTAGAGTCATTCTCTCTCTCTCTCTCTGTTCGCAGAGCCAAGGAACGGAAGAAGAAAATAATCAACGCCCGTAAATTGAGTTCGTCGTTCGCCGGTTGGCGCACGGTCCCGGTCGGTAGACGAACGGGACACAGGCGCTGCGGGCAGGCAGGCAGGCGTCCACGGCGACACCACCGTCGCCCCACCGTTGAGTAGAAAATTGCGTCGCAGCAGCGTCAGCAGCGGCTCAGCACGAAAACGAGCTGCAGACGGCTGCGACGGAACGACCAGTGAACGTCAATCGAACCGAACATCACAGAAAGCGACAGAGACGACAGGTCGCTACTACGGCAGAACACCACCGTGGTGTTGTAGCATTGGCGGCGGCGGTGGTGGCGGCGGCGCCAGAAAGTGATGTGATGATAGCAGAGCGGCCAAGTGACTTGAGTCTTTGAACCGCCCAAAGCCGTCGCCAAGAAGAATTGACACATCATTCCTTGGCGCTGCGTCGAGATGAGGCTGCTTGATTGAATGCCACTCGGGCCAGACTTTGTCGTTCAATATAATGGGATGGCTATTATAGGCCGAGCAGTGTTTACTGATGCTAGACAGCGCGGACCTAGAAGTTAGCTGATTGGTCTACTTAATCGAACTGCTTAAGGAAGATATTCGCACTGCTAGAGACAACGAAACGAATCACAAATGTGGCCGGCTGCAGCTGAACGGTGGGTATCGAATGGGCTGTGGCACACAGAGAGCTACATTTCATGAATATATGAAAAATAACACACTAATTAGTTAATTATTATGTTATGCAAAATGCTCGTTCGACCAAGCAGGCATGGCGTTGTTTCGATATATTCGTATGCATCTGTCGGTTATGGAAGCTCCCCACTAACTCGACGTATCAGAAGCAAACACATAAACGCGACACGTTTTACCGTAGTAAACTGGAAACACAGCGAATCATATAATAGATAGTCGACCACGATTTTGATTTTCGACCACTACCACCATTACTCTGCTTGAGTCATATTTGGATAAAGCATATATTTCGAATAAAGCCAAGGTTAGTAGATAGGCTACATAGTTAGGCATGTTACAAGGTGTCCATAGCTCCATACGATGTTAGCGATGTAGAAGAAAAAAGCAGTCTGATACTTCAGTTATCAGTAATTAAGGTGACAGCCCATGTACAATGTAGCTTTCGATGAAGAAAATCTTGATGTCCAATGCTGAATTAAATACTAGGCAAAACATAAACTAACACTGAGCACTATCTTGCTCCCGTGTTGTTTTTCTCGTTGGCATCGATACCGCGGAGTGACACTGATAGGAAGAGACGAAATCCGAGAGCAGAAAAATTGTCATCATTCCCTCATTTGACAGGTGCCCTTTGCTAGAAGAATATGCAAGAACAAATCACTCCCACGTTGTTGGCTTCGTTCCCGATTATGCAGTGCAAACTTAGCGAAGGTAGTGAAGCTGTCGGAGTCATGTATGCGTACCAGAAGAGCTCGTTCTTCTGCAATGTCGTTGGTCGGAGGAGGTGGACACCGAAACGGTGTGCCCGTATCCCAAATGACCGCGCTCCCAATCGTCCACCCAAACGTCGCATGCACAATGGTCCGCTCGCCGCAGCCAATGTGTGTTTGGATCCCAAAGGTGCACGCGATAAGCCGGTCGTAGAAAGCGGTGTCAGTTCAAACCTGACAGATAGGCCGTTCCGGACTCCACCGTTGATGGGCGATGGATACGCAGAGAGTAGCCTAGGATAGCACTGCCGGTCCGATGGTCGAACTTCGAGGCGGGATTCAACATATGTACATAGCACATTCATCCATTCGCCTGCCAAGGCCTAGCTTGCGCATCGATAATTCTACTAGCCGAGGTCGACGGTAATCTCCCTCCTCTTAGTCGACATCCGCCCTGAACATTTAGAACACATGGACGTCGACAAGGGACGGCGTCACAAATCGGTGTAAGATTTTTACGGCAAGGAACCGCGCTCACCACCTTCGAGGGTGGGCCTGCTCCCGATAAAGAGCGTGAGTCTGCCATAGGTGACCGAATGAGAGAGGCGTCATGGGGCGGCCCGGTTTCGCCGCTCGAACTATTTAGCGTGCGTACTTTGCGGGCAGAGCAAGCGGAGGTCAATGGCGAGGCATTTGCTTAAAAAAAATATCTCGCAGTTCCGACTGCACCTGCACTAGCTACAGCCGAAGCGTCGCATAAAATCTCGTCGAAAATTTGTAGACCCCGTCGCCTAGCCACGGGTACGTACGCTTGCACTGGCTGCAGATTCGAGCCGGAATGGTTAAACGATATGCAGATAAACGCATAGATATCTCGAATGTTATTTATGACCGGCCTATGCCATGTAATATTAGCGAAAGCTTAGAGCAATATCGCGATGACAGGCCAGACTTGAGGGCTAAAATTCCTCGTTGCTTCCGTCATAGCCCCGGAGTCAAGCTCTCGCCGGATACCAACAGAGCCCCAGCAGTGAACGATGTTGGGACGGCGTTGCTTAGATGCGCGGCTAGCTGCCAACTATACGCTCCGGGTTAAACGACCTCTGAGCATAAGATGAGAGGTCGGACTAACCCTTACTACCTCCCCTACAACGGCCGTGCCGCGTGATCCAGTTGCCGGGAATCAAATATCTGCAGTGACCCTGCTTGCCGGAAGTTCCAGTACGGCAACTGGTTGAGTATTTTTCCCGTTAGCTGCCTGGCCGGGAATGACTGAAATAGAGGAAATGGCTTGTTGCGGGGTGACTCCCTCGTAATGGATAGACATTTCCGTATCTGCCGCATTTTATTTCCCTCGTCGAGTTGTCATTGATAGTGTACCTTCGATGGTACTCCGTCTCGCCTATGATTGTTGTGTACATATCCATAAATCAGTCGCACAGCCCATCCCGTCACGGAGTTAATTTTGTAGGAAAACAACGTAATGACCTAACTAGAGAATATGACATTTGGATAAAGAGAATACGACATGTTGACGGAGGGTTATTTAAAGGTAACCGTCTGTTGCTTGTTGTCTCTACTATTTCGATATGAAGAAAGTGGCTCCATGCGCCTTACTCACATGCCTGATCTATCACGGGATTTAACAAAAGTTGTGATAGGTGAACACTAAACGGCGTTATAGGCCCATGGAGACGTTTACTGTCCCTCACAGGGAACAGACGCTGTACGAGGGCTGGGCTCAACGAAAACGTTGTTTTATGTTGAGTTGAATGAGGCAATCGAACTACCAGTGTTGAGCTACTATTGTGTGTCTGTGGGAGGGGGTGCTCCTGGGTCGTGCATGATTGTTGACTGTTTTCGGGCATATTCGATGCCGTCACTTTCTCATTTCGCCGACTCTTGTCAGGCTTCTCTCCTCCAGACTATTATTTGCAGGCGTCTGAGACATGACTTAGCAGATTCCACACACATATCCCAAAGCCTGCGCTGCGACCCTTCCAGTGCTTTAACAGGTGCCGCAGGAGGTCCCATGGATCAAAATGGACCTAACTCCATGGACTCGATCATCACGCTTTTGCGCAAACGCATGTCATCGCCACAGCGATTCAAATAGGTTATCGATGGCGATAACTCGAAGGCGGATAGGTAGGTGTGAAGTGAGTTTGTAGAGCATTATGAGTTATCAATATCGAGTCGTGCCTTGCGCATTGAGCAAAGGTCTGAGCGTGAAATAGATGATATTAATAACACCTATTGTCTCTAGCGGGACGTTAAATGCAACCCATGAAAGGTCTTAGCTAGGAGAACATGTTTTTGTTCTCTTGTTGAGGAAAATGTTGCTGCCAGCTTAGTGTCGTATAACACTGTTATCTACGAAGCAGGACTCTGCATTCCGTTATGCGAATATGAATCTTCTTACCACAGATGTATCAGCCGTGAATAAACACACGTTTCTGTCAGAAGGGAACTGAGACACGACACAGACCGAGGGAAATAGCGTGGCCAAGGCGGCAGTGATAGCCAGCTACATAGTCACAGCTGCAGGTTATGATCGCTTTCTCGTGCTTCGCCTCCCCCGCCCCACCAAAGCCCCAGCTAGCTACCTTGGTTTGCTGCAAGTCCACTGCTCACCGCAGCGCTTGAAAGGGCAAAGTGGAGGCATAACCCCCAGACAGGGCAGTCAGGACATCTGCTGTCGTCGCCAATTGTTTACGAGCTGCGAGAGGGTTAACAGCCGTTGGGGTGGCGGCGTCGCCGTCGTTCGGCTGGGTAACAACTGCACGTCGTACAGCTCTGCAACTATTGAGAAGCCCAGAGCCTAGATGGGCATCCAGTAAGTTGCGGTCCAGTTAGACAGCGCCTTGAACGAGGGCTCGCCCCTCGACCCCCCCCCCCCGCCCCCCGATTTTAAGGGAATGCTGACGATACTGGAATGGAGCATGAAGCCTTTGGCCTCAAAATCTGCTAGCGGCGCGGAGGCGGCACCCGCGATGCACTTTGGCTCGTTTGCGTCAGTTTCGCTTCGCTACTCGCACTAAGCCAGGAACACGATGTCACGTCACCTATCGTGCCAACGCCGTATGCCGGATGGGTTGGTGTGAACATGTGGGATGATCGCTTCAGCCACATGAAACAGCTGACGAGTTAGAGCCGTGCGTATAGGACAACTGGATAGCAGAACTTGACTATGGGGCATTCTGTCGTACGTAGGCGCGGAGACAAGTGTTGTTTAAAGGTATCGCGAGCATCTACATGGACAGCACACACATTGGCCGTGTGCGCGTAGAAACTTGGCAAGCACACCCGAACGAGAGTGCGGCTCTGAAAAACGGAGGACACTCGAAGGCTGCCGAGTGAGTGGCTCTGGTCCTAACTTAATACTACTTCGCTTTCAAGGTGATCATTCGGTGTAGACCCTTCGCAATAGCTGGTCAACGCAAGTGCCATTGTTAAAGGCTGTTTTCATCTCTAATAATGAGAGTACAGTGCACACATCAGTGATTTATCGATACACAAATGGCACCGTTCAGCGAACATCCATACATACTATATATATATATATATATATATATATATATATATATATATATATATATATATATATATATATATATATATATATATATATATATATATATATAATATATATATATATATATATATATATATATATATATATATATATATATATATATATATATATATATATATATATAACTAAAGTGTACATGTTCTATATTCGAGGCAAATATGAGGAGTGTGCGGAATTGAGACTCGACCGTACGTGATTTTCGTCTCAGAGTGTCACTATCGCCTTAATGAAAGACACTTTTTTTACTGTCTATTATAAATTGAAAACGTCAAGTGCATAGTAACATCGACACGTGTGTCATGTTTCAGCTATGTGCACTACAAGAGAAGGGAAGTTTGATCGACTTTGATCGGTTTCTACCGTCTTTTCCACGTGACTATTTCCGACGTATCAAAATTCATTAATGGGACCAACGTATTTCTCTTTATGAGCCGTATTCGTCGAGGTCAACAAGATGATGGGTGATCTTGTATTTCCCAAGCAGCACGTCACGTTTCATACTTATCATACGTACCACGTCGTTACGAAACCGACACATGTTGTGTATGTTCTAGCTTACAAGAAGTTCAGAGGAATATGGAACTTATCGCAATCTGTATATGAACATTTTCAAGAAAAGCACTCCGTCGGGGATTCCGTTGTAGAGTTAGAATTCATCTTACAGATGAGCAGACACATTGAAGCAAGTCCGAGGACGAAAATTGACTTCGTTCGGTGGGGCACGGATATAATAGTGCACCGCGATAATATACATTTAATACCTTCTTCTTTGTAAATACAGGAATGAAGGAACAATGGAGAGTTCCCACTATATGTCGACAGTATGTACTCGCACCGTTATGTAATATTCTTTTTTGATATTTTTTAACGAGAACTCAAGCATTGTAAGAACTGCAGTTCCGTCAATAAACCACAATTTGAATTTTTGAATTTGAATTACATACATATATATGTATATATCCACATTTCTTTAAACCATTTGCATATAGGCACACAAATGTGTGCAGTGCACACTGATCCTCCGGTCGAACGTTGCTAGCCAGTGGGTGAAGAGAACGACGTGGTCATGATTTTTAACTCCCTGCCCACAACCCATTCTCTTACGTAGACGTTAGAACTAGGACCTGGGAATTGAGCGTCGCAAGAGATGGCGAGGAGCGAAGGCATGGACATAGAGAAAAAGAGAGAGATAGAGAATCGTAGGAGGTGACGCACTTAACGAGCGAGCACACATCGGCACTTTCGCAATGTACCTCCGGTCCCAAACCCCTGCGACCAGCGAGGTCCACTCCACGGCGCCCGCTTTTGGAAAGGTACCGACGACTATAAAGGGCGGTCCAGCAGCGCTGGCTGCAAGGAAGCAAGCAGGCAGACAAGGAGATAGGCACACTGGCTGACGGGGGGTAACGGGCAGTTTCTTGAATCCATTATCTCGACGGACAGAAGATAGATTACGCCGAGGGACGAGCGTGTCCCACATGAGACCATGGACCGGACGCAGGTCGGGCCAAAGGAGCAGTGCCATGGACTCTTTCGCTGGTCTCCTCCGCTCACCTTGCGATAGAAATAGGCACGCTTCGGGGGCGATCATAGAGATGAGCTAAGTAAAATAAAAAGAAGGCCGGTCCCATCGCATCTCGCTGGGTCCTCCTCGTTCCCGCTCCACTTTTTGGGTGTCGTCGCTTTCCTCCTCGAGCCAACTCGACGAACTGGCCTGACGCTCAGTTGTTCTGGCTGGGGCAGACCGATCGTCGATAGGTTGAGACGTCGTCACCACTTGCAGGTGCTGTTGCTACCACGAAATAGTGTATTTTCGAGTCGATCGGAACGTACCGAGCCTGCCCTACATACAGTGCATTGAATGTATTCGAGCCACTGGTAGACGCCGTTATAAGCCAGCCGCACGAGTCAACACTTTCCCTGAGTTTTGAAATCTCACGTTCGTCTTGCAACGGTTCCAGGCCATTAAGTATGGTAAGGTAAGGCTTTATTGATTTATTAAAGGAACTGCATAGAATGCTTAAGTTCTCTTATATGTCACGCAACGGGATTCGAACCTGCGGCCTCTGGCTTTTTACAGCCAGAGACTCAGCCGTCCAAGCCACCGCACTGACGTATCCACGGGTTTTACATTTTAGTGCACGGTGGAGTTCCGACGGGGAATCAGCAACAATGTTCACGTGCTGAGTCGTCCCTGCTCGATACTGATACTTGCCAAAGACATCCAACTTTCTCTCGCTCACTGGCTTGCCCCCTTGCAAGCTACCGGTCTCTCTCGTTATCTTTATCTAATAATCGCAACAATGTTAACATGCTCTACATGCCAACGTAGCCACCCTTGCTTCCTCTTGTCCCCTGCTGGCGTAAGAGTCACACCTTGTTAAATCTCCACCCGGAAACGGATACTCACAACGGGCATCCACGAAGGGCCCACTGCTGTGCGAACTCCAATTAAGGCCGCGTTCCTCGTGGAAGGCTAATTAACGAACGTTGTAAAGTTGTCCGGGGTCTTGAACGACCTGACTGGAACCGTTGGTTTCGAAGTCGTGAATTGATCTCTCAGCTCGTGGATGGCAGATGAGAGACAACGAAAGCGCGAGATGATATTTTGTATCAGCAGCATCCCGTGGACAGCTGCTGCTAGCTGATACCACTGATATCTGCTGGTGACGTGTATGCATCGTGGTGGACAATGCCTCACACGATATACACGCCGACAGCGCACGTACACGAGAATGATGTGTATAGTGGCGATGTCAGTCGCGTAGCTCCCTTTCGAAACCCTGCTCTCAACTCTGAGTCACTAGCACCGTACGCGTCAGCCAGATGTTGGTACTTCGTAGTTCAATATGGTGAACACTGAGACGGTTTCGGGCACTATTAGAGAGAGAGAGAGAGAACAGGTTGTGGAACAACCTGGCCAAAGCAAAAGGTGGTTTAGTCACGAACCACAAAATGAGGATGTTTTACCTTTGACGCCCATTTTAACTCACATTTCTCACTGATGTTATTTCATAGTCTGTGTTAGCGAACGTGTCGGCGTGCGTTTGCGAAATGAAATCGTAATAACATCTCTTGGCCTTATCTAAAAGTAAGTTTGGACAGCCCACCAATACGGCTCAATTATTGGTGACAGATTTTCGATCAGTGTTCTAAACTTTGAATTCAATAACCCGATCATATATCAGATGTGAAACACAAACACTGACTACTCTGACAGACTTGGCTCGGGCAAATAGTTTTAGCTGCTCTGGCCTTATCGTGAAATATTGCAGGTATACAAAAATGTTATGGGTTAAGAGGAGCCTTAATTGATTATATCACAATATTCATATTTATTATTTATAAAATTGCAGCTCCTTTAATAAACCAATAAAACCTTAACCTTTTACCTTTACCGAGAGGAAACTAATTCTAGAAAGCTGACTGTGAATAAATTTTGGTTGTGCCCGATATTGCATGCGATGTCTGCGGTTGCTTGAGTTAGCAAGGGCGACATTGGAAATATCCTACTCGGCATCTTCAGCATAACTCAATCAGTAATCGACCATATTCGACATTTTCGATTGTCGCAACAAAAACACGCAAGCTATCTTTGCCACTGTCCCATTGTCATAAAGCACTGACTTCTCAAACGCATTCGAACGTGACGCCTTTCTATCCTACGATAAAGATGATCCATTTACAGAGTCAGTCATGTTTTTTACTGTCGGCATTGGGGCCACAGTCGTCGCTGTCCCCTAAACACCGACCTCTCCCCTGCACCCAGTGACTCTGCTGAAAATGTAGCCGTCCATTTGGCGAAGCCGCTTCTGCACATGCTCGCAGAACCCCTTCGTTTCTTCGCTGGCAATCGGTTCGTTCTTTCGACGGCCGAATACTCATAGCTACTAACGCCTGCTTTTTGCTTTTTTGGCAAACTGATCCTGAGCCGTCGTACACTCGAGTGACCGTGTTGTGTGGGTCGCGACTGCTCCATTCGTTTCCCCGTCCGTCCTCCGCCCATCAAGCGGCGTCCCTACAGAGAAGTACCCCGAGCATATCGTTTGTCGGGAACGTGACTACATTGCCCCCAAGCTTGTCATCAAGAACAGAGGGGGAGAACGCCAAGCCGGGGGCTCTGCCGTCTCGAGCCGTCCGACTGTACATCTCGCTGGGAGTACGAGCTTCAGCAGCGGTCAGTCCCGAGCTGTACTTATGGCGTACTTATGGTCAGGCAAAAGATGAAGAAGACAGAAAACGCACATTGAGATTGAGGCGTTACTGCCACCGCGGTTGCTACATCCCCTCGAAAACGATACTAAGACGTTGTCTCTTCGTTGCTTGTGAGGACTATCTCGCCGTTGTGGCGACGAGACGTCAGGGTCTAACACCACCGCCACTAACAGTGGGGACAACATTGTGCTGTTGTACAGTGGCCTCCATGATGCAGTATGTACTGCGTGGATTGGGCGTTATCTATCTCTCTCTCTCTCTTACTCACTTTTCCTACATCTGAGCGTCAAGGGATGTCACGACTGCGGCTCAACGACCTTACATCCAGAAAAAAAACAGGAGTTAGTTTGAGAGCTATCTCTACGTTGCGCATGGTGACATATGTATATGTGTGTCCGTGACTGCGTGTGTGTGCTCTGCACTAGGACAACCCAAGCAACTTGGTGGGCAGTTAGCAGAACCAGAATTTGACCGCCATTCCACAGCTCAGATATTTTTCCTTCAGTCAGGCTGTGGAGCAAAGAGTTATTGGGGTGCGAATTACGAGCGATAGACGTCCCGGCTAATAACAAAATCCGCTTCAGTATTCAGTCCAGTTCTAGGACTTGCTGCCGATAGGAGGGGGAAAGGTTCAATAATATTCAAAAGTAAATATCATTAAACATATGGTATAATCAGCAAAAATGAATTAATTTCAAAATTCATAACAGTGAGAGTGTCGAGCCCGGTGGCCTGGTGACGTATTCGTGTGTGCCTGCCTTGCAACAGGAGTAGACGGACGTCGGTGCACGGGTTGGGTCCCCACCGTTGCACATTTACATTTAAAGGGGTCCGTCTTATGCAAAAAAGGAATTCCGCGGACAGTTTGTCGAACGCTACTCTTCATCTCTGATATATATTTCACCTATATTTTATTCAAGTGAACATACAACTAAATAACAGGCCTGAACTAGCTTGTGTGGGGGCACCTAAGGCTGCCGACCACGTCAGTTCGGCCAGTAGCTTCAACAACTTGAGACTTATCGCTCTGTAACGGAAGTATAGTTCATTTATTTAGCTGACACGCTAATTTATTTATTTAGCTGTCATTTTCTTTCCCTATTCGAATAGACTTACGAGGGTCTTCTTGATCAGCAACAACCCCGTAGGGGCGACTGCGTCTCCCAGCCATCAAATCCCCCAGAAACACCTGGCAAGGAGCGCGACGAGTAGGCCACCATCCCTATATGACTCCAACTCAGGGGCAGGCCGCAGAGTAGGAAATTCATTTAGTTGACTTCGAATCGCCCATTGTCCTGCATTCATGCATGACGCCCGTCCCGGTTCCTTCTGCGTTGTCGACCGCCCTCGACTTTGCGACGCGTTGTGGATATAGTGCCGAATCACCACCACGTTTGCGCTGTTCACTTCTCGTCTCCTGCCGGAGTTGCCACCGTGGGCCTCTATTGCCAGCCACAAATGCTGCCATCGGCGGGATTTTGCACCGCGCGCACACACACAACATCGGTCGATGCGACCTCACAGCTCCGACTCGGTGGATTCAGCGGCCAACGCCAGCCAATTCGGTCGGTTGCTTGGTTGGCGGTTCGCCTGCTGCGCCAACTATTGACAGTAGGAGTAGTAGGAGTAGGAGTAGTCGTCGCCGTCGTACGCTTCGAGAGGCCAACAGATTAACGCGTCGACCAACTCGTTCATGCGTGCAGCGGTAGAGCCAACGCCGGCTCGCTGGTTGGTTTGCGTCTCGTCGAACGACGACGAGTAGGTGCAGCATCAGGCGACACAGGGATACTGTGGGGGAGGAGAGAGAGAGCAGAGAGGAGAGAGATAGAGAGAGATAGAGAAAGCACAGGGGCCGGCGTCGAGAGGAAGCGAATAGGCCGCGCGGCTACGGAGAACCGGGAGCGAGGTGGGAGGGACGTGTGCGTTAACACCGTCCGGGCCATGTCAATATTCGCATAGGCACCCACGGGCTACCTCCTCTGCTTGCTGCGCAACCGTTGTAACCTGCAGCACCTAATATATCTCTCGCGTTCCTCTATCCCTCTAGAGAGAGAGAGAGAGAGAGAGAGAGAGAAATTTGGGTAGATAGAGAGGCACGCCCGCACCGGCAAACATACAGCAAACATACGCTCCCCGTTTGCTGTGAGTGACCCAACTTTCAAATAACGCGCGTAAGCACTGCTTTATATCTTGTTAGAATTTGTCATTGCATTTCAATGTGAGTTTGGTCAAGGTTAGTGCAGCTGAACACTTACAAGGAAAGAGTTCGCGCTGGCCTGGTAAGATACAGCAGGGCGCCCTCTCGAAGTCCTATCACTGTATCCCCCGTATCGGCCATTGTATCGCCTACTGTCCGCGACTTACCATATCCGATGTTCTTAGAGATACTGCGAACGGCATACTCTTCTCCTGATCCCATTGTAGCAAAGAGAGATCGCAAAATATGGAGAGCGATATCAGCAGCGACAGCAATAGTAGTCCTGCGACCCGATAGAGCTTGGTAGCGCGCTCAATTTCGAACTGTGCCTCAGTCGCTTGTTTGTCAACGCCGAATCCGTCGAGCGTTTCAACTCACAAGTTCTCATCTGGTCTTTGACGCACGGCCTCCTCCTGCTGCATGCGTGAACGCGTCGAACTCAGTCATCCATCGCGGGTGCATCGTCTGTCGTCGAGAGGAGAGGTGAGCGCATGTCGTCGCCGCCGGGGACCAACGCCAGTAGCATTAGTATTAGTACCAATGCAAGCAGCACCAGGCTACGTGAGACGGCAGCCATTCGGCCATGGGGGCAGTGCAAGAGACGAATCGAGAGCTGAGTACTGATGTCATCCTCAAAACGGTAGGTGGTGATGTCGGCGGCGTCGCAGCAGACAGCGATATACTGGCAGGCGTTAGCCAGGCCAGGTTGGGGTATAGTTGTTCGACTTCACAGCGTAGTCATGACCGAGCAACGCGTCGATTGTCGGCGCTCATGCTGTGCAGATGAGCTCATCGAAAACAACGACGGGTAAGCGACTAATACGTGATGCTTCGCTAAGCGTACGTAACAAACGTTCACACATTTAAATCAAATAGACGTGAAGGGTGGCGGCCTACCAGGGGGTCGAGTGGCCATTGGCAAGGGCGGCAGTAGTCGGCGATAGCCGTTAAACGAAAAGGTGGAGGGGAATTCAGAGAGAACACACACGTGTCGTGATAGAGGGTGCGATAAAAAGGTGCGATATCCATTGAAGGTGTTAAGTAGGGGAAAATGTTTATTGTTACGAGAGGAGACCTTATAAGAGTCATTCCACACAGATAGAAGGGCCGCTTGATCGAAGGGTCAGTCGATTACCTCGGAGTGTACACGTTGATGTCAGCTACAATAGAACAGTTGGTTTGTCTCGATCGACCGAAAATATCCAAACAGTAACGGATCGAAACACGTAGCTGACCTGATCAATATAGTATACTGTTGATGATATGTTTCGGTACGATATCTTGGCACTGTGGCCAGTTCGTTTGAAATAGTTACAACCGAAAGAAGGTGACCGCCTTTCATCAAGAGGAGGTAGCTCTTCATATATATATATAGGCTACTGTGCTGCTATGGCTTTTATACCCTAACCGTGTCCTAAAACCGATAGCTACTTATTAATTATATATCTCTGCATATGGTTTGTAGTCTATTTTGCTAAACCTCGTCATACTGCTCGATTTTAGATGGTTGACTGCATGCCAATTGATTTCACTCTGTCACGCGCCCATCGACACCCCCTGCCGTGTCTCCTATTTCCACCTCCTCTATCCCTCATACACGAACTGAAATCACGCTTGAGACACACGTATATCTGCATGCACGCTGATATCGCAACTACAGGATATACGTCAAGTGCGGTTCCACTGTTTTTCCCTAGACGGCGCGGGACGCTGCCTCGATGAGCATCCTACCAGTACCACTCGATCCCGGCAGCCAACGGTGACATTCCTCGACGGGTCGGCTGGAACAACGCTTTGTTCCATCCGGTTTCGCCATCTCCATCCTGCGCCCCCGTCGTCGGCGGCAGCCTTCGACCCTGTGCTAGATCTTACACACAGAGCAGTAATACTTGCTCGCGTCTCTCATCGTCACGGCCGCCGCTGCCGCCGCCTCATCCTGGCGTCTGTTCGTTGGCACTGCCACAGCTCGGCGACGATCGTCCGGGAACGGTTGGTGGACCCTCCTTCTTCCTTCCGACAGGCTCTTTTCGGCAGAGTGCCACTGCCGCTGTCGCTGCTGCCCAACAGAAGAAGCGGGATTGAAATAAATCAATGACACAGTCGTTGGTAGAAGTGCGCTCGGTGTGTTCGTTCGGTTCGTTCGGCTAACGGCCGACGTTCGGTTGTCGACGATCGATGTGTCGGTGTTCCGGAGGCGCAAGGGAGCGGAATGCGGCGACAGAGTAGCAGGGGCAGAAAAGCAACGCCAGAGTCGGCCACAGCTCTCGGCCGCGGGTTTCGATTCTCCGCCGGGCAACATCGACCAGTTTTCAGCCAACCGACGAGCGCAAGCCGACCCACCGGTCGGCAGAGCGGGCGAGCGCACGAGCGAGCAAGAGCGCTGCCGCCGCCAGAAACAAATGTGGGTGCCAACATCGATGTGAGTCAACAGAGTGTCACTGGGTCCGAGACTGCAAGTCCACGGCAACGCGTCGGACGCGGGCACACTACATGTACTAGTCATCACAAACGAACGTAGATCGGCCGTTGCCACCCTTGGCAACAACAGGAAATGCAAGAGGCAGGCTGGGAAGCTCGACTCCGCGCGGCGCGGAGAGTACGCCGTCCACGTCCCGTGACGCTGCTCGCTCGTCGTTGCTGTCCCAGTGCTGCAGTCGCAAAGGCGACTCAGTGTGACTACAACGAACTTCTTCGACTCAACGGGCCCTAGAGCGGAATGTTTGCATTGGTGATCTTATTAGATCTGCAGGCACACTGTGTACGCCGTTCGTGGTGTCTGTGTGTATGAGTGTTCCACGATACCACGTGACACTGACTCGTTCTCTTCTTCTATCGAATGAAAGAAGAGCAAAAAGAAGCACAAAGGAAAGCGGGGAGGTGGAGGGGGAGGGGTATCAAAGGCGATTCCTGCGAAGATTACGAAGAGACAATACGACCTGCTATAGGAATCGAGGCGAGGGGGATTGTACCGCTACCTTGTATAACCAGTGTTACAGCCGGTAAGCAGACAGGCCGCAATCTCGGACATGAGGAATCGACCCTGGAGGAGAATATGATAGGAGTGTGGGTCAAGGACTGCACCAGAATCAGTAGTCATAATAGCAGCAGCAGCAATGGTGTCATTATCGTCTCGCGAAGTCCTATTTGATTGCCCGCGTGGTTCGAACGCTCTCTCCTTTCGGACATTGTAGTCGCTATAGGCAATGCCTTCCTTGCCTTCCTGTACACCACACTTCGTCGGACGTATAATACATCAGCCGCGTCTACCATTGACAGTAGCTAGCTGTCAGCTACAAACGTATTGGTCTGTTCAGATTCGTCTGCAGATGGTTGAAAGAAAATGAGGGGAAAGAGTCAAGAAAAATTCTCGTAGATACCGACCCTCCAACCGATGGGGTATTGGAGGTTTCCAGCGGGTTCCGCCGCTGCCATCAACGACACCATCGCCGTCGCGGCCTTTATCGGTGAACGATAACTCGAGGACACTATAGGCTCTATTTTCCCTCTTTCTTTATCTCTCTCTCTCTCACTCTCAACCTATCTGCACCTCTGACGGTCCTTCTACTCAAGTGAGCTTGGATCGAAGCTAGGAGAGGGCCAGGCGAATCACTCGTGTCAGATCGGCGCAGGCACCAGACGCTGTCAGAATGGCCACGTAAAGAAATCATGTAGAAACTCCCACGAATCGAAAAAGTAGGCCTCGTGGAGCCTGATCCCTTGACAGTCCTCGACCGTGGAATGGACGGTAACCGCAACTCCGCCCAAGGAGAATCCGTTAACCGAATTCAGATTGTCTTCGAAGACCGCTATCGAGATCTGTCGATAGAGGAAGACTCCGCAAAAGCTGGACGGCTTTACGGACGGCCGTTTCTTACTTTTTTTTTAAATATAACCATAGATGGAATCGCGCTGCACTCATGTATACACCAATGAACTCATTAGGTTACTGATTGTACTCATTTTTTCTTCAATCCTCATTTTCCCTCATACTCATTTTTCCTTCAATTTTCTTCAATCCTCAGACCTAGCCTTCGCTCAGATTCAGTTTGAAAACAAAACGTGTGAACACTATATGGCGCTATTTGACCCTATGGCTCCCGCCTACATCTCTCGTTGAAGTTGCTTTCGTCGACGATAGATCACGTTCTGCGTTCTCGTCAACCCATTGAGAAATCCATATGTCACATATTCGTAGCTCGAACGCCGTGGATCTTCTAGGCTTAATGTATTTCTTGGAATGGATATGTTATAGATTAGATCAGTTGGGGAGAATTCGCCGGATGAGGGAGAAATTTATGGTCAAGCTCGGTCATCGTTTATTACAGGGCGATAACAAAAAAATTCCAGATGGCTATTCGGCGATTCGTGCAAGCGCTGGCTATTTGTGCAGGAGATTGTCACAGGAAGGGTTAACTTAGTGTCGATCACGTCCGACGATTACAGTTTCCTCAGAGCTAACGGGGCTTACAATACACGACATCCTTCATATCCTGCCAGAAATATATGAAACACTCGTTCTCATGGAACAAATCTAAGAAAAATTAATTCAACCCCATCACAACCATTTCCGCATATGTTTTTGCGAAACACTCTTTTTGCAATTACGTGTTTATCCACAATTAGTCGGCGGCTCTACTTATACGAATATGACCATCGGGAAATTGTATCCTAACGAAGTATTCAAAACCAAATATGGGGATCAAAGTGACCGGGCCTCCATATATATATATATATATATATATTATATTACATAATACAACACGATTGAAATAACTACAGGCCACATGGCTCAACGCCGCATCCTCTAACTGAGTTTTCAGTATCCGTTCAGGACGTGCATCCAAAGGCCTTCAACAGGTAACATCAATTCCGGAAGATAGCTTGGCCTAACAGATACTGTACATCGGCGGGTAAAGGGGCGCATATAAAACGAAGATTGTGTATAGAGGAGATCGCTTACCTTCATCCATCCATCCGCAGCACAACAAACAGACATCGTGCGATACTCGGACTAGCGATCAATCCGTCTCACTCAGTCACTGCTAACTCCTCCCGCCTAGAACTCCTCCGTCTACGATCCAAAGAACGTTGTTGTACGACTTTGTATATATATATATATATATATATATATGAAGCGTAAGTTGATATGTAGGCTTCAGGTGAAAACCTGCTATTGCCATCAAGGCAATTCCGAGATGGATCCGGTTTATCTATCGATCGATTTAACCGGATTGCTCCGAGATCCCGTTTAATGTTGATTCGAATAGCAGTAGTAGTGCTATTTAATAAAGAAGGTCCAACAGAAAATACACTCATTGTTTTCTGACCGATACAAAAGACCTTTCGAGAGGGAACGCGCTATGTATTTGAGAAAATAACACAACAACAATAATAATAAGAAAAATATTTATTATTACTATTATTCTAAATAAGCTTCAAAGTACTAGCGAATCAGTTGTCACAGCAGCATGCTTGTACACGTTCGCTATAACGTATACACACACATACATATATCTGTAGACGACATACTTCAGTCAATAACCTGGACGTTGGCTACACTACGTAAGCTGCAAGCTGATGTGACAGACACTACGAATAAAGAATACGATCATATTGAACACGTTGAGCTCGATCGTGCAATGTATGACGATGTGGTTGATCGTACCGCGCACGCAGGCTATGTAGTGGCGGTGGTGGTCACAGCGGCTGGATGGTCGTCGTGTGGAAAGTTTCGGCGCACCGGGGGATCACGAAGGTAAAGAAGTCAGCGCGAAAAATACGACGACACCAACGACGAGGAAATCCCTGGCTGGAGGGGTTCCCGCTCAGAGTGACGGCGGCAGGCGTAGGAAACAACATTGGAATGGCGAAACACCAGCAGCAGCAAGCTCCGAAGGAAAAAAAGACCGAAGTGGACGAGCAAGAGCCCCTAAGAAGAAGCGATGCGGGGAAGCTCACCAAAATGTCACCACTTTCCCTCCGGCGGGCGGCTTCCCCGTTGGCGAAGGCGGTCGAGTTTTTTTTTTTCTCTGACGCGCAACGGCGATTTCGTTGGCCGCGATGGTGACCGTTGGCTAAGAGGGAGCCAGTGAGGTGCCTATCGAGGACGGCGAGCGTGTTGGCGTTCGCGAAATCGCAAGGTGCGTTTGTCCCCCCTGGGCGAGCTGGCCAACATCAATGCTCTCCTTTCACCCTCGAACGCTCGTATCCAGAGTTTCCGCAACATTTACGACGTCCGTGACGTGGCCAGATTGCAGATTTGTATCGAATTGCAAACCTAAAAAATATCGTTGATAGTGAATTATGGTATGAACGAAGGCGGAGCGGGGCAAACTCGAAAATAAAAATAGAGAACGTATAACTGACTAGTAACATTCGCGCGCTAATAACATTCTAAATAAAACAACAAGATTCCCTTTATATCTGCCACAACCAAAGCTGCTTCAGTAGTCATTGATCCGAACGAACGGGACACGGGCAGGATATGCAAACATCAGCAAAGCCGAGTTAAACACTGCGAGTGAACACGAATATACAGACGGGGTTCGAAAGTTGAATTGTAGACGTTGGTTCACTCGTTGGAACGCGTTAGGAAATTGAAGAAGAGAATAAGAGAGATAGAGAGAGAGAGAGAAATAGCTCTCGTCCGGACGAAAACGAAAGAAAATGGATTGGGCAAGTCGAGCGCGCCACCGCCGGGCCAGACAGCAGCGTTAGAGTAGTGTGGCTCGATGAGTGTTGTAGGTTGTGAGTATCTGGTTGCCCCCCCGCTCGCTCACCCGCTGCTGCTGCTGGCGCGCTTGTGTGTGAGTGCGAACTCGATTTAAATTTAAGCGCTCCCATCTGTTTCTTTTACTTCGGCCGGTCCGATCTTCAGTCGGTCGGGCGCTGCTGCCAGCAGGAGCAACCCTGCCACCCACCTAGATGCCATCACAGGTCTCCCCGTCCTTTGGCTTAGCACCGTAGTGGTGTCGGGCTCGCCATTCGCCTCGGTCAATTTCGTCCTGTTGCCGTTGTGCCATCATAGCATCGACGGCCCGGCCCGGCGCAGCCCATCCTATGCCTCCAACAGCAGTAATTCCCCTACCCGTGGTGGCAGACAGCCTTCGGATGCGTGTAAATATAGAAGATGCGCACGAGAGAGTGCATGCACGCAACTGCCATTCGAAGACACCGTCCCTTGCCCCAAGAACGGCCGCGTTTCCCCTGCAACGAGGGAAAACGGGGCCGTTCTTCGGGGAGATCGGGATGTACCCCACCTCACCCCCACCCTTCCACAACCTTGTTCATGCCCCAGCTCCAGTTCAAGGGACTTGCCACCCGTTTGCACCCTTTCCGCTCCCTTCACGCCAGGACACCGAGCTCGCTGACGCATTTCGCACCTCTGCCACCTCAGGCAGGACCGCAACGCCCTTCATCCCTCTGGGCCCATCGCTGAATCGCTCCCGTCACAACAGCTCCAGGCGGCAATCGGCAATCGTGTACAGAGCCACAGCGCATCTGCTGCCTGCCGCTTGCTGCAGCACTCAACCAGCCTCGTCTGCGGGAGCGCTTGATGCGCAATGCGTTGGAAGGGTAAACGATAAAAGGGTGTAACAGGATTCAGGCTGCTAAAGCGAGAGCTGACGGGGCTGCCGCTCGAGCTGCTGCTTCGGAGCACGCATACAGTCAAGCCTTACCAGCGCGAAATCTCCCCACCAGCCCTTCAGAGCTCCTGGGTCCGTCGTCGACACACGTCATAGTCTTGCCTGGTGCCTGCTCCATCCGCTTTCCCGTTTCGGTATGTACTGAACCAAAGAAGATGGTTAGGTAGGACACTGGTAGGATACCTAAGGATGTGAAATGGCACGGGTTAGGACAGGGCCTATGCAAACCGACCACATCAGGTCGGGGCTGGGCTTCTCGCTGGGGCCGTGTCCACCCAGCTGTGTCCTTTTGGTTCGTATACCAATAGACAACGGTAGGATAAGGGCATGGACGGTTCTGGGCTGTGTCAGAGTAAACATACACACATGGAGTCCGGCTATCACCTTTGTCACGGTATTGTGGTACGAAGGGTATGGCGACTTTTCACGTGTACTGCTCTACCAACAGACACCCCCTCACACAGATAAGCACGCCCAGGTATGTGAATGAACTTGTTTACTGTGCGCTCCATCGCTATGACCCATAGCTTGAGGGTTCCGGTTTATGGGATCGACATGATCTGATTGCGAGTTATTTCAATGTATAAGTATGTCTAATAATGCGATAGAAAGGCACACAATCAGAAAATACAACGTGGGTGAGCTTTGATTTAAACGTAGCGCTCAATTACAATGAATAGCATGCGGTAGCTAATATACCCCTTGCATTTGGTACAATACATTTTCAATTGAGGGTCACCTGATGTTTTTCAATCAGAAATCAAATATGTTTGGTGTGGCCTGAAATACCTCGGTACTACCTAGGCTGACCAGACGAAGTACTTCACAGTTGTAATTTAAAAGAGATGAACTTTTCGCTTGTCATTTCTCGAGCCGCTTTCTGATCGTTCGATTATCATAACAGTACTGCTTATCAGGGTGCTAATTATACCGACGCTGGTGGTTGTGATTCATCACGCTCCAACACCTCGTTGGACTCGAAATCCCATATCGATGAGGAACAGAAGCAGCGGCTTGCACGAAGAGAAAATGAAGCATTATCGAGAAGAGGCCATACTTCGATCGATTTGAATCATAAGCACGTCTTTCCGCGTGAAAGCAAACAGGGGATGTTGATTGCGAAACGGTCGATCAACGAGTACCCACGCGATTTTCACTGGCACAACCTGCAAACAAACAGCAAAATAGTTAGACTTAACCGAGTGCACATCATGCGCAGTAGTATGAAGAGTCTACAATGGTTTGCGTTCAACTAGTCGCAAACTAACAACGATATACGTATATATATATATATATATATATATATATATATATATATATATATATGCCGCTGTTTTCATCTACGTTTTTCCTTCTTCTAACGCCTTACGTGGCACTATATTGTTTGTGTCGAAAGCTTGTCCTTTGTAGTTGCCTTGTTTTTTATTATATATCTTACTTCTCCCGAAAATAGAATCATTTGCCAACACCCATTTGTTCTAAGAACCAGGCCAGCTGTGTGGCCTTGAAGGCCATTTCTGCCGAGTGCGGCTAACCAGAGACGCGCTGCCACCCCATACACAACGACAGGAAAATAAAGTTGTCGAAGTCTTTTTCGGCGGGGGAGAGCGATGGCTGTGCAGGAGGCAATTGGATGCTACGTCGACGCCATGGAGGGCCGATGCCGGAGAGAGTCCGTGGAGAGAACAAGCGACAGAGAGAAAGGGTGAACATCCTAGGAAAGGCACCCCATACAAAGGACCCGAACGTGGGAGAGGATGGTGTACTCTCCAGATTGATCTTTGAAGAGGAGGAAACGGACTAGTTCGGCGCAGACAAGTTGCACCTATATATGTCCTTGCTGCGTTAATTGTGTTGAATGTCGGCAAACCACTCGCACCGGAACCGCAAGGGTACCAAGCAAACTCTATCGATTCAGCTGCCATTTCGATCAACATTTTAACCTATACGGAGGACATATACACGACCCTGAGGCCAATACGGCGTCACACATTTTCATCGAGACGTTTAAGACGAAATCAACTATTATGTTTATGCCCGAATATGGACTAAGGTTGAAAACTAGTTGAAAGTAGTATGCTGAGTGTTGAATAGTTCCTGGAAAACACCAGAGCAACAATCATACATATATATTATATAATAAAAGGGCGCTACAAAAAAATTGAAGATGCCCCGCGAGAAACTCCCTTTTGTGTAGAAGTACACAATGTTATTGCTATTTGTGACACAAATGAATTCCTACAAAAATCGTGTCTGCAATTTCCGTCACGCATTTGGACGGCGGCCCATAGCAAACACGCTGTCATCATTCGTCGTCAGACACTCGTTCACTCGAAGGATAACACACCTATTCAAGATTCGGTATTTTTTTGCGAAATAGTATTGTGATACACGTTTGCACAATAAACTGTATCTACCTAAATTGCATTAATTGCAAGTCGACCCGCTTGAGCACCTCTAGTAGTTATTCCCATATGAGCTTTGCTTACTCGAACACTACGCCGACCATCGCGGTAGACAGTGACGAGCGCTGCTGGCTTCAGCGCAATGAGTGGCGCTGTCAGTGCTTTTAGCTAGATGTGGACTCGCTGCGTCGCTGTTTCGAGTGCACGCCCCCGCACACAAATGAAGCCTCACAAGCGCGCATGCAGGAGAAGGACCCTCGCTGTGCAGTCTCAACTTACCTGGGTAGGACCAGCGTGGTTCGCCTCTGGTACCAAGTGGTGAAGATCACTAATGCCTGCGCACCGCACGATACCATTAGCCCTGCCCGATCCATGGGATCGTAGCCTCGCTTAGCACTATCGGCCTGCGGACATCACGGCGACCGGAGGCTAGGACCAGATGTCAGCGAGAAGTTGTGGTTAAGCTGTCACACTCTCCAGGGAATTCATGCGGCCGCCACCTATCCAACACCCGAGACTCCTGTCGTGTATAATACCTATAACCTGTAAAACGCATGCGTGTTCGATTAGATATACACAGCATAGCAGAGCCGAGCGAGACAAGCGATGCTGGCCACCTGCGGCCGTTTCGGCCAGCCAACACACGTTTCATTTGATGTACACGCTGGCCTCATAGTGAGGGGTTCGCCGGGGTTGCCTTTGGAGTGGGGATCGGACCAAGCGGCAGAAAACGGGAGACGGGCGGGAAACCACCTACGAAGTGCAAGTCAGTAAAGGCGTTTGTTAAGTGTAGTACAAGCCAAAGCACTCAGATGGGGGTCCCGGCAAACATTGCGAGTGACTGACGATCTCTCCACCCATCTCCTGTAGATCTCTGAGATGCACTATAGTGTATAGACAGAGGCCAATACGCCTTGGCGATAGTTATGCCGCGTGCGACGCGAAATGAAATCGTCGCAATGATTGGCAATATATGGATTGAAATCCTGTGCAAACATATCAAGTTAATGAGAACTTTTGCTTTTTATTCAGAGCCGGTCAAAATAGTTATCGTACAAAAGTGGCATTCATCATACGGTATTCATATGTGTTTGAATTCAGAGAAGCAAATGAATTCCTCCCGTTGAAGATAGACAAAATGACTCAGGTAGATAAAGCTAGATTATCTGTCACGGTGCTGCATATTTTCGAATTACACACCCCGGCCACAGCAATACAAGAACTTGAAATTGTCTGTGGGATGTTACAACCTCGACATTATAAGCTCTAGGTCCCGATAACTATCAGTCATGAGTGGATTGGGGTCTGGATAGGCTCTCTGTAATAATATATATATATATATATTATTTTGAATAAGAATGAAAAAATGCAGGGAAAATTACTCTCAGAACCGTCTCCTCAACCTAGGTTTATCTCCCTGTATATATATATATATACAGGGTATTCGGAAAGTTAGGCAAACCTGCGGGAGATTAACATAGGTTGTGGCCACGATTCTGAGAGTAATTTCCCCTGCATTTTTTCATGTTCTTGCGACGGTTCTCTGTGGCAACCTGAATAAATAGGCTCACTGTGTTACAGCAGAGTGTTCTATCGGTGTCCTATATATATATTGCCGCTTCCTTGCAACCATATTGTAGCTTCCTTGTTGCAACAACTATGTTGTAACCGTGCTACAACCAGCCTATTTATTTAGGTTGCTACGGAAATGCGTTGCAATGTATATATATTATTATTATTCTTACAGTGCGTGGATGATGATACCAAGAGCATGGGTACAGGGTAAAGCTTTAATGATTTATTTAAGGAACTGCACACAATGCTTAAGTTCTCTTATATGTCATGTAACGGGATTCGAACCTGCGGTCTCTGGTGATGGTTTGTTTAGAAGTTCATCGTTCGACTGTTCTATATGTAGGATTATCTTGTATGATAATGCACTTTGACGATAAATGGTGAGGTTTTAAGGACATTCAGTTTTATATTTAAAAAAATATAGCAGTAGTACAGATGTGGATGAGATCGACGATTTGGATCAACTAAGTAGACTTTCTTTCATGATAACAAACTCAAAACAGTGCGAATCACAAAAAGAAAATGTTGCTCTCGTTTATTCTGACAAAGTCAATAGTAAACACTTTCACCCATAAGGTAAAGCTTTATTGGTTTATTAAATAAACTGCAATCGTTACAATGCTTAAGTTGCCTTATATATCCAGAGGCTAGAACCTGCGACCTCAGATTGGACAACTATCACCCTGCTTGCCTCAAAATAAAGCCAATCAACTTCAATATCGCGAACAAAGCCAAGGGTCGCCCAGTTTTTACTCATCACATGAGGATTTCATAGACTGTCTACTTTGCGAGTGGTACTGTATTACCTCTCGGCCACTCCTTGTGAGGCTCGTACGCAGGTGCATAGAGTTAGTTTGTTCTTTTTTCTGAGTTGATTTAAGAACATAGTTGTGAACGTGGGGACGATTCAAATTATGGAACAGGCGGACCACATTCAAGTTCGACTACGCCCGAAACGGCAAAGTCATAGTCCTCAGTGTTCACGTTGTTGGCCCCCTCTTCTATGCAACGTCTCATCATTAATATCAGTGAGGCAGCGAGATCGGGCACGTACCTGCCTGTCAACGACATAAAGAACAGTGGGAAAAGAGATATTATTGAATCGTGTTTTATCTAGGGTACCTATTGTATACCACACACGCCGTGTATGTTACAGCCTGCTCGTCGGTTGAGCTGCTAGGATCTTAGTGCAGCTGGGTTCATGCGATATCTAGAATATGCGATTTGATTGTTTGGAGGATGGTATATTTTTCTCTGTATCGGCGTTAGGGACGATGATGAGTTTCAGTAACGAGTATATGTCTAGCACGATCAGCTGGTGCGACCCCGACTGAACTAACAGTGGAAGTTCACACCGTTTTACGAAATACAGAAATCTCGTATCCCAACGGTTAGCCTGTTAATCCACTGAAATGGTCAAATAGAAGGGATAATAAGTATGAAAAACATCGTGAAAAACATATGTTTAATATGTATGCTTCTCCAATTAATATTATTATTATGAGTCATTATATATATATATATATATATATATATAGATATTTAATGACTCACAATGGTGATCAATATTTATTTTGTAATGATCCCTACACGTATTCTCGTGCCCCAGATAAAGTAGAACGGCAACAGCACTCCCCGCACACTCGAGACGTGTATCTACCTTGTTTACACTTCATCTGCATCAGCATCTATCATTACCGTCACAAAGGCTTAAATAAGCAAGCAGCATTGTCGGATCGTTGTCTCGACCACTCTATAATAATTAGAGTAATATGACGAGCACCTAAGTATAAATATCGATGTCTTGTGTGTCCGTACTATATATTATAGTGTAGTATATATTTTCCTTCGCGAGTTTTGGTGAAGAAAATCTTATATATATATATATATATTTCTTATCGATGAAATATAGATATAGCATACATGCTTTTACCCTGTTATTATCAATTTACGTGAAACAAAATGGCAGTTAGGACATACACACGGCGGGCACAGGGCCACCGCCGCCTGATGACGCATAAATTTTAATGTATGACGACGACAGCAGGATGAAATATCCTTGTCGGTCTGTCTCTCGCCTTCCGGCCCGTGTATGTGTCTGAGTGTGGATATATCAAGTAAAAGCATAGCCGCTTTATCTCATAGGGCGCTCCCATTGTCTATCTCCGATATTGATGCCGACGTTGCTGGTGCTGCGGCTGCTGCTGTCCGCAGTGGTCATGTTTTATAGAAAACACGAAAAAAAACAGCGGACGACAGAAACGAAATTGTAATAAATGCCAAAAACAGGCGAGAAATAGCCATTATATATATATATATATATATATATTATATATATATATACAAAAGGAAGCGAGATACATGGGTGCGCTATATGAATGCTGCTCTGCAGAGATGTATGCAACTGCGCATGTGGCTGTGTGTGTGTGTGTGTATGTGTATGTGCGTGTTGTCTGTGTATTTGTGCTCGTGATGGTAACCGATAACATCTCTTATTTTATATCGAAGGGGGAGCCGTCTTGGCGCATCTCTCCGCATGTTGCTCCACTGCTACCTTCTAGCGCAGGCCGCTCTCAATGCCAACCACCACTACCTCCCGTACGGCTGGTACAGTATGACAGCGCGTATACCCATACCAGTGCACCCAGAGCAATCTACTCGACGAGGAGGATTCTTTTCTGTCTGTGCCACCATCCTCGGTCCCTCCCCTGCCATGCACACGCAGTTGAATAGCCAGTCAGTTACCGAATAGTATTATTAGAAGTGGTAATGGTACGAGTAGTACTAGTAATATGTTGTGGTAGTACTTCATTGACAAGCTGACCGCTGGGCAGGCCCGCGAGCAGCCTTCTTATCATCGCTGCAGAATCGGACCGCAAGGCGATGTCCTACGGCTTGTTCAGCTTGACTCCGTTGGATCGACGACACCTGTTGCCCACCGTTGGCGTCAGCCCGCGCGGGGTCTCGGCTTGGCGAAGTATCTCATCTCACTTTTGTCTGATATGCAGCTATCTTTACCCGCAATGTTTAGTCGTCGTTGTCGTCGCCGTCGAGCTGGTGTTGATGTTCATGTTTTCCTTTACGTTGTTCTGCCTCTCTTCTCGTACTGTCGGCACTTTCACATGTGTCGCGAATTGTAAGAGAATTTCTTTCATCGCTCTCTCTCTCCCCCTCTCTCTCTGCCCGTACCCATCTGACGCTTGTTGGGCATGGTGCTGCCTTATCGGCGTGTGTGCGAGTCCGTGTCTGTGTGTGCCTTTTGTGCTACTTGATTCTGCCTTCGCTGTGGTCCGCGTTCGTCCTCTTTGCAATTTTCGTTTTTTTTTGTATTTGTTGTTGTTGTTGTGTTGTTTTTTCGGTGATAAATCCGTCTCGATTCGTATCTTGTCTATCAACATCGCATCGCTGCTGCTGCCTCTGCTGCCGGGACAGCAGCTGACCAGCTGTAGCGGAGGACGCGCAAGCCACCCAGAGATGAAAATCCACCACAGAGATAAAGGTACACTGGGTATCGTCGTTGCTCGACTGTGTCGTGCTTTGCGCGGTTCGCGTTCCGTGTGCGCGTTCTCCTCTCGATTTTGATTTTGCTCGTTTCAGCTCGTAGTGATAAGGCAAAATCGTTTAGAGACGAAATTGGCGGTGGGAGTGGCGACGTCGATAGGATAGTTCGCCCAAAACAGAACTGAACGGGAAGCCACCCATTTTCTTCGAGTTGTTGCCGATGCGAGCCCGTGCGTAGAGTGGACTCACTGAGATGGAGAAGGCCGAAGTGGATCGATCGGCATAGTCGAATCGGCCATCCGTCGATAGATATAATAGATATTTATATATTCGACAAGTCCGTTCAAATAGCAAATGTTGACTGCAATATTTCACTAAGGATGGAGAGAGGCGGTCCGATGTGGTGTCTTCTCGTAATGAATTGCGCAAATTTGTCCGCGCATGTCCCCGTATCTGTTGAGATATCTACCAGGTGTCTCGTATGTGTAGATATTACATATGCAACTAGATCGCGACTGTGGCCGTCAGAGAGGCGCGAAAACGAGGGAAAAATGGCGAAATATGCCAGCACGCATCATAAATTCGCCCTATCTGATATACATGTACAACCGATAAGCAGATTTGATCTCCCGGCAATAGCGCGCAACGCTGAATGAAATAAATTATAGCATACTTTATCTGGGATGGGACCCCGCAGAAAATGACAGAAATTGAGACGATCCGTACGATTGCTCATTCATCCATTTGTATAATATTTATCTTATAATATTTATAAGCTTAATCTATCGGATGGTTATAAGAATAGACTCTTCGATTAATCTCGATAACGGTGAGATTTAGGATTTGTCTGCGTTGTGTAAATTGCTACCGCTGCTACCGAGATTTTGATCTAACATCGCTCTTCCATAGGGAGAATTGGTGCAGGGGAAACGAAAAAAGAAAAACACTGAGTAATCACCGTGAGGACGCGCATCTATATGAAATTAGCCGTCACCGCCGTTCACTGTTAACAGTAGGCAACATTCGTTTTTCGCTCTTGCGAATAGATATTGTTCAAGCTACAACTGCATCACAAAGATGTAGTCTCACGAGGTTCAATCTTTCGTAGTCAAGTACGCTACTGTAGAAGCTCACCTATCGCATGATGACTGTAGACTATTTAGCAGAAACAACGTTACTCTTGCATGACAGTCATGCTCCAGTAAAAGCTATGTGTAGTCGATGATTATCGAAAATTCGGTACATCGTCGAAAGATCTTCCGTCCCATTGAACCCTAATATTCTCTCTATGATCTCTGTATAGCCTAGCAGAGCCATATGTAAGCATACGGCAATCGTTTGGTATTCCAATAATCCAGCATTGAAAATGTCCCCTGCCGACTGGCATTTCGAACACAGCATTTTTTTGCACAAAACCAGAGTTGCATTTTGCCAATTTCGAGCTCATCCATCCGGTTCCATTCAGCCGACTGCAGCACTTTGTGTATTTACACATACACACACACCCAGACAGACCTATGCTCGTCGCGTCAACTAACACCCCTTTACCCACGCGCGATGAACGGCGGCAGGCGGTGACGGATAGACATTCTGGCACAGACGTCGTTCGCTTCACAGACGGGTGACATTAATTGGTGAGGACATGGTTGAAAGAAACGACCGTTAGTTCGCACCACCCACACGAAAACTATGGGGAGATCACAAGTACACCGACAGAGAGAGCGAGAGAGAGATCCAAATCCACGCAGTTACCCACACGAGAATAGCCGCGCACTCTAGTTCCCCGCGTATTGCATCAGCATCAAGGAATATAGGGCAGAGCTTCCCGGCAGCCGCGACACTCGCTCTGTGTCCTCGATGTCGAGCTTGACTACTGAGTCTTGCGATAGTTTCGTAGTACTGTGGTAGCAGTGGCACTTCAACATCCATTACCTACCGCCCATACCCGTGATTTTGAAACTCTTCTATTTCAAGCGTGTTAGCCTGAACTCTCACCCCTTTTGCCTCCTGGCATCGCCCAGTTCGCAATGCCTCCCTTCTCGTGAGCGGTCCCAGCAGGAAGGGAGCGTCTTCGTTTTCTTTTGAACTTGTCACTCGGATGAGCAGCGTAGTATTGAGGCGGGTCATAGTATATAGCTGCTCATCACCCATTGTTCCTAGCGTCCTGTTGTCTGTCTACAGGGGGGTGGATTACGGAGCAGAATTCAACTATTAGTATTATTATTATATAATTCCAATAAACTCTTGGCAATAGCACTTACCGCTCACAAACACAATCTCTTCCCCAGAGTCGGCTTTACGCTTGGCATTACCTCGATCTCTGGCCTGAGTTGAACGAACGTACACGCATAGATCAACATGAAAGCGACTACGAGAGCGGATTTAACAGATCGTAACAAATCAGACTTCAGAGTGGACAGCGAGTCGATGATGACCTTTTCTAGCTAATTAAGGTTAATTAATTCGTCTGAACAGTCGTACCAGACACACTTCGTGTGTCGTACCGGTAACATGTGATGTTATGCCTCACCCACGTCTTGTTTCGTCGATGCTAAATTTTTTCATCGATTGGCTGAAGTCGTTTTGTTTTCTGATTGGCACCAAACAGTCCTCATCATTCCCTGTTCGCTCTGTCGAACTCTGTGTGTTTATATTGCTATCGTCAATGCTGCCTCAATATGCCCATCGCAGAGTGCACCCAGACGAGCCCGGCCCAGCGACTTGGTGTTCGTCCGCTTAGCATGATGGTGCTATAATTTTTGGCAATTTTTTGCCATTGTATCATCGGGAGTACATGTGCATGCAGTGCACTGACGCGACGACGCCGGCATGCGCGTCTTGTCGGACACCCATGTACAGAGGCTTGTTATCTTGGAGAGGAAAGACTTTACACGATTTCTGCGAAAGTCGACGATGGCCCAAAGCCAGTTCGTAAGAAGGTTCCTTATTATAGCTCTCTATCTCTCTCTCTATCTCTCTCTCTCTCTATATATATATATATATATAGTCTGCTTTCCTGCAGATTTAGGGGCATTGTTATCATCAATGCTGCTGTTGTTCGTCTCGCTTTCTTACGGGGCAGTAACTTCGGCCGTTGTACATCACACGAACACGTACAGACAAGCGCGCGCGCGCACACGTCTCGCGCATCTAATTCAATGGCCAGACTAGCAGCGACGGGTAGAGCATGAGGGAACGGCACTGTGAGGCGAACGAGAGAGAGCCAAAATGAGGTAAATAAACAAGTTTCAATGCGTGTAGCAGCGTCAACGAGGGTAGCGGTCGCTCGGATCGCTGTCCCTTCCATACTGGCGTCGTCCGCCCGCGGTCCCCTTCTATCGAGTGCTGTGCATACGCCCGCGTAGAGGGTTACGTTGTGTTGTTCCTGTGCACTACTCTTGCGACTGGCTCCACGAGCCGGTTGCTCGAAGCCAATACCCCACTATTGCTGCTGCTACTGTTGTTGTTATTGTTGTTTGTGTTGTACTTCAATCTACGTACTAGCCTAGCTGTGCCACCGCCGATACTCGCAACACCCTCCACGCTGGCTCCATCTATCACGGTCAGGTACCCGCGCAGGTTTTCTGCCGGTGGTGGCTCGGCTTCGGTCTTTGTTTCTTCCTGTGCCCGCTATCCCTTCAATCACACGGCGCTTTCTCTCTTTATGGAGATTGCCATTGTGCGCTTGGCAGGTAATTAGTTCGCCGTGGTAGCGGTCCGGCCAATCGCCACCGCCTCCAATCTAAAGTGGGGCAGACATTCAGGCTTGCAGAGTGTAGGACGACTATCCGTTCCGATCTGTCCCGCTGAAAGTCCTGTTGTTGCCAGCTGAAAGCCGGCTGAGGAGAAGACACAGTGGAGGCCAAACGTGTGAGAACGCCGTTGTATTTGGTTATAATAATAAAGTCCCTGAAGAGCTCGCTGCTGTATCGCGCCTGAACCTCGCGATGGCTATTATTTGTGCTGTTTGGGTGTCTAAGAATATGAGCGCTGAGAGGTTGCCATCATGAGTGGCGTTTCAATTCGCCTCTTACATTGCTGCCTAGTCAACATGATTGATTAAATAAATGATCAAACTAAAAGTATTGTTACGTCCATTGGTGCTGCAGCTTGGACGGCTAAGGAAGAATCCCGCTTAGAAAGCTACTCGCTCTCGCGGGCTGCGACTCCGCAAGGCAAACCCGTATCATCCTATGAGTGGATCATGGTTATGTCACATTTAAGGTTTGACGCATGCACAAGTTCTGGTGAAAAATCAGTCCGCGAAGATACAAATGGATATTTGTTGTAGCTACACAAATGAACAAATTTTTGTAAATAGCTATTTTATATCTCTGTATAATGCTTGTCCGAACCTAAGAGCCCTAGCGAAATAGCGGAGAAGCACTCGCCTCCTAGGTTCCATCGAAATGTCCTTCATTTTCAATATAACTGGCGCAAGCAAAATGTGAAGCAATTGATAGTAGCCCATATGAGGGCATTCGAGAGCCTTAGCTTGCTCAACTGCCTCGGATACCTCGCCTCAGCACAACAGCCCTAGTGTGATTGCTATATTACGAGCGTACGTTTTGGTAAATGTGCTACCACAACGAGCTTTCTCATCTAAATCCTAGTGCACAAGGAGAGGACATAAGTTGATTGCTAAAACAAAACATGGTTTGCTTAACCGTCAAAGCTGGACTTTAGTCCCGTTTTGCTCTTGAACATATCCCATCTAATATATACACTGCAGGAAAATGATCCGGGTGATAAACGTTGAAGTTACACGTCGCCTCTTAACCGATAATAGTTCTTGCAATCATTTGAGTTCATGATTCAACTGAAAGGCGTCCGTTGCCGACGATAGTTGTACCCATCAGCACGATTCCTGTACCAATTGCTGCTCCTGCTGGTATCCACGGTTGTACGTAATACCACTGAATTGGCCCAGATGAAGCATTCAAATGGGACCACACTTAATACCTTTGCAGAAGGTTCTTGGCGGGAAGGCCTCGACCGCCTATCGGCCGGCTTTAACTGCGTTCGAGCTGGCATGTGCACCTGGCTGATCGTTTCGTGTTCCAGGAAATACCTTGCTTGCTACTATAATGTATTGGTGCGTAGTTAGTGGGTGATATTGAATATCCTCAAAAAGGGTGTCGGCGCCAACCGAACCGCGCGGTTGGTGGCCTACCTCGCCGTATCGACTATTTAAGATTAGTGGGGAATCATTCGACTTTTTTTTATATACAGATGTTAAAGCGCCACGCTTTACAACTAAGATATTTGCTTGGTAGTGTCAGACTCTTACTGACTAAATCCAGAACCGATTTTGACTTGGGGCTTTGACCGAGACTGTCAGTCATTCGACTTAAAACTCTACTTCTGTCCATGTGTGGTTGTACTAACCGTGGCTTGCAGCTGGCAAGCTGCATACACTGGCCGTTGCCATCTTGTAGAAGATGGAAGGCAGATTGAGGCGGTAAGAAGGAACGGAGCTACTCTCGATCAGACCAACAACAACCAACAAACCAACCCGACAATCGGACCCCATGAGCAGAGGCTGGACGAACAAATTCAGAGCAGATAGCGTAGAGGCAGGTCTAAGTCTTGCCCTTCGGGTAGTGCAGGTTGGGAGCAAATTTTGGTGTGTGTGTCCGGCAACACAGACAACCGAACGTTCATTTTTGGAATATATCGGATCTAACTTTCAAGCGCGGAAATTGACTGGTGACCGAGGCTTGTTGTCCTACTCGACTCGGCTATTCGGCTCGGTTCAGATCCAGCACTTAGATCTTTGAGCTGGGCGAAGATCGCTAGCCTCGCATCGACTGTGTTGCCCTCAAAGCTGAAGAGGAGGCTGTCTGACTGGTAGAAAGACCGTCTGCGACACGAATTCTGGGTTGCCGCTACCACCACCACCACTACGACCGTCGCCGCCTCCACCGCTGAAATGAGATCAGGCAGGGTGAGGCCGTCGACGAATAGAGCTGCCGGAAAATCGAGAGGAATCCCTCACACCAACACATACACACAAAGTCACGCGGCACTACAGCAACAACAGTGGGTGCTGAGATGATGAAGCATTTTGGGGAGATCGTCGAAGATGCCGCTGCCCCAGCCTCGTTCGTCGACAGTCGAGCGAAGACGACTTCGGGAGAGGCAGCCGTCCAAGTTGTTAGTCGGGGATTTGGCGCAGATGTGGCAAAAATAAAAACTCCCAGATCCGCGAAAGCCGACGGCGAAGGCTAAAAGGGTGCGGGTGTAAGGGGGTTCTGGCCCGCTGGGGCTGCCTGCCCCCGGAGGGCGCATGGGAAGAGATCGACAAGAATGGAAAACAGAACCGCCGGCTGACACGGAAACCAGTCCGGACCAACAAATGCCACATTCTCGGCGGTGGCTGAAAAGACAGTTCCGCCGGGAAAATGGCACTGTTTTGCGTCAAGAATGCAGCGAGAGCCGGCATTTCTGGTGGTGCGTTCCTTTTCACAAATCCTGGTGTACTATTCACCGTCACACAGTGAATGCGATCACATGGAGAAAACTGAAAATAATAACAATATAAATAAAGTAAGATTCTTTTTAGCTCTAGATTATGTGGCGTTTTGGACTAGAAACACAGCAGGACTTGGTATGTGAACGCTTCAAATGCAGAGCCATGAACATAATACTATGATTAGGTTACTGGAAAACTGGTCTCGATTTCAACGTCTTCTCGATAGCGCGCCCGTAAGTCCCAACCTAGGTAACTAGTATTTCACAAAAGGAATGGTTAGTTTCGTTTGATGACCGATTCCATTGGCCCCAAAAACTCCAGGTTCGTCTCGGTTTGTTGTAAGGGCACTGAAAAGGTAAACTGCAGTGGAAACGCTTTGACATACCGCCCGCGTGCACAGTCTGTGAGGATAGTTGAATAAAATTTCGTCAGAGAAACTTTGAATCCGGACGACGCATCGGGGTCTGGGAGGCATTCACTAGCCGACGACGATATCTTCCGTCTCAAGATTTACGCAACGCCGACGATTTATATTCGAAATTTCGTAGAAGAAGCCGAGGTTAGCGTAGCAACCTTTCATTCCGCGTTGAATAGTGTCAGAATGAAAGGTATGTTCTTTAGGTTGAAACTGGTCAAAACACGTCCACAAGTGGTCGACTCGATGTGAGCGATGTCTCACAAGGACAACGCTCGTCCTCATGTGAGTTCGAATAGCTTAAAATAGCTAAAATTGTGACTTAGTGTGTCACCCTCCGTGTTCGTTCGATCTGGCTCCTTCTGGCTGCAGCTTGCTCAGCTAGATGACGAACAATTTCGGTAGAGCACAAATGAACCCGAAGGGATTCGTTTTGGGCCTTACATCAAAATTGAGTAAGGTCGAAAACGAACCTATATTTAGACAAACTCCGAAGCAACAAGTTCAATACGCTTGTACCAAGGCGTCTACCAATCAATGTCTACGGCAAAAACTGCCGGATTTTTTGGCATTGTAGCAATTTAATGAGAGTGAAAAGTCGGCGTCACAGACATTAGCACTACTCCGTACCACCTGGTGGGTGCTTTCGCTATCATTTCACTGCTGCGGTCACAGGCCGTGAGTCTGTTCGCCTAACGCCTCTTTTTCGATTCTCCTGCCCGCCCCTTCCCTCGACGAAAGTTTGAAGTAGAGCGAAGAACTTCTCTCCATCACGTGCCATCAGGGGACTGGAGGCTGCGTGCTATGATCACCAGGTCAGCACATCATAGTACTTACTCCCTTGGATCATTCTTATGCCCCCTCCCCCTCTCTCTCTCTCTCTCTCGCTCGCTATAGTGCCTCATATTCCGTCTTTGCTAGGCCCGAATGGCGTCACACCCCAGTACGCCTTTGCTCACACTGCCGCGGCCAGGCCCGCCTCTCGGCACCGTCGTATCGATGCCAGTGGAGCGCGACCAACTGGGATGCTGGTCTTGGCGAGAAGCTCGATTGAGCCTAGGGGCTATGCAGGGCGCGCGCGAAATAGAGAGTGAACGGGGGAGAGAGATGAAGAGATGGAGAAAACGCAGACAATGAGCAAACAACAAACCAAGGAAACCGAGGAAAACCGAATGCAAGATAGCGAGAGTTGTAGGAACGGTCATTGAAGATTTCCGCGCTGCGCTCGTCGTGCCTCTAAGACGGGACGGCGAACGAGAGAGTGGCGAGGTGCCGACGAGGCAACCAGCCGACGAGGTAAGAGGAATTGCGTGTGATGAGAGAAGCTCGGAGCTCCACCTCGAGCCATCACGATCGCGCTCTCATGGAGCATGCATCACTGACTTTTCCCTCGATCTTGGTTGACTTGGTCTTCGTTGGTCGTGGGTGATGATCGTAGCGGCGTCGGTGGTCGTGTTGATGGCACCGGTAATGGTGACGCTGATGATGAACCATGCAGTTGTGGGTGGAGGGATGAATGCGACGAGCGCATGCAGTCATCCGGCCAGCTCGAAGGCACACAGCCTAGCCTGCAGCCAGCCACTCTCGTGGAGGGTTAGGGGATCATGGTTGGCATCGCGGTGTCGCTAACACACTTACACACACATACCCAGACACGCTCGCACTCACTCTGCATGAAAGCCCAGCAGCTGCCACCGCAACCCGGCCAATATCGGTGGCGGATGGTGTCTCGGCTGCCTCGGCTGGCGTATACTCCAGTAGCCGTCAAGCGGCCACTACTATAATAGTACTTGGCTGGCTACATTGCTACGAAGCATGGTCTCGCACTTTCCTAGACCCCAAACCTCGAAGATCCCCAAGACACCCCCTTCATCTAGGACTTAGCCAGGGCCCAGAAGCTTGGAGCCCACCGGTCGAGACCCGAGACCAGGCCAAGCAACCAGCGAGCGCAAAGTGAGGCTACCGGCGTCAGCCAACGACAACTGCGAACGCCTATGGCCTTCCCGCTCGCCAGCAAGGAAGCAAATGCCCAAGCCAGCAAGGAAGCGACCCTGTCGAATCGGCGGAATCAGTGACGCGTACAGAAAGCAGCGTACCAACTGCATCTAAATCACACGCCATGGAAGCAAGCGGCCCGTGTGCAGCCAGGCATATATCGCCTGGCGTCGCCAAGCCGATACAACATAGTCGGTTGCATTGGAAGCGAGAGCCGTCGCATTGGCGTCTATATGAAGGCAGCAACAACACCGGTCTCAGAAACAAAGACAACGACGGCGTCCGCGATCATTGTGCCTAGCCGTGACCACCGACAGACGCAAACGTAACCTCTTCCATCAACTTCTTGTTCATCAAGTTTTCTTGATAATTTGCATCACTATTATCATCGTCGTCAGTGACATCTCGTTTCACAACGCTTAAGAGTGTTAATTCAGAGGACAACTTGGTTGGATCGGCCCCAATCTCTCTAGCCCGGCTGTGTTCGGTCGCCTAATTCAGTGGCCGTGCCGTTTCTGAAGCGCGACGCCGTTTACAAGTGCACAGACACGGTACATGCGAGTACAGGACCATGGCATCCAGGCAATGTACATTCGAGCACAAGATCATGGCAGCTAAACGAGGCCTTAACAAATACCAATCACCAATCCCCACCTCGCTGACCTTCATCCGGTGCCAGTCAATACCTGCACCCTCCGCCAACACGGTGCACCTAACTTCAAAACTTATCAAATTTTAAAGTTGTTGATCAGCTTGCTTCCATTCCCGCCTGGCGCCTGTTACTGATTCGGATGGTGGTGATATTGGTCAGGGACGATGTTGTGCTAATGGTCATGTTGATAACATCGTCGTTGTCGTTGCCCTCGTGGCGCGTTGGCGCTTCAGCGCATAGCTTGTTCCTCACAGTGTCGACCAACCAGCGTTTTCTGTTTGCCGCGGGCACCAGTTTTTTAAACGGCGCAAGAAGGAAAGCTTTTTCTCGTAGTTCAGCTCCGCTCTCGACGGCTACTCCATCCTCCGACCGCTGTTCTTGCGCTTGGCCCGCCTTGGTTCAGCAGCGCCCAATCGTCTCCCGCGTCCACGCTCAATTTTTTCATATTGAGATACGCGCGTACACACACGTCTCTCTCTCTCTCTGTTTCTCCATCTCCGATCATTCTGATTTCGTTCCATCTCCATTTGCTCTTCTATTCGCCTGCTGGTTTCGGCCATCGGGGGTTTTTTCCTCTTGTTTCATTCTCGCTCGATTTTTCCGCACAACGTCCTTCCCCTTTGACCCCCATAGTCCACCTCATTCCTGGATGACTTGGCATTATCGGTACAGCGGAAAAGGAAGTCACCACATTTGGGCAGAAGCCTCAGCGTGTCTCCCTGCGATATTGAGGGGGCTGTCCGATTTGTGTCCCGTCAGCCTCCGAATCGAGGAGGAACCACGAATGGCCGCATTTCATTTCGTCTCATCCTGATCCGTATCCTGCGGCTTCTGACCACCTCACGCGGCGCTGGGCTGCACCACGTCGCCTCCCCGGTTGTTCGTTATTATTCGCGGCCGCTGTCTTCGCGTTCATCGTCGGCGTTCTCCCCAGTGTTCGACAGCCGCCATTGGCTTTTCTCTTTACTTTTGATGCTATTTCTTCATCGTCTCCATCTCCTCCCTTTCAGTCTGTCCCTCTTCGAGACCGCGCCACGCGCGAATCATCTTTGTTGCCACACTCCAGTCACCACTCGCGTTCCTGATCTCAACCATTCCCCCGAGCATACAGTGCTCGATAACGGCAGCAATAGAGACGTAGGGAAAGGCCAGCAGCGCTGCAGCAGAAATCCGGCGGACGCGATGCATCTCTCTTCGCATCTCTTCGCAGACTCAGCGTACAGTCGCCGATTCCTGTGTAAGGCTCCATCGTCAGGCACAGAGAATCACAGATTGCGCCGCTCCCCAGGCCGAGCCCATGCCAGAGACTCGACCATCGCCAATGAGGAGCTCACCGGCTGTCGAACCGAACCGATGCCTGCCATTGTTGCGCCTGTACCGGACGGGACGACGGATGTTGCCCGCCGCGTTTCTCGTGCGCTTATTCCTCTGCGCCTCTGTTCGCTCGGCCGCGATCTGCATGTCAAAACGGGGCCGGCGAGCCCCGCAAGGAGGGAGCGAGAGAGGAAAGGCCGCGCAAGAGGGGACCCGATGAGGGCTGGCTCCGAGAGAACAGATCGCGGGAGGCGATCGCAGCAGCCCGCTGTTGTTCTCTCCCCGCTCCTAGTGAACCCTGACTTGAACTGAGCATGAGTGCACCGTGAATGACGCCGCTGCTTCGTCCCCAGCGTCGCCGTCTTCTGATGGAGGATGGAGTCTTGGGACACGGGAAAAGCGCTGGTTCCCTCCGCCCACATTCGTTCGTTTGTCCGTCCGCTTGAATCGGGGCTCGCCTCCGCACGCGAATTGCTCGCAACAGCACCAATGATGCTGATTGGACAGATGCGTGCACGATGATGACCGCAAGGGTGCGAGAATTGTAAAGATTGCCATGTGCATTCAAGTTGCTGTTTTTGTCGTTGTTGTTGTTGTTGTTGCTGCTGCTGCTCTCATGACGTTATTGATGATATTTCGTTGCCATTTGTTGTGCGAAGAAAAATGATTGCGGCACCAGCCTGGGAAGCCATAGCGGTTGCTGGCTGGCTAGTAGGGACCTAGCTAAGAAATGTTCAATAACGAACGAAAAAGGGTAGGTTGAGTCGCGAATTGAATTCTAATAAGCAGTAAAAGCAAGCCGAATTTCGTTAGCTCGGATTGACGCGCGGAATTAATCAGGGGCGTCCATGAATAGCTGTAGCATCCGTCAAATGGAAAATAATTGGAGGGTTGAGTGACGATCCGTAGACATGATTTTATTATGTAAATGTCAATGCGTGTTTCGACAGAAAATTCATTCAAGTTTAACTCCTTGATGCCGCAACCGGAATATCAACATCGTAACACGTTATGTGCACCTGATTGTCGATAATATCACAGTTCGGCTAACACCACTAACACAGGTTCGAATCAAATACAACCTCTACTACCTGACCTGCAACGAATTCTACTGCTCCTGCAACTTCAATGATCTTGACTTACGCCATGCCAAGTGTGTACATGAATGCAATATATTAGGAAATATTTGTGGATCTATTCATAAAAGCAACCAATACTACAAAATAATTGTACATTACAAATGTGGTCCTCGACAATAAACCTGTGAACATGAATACAATAGGGGATTAGAATATATCAAGCAGAACCTATGCCGCTATACTCTAGGATAGAACACCATACGCCATCTCCATACAGATCAACGGAAGCAGCCCTACCACCAACCACCTACCAGAGACACACCTTAGGGAAACCGTGGGCTTTCAGCAACACCTCGCCCCTCTTTCAGCCTCCACCGTAGGCAAACCGTAGACCAGCCGCGTTTCACACGTTTCCTGTCGCGTGTTTTTCCTTTGTAAACGAGTTGGGATCGGAGACCTTGCTCCGGCTCCCGCGGGGACGCACCACAGGGGATGCATGACGAGTAATGTGCCTACAGCCTTTGCTGCTGTCAGAGCCGCTGTTGTTGCTTCATTCAGGACGGAGACAGGACATTGTGAATTATTTCCTCAAAATAGCTCACAAACCATCCACAGGTGAAGTCTCACTACTCGGTTGTCGCCCAGCCGCGTTTCACCTGGCTCTACAGCCACGCCCCTGCATTCGACGCCTATCGCTACGTAGGCGCACAGTCGCAACTGTGGTGGCCTGTTCTAGTGAAGGCCTGGAAGGCACCGCCGGCGCCGATCGTGCATCGTACCAACGAATGTGAAGAAACCTCCTTGGTACGCTGGTCGCATCTAAGCTGGCTCCGCCGAAAGGAAAATGTCACAAAGGAAACACAGAAGAATAGCACTAGAATCCAGCCAGAAGAAAATTAATAGCGTTACCCCCCCCCCCCCCCAGACGACGTTGCATTCAAAACGGGGCTCCTGAGCGGGCGTAGAGGTTGCAGGCAATGCGAGTTGCTTTTAGACAACGAGCGATACAGGTGTAATCATATCAACGGTAATCATATAATAATAATAATAACAATAAGACAAACGTACGTATTTATCATGGCAGAAACCATTGGCATCCGGAGCACTATAATATCATTGGGTATTTTTTCTCTAAAACGCGAGATATGTGACTAACAAAACTCAGAATGTCTAGCTGCTCTCTGGGATATCAGTCAGAAATAGACCCAGGCTCTCCGCCTCTACTCAGCTATATATAGCTTCCAATGTTAGCAATTAACGTAATTAAAATTTGTCAACTCGATGAGAGTTCAGCAGTCTTCATAGAACAAAATTTACACATAGGCGGAGCTGCTATAATAGGTTGCCGAGGCCCCTTGGGACATTTTGTGCCCTATAAATAGCAGTGCCTCAGACAGGCTAACTTCGAATTCTATTTGGAATCTTCATTTGTGTTACCCGGCCAATAAAGTCGGCCTAATAAAAGGTCCGTATTTACAGTTCTTTTAGGTAATATGCCCAACATAAATATAACTAGTAGCAAAGGGCATGTGAGGATGTATTATGGTGGTTCTATGTGTTCAGGTTATCATGAACACTTTGCGGTAGCCGGAAAGCAGTTAGAGGCATTGGCATATAAACGTTTAGCCAATCCAACGCAGGAATATTCGATTTTTATACCGATAAATCTGTCCTCATGTATAAGTTGGCATACAGGACCTCTATTTTACTAAATAAGATTACGTGATAGACTTTCAGCTATGACCTTATGTAGCCTGTTAACACCCAACTATAAATGTGAACCTCGAACATTACGAATAGCGAGGGCATCTCCTCTTAGGAACGATACAGCAGGCACCCTCAGACGTCGATAGCAAGCTTCACCGGAGAACAATGCGATCATAATGTGCTAGCTTAGCTACTTACATGGGGAGCTGGGCTAACCATGTTGGGCCTGTTCGGGTTGCTGTGCATGAAATCCATCGAAAATCGATTGTCCACCAAGCTGAGTTGAACCGATAACAGGTAGGCGTGCGTAGCAGATAGCCTCACAGCCTCACGTGGAAGGTTGGGTGATGATTGTAGTGGTCAAGGCACTGAACCACGCGAGGAAGCAGAGTAAGAAGATGCTTCAGGGACCATAGAGGACGCATTGTTCGTATAGGTGCGATGTGGGAGACTCGGGCAACGAAGCACCGAGAGCAGCAGCAGAGGCCGTATTCGGAGAACAGGACAGGGTTAGGCGCACCAGCACTGATTAGCTTAATGGAAGTGGCAAGAGCCGATGGGAAACAAGTTGTAATAAAACACGGAGCACATACGCAGGGAAAGCCCCTGTATTGACGGATCGACCCACGCCCGCTGAGTCGCTGGCGACGGTGCTCGTTGCTTACCACCGCCGTCAAACCAAATGACGAAAGTAACGCACCCGTTAATAACAGCCTAAAAAACAACCAACCACAACGCTGCCCCGTGCAGACGAAATGCGGCCGCACGTATTATAAATATGCTTGTTTTCACGTGGATTGTATTGGCCCGAAAACATGCACCGAATGAATGAAGATCTTGCTTCAGTTATTAAACTATGTGATAGGCAGATGCAGCAAGGTGCTTGGGCATGTGCTGCTTTATATATATATATATATATATATATATATAGTCTATGTGAGCCTAACCCTTGCAATGTAAAGAAGTAATGTCATCAGCGCTAATATGAAGTAAATATAAGTAGTTTATATATATATGTATATATATATGTAGAAGTATGCGAGACCTTTGTATGCATATGTTCGCCGTGATTGACTCTGCTCGAAAACCCAGACAGCGAGGATTCTTCTCAGACGTTTATTAGATTTGAAAAATCACACCATGTTTCAAAGTGTGAGGCTGGTGCTGTTATTTACCGTAAAATCTGTAGATCATCCGTAGTGGTCAGCATCCACAAAACGGTCAGCGGTATCGTGCCACATCTAGTCAGTTTATTGTGTTTGGTTTTCTCTCAGTCTGTATTATAGTTTGTCTTTTGCCACCACCCGGTTAACTATGATTCACAGATTATCACTATCAAAATAGAGCGCAGTTGACGGTCTATAGACAAAAGGGAAACTGTGCCTTTTAAAAGCGAATTATGAATTATAATTCATTTTTGCTTACCATTATTTTACAGATCTCGTTTGACTCTCCCCTGTAGAAATCAATCTAGCTACGCAAGCTTGCATATAGCGATAGTTGATTTGTAATTAGATATAGATATAGGTCCCTGCGGGCGATGACACTTCTACTATATATTTCGTAGTAGAAGATATTTCACATAAGCTAACATCAACTCAGGCTTTTCCCTTTCGATACCCATGGTTTCCATTGTTGTTTCGCTGTAACCAGGGTGTAGCAGGTCTGTCTTTATCGACCGCATGTAAATCTGGTTTCTCTCGTTTCTTCGGGCCCCGCCAGCCGGTCTCCCGATGCATTCTTCCTCAACACATCCATATAGCCAGCCTTACAGCTATATTGTAGTACTCTAAGTCCACCGATATGATAAATGAGTTGCTTCACTCGTCGTCTTTTTCGGGCCAAAGTCTCCTATTTGCCTCCCCTTGTACGAGTCCCCTCTCAGTTTGCTGTCCTGAATTCGGAGAGATTCCCTTGGAGATGCCTCTCTGGCTGCGGTCGAGGAAGCCGAGAATATCGTCCAATATCCGCTACAACGGTAGCCACCAGAAGCCGACGCTGCTTGCATTTACCAGCCGTCCAATACTCGCGGCCCCGGGGCCCGCCCCCGAGTCTCCGACCGCTGCCGTCGATTTCGCGTTGCCTTCTCTCCTCTCTCTTTTTCTCTCCACAGGTTCTGCCTCCCTCCTTCACCTATATCTTAGTTCCGTTGTGGCATGTCGGAGCTGCGAAACGACATATCCCTACATTACCTCGAGAGAACCAACATCACATCTCGGTGCCGTTGAGGGCGGAACGTAGATCAATCCAAGCAACCCAGGACGACCACCATCGTTACCTCTACCGCTCCATCGCGGACAGCGTCGGTCGGAAGAATCAGAGGGAGCCTGTGTATTGGGAGAGAAACGGAACGAGTGGCAGTAGCTGCCGGGCGGAGATCTCAAGCGAAAGCCCACCACAAGGAGAGGAGGTAGGAAATCGAACCAGCGAGCGTAGCGGCGGTCAGCCAGCGGGTCCCGATGCGCCCTCCGTTTTTGGCGGCTCGTCGTTACGAGCTGCTGAGAAGGCTGACCACCTTCACCTAGAGAGCCCGAGGCCATATCATCATGTAGTAGTCGTCTACCACTCAGGGCGGTTTCGGGGTAGGGGGAAGCTAAGTTTGGCAGCTATCACTGATGCCGCCGACACCCGCTTCACGCGCAAGCTCCGCGACAGTTTGGCCAAGTCACCTATGAAACGAGCCACCGCGTAACGACGGAGCAACGCCCACAAAATCCGTCAATCTCCACTGTCATGTGCGGTCCAATCGCAAGTCGGCCCTGGACGATAACCTACTTCGCCGAGCAGATCAGGCCCTTGACGATGGTCGCGCCTCCACCGCCTCAGTGCGATGAGCTCGAGGACGAAGTTCGTCGTTCAAGCGCCTGACATCTCACTCTTACTCTGGCTGTCCTTTGCTCGCTCGACTTCGCCGGCCAGGTTTCATTTCTCCTACGATAAGTCGTACTCTGATAAAACAGGCTATGGCGGGACACAGCTGGAGCCGATAGCCCCGGCCACGACAACGGAGGGAAAAAACAGCTCTGCAGAGAAAGCTATAGCCCTGACATCGGGGCATCATGGGGCTATAGCCGACTATATTATTGGCCATGATGAAGACAACGTCTAGTCAGAGTGTAAGTGATTAAGCGCGATGGTCGGCAGTGGCACACAATAGAATCCCGTTCAAGTTCTGTAATTAGTGTTATGACTTTCATGTTGATTATAGACGCCAGCCACATTCTCAAAAGACCAGGTCGACCTGTATATCAATGATGAAATCAACGAAAATAACCCAAACATATATAGGTACACCTGCACAATCATTGCCGGAAGCTTTTCGAAATGAAGAAGCTAACCAAAGCAGAGGAAAGCTTGTGGCTTGTGTGCTTTTCAATATAACCGATAACTACTATCCTAATGGTGTCTTTCTCGACATCGCAATTTCTTGCGGCAGAGCTTCTGGCTCTCTTGCGCGTTCGACATCACCGTCACACGGACACAGGCAATAGGAACATTGACACACAGGAAGACTACGGTACAACACATTGTAACTATTCGACAGGGTCTTAGGGGTCAGGACCGTAATTGCAAGTTCGATCGGGCGGAACCAGTTGGCGCCTCCCAGCGTCCGAATGACCGATGCCACTAGATGCGTTCTGCGCAACGGATGCTAGTGATGAAGATTTTTTTACGATTATCAGTTGCGCTAGAAATGTTCGAATTTTTTTTTACAATTACAAAAGCCAATTTACGTATTTAGCACGTATTTAGGAGATATTATTTGTAAAATCGTTTAGAAGCCACACGTAGTGTAGAACGAACAAGTCAACAATTACAAGAACAAGAATATATATTTATTATAATATATTAAACGTTACAATAAGTCGGAATTTCTAGGGATTATGGGGGTGGGGGGGGGGGGGGGTGAGGACGACAACGTCCCGAGGAAGGCGATGGCATTGCCTCTCTGCACAGCGAGGGACAGGCGCTGCAGGAGGAAAGAGCCAGCGCGCTTGTCCCCGGTGGCGCGGATCAACCTGTGGTAGACCCCCTCGAGGAAGTTCGCCGTGAGAGGGCCGTGCCCGCCCAGGGTCTCAAAGGCGAGGGGGGAAAACAGGTGCGTTGCTTGGAGTGCGGCGTACTTCCTCAGCTTTGCCCGCTCCGCACGCGCTACTGCGTAACCGCAACCGTAACAAGAATTGATTATTTGCACGATCCTACATATACTATAACTACAGACAAACTAATGTCTGCAGTTATGTCTATCAAATATATTTAATAGACACACGTTGGAGCCATGCAATATTTTTTTACAATCTAAAGCACAAGTTTCATAATTGAGTACAAGGTTCAAATTAATTTAATAATAATAGTTATTGTTATTATTATCAGATCTCGAATAGTATTATGTCACCCTCATCCTGCAACATAACTTAATTAAAATATGCGCCATATAATCTCTTCGACTGGAAGATTTCAATATGATGTTTATATATATATATATATATAGATATAGCATTTTGTATCTAGCAGATTCTTTCATCGAATACCCACTTGGAATGACTATGCCCACAAACTGATTTCTCGATAACGAACAAGTCAAATAACGAACAAATCTTTCCCCTCTGTTCAGTCACACGCGTATCCGATATTTCTTTCACATAGCTCGTCTTCAAAATTAAACTTCTCGTCAAATGATCGTTAAGCCTTTGATTTAATCTATTGCTATTATACGATTGTCTTCCGAAGACACCGACGGAGTATTTTCTGACTCCTGGCTGCACAGAACAGTCTGCCAAAGGCCGGCAAACATGGCGGGCTGCCTCAGCGTACATTTAAACAGCTAGAGAGAGGCTGGTAGCAGTCGTTCGTTGTTCGTTCCTCTGGGTCTCCCATTCCTCGTCGCGGTGGAGGTTTCAGTACTTTCGCACTGCCGCTAGCTGCCTTCGATGCTGTGCAGGCCGCGGTGATGCTGGCGGCGGCGGTGGCGGCGACGACCCTGCCGGCGTGCGTACTAGTAGAACAAAGGAGAGAACTGAGACCGAGCCCCGCCGATACGTGCTGCTTTCTTCCATGAGCTGTACACGGTCGGCGCGAGTGCGAAGAGACAGCTGTGAGGGGACCACTGGTTCACACTACCGTCGAATCTTGCCGAGGTCGCCGGCTGCGCCGGTGGTGCGAGTCAATCGCGCTGGCTGCGTGGGATAGTAGTGGTTCGTAGCGGTGGTGGTAACGGTAGTGGTAGTACAGAGTGGTGGCATGCCCAGGCGAGGCTAGGCCATGCCGTGCTACGGAAAACCGGAAGAGAGCGACGATGAGGAGCAGGAGCAAAGGGAACCAGAGAACTCAGGGGTATCGTAGCTGGCCATCGCATCGCCACAGAGAGACGGCGGTAGGAGCCCATTCGACCCTCACAGGGCTTCCCCCCGAGGCTGAAACCGAAGCTGGCCGCCGCCGCCGCCAGTCGACCCCCGAGCCTGGCCGGCTTCGATGCCATTCCGCGCAGCAGCAGCAGCAGCGGCGTGCTATTACGGCTTACGGGTTAATGGCATAGACACACCCACAGACAGACAGACACATTCTACACGAGGGCAAGAGGAGAGGCCCTGCTTCCCCAGGAGTGTCTCTTCCCCGTCCTCCTGATACCTCGTGGATCTGCTGGCAACCTCATTGTCGATCGAAGGCAAGCAACAGGACAGCAAGGCACCCGGGCATCAGCAGCAGCAGCAGCAGCAACAAGGAACAACTGCCGGTGGAAATTGCACACTGTGTAGAAGTAATGCCACTAGAGTAGCTGAAACGGTTTAGATCGGCGAGGTTGCCAAGCCATATCGTTGGACCATAGCGTGGATGTGGCTGCCGATAGGGATGCGGTGGTGGTCGAGGACGTCGTCGCGGTTGTAGCGTTCGGCGTTGGATTGGATGCGTTTCGCGGACGCCATTTCACTCCATTCCCATGGGGCAATATGCCGCGGCCCCTCTCTAATTGTTCCTGTGTCTTCGATGGGGCCCGCTACTGATACCCGTACCGAGTGGGAGAACTATGAGGAGGAGCGAGCTAAACAACAGAGAAGCGATTTGTTCCTAACAAAGGGAAAGCGAACGCTTCGATGAGGTAGCAAAGCCAAGCGCAGAGACGAACTAGCTGTGGTAGCACTTGTACGTAGTTGTAGTAGAAGCCGTTTTAGGGGGTCGTCTGTTATGAAGCCGTGCGAAAACGGTTCCGTTGACGTTAAATGCCAACCCGAAAGAGGTTGAATTGTACCTTGAACAGAATGGAAGCAGGAAACGCGTTTTCCGATGCATGTGACACAACAACGTCAGTAGAAAAAGATGATGGCCGAAGCGCGGCCGAGGTTGCTGTCAGATGGTTGCAGCCGTCTTCATTATAGCCGAAGTAGGTTATGCCCTTTATCTGGTTGGATTGGAAGGGAATCGTCTATTATGAGCTGCTGCTACCCAATAAAAGGGTTAATTTGGTCAAATAAGAAGCACAATTGGTCAAATTGAAGTGAGGAAGGAATCAGAAGTTGCGCGAATTGGGGTATAGAGGAGCGGGCGTTGTACTCCAGTAGGATAACGTCACCAAGCCCATTGAACAACATAAACTTATTTGTCGATTTAAAAATTTCATGTGTACATAACTGAGGACCCAAGGGAGAGAGAGAGAGAGACACTATTATATATATAAATATATATATATATATATATACATAAACTGAGCTACTATATTATTACATACATAAATCATATTTGATACTCACGCACAAGCACACTCTCTATCCTCAGGTAGTCGAGAAGTCAAAGAAACACACACACACACATCTACATACATATATATATATATATATATATATATATATATATGTGAATGCATTTCTGTGTGTTCGTGATGGAGAGTGATCCATCACACGGTGCTCGCGCTTCTCGTCCATCCACTGGAATGCCCTGCGTCCCCTCTAGTATGATGACCCCTACGCGACGGCCCGCGCGAGTCCCGTACACATTCTGCTGCAGCGTACGCTGTGTGTGTCTTGGCCGGGGACCTCAGGTCGAGAGGGGATAAGTCTTATTCGAGTGGGGTTCTCTGCACTATTATCAGGGGGCCCAAGTGACCGACTGAAGACGAAGAGTCTGAGCAGCCGCCGGGTGAGCGCAGTCGAGCCAAGGCTCAGCTAGGCTTCTTTCGGCAATAACTGTCCTACGCTTCCTTGGACGTGGCGGTCATGGAGCGGTCGGCGCGAGATTTATAGTTGTCGTATATAAGACAATATAGGAAGATATATAGATTCTCATAGGGAGAATCTCATATGACTGCGAGTATAACACACTGATGTCCCGTATATAATACGAGAGCGTCTGGAACGACACATCGAAATACATAGGCACATTCGCACATGTGCCCGAATGCGGCTACGGTGGTCTGCTTGCACTACAGAGAGAGAAAAAAAGATCATGCCACGTCTGCACGTCCGAGCTCAGTCCTCGCGCATTCGTCGTAACCCGAGAAATAAATGCCTCATGACTAATTGGATATGTCTTAACATGGAAGTGCATTCAGAGAATATGTACTATGCAGAATAATGTAAGATCTCAGGATCCAGCAGTTTGTGTTAGCTTTGAGTTGAATAGACAGGTCGTCATTCTACAGTTGGCAGTGTTGAATAAGTATTGTACAATCTGACATTGTGAGCTGTATAACCGCGATGTTGCATCGCAGTCACCGCTATTGATCGTGGCATTAACACATGCTTTTCTTCGCCGTGCTATCATGATTAATTGGCTCACAACAAACGCTCCATTGGTGCCTGGTAGTGATCATTTTGGAAAGCGTGTATTTGCGCCACATGTTTCGAATCGATCTTTTCGAAAGTATTTCAAACTTACACACAATGTGTTATAGCCCTTTCCATACTGATATAACGGCAGTCTGCAAATCGACCATCAGTTACGTGGTTCAGTCAGCAGAACTCGGAAGCTGCTGGCGCAGTCAGCACTTGACTTCAAATGGGCATGTCCTGTCGATGTGGATAGTTTTCGAAAGCAGTAAATATACCTGACTATAAATTAATCCACCATTAGCAATGCATATTAATATCCACGAAGCAATTCACCCGATACAAGCAACAACAGCGCACATGCCGCGCTCGCAGCGACAAGATATGCATGATTGACGATTACAGTAATCTCTTTCGCTACGACATGTCCATTGTTGTTTGGTTGTATTTATATGCAATGCATTTATATCTGTTTCTTCCTGACCGTGTCCCTCCTGCCGGCCGCTTCTCACCGATGCGAGGTGGGGAGCAAGTTTCGTGGCGTCCTATAGCCGCACACCGGTGGATTGACTTAATCTCACCTCATATGCCGCTGTCACATCGGCGGCAGATGGGGCAGAGAGCGCGATGCAACGATGGACACGGCGGGTGGCGTCCGACCCCTGTGTCGAGATAACACGATAACGCGAATTCTACATATGTGCGAGAATGCGACGCTTCGTCCAGCCGCGTCTAAATGGTCTGCCTGGAACGAGCGGGTTGTCGCTCTCGTCCAGCAAAGCGGAAACGGTTCGCCTGTTTAGATAACTTAACGCGTTGACTTAGCTGACCGCGACGATCGCAGCCGCTAGAACCTGTTAGGCCGTTGGGACCAGTGAGTGAGGCAGTGCGTTCCCATGCTTGAAAGTTGCTCGTTGCACGCGTCTTGCAAATAGCTCCGGACCCAGTGGCGAGCCGGATAGGATCAATGTATTTCCAAGTTTCAAATCTAGCGCGCGGCGCATGCATCTATAATTCGGCCAATGTATGAGCGAAAAGTTGGCCACATTTGCTATTTCTTCTGCGAACATCCTTGTTGAGATGATCCTTTAAGATGCTTGAGAGCGTTGAGACACCAAATCAAGACTTTACCTACATTTAGAACAAGATTGCTGTGCGATAATGAGCCTGTTCCTGTGAGTTAATCCCTTGTAGGCTGTGCTTGGCCGCGAATTTTAAAAATAGATTCATATGTGGGCACAACGCTGGCTGCCCAGCTACGCGATAGCGTAGATTACCTGTAGAGAACAAAGGTGGGTTGGGATTGTATACGTGGCTAATGTGCTTTGAGTGTATATTTTTAGGTAATTAGACACGTGCCATATTTCAGAAACGTTGTCATACACACAAACATACATTATATATATATATATATATATATATATATATATATAGGGGACATACATACAACAATTGCGAACCTTGGACCATGAGAGTTCCCATCTACCAAAAGTCATCTAACGCTACGTCAACATTAATTAAATATGACACTTAAAGTTGAATCCAATCTTCGGCTGACCCCTTTAATTAAAATAGCATATCGTCATGGGAGACACTCCACCAATCAGACCCCCGCGCCGTGCTCCATTGATCTAAATAGGTAAGGATCCTGGGACCCACACATTCATGGCTTTAAGGGAATGCACGACATGAGATCGCTTAAGCAACCGCTACTAATATATCCAGAAACAATATAAACAGTTTATCTCCAGCTGTGAAATCTCAAACCCATAGTTTTTGTGTTTGTGTAACTACACATGTATTCCATTGTATTCTTGAACACTTGTGAAGCGAGACTCTCACTCCATCTGTGTTGTTGACGATAATAGAATATTTTTAGGAAATTTTAGATTCGAAATGTAGCAGTGATGGGTTCTAGTCTCCTTCCTTTATTACGGAGAAAATACTCTCAGTTCGACCCCTTTTATCTAAAAAGTCGAATCACTGTCGCCCCTGGAACTGACCAGTGCTTTAATATTTAAAATCCTGAATTTGCTAGTACTTCTTATATACATGTTGTCGAACTGTGAGTATTTGGACGCGCTCACTTGGCACGACTATAAGGTTTTACCGTATATATATAATACCTGTAAGTAGAAAGGGTTTCACAACTTTTTACAATGTCTAAGCTTTAAAATAATCTCGTGCTAGCCCGCATCGTGTTCAGGCTCCGGTATCGTTCTTTGGTTACATTTCATCGCATTTGATCGACAGCATTATTCGACGTCGAAAATTGCCCGATGTTGTGGAACTTGATTCATTCTAGATGAACGCGCATCTATTAATTTCCAAGCATAGTAGCAATACTAGTTGTTATCGAAATACTTTCAATTGCAAATTTTTTTAGCTACCGTTATGCCCAGTTCGGGCAGGAGCCGATTATCGAGAACCTTATCATCGACAACCAGACGATCAAAAGGAGAGGCTACTACTAGGACCACGGCGACGACAACAACGACTGGTTCAGACAGGAAACATAAAAGGAAAAAGCCGTTCTGTACCGCGGTCAGCAACTATAATAGTTTCGATTGTCAGGTAGTCGCTGCGAAATGTGGGATCAAATCTGTCGTCGAACACGTTGTTCCTGCTGCTGTCTACCGAAGTGCCTTAGCTGCCGTAACCGCATATGAGAGCCTTGCAGACGGCCGGTGGCGAAGTCGTCATTCGATCCGTATAGCCTTCAGTCCAAGTTAGGTGCCTGAATACTTCCGCGCCCTTTTTTCATGCAGAGATGTTGTGGACCGGTACACACACTGACTCGGGTCGAGCCAAATCAGCCTCGGGCCATCAGCATCACCAGCAGTGCTAACAACTACAGCAACCGGAACAACGAATCCCGGAGCGAAATTGTGACCAACAGCGTACACTTGGAAACAAAAGGCTGAGACACAGTCAAACAGAGGGACGAACGATCATACTAGGCTTGGCGTGGCGTCGAGATGGAAGTGCAACACAGCTACTGTCAAGACATTGGCCGAATTTCAAGTAGGAACGCACCTGGAAAGTGCAAGCAGTATAGTCGCATTGGCAACAAGACACAATGTCGAGTTGGCGAAAATACTGTCGGGGACTGATACGGCACGACTGCTTCCCAGCACAGCTTGCGCCTGCAGTTGTGGCGACGTATGAAAATGAATGTCGACTATTCGCTGATCCCATTTGCTCGTTTGTTGTCTGCACACAACACTTCCAATAGCGGCTCGAGTGATGAGCCCCGAAGGCGTCCAGCCACCAAACGAACTAAAAACAATCCTCCCCTTCCAGTGGATGGAGAGTTTGATTTTCACGGGGGTAGAGAGAACGTTTCCCGTTTCTACCAGACCAATCTGCATGCTCCCTCCGATCGAGTGGTGCCATGTCAGCAGTTACGCCACCTAGCTTGTCTATGCTGTGTCAATATGTGCTTGAGCTAAACAGGATCCAAAAGCAGCATCTACTTTACAACTAAACACCGTGCAGATGTTCAGGCAGTATAGTGTTGAGCAGGGTACAGTGCGCGATGGAAATCCGCTGTATGCTTTAATCGATTTGTGTCCAAATTAGTTTTGTCATTTCTTTTTTAATTATCTTGCAAGTCACTTTCGCATTTCAATTCCGTGCGCCCGATCCACTCACTTCAAAGTGGAATCTCGTTGTGGTATTTTGTCCTTGCTAGACATTTTCGCTTAGCACGTGTCTTATGTTATCCATGCTGTATATTGCGCCAAGTGGACGTCTTTTGGGGTAATTGGAAGTTGATTAGGCGGCCAGCCTCAAGTTCTCAGATGGAAACGTTGAATCGAGGCAACGTTGCAGGTAAAGCCACAATGTGCCAATCAATTTTTGCTGCTCTGTGCATTTTGTCGTCCGTGGCTGCTCAAACGTCTAGACCTTCCAACCGGCTATCCGATCGTCACGTTGGGAGCAATCACTTCCTCCAATTATCGCCCAGCGCAGCCAGTTGTCCCGCAACACTCGGAATCAAGAGAAACAGTCCGCTTGTGGCTCACTTTCTTCCTCGCGTGTACCCTTGCATACACAATCAACCATTTTGTGTGACCCCTTCGTGAGCACCGAGGTAGTATTCCTTCAAAGGGGTGCAATGTTTTTGGGACGGAATCGAGGTCAAGATCGACTGGAGTGAAATAATGTACTGCCACAATTGCTCTCTAGTTGTTGCTTCGCATCATGGCCAACTTCGGTCGCCGCTGGCTTCCAGGCGAGAAGTTTCGCTTGGTTGGGCAGCAGACCGCTGATGCATGTAGCGGCACCCGTTCTCGCCTCTCGCGTTGGTCCTTCTCAGTTAGACGGCGGACAATCTGGAGTCGACAACCTTCTTCATCCTCTTTCTCTGTGCTTCCTACTTTTCCCCATGTACCCCATTCGATTACCCTACTCATTTCTTGCACCACCGAACAGTAATCACCGTCTGCACCTTCACCTTCAACCCGTCATCTCGTCGTTTATGCAGCAGCAGCAGCACCGGACGAGTCAGCAATACGAACTGCAGGTGACGACCTGCCTCACGTGTACGGTATCACGCCGTTCAGCGTTCGAGACGGCGATCGATGTTGGAGCCGGTAGCTTTGGAAGAGGTGTGGCCTGCCAGAGGCGCCGATGTTGGTGGGTTCGTGCAGCAAATTGGCGATTTGCCGCAGCCGTACATGCCTTACCTCGGCTTCGTAGACAGCTTTCTAGTTCTCTTAGGGGCCAAATTTCTGCTCTGTCGGAACACGGGATATGCCAGCTTTGTGAACTCGGTCTGCAAGCCAACATAATGCTCAGCTAGCAATGGAACACTTTCCCGCGTTCCCTCCATTGTGCATTAGTCTATCGACACTATCTTGTCGCTCCACCTGCGAGCCTTGCACTTGCTATACTGTGCAATTTCACCAGTGTCCTAAGTGGCGATCTTCGGTGCTATCCTTCACCTCGTCGATTTCCTATGTCCGCTGTGCCAGTCGCCTTCGTGATTCAGGCTTATTCAGCCTCTCGAATACACACTAGAATCTCCACGCAACAGGCAATTCTTTTCAGGTATTCATCCTACAGGAATGGGTCGAATAGCATGAGGCGCGGTGACGTCTTGTTCCACAAGGAATAGGAGCTTTGGACAGGACGTAAGAAAGCTAAAAAAAGAGATGAAGAAGATGAACAGGAGTGGGCAGGAAGTCGAGTGGGCATTCAGAGAGTGAATTCAAGTGAGACTCATCCCTTCGCAGTGACGGAGTGCCGACCTTATTGATGCCCATAATGACAGAGTAAAGCTAAGCAAACGCTCAAGCCGTGCTTCAAGCGTGGCTAGCAGGGAGCCAGGAAAGCCAGGAATCGGCGAAAAGCGAAAAAAGTCGTCATGTCTCGCGCACACATTTTCTCTATACCCCACCCAGCCCCCCCCCCCCCCCACCCCTCCCATGAATCCATCCCTTTTTTTCGTATTCCTAGCTCTCTTGCCAGGCCCCGTTATCCGTAGTAATGAGCTCTACGCAAACTCTACGGATCTGTTAATAATGCCAATGATCGAGTACTTGAGTCCGAGTCTGGGATCGTCCCCATCGACGTTCGAGTCGAACGCTTCGTTTCGCTTCTCTTCAGTTCGTAGTTTCCAGCCGACTGCGCTGGCTAATTTCATCCGTTGCCGGCTTTCCTGCGGCTGTTGGGCCAGCATATCCTACTTCGATGCAGCCTCATTCGCTCACGAACGTCCGCCTGCATCGGCTCGACGCCACCATATAGACGTCGGCACAGAGCAGAGAGTAGACTTCACCGTACTGTATACACGGTGCTGCTGTCGCAGCATGCTACATGTTGTCGTGGCTGCTGCTGCCGCCAACTAATTGGAAGCTGAGGTCAAACGTGCCAGCGCACGTATAGGTCGCTGGCCGGTATCGTTCGTTAGGACTTGTTCGTGGGGGAGCGAGTCAGTATCGACAACCAGTCAGGCCCACGAGCCGTTGTGCCCCGGATTGCTTCTACGGGTTTCCCTCACCCGTCGACCCCAATCGACTTTCGGATATTCGCCGCGTAGGAACTTCCACCAGTTCGCAGTCAGCCACTGTCGTCAGTTCAATGGCAATCCCTGCTGGCTGCCAGCTTGCCCGCTCGCCCGCCTACCGGGCCCTCAGGTGACGTGCATCACGGGCCGAAAGAGTCCCGACCCTTTAACAGATGACAAGATGCAACTCGAAGACAGGTGGCAAGGAACATAGACGACAAGGATGCAGGGGACTGCAATAACGGCAGCGGGTATCGCCAGCAGTGCGAGCTGTTATGACGAGGCTTGGCGCATGCTGCTGCTGCAAAGCCTACCCGGCCACACGACGATATAGAGACGCATAGAGGAACAGCCGCGCGGCCTTATGTCTGTGTTCTGCACAAGCGCCAGGTACCACTCCTCACAACACAGTACGGTGGTCGTCGACACGCAGATGCATACAGACAAAATCCTGCGAAGCGCCTGCCATCGTCGTCGTCGTCGGTCCTCGCACGACGTGCTCTGACCACATGTCACAAGCAACAAAGCCACGTCGACACAATGTACAAAGTGTCAGAGCATAGCATAACAGAGCATGCGAGATGCATTATAGTACTGGACTAGGCGGGCTATGTACGTGCAAGTAAATGCACAGCCATAGGCTCACACAGCTAAACATGGCCAGGAGGAAACGCGACAGCCGAATAGGACGTACATATCACTGTGGTGCTAAAACGCGTACTAAGGGATGTGACAAAGCTTCAAAATATGCGCGCAACGGTTAGGCATAGACGCTGCTGAATCGGGCATCTCATAAACTATTACGAGCAGTCGCGTGTTACCAGCTCGGTAGAGTCCAAAGGAGGGTACCTGAAGGGAAGGTGTTTAGACTCCTCCTATTCTTCCAATTCAAGAGATTTCCCATTCAACGAGAAAGGGCCTCTGTCCTGTATGTTGGGATAACTATCGAGTTGGTACCGACGAATTACCAGTTTGGCTCCTACTATCTACTGTGTAATATGTATGTACAATGTTTAGAATTGTCCTATGAAGCACATCCGCTTCAAGAAACAGCGTGCGAGAGAGAGAGAGAGAAACCAGAGTCAGCACAACTGAGAATTAGCCTGACTCCTATCGATCTATCGGCCCGTGACGAGGTCGCACAATCGACAATAACTTTCAGCTCGAGACAACCCGTTTAACGTGATGCTGCTCCAGTGAGTCGGGTTATTCGCTATCGCCATTTGTTTCCGAATTAATTGTTCTCCTGCAGGTACCCTCGGCTTCGCGCGACGTGGTACGATGCACGCATCCCGATAGAACAAGCCGTCCATGGTGCTGCAAGAGAAGGCACAATTTCTGCCTTCTCTTGCAGCAAGGCCACGTCCATGGAGTGAGAGAGACCACAAGGAGGATTCAGCGCACTTGTGGCCAGCACAGAGCGGGATATCAAATCATATCTTCCCTTTTTCATCGGGCAGGTCACTGAGCTATCTCTGATTTCAGTGCCAGGGAAGCTGTACATCATAATTGATGCCAAGCGTCGGCGAATAAAAACCTATCGTGTTTATCTGTTCATTCGAATCTTCAGTTTGCTTGAACAGAATTTTCGTGGTGGTTATTCGTTAAGAATGATTTACAACCTAAACTCCCCGGTGCACACTGGTGAATGCATTTATCCAATGACGATCTCGAGTTTGTTCAAAGTATGTTGTTTTTAGTTTCTCTGAAAGTATGTGCGAAATTCACTTTGTTTGCTCGTAACGTGAAAAGTATGTACATAACATACATTCACCCAGCGGGAGTTTATTTATTTATTCGATTCTTTTTATTTTTCAGAAATAATCTAAAAACATATATTTTTTTTCAAACACATCTTCCCATGACTATAACTAAAAATCGTTGGTATATCGTAATGCTATAGCAGCCCCAGCTGCTATGCGCACTAAGCGATTTGGGCATCTGACTGCTCATTGTCAACATGCCATTTTCTGTATAATGTTTCCGTGCTGGTTTCTCAAGTCGATCAACACCATGTTTGGCCCGTTGTTTCGCCATAACCATACCGCATAGAGTTTCAGCCAGCAGCGCCCATGCGTTTAGATTGCACAGCGCACCGTGTCCGATCTCAAGCGTTTTCTGAGTTCGCCGCGTTCCAGCTCTCAGCGCGCGGCTTCCGTTCTCGGTCATTCGCCCACCCAGCGGCACTAGTCATTTCTCACTTACTGCGAATCATTCGTCTCATGTCTCCGTGTCCGCAGTCTCCTCAAGTCTTCCGCCTTCTGCAGGGAACGGCCTCGCCTTCCTTCTCCACTTCTTCCTTCATCCGTTTCCCTCAGCATTTTCCCCCGCAATGTCCGCAGTTTGTAGACGCCATTCGACGCTTGTCAGTTCCTCTCTCGCTAGCCCATGTGCCTTTGGGCAACTGCCACTGCGACGTAGGGGACCTATACCGATGGGTCCGGCAAGACCGACCGGCGGACCCCACATCCAGTAGAGGATATGAATGCGAGAACTCTCGTCGTTAGGTAGCTAGCGAGCTATCTGTCCTTTCTGCTAGAGCGGCAGAACAGAGAGAGAGAGAGGGAGTGAGAGAGAGAGAAAGTGGCAGTTCACGTGGCGTCGCGAATCTGCGAGGAGGCTGCAAGTGCCGCATGTGTCATGACACAATCTGAGTGTGATTGATCCCTTGTACATAGAGCTAGCGTCGCTGGCTCGCCTATGTGACGACGGTCCCCTTCTGAGCTATGTTTCGCGCTGCTGCTGCTGTTGCGGAAGGCACCCTGGCAGATGGATCAGCTCCCTTCCGGCTCCGCCCCCATGCACCCCTTTAGCAGATGGAGCATTTGAAAAAGAGGCCGACGGCAGACGTGTAGTGTGTGCAACACACGTGAGTCGGAAGACTAGGTGGCAAGGAATAAAAGGTGTGCAATACTACGAACCGGTAGTACCCGTGGCATGCCGCAGCAGCAGCAGCAGCAGCAAGTGAGCTCCGTCCCGCGCAGCAAAACGCGAGCTGCCGCTGCGTAACGTCTGCTCTGCGAAAGCAGTGCTGTCAAGAGATCCACGGCAGGCTGTCAACTAGCGTCGGCGGCGGTAGCAGCGGCGTTCGTTCAAACGTTCGTCACAGCACGCGTCCTACTACTGCGTAAGTAACCAGGCGGGCCGGAGGTAGATGTCCAAGCGTCGAAGCAGTTAAACGCTAACCCAGCAAGCAAGGCCGGGAATACAAAAGGACTGTAGGTAGCAAAGACTAGGAACAATCCTATCGTCCATCGAGACCTTTCGTCATCCTACCGTAGGTTCGCGCACATACGATGACGAAAGGCCGCGAAGAATGGCCTCGTCTCCTAGAGTTCCAACTGTCTCGGTACGATGGTACACGTTGCAATGCTAATACTGCTTCGTGCACTTTATGAGTTCTTCATGCGCAGATCCGATTTGTTCTCGACAGCCCGCCCGAAGGTGAAGGAGTATAGTAGCAAAGAACAACACGGGAGACCTCAGATGAAGGAAATACGACAAGGGCTGAATCGGGTGGACAGCGCGGATTGACAAGCACAAGCGGTGATGTTATACCGACAGCAACGAACGAAGCTCATATTTGAATAAGACGATCCAAATTTCAGATTGGTTGGTTCGTGGTGGCACACGCGTGATTCACCCGCCGATGCAGTATCACCAACGAAAGCAAAATAGGAGCAAGCCTGTCAATTCGTATAGTAGGACTGTCAGAGAATGATGCAGGGAGCGCAGAAGTGGCTTAATTGTCTTCGATAGTCATAGAGGAACGCAGCGATAGCTTCGGAACATGTATATATATATTTTTTTAAGAGAGATGAACTAATGTAGCAGGAATATTTGGAGTTTCCCTGCTCCGAAGTTGTTTATCGCAGGTAGCCAAGCCGAGAAAGGTCGATGTGTTAGACGAACCAGGCCGATATCTAAAGCACTTCTCCGGCAAAATCCGGGGTTCGACTCCCCGGCTACGCACATCATGTGTAAAATACGCTCAAAATTTGCTCATTATTTATTCTGACTGTTCCCGTAGGCGCAAAAGTCGATCTTAAAAACAACATTCAATCTGTCCCGACGTGAAAAGTGGTCTTCCGAAGTGAGCCTGAGTGACAGAAAGCCATAAAGTACACCTCTCTGAGCCTAAATGAAACTCCTTGTCCAACTTTGGAAAACGATCTCAATATCGTTTGGCAGCTCAATATAGACGATGTGTGGGCAGCTGTACGCTCGTTTGACCCCTAGGTATACGGAACGGTTAGTACATGTCACTTATTCCTCCCTCTCTCTCTGTCTCCATATATTCCTATCTCTCCCTCTCTCTCTCTCTCTCTCTCAGTTGACATGACATCTAACGAGTCATGGTGAACATCCCCAGCTCGGGCACGGCCTCGCCAGCCTACATATACGTCATGTCATAGCAGGCACTACCGCCATCACAGCGACCATCACGACCACGACCACTGCTAGAACCACGTCAGAATGTATCTTGTCAAACCGGCCCAATCTGATCGACTGAAAGGCTGACTTATCAAGCCACCACCGGATCACGTTAATTTGCTGACTGGCTGACCGCACCGGTGGTTCCCACTGTGTGAGCTACACAAATATAATATCTCAACAGTGACACCTAGTTCCTTTGGCTACCGTGATCATTACCCAGAGAACGCAGAGGTAACCAAATCCTTCTGGTAGCCAATAATGCCCGCGTCTTCGCCGCTTTTTTTTTTGTTTTTTTTTTGAGGAGGAAATTTTCTTCAAACGCACGGTTACTACCGGAGACGTTCCAATCTCCATGAAAGTGGGCCGATCCAGCGCAGGGTTGACGTGGATGACAAAACGCCTCTGCCTGCTAAAACCATCCTCTGCTGAGAGTGTATCTCCGCAGAGCGTCGTCGCCGCTAAGAAAATGCAATTGCACAAAAACTACTCCATTTAAGAGCTTGTCCACAGCCAATACGTTTATAATCCACGGTGTTTCAGCTAACGGCTATACTTCAAACAAATGTTGTTCCCATTGCAACATTTGAGTTCGCGCGCGATGCTCTTGGTCGCTGTGTTCAAAGGGCTGCGCTGCCGGGTACTATCGTACTTGTATTATAGGCCTCTATTACGTAGAACCTGCGCGAAGTCTCAATCTGGGTGATATTTTAGGTGTAACATTTGCCTATTAATGAATAAGAACTTAAAAGTTATAAGCACCTAGCTTAGATAGAGTGACTAGTACAGCTATATAATAGTAATATCCTATACGACGTTTCCGTCCCGTTACCATCACGAGTAGTGGCTTCATAATCGCTCACAAAATGCTCGATGCTTGAGCGCAGCATTGGACGATGTTCGGACGAGCTCGTCTCTCTTCTACCACTACGATATAAGACGATCTGTTTGCCTCGCAGTCTTCCACGAAGGGGACAAGGGGACTCTCTGCTCTCCGACTTTGCCCAGCAGGCGAAAGCCATCCTGTCTATCCCGGAGCGAACAGTGCTAGTTTTTCGGCGGCCGGCAGCCAAGGCGTCCTTTGGACGGCAAAAGCGGACGCAAAGGCCCGCTTTTGCCTTCGGCTCCCTTCTATGGCAGCAGTAGAAGTGTCCAAACCTCAGCTAGCCACCCGTCCGGGCTGAGCCCGTGGCATGCCACGCCGTCTGACATAATCAGAAAAACAAATGCTGCCTCAATCCTGACTGATGACCGCTGGTCACGAACAGGGTCGCCACAAGCCAATCTGGACCGAGTGAGGCCTTCAGCCTAACAGGACCACCTCCTCCTGTCTCCTGCCTCACGTCGGGAGACCGCTGTGGCTAGCTAGCGTGGCTTGTTTCCTGAGGCCTACCAACCATTCACCCTTCGGGCCTTAAGTCTCCAGCCGCCTCCCGTCGGCCTCAGCGTTTCTGGCCTTACCACAGGCAGCGGCTGTAGCCAACAGCAGCACAACGACGACGACGACGTCGCCGCCGCCGCCGCCGCCTCCTCCTTGTGCCTTATCCCCGATTTTTTCGGCATTCTCTTTGGCCTAGTCCCCACGTCTTGCTACTCCTTAGCACTCTTGTCGCTATTGCCGCTATCACCACAACCACTGGCACTACTTGACTATGAACGATAATACTATGAACGAACAACGGAATTAGGCCGTGCTATAGACTCGACTACCCTACTCTTTTGGTAACTTGTGTTGCGAGCACATGCATATAGGTTCGAGAATACGACCAATGAACCTGGATAGACAACGTGTTGTTGTTATTGTGCGACTACTATCGTTGTTGTTGTTGTTGCTGTTGTTGCATTGCTGGTTATTGCAAGAGTCAAGAAGACAGGCCCAGTCCAACGGCCTGTCCTGCTGCAGAGCTCCTGGAGCCTCCTCATAGAAAGGCTGTGTATACACGTTGAGTCTCGTACACGAAGGCTGGATCGCCGCCGAAAGACTTAAGGGAACAAGGCGATTGGCTGAGTGACTGACCCACTGTTCGATGCCGTCAGTTGACCAGTCTCGTGACGCTACTGCTGCTGATGGGCCTGCAGCTGATGATGGTGATGATGATAGCGATGATGATCACCATAATGACAACAATGCCCGCGATAATGATGATGATGGGGATGCGTGTTGGTGCTGGAGGATGTATTCGCGGCTAGTGACGTGGGACCTGGGGCATCGCAGCTGGACGACCGCCCATGTATGTAACAGTACGGAAGGACTCTGCGGGGCGCCTCTGCGAGAGATCCCGGAGGCTTCTCTCACATCGCCACGAGGCCACGAGAGAAACATGAACGTCACACACTTCCTGCAGGCGACAAGGGCACACTCGTGGAGCATACACGCAGACGAGACAGTGATAGCAGCAGCGACTGCGGCATCAAGGGCACGAGATACGAGACGACACTGTTGTAGAAGAGAGAATATTTCTAACGATGTGGGCAAATGTGGGGACCAGAGCAAAGCAGAAGCAGTGGAGGCAGGACAAGACACGCAGGCAAGTAGGACATTGTCACGATCCTGTGGCGAAAGGCCGCCAGGCCACCAAGCAACCACGTCATGTGGGGCGCAAGTGAGAGAGTGCTGAAACCAGGCAGCGAACGTGGATGACTTGAACAATGGCAGGAGGGACAGCAAGTGTGAGTACACGCTCGATGAATGAATGATTCGACGGGAAGCCACGGGGCTTCGGAAAGCGATAGATACACAGATAGACGCATTGTCGTAGTGTGCTGGCGACGAAGGCTGAACGACATATGATTATCCTAGAGTAGGAGTAATCGACAAAATGTATTCGGTGCCAGAAATGTCAGATCTACACACAATAATGCGTAGAATAATAATGTATGAGCCTGTTACATAGGGTGTGCGTTTGATACTGTGCGAGTGGAAATTTTTGGTATAAAGCTAGCCTTGACGTTGGCTAGTTAGCAATATACGTGAGAGTTCTTTATCTGTGATAAAGCGTGGTGAAATAAGGAGAACTCGGTTCTAATAGAAAACTCAGAGATAAATTTATGCAGGGTTTAATAAAGTATAGTCAACCTAGCGGAGCGATAGGTACTACATAATGTGATAGGTACCATTTGCCAACTAGACACCCATTGATAAATACTCACTAAATATCTAGTCCAACGGAGTGACACAGGGGCTTGCGATGGGTACCTGAAACTAGATTTTAACTGTAAGCTCTCTGTTTGAAATTCTCAATAGCACATGTGAACCGATGCATTCATTGTACTTCTGGCTTTATTAATAAAGCTAGTTAGTTACCTTCAAAATGCTGCAATGTTTCAATGCCTTGCATACGGTGACTTTGATGTAGGAGAACCAGCCGGAGATAACTATATTCTTAGACCATATTTTGCACATTTCATTGCGTAATTAATTTTCTTCACACATTTGGATCGTTTGAGTGTGACCCCCATATTTTCTTTAAATGCTCCATAGTATTTCATTACTACCTGCTCATACAGCACAGCGTCATCTGAACTGATATTCATGGTTCTAGAACATCTCTAATTATCTCTGAAACTCTAGTAAACATACACGAACTGCTACTGTTGTGCGAAGCTGTAGTGTGCTCTATTCAGAAACAGTTCCTGTAAAAAGCAGAAAAAATTATACTTTTGCTTAGCTTACTATCAGAGGACTCCAACGTCTTCATGTAGGAGGGTTTGCTACAAGTCGGTTTTACCTAGATCCTTACCTGAATTACGGTGGCGAGAAGCCAACCGAGTCTCGATGGCCACGATGTAATAAGCACATAGATACACAAACATTTCGCAGCCAAATAAGGGTTCCATCATCTATCTCTAGTCGACCGATCAAAATTAGAACACTGCTCAATTGGTCCACGTAGCATGCTTGTACTTTTATTGATGATGTACAACAACTATGTGCGTACTGAGTGTTCTTCCCAGATATAGGCATACATATGTAACACACGGTAAACAAGGACATTAAGTACACCTAAATGATCAAAGTGTGCATGAATAAATAAAAACAAATAATTATGATCAAATGTCATTCAGACACCAGGTGTCCACATTGTGAGTCCATCGCCAGAAACAGCGCGATTTAGAGTCAGATCGGCAACGACAAAAGTTGGTAAAAAATATTCTGACCACCCACTTTCGGGAAATCATTTCCGAACTTCTAATATATGAGCTTGGCGATCCTTAACAAAACAACGCTTTCCAGCTCTTCGTCAAGGGCTCGCCAAAGGTATCCAGGCTAAGGCAGAGATCCGCCTGGTTAAACTCCAGCATCTCGCGACAGCCTACACCCAACCTCCCGAGTGGAGATGCCGTCTTACTTGGGGGTACCAATTCCTGCTATTTCACCATCCCTATTGGTCACATAATTATCAGAGCTCCTCTCGGCTTCTGGACCACCGAGTCCGAAGCGCAATTCTTCACAATGTTCTCTCACTAAGATATTCTCCACGCTCCTTTACTCGTGCTCTGGTTGGACGCTATTTCGACGAAGTCGCTTAACTTCCGTGATCCAGTTGCGAGACACGTAGAACAGCTGTGTTTCCGTCGGCTCCTCGCATGGACGAAGGTGCAAACTTGACGACACCTAGGCAACACACGGACAAGGGTGCAGGGAGTGAGAGAGACAGATAATGCTAAAAAATTGTTGCAATGTAACAAACGGTACGTCTTTCGTAGAAGATCGAGTGCTGCTAGCCTGGCTGTATATAACGACGCCAACAGCCGCCTGACTATATACGTACAAGGTTAAGATCTGAGGTCTGTCAGATAGGGGAACAGCTGAGGGTCAGCTCAAAAAACAATTTGACTATATATGTACATATATATATATATATATATATATATATATATATAACAAATATATATATATATATATATAACAAATATATATATATATATATATATATATATATATGTCTAATCGGACCAACTCAATTCAAAGATTGAATCGATGTAGACGAGAACACTCTTGAATAATGCTCTTCATGTATCGTTAGTCAGTTGTGCTGAGTAGCGATCGAAAACGCTACATCTTTGTCAATATCAGGTGAACGATGAAGCTCAAATTTGTTCGTTTGATAGGCACACTACTGCTGCAGCTATTATATTTTTCTGTTTTAGCTCTCCCCTTTGTCCGTTTACACATTTTGAGGTTTTGTTATAAATTGAATGGGTTTTTATCAGAACGAGAAAACCGTCTCGCCTTTTCGAGACGTGCCTAAACAGCTGACAGAATGGGGCCAGGTGTTATTTGTTTCGCTGATTAATCAGCACAGCTCAGCTTGTTCGTAATTTCAGTATAACATACATTATCACCAAGCATTAACAGCAAATACAGTATTAGGTACAAACCGTGTCGACGGTGATACATCTATTCGGGTACATGGGATTGACAATCGTAAACAGGGCCTCACCGCGATCATTCTTCTTGTCCTTCAACGCATTCAAAAACCTGTACACGACGAACAAACAGATCAACAGAACGCGCTTAGGAGCATACGTAATGAACGTAGATCATTACAAACACGTCCGAGGCACTATATTGTACTGTAGCCGTATCCGATACAGGTCCAAATTCTCATTGTCGGGGTTGTTAAATCAAGTCGAGGCAAAGCGCGGTGCAAAGTGCCTTCGATTAAGACAAGAGGGCAGAGTCGATTCGAGCAAAGATATTCGACGAAAATCTGTGATATTTATATACAATATCAATGGATGGATGCTAGCTGATGGACGTCTAACTAAAACTGCTTTAATTGCCTAATTGCCGCATGTATGCTGCGTACATGTTCATTTGGCCGTGTGAATGCGTGTGCGTCATTCAACACACACGTACACATGTGCGATTATAGTGGGACCTGATTGAGCCAGTTTCAATTAGTTTAATGAAAACACACCTCGGTTTTCTTCATTATCATTTGTACGCATTCAGCCTTTCCCCACGCGATTATGATTGAGTATACAGCTGAGTGTCCATCCATATGTCTGTCTATGTTTCACAAACGATGATGAACAACAGCAGTAGCAGCAGCAGCAGCAGCAACTCGAGTAAATATCGTCTTTGCAGATAAATGTCAAGTGAGCGTCACGTCAAGTCTGGGATTCGCTTACTCCTTTGATCGCTGCACTTTGAAGTTGAAATCCAATTATCGTCATGGGGACACCAAAACTGACGAAATGAAGCAAGCCGCTATAGAAGTCGCCGCCTCGACCTCAGTGTCTAACTAGGGTGTATGCACGTAATCCAGTCTAAAGATAAATCTACCTACCGAATTGCCATAAAGGAAGCATTGGATCAGTTAAAACTTTTGTCGAAAAAGGACTTCGTCGAAAGCAGGAGAGAAACCTGACACGGTTTGCGCCGGTAGCAGAGGAAGATATGCGCCGAATCTGCTATGTCGATCATCCTGCTTGACGATGTCGCTTTTAGATATTTCATAACCGCACCTGTATTGCAAACCGTCGATCGTAACAAATCAACGACGCCCATAGTATACGAATCTGTCAAACGACCTTCTCTTATAGTTATTATCGAAAATAGACAACAACTTCGTAGTTGGCGGTAAACGAAGAACGATGTACCATACTTCTTTGCTGACTCATCGTTCCGAAGGGTTGAACAAAATACCCACGACCTAGGAAATGCCACAACGAACCCATAATCCCTCGGCATTATGTGCATTTCAGCTGGCTCTAGCCGTCAGTGTACACTCGTACATAAATATCTGAGGCAGTCGTAGTGAAATGTTCAACTGAATCAACGGAAAATGGTTGGAGAAACAAAGCTTGACCCTTGAAAGAAACGACAATTTCCCCGCGCCATATATGTATATATATATATATATATATATATATATATATATATGCATACTTCTACCACGGTTGTGTTGAAAGATAAGAAAGTCTCTTTGCGTCATCCGATGCAGGACGCGCACTATAATTTGTAGCCGTAACCAGCCATCACAGCCTCGAGCTGAAGTGAAGCTTCCACCCTGTCTCAGCCTCTGCAAGAGCAGTGGAAATATCGCGTTTGCGATTTCAGATTCGCACAGCTGGGAAAGCTCTCCTCTAACGTTCCGTGTGAAGGTCACAGCCGAGGTGGCAGGTTATTCTATGTTGTCCATTTTTTCCTACAAGTACTGCCACACATACCGTGAATATGAAGAAACATCTACATAACAAGCGAAGCTTCGTATGCATGTATGACCTTCACATGTGTATAACGCGTGCAAGCACGTGCGTCAAATCATTTATGCTCAATCAAACGCACAAGACTATAAGAAATATATACCTGAATGATAAACAGGCGCCACAACAGCACGCTCAGGACCGCCGGCGGTGGTAGTTTTTGTGTCAAGGCTAACCTAACCTAGGCTGAGCCAATCAAACTTACGCATACTAAATGAGGAACTTGGGCCAGTGGCCAATGCACGGGCAGAGTGACGATGACGATTAACAAGGTGGGGGTGATTCGAGTGACTGAACCACATGATCCCAACTCCTTGTTAATATTTTCATTAAGCACAATTTTCGCTGCTAATTATTGTGGAAGCTTGAAGCCGAGCAGCCATGACGACTAGAGGAGCCAGGTTGGGAAAAACTCAAAGAACGCCTACTCTCTCATAGGCAGCTATAGAATGACACAAAAATAACAAAAAAGCGTTCGCACCTCATTGGGATCAATACAACTGATTGCTGAACTTTGAAAACCAATACGATCGACGAGATTTAATCTGTCAGGTGTTATTAGTAATGTCAAGCACTGCAACACGACTCACACTAATGATAAATGGACACTGCTACTCACCAGAATTGTGTGTGTTTGCCCTTGCAGGAGGCTGTTGTTATTAGGCAGTCTGGCTCGCCGTACTGACAATCCAAGCAGGAATGAATTAACGGTCGGTGAGACACCAGCATCGGACCATTGAAGGACCATTTTAACCAACCCCATGATGGACAGTCGGAGTTGTAGCGCACCTGAAATGTCCGCGTTGAAAAAGCGAAAATAATAACGAAAAGGAAATTCGAACTGTTGATAATGACTCCGCTATAGTGGCCTTTCTATGAGACATGTATGAGTTGAGGTTTACAAAAGTGCTTAACTTAAAAAAAAATATATATATATATGTAGTGCTAGTTAAGTGAAGTCTATGAGGTTTATGAAGGTAGTCATAAATAACCGATAGACATAAACCATAATTTAAGCAAAGTAAGCAAAATAACGCTGAAAGGTTTGTTCAACTCATTAGTGTTACAGGTCTCAAGTATTGAATATATATACAGGTGGAGTACATGCGTAACAGGCTAATGCTTTCATTAACCTGTAAGTTATCGCAGATGGTTACATGGTGCAGATTATTATAGAACGTAAGTTTAGCATGAGATGGCTCTTGCCTACCTGGCTTTGAAATCCCATACAACAGCCCGCATCGAGGCAACCGTCCTTGTACGCTGTTCGGATAAAGGTTCCCACCTCCTCCTTGACGACCTCTGATGTTAAATCGTTAACTACACTCGCAGCGTGTGAGGCTAATCCTATCGCTTCACGGTACTGCCCTGATCGAATAAGCACAAGAGATGGCGAAATGTCATTGACATAAACAAACACAAAGAAATACAAGTTCGTTGATAGGTAGAACAATCAGTATAATTGCAACAACCCAATCATCAGGACGATTGACTGTATGTCGTACGAATAGATGAAGCTAGTGTAAACGCAATTAGAAAATAATTTCGCCTTAGACAAAAAAAAAAAAAAAGTGGTTTGGCCGATTTCGTGAGTGAAGTGTTTAATTTTGTAGCATCCGAGACCTGAGCACAACATGGGCAGCCTACAAGACAAAGCGCTACGCATCTTTAAGTATTATATAATAGAGCACCTCGAAGTTGCTTGAGTGCCAGACAGTAATCGAGAGTGGTTCAATACGAGCAGTTAAATAGAGTTGCAGGCCAAACTGCCCATAACGGGCAGTATATTGATCTAGACGACAGACCAAATATACGTCTCGCTTTGCCTAGGTAAGCATTCTGTATATTGCTCGTCTTGCTTCACCGGCGACCCTTCACCGAACGAGGTCGGCTTCGAGAATATGCCAACAGCAAAACAGATCAAAGCAGCTACAATCAGTACGCAACATGTTCAGCCAAAGCATCGCTCACTCCTAAGAACACAATATCAACTCAATGTGTAGTGTGTGCCAAGCGCACAAAGCAACAATAACCAGTTTACTCACCCTGGCATACACGAGATGCCACGGTCAATGTGACAACGATCGTGAGGATAGCACGCTCGACACATTGAACTGGCACCATATTTTTACCAATTGTCACAGGTCGCCAGAACATCACCAGTAGTCCAACCGAGAAGCCTAGAACTGCTCGTCGCTGCGTTCTTTTGCGGTTCGGAGTTCGGAGTTGACCGTGTATCTCTCTCTCTCTCTGTCCCGGAGCCGACGTGGCGTTTTCGCTCTGTACTGTTTCACAACAGCACTTTCAGCAGCAGCAGTAGAAATTCACCTGTTCTATGTGTATATATCATCGGTACGAATTTGGTCTCATGTTGTGATCGTCCCACCTGTCCCTTCTCGCGTTCTCGACCTGTCAATACGCTAATGCATCGATGTGTATATGTATGTGTACACGTATAGAGAGATGTACACACGCTGCGTTGCTTTTGTGACTTAATAGCAGCCATTTACGACCCGTACGTTGCTATCGCATGTAACGTGATGAGCATGTTGCATGCACGAGGCGGGAGAGAGGGGGCGAGGGACGCTCGTGCAGCTGTTTCCCTGTCGTAACGATGCTGCACAGTATAAATGGCAGTTTCTTTGAATCGGAAACTCGCTGCGGTTCATCCGAGCGTACGGCAGAAACTTCCTTGTTAAGAAAGTATTCCAGTGACTATACAAAAGCCGGGAGGTCAATTTCTAGTCAGAGGCTTACTGTCCATGGTCTATTCATAAACACAGGACAACTTGCACAGTCGTCATTTGACGCGGACGATGCATTTATCATGGGTCATATGCGAGGTCTGTACACGAATAGAGAAATTATATAGATAATCAGGTACTCGATGATGATATGATGGGGTTTAAACCCGTGCAATTACGTGATTCTCGATTGCTCGAAATGCACCGCCCAGCGTGGGGTACTCTGCTACATCGACATATACAACGCTTGTACGAATAGATATTACACAACGGAAATGTTACGGAATACACGCATGTGTCACTTTGCCACAAGATTTTGAATAAAATTCAAAATTCCACTAACTCGACTAGCATTATAGCTTATCTCTAGTTTTTCTTTGTGCTCACACCTTACGAGGGCAACCTGAATTGACTTCAAGGTTCATGCTGCCCGCAGACGGTGGACCTGTGACTGGCCATTGCTGTATTTACAACCGCAAGGCTTTTGTTAACATATGAACACGGTTCGATTGATACAGGCAGGCACCCACACACAGACAAAGACATTTCGAAGCCTCCGGAACTTCGTGCTGCTGCCTCACTATGTGGCGGTTTCTTCGTCAGGCGGCCAATGAATTAGCCGATTACTAATCATAGTAACTACAAAGGTGGAGGTGGCAATCGTCACAGCGTCAGTGACCGATTCTCGATGCTGGCACAGCAGCAGTAACAATTTGCGCTCACGAAATCATCACGCGGCTGAACAGCATGCCAGCCGCGCACGTTGTCGCTATCGAGATCTGGCCGTGGTGACATTTAGCCATCCGGCCGAGCTGAGTGACATGGAGCAAGATGAATCAACGAACCAGAGAACCGGTATACACACATACATATGTATATACAAGATAGATCTCAGCGTGATGCACGATATCGTCATCATGTCGAAAGGCGACCGTGTGCGACTCATACGTTTGTCTGTTGATATTTAAGTGCTGCTGCGATTTGTCAGCGAGTTTATAATTAATAATCATACTAATAACAATAATAATTATAATTATTATTATTACTACAGTCTTATGTGCCCCTTCTCCTGAATATTCATCGCGGTAAAGGTGGGAGGATGAGTTGCAGCCGTCTCTATGAGAATTTGTCGCTAAATTGATTAAATACTTTGAACAGGGGACAGCAAAGGCACCGTAGACATAGTATTATAGTGATATTATCTCTATCAAGCGACCAAATGCTGTTATAGAAAACACTGGGCGGCCCACATATGACGAGTAGATTCAAAGGAATGAATTTTTATTAAATTAACGATTTATTTAAAGTGTCGACTGTACGTAAAATGTCGTTGATGAATGGGTGCCACTATACTGTGGTGGAATGAAGTTGGAGTGATGTATTTGCATTGCTAATACACAAACGGAGGAATATTGAAATGATAATCAAGTACATCTCAATTCGTGTAAGATAATAAAACTATTAAATGCTCACGCAAGAATGAAAATGACATTAGTGGATAGAATATGAGTTACCGGATGTCAAACTGAGGTTTCATTTATGTTTTGTTTTATTCAACAATTCACAAGAAAGTGATTGATTAAGACGGTATCATTTTAAATATTTGTTTCACGACGAAAGGAAAAATATGTTGCGACGTGCAACGTATTTTTGTTGTTTATATATATATATAAACAATTAGTTGTTTCAACAGAGTTACGGTGGTCAGAGTAGGCTGAATTCGCGGCTTCGCCTGCGCCAATAGCATGAACGATGGGCGTGAGATCATACAATGTAATTGAACTTCAGCTCACATGATTAGTTAGACCAGCAACGGTGCAATTATTCAGTTCTTAGTAGTTGAGATATACTGTTGGCTTCTTAAGATGATGTGGCTGATACTATAGGCTATATATAGTTGGATATGATGGTAATTTTTTTTTACTAATCTTACGAGTTTCCGTAATTCTGTCGCTGACGTCATGTCACAGTCGACTGAACTCAAGTCTTACCCAGGTTTCCTCAAACGTCGCCTGCCACAACCGTCTTCGGTAGCTGTTATTCACTCTGCAGTTGCTGAAGTGCCACTTCATTATTTTCTAGCTGGGTGTTTCCCTGTTTAGTTGGCCGATATAGAGTTCTTCGAACTTATCTAAACTTATTAAATCACGTTATCAAATCGTTCGTTTTCTGCGAAAGCGAAGCCGGCCGGCGTCGATAACTCACAACAGCGAACGCTGTGGCGATGTTAATAATAAGGCTTACTATGTCCTTTCGTGACTATTGTTCGCAGTTCGATTGAATTTGTCATAAATGCCTATCGATTGGTGGTGCAGGCTAAGGCATGGGCTACCGCTTAGTTAAGCAATAGCTAAGATTCCTATCAACATGTAGATGCTGTGAATGTCAACAGTGATCGTTTCACTTAACACGCTGGGTGCCATTAACGTCGGGGGAAATAGTTCCCCCTAGCAGCACCGGTGTTCGTTCGTCCACAATCATTCCACTACGACTAAATGCGCACATAGCACGCCACAACGTTGACTGGCTTTTCTAGAAAATCGCCGCTTCAAAAAATTGTCATCACCATCTGTCATCGGCCACCCGCAGCTGATAGTTGTTCGATTCCTTCAAGTGGACGTCTACAGACACTCGCGCTGTTACAGACACACGTATCGCTGCTCTGGGAATGTCCGTTGTTCTCATAAATATCAACTAACCTTCATGCGATCAATCATCGTGGCTGGCTATCCTGCTACTGCTTAGGCCAGAACTTGCCAACCATCGGAAACTATCGAAAAACGCAATTATTGTCCGCTACCGACGCCCGAAGAAAAACAACAGCTCTCGTGCATATAGTATTATGATTGCCATAATCAGAAAGCAACCATACCTATATGTGGGTAGTATACGAAGCAGTTGAGTTGGATGAAAAGTGCTTGATGCCTTGAGCACGGTCGGTAGCATGGTTGATAGGTATTTTTCTTTTGTTGAATCGGAACAAACGCTCTTGTAAATGTTTGAAAAAGTTATTATTCGCCATCCGTGGCCTCCGCTGTAATGAGCAGCTCTCGTGGTTTAGCGTGGTGGATGCATCCGACCAGTAATAGGCAACGCGTTTTGTATTGCTTTTTCATGATGCCTTTAATGAAGCCTGTTCATGATGGCCGTAACGACAAGCCGTCGACTCTGGAGAGACATCGCGCTATTGGCTTCTGTTCAATGTAGAACAATGTACAAAATTAACTTTAAATCTAAATTTCTTTTTCAGACATTCAGACGATGGGTCTTTCTCGCGATTTCAAGTGTCTTCAAATGTAATACATTTATACTAATACAACAAGATGGATTTGAAAATTGGCCCATACATAACGATAAATGACAAAACGAAATCTGTATTTCTTCTTCCCGAGTACCGGGGATGTGAGGCCAATATATGAACACCAAAAAAGGCGTGTTGGCTACATTTCGATTGGCGATATGTACGCACGATATCAACCAAACACAATGATAGCAGCAATATTTCTAGGCTTCCCATATGCTCATCGGTCCTTGTGACATCGATCCAATTAATGTCTGTTGTTTTCATGGTTCGAGATTATCGACGAGGTAAGCGCGCAAACGAAATTATTTTTAAGACACTCGCTAGACGCTTGTCTATCTCAGCTCTAAATTGAATACCTTTGCCAAAAACGAACCTGCTTACGCTGTTTCTATATACGTCTCAATCAAATACACATCACAGTGATAAACACGTCAGGTCTGTCAAAGCCCATCGTGCATAGTTGTCTTGTTTCATTAACATTACGAAATTTCTTTCGACGTGTTCAAATTCTTTATGTTCTCACCGTTTTTTTCACAAATGAACACATCCCCTTTACAAGAAATCGGTGTACAGATTCCCTCAGCATCTGCTTTAGTACCCCGCCTGTATTCGACTTGCACTAGCACTCTGTTCGCCACCCTGTCTTTTCCGCAACGCGCGCTTGATAGGTGGCCAGGATTTGACAACGACCTTCACACCACTTTAGTTCTTGTAATGCGTCTCCACAAAGTTCTCTTTACTCCCGTACTTTGCTCAGAATTTCGAATACAGAGCGATCGCTAGCTCTAACCACCACACTTCGATAGTTGCTCATTATATATATATATATACACATATATATATATATATATTAAAATATATTCATATATACACGGTTCTCTCCCATTACCGACATCGTCAGGAACTCGGCTTAACCAATCGTCAGAGACAGTGAGAATAGGCACCCGCCAATCTTCAAATTTCCCGCGCCCAGAGCTCTGAGCCTCCTCTTCACCATTCTCTCTCGCTCTCTCTCTCTCTCTCTCTGGGCCGCTGTCTCCGTACCATTGCCCTCCCTTTCGGCTGCGGTGATGTTGGTAGAGGAGCAGCGCGCTGCTCGGTGCCGCTGCTTCTGCCGCCGCCGCCGCCACCACCGACGCCACCGCCGGCTCTGGCAAAACCAATACGCTATGTATGATACTATACAACAGCTCTGGTGGCCATCGCCGCCGCCACGGCATGGTGCTCCTTCCAGCGCGCCCCTTCCCTTCATCCTCCTCGCACCCTCTCCCCGCGCGCGGAGCCAGACGACAGACAGCCCGTTCTCGGCTCGCGCAGGCAGAGCAAGCAGAAACGCAGGCACCCAGCTATCTAAGCAGCCAGCCAGGAAGGAAGGAAGGAGCTGGCGGAGCACTGCGCGCTGCTACAGATCCGATGGAAAAGTGATGGTTCGACTTTGGCGATTGTAGCAAGCAGGACAGCAGAGCCATCGGAGCTATCATCGCCTTCAGCTGTGAGTCGAGTCTGATTCACTGGCACCGTCATCCCCGTGAGTCGATTCGGTTCGTTGGTCTGGCCAGTGTCTCGCCAGAATCTCGGAGTGAGGCCAAACATTCGCTAGCGTGTTCATTGTGTAAGGTAGAGGTGGTGGGCAGGGTGATAGGGCTACTACTTGTTCTGTCAACGTCGTGCGGATTTTCTCGACGTTGAAGTGCTGTAATCGTCAGTTGGTTGGGCGACGAGATTCAACGGGATCCGAATGCGACTGCCCAAGCCGTTCATTGAACGGATATATCATCACAGCTAGGAGATAAGCTGGCGGTGGTACAGTGTCTTCTGTTCACCGAACCACGACGTCAACTGCAACACACGGATTTACGCACGACACATGCTGGTGTGCTATTGTTATCTACAGGGATTGATTCCGCAGCTACCGTTGCCGACGCAGGAGGATGACTGTAGCCATAGTCTCCAGAGATGAATCCTGAAGTGAGGTGACTGAGCGAGTGAGGCCCCTGAGTCTTATATCCGTCTGTCTTGTCCATGCTCTTTATCGCTCTCCACTTGTGTTTGTACCTATTCACCGACACACGGCCATCGGTCCTTCGCGCTCACCTCTCGGCCTTCTCCATCTGTTAGTGAGTGTCTCTGAAATCAAAAAGAAACAGAGCTATACCGATGTCACATTCACTGCGGACTCTACTGGGACATTGCATCCGTCGTCACACAGCGCTCGCTGGTCGTGTCAGCCAGCCCTGCTGCTGCTGAGACCTCGAAGTCCTGTCACTATAGGCGATATCAGAGTGTCACTGGCGACCGCGCGGAGGGCAGCTGTTGTTATTGTCGGTGTCATCGACACGAAGAACTTGTACTTGGCACAGCAGGTTTGCCCCTCTGATCGTCGACACCTTGGACAAACCCTGGCCATTGTCACTCGAACTCATTGAACAGCGCGACCTCACGCGTTCAACGAGTTCTATGGCGTTGCCACTACTACTTCTACAACCACAAACAACACAGAAACTACAGCTACTTGCTAGCTGCAGTAACAATAATAGTGTTGTTGGTGCCACTTTGATTGTCGTCGTCCAGTGATCTGATCTTCTCTGACCGCAACGACATCGAGGCCGGAGTGGATCGCTCGATCTAACTAATACATAACACTCAGTCGCGCACATATATACAGGCCGCGGCAGTCCTCTTCGCTGCCTCCGTGGCCCAGCCCCGAACCTACATCTACCGCCACAGCTACCACAACTACTACCACTACGGTAGGGGATATTTGCACAAGAACATGCGACGGAAAGAAGGCGTAGGTGTCCAGTAGGGCATCGGCCTACACCGAACTGCCTCGACCTGACACCAGTGTGGAGGCATCTTGAGGAGATTGAAGAAGCGACCGGAAGGCGGCAGAAAATTAGATCGGCCAACAGTAATACCAATATTATAGATATACATATATGGACATATAGTGTGAATGAGGGATGTTGTTGTTATTAATGTTGTTGTTGTTGTTATGGGCCTACCAGCCCAGGAGCGTGACGATGTGTGCTAACATATCCAGAGGAATCGCAGGATACACATGCATCATTCAGCAATAGTATAAATCACAATATCGACAACAATAAGTTCGTGTCTCCGGCGTACGCAAGAGAATTGTGTGAGTGGGTGCGCGAGAGCCTTGGCTGGTGCAAGATGCACAATCTAGTGACTCACAACATCGTTGTATTACCACAATTGCTACTACGACTACTACAAGCACTACTACGGTCAGATATTCACACGAGCATACACCTTCCACTGCAGCAGCAGCAACAATAGGATATATGCACCACGGCCGCGTTGTTGAATCTGTCAATCTTAGAATTCCGTGCAAGGTGGTGGTACAACCCGTCACCCGGCGATCTCTCTCCCGCGGGACTCTCCGCCTATGATATTTCACGGATGGGAGCAGCGTCCGCGCCTGCGATAGCGGTCCGTACCACAAACAGCAGTAATTCATACGTATTTTTTCTCTCATAAATTCGACCCGAATCTTACTGCGTCGTCTGTTGCTGTTCGTTATCCTTCGTCCGATCCCATCCCTGTGGCACAGTTGGATAATAATTAATTAGCGCGTTCGTCGTTTAGGTGCCTTTTCGGATATCATCTTCGTCCACATCGTCGAATCGCTGTATAGTATAAGATTCGCTTGAGAAAAACCGTCGACTGCTTATTGCCATTGTTAGTTACGTGTTGTGCTTTCGTGCTGCTTACGATAGGGTTGGCGTATGTGAACATGGTTGTATAGTTTCGCAAACGAAGCAAATCTTCGCTAGGTGACAACTCGCACGGATCTCTCTAGGACAAACGGATCTCGGCGCTCGCATTCCTTCTTCGCTGAAAGGTACGTTTTAATTACGGATAGGATATCACCAGCTGCGAGCTACCTGGATGTAAAGTGATCCAGCTGAATCATGCCGATGATGTACCTGATCTACACGTAGTGTTGTTATACAAACGTGCTGTGTGCTAGGGACCGCTGGTACCAAGGGCTTGGGCCTGAGTGGTGGGACGCAGTATCCCTAATAACACTGTTATAGTATTGTATATACATTACATCGACGTACATCTGGCTATATGTTTGCAGAAACAATGTATAACGAGGGCTATTGACTAGGCAAAAGTGAACACTCCTGTGACGACTTGCAGTTGAAAATCAGACGAATTTCGGAGGAACGAATAGTCCACACACGGGGCCTTTAGAGAGACGGCAGCTGATCAGAGCTATGGCCGGCGTCCATTGAAGGCGTCTCCGCATTCGCTGCCTCGTCCACTCAAAGTAGAGGTCTCGCCGTGGGATGTATGAGAATATTATACATTGCAATAGCTTTACGCCGACAGTGTCTTGCATCGTAGATATCCCCATGTTGTGCAACGAGATTAATATGTAGACAAATGCTGAATTACGTAGACAATAGTAAATGACGCCGTTTAATCACGCAAAGAAACATAGCTCCAGCTAACTGTAAATCAGCTGATGTAAAGTTGGGACATAGACGATTTAACGCCGCCACTAATGCAGAGCTATTTTACGGTTGAACATACCTACTGAAAACATATATGGCACATACGCTGAGACCTCTCAAACGTAGCAGCCTTTGGGGGGAATGTGTATATGAGGAATTAACATCACGATATTTGGTGCTGGTTTCTACGGGCGTTCCTATTTTCGTGACGGTCGAATTTTGGCAATGTTTGCACGATTGATCATGAAATTCTCATGGAGCAATTCATATTTAAACCTTATCAACGTACTATTCAAAATGAAACGTTGTATCTATAATATTTGTGATAAAATGCGATATTCGGTTTTTTCGAAGAGAAGTGACTACTACGTGCTGTTACTGGTATTCTCTTTATGTTTATTTATACATTGTGCATACCCTGTGCATTCTCTCATTATCAAGAACCGCTGATGCCGTTGCCTCTAAGTATATTTTGTTATTGTGGATGCCCACATATATATATATATATATATATATTTATATATATATGGTCCCCGTTATGTTGCGATGCTCGTGTCCTACGGATTCGGGTGAAATAGTGCTCAATTTTGGCTTGCATGGCCCACTATCACCTGTCGAACAGCAGAATGGCAACTGACAACACATACATATACGCAATAATATATATGAATTGAGCTGTATATATATATATATATATGAGCTATTGTCGATAAAAACGACAAACCGCTATGTATGTCCGGGGCATTTATCAGGCTAGCTAGCCCATAATACGTTGGTACTGGAATGAACGCATGCTTATACAACAAATGCAGTCACATATATTTTGGAGGTGGAGTTTGTATGCCTTGTCTCCATAGCATAACGAAACGTATTAGTCAAAGCCAGATGACGTTGGCCATGATCACCATTTTGTTACAATATACACGAAAATACAACAGTGTGATACATTATATAACATAATACGAGTGTGCTGTATTATATTATAGCTGTCATAGTGCACATAAATCGAACGCCAACGAACCTGGATTTTCCTGGTGCCCCACCTCAAAGCCAGAGAAGACATCCAAATCTCGCACTTTTCGAGATCACGTGCGGTGCGTCCTCTCCGACCACTCGAATATCACACCCACACCGAATCGATGTCACCTCACCTTTATCCCCATGTGTATATATATATATATATATATATGTACTCATCTACCTATCTTTGGAAGTACGTCTGCCATAGACTCGTTGACCGCTTGTTTCGGATGGGTGCCACGGCCGGCTGAATAGTACATGATACAATCTGACACGTCGAGGCGTTTACTTTGCTTGGACCATGCAGACGTATGGTTCGTTGCCGCGTACGGCCATTTCAGCTAGTTCCAGTGCCAATGGGTGCGTGCAGGCTGTTCGCGCCACCATTCGTATGTTTGTGTAGCACCAGGGGTTATATCCTCGAGCGGCTGCGCAGCACTCAACCGTTGTGGTTGGTTTCACGCCCAGACATACGTGCTGCTGTAATGCTAATGTTTTTTGTTCTTTAATTAAATATTTATTTGGTGGGAGCCCGCAATAGGTAGCGGTACAAATTCAATGTTTGCAACGATTACAGGGATTGCTTGATATATCATCATATGATTGAATGAAGTTGAATCGGCACTAGGCGAGGAAGAGAAACCGGTGGATAGTTTGCTAGGCAGATGCCGTCGATATCGGGGATTAGGGTCTGTGGCACAACGCTTGCCATCTTGTATTGCATATGTGATCGATTTGATTTGAACGTGTTGATCTACCACTTCGTCCTTGACATGCTCGCTCTTCGCCTCACGCTATATGACTCGACAGCTTTCGGACCGACAGCACGATATGTCCGGTCAACCTGTTTAGCATTGTTCTTTACCAGCCGCAGACTCCCACAGAGCACACAGCACTCGCAGTGGGCGTTCGATTCGTTGACGATCTCGTCCTCTCCAGCTTAACGGAGCACTCGTGTCGAAAGGACTTGGACTAGTTTATCGCGTGGTTTATCGGATGTCACTTCCAACACGTACATCCACTGTACATACAAACACTATGCATATCGCACCGCACAATCGGTTTGCGTGCGACGGCCGACGCCGGCCGAGAAGTGATCCCAGACTCCGCCGACGCTACATATGTGCTATTCAAGATACAGGTATTGTTAGTTTAGAGATCTGGCCCATCAGTCAGGTCAATATCATCATGTTTCATTTGTGTGTGTGTGTATGTGTATATTTTTAATTGCCTATCAGCTCTGTCATGCGTGAATGAATCAACGTAGGGAACGCTTCGTATAGCAGTAAACTTTTCAAAGCCAAAGTTCAAAGGCAGCAATCGCTCGTGCCTATTCGATTCGTGGCAACCACCGATTTGTTTGTCTGTCTGCCTCTAATGCACAGAGCAAACTATACATATACCACTTACGCGTACGAGCAAACCCACCAACAAACATACATGCACCCTCTGACTCACTCACTTTGTCAGCCAGGCAGCGACCATGCAGTTCAGTCTTTCGCTGCGGCCGACAGTAGCTCTGCACTTCCTCACGGGACCTTGAGCGCCCCGAACGAAGTAATTACCACTGTGTCTCTCGTCTATGCATAACATGCTATTAACCTGTGTTCGGGCATTTCAATTATGCACTGCGCCCTTGCACCATGCTTAGTGCTATTATTGTTATTATTATTGTTGTTGTCCCTATGGGTCTTGTTAGAGAGAGAGAGATAGATAGATAGAGGTGTTGATGGTGGAGTATACACATGTAATATGGGTATGTTGACAAGCCATCGACACCCAACATCGCAATCCAATCCTCCCCTCCACCATTATCCTATGGCATTTTATTTCATTCGCATCGTATTCTTGACGTGTATGTTATACGCCAGCTAGACTTGTGGCTGGGGTGACTTTGGCTAAGGACAATTATTGTATAATATATAATATTATAACTATGCGAAGTTGACACTGTATTCCTTCTATGTCTGCTGCTTCAACTACTATTATTTTCTGTTATGCTAAGACTGGTTATCGACCTCGTACCTACCACACTCATAACTATGTGGCTATACATCGGAACGCGTCACCCTTCTGTCGGGTCGCCCTCTCTAATAACACCATGCTGCCCCACATTTCTACACGTATGCCGCCAATAGCTATTCGTCGATGTGCCGTGATCGCTGAGCACCCGGATAGAGATCCACTTCTTTTACTGCTAACTAAATCAAGCTGACATGGCAGGAAACATGTGGTTCCTTCAACTTTCTCTTCGCCGTTGCGGCGGCGTCGGCGGCCGTCCCCTTTCATCGATGTTGCTGCAGAAGTTGAAATGATTCCTCTGTCTCTCATTGGTCTCAGCTGCGGTGCTACAGTGCACGTTCAGCTGCTGTAGTTATTACCGGAAGGAGATTGACGTCATTTCTTTGATAGTCCTTCCCATCTTTCGCCTTCATAAGAACGGGATTGTTCGTGCGTGACTTACGAGTGACTACAGGGAGACCAAGTCGCTTCATGCACGTTCGCTGTCGGCGTCGTTGTCGTAATCCAAATACGACATTACCATGTATATTTTAAGCTAGAATCAATAGAAGGATGAGCCTGGCAGGTGTTGATGGTGACGCCGCCGCCGCTACCCATTCTCGCCTATCTATGTACCTACGATGAAAGACCTAGGAAAGCTAGCCGAGGTTTCGTTATCTCTAGAACAAGGTGTGTCAACATTACGCACGGAAGAGATGTAGTCGTATCGACCGGATTCGGGTCCTTTGTGCGGCCCTAAATGGCCGACTCTGCGAGCCAGACAGAACTCTATTGTATTCACTACCGCAGTCACACGCAGCAATTCAGTGATCAACGTAGTAGCTACCACTCGCTACTGAAGCGTGAATCGAATAGTCCAAATAAACAAATCTCATCCCCCGAGAACGTTGGCTTGACGTCCGCGCTTGATCTAACTCACAAGTGAAAAAAACAAGTGGCCGAGATAATGAATTCAAGGGGTAGCCTACACTTGTATTGCACACGTACGTTATATTGTTCATTTAGCCTATTGTAAGAATGCACATGTTGACCAGATACAGGACACTAGTTACACAGAGTGATTCTTATAAGTATTTCAACAAATCGACAGGGTGTTGCGGAAAGCTGAGTCGCAGGCCACAAACGGTACAGCGTTATTGCCTGAAAAAGATTAGGTCTGTTTCCCGTCCCGTCGATTGCGCTCCATTATGAAACAATGTTCAAGCCAGCCTTACCCCGAAGAGCATTACACTTCGAACAGAAGTATCACATTTCGGTACCGAAAAGTCGTCGACTTCAACGAAGATGAACGTACAATCTAATAGGATTGTGTGGAATCGCATCGAGCCACGCTGCCCTCTGAACATCCGGTACGGTAATGTACATATAACATCAATCAGCTTCCGTGGCCGATGTTGTTGCTTTCATCATAAACCCGCATCGTTTACAACAAATGGCAATAAACGCTGTCCATCAATAAACGCAGCAGTCCATTTGAAGTTCCCGTCTGGAGTCGCGCGGGAGTCTACGGCAACAGCCTGAATGTATTGTAGCTGAGCGGCTACACTCTCGTCTTCCCCTGTCGACACCGCTGCTTATCGTTGCCTCGTTCATGCAGCTACCCAGTCCGACGTCTCAGACCCTATCATGTCTATACTAGATACTATCTTGCCGATGAACAGATATTGCGCTTGCCAGCTTGCCGGGCCACCACCGGTGCTGTTAAAATAGTGGTAATTGTCGCGTTGTATCGTCGCGTATATTCGGCCGTACCCGGGGATGGTTTTTTGTCAGACCATACCGGCTATGTACACGCGGGGCCGGTCAGACATCGCTACCAAGTGGGAGGTCTTCTTTAATCCACGAGAGGTGGAAGAGCGCCTATGATTTGTTATGGGCTTTACGGTGTTGTTGCCGTTTGTCTCTGGCCCAGTGCCGACTGGGTCGCCGGCCACCGCGTACATGTATAGAAATGGAGGGTTTAGAAGAACAGCTGTAGCCATATTATTAGTGGCAGCAGTAGATCATAGCCACAAATGGCGATAACAATACTGATAACGATCATAATAATAATAATTATTATTATTAGTATTATTACTACTACTATTATTCATTAAGGAGGATTGTGCATTTTCGGTCGGTCGTATCAGAGTTGCGTTAGCTCTCTCTCTCTCTTTCTCTCTCCCCGTTGTTCAACCTCTGTGGTGTAATGCTACATTGAGGAAAATCCGAATGGATCGATGAGTTCGATTGACCGCGACGGCGAATTGGCACGTGTCAAGAAATTGATCTTAGCGCTATTCATTTTTAACTTGAGCAACTATAGTGCGTATCAGAAGTGCTTCCTATTGTTGTCTAATGCCACTAACGATTCTATTATGTATTATTAGTGTTATTATTATTATCTGTATCGGCAACTGTATCTGAAGTTGATTATTCATTATGCCCCAGTTGTCGATAGGTCTCACAAAGAATTCTTACGGAAATTTCACCAATTCTAATCTCAATGGCTTATCAATCGTTTGATATATGCACCGATATATAATCATCTAGCTCTCGTTATATAGTTTCGTTTGAAATCTGCCCTCAGCACTATCGCCTGCCTACGAAGACTATTCATGAGGTTCACAAGTGAAATTCGCCACTTCCCGAAGTCCTCTCTGACACCAAGATATAATAATAATAATAACAATGGGGTGAATTGATCGAATTCTCGCTCCGTTGTTCCCCTTGCTTGGCCGCTTTCGATATTTGTCAATTGGAGGCAAAGACAACGAGTTGTTGGTTCGTCACTTTCCGTCAGAGCAGTGCAAAAACTTACTATAACAAATTGTGTTTCCCGCCCCGATGGAACAATCCCTTGTCTTAAAAAGATTACGTGCCGCAAAAACGTAGTGCTTAGCTACTGGAACTGACGCCGATTTTTCTACGATCGTACTGAGTTTTAGTGCCGCTCTGGAGACGTGTTGATCTTCAATACGATTACCACGACGATGGCTATTTTAAGAATCGTTCATTGCGGACGATTTGGTGCAAGCAACACAGTGTGTTTCAACGGAACGATCGCCATATGTTATGTCCCATATGTGCATGGGGCGTATCTTGAGTTTTCTTATGCTGGTGGTACAGTAACCGATTTTCCTCGATCGCTGAACGCATTCACCTTTCCATCGAACGACGTGACCTCTATTCTGGGAATGAGCGAACGTCTGTTCATTGGCTTACACTCAGCCGAGCGTGCGTCCCGAATGTCACATTTCGCCAATTCACCCACTTTACCATAGATCCTCAAAAATGTTAGTTCACTCCTATTTAGGACATAAGTACATAACTAGTTCTTCTCTCTCTTTCTATATATATATATATATGTATATGTGGAGTATCTGGTTATTCGTATACGTAGAGATCAGAAAGCATGAAATGAAAAGAGGGAAATTGTTGTATATGCGCGCACGCTCGTCTCCGGCGTGTGTCGATGTGTGTCGGTGCATATCGTTTTGCCCTATTGCTACTGTCGCCGTCCGACACCGATGGCGGTGCTATTAATCGTGCTGAGTGGACGCCGTCGCCGCGGCCGCCATCGTTTGCCTGTCACCGTTCTATTGCCGGCGCTGACTCTTGTTATTGTCATCATTGAATCTCGGACGAGGGTTTAGTGTTACCGTGAGGGGCACGCCGTAGCGTGGTCGATCTGAAAGCGGGCGTTGCCGTGCGGCTGGCAGCGGAAAAGAGAGATCAGGTGACCCAGCCACCCTCAGATCAGCACCCCGAACCAATCCCTTCTCCCCACCCCCGTGAATCGAGAACTGCGGCCGCTAACGCCACAGCTACACCCTGTCCCGACACAACAATAACAGCAACGGCAACAACGATTACGGCAACTGCAGAAGGAAAAACGAAACCGTCAACGAACGGTGGATAGTGAATATGTGGATAGAATATGCGGCTTAGAAGATGCTCGTGGCTGGAGCCTCTTCTGCCAAGTAAAGAGAGACGATCATGGATTGACGCTGTCTCGTTACATGGCTAGGGTGGCGATTAAGTTGAGTTGCGTTGATCGAGCTGTGCTCGTCGAGTTGAGATGTGGTAGTAGCGGAAATAGTTGCCAACCGCAATGTGAAGCGCAGCTCTTAGGCATACAAGGTAGAGGTTACGGATAAAAGCGAAACATGATGTGTTCTATTTTCCATACAATCCTATATATATATATACAGCTATATAATAGCTGTTGTCATATATATATATATATATATATATATATATATATATAGATCGCCAATCTCCATTGGGTGACCCCGAAACAGCCCATAGGAAGTGGATCCTGTTTGTTCAGTTGGTTTGGCACTCTTTGGCATATGTAGACACATTGGCTTAGGACGGAATTCGATCTTGCCTCGCTTGACGATGCGATGTATATTTGTACAGAGTACAGATGCTAGAGCGCGAGTATATCCCGTACCTCTGGGCGTAACTGCGCAAATTCAAGAGAAAGGACGTATTAAAGAAACTGAAGAGAATTCACGGCATTCTGAACAAGGGCAATTCGGCAGCGGACACGACTACACACAAACAACACCAGTACTATTATTTGTTTCCTGCTTTATGGATGAGGGACCCCCACCAATTCTCCCATAAGACATTTCCCGGTACTATACGCGTGGCCTTACTGCGAGAAATACCGGAAGAAATATCCACACCTCCCCGAGGCCATGGTGGGATTTGGACCTGCGAGCTGGTACATATCCCAGATATACTGGCCTATTTACCCAAGATGTGTCTATATTGTCTATATATGTCTATAAGTATTATGAGGCTGCCGCCTCTGCAGCCGTCACGGGACCACAACTGTTACATTTATATGTCGAAACAAGCAAACAGCAATAATACATTATAATTGTCATAACAATAATCGTAATAAATCATTTCGAAATTAAATTCAATAAACAGCAACAATACATCAACAGCAAGAAATGTGCCACATCGGAACCGTTCTTTTATTCGAGCTGACCCACAGCCACCATTTAACGTCCATGGTACAACTGCTTTCGGCATTGCTTTATAACACGGACTTCCCCTTTAAAAGCAAATGTGCAATGGCGGGGATCGAACCCGTTCACCTACGTGTCCCCCTCCGGAACCTGTCCGACCTCCACCCGTCCCTAGACCTGCTGTGGAGAGTTCTGTGGGTGACCTCCGTCTTGCGACTTACCTGATTTGAACCGAGAACCCTTTCGTTTTTGCTTGTGTAGAAAGTTTCGGCATACATATTTAACTAAGGCATGCATCGTTCGTTGGATTTGGCTCGTTTACCGTATGAGTATTTTTAAAACATTTTTATCACGATAATTTTAGTAGAGTATTCCATACGCTATTCATACGAGACGACTATGTGTATATAGTTCAAGCAGTGTCAATTAATTATGTGGAAGGTTTGTATGGAGGGTGAATAGACTCTGGGCGACGGTTGACTCCTGCTCGGCCTGAGTCACAACTGGGACCTGCCTCCCACTAGAGAGCTGTACTGCTTCTGTCTAGAGGAGTCCTACCTATAAATATCTGCATACACATGACGCGCAGCTATTTACATGTATATGGACGACACAACTCGAGGAACGAATCTGTACGCATGTATATCAAGTGTGAACGTACGTCGGCCACCTGCTGCATAGATACGATCCTATTTCAAAATGTTTGAAAGATTCCAGGGAGTTGTCGCGAAGGCTGAAGCCGGCAATATGAATAAACCCTCTTGAAGGTAAATGATGAACGATTGCATTGCGTCGTACACTTCAAGTATTAATATCCCGCCGCAGGCTCCCAGCCGAGCGCAGAGCTCTTGGGCTCATCGATGCAGCAGTTAGGTGTCACAGAAGTCCATTAAATCTCGTTGCCCTATTTGGCGTATTGGTTACATGATATATTTACTAGAGATCGTCCTTTATCGTGAAGGGCGAACTGTTGGCTATACCCCTCTTGATAATGGTTCATAATGAGCAGGATAGAGATGAGTATGAATTTGATAAGGATGAGGTTCGACTGTCACGAGGCCGCGATACGTGCATGTCTCCTTGCACAAAGCGAAAGCAATGTATTGCATACGTATATGTTAGCACCCTTTAAAATGAAACTTCAGTAACTCTCATAGTTGTGATTAGCAAACATTAACCTCGTAGAGCAACGGTTCGTATTGAAGCAGCATCAGTCACCCACACTACGCAGTAGAGAAAAACAATTTCTAGGCCACAGCTACAACAACGACGACAACGTCTCACTGTCCCCCCCCCCCCCTTTTTCGTTATGTACAGATTAAGGCCTGTTATTATACAATACGCAGGGGTACGTGGAGCTCTTCACGTGGCTAACGCATCTAATGCTCAGATGTTACGTGCACATGCTACAGACAAGCTCGAAATTCGTGGAAGCGCTGCTTCCTTTCAACAAGGTCGTTTCCGTTCTCGCCACGAGTTCGTTCCCGGCCGCGGCTTCGGTGCCGCATCTCGGCGCATTTCTATGAATAAGTCTCTCATTCTCACCACTCTGTCCCTGGTTTCTGTCTTAGGAACCGTTGTAGAATGGAGTGGCCAAAACTGCCGCCGCTGTGCCGGAATACGCGACAACTACCGACACCGAGAATACCCCTGGTGGGCGCTCCACCACTCCGCGACAGCTATCGCTGCCGCTTCATCGTTTTGCTTTCAGGGGCATTGCTCTGCGTCTATGCCTGGCGCGCGATGCTTGTACCGAAAGGGACACGAGCAAAGCATTATAAGAAGGACGGTGGTAGTGGGAGGTGGGGTCGCGCAAAGAGTCGAATGGAAAATCTGGATACAGTGGAGTGCATGCAGCACACCGTCCCTGCGACTAGTGCAGCTGCTAGCAGCATCAGTCAAGCAGATCATGCAGTACATGCAGTCTCCGCTTATATTCTTCACTGACCTCATCTCTCTCGGTCTCTCTCTCTAGCACGAGCACGCGTGAGTGCCATGCGCCGCTCGTGGAAAAAGACTTTAACAGCCTCCACGCCGTCCGCTATGCCATGCTTTTCTTCTACTCTGATATGACTTACAGCGGGGCTGGGTCGTTCTGCTCGGTTCTGCAAGGCGTGCCGGGGCCGTGCAGCCTGGCGTGGATCGCCTGCGTCCGGGTGTGAAATCGACAGCGACCTCGGTCCCGGCTACTGCCTGCGCGGCCGGCGGAGGCAGGCTCTCTGCACACATCGGCGCGCAGGAGTCCGCCGCGAGGCAGTTTTTGGTTCTGTATACAGGGATGGAGTGGTGGGCGCACGAACGTCCAGCATTCGGCTGAACGGCGGGGCGGTCGTTTGGGGCTCGGGCGATATCTCGGGGGAGGGGGGGGGTAGAGGCTAAAGCCCGTGTCGCCAGGGGTCACAGGGCCGGTGGTCGGGTCATGCCCACCGAGATCCGCTGGGTCGACGTCCACCTCGAGGACGAAGACGAGGACGGTGCATGTCCATAAAACGTGTGAGAGGGTCGCTGAAAATAAAATCAACTACGAGAAGCGTTGCGCCGCGCAGAGAGGAACGAGGCCAGTGGAGGAATGAAGGCCGAACGAAGCGCCACCGAAAGGGAAGACGACTGCAAACAGTTTTATGGCGAGCTGGCAGCCCGCCGACTCCTCGGCCAAAACCAAAGGGCATCACGCCGAGCACCGACGCGCCACCGGTGACGAGATGAATGCTGAATGAGGAGTCCCATACGCTGTGGAAGCCCCTGCACGGCTGCGAGACTGTGTGGCGAGGATAGATATAATAGGACTTTGGTCGAGCACACTGCACGACCCAGAGGCGCTGGACTCTCCACAGCTGGAGTAGGAATCTGTCTGACCCGGTGATGGTGGCGGATTTCACTCGAAGGGCATCGAACAATCAAACGACTCCTGAGAAACGTGTGCTGGTATCGAGCTAGAGAAACATAAGCTCGCTTTCTCATAAACGAAACGAAGAAGTTGAAATCGTTTTCGTCAGCAATATGTAGTTCATATAATGGCTTCGGGGCTTCGTGCAAAATCAAGAATGATTTTGACGTTTACAACGCCGTGATCAGCTGCAGAATATTGTTGTTATTCTTCTGAATCGCTGCACTATGGCCTTTAACACATCATATCTTCTTCCTCTTCTTCCGGGCTGACTCACACCCAACATTTAACGTCCACACCCTATGTAATCGGCAGAAACAGCTCATGGTCTCATGTTTAAAAGAAAAGCCTTTTGCTAAGCCACAATAGATGCTCTCTCCCGCGGCCTGTCCATGAGTCGGGTCTAAGTCAGGTCTAGTCTCCCAACCAACCGAAGACACGTTGTCGTTTCCTGCAAATCTGTAAAGAGGTAGATATTATTCGCATCTGATCTATCATGTGGATACCTATTTACAATGTGATGTTCTTTGATATATATATTTGACCACTAGAACTAACACATTTCTAAATCAGCAATCACACACAAGGGGTCACCCGTCTCTCCTTCAATCATCGCACACACTCACTCGAGAGGCGGATCATACGCCCGTTCGTCATTTGTATTATAATTGAATGTATCATATTTAACAGATGGAAGACTATCGCACGACACAGAACAAGACTGTAGCCGACGAGCCACGCGCTCACGATGAACGATGAACGCACAGAATACACATTTGCAATTCAGTCTAATTATCTTGTAGCCGCCGTGCATACAAGACGTCCGTACTTGCTCGATAGGAAGTGCCACAGCGCCGTTTAGTGAAGGATCTTGCATGGGGATATTGCACTAGCGCTCATCGTTTCGAGCCCGCGATATTCGCTTAAGTAATAATTATAATGGCGGAAAACAATGTGGAGGAAACAACGCGATAGGAAGTCGGCGGCAGGGCACCGTTGCCATAGCTGTGGCAGTGAGTTTCTTCTGGGTGTTCGTGTTTGAAAACATCCCCGCTGTCAGGTGGTCTCTACTTGGTTGCAGGTTGCATTTACAGAGAGCATTCGCCTACGGTGTCAATAAATAGTGATTCGACGTCTCGCTACCTGATACCATTGGGATGGACGCCGTATGCTACGGTGGTATCATACATCAGTCTGTTATATATCGGTGTATTTTCGTACACCGATTCGTACATGAGGTGGGAATTTGTGTATGTGATTTCCACGATAGCATCCGTATAATATAAATATATATATATATATATATATGTGAAGATTTGAGTAGGATACAGAAAGCTTGATCTGAAGCGATAAATTCATCGTTTTCTCGTTGGCTAGTGGTGATAGCGATGCGATTCTTTTTGTGATCGCGCGCCGTGAAGTGGAGAAGTATATTTCGTTTAATACAAACAAAAAGAAGACACACACACACACGCACAGTCGAGAAAAGAAAAATCACGAATTGCTGCTCTGGCTGCCCCTTGTGCCCCGATTGGTGCAGTGCAGTTGATCCCACTCATGATGTGTTATCCGATGTCCGTCCGTCCGTCTGTCGATCGATGTAATTATCTAGATACGATATTATTATTATTAAGTGACCTTCAATTCTGTTGGATGCGTCGAAGAGCGGAACGACGAAGGCAAGATGATGATCTTCGACCGATGGTTCATTCTTCTCCATAGCTAGCTTTTAATATATATATATATATATATATATATAAAGAAACAGCGTCCGTGTAAACGATTCGGTTTTAGAAGGACACCCCGCCGACAGACACACAGTACAGAGAAGCAAACAGGAACACAAATATATCTACATTAGTATCGTACCATGATAGAAATATAATAATGACGAATTAAACTGCATTATTGTGCGGGACGGGCGAAGTGAGACTCTTCACGCATCTGAAGATAACTTTCACTCACATGTCGAAGTCGACCCGTACAATCGGTGTGCATGTCACAGTTGAAAAGGCAAAAAAAAAAAAATGAGAAAATGTTGGCGAACTCAAAATGCGGCTGAGCACAATCGCTCCACAATGCTGCGGAAACACTGATGTGCGCACAGCGATGTTGCATGCTGACAATCGGCTCAACTCGCGCACGCAGCGCCATGAGATGAGTGATTGTATCTTCAACGGCCGATTCACTCTGGTGACCGGCGGCGTTTCTGCGACATCTGATCGGCAAAAGAGAGGCACGAAGCGACCGACGGCTTCGTGCACCGCCGATGACGAGCACCAGAAATTCGATCGGGTGCTCATCATGAGCTGGGGCTCATGCGTTTGCCGGCGTTATCGAATCATTAACGCTGCCGCTGTGGCACCGGCTCCGGCAGCAGGGGCTCTGGGGATCTGGGAAGACCGCTGGTGCGTGCTGAGGCTGTGGCGACGTCTTGCAGTTGCTTGGCGCTGGTCGTAGGTAGGCTTCGCTTTGTCTCGGGAAGCGGTCGTGGTCGGATATTGAGACGCCTCCAGGAGGCGCTGTAACTTCTTTCTCAGCCGTTTCAAGAGCTGGCGGTATATCCAAAGTATGATGGTTCACTGGAAGTCAATGTGTGTAATAAATTGATTATTATTTATTGTTGATTGTCGCTTGAGAGCTTAGGACGAGGGCGGAGTAGTAATTCGCTGCTACCCATAAGTGGCTATTGCGCTTCGGTGTTGTTTTTGTGTCGATTGTATTATAAATTGTGGTGCTGCTTGCGGTTAATATCGCTTTTATGCTGCGAGTGGTGACAAGGGTTCCAATTAGGGTGTTTTACTTTTCGCTAATAATTCTACGCAGATCCGAATGCAACCATATGCAAAAGTCAAACTGATACGGTACGCAAGCAAACTGAGGTGTGTAAGGGCATGCCGTGACAATAATATAACCTGCAAGAAGGCCAATGAAGATCTTGTTTATCCCAATATATTTATATAATCCAGACCCATTGTAGAAGCGTATCGAGTTCTCTATTCCTCGTCTTTAAAGCCAATCCCCCACTACCGCAGCAGCAACAACAACGACGAGGAGTCTTCGCTTATGTGACTCAGCTTCACACGGCTCATCTCTGTCCAGCTCCGCAGGACCTGGTCTCGCTTGTTGTACCATTGGTCGTATACATGCCCGTTCGTGTATGTGTGCTCGTAGGGCTGCGTGTGTCCTGCCAGTTTTAGTATGCAAATCTATAGGACCCCGCCCATTCACTCGTTCGCCCGTCGATCTAACTATGTGATTCCCTTCCCCGGTCCCTCCATGGGGTATCCGAGTACCCCCTACCCCCCCCCCCCGCTCTCTGCCCGTGATCAGCGTCGCTCTGGCTCCCCAGCGCGAATCGGAGCGGATCCGCGATTTCTTTCGGGAGCTAGCAAGCGACTGAGCGAGCTTGGTTCATCGATGCAACAATACTCAGTTAGTCAGCCACACAGCCAGCTGCTTGCTGATTTGCAATGCGCCCGCATGCTCCGTATAGCCACAGCAGGATCGCAGGATGCTAGACTGCGAGACTGCTGGCGGAGACTGCCACCGGTCTGCGGCATAGTCAGTCGGCGAGCCTTCGCCTACTGCTGCTCCCGTAGTAGTACGAGTATATGGAGTAGTCGTTCCGTTCGTCGGATCGTATCGGAGCACCACACAGAACACGGACAACAATGCAAAGACAGATAGCAATTCGATAAGTGGGTACTATCATATTATGCGTACCTCTCTAACTGGACTCTGTCTGTAGGAGTTCCCGTGAAAGTGGTCTGGCCGACAGAACGACAAAGAGCGATAGAGAGACACAGAACGAAAAGGGCTGTATAGGGGCCAGCTATCATCATATAATAGTATCATAGAACACAGCAGTCGGTGGCAATACTGCTGGCGCTGTTGCTACCAATGACACGAATGCGGTGCACGGTGTCGCGGTCGGCTTCGGGGACCTCGGCAGCTCTCTCTCGCCACCTAGGCTTCAGTGGCTCAGCTCGAGCTCAAGTCACATAGTCAGTATATATATATATATATATATGTACCCACCTACTTTATCTACCAATCTACATAGATGGCAGGAAGGAGACGGTGGAAGGTAACCAGCACAGCAATATGTGCGTATGTATGGAGTAGATCTACACAAGTGGCGTCCTTCGCCTCTCATTCTTCCTATATATATATATATATATATATATATACCCTCTCATACCCGGTCGTTCGGTATCCATCTCGATCGCTCGCTCGTTCACTCTTCCTGCGCGGATCTTAGCGATGTGTGAGTTGGTGGTGGAGATATTGCGAAACAAAGCCAGAAAGGAGCCTGCCGGATGGAGGCGGCTTGCCGCAATCCTTGCAACAAGACTCACTCCACATTCATGATATATGACATTATAGTTGCGTTGGTATTACTACGGTGGCGGTCGGTCCTGTATAGCTAGCCTGCGTGTAGGATGCCGTTACGCAAGATGCATTTGCGGTACAAACCATGCGCTTGCTCGAGATTCGCCTGTGTTCGTGAACCAGACAGTGCAGGCTAAACATAGATTATGGGCAGATAAATATATGACGAGGAATACTGTGCACTGAAATGCAATCCCTATGCAGGGTCTTGCACGGAGAGAGAGAGAGAGAGAGAGGATCCAGGGCGATTCCCAACTACAGCAGTGACCCTATGCAGAATCAGCTTACAGTGTTTGGTATCGGAGTGCACAAGAATTCACACACACACACACCCAGTGATAAGTTTTTTGGTGCGAGTTCATTTTTGCCTTCGTTGCCGCGTTCGCTGTATGTTGGCAAACGGACAACATTGAACGATAGACAGCGAGCTTGTTGTGACAGCCGCCGAATGCATGTGGGGAATAAATGGAGGCAGTCTGTGCTCGGCTGGCCAAACATCGGTGTATACTGCATATATGGACGGCTATACCGCCACCTCTGCAGCTAACCAGATCCGAGTCGTATTCATGGTTTGCAAGGAGGGCGAGAATCACAGAGGGTGATTAGGTAGACAGCTGGCGATTCATGTCAAGCTCGACCTGGCATGGGCCTCTGCTGAGAGCGCGCCCTGAAATATTGCGTTCAGCTTGGAGCCGACACAGATTAGAGATTTAACTTTAGTATCGAATCGATGAGCTATGGTCGTACATAAATTTGCCACGAATAAGCCTAGCGAGCAGCTTAATAGAGAGAGAGAGAGAGAAAAACTCTTGCAGATACATTTTCCAGCCAACTACAGCAGCTATGTAGTCTGCAATACAAGTTGACTTCCCTTCCCGCCTTATTAAGCATTGCGAGAGCATCCCTGCTGAATCAAACTTCTGTGAAAATATCGTTGTTCTCGACTCTAGGGCCAAGCCGGATCATGTGATGGCTGCCTGTCAATGCTGACAACAACACCGACGATGACATAGTTGAAGCGACTACTCATAGTAAATATTATGTACATATTTTGTTATTTCTTTTCACACATTTTGTGTAATGTATAAACGGGCACTTTCGACATAGATGGATAGTGATCGATCGACTCAGTCTGCACGTAATGCTTCATACAATAACGAACTTTGCAAATAAACCCGCAAGTACAATGGCTGCATAGGCTCACATATGACCTTACGGATTCGAACTAAGGGCTCTGTGATTCTAAGTCCCCATCTAGCTAGCTCCGTGCCACACCCCGCTGGATTAACCAACGATCACATGTCAATTTTTTGCTGCACTCAAACAGAATCTGCATTCGTTCGCATTGCTCGGCCATCGTGCGATCGGGCAGGAATCACGAGCGTATTTGTGCCCATTGGCAGCGCTCTCCGATTTTGTGAATCCCTGAGTTTGTGAATTGTCGTTGTTACCTGTTTCTCAGTTGAGCGCACTTCGTGTGCGAATCAAAATAAGGGAAAGCTCGCTCGATTCGGAGTCGGCGTTGAGGTAGAACCAAAATCTTCATAGGGTGACACATAGTCGTGTGTCATATTGCTGGGATGATTTACAGTGACCATTGAGGACTTGACCGAGTGCGAATTGGGGCGGTTCGATTATGCGTCAGCCATCGATGTTAGACTTCATAAATATTTACTATATACTGATGGGTATTTGAATCATTTAGCATCACCGAGCTAGTTCCACAGACCGGACCCGAAACTCGGCATGCGTCTGTCGTCATCGTGTCTTGCTTTTCTCAAAGTTATCGAAGTTATCGAATCTGTCAAGTTTCTTGCACGACAATAAACCGGCGAAGCCACAATCGATTGGCATAGCCGTTATCAATGGGACAGATCTGCGGCCGTGTCGCGGTCAAGAATCCAACAAAAATATGCGTAGCAAGTGATATTCGAGCGTAGGACACCTCAAGCTGGGTGCTTAGCTAGTGCGTAATGGGTCGAGCCTGTGAATTTTTCCAGCCAAATTTATACACATGTCGTCCATACATGATGATGATTATTATTATAACTGTCTTGTTGTTATCGTTGGCATTACGGCGGGACACCGTTTCGTTATTGCAGTTTCGTATTTTCAGTCTCGGGCAGAAGTGGGCCGACGCGTAGATACTCACCGAGTGGCCACGCATTATGAGGCGCCTCCTTTCACTCGGCACTGCGACACTGTCCCTATTTATAATAGCTCAGTTTTATAGAAATACATATTGCTAATTACAGTGAACGATTAGGAATCAGGTAATCAACTCGGTACAGACACAACCTGTCCACGCGAATTCGAGTCGTTTCTGGCACCAACAAATCACGGGAGAGAACGAGCCAACAAGTGCGCGCTCTCTCTAAATACTCATCTAAGCATAGCAAAGCAAACAGCACGATGACGACAGACACGCAACAAACGAAACAGACCAAGATATTTTCCACATAAATCCACATATCGTACAGTATATATATATATATATATATATATATAAATGCCGAGCAGGAATCAGAACGCAACACGACGGGGTGGTACCTGGGCACATTTCTCTTCTAAAATATATCTTTCTATATAATGGCTATAATAATACCATCTATCAGCGCATAATGAAGCCAACATTAAGGTGCGAAATTTATATTATATGTACATATATCTATTTATATGCTGTATGTGTGTGTGTGTGTGTCCGCGTCTGCCAGCGGCATCGGGCTCACTAAACACCACATGGGTGTTGATCATTAACAACTCGCAACACCTCGACGGGCGATCGCCGGCTGGCTCTCAGCCGTCGCCAGCAAGAAGGCGGCGACGAGGTTTTCGCGCTGTGAATCCCTATTGCAGCTGGTGCTGTACGCTGACCCATCTAGGGGGGGGGAAGGGGTCTGTACGTAGCACCTTCAGCGGTGAAGCTTGCACATAAACATCAGCAACACAACAGCACTATCGCTTGATGCTGCCGCCGCTGTCTGCCCGCCACCACTATCACGACCACCAGCATCAGCGCCAATGTATATTTATCATTCGCCTTAAATCCCGTGCAGCGACGACAACGACAACAGCAGGAGCAGCAACATGTGGAGCAATGCCATCATGTTGGCTTACATGATTGTCACCCAGGCACAGTCGGTCAGGCACACATATGATTATTATTATTAATTTTGTTGATCATATTTATTAGAGGCGAGCAGGAGAATATGTATGGTAATCATTTCGCGCTTCGCTCTTCTGTGGACGGCGACAACGTCGACGGTGACGAGGATCAATGCGGCAAGAATATATTCTTGTTGCTCTTGCCACAGTGGCGGCCGCTCTGGTGCCAGACTGTAGAGCACCCGGTATCCGTGTGCGACTCCATATGTATTATATATATATATATATATATAGATAGAGAGAGAGAGAGAGAGAGAGAGAGAGAGAGAGAGACAGCAGAGTTACAGAAAGCTAATAAGGAGGAGAAACTGCATTTATTTATATTGGGAGATCTTGCGTGAGAAAGAGAACGATTATTTACACATTTGTTCAGCGTTTGCAATTTTTTTTTCGTATGTTTCTGGGCAGTTGCACACTTATTTAATGCTGCTGTTGTATTGTTGTTATTGACGCGAGGCGCTTATGGATTCTAGGATTCGGGAGGTGTCATAGAGGTGCAGGTTGGGAGTGCACGTGGCAAGGCAAAATATGAGAGCGAATGGTAACAATCTACGTCGAGTAGAGCTTATCAGTATCGATAGATGGTACTATATTATACCATTACTGTGCACGGGAGCAAGACGATAATAGTATTGTATACACACCCTCCCTAGAGATCGAAGTAATGCCAAGAGCAAAACCGACCCTAGGGAAGAGATGGACTCTCAGCAGAGGATGGTGGTTTCAGCAGGCGGAGGCGTTGTGTCATCCACGCCAACCCCCCTGCACTGAGTCGGCCCACTTTGATTGCGATTGAAATGTCTTTCGTGGTGCGCGCGCATTCGAAGAAAATTCCTCCTCACAATTATAAAAATATAGGTATATAGGTGTATAAGAAGCAGTAATTGGTGGCTAGTGAGCGTGTATATTATACATCGCTGGAGTTTCTCTAGCGTTTGTATATAGACGTCCTTGAGAACATGTAGCAATCAACCTAATTATAGCTATCGGCGCATGAAGGCTGTTTACGTGGGGTGATTAATGTTAACGTGCCTTTGATACTGATTGCAATACAGACCGGACAATCACTTAGCAACAGTGACATATTTGCTATTAATCAGTCTCAAAGCTATATTGATATTCATTCGACACTATCGTGCTGTATATGCGGATTCGTTGGTCCTGTGAGCCTTTTAGAGATTGGGCAACTGCGAGATGTGCTAGAAACCTAACATGGAATTAGGTTTAGTGATCAACGCCATAATTTACTTACTCACTAAGCGCTTCAATCGTGTGCTGATAGCCACAGAATTGCAGGCATACTTGAAATCCAACAGATTCACATTTCGCAAGATAACTAACCGAGTCAACTTTTGCAATACAGGGCGATTACGAGTGGCAAAAAAAAATGACACCGCCTAGATTCCTCTCTAGTTCATATCCATGTTAAGTAGAATAGACAAACGTATCATGGGATTGGCCTTCCATAGATGTCGCATCGGGACACCACGCCACCTCAAGGCTAACGAGCACCATGCGGCGAAATCCCTGAGGGAACGTAAATGCGGCCACTGTGAGGCAAGATTTGTCATTCTGTTAGGCCAGAGCGAACGACTCCGTTCTTCGTTCGGTTGTGTCAAACAAAATAGCAAACCCCAAGAGGAATCTTGGCTCCTTCCCCGAATCTGGCTAAGAATTGACGGAACCTGCTAGCTTAATCCGTATCGCCACAATCACCGTTGGCTGCTGTGAGCAGCTACGACCAGCGCGCCCCTCGGCCAGCGGCTTTATTATCACCGATGTTGGCGCAACAGATACGGAGTTATTATCAGCTGGGTCTCCCTCTCTCTCTCTCTATCCCTCCCTCCCCCTCTTCGCACTTCCTTCTTTAGGTCTGAACCGGCAGGCGAACACCGTTGTCGGTTCACATGGCAGCTCTCTTCCCAGGTCTCTCTGACCCGTGTCATGCTGTTGTAGCTGTTGCGAGAAAAAGTCTCAGTGCGCGCGAAGTACATCGCGCGTTATTTACTGGCACCTGACTAGCTAGCGATCGCCGAGCGAAATTTGTAGCGAAATAAATTTATCAGACCACAGCGGTGGCGGGACCTCGCTGTACCACGGTGCAGATCGCTACGAATCAGTAGTAGTGCCTGATCCATGGGCGATAAACTGTACAATAAATTTTTCACAGACGATCGATTTCCGCGCATCGCACAGCCTGGCTCTCGCGTTGTGCCCGCACCGTTCGGCAACTACCAGTACATACGGCAATTTTTGTGATGCTGCCACCACCGACACCGATGCTTCTGCTACAGTTATGGCTTTTCTCGTTGATGCTGCTTGCTGTTGCCCGTGCTTTCCTGGTGGTATCCCTGCGCTCGGTGTGCTCCTAGGTAGCGCCGGGTTGGCGTCTGCCTGCGCCTCCTCGCTTGCGAAAACATACGCAAGCGACCGATTGTTGTGAAGTCGACCGCTGAGTTGGATTTACGTTCGTACGTTGCCTGGACGTTGTTGGGCATTCTTTTGGACAACGACGCCAATGACGACGCATGCCCTCTCCCAGACGTTTCCCCGTGGATTCGGCCGATGGCCGTGATCCGCTCCGTCCAGCCACGATCACCCCCCACCCCGATATTGCTGTGCATCGGTGTCCATTGATGATCTTCTTACCGCTATCGACCTGCGCTGGCCGCGCAGACAGAGGCCTGCTAGAATTGCTCATCAGCTGCAATTCGGAAGAAAAACCAACCTCTGAACGGAAAGAAAGTGGCTTAGTCCATCACGTTCAGATCGGGCCATCGTTACAAGATTGTTGTTGGGATTCGATTGAATTGGATTGAAATTTTATTGCCTTTGGTGGTACCGCTAGTAGTTGAAGTCGTCTTCATCGTTTGGTTCATTGATTCTTATATAGCACACGTGACGGCGGCGGGGAGTTTGAGGGAGCGCTAACTCAGTCAAACTGACTGTGCAGTATGCTCGGACAAATGGTCGTCCGGGCGGGCGCAACGAAAAGAAATCACGAGAATCGGCAACAACGATAATAATAAAAAACAAAAATGTCAAACAGATCGACAAGTCTGCAGCAGGTGGCCATGTCGACAGGATCCCACCATGGGCACCATAGCAACAGCTGATCTGATTATGCTACGTGTATATATGTGAAGGAAAATGTAGGAATGCCTGACGTTTTTGCCGATATATATATATATATATATATATATATATACGTCACGGTATATGGAGCGTACGCGAATGAGTATCGGATGAAAGAACAGATCTGAGCTATCTGAGATTTTTCACTTGTCTATTTAACAGAAACAATTCAAGATAAGCATGAGGTTTGCGCATAGATTTGAATGAGAAATGAAACAAGGTAAAGACTCAACATTTTGCTTGTATGGGAGTTCCACCTCGCCGTAGTCGATGGAATGAGAGAGAGAGAGAGAAAAGCGGTGTTTTTGCAGAGCAGAAACATTGGCACAATCCTCACCAAGAGTAGCTTAACACAGGTATATCGTTATATAGCTGATTGTCGATTAACAGTTATAACATACTAGCATCTCTCCCGGTAGTTCAAACATTAACAACAGTCACGCTTCTAACCAGCAACCTGTACAGCCCTACCGTCAAAATGTCTGACATCACACACATACGACGAACGCATGAACTAAATAAGTGATTACGAAGTGAGATCACTCATTCTATCCATCGAAGCCAACTGCCCTTCGCTCTCCGACATTTACGATCTGCGCGAGAGGCAAAAAAGGCACCAGTAGTCGGCACTGCTATCGTGACGGACGGAAACATAGCGAGTGCATGTTACCAAGCAGAAACCATGAGACCCATGAGCTCCATCTAAACAGAAAAGCGATGGCGGCTACAGCCGGAGAAGCTGTCTCTGTGCTGGCGTGTGTTGAAATAACAAATACGCTCTCAAATCGTCTCTACCGACCTTTACTACCCACTGTTTAAAGAAGTACCTACACGCAACGCAGTTGAAGGAGAAACATTTGAGCTCATGGGATCGTTTGTGCTCGTATATTCGACAACGAACGCACCTTGTCGAAGAGAAGACAGCAACTACAGCAGTGGCATAATCGGTACAGGTATATGTAGCTGTGTCGAAGTAGACGATGACAATAATGAACAGCACTGGGGACATAAGTCGAGCAAGAAGGTGGTTTGCAAACGACGCTTCCAATGGGGAATAGATAGACCGGTGTGTGTGTGTGTGTGCCTATTGAGAATTTTCTTAAAAAGTTTCAATGCTTACTCTATTTATGCTGTTGACGATGAGGGACGACCAGCCGAGGGTATCGGCCGAGCTGCTATAGATAGCATATCGTTGTAAAAGTTCTACTTAGTTTATTAACGGAACTGCAGATGTACAAAGCGTAAGTGTTCTATATATACCGTCGCGGAACTGTACAACGATATGTGGTCATACCGAACTGCATACCACCGATAGGTGGTCATACCAAATGACCAATTAGCATACCGATGCTAATTCGTCATTCGCCCAAGAAAATGTACCATGTCATCCGTTCTTTTTATCGGTCGCGTGTAATTGTGACTCCGTGTAATTGTTGGCTAATGTTACCACCATTTCTCTAAACGGCTTAACTATGAACATGTAGGGTAAAAGTCACATCAGGCATCTGTATATAATAAATCCTAACCGATATTTTGACGTTTCACTTTCCTAAATCAAGCATCTACTTTGAATTTCTATACAGATCATCCCCTCAACTCCCATGTCTGACTACAGTGAAAGCCGTAGACGATGCTGTTTCATTACAGTTCAAAGATCATCTGCTGTGACATACATAGGCCACGCGATATAGGCCGCGCATAGGAGCGACTTGTTGTTTTCTTCCCACAGACCAGTAAGCAGGACATGCTTACTCTGCTCTGCTTCGATCCGATTCGATTCGTGTTCGCGTGTATCGGTTGTAAATTTCTCCTCTATCGTCGTATGCATTGTGTGGACGATAGCGCAATCAGGCCAGTCTGATCTTTTTACTTTACTGCCTCAGACCACGCCAGGCCGACGGTGGTCCCGTTTGTTCAGCTGACGGCGACGGTCCGAAAGCGTCGTTGCGATAAGCGATACCCGCCTACATACTCAGCGAGAACTGACTGCGAGAACAGAGAGCAGTGAGCTCGAGCTTAATGTGCCCTACACCGCTCGCGGCTGCATGTGATGGAGCCGGGCGTCTCGATCAGTTTAGGACAGTCTCAATTTTATACTTTTCCTTCCGAGTTCCGGCCTCCTGTCTCTCCTCGCTATGTCGTTCGGTTCTCATCTCAAGCTGGCTCGTTCTTTCACGAGACTTTTCGTATTTAACTTCCCTTCGTCATCTGTCGTGTTGTCCCACGACTTACTATTACAGCTACCTTTTGCGTTATTCCTCTCAGTCGGCGGCGGTGCTGCTCCCGCATGAAGGTCCCGTCGGTGTGCTTTGATTTCTGACCTTGGCTCGGGGTGAGTTCGGCCTGGGTCATCCGTTCATCTGTCTATCTCTCTCTCTCTCTATCTGTCTCTACGCCTGTTACATTCCGTCGAAGAATGTGATGATGGCTGGTGAGGTTCCGATCCTCCAGCGTCGGAAGGCCCTAGCCAGCCCCCAATGACGCCGTCGACGGGACTAGGCAGGCAGACTTCTTTCGGGGTGCGACAGTACGCCGCTTCTGTCGACTATTTGTCCCGAGGACGAGCCCACCGGGAACGGGCTGACGCTCAGAGTTGGACAGCACCGGCAGTTGAGGCGCTGGGCAAGTCTATTGCCTGTGTCAGAGAGCGAGAGAGAGAGACAGAGGGAAAGTATACGAGAAACTCTGAAAGGCCAGATGAGAACAACGGCCTCTCACTGGAGGGCCAAGTTGGACCCGTCTACTGTTTTCCCCGTCGAACTGGCGGAGCCTACAGCAGAGTCAAAGATGAAGAGGAGGAAAGCATCGCGTAGGGAAGAGGGAGCAGAGCAGAACCAGCGAGCCTACTATTATAGTACTACTACCACTACTCAGGGTCTAGGGCCCTCATTTTGTAGGTCTATTGCGCGCTTGGGTCTTTTGTCTTAGGAGGCCCTAGAGTCTCGGCCGGTTGCCCGCCCGTTAGTAGCGTGTCAGCAGAGCCGGGAAGGCGCTCAGCTCTGCGTTGAACTCTTCGCTCTGAGCCAGGGCAACTAAGCAGCGGGTGTTGAGGCGAGGGCGACACAGAGAGACAAAGGGAAGAGGCAGAAAGACAGAGACAGTAGTGCGAGCAATACGGCATTACCATTACTACCACCCTCGACGCGTTGTTCTCTATTTGACGGTTCGTGGTCAGCCAGTTAGTGGTTTTGTTCGCCGCCCAGTATAACGCAGGCTAACAGCCGACATACCATACAGTTGTAGGCGGCGTTCGCTCGAGTAGTGGTACCAGCGGTGGTGGCGGTTGCAGCCATAGCGGTTGTAGGGTTACTTAATAGCCGTGGGTGGATGACCAAGACCCGAGAGCGTGAGAGAGCTGCCAGAGAGTCAACAACGATACAACAGATAAGAATAGAAAATCAGCCCTATCGTCAGCGACAAAAAAGTCGCCCATTCAGAGCATGACTCGGGATGGTTCGTTTGTCAGAGGCGTAATTTTACGGAGAGCGAGCAGGCGAGCTAATGAGATTTTCTCCAAAGAAATTCAACGCTTGCACATTGGACAATGTCGGACGGGACTCGAGGTTCAATACATATCATAATGTAGCACCCAAAGTAAATTTGTATTTAAAAGGGGTCCGTATTATGAAGCAATGCCGAAAGCAGTTGTACCGTCAAGGCTCAATGTTGGCTGAGAGTCTGCCAGGAAAATTTACTTTAGGCTACATTATAATCTAATAATATAACTAATTCGTAGTTTGCTGCTCTGTATCTCGTGTGCTTGCCTCGTTTGTCGCCGATGCGATAACGTGTGCTCTGCTGGACCTGCGATAGGTCCAAGTCGAGGCGGTTGTGCCCGAGTGTCTTATTGTGTCTCTAGATTAGGCCGCTTTGCTTGGCCTTGGATTATCTAGCAGCGGATCTCTTCGACCATCGTTGTTAATTGAGAGAAAAGAGATGCTATTCTCGACCCCTCGGCCCCTATACTAAACAAGCGAAAACAGAGTCTATCTGCTTTGCGTGCTGTACAAGGATAATTGCTTGCCTGTACGCTATCTAGCTGGCATGCATTCGACTCGTCGGGACATTTCGTGTCGTCGTAAGGCAAGGTTCGAATTAGAAGCGACAATATGAACTTCGTTTTACATTGACATTTTGGTAGCTATATACAATATAAGTAGGTAGTCACAGTCGAGCAGTCCGTTAATCGACGACGCCTCGATAGCTAGCTAAATATAGCCTGTTTATTCTGCTCGGAAACTGTGATATAGCATTGTAGAAATGATGTTCGTATTCAGGCCGATATTAGGTTTTGCCGTGATCTTCCTGTATGCAGGATCATTACGTCATCAACCTAACTACTACTAGCTGGGAGATTTGACATTTTGATCACAAACGATTACTGTTGCTTCTACTGAATACTAGAAACTCGCCTGCCGCACAAGAGTCAGCGTAGCTAATTCAAAGGCAACGTAAATAAAATGGCATGAGTTGCCATTGTAAGATGTCACTCGCTGCAGGTTACTTTCGAGAACACAAAACTAGAAATTAATAAATTTTCTTAAATCCGGCCTGTTCATCCGAATCGGCCGAAGATTCATAATATCGGCCGTCCTTCGTTGTCAACGAACGGTTTATAGAGAGCTAGTTCCAGTGCAGTTATCTCTAACGGATATAGAGTTCGTCAGATTTTCCGCAATCAAGCAAACTTATCTCGAGTCTTCTAGCGGATATATTGCAAATCTATCTCTGGGCCGTTTCTGAATAGCCGGCCATGCCCTACTTCATCATGAGAGAACACCCACAGCTTAAGCCGTCCGCTGACTGCAGACGTCGCTCGTCGAATGCTTACCATTCTACTATTTCGTAACATTAGAGCGGCAGAGGCACACAGGGAATTGCAGCACTAACGATGTCTCGCCCCCTTTGCTTTGGGATTCACGTTCGTAGGGTTACTCGACACAGCAGTATTCAATGATACAGCAAAGCCAGCTAGAAATAACCTCAGCCGAAGGCGGCAATCGACGATCGACAATGCTACGGTATTGTGAATAAGTAATCCCCATGCGAGCCTGTGGGCTGACCTGGACTCTCCGAGTCTATGAAGCATTGTTGCTACAATGGTTCCATGTACAGACTGGCCCTATAAATATTTGTCGTACGAGCGAATATCAATGGGGCGGAATTCTGGTGGCACGGCGTTCTCTCTGCCAAAATTCCCATTGAATCCTGAATCTGCTCACGGCATGATCAACGTACTAACCCTCGCGCCAGTCGCCAGAGTCACCTCAGGGGGTCAATCTTGTGGCGATATTGTTGACCTTGACGAATACAAAGGGGTTCGACCTCTTTTGCTCCGTCATCTACGGTAAGGTAAAGGTAAAGCTTTATTGGTTTATTAAAGGAACGGCAATTGTACAATGCTTAAGTTCTCTTACATGTAACAGTGAGAAGTGGACTATACAGTAAACGAAGGGCCAGCCGCAATTTTACCCTATACAATACGTTGCATTTGCAGGCAAGCGATCAAGGCATGTGCTTGCTGGAACATTGATAGAGTAAAATATGTGTTGTGGCCGGCTTGAGTCGCGTGCTCACCATCATCGTTCGTATTTCATAGGCACACATGCACGTGACGTAATGTCTAATATGATTTTGGTGAGTGATTCATGTTTTTGGCAGCAGAACCATTTGCCATTGGCCGTGTGAGATGGTGGCGGCGGTCGTTATATAACACAATAATTGTTGCGTTCCTGCCCAGACAGATCTATGAACCACTTCGTTGTTGATATTGATTTGTCTTAAACGAAATTAACATTATACTTAGCACAAGTTGCTTTTCGTAAAGGAGATCATCACTTGTTATAAGAACGACGTCCTACCTGGTTATGGGCCTTTATCCATCTATAATAAATGTTGCTCAATTATTTCAAATTCGCTGATCCACAAGCCAGCATAATCAAGGCCCAGCTAACGAACATTTATTGGTCTAGATTCATGCCGTTCGACACATTCTAACAGTCCCATTAAAAGTTATCTACAAGTGATAGACATACATTCAACACACGTTTGTTATTATTTATCAAAAAAAAAAAGAAAACCAACACATAAGGCATGTTTACAATTCAAACAATCCTCTGTCCCACGACAACAATCGTCATCAGTTTTATATCAGGCATTTTCCTTTCGAAACAGAAAAAAAAAACATTAGTAGTTATTACCATTGCCGTCATCGCCTCCAGTACAAGCCTGGTGCTCACCGGGACGATATCGTTATATCATATTATATTTCCTTCTGTTTGAACGGACAAGTGAAGCCAAGGGCAGGCCGGCGTTCTTGCTTAATCATCTAGCCAGGTGCCATAATGGAGTCACATACGATATCGCTGTGTGACGTGCTGATTCGTTGGCGTTTCCTTCCCTAAACGAAAACGAAAGCCCGAACCAAAGGAACAGTCTGGGAGATAATGGTCAGATATGATGATCGCCATTATGGCCGATCGTTATAGCGGGAGTGACGCGTTTGAATGATCGCTCGCTTTCAAACAGCAGGCATGCTGTAATAGCTCAAGATGGTGGCGAACCCGTGCTGATCTTGCATGTTTTGTGCATGTGTAAAATAGGTTTAGATATAATTCGTCAATTGGCAGTGGTGGTGGTGGCACGGTGCTTCGATGCACTAGAACACGTCGCAAAGATGAAAGCGAGGGAGAAAAAGAAGAAAATCTTTGCTTTTCATGAAGACGAACGAGAATCGTATGTAGCTATGATTTTGCCGTTTAGAGCATCACTCATTGTCACGCTCTGCGCAGTCTGTTGTGTTGCAGGGCAGCAACGCAGTGCTGAACTGTGTGTCCGAGCCAGAATCATAGAAGAACATAAATGCACACAAACAGACAGGGAGGCAGTAGGTCACAGTGAACGGTTTTCGCAGTGGCACAACTCACTGAAAATTCGTTTAGGTGTCCGAGAAAAACAATGGCTTAATAACGACGGCGAAAAAACGCAAAACGGCCGTCGGCAGCAGCACCACCGAAAGTCGTTAACCAGTAGCCGTCGGCAGTATCTGGTGAAGAAAGTGGATGGCGGTTATTCTGCTTAAGCGAGACAGCGCGAGAGAGAGAGAGAGAGAGAGACAGACAAGGAGAGAAATTAAATGTCAGTACAACACGGTCAGCAGGGAGGTTGGGGGACGGGGGGGGAGGTCTAGAGAGGCGAGATTTTCCCGCAGTTTATTCACAAGGTCGCGCCCATCAGCACGTGGTCGGCGCGCAGAGACGTTCAACCACGTAAATCAACACTTGAACTAGACGAACGGACACGCAACGACTGAGAGGCAGACAACGATCAAGGGACCTGAGGGACGGCAGAGCCGGGTGGCGGACGAGGAACACTAAACAGGGGACGAAGCTTTAATTGTGCCACCCCGGCTACTCGCGCTGCATCTGCTCCCGTTGCTGCAGCTGCGCGCGCCTCTGTTGCCCAGAAATCGCTACGAGAATAACTGTGACGACTAATGTTAACTATTTTTCACGTCTTCGGTATCTCCCCTTCTCGACCCCTGTCAGACGGCGCCATAAAAATCCCTTATCGCAATTGGATTATACATGCACACAGACAGGCTGAGTGATAACGGGCCTTCCTGTACCCCTCGATGCTGGCTCAGGTGGGAACATAGTGTGATAGCCTGCTTGCATTTGGCGTCCATGTAAAATGTCGACAGGATGGAGAGAAAAGGTTGGCGGTAGACAAAGGCTCGAACGGGTCACGTAGGAACAATTTCGCAGACCCTCTCGATTCTATGAGATGATACATACGTATGATATTTTATTATACGGCATCAAACATTATAACGTGTCGACGATTGCGTTTGAACCCTGTATAAACTATACTTATAAAATCAATTTAAATATGTTCACATCGGTAATCGAGGAAAAACTGAGTTCAGTTGCTTAGTGCCTGCTTAGGGGTCGTTATTAGATGTGGTCGTCAATCAATTCAGATGGCAGATAGTGTTCGTGCGTTATGAAGGTGACGCGTACGCACAACAAATGTAGCCAGGGACCCTATATTTTTGTTAATTTCTCTCACTCTCTTTCTCCCTCACACTCTCGTCGTGGTTGTGCAGCTACCGTAATTGTCTCGGCCTTATTGCTTAAAGCCAAATGCCGGCAAAACGAGGCAAAGCGGACGGAGCTGGTTAAATCGGGGGCAGTCGGAACAAAAAAACAACAACAACACCAACAACAACTTAAATGAAACGCCAACGACGTGCGCCATCGACACCACTTAGACAGGACGCAGATAGGATATATATATATATATATAGGACACAGATAGGAAACGAGCGGCGCACACGCCGTTTTTCACTTTCTGTTCGAGTTTTAACTAAATTATTATTGTTGTTGTTATTATTATTATTCTGCTATAACGGCGTAGCGCGTCGTACGCCTTCACCCTCAGAGAGAAGACGGTCATCACCCAGATCTTTTTGCACAGTACCGTTGCCGCACGGGTATCTTGACTGCAGCAGCAGCAACAACAATAACGCCAATAGCAACAAGAAAATTAGCAGCAACAACGGCTAGGAACGACTACGGTGGCCATCACCGCCATGAAGATGACGTCGCTTGTCGTCAGCGCGACAACGAAACAAAGTAACGATAACGTCAAGGCACCAAGAAACGAATGAGTGAAAACAGGAGCTGCTCTTCTCTCCCGTTCTTCTTCTTCTTCTGCCGACAAACAACAAAAGAACAAAGCAGCGACCCGTTGCCGTTAAGACAAGTATATATATATACATGTTAGTGTAGCTCGGCCCAAGCTCGTGCCGGTGATGACGATGTGCCATCATCCATTGCCACCTGTTGTTGTTGTTGTTGTTGTTGCTGTTTTCGTTGTTTTTATTCCATTCAGCCAGAAGAATGAAACAATGTTGTGCACGAGCTGAAGCAAAAGATCGGGTGACTCTGCGTTTGGAGTAATGCGAAAGAAACTAACGAGGTGACCCAATCAGGAGAAAATGGAAGGGAAATTTGCAGGGAAATCAAACCGACTCGTTCGCTGGTTCGTTGGTCAGTTTAGCTAAGATTGACTTTATGAATAATCGACACGCTAAACAAATGGCCGTAGAAGGGCGGGGGCGTGTGAACGCAGTCGTGTTACATTAAACCTATATATATATATATATATATACGGTTGCTGGGCACGCGCACATAAGCACCGGACGTCACCTATGTGACGACGATGATGGTATTATTTTGCTGGCCGATTTTCTTTCGACCGTTGGAACAGCCACCTCCGCGGCTGCTACTGCTAGGAACTAATTAGCGATTTCCCAGCGGCGTGACCCTTTTTGCCATCAGCAACTTTCATCAGGAGCATCACGAGTTGATGGTCACGCTCACAGTGATGTTGATATCGCCTCCGGCCACAGCCGGGCATATAAACACACGCTGACACAAACAAACAAACGCTGTGAGACGATATCGTCATTTTGAAGGTGTTCGGCTGCTCTGCAGAGATCGGTGCTTGAGGAGAATATGATGATGATGATGAGGACGAAGCGAATGCCGCTGATGTTGGTTTTGGTGCTGATGAAAATGGCCATAACTTGTTATGAGTATGGCGAGGTGACACGCGTCGAGATACCGCTTGTGTCGAAGGTGGCTATTTTTTTTTGGTCGAGGTTTTTCTTGTTGCGGCTACTGTTGCTGATAATTGCTTAATTTGTCTGTTAAGATCGACCGTTTAGACGCGTGCAGCCTTAATCTACTTAGTTGCCTTTGTTTAGGCGTGCTTATTTATTTACTGGAACATGCTAGTTCTTTTTAAGATACGGGCGTAATTAAATCGCTGAGGCGTCTTCGCGCGATGCTCATTTAGGACCAACAGTATTTAGGTGATCCCATAAAAGCGCATTGCCCATTCGCGTATGCGAGGGTCCTTGTTTACTGCTATAGCTTGTACGGTGCGTTTTATATTTGAGTCTCATTTATTGGTTTCTCGATTCGGTTTAATTAACCCAGATAATTAAACGACTTGAATTGAGATCAGCAGATGTTAAAGAACACTTTGTCGGTGTGGCCTAAACTGCGTATGTTAACAAAACGAAGAAAACAAAAAAACGACCTAAAGCTGAATCGTCCCCTATCGCTTGCATGTAGTTAGATACAACGAACATTTTGAAGCGAATAGATAAATAATGAGGGGCGGGGATCACTGGTAATTTATGCAAAAAGTAAACACCCGCATTTAATCCTTCCGTTTTTGTGCCGCTTGCCCACAAGTCGTCACTCAGTATTTACATAACCTTTCATCTTTGGCCGTGGTAGCGATAGAATCGACTGTAGCGGAACTCGCGAAGGTCCTCGATGATCAAACTGCCTTTTTATCAAATGTCGCAGACGTTTCGATGATCGCTGCTCCGCGCGAAGGTTGGCAAAACGATCACTCACGCCCAGCTGTGTGTGTCTGTGTGCCTTGGTAAGCCCGGTGCCCTTCCAAGCCATAACTGATTACGAGATCGAGCAATGACAAGCGGGGAGATCGAGTAAATGTTGATTATCATTATTATTGCCAACGAAGATATACGCAGACGCGCACGAGCACAAAAATAAACATTTTTGATCGGACATCTCAAATTGATTGGGATGCCCTTCCCAGGCCGAACCCCTGAATTTTCCTGCCCCTACCGTAAAATAAATATTGGAATAAGGAGGCCGTCATTGTCAAGTTCACCACTTGTGGCGCGTTGTGTATGCAGGGGGCAGGCGCTGCACATATATTAGATACACATTTAAATATTAAAAAAAAAAACAAAATATATATATATATATTAGCGAAGCATGCCACAGTGAGTGTTGAGTCAATGTTGATTACCACTGTCGTTAAAGAGATGTCTGCATTCACAGGATAAGCTATTACAGTGCCACCTGTGACTCGTGTAATAATTTATGAAAATTTATGTAGAACGTAGCCGGACATACTTGGAAAGTTTGCGAACCCGAAGGTCTCAAGGTGTGCATATCCGAATCTCGTAGAACAGCGTGTCGGCAGCAGCCTGACACATCGTTCAAATCTTCGCATAATACCTAAAAGAAAATTTTCAACATTCGCCATTCACGCATCCAGCACAGCAACACGACAACGCCCTATAATTCTGTCACTCCTACACCTCGTAGGTGGCCGACTAAAACGTTGCTGATGTGAGCATCGTACACGTATACTGATTCTATACTTGAGCGGCTAGAGATACGCCGCCAGCGCAAAAGGCTCATCGAAGGCTTGATTGGGAACCTTGCAAGGGTTAGCGAGTAGCGTGTCTATAATTACGTAGCGGAGGCGAAACGTGTATCGCACGTATCTGAAGTTGATTTGTGACGTTAAACGTGGAACGTATGTATTGATGCCATTTTAAAGCTTTGGTCCAAACCCTATCCGTTGCTTATGTGCGAACAAGATTTGTTCAGATCATTTCCGCCGTTTGGAGTATAATTAAAATACTTTATTATGTAGTATACCATAAAGGCAAGAACTTCCACAATGGAAGGACGTAGCGTATTGGATTGCACACACATAATCAGTTCCTTACTAATGTATGTCCACCGGGACGACGTGGGAGAAACTATGGAGTCACGTGTTTACGCGAATCGCTGCGGTCTTGCACTTGCAGATTTGTTATCAAATTAATAATTATCATCATCCTCATCATCGAATTGAAAGAGTGCAAGGTAAACAGCTATCGTAGAGCTGGAAGGTAGAGCTTCAATTAAGGGGACGTTAATTGTGAATCATAAACTTCCCTGTACATATAGGTGTTCTGGTTTTACGCAATTTGGAGTGAAAACAAATAATCATTTCAATAATGATTTCAGAATACATCTGAGTCTCAGGGATAATCCTTCTAATGCAATGACCCTTTAAGGATCACTGTCTCTAAATGTAGAGTAGATGTCGTAATATTTTCTTCTGTCCCACCCAAATTTGTCCACTCTCGAGCAGCGTTGTAGTGACGGCTGCGTTTGTTTTTCCAGCTGATGACGTTTCCAGTGGACGAATATTTGTTCGAAGTAATGCAGCCATTTACATAAAGCTATTATAATATTAGTTATGTATGTGCCGTTTGTCATGTTAATGGTTTATCTAATGGTAATATACATTTTCATCTATTACAGGTAATGATCCGACTTTGATGACCAGCGTAGGACTTTACCATGTGGATAAGACATCGTGGCATTTACTATGTAGTTCGTTTATTTTTACGAGTGCCGGCCTCGGCAGCGCCAATATTCACGCAACGAGTTCATCGCCCGTCGAACGGTAGACGACACCTAGCTTCAAATATATATATATATATATATATATAATTGACCGTTTAAATTGAGTTTGTGGATCAAGACAGTGGCACGGCTCGCTACCTACAGCATACAAAATCGAGTGTTGTTCACTAGTGAATTTGTTGAAAATCATGTTAGCTTGATCCAGCTGATCCCCATCCATTTGGTCACTGTAATAACGAATAGCCGAAACAAAAGCATTTGTATCAAACGGCCCTTTGTGCTAGCGATGTCGGTATTGCTTGCCTTCGACAACGAAACCATGTTCTTACCAGGTAAACGACTTCATGTTCGATCGTAAACTGACAGAACAGCCAGGTTAAACAAATCATGTTCTTTCCGCTAATGTACGTGTTGGTCTGTCGCGTTACGTTTCACGTTGTCACATGTGGACGGCCTAAGAAACCGCATTTATGTCTATTTAGCTAAATCCCTTTAACTGACTGACGCAGGCAGACTGTTCCTATGTTCCATTCGGTCGTGGTGGTGGTTGTGGCGGCCGTGTTCTGTAAACAATTGTCAAGCTACGTAGCGGTGTTGTGATTAATTTCACTCCTCTGCGACAATTCATCATCAACTGCTGTTACTATTTGACGGCTTAGCTGTGATATGAGTGCTAATGCTGGTAAGCGTCGAAGTGCTGTTCTGCTGTTGTTGGTTCGACCGTTATTGTTGATGTTGGTGTTATTTTAGTGCTCAGTGCAGGCTCTGGGGCTGACACGAGCGTCACCGAATAGCTGACCATAGTTAATATCGAAGTGTCTACGAATCCCAGACTAAAGCTGATGTAAAGATCGAGAGCAACAAGGGATACGTTCACATAGAGATCTGTATAGATCTACTACATAGGATAGTATTGTTATTGTTGTTGCTCCTGTTATTATTACAACGCAAGTCAGCGGGGGTGTAGCGTCCCTCCTAACCATATCGCTTATCTCTGCAGCAACCACCGTGAGTCAACAGCGTAAGCCCTGGCATAGGCAGATAACAATCTCGCGTTAACGCGTTAATACCGACCGATGCGTTTCAAGCGTTTTGTGTTCAATGTTGCTGCCATTGCTCGCTAGCTGGTTACTTGAGGATACTTGGATTGTTGCTGTTTGGCTTTGTGTACACGTGCAGCAATATGGAATAATCCCGTGTCAGACCCAGTGCGTAGAGTTTCCGCTTTTTCTCGAATATACTGCTGTTGACTACCAATGTTCAGGTTACTTTCTGAGATGCCGTACACGATGAAGCGTCTAACAGTCTAACTCAGATAGGCACACCTTTCTAAGCTGGGATAAATACAACAACGGGATCACGACCTAATCAAGCGCGCTCATATCAGCAAACTCACCAAGGGGATAATATATTCCACGCGAAAGTTTGATTTCTTAGTTGTTGTTTTTTTCTACCTTTCTTAATTCGTCTTCGGCGAAATCGAAGTGCTATGCGAAGTGATCCCGCTGCGCGTCTGTGGATTAGCATGTTGCCAACTGCGGTTCCCACCGCGACACCACATCCGGCAGCATGACATCTGTTCTTGAACATCGCTGCCTAGCGGATGCGGGTCTGTTGGGGTAGGTTAACGGATGAATGAATAAAGGGGGTGAAATCTGTGGCGCCGACACTAAATACGAAGCCTCTATCCGACTCCCCAAACCTCTGCTTTCGATCTGACCACTTCAGTGGCGAGACACTTATAACACTGCCGACAGCCATGGACACCAACTCGTTATATATATATATATATATATATATATAAGGGCCACTCCTTTTCAGGATTTGACTATAAACCAACTTCAAATGCCATACGCCTTCCATTCGTCATATAATGAAACCCGAGTTTCACTTCACCTTTAAGCCTGCTGATTGCATGACGGTGTAATGTATTTACGATATATACGTATCCTTTGCTTACAACTCAGAGACAAGCATTACATTCTTAGCGCGGAATAAATATTGTTTATTCCCTTTTAACGACGAATACAATGCATCGTACAAACATGCGTCCTTCCTGCGCAGCACAAGTGAAAGCGGTTTGACTCATACACAACGCTAACGTTATTTCAATCGTTGCCGCTAGTTACAGGGCCGTAGTCTCTCTCTCACATGGCCACCATTGGCCATGTTAATTATGTGGCAACTGTAATACAGCAACTACCATCAGTACCACTTGTACGGATCTTGGGAAGGGACGAAGTGCATCTCACAGCAATACACGAAATTTGTCAAGTGCGGTCAATTGGATTTGTGAGACGATCCTGCTCGTTGTTGACTTGCAGCAGTACTAGAGTTGTTGTTGCTGTTGTCGCTCGGCCGCGGGACATGAAATTAGATGTTGTCTTCTCAACGTTGTTCGTCATTTTCTGGCGGAGCCAATTCAAGATGACAGTCGATCTCTCACTTAAGCACTCTGTCATACCTCTAGGCCTTGTGTGGAAGTGGGACGATGTTGAATGTCTTGGGTTAGTTTCAAGTGATCTTTTCAAGTCGACACTGTTGAGCAGCACAGAAATGATGAGTGAATCAGCCGCCAACTGATTGCAGTGCCCTTCTTACCAGGAGAAAAAACGGCTCGGTTCACCGACTCGGGATCCGGCCCATCTTTCTCTGGCGTTAAATTTCTACCATATACACCATACATCTGTACGTGCTTATACGTGATGTTTCTATGTTTAGTGTATACGTAGTAAAGACAAAAAAAAATCTATGCATCTATATGCGCGTCTATTGCCGATATTCAATGAGATTACCTTTGTACAAATGAGATAAAATTCTACCATATAACGAAGCTTGCCCATAGAAATAACATGCTTAAAATCCATAAAGCGTTTTATGGATTGATCCTGCCGATGCTCATATATATATTTCAACTACTGGCTTGTTCTGTTCTTCGGAGAGGAATCTGCTGCGAAATATTATACATGCAGTGCCCCCATGTGCTCTTTATTTCAGTTTTCGCTACCTACTGCTCCGATAATGTGCCATCACCTACATTGGCCTTGTAGTCCAGTCCCGCAAGGGTCGACTCCTCTGTACGATATCTTTAACCTGTTTCTTCCAACTGTATGTCTCGTGCCCGCCTTTGCAGATAGTCAGACGATCATGATGTTCTTACCACTGCTCGACATTGGCAATTGATTGAACCTTTGCCACGCACGCTCGTGTTGGTGGCTCCGATGAGCTAGAAGCTTCACTTCGTTTAGCCGCAACCGCCACTCGTCTCTACACGACGCGGTTTACTTTAGTAGCCCGTACTGGCGTCCGACATTCGTACAAAGCCAACCTACATGCATGACGTTGTACGTGAGGTTGTACCCTGCTGCTACTACTAGTGCCTGCAAAAGCCGCGGCCGCCGCCATCATCAGCACTATGATGAGCAGCAGAGGCACTACAGTATGGGATACCCTGGCAGAACAAGTTTCGCCTCCAACCGATGTCACTGCTCTCTGGCTTGTTCGACCACGAGTGTGAGCCATTGCGGACCCCCCCTACCGTCCCCATATGAAACTAATTGAGTTGTTGCAACCCAAGCCCCTGCTATACTACATACAACCTTCAGCTGCTCACCGAGTGTACGTTTACGATACGAAGCCGACCATATGTTAGACCCACTCTCATTCGACCGCTCCCTTCCATTAGAGAGGTGTCTATGCGTACGCAGGAAGCAAATTGGCATAATAACGTATTTATATATATATGTGGGGAAAACCCGAATCGAACTTAGTCTGGGTCACTGTTACTTTCCCAGCCCTTCCTGGTACAGTGGCCGGAGTTCGCTCAGTCGATGGTTTGTTGTGTCTGGTATACAATGAACTAGAACATACATATGTGCATAGGATTCGAATAAGCAGAACTTGTAATGCAGCTGAATATCGACAACGTTCGAGTTTTGCTCGTCGATGAATATGCAGTGTGTTGACGCTTGATCGAATGGTGTGACTCAAGTACTTGGTGGTTGCTTTTGCGCATTTACAATAGATGCACCTGCGTAAACGGTCGTTGAACGATACAGGTCGGCCACGCGATGAACCGGGAAGTATAACCAATGAATAGTTTTTTTACTATAGTATTCGCCCGCAAATGCTATGTTGTCGAGGATATGACATCTTTGCCAGGAACTCCACCTTCCACGTATGCAAACATGAAGGAGACATCGTTTCTAGCAATTCTTTGCTTCTGAGTCTTACCTCAAATAAAGTTTGATTTCAATCTTTGGTCTCTCTAATTCCCTCTCTCTCTTGATCGCCGTCCCGTTCGAGGACTTTATCTGTGGACTCAATAGCCGGCAACGATAAATTGAGTTGATGAGTTTTGTCATCGCACCCCGAGGCAGTAGACACCGATCCTTGGCCACGAGGATATGTGTATCTATATATACACACGGTCAGACAAAAACTCTCGCGAGCTACCTTGATAGTAGAAGGCTGCAGATCGACAGAGACGAGATGATTTGAATTCTCGGTGAATGGCTGACACCGTACGCTCTTTCTTCCCTCAGTTTAGTGATAATGTCATCGCCTGCAAGCGATGAAACCCAACAAAATGAACGTCTTGAGTTTGTCACAAGACAACGAAATTTATTTGGTAGACATACTGAGCTGGCAGACAGTGCTTGGTGAGCGGAACTGAGTGCCTTCGTTGAGTGCCTGTCCTTGGCTCGAAGTGGTGATATCTTTGATAAAAGTTATATCAGATATAATTCGAAATATGGTCTCTGTGTTGAACGAACATCACGGGTGCAAGCACTATATCATACGAAAGTTTGCTGCAGCGCTCGGTGCTTTAGGGACGACAATATAATTACTTTAGTTAGAATTATTTCTCATCATTAGTGAGTAATATCATTTATTTAATTAAAAAAGTGGGCGACAATTGTACTACAGTTGTAAGTATTTGCTACCTTCCGAAGACAGCATGGATTTCGTTAATTTTAAGTGAAATTCGTGCGTTCCTCCTATTTCGCTTAGATATTCATCTGCAACGCTTTTAATTTTCGCCGACCGTAATTCAGTCCAGTTTAACGATATCAACCCACGGATGGCGTATGATATATCTGCCGAGGTTCGACCGAAATCGAATAGACGTTTGTTTACTAACGGCTTTTTGCTCCGTTGATCCTCTTCAATAATCTCGGAGCTGCAGACGCCTCCGTTATTCTTACAACATTTACACATAGACAACATACACACGTACCCACTTGTCTGTGTAACATTAGCAACGCCGTAGCCCATCTACCGGGAGTCGTTGAACTCACCTGAAACTTACAGTCACACGGCGATATTCGAAATCCGACCGGTGACCGAACGAAAGGGATACCAGCAGCCCCCGACGGATCTACCTCGATTGAATGTTACTTCTATTGTTATACACCCCTCTTTATAGCTACCTTGTGGAACTCTGCCGTCAGAACAGGCACTCGTTCCTACCTGTGCCCTCGAGATGATATTCGGTGTCGTTAGCTCCGCTCTTTCCTGTAGCCGTTTGTCTTCTTCGAACTGACCGATTTCATCATTTCGGGTATTGCGCGTTATAATAACATATTGTTCCAATGAGAGGTTTCTTCCTCTGGGCTCCTAAACAGAACTGAGCTTGGACTGAAGTTTAGCTTACGAACCCTGATACCCGTTGGAAGATCAGCTTTATAATTGCCGCCGTAGAATCATTTGAGAGGAAGGCAACAAATATAATAATAATAATAATAATAATAGGGGTTGAGTTGTGCAGATCAGCGATCATGCAAATCAAATCTCTTTTAGCATAGCTCTATGTTCTTGGCATGTGTAGACACTTGATTAGCCCTGGTGAATCCTCCTGGAACCTACGAAATTTTCTCAAGGACTCAAATTGAATAAACGATACTTTCGAGGACACTTGCATAAGGAGAAATCAAGCCATATCTTCCAACCATGTGTGCTTACCTCGGCGGCGCAATCCCTCCACGAGCTCGAAGGCGCCATATTAGCGATTCGATTTGGTATCATTGTCCAAGGAGTATTTAAACACCTACGCCCCAGGAAAGCGAACAGCCGCTTCTCATGAACGTGATATTCGACACACATACATAGTCAACAACGACACGCACGCTCCAATTACATCTAGTCACTGGATGGCAATTCCCTGCACTGTTCCGCCCGTCCACTTCCTGCACCATTAGCAATTGTGAACATGCTACGATTTTTCTACGATAAAATAGCCAAGCTTCGGTGGAGCGTATCCGTATGACGGCATCAAATCGATATGTTCGCACGATTGCGCTACATAAAAGTACGCCGCAAGTATTTTTGTCCTAAGATCGCGTGGCCTTCTACGAATTAGAAATCGTTGTCCAGCAGTCGCTCGCACTAAAGTATTCTGTTACAGCCCGGTGTTTGTGCGGTAGTACTGTTTTATAGACTATTGTTGCGCTGCGGCGTCATCGCTGCCATCGTGGCTGCTGTGATTGCTTTTGTCCACCACCTCAAGTGGTTCTGTTGCTGCTCACCATTGTGGGCGTGTCCCCGTGTGGACTTTTCGCCCCCGCCCCCCCACTCTCTCTCTCCTTCTGCTGCCCAAGCTGTTGATATTGATGCTGCTAATGGGTCAGTACGGCTATTGCTGCAGCGGTTCGTAATATCTACTCGCGTACCGGATAGGTGCAGGTGGGTATATACGCTTCCACGGTGTCAAATGTGATGCTCCGATTCCTTTCTTGATGTTGGGGGCGGGATGATTAATAATAATAATAATAATAAAGACTGTTACGAGGACTGGCATATCGTAGACATGAGCGCGCGGGTGCGAGTGAGTTCGGTCTGTCTGTCTGATAGACGGACGGAAGGCGCGGACGAATGACGAGGAAGGTAACAGCTCGATCGGGTGGGTGGGTGAGCACCAGTGGCGGTGCTCGGTGGGGGTCAGCGGTTGGGGGCGCAGGAAGGGAATCGGTGCTCCGCGGTGGGAGCGGCTCCGGAGCGAGTCACTGGATGAACGGAACAAACGGACCTCAGTGAAGTTGCTAGTTGACCATCACGGGGACGTTCAGTCCGTCGCGGTGGTAATCGCTGCCGGTATCGTTGTCGCTGCCCACGTTTACGGTCACGACACGTAACCGCCAGCAGCGATGACGACCACGGCGTCAGACAGTCAGAACGAGCATATCATGTTAAATCGATACGGCCGCTGATGACTGACGATGAATGCTGCTGATACTGACGAGATAAGAATAATAATAATAATAATAATAGTTATACCACATGCGTGGCAGAGACAGAAATAAGACGGGGCAGAGCCAGACAGAGCAGAACAGAAGGAAATTACTGGGGCAAACAGATAAAGCAAACGATCGGATCCGATCTGAAGCGAACACCTTCCTGCACGTCTCAAAAGGCCAGCTCAATAAAGGGCATCAATGAATGGAGGAATGAATGGAAATGGAAGGTAAAGTATAAAGAAAACGTGGTGGTGAATATACATCAGGTAGAGTGGCAGTGGTGGTACGCGAGCGGACCCACTGACGGCTCGATGAATGACACACAACAACAACAGCAGCAGCAGCAGCAGCAGCAGCAGAAACAGAAACGACAACAATAACAATTGAGCCAACTAAACAGACTGATAGCAAAGGCAATCCAATTCAATAGCAAAGCGAATCCACCTGCGACAGTCTTTCATTTTTGTATTGATTTGGATTATTATTATCATTATTATCATTTGCTGTATTTAGATTATGGGTGGTGTTGCCATAGATACTGTTAGGAATAAGAATAGAGTTCATTTATTTTTTAGTACACAAATATATATATATATATATATATATATATATATATATGTTTGTGTGTATATGTTTGATCGATTCATTTGCTCGTCTCGTCCCTAGGTCGTCCACCCTGATGTTATCGCAGTAATTGACATAATCATTCTTTGCTGTCAAAAGGAATGAATCCATCTATATGTGTAGTCGATGTATTGGATGATATCTATATAAGCATTCACAGCACAGACCTGTAGGAATTATATTCGGTTAATGCGATCGCTCCGTCAATTGCCGAAGTGGAAAACCGCTATAGGCACTGGGCACAAGCTGCATCAAACTGAGTTTATAGAAGACATCGTTGAGCAAGCACGAAGTAAATCAATACACGACAAAGCATGAAAAGCATGCTACATGCCGGCAGTAGTATACATAGGCCACAGTGGGAAAAAAGCGAGAGACGATGTTATTATCCAAGTTTCTGTCGTGTTGATTTGATCGATCACGACGCTCGTCGCTCGTGCGAACATCGTGGGCAGGGCCGCCACACCGCAGGTGAACTCTCACTATCGGCTGTTTGTTTATTTGTTTGCCTTTTGATGAGACATAGGCGGGACCAAAGAAGGAGCAAGAAGAGTCCGGTCGATTACGAAATCAATGGTAACAATCGGCCGGGGCTAACGTTGACCGGATGATGCGGGCTCGGCGTTGAGCGCGTTTTTACGGAGTCCTTATCGAGAAAGCTCCTGGCGGCGGTCGGTGTCCTGGTTGGCTTATGGCCTATGCAGCAGTAGATGCCTCCATCGATGACACAGGGCAGCTCTATGGGCAGCACGAGACAACGAAGAAGTTGGCAGATCATGGCGAATCCGTCAGCGGGGTGATATCGAAAATGGAACGATGAGATCGATGCAAGCCGCAGTCTAGCAGCGCTATGCTATGACGAACTTAATGAGGATGGAAATAGCTTCTGATAGACAGAGTGCAAAAGGTTCGATGGATGTTACATTGAGGGAGGATATTATCATTATTATTATTGTTAACTACTACTACTACTAATGAGAATATAGTGTGGCCCGAATTCACCCCAACGGCAAATACAGTCGGTCCGTTGCAAACCACTTCACAATTTCGACGACGCCGCCGCCGCCAGCGAAAGGGCAGACGTGAAATGTTGTTCTCCGTGTCATCCCACCTCGATAATTTGACTCGATTGTCAAGCGTTATCCACCCTCGCAACGTGTTGCAATTGCTACTGCTGCTGCTGCTGTTCTTATCATTGTCGTGTGTTGTCTTGACGTTTTAAGCTGCGACCACGCAAGTTGGTAAGGTCGAACAGGAAGACATCAGGTAAACGATATCAAGCGTGGTCAAGAGGAAGGGCGATTGTCAACGCCCTGATAATAGTGTCATGACCATGGTGGCACTCACACGCGCGGGTATGCGAAGAACAAATGCAACGCGACAGGGAAAGACAGATATGTACAACATGGGTAGGCAACAAGTGATTTGTTGTATATTCACACCTTGTGAACAGGAGCCGCGGTGGTGGCGGCGGCGGCGGCGGCTGCGACTATGATAATAAATGCGTACATAATGAGGCGGGAAATATCGTAGAAGATCATGTGAGCCGCTTCGAGGCGACCGACCCCGCGACCAGTGCAAACTGGCATTTTTGTTAGCACCAGCAACAACTACAGCAAGAGCAGGCGGTGCCGCCTCACTTGTGGATGTTCTCGCAATTCTCACGGTGAAATCTTCTATTTCTCTTGACGCCAACGAGCATCGGCATCTGCAGTAGTGTAATGTAGTTGTAGCAGTAACAGCGAAAGCCGACTGGGATACGGTGGCTTTTGTTCAATCCGCTCAAGAACGATCTGCGAAACTCGGCTGCCGGAAGTGTGTACGGGTGCATTAGCACACAGCTGAATATGTTATCTAAATTATCTCGGCGAGAGTTACCGAACATTGTTTTGATGAAGCTAAGTGGCTAACTTAGACTGAACGCGAAGAGAATTCGTGTCCAGGGCGCGAGTTTCAATGTTCCTCTTGTTGTCACCTTCATCTGACACTTGTGCGCCCGCTAGAATGAAACGAACACTTTGGTGTCGGCTTTTCTTTGAGCCTGTCCAGTGTCTACAGTACGATGGGAGCTACAGCGTAATGGATACGGGCGGATTTTCTTCTCTCGAATCGTAATTATGCATATTTACGGCATTTCGGGCGCTGTGAATACTCTCTGGCTAGATCCTTTTCGTTGTTTGTCTTTTAGGTTCGTGCTGATTATATGCATATGTGCCTTGAAGAAATACCGTCCCAACAAATACGATACACAACAGGTAAATACGCATGCAAAAGTCGTCGAATTATTCCAAACATCGGTCTATTCGGCCACCTTTGTTCTCTTTCAAATTCGAATCTATAGACTGATACGATTAATAATAGCATCGTCATCAGCCGAACGAATCTGTATTCACACACACACACACACATATATATATATATATATATATGCCACCAATTTAATGGTTGAAGATGAGCCGCAATCATCCTCTAGCGTCACAGTAAAAAAATTCTGTCAATGTATATATCATATATATCGGCTTCTGGGTATGTGAGTCTTACGTGTATATGGATATGCCTGTCTAAGCGAATGCTCTCTCACGAGCATGTATACGTTTGTGCGAGACCATCCACCTGTGCTCCATTCGAACGCTACCGGTCGCGCAGGGCGTCAGAGTATCGGCGTCAGCATCAGCGATAGCCTCAGACAAAATAATCGCACGATTCAATTGCCAGCCATCTCGTAACAGTCAATAGTCGCTGACTCGTTCTATCTGTCTCACAGCAGCGCTGCGGCTGCCGAAGCACGCGAACGCATTGATGGGCCCTCTTGCTGCGTCTGCTAGCCGGTGGAGGCGCAAGGGAATCGAGTAATGAGAATTTTATGCAAATTCATTGCTGCCTTCACGTTGCCGTCGTTGGCGTTGTCTCTGCCATTGTTGTCGTCGCTGTTGACGTCGAACGAATGACACCGATCAGGAGCCGCCGGCGAGGGAGTGGCGCGCGTCCGACCAGCTAACGGGAATCGAGGAAGGCGTTTTGATTCGAGCCAGCCCCGTGCCATACCCAACGAAATCGTTCTCCATTATGCTTGCTGGGGGTTTCCATTGATGGAGTTCACTGGGGCGCCAAGACTGTCCGATTGCACGAGTCTTCACGAGGCACGTAGAAAGACAGCCCGGAGAGAGGCTTAAGATGATAGAGCAATATCCTACGGGGGTGTTTAGTACATAGCGGCAATGACGCTTGCTAGTGCCGTAATCGATGATGCTGCCGCTGCTTCTGCAGCAACAACACCAACAACACCGTTATTTTTGATAGTGATGAAATAACGGCTCGTAATCGAAAACGATCTCGTCTCGTGCGATAAATGAGCGGAGGCTAAGTTGAATAGTGAGGGGATCAGACGGCAGACAGAGGAAGTGCCGTAATGAAGGTGTGTTTTTTCTCGCTAATTATCTGGCGCGTGGTTCGTGTCACATGAATACGCCACGCATAATAACGAAATTTGACGATAACGACGACGACGACAGGGTTCGGCGAACGAATATAGATGAGAGAGAGAGAGAGAGAGGAGCAGTGCTCTAGTGAATTGTCGCACCGGTGAAACATCTTAGTTAAGTCTCGTTAATTATCGAGTCAGTAAATAATCAGCTATTGCTGGGGTGAATGAAAAAACCGATGCGGAATGATCTTTTCGTTCACATTGTAATCGGTGTATTGTTGTTGGAGAATTCAACAACTAGTTCGCTCGCTCGGCTGGGAAAACATTTAAACATAGACTGTTAATGATTAACCGGTCGAATTTTGGCTGATAGGGACGAATGCCCCTATAAAGAGACCGCTCTTCTAACTACTACGTTCACACAAGGCAATTGTAACTATTTATTATTATAGATTTTGAAATAGCCTTTATGCAAAAGGTAATTTGGGCGGACGGGAGGCAACGACTTCCGCTGACAACGGCTCCTTTCGCCCTGCTGATTCCGCTGAATCCGCTTGTGAAATACAATTGAACTGGTTGACAAACATTTGATATGGCTAACTTCGTAGACTAAATTATAGCCGATATATATATATATATATATAACGTAATCAGCTTGGGATATCTGTCATTGATAATCACATCATTGCCCCCTGCTGAAAGAACGTCAATTCTTACGTAAAGTCCACCATTATTGAACATTCAATATTCCTTCTTATACGAATATACATATATATATAAAATGACCTTCCATTTTGTCCGTTCCCGTTCACCCTTATTTCGTCCGCAAATCGAGCGCTACTACCTCAGCCCTCACGAACTACTCTCTTCAATTGAATTTCACCTTTCGGACAAAAAAGTTCATCGCCCGTTTGACCGTCATTGTCATCGTCGAAAATCATCGGGCTTCCAGTATCGACGTCACCAGCCAGCAACAAATGGCTGGCACCCCGGCAACCGCCAGGATGATCCTAACCAAGAATTCGTAGCGGCGTCACATGCGGCATCTAATCAGTCCACAAATTGCTATTATTGATCGTTTGCAAACGGTCAACGAGCTTATTACTGTGACTAAGTGTAAAGACGCTTCGCTACAATAGTATACAACGGTATCAGTGGATGTTGTTCCATCGATGGGTGATCGCCGACACTCGAGACACGCGATATGCCCAAGTTGCTCATAGGACATTGACCCAAACTCCTGTCCACCCGCCAGCAGCATCCGCTAGAACAAAAACGAGAAGAAATCGAATGGAGATTGTCGTATTGTTGTCAACCTAGTTGCGATCCAGTTGACGTTTGCTATGTCCCAATAGCAGCAATTGAGAGACGGCTGGACAAGTGCAGCAGCAGCATGCTCAGTTAGCTACTCAAATACTACAACTATATCGGCATAGTAGTAATAGTATACGATAGCGATTTTGAAAGCGAAACACAAACAGATCTTTGCAATGACTCATATTAGACTTGCGATTGAGGCAGCAGCGTAACAGCGCGATAAACAGGCATCTTCATCATCACGGAATCATGTGGTCACGTATCAGTTTGGCGGGGGAAGCGATTGACGTTGGTTGATGCCGGGAAATCCTCGATGATATTCACGTTGCTAAACGAGGTGGATATCAATAGGTGTTGCCTTTTGCGGTGATTTAAGATATATATATATATATATATGATACGTATCTTCAAGTGAACGGTCGGCAGGGAAGCAGAGTGTATCTATTATAATGCGCACTCGATCAGAGCGCAACTGGGCTATGCGACCGCTCCGCTTGATGGCACCTTCCACTGTTCGATGTCATACCAGTAATTATCATTGAAGTATGACCACACGCGGTGCGTATCATTTTTAACCGATATACAACAACTACCAAAGTAAACTTTTTCGGGCCTGAGCCTCAGCGAAAATTTATCGTCCACAGAACCGCTGTCGCTTTTCGTACTGCTACTGTAGCAGAGCATAAATATGTGCGTGCGCTGTTTATCTGATAGGATTAGTGCTAATTAACATTATTATTATTATTACTTATTCTGGCGAACATGTGAACGGAGACCAAGTGGACCAAGCAGCAGGACACAGCACGTCAATGGCGACTAAAAATATTTAGTAAATCAGGGACTGGACAGAATTAGATCTTCACTATTTGTATTTTCTCAGCGTCACCCCGCTGTTGTGCCTTACCGCACATAGGATCACATACAGAGGAGCTAAAAATATGAAGCGCGAGCACATTTTTGCTATCCAAGCTATTCTTGCGTACCCACCTATATACCAGCTATGCCTTACGCAATTTACAGCAGTGGTCATAGTATACATGGATAGCTTTTGAGCAGAGCCGCTGACTTTTGGCAATTGGCTTTTTCGTTCTTTGATCCTTCCGTGGATATTGACGAAATCATTCAGTGTGTTTTAGTAGGGATAGATTTATAGATATCTAGGTGTAATAAGATATATATATATATATATATATATATATATATATATATATATCCGTTAAATGTTGGCTGAAAGTCGGCCCGAAAACCTTTATAGATATATATATACAGGGAGAAATAGATGCGCATACGCAAACTATGCACAGCGGATACATTCTAGTGTAGAATCGCAACACTTGGTCTATTGACGTGCAATAAGCGTGTGGCAATATTTCCGCTTTTATTTCCAATTGAATTTCAGCTCGAGCTTTTTTTCCCTTTTTCTCTTTCTCCCTTTCCCGAGTGAAACATCATTCGCGTAATTATATTGGGATGGACTGGGTTGACAATTTCGCGTCTGTCCCATTGGATTGTGTCTCAAATCATGAATGGCTTTGTGCCGCGTCACGAACGGCTGTGGACATATTCGGACGTCTTAGGGGGCGCGAACCGAAACTGGAGGGCCGGAAAGGTCCTGGCCGGGAAACTGCGTGCATAATTTTTACGATCCGTTGTTCATGGACTATGCATGCGATATACGTTGCAAAAGAGATACCACCAACGCAACGGCATCACAAAGCTAACCCCACGAACGAAGATGCGGCCTACGGATGTCAGCTGTCGGTGGGCTGTGATAAATGGAGAAAAAATCTAATGACCCTTTTCGAGCATTTTCGCAACACTGCTAAACCGTTACCGCTCTGGGTGGCTAGACGGCCCCGGCCGCATAAAAGCGCATCTCAACACGCCTCAGGTTGTTGTATAGAACCTCCTCCTGAGTCGAGAGCCACGAGCTGAGGGATCCATCGTTGTCTGTTCATCCTCTATCCCTTAACTTTCCAATGCACACTTGATTATCCATCGGGTGGTGTTGGGCGTCTGTGTCAGCTGCAGCGTCAGTACCACAAATTCCGTTGGGCGAATGAGATTCGGGCGACAACACCAGGAATAACAACTGCAGCAGCAGCAACCGAAGCGGTGGCTGTGGCGGCGGAGGTGGCACCAACACTAACCTGTAGTATAAACATGATTCAATGAGAAGTTGCCTTGCCGGCCACTCACCTTTAAGTAAGATGATGCCGATGCTAATGGCGATACCTGACGACTGAATGCGGAAAAAAGGGAAACCTTCACCATCATTGCGTCTTGATGTGGCCGAATTAATCAAACTCTCAAGAAGAGGTTTCGATTAATTCGACCACATAAACAACAGCATCAGCAGCAGCATCAGCGACGACAAATGCCACTGTACCGCGGTTCTTTTGCTGTACGGTGCATCAACCAATGCGTCAATGTCAGTCAATCCGCAGCTGGTTTCTAGCAAATGTGCCTCACCGCGTCACTGCATCGTAGGGGAGTCCCGCTGGGCCACAACGCTGAACCATATAGCGCCTTTTTACTTTCTGCTCGTTGTTAACTTGTAGCCATCGCGTTGGCTCGCACTAGCCCAGCAAACTGTGAACCGCTAGCGCTGCCGCCGTCAACGGATCCAATGTTTGCATTGCTTTTGTGCCATTGTTATTGACGCAGTTGCTGCCGTTGTCGACGACGTTGCTTCGCTCCTTCAGCTGCGGCTGCTGCCGTTGCCTACATTTCGATTCAAATCTACTCAGCTCCCAACTGTTTGTCACACCTTGATTTTTGGCGGACCGCCAAAGAGCACTATCACCCTTCTGCGGCAGGGCTCCTCTTCATCATCATCATCGCCGCCGTCATCCTCTGACTTGTCAGCTACAGCGTAGATTCGCTGCCGTTCATCCATGCCCGTTCTACGCCTATTAATACTGCCGCTATTTCAATCATGTACAAAAATATCCATGTACGAGAGAGCGAGAACCCCGTGCCCAACTCGTCCAGCATCTGACAGTGTCAACGGCAACGTTAGCGTGGCGAACTTGCAGCGCACGCACATTTCTATTGCCCCTCCCGTCATAACATGGGGCTGGTGGGTCAGGGCGGCAGCCATGAAACAAACGCCAAATCGCAATAGAGGCATCAACAAATGCAGTGCACGAAGCGAAATGTTGCTCTCGGATGACGATTTCTTTATTGTGACAACGACACGGAGAGCGAAAGAGAGAGAAGAGAGATAGAGCGGCCATGTGGCCATATGTAACAGCGGAAACTCAACCGGCAGAGGAGCAGCTGCAGGACTAATCGTCATCCAGTGACAGTTCGCTGTCATTGGCAACGTTCGCTTCAGGTGTTACAGTGCAGGGGGAGCCGAAGACGACTCAAGATGACAGGGACAAACCCTTGTGGGAGTCTGACCGAGGGGTGAGCGTCACATTTGTAATCGAATGCGTCAGGTGAGGTTGATTGGCAACGAAGGCCGACGAAAAAAACAAGGAGGCTTGTCGAAAGGAACGATTACAATTAATACTGTAGCTGCTAAAGAAGACTTGACGAAGGCATTCATATCGAAGTCCTTTGCACAGCAGCAGTAGTTTCGATATGAGAGCGGGGGGGGGGGGGGCGAGAGGGGTGATGGAAGGTGCGCGTAGCTGCATGAAAGCCGATGATTCCTGTTTTTCTATTACCGATGATAATATGGGACCTTTCGTTTCGATATTGCGTACAACACACATGTCGCAGCATTGACAGCTGCGTTGTCTACTACTGAATCTATTCAAATTTTGTGCAAGTTACCTATTGTATTATATAATGCGGCTGACAACAATGACGACTATTACAGTAACACACACATATATATATATATATATTTATATATATGTGTGTGTATGTGTATACACATGTTATAAACGGCGTGTATTTATGAGTCGACACATAATCTAAACCGATACGAAGACGCGCGTTGATGTAAAACACATAGAGATCATCAGATTGCAGTAAGACAGGAGTTAGTCATTCAATCTAAGTTTTTCTTGGGATTTCTCGCTCGCCTGCTCGCTCGCGTAAACGCCACTATGGCCTTGGCAAGAGCGGGTATACTGATGGTGGTGGCTATAGCGCTTTGGAGACGGCTGTCGACGGACAAACGGGTGAAGGGAGGGTTCACCCCTTTGCAGACACCACTAACGTTAGCAACCTCGGCGGCCAAATCAACCCGACCGCAGTCGCCGTTAATATTCTGACTCGCTTTTTTCTCGCGTCCGTCATCTTTCCCCAGCACTAGCCGTGTGAGTCCAGCGTGGCGTCGCCTCATCGTGCCGTCGTCCGGGGATAATGGTCTGGAATGATGAACACAACATAACATATCGTCATAATACCGTTAGACCTTTCTAGAACTCGCTGCAAAGTCCGCAAAGAGAGAAGTCAATGCGGGGAAGATCAAGAGAGAGAGAGAGAGAAAAAAGCATAGGGTCCACCCTGTCCAATGTTCAGGCTGGTACTACTATAGCGGGGGTGCACTGGCCTAGAGTTCATTGGAACCATCTGCATAGATGTAGCTAACTCGAAACCCTAATACCACCTACATTCCCTAATGCTTACTGCTGTTTAAAGTGGTACTTCGTTGTTGAGGCGGTTGGTGGGATTGTTGTTGGGGATCGGCTACACCATAATAATGAATCAGTACGTAAATTTCCTGTTAATGCTGCTGATCCCTTTACACATATATATATATATATATATATATCAGGGCAACTGGCAGCGTGCTATGTATCCTATGTAATATATGTGGGTGTGCACATGTGGATCAATGTGTATGTTTATTGCAGAAGATTTTTACGATGTACATGTGCTCCCCGCAGGATTGTGAAGCGGGGTACTGTTCCTATCAGCGTAAAGAGATTAATTGAACTATGTTGACTACTCTAATTGTCAAAGGTAACATGATAACATAATAAGCACAAAATATTAAGTAAAGGCCCTATTTTTCGGTAGGACGACCGCATAAAAAGGTAGATAATTAGTTTGATTAGCCTTGACTTACAAACATACTAACGGACAGCGTTTGTTTCGTGCTTGCCTTTGTGGTGTGTTTTTCAGGTAAGCGAGACCGCGAAGGCCGCGAACACAAAACGTGGAATAAATCGGCCTCTATTTTCCACTTCAGTATTTAGTATGGATAGGCATTGCAGCAGAAAGTCGGCATTGAGAAATGTGGAAACCGCACGTGTCTTATTCGTATGGACATCGTACAATCGGCGACAGTCCATCTGGTTGAGGTAAATTACCTTCTTGGCATTAGTCGCCTTCCAAAGGCCCAAAGTACAAAGCAAACGCTATCAACTCGACAGAAACGAGAATAAGCAAGGAAACAGAAATAGCAACACGAAGCCCGAACGAATCGGGTGGAGACAGTTCACATCGCCGTGAAGGGAGGCACGAACGAGAAACACGATCGCCCAATATGTGCGATGTGATGACCAAGATCAATATGGTGATGACTGTAGTAGGTGTGGTTCGCTGGTCGTGGGATCGCTACGTAACACTGGCAGCTCAGCATTGCGCGGTACCGCGGAAGCGCCGGTACGCAGTCGGCGGTGCCGGCGGGCTCGTTAGCCAGCCAACCAACCAGGGAACAAACGAACAACGCGACGACCTGGCAAAAGACAGCTGCCATTTGCTGTATGATGTGACGCAGCGCAAGTAGGTTGATGACGAAGAGATGCCGAGAAGCCGTGGGCAGGATGGCCAGACAGACAGGCGTGTGGTGCTGTTGATCCTAGACCTAGGCTCGATCGGCAGCCACGTGCCTCCCGCAAGCATTTGCCTGACGAGATGATAGCTCTGAGAGGAGGTGTACGAGTCAGAGAGCGAGAGAGAGAGAGAGAGAGAGTTAGATAGCTGAAAATAAACGGAGCCATTGTTTAATTGTTGGTCTCTTTGTCAAATGGCAATCTGCGTACTGGCTGCAGATCTACAATGATGGCGGCGGTTGCGGAAAAAGCCACTGCTGCTTGACAACAGAGATGGGCGTCAGCAGTTGCTGTGTGGCAACTGTGTCTATGTGCCGCGCTTGTCCATGGAAAAACAACTGTTGTATCGCTGAGCATCTGGACAACGAGCAACATCAATCAAACGGCAGTAGCGCAGATCGGTGGCACAAGTGTCAATTTTCTTAATGAGAGATATCATAGATGTGTTTTGTCTCGATTAGCTGCTATCAGTCACATAACGGTCGCTTTTCGTTCGAGTGGTGGATTTCGTTTCAATCTCAACGCTCATGTTGCTGATGGATCGATCAGCGATTAATTACCAAGTGGAATTTAAGCGAGACTCAGACACGTTTAGGGTGATGTGTTCATATCGGTTGCTACGTGCGGCAGATGTGCATTCAGGTGTTGTGCCGTGAGCTAACAACAATATTATTAATGAATTGTGTGAAAGACGATGATGTTCAATGAATCGAATTCTACCGTGTGTATAGTTGTAGAAGAAAAACGAAGGACTTCTAGGCGGACTTCAAAACAATGAGACGCCTGTTCTCAGTGATCATAACTACTACGGGAATTGCAATGACTATCCCGTCAAGAATGATCAATAGACAAAGTAATTATTTCCATTGTCGGCAATTATATATATATATATATATATATATATATCATAACTAAGCGGTTGCCGCCACTCTTAACAATTATGGCTTGCAGCGAAAGAGATCTGAGCATAAATTACGTCACAAGCTACCCACATGTATACGTAATTGACGCTGCACTAAGTTTGTGCACCCTTTATCAGAGTATGCAGCATCTCGGTTCCGTAGCTTCGAGGAACAGCGACTGCTTGAGCCGAAGCGACGTCAAGGCCCGACTCCCTGAGCTGTGATTCGACTAACAAACACGCGATAACGCAGTCCATCTTCCTAGAACCCGCTCCGACTTTGTTTTTTTTAGTATTATGATTATTAGTATTATTATTATTAGTATTATTATCATATTAGTGAGTGCATCATCGCCTCGTCATCCTCGGACTCACAGGTTGGTAGAAGTTCACGTTCCCCCTATTGCGGAACTAACCTCCCATAAAACATCTCTTGTATTGTACACGACGTCGCTGCCGTCTCTGTGCCGGCCGTATATCATTTGTGATACAGGCAGCTCCTTGCCACATGTTGCAATTCATTATAGCCGACTAGGTATAGGGTAGCAGATTGGAATCAAACACGACGATAAGGCGACACATTGCTTCTGTCTTGCTTTCCACATACGATCAGAGCAGAGTGAAAACTAAATTGACTTTACATAGCGACTATGGTTTTCTCTTGGCTGTTCAGATCCGTGGGAATGCTCCATATCGATATTTCGTGAGTGGAGGGCTTGAGAAGCATTTGCGGACTGATGGATAATTTGGCTCTGTAAAATGGCCTCCTCCAGACACACCTGATCCAGAGCTGCACATCGTTCCGTTTTGCAGCTCGCACCCCCCTAATGCCGTGCGATTATTTGTAGACGATGCCATCCTACGAAGAAGCTAATTCGAGCAATTCAGACCCCGTAACAAGTAAATATATACACTTATACATAGTGAATTCGCCCTTGGTTTCAACTCGATTTTCGAATAGCATATTTGCAGATTACATCGAAGATTAGTTTGAATTGTCTTTAATCTTGCCCAAGACGGCGTATGAGATAGGCGAGGAGCTATAGCCTTGGTAACATTTGAGACCGCCACAATTTCAGTCGTGGTTGAATCCGACCCGTTAAGCAATAACTTCAAATAGCAGCAATTCTCGAAAGCAGCGGTCGATTATTGTAAATTCATTATTAGTAAAATCACCTTGAATTATAGGATAATAACAGTACGTCAAAGTTCGTCATAGCCTAGAAACGTCGCCGCACGAGAGGCAAACTAGTCAATATCCACATTCAACAGTGAGAGGGCCAAATCGATGTCACGCATACTCAAGCAATAATAATCATAATTCTGATTATATATATATATATATTATATATATATATATATATATATATATATATATATATATATATGCTGTACGCGAGAGCATGGGTGGGGGGTGTACGGCGTCGATCAGTGTTCATTATTATATTGTATTGTGATCCGATATATACCGCGGCGGCAGAGGCAACTGTAGGAACAAGGGCGTTGTCGTCATAAAGACAGCAGCGACAACGACAGCGGCGGCGTCATTTCTGACTTATTGACTATCTGACTGAGTGACGCGAGTGACAGCTGCCCGCCTATTCCACTTCAGATTTTTTTTGTGTCTGTCTGTCTCCCCGCCTGACAGACAGCCTATCATCTGACGACGGCGGATAAAAAGGGGCCACTTTTTCTTCTACAATATATATATACAATGTAATGACCGCTGAAATCTCTGCTCACCCCTCTCTCTCTCTCTCTCTTTCTACCAAGCCAGCAAGAGTCGTAGTGGTACTAGCAAAAGCGTGTAGCGCGGTGAAACGTGGTGAAATTGAATTGCACCAAAGTACTTCGCGCCAGGTTCTTCTCGTTGTCGCGTGCGTCGGTCGGTCGCTCGCTCGGTCTGTGTGTCTGCGTATGTATCCATTATTGGCGGCGGCGACGGCGGCGACGGTGCCGGCAGCAGCGATGGCCAGGGTTCGAAAAAAATCCTTCATTTTCGGATCGCGTGGCCGTGTCAAAAATCTGCACGTCGCTCCGTCTGCCCACCGTCGCGCTGGCGTCGCCAACGTACCAAAAAGCTCTGCTCTAAATTCGAATCGCTAACAGTGTATCGTCACATCAGGCCATTCATTCCTTCATTTATTTAGGCTCATATGAGAAGAGAGAGAGATATATAGAGATGTGTGTATCTGCCAGTGCGTATACTTGGTCGTGTTCGTGTGGACGTCCGGTCGTTATTATTGCGCCAACAGTGGGCAGCAGAAGCAGCAGTAGCGTTTAAAGGCCGAGTGCAGAAAGCGAAAAATGGCCAACGCCCATCTTAGGTGTCGTTGCTGTGCTGACTGTATTCTGCTACCGTTACGCTTGGCTATCAGTTATTCAGTTAAGATGATTGTTTCATGAGACGTGGGCCTAATCAGTGAGCATGTTGTTGTCAAGCGCACGAGAGACATGACCGAGCTCGTTAATCTTAATAGAATCGTTTAGGATCGAGTAGATCGCGCAGCCAGGGATATGCATGGCGAAACAACAACAACAACTCACTGCGTCTGCATTGCAAAAACTGTGCTTCCTTTAATAAACCAATAATAAAACCTTTACTGTGGCCTCGCGGCATGCTAGCATAATCGCGAAACAACAACAACAACAAATATCATAAGCCAGAACCACACAGAGGGATTCAACTGCCAACTGGTGACTGGTGGTGGCTGGGCGACACAGAGCTCGTTGAAGATGAAGAACATGCCTATTATTGTTGTTGGTGTTTATTGTACGTACATTCGTATGTACGATCTCAGTGTAAAACGAAATGCTCTCCGGTGTACCCGGCTACCTAAGAACAATGCAACGATCGATCGATCTATGGTTACATCGATCGCTTGAATAACCCACCGTAGCATACGATAGCATACGCGCGCGCGCGCGTGCGTGTACATAACCTCAATTTCTGTATTCGCGCTAGCTGCAGCTGCCGCTTTGTCTTAACCCGATCTTGTTGACACACCGATTGAGATATGGGCAAAGACACGAGAGAAACACCGGGTAATATACATATAAAAATGTACGAACGCCCGACGATGTTGGCCTTTGCTCGATGGGTGCTAGACGAACGGGGGGGGGGGGCTGTCGGACGGGAGCTGAGGGGTGAAGCACTCGACAACTCGCGCCCGAACCAACTTATCTTCCACTGTGAATACGTCGTGTCGGGGCTAGTCGGGCAGCCGCTGCCGTATTTCGCTCATCAAAACACACTGACGCACACAACGACGAACTTCGATAAGGCACGAGCAGACAGCGGCAATCGACGTCGACGCCGCCGGCGAACGACGAGGAGCGGTAACAGCAAACTGAACACGAACTGGGCAGTGCGTTGATTCCGCCGCTGTTCCTCACTGGGTGTTTGCAGCTGGGTGATTGTGTGTGCGTGTGTGGCCGTCGATGTGTGGACGTATGCTACATCGGCATTTGCTACGGTTAGGTGGCTATGTCCAGCAGCTAACAAGCGTATGGTGTAGGCAAGAGAGAAGCAGATCAAGATCAGGGAACGAATTCGGTGTTCTTGCGGGGGACGCTGGTGGGGGATGCGGTCAACGTGGTAACGAACGGAGGTATGAGCATGCAACGAGCAAGATGAAGATGCGCAGGTTGTCCTGCCAACAGCAGCAGAAGCACAATGGTTGCTCCGATGATGGTCATCACATTCTGTAAGTGACGATCCTCCTGCTGCTGCTGCTGGTAGTTATATTCATTCAGCAAAATCATTTTCTTCACGCAACTTTCACTGTCGTTTCTACCAGCGCCGTCACCGTCACCACCACCCGCCTGCTGCCGAAACCGATGAAGTCCGCGGACGGCAGCGACGAGTCGCTCGATGTATAGTGACGTGTGCTGCGATGCCCGCCGTGGCAATGAGCAAGATCACCTTCGTTAACACACACACACACAAATTTATATATTACATATATATATATGTTTAGCTTCAATGGCCGAAATATAGGATGGACGGACATAGCAGCAGACAGACAGATAAACAGAGCAGTAACCGACTGCTTTATCGAAGGGGAGCACACTTACAGCGCGCGTACATTTTTCAACGTTTTTTGCGTCCCGCGTAAGCCGACGCGCACAATCATTGTCAGAGCTCAAGAGCGACAGAAGAAGAAATAGTAACAGCAGTCATCATCGTATAGTAGCAGTTATTCTTGCGTTGGTCCGTCTCCATCTGGGTTGCTCCTGAACGCTCAATTCTTTTACCTCTTCAGTTCAGTTTGACGGCCTGCCGAAATAGGCCGTTGTAACGGCGGCGCAACAGCTGCTCTCACCTTGACCGCTGTATCTTCGGTCACTTCTTATTCGTTATAATACGATTGTTATTACTACTATGATGTGTTATTATTGTTATTATTATTATTGTTATTTTAACATGATTATTCGAACATCTCAGTCTCTCTCTCTCTCTCTGTTTCTCGCCCGCTCAGTAACTTTCACTGGAAGTCTCCAGATCGTCCGCTCCACAATCAAGGCGTCACGCGGCCACGTGTTTTTTTCTACTGTCAAGAATGCGACGACATCTTTAGCTTCACCTTCTCTTCAAGCTCTGTGTTGTGCAGAGGTACTGTGCGTAACGATAATCGGTGAAATGGTCCGCGCCGGTTGGACTAATGGTGGAATCTGATCGGCAGCGTCTCGCCAGCTGACCGTCGACGAGAACAGCGGGTGACTGTGACGTTGTGCAGCTGGAGCCAAACAGTGTCGAACAATGCTGCATGACCACGCCGATAATTTATGAATAAATCTCCCCATCTCTCCTCTCCCTCTCTCTCTCAGACACAGATACAGCGGAGAGTTCGGTAGCCTTGAGCAGCCAGTGGACAGGCGGTCCTTTTTGCGGAGGCTAAAGGCGAAAAATCTATCTTGGACACGGGGTTTCTCCCCGAAGCTATTCTCCATGATAGTGTGATGCGTCTGCTCAGTAATAGTCGTGTGGGCGGTCCAGCTAGGAACTTGCAGTCGAAGCACTGCCACGATAGCTTCTGGCAGCAGAAAAACAGTGGGATGACCCCCAACCCCCCGCCCCCCTGCCCAACACGCGGCGGCGTGTCGTGTGCGCAGTGCTTGCACAGCTGGCCAATGCCGTCATTGTTAAGCTAAGTTTTGGCTCAACTTTCTCTGTGCGAAGTGCCTGCCTAGCTCAACGAAGCCGTAAGGATACACTACTGTAGTGGAAGTGGATCCAACTAACGAACCATGAACGCAGCGGCATCAGAGAATGCCTACAAATGTCTTACCTTCTCCCGATGGATGTCTTAGGCATTTGCATACCGACTGCTGGTTGTATGCACTCGTGTAAGTCAATGAATATGCATAGGCTATCCAGGTACAGAAATAGCTATACGGGACGCGATTAGCTATGTTGGATAGCGTATCAAACATCGGTCACTTGCTAAAGCTGGTTATTCGGTGGATGTCAACAAAAACAAATGACAGTCTTTGGACCGTAGCAGTCTAGTCTTCAGGTGCAGATTCTACAGAAGTGATAAATTGAATTTTACAGTCAAGTGAAAATAGCCAGCACGGCTAGCGTATTCCCTGTTACGTAGCGATCCCAGGTTAGAAACTGAAGGAGATATTTTGTTCAGAGCAACAACGGGTAGCTCTCATCAGCAGTTACCCAACTCGCTTCTCATACCCGAATGGTAATTAAATTATCGAAAACGAACAGGGATGCCAGATGCAAATGTCATTCTCGACTCGGAGTTGATCTAATGGTGGTGCTGTCGGCTCTATCATTGTGAACGACCACGTTCAGATCTACGTGTACCCAAACAAAAATTGACATCTTTAAACTTGGAGACTCACCCATAACATGTTATAATTCAATTTGCTAAAAGCAGAAATGCAAAGATTGTGCGAATGGCAATTTTGCATTGGACGGTCATGCATCGTTATGTTATAACGGGTGTCTATTTTCTATAGTCATTGATATAGGTGTCTGTTAAAAACAAAAACATGAAAATATCGACACATTTTGCAGCCGGGAACAAATCCAAAGCCGTAAGTGCGGTTTCAGTAATGCGTCCAGTGGTTTTTGGGATCACTTCTCGTGCCGATGTCGAAATTTGAGCTATGATCTCATCGCGGACACTCACGGTAGCTTCCATAATATACGCATGACATTTGCCGTAGATATATTAGCTATCAGATACTTATGTCTCATGCATCTGCGTTTATTTTCCGGCACGTAAGCAGGAATTTCTCGAACCCAGAAAACTATTAAGGTGTTTTTTTTCCCTTTTTATTGTTGATATAACAATTCGCTACAATTGTTAAAAAAGGGGATGTTGTCCTATTTCCTGCTCCAAAAAAAAAGGCCAGAAAAAACAAAACAGATTTCAGGCTACACGCAGGACGCCGCGATCGCCGCAGCCTCATTCAGCGTTTGACGCATTCGGTCACCCGGCTCGATGGTAGACGCCAATGGGCCACTCTCGTTCTTGCGTCGGCTAAATATTTCTATTGCATAGATCAGCTTCGCTATTTTCGAAGCGTTTATCGAAATGCCCACGATAACGCGCTCAAAACAGGTTGGTTGTCCCAATTGAATGAAACATGACTGATAAAAGGTCCAAGCAAATAGTTGTCTACAACTATCCACGAATACGTGCGCGACTCTAAAGGTAGCACAAGTTTCGCCCGATGGAGCAATGCGAAAAAATCGCCGCAGTGCGCCGTAGCACCAACGTTTTATCTATGCATCTGTGTCCGTACACGGCGTACTACACGGACAATTGCATATATGGAAAAAAAAAGAAATAGATAGACGAACAGTCAGAAAAAAAATCAACCCGTCTAGCGACGGCATTTTAACGACAGCAGTGAGGCATCGAACGAGAAGGGGGGGGGGGCTTAACGTTTTCGAGTCGAGGCCCGAGAAAGTCCAATATCAATATTGACATCTGATGTAAATCTCGTCGCTTTGTGGCGCACGATAATAGCGCAAAAAAAAACGAATGGCGTAGCGAAAGCGTATTGAGACGTTGTTCATCGAGCAGGGAAGCAATGGAATAACAATTGAAGCACCAGAATATATAATATATATATATATATATATATAGTGATGTTAACTACGGTATTGAATCTACAATAAGTGATTTACATATATGCGTAGATAACAATAGTCTGTATAGCTGTTCGTCGCGAATTGGTTTTATAAATATCTGCAAATCGCAGTTCCGTATCTACCCAATAATCGGTACCGAGTGAAACGATTTAGAGAGAGCGAAGGCGGCACTATTAATGATGAACGACAGAATAATAATGAATGTTCGGTCAGTGATATTGGCCCTTTTGCGGTGCCAGTTGTAAGCTGGCGGCATTTTCACTCATGGGCTCCGTTGTACGTTAATTGTATAAAATGATCCTGAAGCATGATTGTACACGATTGTTACGATTGAGTTGAATAGAAATAAGAATAAACGCAGACGCATTCGACTAAAACAACGAACTGAGCAGGTTCGGACCAATCTCACATAGGCGACACTTCACATTGATTCTGGCCAACACCACTCCACCGCTTAATACTGGAGAAGCAGTATAATAGAAGAATACAATACTATCTATGCCGGCGAGAATTTCTCTTATGGATCTCGCATGATAAACGAACAATGACGAAAACTCATTGACAAGATGATTTCTCAATAACACCCAGCAGGTTCGGGCTCGCGTCCAAGCGCTCGTGAACCCCCGACTCGAACGTTACTAAACGTCTGAGCTTCGGAACGCCACCACGTGTTCTGTGTATAAATTTTCACTCAATCAGGGCAGAGTGGCGGCAGGCGCGAGAGGTAAACCTTGTAAGCATAAAGTAACCCCACGGTGTGTCCTTGCCGCCAGCTTTAGTTACTACCTTGAGTTGTCTGTGTTGTATTTGCTTAAGAGGCTCAACGCGTCTATCATCTTGTTTTGGATGGCCACAAATGTGCATAATATTATCATATTACGCCCATCCAGGTCCCACGGGACCCTTTGCGGGACGCTCATGTTCCGTTGTTCGCTGCAACGCATATATTGCCCCTAGACATCCCCGACTGTAATAAATCCCTCCGCATGTGTTCAGGGGAGTTGTTCATTCGCTTCGGGGGATGCTAATTTCTCCACCAGCTAAACTTGACTCAGCCCCGGGGATGTCTTACAGAGTTATCGCTGTATGTTCCACCATACGTGCATCGTTATATATATATATATATATATATATAGCATACCTTGTTTAACCTTTGCAGCAGGATGATCATGAATAGGTAAATAACTCGCGATGATGTCAAACGAGCTGACAATGATTAGCTGGCTGGCGAGCTAGCCATACCAACTCTGCCAATTAGAAAGCGAAAGAGCGACAATGAGTGTGGACGAGGCTGTTAGCTTCGGCTGGAAACGCGAATCAGACCACCAGCATGTACATAGGTATACATAGATGTATGTATCTGGGCGTGAGGTCATATAGACAGCTTGCCCTGCATACGAAATACTGTGAAACAAGCAACACTTGACAGGTTTACGCAGCTCAGAGATCAACGCGCGAAAACCGACAAGTAAATAATATTTGTCAAAGACATCACTTAGGACATCATTTGTATAAATTTATAATGCTTCATATAATAAACGTTCAAGGCTAACAATATCATTTCGTTAATCCTATTGTCTGTTCGTTAATACGTACCTTACGACAACGACAGCGACATTGGAGAGATAGAGAAAGAGAGGAAAACCCTGAAACTCGAATTGTTGTTGTTGCTGTTGTTGTTATCGTTGTTGTTGTGGCTATTGTTGTTGTTGTTGTTCGATATCGAACTAATCTATCGCTGCCCCAATCTAAGAACAGGTAGCTTTCATCTGCCTTCGTCGCAGCCACGCACACACGTCCGAGTGCAAAACGTCGCTCAGCCGTTTTGCAAACGTCTAATATAATAGATTCGCCTAAGTGGATATGCCAATTTCCCGTATAGCGGCTTCGATCGCTCGTTGCATTCGTACACGCGACCGGTGTTGTTATTATTAGGTTACCGTCATGCTCAACTATGGGCACGCTATTGATGTAATGTGTTGCATTATTGACAACGCTAGACGGCGATAACGACAACGACACACCACGACAAAAACACGACAATACACACGTTTATATATTGTCGTATTAGATCGTTCGGAGCTATTGCGCACATTGAAAGAATTTTGATAACTTTTGAACAGACAGAAAAAATATAACTATGATTTTTTTTTGTGTGTTGGTATACATCAGGGATACCCTCGCTTATTATTAACGAATCGGAGCCGGCGCTCGGGTAGCTTTGAATGGCAATATACCGCCGTTTCATTTATGGTACCATAACTCATTTCGTTCTCGATCATCAAATCGCTATTTGCATGACTTACACCGGCTACCCGAATTTTTATGCATGGAAACAACAATAATTACAAGGGCTTAAATCTGGCGAATATGCAGGTTGAATCCACATTGTTGAATATTGCTTGCCTCAATCCAGTTCGCACGGTGGGGTTTTGCATTGTTATTCCCGTGCTAGTTGTCAATGAGTCTTTTCAAGAGCTCGATATATCGGACATGCATTGACTGTTTTTGCGGAGTAATTCAAAATAACAAATGCTGTTAATGTAACATAACACGTATAGCCATCATCACTTCTTTGGACCAAGTCTGTTCGGCACTTCCACTGGAATGACTTTTCGTCCGTTTGAAGCCGTTTACTTGCTTGGTCTCTCTCAGTCGGCGATACAAAATCAGCCAAGGCCCATGGATCGCAACGGTATTCATCAACCTACTCCTCTTCTTAAAGGTTGCATTTAGAATATATCACACGTGTTTCCATCTGTGGGGGACCTATTTTTAATATGTGTTGGTCATGTTCGTTATAACTTCGTAATATGTAGCTCGTGGAAGTACAGGATGGGCCGAGAAAGAGGTCATAGTCCAACCTCTGATTTTCTAAAGGGCTGCGGTAATTGTCGCAACTCGTTGGCCCTAACTAAGATGTGGTCAAGTAAAAGTCACCTCTGTGGTATCCATCAGTCCGGTCACCTCCTCCTGAATCAATTACTCAAGTAGTACTAATGGGTGAAGGCCTCCTTGTCTAACATAGTCACCAATCCTGAATTAATTTCACTCGTTCTTGTCCCTTCAAGAAACAAAAATTTGATTGCGAAACACCGATTCTCAGCCCTAAACCATGTTCCAGCTTCGAGATTCAGAGAGTCTGTTCTGAGAAGCTGAACCACTGTTGAGTTACATGTAAGTAAAACACCCAACTATGAACAGATGAAATTTCACCTGGCTATGACGCTTGGTTCGACGGTTATTCAAGTTTTTTCGATGTAAAAACGAGCTCCAAACGAATTCTATAATAGGGCATCGTTTCGAATCGGCGAACGAGCCGGATATTGATCGAGTTTAGCTGGCGAATGCTATTCAATGAGGTCGTTGAATAAACAGAACGTTACAAAAAGGACATTCCCTACGACAGCGATGAGTCTGAAGGCTAGCAGACATATCGAGAATTTGAACGTTGCAAACTACTGCAGTTGCGCTAATATACCATGTATTGTATTTCTGGCATAGCGAGAGAGAGCGAGAGAGAGAGACCAACGGTTCGAATTTCCACAACAATGAATTCAACCACAACGACTTATATATATATATATGTATATAGTCATGTTCAAGAGCGGTAGGCACTCAAAGGGATACTTAAGAAAGGAACACACTCTCGAGCGTTCCCGAAAAGAGAGGCCGCATTATGCTTTGTTATCACTTGAGCTGTCGGTCATACAACAGGTGTAAGGTCGTTCGAGGCCAAACGAGAGAAGGCCACCCAACCCTAGAATTCACCGCCAAATTATAATAATTACGCGTCAGACAATGGCAGACTAATTGTTAAAAAAAACAAAAAGCAAAATGTATATGACTCACAATTTGCGACTTGTCTCTAGCTTTTGCGATTTTCTGCGTGCACTATTAATTAGATAAGATGATCGAATAATCGGCTGATCATATAGAATGACCTCAAATGCCCACGGAAATAAGACTGTATATATAATTGTGACAGCCGAAGTTTATTAATACCTAATGACTATTATGAATATCGATTGATTATTTGAGCTTACTCTAACAATTTTCCTCCACGTGAAGTTCGACGCACGGTTAACATAATTGCTATTCTATGCGGTAATTTATTGTTGTCAGCGCGGCAGGATATCGACCTCATGATGGACCTCAACAAGTCGGCAAAGTCATCTCATAACAATGGCGCTCTGTAACGCGAGGCCGCTTTTATAACATCGACAATGAGTTGTAACTCTTTTTTATCAGTGGACAGCTAGAATCGTTGTAAATAATATACTAATTATTTACCTGTTACCTTATAAAGGAGTATTGAAAAGGGTTCCATCAAAACAGTCACAATCAGACAATCTCTGAGTAAGCGGAAATGGTCAAGATGACATGAACTATCTCGAAATTATATCCAAGTTCTCATTTGCGTTCGACCTTCGAATTTCGTTTGGAGTCACGATACATTGACAGACTGTTGACTTGGTAAAACTTAAACTTGAACTAAGCAAATCGTGAGAATTCCATAATCGACACAGTAGTTTTAGGAGAGTTACCTCATCGTAGGACCCAGAAGAGATCGCAAACACGAAACGTACATATTATAATTATGTCATTGTTGGTGTACCCCACCTGCTAGCAAAACAATAGATGCCCTTTTAAAAGGACAAATATATATATATATGGTGTCTTAGCACAAAACCCATAACTAACTAGGCGTACCACACGGCTGAATGAAATTATTATTTCGAATTATTCATAATCGAAAACGCACGACGATGGCGCAAAGACGACATCTTTTCGCCACGCACGCAGACACATAGGCTCACATCGAGAGATACTATCCCCCAGTTTGCGAGTGCTTTCGAGCTGCCGCACCACTGTGCATTGATATATTGACGCGATTTTACGCTCGAATGAACTCTCATCCAATATAATATTCGGTTAAGGCCCCCCCCCCCCCGAGTGGCCCCTGGCGATCCCCTCATGGCCACAGGTTCAGTCCGATCTCGCAGCTGCCCCCCCTCGCCGACTCGCTGCGGGACTATCCCAGCTTTGGTCGGACGGCAAACTACACCAGCGTCGTCCGACCAGGAAGGACGAACGAGAGCACTCGCCGAGGCCGGCGCTCGTTGGCACGGCATGAAACGCGCGTTTACGCACCCATCCAATCGCATCGAGTCGTTGTTGTCGTCGTCGGCAGCAGCAGCAGCAGCAGCTGCGGCACCGGAGGGAAATGGCTACGGCAACCTGGCAGATATCTATCCGGCGAGCAGTGCTGCCCAGCGCCTGTTCGTCGTAATGACGCGGGCCGACGTCGCACTTATTAAATTCTTACCTCGCCGTGGCCGCCCTCAGCTGGCCGTGAACCCTCGGGCCGCAAGGAAGGCGCTGGCGGTTCAGGTTGCACGACTCGGAAAGCCGGCGGGGTTCGCCTAAAAATCGAAAACTCGAGTTGAATTTTTTTGTTCGGCGAGCTATGATGATGATGGTGATCGTGGTGTTGATGATGATGATGGTGGTGGTTTACACGGAACCAGCTCGAGTGCTCGAAACTCGAGCGCCAGCGGCCGACGCGCCAGAGCGGTTGTATGGGCGGATCCTCATTCATTATAAATATATCGTATTATACGATATTGCTATATGCATGCATATCGTAGTGACACTTGTGACACGATAGCCGGCGGCCAATCGATGTTTGCGAATAAAGTCATGAGGATATAACGATAATGAACGGCCCCTCAAAGAGACGTTGTGCACTAAGCAGTGTGAGCAGGTCTTTTTTCGACTGCAGAAAGGTCGCTTTTTACGTTGTAGTGTTTATTTGTAGTCACAGATTGTGAGCAGCAAATAGAACAAGACATTGATGAATTGCGCTCGCGTCACGTATTTCTCGCATGTTTCGTGCACTCGTTAAAGATAATCGTATAAAAATAATGTAATGTACACATATATATATATATATATGTCCAACGCACAATTTCTGTTCGTTGGTCTGCTCAGTGAACTGATCGCATTACGTTGCGGTTATCCATCTACTTTCTTTGCCAACACGACACGACACGATCACCACCACCATCATCATCATCATTATAATTATTCTAATAGTAATTATTATCATTTGTAATATCCCAGGAAGTATACATATTCATATTATAGAACAAAACGAAGACTAGCAACTATCTGAGGGAATAGCACAGGGTAATTTCGACGTACGCCGCATGCTATCTATTCGTTAAGAGATCATCCTCAGATCGATTGATTTAATCAGTCGGTACGGGGTCAAGTACGGGGTCGATCGAGTGAGGTCGTAATATGCGACGCGTGGCGAGCACACGGCCAATATGCTACACATGGAGAAGGCCTAATCAGGATCGATGAGCATACAGCATACTGCTTGCCTGTCGGCCGTTGTCGTTGCTGTTTGCCGTGGCGGTCTTCTGCGGAACTCAATTGGGTTAAGTCCAATTTGTCATGACGCGTTCGTATCAAACGCAAGGTCGCAAGTGACCTTCCATCGCGAGTTAACGCCGTTGAGGCGGGGGGGGGAGGTCCGTGTCGCTTGAATTTATTATTAGAATTGATTCCCAACGAATGACTTCCCACCGCCGTCATTCAGTCCCAACAACGATTGCGGAGTGTTAGGCTAAAGGGGTAACGGTGAAACTGAATGGCTGTCTGTGCGATCGTTGGTACGCGTGTGGATTTCTATTTTAATTGATGTGGCTTGTTAGGAGGGATATTAAGGTCAACTGGACCATAGATGAATGATGGGTTCTGCCTCAGAACTGCGTATATTTCTTATGATATCCGACCGATGGCGAATGTCGTAGTTCTATCTAGTTGGCGGTATCAGCATTTTACTAAAGTAATTAAACTTAAACTTGAATTAAACTGTGCATGTGGATATATTTGAATATGAAATAATGAGATACGGCAAGCGATCGACTCAATCCATATGGCTTTGAATAACTGAATTAGCCCTAATTAATTAGCGAGAATCATTAGGTAAGGGTGCAACGTCGAAAAGCGTCCGTCTCATTACGTTCAACAAACAGCGATGACGCTGGTTCTAGCTGTTGCTATTGTTGTTGGCACCGCCTAGTTTCGTGCCACAGATGAATCCACCCTCGAACGCCGTCGCGAGGTATTCATATACAAGTCGTCACACGTGTGACGACGTTAGATATATATATATATATATATATATATACTGTCTCATATATATATATATACATATATATGAGACAGTTGTAAATATAAATTATAATATACGTACATCAATATAAATTTGGCGACCACCAGCTATTATTTTCGTCGACGTTCCCGTGCCTTCGATACACCTATATTAAAATATTATAAGTATAGTATTTACTAATTTAAACGGAAGCTGAACGCTCCACTTCTTCTTGGACACTTCCCTTTCGACAATGTCTTTTTTTTTGTACCGAAAAGTAGTTACACATGGACAGACATCTATGACAAACCGCAAACCGAATCAGTGTTATTGCCAGCACCATTATTACTATTGCTACTACGCTTCGCCTCATTATTATGGGTCTTATTATTATTATTACCGCCATCACCAAGCAGGCCTCCTCTCGAATGATGGATCTTTGCTGTCGCTAGAAATTTTCTGTAAATGTATCCAACGCCTTACCTATGACAAAAAGGACAAGACAGAGGTTTCCGTACGTCACGAACGACGAATTCTGTAACTTGCCCGTGTGTCTCCGGCCGCGCTCAGCGCTGACCACAGCGGCGACCACGACGCCGCTCGATGATTGCGATAGACACACAGCAATCACCCGCTATTGGTTGGTTTCACATAATTCTTCAGCTGGCAGAAGATTGATACCTGTGTCCATACATTTCGAATATATGTAGAAGCGACTCGGGGTGAGCTAATTGCATTTTGTAGTTTGGTCCGCCGATCGCTCACTCGCGGTTCGGTTGACTCGTTCGTTCGAAATCGATCGACAAAAAGAGACGACAAAAAATTAGTGAACGACTCATTTTTATCAAAGCACGGAAAAGCAGACGTCGGCGGGCAAATCGCATTGACATGGTATCATGTTCAATGACATGGCGATATGTCATAGAGGGGGGGGGGGGGGGGGGCGAAGAGAAAGACAGAGGAGATATTGGAAAAGTTTGAGAGGAAGCAACTCATCGCCGTGGTGAGAATTAGAACGACGAAACTCATATGAGAACGAGCAATAAATGACTGTCTCGAAACGAAAGTGCTGAACTGCAAGCTGGAGCACCATAGTGGAGAGTACCAATATTATATATATATATATACATATATATATACATACACACATATATATATATATATATTGTTTGTTGTTCAAGTGCAGTCGTGATACGAAAGAGCACGGCTAGGTGTATGCCATCCTCTATTATGGTATAATAAATTCCCTGTGGCAGCAAAAAAAAACTCGCCGGCCAACGGCGGCAATCGTTTAAACTGACCCTGCTCCGCTCGGTAAATTTCACCGAACTGTCAGTTGTCTCAGTTACCCTTCGACGTATTGCAGTAATTGGATCAAGTTTTAATCATTAAGTCACGCCGTCTCGTAGATGACCAGCTCGTTTACTCGCCCCGGGTGGACGCTAGCCAATCGAGTATCGACGGATGATGGCGGCAGTGCCGAGGACGACGCTGACAGCGACACCACGATGCAGGGCAACGATTAAAAATAATTGAGTACCGCTGCCGCTAAGTGGCAAATGCGTTTGTTGTTGTTGTTGCTGCTGCCTCTGCTGCTGCTGTTACACGCCGCTAAGTTCCTCACGCGGACACATCCTCCTGTGGGTTCGGCCGCTCAGCGATACCCGGTCAGCCCGTTTAGCCAGATCAGCGTAGTCTTCTTTTATTCGTTGCTCGCCGGCATGCGATCTATATAGCTCTCCCCGAGCAAAAAATCTTCATGGCCCGGAGTCGACGGCGATCCCGCTCCGACGTTTTGTACGTGAGTGTCGCGCACGTTGGGTGTGAAATCTTCTCTGCGGGCTAACGCGGGAGCGAGCCGCAGGTTAAACGGCTGGCCGGAGCTGGGCGGCAGGAAAATCTGCGATTCGGCGATTAGCTGTCACTTGTGAACGTGCCCAGCGAAATTGTGCAGTGCCCTTCTGCTGCTCCGGTGATGTCGGGCTGCGATTGCGGCCCATTTCGTCTTCATCTTCTGCTGCTGATATCTGTTCGATATTTGGAAGGTGACCGGCTTCGCGTAGTTCAATTTGAATGGACTGATTGCCATTAGGTAGTGCGCCTGCTGCTGCTGCTGCACCTGATCCGCTGTCCATCCTGAGACCGGCGCTCGTCTGTCCGTAGTCTTAGCGGTAGTGGTCTTAATATATATATATTTGTATTGATACGCACCAGTTATAATGTTAACTTAGTGCTCGAAGGCAGCACTGTGAGGCGCTGACTATTGCCACTCCGTGCTTATTATAGTATATATTGCCGTTTACTGCTCAAGTGTCTGTATGCCGGCCGTTCTGTATAAGTGACTGATGGCGCCTACCTTTGTCTTCTGTAGCTACCAGCAAAGGCCAGTCAATTGATTGCTGAGAACAGAGAATGAACAGCTCGCTGCTGTTGCCGCTGCTGCTACAGCTTCATCCTTCGATGCTCGACGGCGGTGGCTGTATGAAGAAAGCCTCCAGGGTTAGAGTTGGCTATAGCTAGTGGGTGCGTCATATTGTGCTTAATGCTGTTTTGTGGCTGATACATAAAGCGCATATTGTATTCTATTTACACATGTGAAAAGGCAGAATCAATGCGGCATCGAAGCCGAATATATTTACCACCACTACGACCACTAAGACTACTATACTACATATAGAATATGTACATTTAATTAGTGTCGTGTATGTGTGTGTGTGTGTCATCCATGCACGACTGTTGTGCAAATGTAGATGTGTGCTTTCATGTGTTGAGGCTTTCACCTTTCAAACGATTTCACTTGAAAGCACACGGTCACAGATACAATCGCACGTATGTGCGTTTATCACACCAATGATCATAACAACTGAATCATACCAATCCTGCTCGTGCCGATATTCTCATTATTATTATTATTATTATTATTACAACTGTTGTTTCTGCTGCTGCTGGCGCAAATAGTGAGCGCACCGCTAACAGCCGGCAGCGTACCAACAGACAGTCAGCGACAGGCGACCAGGCCTAATCGTTAAGTGGCATTCTCTCTCTTCATCAAAATTACATCGACATATTGAAACAGAGCGACGCGCGCGGTGTACGCCGCAGTCAGCATGGCGATTTCAGCACGGACATCAGATACGTATGAAGTGCCTCATGTGAGCACATTCACATCGATCGATTTTTGCGGGTTGATCCATGGACCCGGCCCCGGCGCCAACACCAACATTACCCTACTCACAATCTTCTCACAGCGGAATGGTTTACGCAGCCGTATTAACAGCAGCAGCAGCAGCTGCAACAGAAACTGCCACCGCCTCAGCAGAAGAGACCCGTTGCCCATGGTAAATCGACATTTTGTTTTTGTCTCAGATCCGTCAGTCAGATCTGTATCTGCTTTATAATTTCGTTTCGTTCTTCCACCTCTTCGCTTGCGCCTGTTCTCCGTTACCGGATCCAATCAGATCTGTGTGTCCCACTCCATCGTGTTGTCCCCCCCCCCGCCCCCCCCGCCCGCGATGGTAGGTAACGCAACACTGCTGTGTTACTGTGTACACTAGCTGCTCGTCGTCGTCGTCGTGGCTCGACGGTGTGGCCAAGTTCAATTCGATGGCCATTGCTCGTCAGTCGGGCTGCAATCGTCAGCTGCAATGCCCGTACGAACATTGGTCAGTCGTGCTCGCCGCAAGCCGACAAACGTCCTCGCTAAATGACGATTTATCAGAAGAGTAGCTGGTAGTAGCTGTTGATGCAGCAGCGCCCGCGACCACGGCACCCATCGGCAGTGACAGCAGCAGCAGTAGTAATTATATTTGATTTGATTCACTTCATCGATCGGTCGATTGATCGATTTGGTAACATTTTGGCGCGGTCGATCGTCGAGTCGTGGGCCTGTCCAAATATTGTCATCACTTATGCTCGTGCTCTGTATTTTTTTATTCGATTCTATAGATTATTCGATTTCGATTGCAGTCGAATTTGTCAGACAGACACGCGCTGACGTTTCTGAGAGATATATGATGTATGTGAGCAGTATATAGAACTAATATAATAATAATATCTGCAGCGGATGTATGTAGCCCTGTTGTGTTAGTGATCACTTTAAGATATCGATATCAATAATAATCATAATAATAATAATGAACTGTGTTCACTATGCGACGGGCAAATGCGAGGCTGGGACGGCATTGAATAGAGATTTTATATTCATGTATATTTTAATAATTGTTTTATTATTGCGTTCCGTGTGTAGAAACGTGTGTACACGCCGTTTGTTTTGTAAACTTTTAAATCGAAAAAAATCTTTTTTTTTCGATGGATCCAGGACCTAATTTATTTACCAAATTTATTGGCGTCTGGCAAAATATGTGCATGACAGTTATCGCCGCCGCGCACGTACCATTCGTGGCCTGTCTATCCATGGCATTAGATGGAAGAAGATAATTATGGCCGAATTACTATAACATCATGACTTAGAATTGTCACCGTCCCTGCGACACGATTCAACAACGAATTGTTCGAAATGTCATCTCGTGACAACGGGACTATAGCATGCAGGTAAACTCTTTGAATTCGCGGATCCCGATTTTTGCAACCCGCCAATCCGCCGCTTCTGCTGCTACGAGAAGGGGGCAGAGACTGCTCAGGTTCTCCAGCAGTGCACGCATTTCACATCCTTTCGCTTTGTGCCGATTAGAAAACAAGCTCTCTCCGTTTGCCGACGGCAGGATTCACGCAAAGTCAAGCTCGCGTGTGCATCGGCCTCCGTTTAGAGAGCGTGCGCTCCCGTGGGCCTAATAAATACTATAGATAATAACATACCCGTTATCACCATGGCAGACTCTACAACGAACTATAATGTCTTGACGTTGCGGAGCATCCTGCGCCGAGCTAACCAGAATGCGCGGGAGAGAGGGAGATACTGCTGGGATAACAGCTGCTAATGCCAGACGAACGATGGTTTCGTGAGAAACATGGTCTCATCGGAGCATTCAGCAGGTCGCGGATGCAATACAAATCAATCGATTTCCGCTTGATAACGACGCAAATCTTCCACACAACGCATCGATTGCATACAAATTATGGCGGCTAAGCAATGGACCGCGATCGTTATGTGTGCTGTGTGGCACTTAAGTGCATACGCTTAAGTGCACGCACGACGCCAATTTAAAGGCACCGTAATTTGCCTGAGTTTCGATTAGACGATGATGGAGGCGGCGGCGGCGTATGGGTGTGTAAGCCAATATCTCTGTATCCGCCCACAGGGTTTTGCTAATTCAATCATATCTAACCAGATACCGATTCATCTTTGGATAGCCGCTGCACAGAGAGCATATGGTGAATCTGCTGTCCAGTGATCGTATGGCGTCATTGACGTACGAGCACCCACTCACGAATCCCAGACGGCCACAAGGGAGAGTGCTCCCGTTGAAACGGTACCGCGCAGGGATCACGTGAGAGAGCGAGAAAAGCTGCCTTGAAAAATGATGGCCTTGAAAGTGTGTACAACTCATCCGTCTGCTCGTTCAGTATCGAGAAAGCTTTCCCCTGCCTCAGCTGTGTTGTTTTTCTCTCTCTTCTATACAAGACCTTCGAGGCCCTTCGTTATTTTTACCGGACCTCGTCTCGAACTCGTTTCCGTAACATTTTTCTAGTTCGGCGGCCCGCGGTGAAACGCGTCTGTCCGTCCCAATCTCGAAATGATCTCTTACTTCTCGCCCTTCTCGATCTGTTCATTTCCCAGTACAACCGAGCGAATATATAATACAATACTTAGTGTGGTAGCAAGAATGCTAATATGCACTGGAGACAATTTACATGGGTTGCTGCCGGACAGTGAAGTTCGGGGGATCCGGACGCGCAATCGTGTGTGTGTGTGTGCGTGTGTGTGGTAATGTCTTCGTTAAGCAGGCGCAGGTGACGCAGCAAACGACAGGACAGAGCAGCTTAGACCCGCCGTTCATGCGCTTGCTCGCTCGCTCGTTCGCTAAGAAAAACAGTATGACGTCAAGACAATCGTGGAATTGAAGGGGCTGGTATTGGAGACGAGGCGGAGCGGATCCGGCGAACTCGGTCGGGGAGGCGGACGATCCGACGATCGAGCGAACGAACTAAGGAAGCAAAAAACGGTCGTGCTCGTGCCCTTTCCGGATCTCTCTCTCTCTCTCTAACTCTCTCTCTGTTTTCCTCGTGCTCACGTCGGATTCGCGGGAACGACAAAGATAAATTGGAGGCCTCCTGGGGGCCTCTAAAACGGGGGCCGTAACCAGTCAGTGGAACAGCTCAGTAGAAAACGTTACGACGACGCCGGAGCTATGCTTGGCTCCTAGGTTCAGACGGATCCTTGAATACTCGCAACTTGCAAATGAGGCCGAATTTGATTTTGCTCGTTGTAGAGAGAATCGAACTTGTCGTAGTTCATAGTAGTAGTAGTTCTTGGGCTGTGCCCTAGACGATCGTTGTAGATGTTTCTTCCATTGGCTATTTTGGTACCACCTATTCTCGAACGAGTGGCGGGCAAAATGGGCCAACGTTCAGAAGAAGCATGGCAAACAACGGCAACTTTTGAGGTGCACGACTGAGAAATGACAGATGGGCAGCAAGGTGAAAGTGCGACGTGGGCTCGGGAGATCCCGACCTGACCAGCAGAATCTGACGTAGTGGGGTTCAGTGTCGCACTCGACCACATTCGAATTTTAGCGTCTCGATACAGAGTGCAGACACTTCTGCTATAGTATATTTCCACACCCCACGCGATTGCCATTGCACCAGCGCTTAAGATCGCTAACCAAATCATTTATGACAGACAGTAAAGAACCGCTCAAAAGGGGATCTTGCTCGCCCCCGTGAGCTATTTGCTCGTTGCAGATGATTTCGTTCGAGGCGAGGAATACGATTTAGAAGGCACAAGTGCACAGCACAACGTGCATACTCGGCCAGAGGAGAAACAGCTACATGAACAGCACACACACGCACACACCCTGAGCAAACCTGTACATAGACCGACAAACGAGTGGATGAACGGCGCCATCTTACACGAGACGCGCAATACATATGCCATATGGTGCCTGCTCCCTTCTCTTGTCGACGCCCGTTTCTTCAACGAAAAAACGAGGAACAGCAATCAGCCTGCTGGTGTGTGGCATGTCGGCTGCGGCGGGAATTCCAACGTAGCCTCGTGCGGCGCCTCAGAGCCACGGCATTAGCAGTACATATGCAGGCGGAACGGGAAAAGCCCGGAGAATCCGCTGGCAACGCGAGGTCGACGGAACGACGGGATTTTGTCGTCCTCTTTCCTCTCTCTCTCTCTTTCTCGCGTCTTTGCCTTGAGAAAGAAAGCGATCCCGCGGCAGCATATCCGCCGTCTCAAGGTCAAGTCATACACCGCACGCCCTCATTCCCACTGCGGATGCCTCGGCGCGGGGTAATCGCAATATATACATCGCCTACCCAAGACACAAACACACGCTCACACACATACCAAAACAGCGGCTACCGCCACCGCCGTCACGATCAGCACCATTCCTCATGAATATTCTAAATTCAAGCCGAGTCATAGAGTTGAACGTTATTTTAGGCACACCACCACATAGACAAGTATTGAGGCTATCTCCTCTTTCTATCTGTGGAGCAAGCAGAAGAAAGAGAAGATGGGCTCTTTCGTGGGACCGCTGGGCTTATTATTACTTATTGCTGAGAACTTCTCTATTCAGGGTCCGCAGCAGGACGTGAGCTGGCATGCCCGAGACCGGACGCTTTAGCAGGAATAAGTGCGCCACTCAAAGCCGCTCTTAACTGAGCTTCGAGCTGGGTTTCAACTCGCACGTCATGCGAGTTGTTGACCAGATAAGTCAGTCGGTCATCAGAGGTGAAGCGGGCTGTTTTTATCACACCGCGGCGCCTCTCGAGTGAGCCATCTTGTCACGGCCACGCGTCTTGCGAAAATTGATGAGTCGCTTGTACAAAGTGACGTCCGGTGGTGACGTTGGTGGCCGCGGTCGTTGCCGCTGCGCTGGCGGCATTCGATCGAGTGTCGTTTACCGAAGTTTCCGAAGGACACCTGCCGACGTGCGGACGTACGTTGCTTCGTTGGGAGACGGCTGTCATTGACGCCCGCTTGCTTATAAATATTAACCGTCGGTAACATGTATAACAGCAACAATAAAAATTAATAAATATTAATTATAATAAGTACATATCATGCGAAAGATTGTCCCCTCGGGTAAATATATTGCTCTCGTTGTACTGTCTGGATGCCTTCGGCTAAACCACATGATTTGCTCACACCATCCTTAGACAGTTCCGCAACCTCAACGACAATTGCGCAAAGAAATCGTACTTTATTCCTCGCAACTGTACCGAGCCCTCCAGCCCTCAGACACAATCGAGCAGAGACCATTTGAATCCATCTTACATCGTTTTATGATTCACAACACAATTTCAAATGACAGAGCATCCAGATTCGGGTCAGCAAGCTGCTCTGAACCTTCTCTGTAGTACATATTCTAATGTAGCACGTATGAATACTGTAGAAAGAGTCAGGTTCTGTTCGTGATCTGACGAATTTCTCAGTTGTTCTCCTGTTATTCCTATGTTTGGGAACCACCTATAAATTGGTACTACAACTTCAAGGACCTATCGGGACGGCTGTACTTCGCTGTGTTATTTAGCTAGCGCAAACGGAAGAGATATATGCTAGTGTATTTTTTGCAGCTTGCGTCGATCACAATTTTGCAGAGGGCAGCGACCACGTTTGTTTGTTGATTCGAATTGTCACTTTCATTTAAGATAGCCGGTTAAGATATCGCATATATACACATAACTAATCTAAATATGTATCAATTATTTCTTTTCTAATTACAGAAATATGGCCACAGTGCGACACGAACGCCTGGGGCTGTACCATCGAGCTGGCGTACACCTAAGCGACGACAGACGCCGTTCCGAATGAGGCAAATCGTCCCACCGGTGTGACCACGTCGCCGCAAGAAATACTCCCCCGCGATCTGTCTTCTTGCGTCGGACGAGAACATCACCCCGAACAGCCTGTACTCTATTCTTAAAGGCACAACTCAAAGCAGCATGGGCCGAGCAATAGTGACAGCAGCAGCAGCTGTATCACGGCCGGAGCGGCAATCGTGGAGGTGCACATGCTCCTGTTCGATTCTTCTATTGGCGCTCCTGGCTCAAGTCTATCATAGTGAGGCCGCATGGCAGGACAACGTTCAACCGAAACTTCGCATCAACAGCTTACGTACGTAAATTTGCTTTACGTTAATTAATCGTTTCTGCGCCGAACGTAAGGTCAGCACCAGCTTCGTTCGCGCAGACGGCCGATTTGCGCGCATAGGTTATGGCCACATTGAACGATCGCTGATACTCTTATCAGCATTATATATTATCATTATACACTGATACTATTATTGTACGAAGGTCAGGTGGTTGTTGTCTTCTCTAATTATTCATAATCATAATCATTTATCATATTTAGCCAAGTAAACTAGCCCCAGTTCAACTTAACGCGAAATTAACGGTTTCAATTCTCATTGACTATCAGTATACCACTCTCTTTATTTAGTATCACTCTTTCACTTCCGTAGATGTCTGTTTTGCTGGTGACACCTGAGCATGCCCTCTAGATCATGTTGTCCAAAGCGGTAATTTTTTCAAACCAGCAACAGTTTATATATATACAAGTGAGTACAGTATGTTGAAGAATCCCCCCTCCCAGATGAACTTTTACCCTCTTAGTGCACGTGACCTGGATGGCAGTAGCAAGCCAAGCTTCAAAAGTCATTGTTCGTAGTCACTCGATCGTAACCCCTATTGCGACAAGCTACATCGGCTATTTATGGCCGAGAAAATAATGGGGAAGGGGTGATAATAATAATAATAATGTTGGCGACAATAATACACCCAGCCCATGAACATCCGGCCCAAGAATGCTGGAAATCATTTTATATTGCAAAGCAGCAGCAGCAGCCGCAGCGCCAAGGTGAGAGCAAGCACTCGCGCATACCCCTACACACACCACACACACGCGCACATGTCGAGCACATTGGGCAATTGTTCTCAGAAGGCCTTTCGTTGTAGAGGTGTCTAATGCTGGCACCCGCCAGTGGGGTGGACGGAGGCTGTGGGGGGAATGCGTCATGGTCACTCCTCTTATTCCACATTCCCCTGGGGCTTTTCTGTATTTGCCCAGCTGCCCGTAAGATTCTTTGGTGACCTCTTTCCTAGAGGCTCATTAGGTGCCAACGTGAAGCTTCTTTGACTGCTCTAATGCTAGCCCACGCCTTTCTTCGGCTAACCAAGAGGATTCTTGAGGATTCAGCCTCAGCTGCAGGCTTGTGCTGGCCGCTCGTCCACGCTGGCCCTAACTATGGTCTCCTGAAAGTCCTCTTCTGCCTGGAAGCCTTTATATATATATATATATATATATATATACCCTTTGCTTTATGCTCATTAGCTGTGTGAAAGCTCTTCACCACTCTCCTTTGGTGCTCAACAGAATAGAACAGAGCAGATCGTTGCCGTTCTGCTGGAAACTGACTGTTGCTTGCGTCACATGGACGCGTTCATTTGCTCCTAGACTTCTATTCCTCCACTTTCCTCAGCTCATACGGCGTCAGAGAATATCATTATCGTGTCTATTATTCGCGCTGGGAAACTGCTGAGAAGACGGCAGTTAGCCGAGAGTTGTTTTTGCCACTCTAGCTCCGTCCAGCTATCTGGCCGCCTTTGCATGCACTGGACCATCACTTGCTAGCTGCTGATTACTGATGTATTGACACAAAGGTGGCACCTCTTAGTCGAGTCCCCATAGACTATGCTGAATTAGTGTGTAAATGTGTGTGTGTGTGTGGTTCACTAATTGAAACGGCTCTCTTACACCTGGCTTGGCAATGTGCAACGAGTGAAGTACATTGGCACAATATGATTATGGGCGTGGGATGGAGATCCTGTTGCAAAGCTGCACTGTACTCATGAAATTAAATAATTTGCCTGTGAACGCCATTAGTTGTATTGCTTCTTCTGAAACAATCTCTAGCCATTACCCTTGTAGCGGATACACAAGCAAGCATCAGGCGATGGTTGTTGTCCCCCATTAAGCTGTATGTTTCCCTGTCTCTGCTATCGCTTGAACTCTCTCTCTCTCTCCCATTGAACTCTAGCCCATTAGCCACAACCTGGCAATAGGCAGAGAGGTAATTCCATCAAGTCGATTTGTTGTTGTTGCTGCTGCTGCTGCTGTTGTCTGATTCAAAGAAGGAAACAACGCGAACACGAGGGCACCGCTCGACCATATGTTGTGCAAAGTCTCCTTGAACACTACAGGGGCCGAGGAATGATTTCTCCTGTCTTCACGTGACCACGTATCATCACTGCCGTTCTATGATGAAGAGATCCAACACAAACAACTATGACGACGAGTGAAGTACATTGGCACAATATGATTATGGGCGTGGGATGGAGATCCTGTTGCAAAGCTGCACTGTACTCATGAAATTAAATAATTTGCCTGTGAACGCCATTAGTTGTATTGCTTCTTCTGAAACAATCTCTAGCCATTACCCTTGTAGCGGATACACAAGCAAGCATCAGGCGATGGTTGTTGTCCCCCCCATTCCTTGCACAAGGGAGCCACAGGGCCTCGACACCTCTGACGGCCGCCGCCCTGACGGCCTCACCCTTGTCCCCTTCCATCGAGGGCAGCACCTGGTTTGGGACGGCACTGTGGTTGACACTCTAGCACCCTCTTATGTCAACCACTGTGCAACCATCCCCGGTTACGCAGTAGCGCGTGCGGAACGGGCAAAGCTAAGGAAGTACGCCGCTCTCCAAGCAACCCACCTGTTTTCCCCCCTTGCCTTTGAGACCTTGGGCGGGCACGGCCCTCTCACTGCGAACTTCCTCGAGGGGGTCTACCATAGGCTGATCCGCGCCACCGGGGACAAGCGCGCTGGCTCTTTCCTCCTGCAGCGGCTGTCCCTCGCCGTGCAGAGAGGCAATGCCATCGCCTTCCTCGGAACATTGTCGTCCTCACCCCCCCCCCCCCATAATCCCTAGAAATCCCGCCCTACTGTATGTTTGAATAAACAATACAAATGCTTACTATGAGAATATGATAGAACAGCAGGCTCCTCAAACTCTACTACTGTAGAGAAGAAATCTATGACAAAACAAATTAATAACAAAATGTACACCACAATGTTCCGCAGTACATTTAGCATTCCGAGGAGTGTCGTGAAACTCCGAATGCCGTTTGTTGATAAATAGTATGTTTATGCAATAGCGTCATATGGTGGCATTTGTGTTGGCAGCTGTTGATTTTTGTACATTGTACTCTTCTTCTCTATTTGGCAGCTGAAGAGAAGTGAATCTATACCAGAAGTGAAGCCTTTGTGTGGTCATCGTTCGTGTTTACGTGCGAGCCTGATATACCTACAAAGGCAATAGTTAAAATGAATCGGCCTTGTGAGTGCAAGTTCGGATGGGTGGGTCGGGCTGATGCGATTCTCCACCCAACTGTCCCAGGGAACTTATGATCGATCTATATAGTATCTGTTTAATCTATTTATTTAGAGGAAGTGAATTCTATCCAGCCGAGTTGCAATATAATCCGTCTATGCACCTACTGCTATTAGACGTCTGATTCAAGTACTGTAGCTGAAGTGCAACTAGAAGAACATCCAATGACGTTTCGGACAAACTGGTCGTCAACGCGGCCGATAAGTAACAAAAGCAGTGAGCAAAGTTCGGTTTCTTAGAATAACACACAATTGTTGATTAATATTTCATTGTGACCTCATTGCGAATAAGGGCAAATTTGCCCCCAAAGTACGTCACCGTGTCGTCAGAAATTGTAAAAAGTTCATAAGTGCCTAGTTTATCGAAGCCTTTGATCGGAGCAGTGTACCAGATGGGATTCAAAACCCAGAAATCCGTTTCATTACGCCTCCTTCGACCAACGGTTCGCACGCGTGCGCAAGCCGGTCGCAACAATGAGATTTTATTCACTCGTATTTCCGGTGCATAGTTTGTACCACTGTCGAATTTCTCCTAGAGGGAATCTTGCGCGTGTCATAACGTCCGTGCGCTCCAAACCAGTGGGCCCGGCAAAGCGCAATGGCCTTGGTGGAGGCGCACTTGTTGGCGGCTACGTCCCACAGCAATTTTTTGCGCGATCTTCGTGCAGAGAGCTGACAAACATGTCTACACACATACGTACACACACACAATGTGATATGTGTGTTCCGTTAAAGCAGTCGCTTTGGAAAGCTGCTATCACATCATGCCCTCTGTTGAGATTGTCAGGTGACGAGATAATTGATGATGCCCCTTCCAGGGTATAGCAGACTGTGTATGGCAATTCATATATACGTGCGTGTGCTGGCTTCCCCCTTATTGCATGATGGGCGACTCTTTCTCTCGAAGTTGCCTCCAGCTGGCTGGCTGGCTGGCTGGCTGGCTGGCGGCGCGTTCATTCACAGTGAGATTCCATTTTCCAGGAGAGCTGTGACATTACCGATTGTTAGATAAATGAACAACTCATTGGCTCATTCGTGTCGTGATGGTGGACGGGTGCTGCTGCTGGTTGGATCAGACGAAGGGGCCTTAGAAGTACGCCTACACGAGGTGTAGAGCAAGCACTTCAGACAACGGCCAATAGACAAACAAGCAGACGTACTTATCACGACACTCTCATTAGATACAGCCATCTCGTTGCTTGCCATCGATCGCTATGTCATGCATGTGACGCCTCGTCCCCTATGCTTTCGTGGTCTTGTGTTCGTGTGTTTTTGTATTTTTACTACAACAACAACTATTACGGCAACAGGACAACAATCAGCCTAATCAAATAAATATAATACAGATAATAATAATAATAGTAGTGTACACACAGCATGAGCACAGTGACGTCGGCGTGTCCCTGCCAGCACACGCATTCATCTTTCTCTTGATTCTTCTCTCCCATTAGACAGATACGAGGGTACGAACCAGATATTTGAAAATGGTCATGCCAGCTTGTATATATCGGTGTGTGTGTGTGTGTAATTTGTCTGTATTGGACTGCGACACCTATTTCGTGTGACTATTTTGTTGTTGTTGCTGTCGACGCAGAGTCACGACACAGAGATGTGATGTGTTAGCACCGACGCTATTCGTGCTCGTTCCCCGCCCCCCCTCCCCCTCCGCGTCTGTATATCGGCCTATGCTGTCCTCAGATCATAAATATAACGAGCGAGAGGCGGGGAGAGGTTTAGACGCTGCCAATAATTTCCACACAACCGCAGCAGTAGGCGAAAGCAGAGGAAAACAGCCCGAGAGGCGCGCGAGCGAGGCGACGGATTAAGTTTACGTTGTGGCTACGGTGTTCATTCGTGTGTCGTCTGACGACGGGCTGGCTGGCTAGCTGGCTAATCATCAGTGTGTCGTGACAATTTTTTGTTCGTCAATCAATGGAGGACGGAGCTTCGACAATCAATGCCTCTCTTGGGGGCTAGATATCTCTTGATCACTGGCAGACATTGTTAACGAGAAGAAAAAAGTGGCCGTTTTTGAGGATTGCAATTTTTGCCTGCACGTTTACTTACCGATTTTTGTACGAGCCTTTTCAAATGACACGCTAGCTAAAAACATTTGAGCATTCTGTGTACAGATGAACGAAACTCGTCGAATTAATCATACATAGTAATAGTTTGAATTGCGTGAATATAACGCAACCTCATAACCTCTATGACAGGATTGCGTCGTTGTGCTCTTATCGTCTGTGGCTGTGTTAATCGAAAACTGCACTAATCATATTAGAATAATATGATTTTTACCCCTACGATTATTTTCGAGAGTGGCGTGAGAGAGGCGTCCGAAGGTCGAGAAACGGCCGATAAAAATACACTATATATATATACATATAACCCATTAGCTAAGCTCCCCATCCGACGAACTCGGGCCGCATCGCAGTATACCCAGTCGGTAATTTCATCAGCGGCCCAACAGTAACATACGAGGAGGATCCGTTCATTGATTTTGGTGACGACGATGTCGACAACGACAGCTCCTTCGAACAGACAGCTCGCGTTTTATTCGAGCTGCTCGAACATTCTCAAGATCTACAAACCCATCCAGCGGCTATTTTTCGGCCAGACGACGAGTGCCGTTTTTGCTCGAGGATTAATCTTCTGCTATTTCTCACTGTTTGGTTATCCCGAAGCATTTCCACACGTCGTATGTGAGTGCTTATATGCGTGCCGGCTCGTGCTCCTGTCGAGGCTTCTCGTCGCCGGAGCACCGATCGCCGTCGATGTTAAACGTGTGGTGTCGTGTTGCCCGATCGCTAGTGGCCGCCTGCCTGCCTGCCTGGCTCACATTTTCGGATCATTTTTTTTTCTGTGGCACGATTTTATGTTGTACTTTGTATCATTTTGGCGCTATGTGATTTTTGTTCGTTGCTCTGTTTCGCGCATTCATTTTTTTTTCTTGTTTTCGAAGATCGCTGACGACGACGTCGTGTGTCAACCTTTCGCCGTTAGCTTCCTGCCCATCAGTTTGTTCCGCCCTATCAATCTGGCACCATCAGTCGATCTCCCCCGACCGCTGCATATAATAGCCAGCTCTCGTTCTTATCAGAGATTTCCCTGCGTACGTGTTCCTTTCCTTTTTTTTTTCTCGAATTATCGGATAATCACCTCCAACACGACGGTTGGATAGCCGGACGAGACAATCGTCGCTGAAGCGGCTATCACTGCTGTGCCGGCAGAAGGTATACTATTGCTTTGGTGGCTGTCGCCGCGCTCGCCGACGATATTCGTTCGCTCGGCGCTTCGGGAAGCGAAAAAGAGCTAATTGTAATAGGGAACATCTTCTGCCAATCTGCCTGGCTCTCTCTCTCTCCCTTTGTTAGTCTCTCCAGCCGCCAAAAACAACTGTAGTTATTCCGCGCTATCAAACGAACCTGGCGACCCAGTCCGCAGTAAATCCATATTGAGACTCGATCCATGTCGTCGCCGTGCTCCTCTACCCATATTGTTGTGCCTCAAGAGTGGCGAGGAGGCAGGTAACGGGTTATGCCGTCGAAAAATCGCCAAATCGAAGAGCAATGCCTCCACCTCGCCAATCCTCTTGACGACGGTGGCTTCAGGTAGAAACACAAACATCTTATCGTCTTATCCTATGCGTCATTATCGCGTATTATGGCGAAATGTTCACTTTTGTTGATACGGGCCATTGTTTTGTCGTTGCGGCTGCATCTTGTACAATAGGCTCGCGATGCAATTTCTACAAGCACAAACATCTGTGTGCGGATCTGAGTTAGATATGTGTGTGTGTGTGGACGCTTGGGTTTGAGAAGCGAGATGCCAAACATTTTACAGACAATTGGAACAGAATAGACAATCCGTGGACAACGCTGGTGGGCGGGTGTGCTGATCGAATAGCATCCCAAGGGGGCACGATCACCAAAGACGGGTGTCCCATACCTAAATACATATGAGTTCTATTTTGTGAACAAAGAATAGAGGCATATGACTGTGCGAAATGGAATTCTCTTTATGTAAATATTACATTACTGTTGATCTACGAGATTGCAGAACTAGCTGGCATCGTTTGGCTGATACGATTCCGATGTTTCGATATCGCTGAATCTCTCCTCCTCCTCCTCCACAAATACTCTGGTCATCTACTTTTGCTCTTAACTATCTAATATGCATATATGCGTGGCTCCTACGTAACGCTAATTATACTATTAATACTATTCCCATTCCGTCACTTGTTACGCTACGGTCCACTGTCAAACGAACCAAGAGTATCGTTGACAATACTAATGCCAAAAAAATAGCGAACAATTTCACAGAGGAAAAAAAACCCAACAAAATGACACCTTGCCATAATACTATTTATTTCTGGCAATATTTTCTAAACAGCGAACGTTCGGCTAAGACGGTTAACATCGCAGGAAAGCGCTCTCAATCGAATGATCTCTGTTATTTATCATACTCAACGGTGTTACCATACCAACAATACTAATCAAGTGAGTGTGAGCTGTTCGTCTGTTTTTCCCTTTAATCTAATTATCCTCTAATAGTAAATAGTCGAGTGTAGCCAAACACTGCTGCTGCTGCTGCTGTCGTTGCTTCCGGGGGCCCATTCTACCATTGACCTTTTCGAGTTGCGGGCCCGCATTTCTTCCAGCTGTGTTTCAGCTGCCCGCGGTGTCGAGCCAACCGAGAAAACAGCACGACGAATACAGCGAGCACACTCGAAGCGGTCGGCGTTTTTTTTCACGACAAATGACAGCGGTGACGACAGCCATGAGAGCCAGCCATCGTAAATAACGATAATCGCTAGTGAACTCGTCGACGACGAGACTTTATTAGCGTTGCGTCGGCAGATATACGCATTGCCTATCATCCCGTCGGGTTCCTCCCGTTGGATTGACGTCATTGTTTGGTTCTCACGCCCGGCTGGCGGCGCTTCCTCAGGCTGCTTTACGTTTTACAGTCGTCTCAGCCCTGAGGAGTAGCCGGCCGGATGGAGCCTGCGGGGCTTTCCATGTGGATGTGTTGAAATGTGGTTTGGTTCAAATGTTCAAAGTAAATAGAATATAGAAATAGGTCGGGGTGGAGGATCAATCGAGTGTGTTCTTGTCACTGGATGCAAAAATGAATGCGCTTCTTGAGAAGTTCTTCTTCTTCAGAAATGAGTACGACTAAATGCACAGTCGTATCTCTCACGACTCGCGCTTATTTCTGCCTAATTGTTATCAGGCAGGAACAAACGCAATGTCCGACCCTATCACGTAGGTCCGCCGCGATTGCGCTGTACCGCCTGTGCAGCTGCAGGTTACGTATATGATCTCTATCCAGTGACATATAGTTAGGAGAATAACTTAGCATATAATCAGATATATGCCCTGTGCTTTATCTAGCTAAGCAAGGCCGCAATTCACCCCTGAACGGTATAATGGCACGTCCACAAACAAAAGTAAGGTAAAGGTATATTAAAAGGAGGTGCAATTTTACAAAGTAACCAATTGGTTTGAGGTTAATCTACCACAGTTTGGATTGGTGCAGCTATCGCCGGCATAGCTTTGCACCCCCCCCCCCCCCAGTGGCCTCCTTGTGATCAATACCTTTACAAGAAAAAGCTCTTCCTTTATCCGCGAGGCACGAACGCCGCTTGTAACCGCCAGCGTACACTACACGCCCTCGACAGACATATACCCGGACACGACGAAACTAAACGGGCTCAAGTTCAACACGTTTGTGCATTCAAGCGTTAACCTCCTTTTTCCTTATTCCCTCGTTCCCGACCGCCCGCCCGGCTCCTTGAAGCTCCCTCTCCTGGCAGCCGGCAAAGTACTGGCAGAAGTGGCAGTAGATGTTTCTGCATCATTTGCTACCGCTGCGTGGCGTTCATTCGTCGCCGTTGTCGTCCTCGACGTCCCTTTTTCGGTTCGTTGTTGCTAAAACGAGTGCGAGAAAGAGAGAGAGAAACGGAGAAAAAGTGGGAGAGGGAGAGAGAAACAGAGCGAAAAAAAAAGGATAGTACAAGTTAAAGAAGCAGAGGTCAAGGAGCTAAGCAGCAGAGACTTCTTCGTTGCGTCCGCGGCCTCTGCGCGCCGCATTGGTAGCCGCGTTTTGCTGTTTGGCGGCCGGACAGACAGTCCGCTTGGCCGCCCGCCCGCTCGCTCGCTCACTCAGTGGCAGTCAGCCCCTGTATCTTTGTCTTCTTGAAAGAAGTTTGCTTTGTCGTGATTGATGGTGCCTTGCGAAAGGAAAGCGAAAGCAAACGTGGAGAACAATGGGCCCGCATGAGTTCGTGCTATCTTTTTCTTCAGTTTGACTCGTCCCACGGTCAGACACTCCGCGGCGGGCCTCTGCCTATATGTCTCTCACTCTCTCTCACTCTCTCTCTCTCTCTCTCTCTCTCTCTCGATGAGGGAGATGGAGCTTGGACAGATCCTGCTGTTGCGAGGCGGGCATTGGATGTACGATGAGAGAGCGAAGGCCCGGCTGGCTGAGCAAAACCAGAGGATAAGTGGAGCACATCCAAAAATGCTTTCTGTCACACTAGCAGCCAACTAGCCGACCAGAGATTTGTACCACTTTAAGCTGGTGTTACCAGTGGACGTACAAATGAATGTATATTTCAACATGCAGCATACGGCGCGCTCATTTCAGATGGTTCGGGATACGCGGTAGAGTCATACGTGTGGTTCTTGGTTGACCACGACATGAAGCAGTGTACAATACCATTCTATGTCTGGGCCCCTCTTTCTTCAGTTCAGCGCACGCTATTGTCAGCCTGATAGGACTGGATAGAAAAGGATAGGATTGGGGTTGAACAAGGTTGGTTTGGCAGTGGCTTCCACACCACGCGATGCTATGTAGCACTTGCAGTAGAGGTTGCTGCTTGGATGGAATAGCTCAGAGACCGTCTGTCGCTCTTCATCCCGTCTTTCTCCGTTCGGAGGAGGGCGGGAGGGCGCCTCTCATTCGCCTCTGCCTGAGGAAGCTTCGCCGCGTACGAAGAGCGATGACTCGGGCCCCTTTCGTCTTGGATTCGCTCTGCAGACACGGCCAAACGGGTTCCGACCTGAACGGAACAGCAGAGACAACAGCAGCTCAAAAGAAGGTAGTCGCACACGCAGACAAACATACAGACAGACAGCCCCACCGACAGATGGAGCTTGCTGGCGACGAGGCTTGACGACTTCTATTCGCTCCGCTCTCTAGCGCCACGGGCTCGTAACAGGCCAACGCGGAGCTCCTTCGTGGAGGTCCAATGGCTGCAGCAGCAGCTCCACCACCACCAGCATAGCGCTTGCTATGTACACTAGATACCTGGGAAGTAGGTAGCTTCAAAAAGTGAGGAGGTTATCTCGGGAGCACGCAAACAGCTCCAGCTTCGCTTTGTGCAACGCGGAGAGGAGCTGACCCTCCGTTGTAAGGCGAGCGCACGTGGATAGATTACGTAGAACAGTATGTGAAAGAAAAAGAGAGAGAGAGAGGGAGCGCGAAGGGGCCTAGAGGGAACAAGATACGAACTGCTTACTACAAAGGCTCTGCGTTCCCGAAATGAAACAGTGCTCCAGTGTTTGGGGTTCGCCTATCAAAGATACTCTTTTGCACGTGTGTGGTCTTGCCCTATATCTTAGTGCATGTATACAGACAGCCGTGAGGCTATGTGAAGAAACGTGTAAGATTTAACCGCGCCACAGAGATTCGGGTGTATACAGTTAGTAAATGAAGGTCTGCACTGCAGGGGGTATACACATAGGCATTAAAAGAGGGGGGGGTAATTTTATTTCATCTGCATCACTCGTGAGATTATCAAACGGGTTTATAAAAACATCCGTTTTTTCAGCACTGGTAGCTTGTTTTTTTTTTCGAAGATACGGCAGCAGTTTTTCAACCTGAATTCGTTCTAAGTAAATTTGTCTCCTATATGCCGGACACTATTATAGCTAAATAGCAAATTACAATGGGCAGCATACGTTTTAACGGCGACGTAGTGAAACCCAGGCCTTTTTCCAAGTAGTTCACAATACACGGATCCTATGCCGCTGTGCGACATGGGTGTTCCCTGGACCCCAACCTACATTGGTTCATGGTCACCGTCACATATCGCCACATCGTCACAGCGGCGCGAGTGTCACCATTCGTCATGGCTGCGTTCGCCAATCCTCGAACAGCTGTGGCCCCCTTTTTCCTCTCTAGCCGGCAGCAGGCGACGGAGGGAGACGGTGTACGTCAAGCACTCGAGGGCGACCGGCGGCTTCTAGCCTGTTTTGGTTCTGTTGTTGCTTAATTATGTATCTCGTGACGGTTGGAGTCATGCGCTTACGTGCAGGCTAGCTAATTGTCCCACAGTTTCGTCGTCGATGTCGCCAGCCATTGTTGTTAGTACGCCCGCTATTCACCTTTGTTAGTTATTATACTAATGAGTGTTACGCTTCTCTGTTCCTGTCTATCTCGCCCTTCACTCTCACCCTCTTGTTATGCTTTGCAGGTGAGTTTCCTGACAGACAATAATATTCACTTCTGTGCGCCTTACCGGGATCGTGCACCGCTGTGGCAGCATATGGTCTAAGTTTAGCCTTAAGCGTGCATAATCATACTATAACTGTTGGGAATCGCGAGGCAGCTCCATTGAGACACACGCAGTCGCTCGGCGAAACGCAAGGAATTGAATGTGTGCAGGTTGCTTCGCGGACGAAACGAGCGTGCGGGTTCGGCTGTTCAAGCAACAAACTCCCCAGCCCTACAAATCGTCTCGTTTCCAAACAGCGCTGACACTTGCGCCGTAACGGCTATAGGCGACATCGGGATCTGCGATGGACTAGCGCACTGCACACCAGCCATGGCGCTTGGCTGAGAGCGTTCACTACAACGGAATTGTGCCGGGCCTTGGGGGTGGTTCGGGCCGCGTACGCTTGGCACGTTCATGGCACGCGGGAGCCGCGGTTAGCCTTCGAGAAGATCCTTTTTAACAACAATGGCCGGGTCGTATGCGCGTTTGTGCTAGATCCTAGCCGTTCTCGGCAAGTAGACTGCGGCCAAGGGCAGGGGACGTAATTTTCGCTCAGGTTGACGACGCTATAATGCCCCCGCCCTCAACGCAGTCAGCTCAGAGAGGGCGCCTCTGGCTGATCTTCCTCTAATGACGGTCTTTGTTTAAACGGATCATTGTTAGAGCCGGACAGAAATGCTGATTGGATGGCGGCACGGACGAGGCTACGGCCGCTATTCGCTGCGTCACTAATAAATTTCGTATGCGAATGGCTGTTGAGTGAAGGATAAGTGCAGCGATGCAGCTATGGCAAGCAGTCGGCGCCGACGAGCCATGATTGGCTTTGCACTATGGCGCAATTGTGAGGCTGGCAAGAGCAACCTGTCATTTCTGAGGTATTATATGTCACGAGACGGAGCTCGATCCAGCGAGTGAGTTACGACCTCTGATCGCCAAAAACTTCACCATACATGTTCGCCACCGTGAAGGCTACCTAGCGTATACAGATATTTGCATGACGATTAAGCGCCTCCTTCTGTGAATTCTATCGAGAAGGACTCACTTTCACTGGGTTTCTAGCAAACATGTGGCTTCGTTAGGGAGCTGCTTAGTACGCAAGCTAATAGGAAATGATGAATCACTCATTTAACGTATTTCTACAGCCTTACAATCGTTTCATCAACCTTCCACTGGGCTATGGGATAGAATTCGAATTATTTTTCCAACAATCATTACTCGATAGACAAGTAACTATGATAGACAAGCATCGGTGTGCCTTTATGTCCAACGATTTCAACTGCAAGCTGCCACCCGGTTGCAATTTCTCCGAGTCTCGTTATGACAGACGCAGGAATCTCGCAGCATCGAGGCATCTCGGATATATCATCTTTGCTACAAATAATTCAATCTTGGCCCAGGAAGGCGCCTGTTCTATGAATGGTACCTCGCTCTTTTCCATCGAAGGCATATCCGTATGGTGTGTCCTTCTCAGAGCTATTTCCCTCTATTACAGGAGACATCTCAATATAGCCTACGGCTTGTTATACGTGCTGGCCAACCTAGCTGGCCTGATAATGATGCCCCATCACCCAATCGCTCTCTCTCTCTCTCTATTCCGTTTTTGATAGTCGAAAGCCAACACCACAATGGCACAACCCACAGTGGTGGACTCGATGATCAGCTGATCTTGACAACTACTTATGACGTAACTAGTTCTGTGTGGAGGCTGGCCTGATCGACCGCGGCCACGATGAGCTGTGTGATCTATCTGCCTGGTCCCAAATAGCTTCGGTGGGTGGTACCGCCACCGCCACTGAGGCCATCTGATCGCCAGGAGAGACATCTGATCCACAGAGAAAGGCGAACCGCACCCTCGGGGTTCGCCACTACATACAGCGTCGTGGTATTATATATTGCGTGGATACTGTGATATGGCCAAAAGCTGACTGACTCCCCCACACGTAACAATTTCATCGTCGCTGTGGCCTCGCGGTTTCGTGCTACCATACGATATAAACAGTAGGATAAGCCTATGTATACAATCTCACAGTTGTTCATTAACTGCTGCGTACCACAATCCGTTAGATACGCGGTGACAATATTTGAGCTTTTTACCTTGTACTTGATATCTGAAACCATACTTTATTGGTGAATGAATCCAGGAGTCAGACCCGCGATCAAATATCGTTGAGATTTTCTTATGATGCGGTACTGTCTCAGTCGGATACTGCTTGCCTCGGTATTTGCGTCATCCAAAGTGGAACCGTTTGGGCTGGAATCACCAACAGCTCGCTCGAATATCGCTCGTAATAAGTCAACCGTATTCGCCTCGTACAGCGTACGCAGAGAATAATGCAAATGAACAACGATGTTTGACTAACTTAGCTAAAATTCTCGGTAGACCCAATGACCCATCTGGATACATTATTCACATCATTTACTTAGGTAGACGGCTTCCAAATGATGGCGATCTTCAACTCCATTTCCTATATACAGGTATGGTTCCTGCAACCATTTTCGTCGTGTAGCCAGCAAGGTTCGTGTTCGTTCGACTTTGAATTACGACATTTATATTATATTTGTTTCATAACAAAATTATCATCTGGCACAAAGATCACACACGTCTGACATGGCCGCGGGACGCACCCTGTCGAGGATACAAATATTCGTAGAACGCTCCTAACTGTTCATACTAGTATTATGCCCTACACATTCGAATGGAGCCTAGTGAATGCTGATACTTTCGGAAAACAGCTTCTCCAGCTGTTTTCGATACACGTTTCGTATAACCTTTATATTTATTGATATATTTACTTGTCATATTGCACAGACGGTGCAAATATTGCATTTCATCCGGGGAGCATTGAAGCTAATTCGTTTCAGGAATGATTTGTTCCCCTATATGGCCAGTCACTACGACCATATTGCCGTTACCGTTCACAGGGTTTACGTTATGCGCCAAACAGCAGGAGCATCGGCCTTCTAGCAAAAAGGGAAGACATTTCCGTTATGTGTCCTCCTACATTTGTTTCCGGTAGAGAGCAATCGTGTAGGTAACAATAAGTGCGCATAGGCATTTCAGCATGATTCTATGTACATGTGTCCGCGAGTGTTCGTGTGAATGGCTCAAGGTCATGCTGAATGCAGCATTCGATTTGCTCCTAGGGTCATATGTCCGCGTCCTCAAACAAACCTGAATAGCTCGTCCCTCGATCGCTCTCTGGCTCGGGCTCTCTCTGTCCCTCCCTTCTGGTGCCGTCCACTTGGTATTCCCAGCATAAATTGCGGGTTTCAGCATGCTGCCTAGAGGTCACCCGATTCCCAACTGTTACTTGTGCTCGAAGCGGTGTTTTTGTTGCTGTCGAAACGCTGTCTATCATATGGTTTTGCTGAATGAGGTAACTGAATTGGGTGTTCAACAGGTGTCCTATATAAATACAATGGAACGGCCAATTCGTCATGTGACAGTCAAACGCGCAACTAAACGCAGATGCATGGATTTTCGGCATTGGGACGACGTCACAAGAAGAGTCACCCTGATCAGACGTTGTAATACAGCGTGAGAACAGACAGATATTCATCACAAGTCACTGATTCGGTAAAGTTTCAAGCCAGTTTCCCGTAAGGACGAGCATTCTGTTTCCAGAAATCACTCTTGCCATGTTCTTTCCTGTACACTGAATCACGGAATCATATGAACAGGACAGTATCCATTCCGCTCTCGTTCTCGCTTTATCAATTTTGTACCTAATTTAATGACCACTAGAAAGTAAGTCTGCTGTCAAAGTACTGTCTTATCTCAACACACTGGGACGACATCTCCTATTCTACGACCTCCTATTCTATAGAACGTCGCTAGGCTAGTGAATACGTGAAGGTGAAGTTTGTCCAAAGATGGGAGGGAATAGAGAGCCTAATTGAGTGGCAGACGGTTAATAACTACAGTGGAATGAAGACGGACCGGCTTGTTCATGTGAAATGTCGCGATGTGTGTAAATTTTGCATCTGACCTGAATGGTTAATCTAGTTCGTGGGTGTAGGGGAATAGCCACTTAGCTAGTTGAAAGACGCGGGAAATGCGTGCTTATTTTTTCTGTTATATTTCCTTGAATCCTGTACGTAATGGCGGCATTGTTGCCGTCCTATTCGAGACGAGCTTCCTGAACCTCAACGAAGTCACATCCATTCTTCCTGTAGGAATCTCTCGTTGGCGAGGCCAAATATGAAGTATTATATTTGAACTGGATTTGGCACCGGGTTCACCCGAACCGCATTTTGACACTGATTATTTGAGGCATTCACTTCTTGTTATTATACTTCTATTATAGTAAGTCATTTGTCTCTTTCTCTGCGCGATCTATTTTTTTTTCTTCAATAATTCAAACGTCAAGTGTCAATCTCATTCCTACAGGCACCGTTTGTCTGTTCATCTGTCCAGAAAGTCTTCTCGTACGCGTAGTGGTGGTGGTGGTGGTGGTTGTGGCCAAATCGATGCAGTCGATGACCAGTGCGATCAGCGTGCGCTAATAGCTAGCGGCTTGCTTTTATGCCGTACCCGCTTGAACACCGCGGCGTCCGCCCTCATTATCCAAGGTTGTCGGCCGATGTGGTTGACTTGAGCGCAACAGCTATCAGACAGCGCTGTTCAGACTTCTGATTGCTGATCCTATCTCGGCGTTGGTCTATTCGCCCCGACCATTGACGTTCGTCCTCAACGGATAGCCGTCTAGGGACGATGCCTCCACGTGCGTTGTGCACTTTGCTGAGTGTCGCGAGCTGATTGTCTTTTGCCGCGCTTCGAGCGCCCAATGTCCGATGTCGATTTCCAGCAATATCAATGGGCAGCATTTGCACGAGATCTTTCTCCGGATCTCGGAGCGTTCCGTGCCAGACGCCTTCGCCGCTCCAGTCTTTTTGAATGGCAAACATACAACAGAAACAGTAGCAGCAGCAGCAGCCGAGGCAGCAGCACCTCCGATCAGATGATCCGATCACATCATCCACAAACCATGCCGCCACCAAGTCGTTCTTCCCGCTGGTAGAGAATCAACGCAGGGGGTGGGGTGAGGTCAATTTGCAGGAACGTGTGACCGTGCGGCCGGGCCAGGCTGAGGGACCCGTTTGGGGGGAGGCGTCAAACGAGTCTCTGTGACTTCTTCATCCAACGAGCAACGAGCGGGTGCCCAGAGAGAAATAACGACTCGGATGTACTAGTACTACATTCAGTAGTAATGGCTAATGCACACGATGGCGTGTCACTAAGTGATACAGCTGCCGGGTCGGAACGTCAGCGGTGGCAACAGCTAAGCGACCAGCGGCGTAAATTTGTTTTTGATTGTAGACTATCGGACTTTCTTCTGTCTTCCGCGTTTGTCCAGTCGCAGTGGCCAGCCGAAGGGTGTCGAAGTAGTCGCGATTTAAAGTCAGAGAGAGAGAGAGAGAGAGCAAGCGAGGTGGCAAAAAAAGAAAAGTGACGAGAGGCTGTTTATTTGAGTGAACGAATATATTCGAGTAGACAGATTCATTCAGTGGTTGAGCGATGGATCGAAGACGATAATGACAATGTGTTTCACCTGCACCGTGCGAGCAACCGTGTAATAACAATAATAGATTCCGGTGTCAATAGCATAGCGTGTAGTTTAAGTCGGAAGTACATGAAATATTTGCATATAACGGCGATGTAGTTTTAATGGTCGTTGATACGTGATAGTATTGTGGTGAACATCGATACATGCTTGCTAGTGTACGGTGGTTGCAGTGGGACGTTTAGTAATGGCCTGCTTTTCCCTTTAATGATTAAAATGCGGATTAGTTCGGTGGCAATGCGCCTTTTGGGATCGGTCCTCTATATCAATCCAATACAAATGTTACTGAAAATACCGGATATAAACGCAATGCGCTTATGTTCACGTGCCAATACTCACTGCGAGAGAGAAAGAGAGAGAGAGAGAGAACTAAGGGAAGCGTTACTTGTTGAAGTTTAGATATCTCTCTATATCGCTCTCTATCTATCTCTATCTGACGCTTCTCCCGCGAAGCTTTGCAGCGTAGAATGGGCCAGCTTTTCGCAGTCAAACATGTCATGTCGTAGCAGCAACAGCAAACTGCTGGCGAGCAAACGCCTCGAGCAGCAAGCTTCCCTTCGGAGTTCGCGTCGTTCGATCTCTCTACATTTCCTTAGACTTTTTTTTTGTTAACATATCGCTGAGTATCGACTCTTGCCTCAACCGTTCAACGCAGTTCGTGCAGACGACGATTGAAATTTCCCTTTTCTCCTTTGTCGGTTATCACGTCTCTTCGGCTTTGGCTTCGGCCGGGAGGGTTGAGGTTCTGGGTTTATGTCCCCCTTCCCGACCCATAAGCATATGCACCCAATACCTCGTCGACCCAATTCTGCGGATTGGGCCGACGGCTGTCGAACTCAGCATTGTTGCAGAAAGGGCGCCATGCTATGAGTGCGCGGCACGAGACAGCTTCAGCAGATCGTAGTAGTCATCATGCATGCAGCTGGACCTCCTTAGAGTATCCCCTCCTCCTGCTCCTCCTCGTAACCCCTATATCCCGCACGTCGCCCTTCGGTTTTGCTGCGTCTGCACGGAACATCCTCAAGAACACTTCGCTACTGTGGCCGTTGTTCGTGGCATCCAACCCTACTCGAGGATGCGTTCGAAGCGCTTGATACGACGCAACGGGGTGCGTCGTCAAAATACGAGGAAATTTCAAACCGACCAACCCGCTGGACGGCCAACAAAGATAAGCGAAAGGGTTGAGCGGAGGACCGGGAAGAGACGCAAACACAGGCAAACAGCAAAATAAAAAAAAGTACATACAAGCGGGCAAAGGGCGTACCAGCAGAGCCGTTCAATAGCTCAACGAGCTTTTATACCTACCCAATCTAGTCTTAGCGGTCTGGGCGTACTGCTGAGGGAAGCGGCTCCAGTTGAGGCATGATTTGAGATTTTGAAGTTCAGGACGCCGAGAATATCCGTGATACCCACCTGCAAGCAGTGTAATGATATTATGGTAGGCTGGTTGTGTTTGTTCCTTTTTAATTTTTATTACATATAAACGTATTACTATGATTGGATTTCCTGCAAAATGGTCGAGACGATGCCAAGGGAAATCCCCTTGTGTGGGCAGTGAGATGATGTGAAATATGCCTCATTAGCAAAGGAACATTGTAAATTATATGGCCGTAATGTAATAGTTGTATTATGAAGCATTTATTGGAAATATGAGAGCGCAATTCGGCATGTGACTGTTTTTATTTCCATTGCGAAATTAGTCTGTGTTTCTGAAGGCGTCTCCAAATAAGACTGGTTCTCCTATCAGTAACAACAGATCGCGAGTTCCAAAAAAGTATAGCATTTATGTCTTTACTATACTTCATTTACGATTGCGGATCGATATCTTTAGTAAATTGAATAGGACAGTTACTAAACACTAATACCATACTCGTTTCAATATATAGATGACGAGAAACACAGAGGTAGATTTTTCACATTAGCTACATCTACGGCCCTACAAGAAAATAGTATTTGAAAATGCAAAATAAGCGAAGAATCACATATGTTGTATTGCGCAGCCAGTAGGGCATATAAATCATTAGTTGCTTTGGTCGTAGAGAAATTACAAATTATCCAAAGTGTGTCACATAGGCCAGGCATAGCCGGCCACTAAACGTGGTCCGGGGTTGTTATGGATATTTTCTTTTTGATAGACTCGTCGAGGAGCTCCTGTTTGCCCTGACCTTTTGTCGTCCGTCTGCTTACGGTCATGGACGAAACAGCTCAGGCAACAGGCAGTCTCCGACAGACGTGTTTCCGCGATCTGGCAGCTTTCCTGTGACGTAAGGTGTCGATTTCCGATGAGATCTTTGTAAGCGGATGCGTACGAACGATCTGCACGAAACAAACTTGAGATGTGGTGACACGATATCCCAGGTGTTTGCGAGCCTCCCACATGATTTCATCGACTCTGCCATTGCTCGAATGGGGCGTAATGCGCACTCAGCGCATTTTTTCGATGAAACGTTCCACGCCGAGAGACTGACTGACTCTGAAGTCAGACGGATAGGGGGTGACATTTCACTCGGACGAATAGAATTTTCACCAAGGGATACAAGTTTCGCCGCACCAAGCAGCCAAAATTATAAGGGGCGGAGAAGATGAACACGGCTTAGAGTGGAGCATGATCGAAGCTGACAGTGAGGAATATGATCTAATGACACTGAAAAAAATGCATTTACTGCTAAATCAGCCGCATGAACACTGTAACTCTGCCGTTTCCTTAACTGTCAATCTAATGCTTTCGTAACAGTAGACTTGTGTTGACTTTATTGTTACCACTGTAAACCCACTACTACAGCCTACCGCCTGAGAGAAACACCATTTTCTGAGCAATTTTCACTGTCAAGTAAATTAAGCAAATTTTCCTGGCTGACTCACAGCCAACATTTAACTTGCACGACACAACGGCTTTCGGCATTGCTTCATAAGACGGACTCCTTTAAATAACCGTTATTTTCACTATTGTTCTCACTTAACACGCCCAATATGGGCCACACCCTGCACCCGACATACACATTCGACGTCGTCAAATCATGGCGCACATTCTTCAAAGAAAGAACGAATTCCGTCACTAAATCAATCACTCGCCTGGTGGTGAATCTTGACAAAGTTGATCGTCTCCTTAACCTTCAGCTATTGACTGGTTCTAACGACGGGTCACGGGGCACCACTTGACCATACCACATTAGGCGCTGGACCGTTTGTCCCCGCCATTTTGGGCAAATCAACAGACAAAGGAGCCACCGAAACCAACAACATTTCAGCCCCCGCTTTGCAGCAGCAAAAAACCGATCGACCGCGAAGAAAGCTGGCTTAAAAGGCACTCGCTTATATATATATATATATATATATATGTATAATAGCCTGTGAGAGAATGACATTTTAAAGGAATTACTTCACCTCACCGATGGTCACCAGTGATGTATTCGTACTGACCATCGCATAGCGTATTGTGCCGCTCGCCGATCGTAGCTTCAGAGAAAGAGAGTCGCTCGAACAAGCTAACAAGTGAAACGAACGACTCGTTGGCTCATAAAATCACTAAAGCAAGTTGAAATAGAAATGAAGCAAGCAAGACCGACAGCTGGGATGTGAATGTGGCTGCTCCGGGGTTCTCTTTGTAAATGGGGTTAGCCACGATTACGTTGGTAGCATACGGACGCCTGATAATGCGACGGCGTATGTGGCCATTTGCTAAACGCCTGAAAACGCCTGAGCTGATCGGCGAGCAGCGAGTCAGTCAATAACGACAAGCGATTTCGAACGGATACCCATCCGGGCGGACAGGGAAGGCATCCATTTCAGAACAACGGTGCGATCAGCGCGCACAGGCAGACTTGAAAGCAAAACCTCTGACCTCTACGCCGGCAGGGCGGATGGACGCCAGCCCGCTGCCGACCACTCGCTGATGATGACGCTACCACTGACCGATCGCAGCGAGCGGACAACGTCGTCCAATTGGGAGGATTACAGAGAGCGTTGCCAAAAATCGACAAAGTGCCCTGCGGCTGTTTGCCGTCGTCGGGAATACAAGTCGAAGCAGTAGTAATAGTAGTGGTAGAAGTTAGCGTTCGTATCAAACAAAACGTATAATAGTTAACGAGCGTTTGTGTCGAACGAGCCCAGGGCGTGGAAGCGATGAATAGTTGACAACCAGTGTTGATATATATATATATATATACGACTCAAGCCATTGAGCCTGCACGCGCGAAGCTATGGTACTTTAGCTGTCTACTGTGGCGGCGGCGGCGGCGCAGCAAAAGTGCCGGCTTTTTCCGGCTTTTTTCCGACAACATGCATCCATGGGAGGGCTCGCTTTGTTGCCAAACGAAAGATCAAAATACAGTACTATAATAGAACCTTGTCCATAGGAACTAGGTTGTATAGGCAGGACGCTGACGCGAATGCATACTTAACATGACAACGTTCAGTGACGCACCTGAGGTCGAAGACCGAAACAACACTAAGGTCACCACCATCAATTAAAATAAGCTATAGCCCGACTATGGGCTGTGTCAGCACATCTCAGTCAAGCCACTATTACAAATAGTCACACCAACAACAGAATCAACAACAACAACAACGACAACTAATATCGAAAGCGTTTCCGCAGTGATCGAATACACGAGACAGCTACGGCTGTGTGGACATGAAACGTACTCGTTTCTCATTGTGGAAAATAGAAAACTAACAATCTACAACGAGAAAGATAGCTGGCAAGGTACTAACATCTGGCGTAACAACCTATTATATTATACAGTGCCAAGTGCTTCGTGCCTCGTACATCTCTCTCTCTCTCTCTCTCATGTGAGTTTTCCTCGATGGTTGGTCCTTTTTCAACATATTTTTCCAACACATCTTTTATGTACAGTAAATATAGAAAATGATTCCCAAGTGGATATATAAAATTGTTGTCGTTAATTGTCCGTAACAAGCGGCAATTGAGGTAGGCGAATAGGACGAGGAGCTCTTGGAAGAGGTGGTCAGCTGCATCGATTGGCGGAGGGAGACAACATATCAACCGTTCACTTGCTATTGTTCCTTAGACACAGCTACAGTAAACGCGTCCGAAGCTGACCGTAGATCGGTTGAACCCGGACCAAGACGGCCATACGCACAGACACATGCGCACAGTCGTTGATGTATGTTCGTGTCGTATGTTGTACATATGTATGTCGATGTGCGTGCAGTGTCTCTATGTGGCCCATGGCTCGGCTTGCCTGGCTTAGCTGACTAACGGGCTAGAGGTGAGTTCGCGTGCGGACGTTAGTGAACGTGATAATAATTATTACTATGATTGCTATGATGATTGCTGCTCGTATGACTGATCACCACCGAATAACGGTTGCCAGGAGTCATAAAACTTAGCTGCTTCGGCAGCTTATTTGATATGTAACTGTCGGCCGGCTATGTCTGTCTGGCTTGCTCCCTGACTCGACGGCCTGAATCACCAGTCGACAGACGAGACTGAAGTATTACGGTGTGGCGGGCTCCGCCTTCGCGTTCTGTGTGTTCTTGCTGTATTTGGCAAAGAAACCCAATGCAAGATGATAGTGTTGATACGATGACGTGTATTTGCCTGTTGACTCGATGGGAGTGACGGAACTCGTTCGAGGCGGTCTCGATAACCGTCCGTCGATACAGCGGCGGTTCAAGCAGATGTATATAGGTGTCGTCTGCTTTGCAACATGAAAGCCAAGCGATACACTCATGTATGTACATGGAAACAATGTCACAGAGCACAGTGGGGCAAGGGGCAATTTACCGAAAAGAAAATAAGACCAGCGCTGTTTGACGTACAGCGACAACAAGAACTGCCTCACCGTCGACTGAGACTATGCCGGTTGTTGCTGGCGTCCAAGAAGATGCTCGCCAGCATCAGAAATCATTTCTTCTATACAACGATTAAGGAACAAAACGACTGTCCGCTATGAATTGCACTGCTTCGCGTGCGGGTGTTCTCCTATACAAGGGACGTTTAAGCATCAACGAACAAATTAGCAAACATAAATTGCTTAGTGACGTCTGACACCCTTCATATGGCAATGGTCGTCGAATCGGGTAGTTGGCGGTACAATCAGTAATGAATTCGTAACGATAATGTTTAACTATTATATATAACAATATCTCTCATCTATTTATCTCGAAGCGATCGATACTTAATCACCGTAATACTTGCGCAATGCAGGCATTATCGCCTGTATGCTCGAGTGCGCCGCGTTTGCTATATAGCACTTTGTGCGCTTGCTTGCGCTTGCTATGGCCTTGATATATCATCAAAGGTTTGCATTGCCAACTCATGCCGATGGCATGCCTCACCATCTGGTGTAGACGGTGGCTCTAATTGTTTTATTGAACTGGTTTACCTCAGTATGGTCTGCCATGGATCGACAACTAGCTCCCTAACGGTTTAATTTTCTGTTTGTTTGTCTCAAAAGAAAGCATAGTAACTATGCCAATTAGTAAGCTGATAATATCACTGACGACAGCTGTGTTGAAAACGCAGGGGCTACGCACGTACGAAAGATCGCAGCGCTGCTCAATGACTGTTCGTCGCCGACGTCGGTCTTGTTTATTTACATTGGAGATGCTACAAACAGATACGGGCTAGGTCTTTGTTGGTAGCCAACTGCCTGAGCGTACGCATCTCGCATAGGTCTCCCCGAAGAGTTGACGCACTGCGACACTCCAATGAACTTACGAACGCACGTTCGTACTCTCACACAATGGTGAATAATCACAGAACAAAAAAAAACACAACGCAGCACTATTTTCTGTTAGATGCTGAGCTATTCATTATTTGTAAACAGAGAAAAACAAAGCGATGACAACAAGCCCGTCTAAACAGAGTACTCGTTGCATTTGAAAATCTTCCGACGACATCTGTCGTTACGGGCGACCCTGGCTCGGATCCCACCTGCGATAAAAACTGCCGCGTCTTACGCACGCATGCTCTGTGCATAGGTCAGCATGATAATCACTCATGCAATTGTTTTCTTTTTTCTTCATTCATTGTTGTTGACTTCTGAAAATCTCGCCCGTTTTATCTTCACTAAATATCTTCTCCAACGATTTGGCCCCGCTCGCTTCTCCTCTCTCTGCATCATTCGTCATTGTTGCCGTATCCAAATCAAATTTGTCAATTCAAATGTTTGCCTCTCATTCTTGTCGACGTCTCGTGCGGAGTAGCTTAGCGATCCCGTTCTGTCTACAATTATATATATATATATATATGTATATATTCATATATATATATATACCCGCATAGCTGTTGAAGGTTGCGGGACGGAGATAAAAGCCTGTAGCTCTCCGCCCTTTCTACTAATCGCAGCCTCAAATGCGGCTTTATGCACCATTTGGATTTGCTGACTTAGAGGAGTCTGGCTGGTGCCTGTTCGGTCCTGGCCGACCCGCCCACAGATATGTATCTGTGCTTGAATCGTTAAGTACCGGGGCAGCGCCCTGACACAGTCGTAGATAGATATAGCTGATGACCGAGTGCCAATTCGCCAATATCAGCCGCCCGTTCATCTCGAGCTTTTTAAGTCATGCGATGACGTATGCCACGCCATCTTAACCCTACGTTCTTCATAACCTTGCTGTTCCCGCCATTATCATCACCGTCTTCTTCGACGTTTTGACGTCGGGGGTTCGTTGTGTATTGTAGCCAAATGTGCAGCCCCACTTGTAGATATTCGTGTGCTCTGTTTCGTGCGTTAACCGCAGTGTCCGCTCACGATACGTGCCCAGCCCGAAGCGGGAATTGTGCCCAACTGGCTAATCACATACTCATAGTATATCTCATGTGTCACACGAATCAGCAATATTGCTCGTCGTGCAGCAGCGACGCGACTGCTGCCGCTAGCCATAGACGTTTGTCTGTACACGCAACAAACAGATTACGAAGCTCTGATCAAGTGATAGCTGGCTTCCCTCATACAGGTGACTGCTGAAGCAAATGCGGGAGTCGGGAGCCAGTGATGTGGTGCATGTGTTCGTTTGGTGTTTAGTATTATTATTATTATCATATAACGAAACTGTTACTGGTCCCTTTTTTTTCGCTGTGGTCCGTTCGACTCGGAATACGGGGCCTAAAAAGTGCACTCATCCAGCGACACTATCATTCATGTGGTCAACAATTGGCACCAGTGGCGTACTGAATCAGGGCGTCAGGGCAATTACTTTCACAAACATACGACAGACTCAGGGCAGGTTCACGGTATGGAGGAGGGAACATTTGGCTAACCTCAGCGAGTGAAGCAAATGACTCGAAATTCGAGTCGCGTGTCCTCGAAACGTGCTAAGAGGTTTCGACATCTGTTCCTTCAACCCCGCCATGGGGTACATGTATATATATATATATATCGACGACACAGGTACCCACCTGATACTGTAAGGAATAAACATTACATCGTAGTATTGAAGAATATTGCTTTCCCATAATCCCCCCCCACCTCTCCGAAACTATTGAACAACATTGGACAAGGTTGCAATTTCCTTGTAGAAATAACTATTCGTTGTTCATCGTGTCATAATGAACTAATGTTGAAATGTTCGTTTGTATTTGTTCAATTTTAGCGGTTGATCGAGTTGTGCGATTTCGAAGTGAACAGGAAAACGATCACTTCCGCCTCCTGGACCACGATGGAGACTTTCTGCTCATTGGCGCCAAGTAAGTTTCCTCTATTGTTGCATTGCGAACATCCCTGGAAGTATTATTCCTATCATTACTATATGTTTGTTGCTTTGGCCGCTCATTGGCCGATTCATTTACTATGCGCTGTTCATTTGGACGAAATGTTTAGCGAAGTTTGTGGTCATTCGTCGCTTGTGTCAGGGTGGTGAAGCTCGTGCACAGCCGAACGATGATAGAACAACACATAAGACTAGTGAGATCTGATGTTTATCATGAAATCTCGAGGTAAAAACGATTTCGTGAGGAACTCCTCATTCTGCATTACCCCAAATTATCGAATATAGAACAAGGTACCCATACGTGTCCTCAATCAATACATTTCTCCTTGTAACCTTTTTGGGAAGACGTTGTCCACTGCAAGAAACAGTAATTAAACATAAAAACACACTCGTGCACAAAAGCAGGGGAACATCCCTTTGAGACTATGTTTCTTAAAAACCTATTGCGCTCTCTCCCAGTTGTAGGCGTTATTGCTACGAAAACTATTCTTTCTATGGCGACCTGAAATTTTCATAACTACCCACTTATAAGAGCGCTCTATTCACTCGATCTGTGTTTCTCCTAAGTGATGCATGCTCACCTTATCAATATATTTATATATATATGTATATACTTATTAATTATTTTTAGGAATATGGTTTATAATGTGTCAACGGCCACGTTATCTGTCCGCCGCCGCCTCGAGTGGCGTCCGTCGGAGTTCGACGTCAAAATGTGCATACAGAAAGGTAAAAGTGAAGCAGTGTGCCACAACTATATCCGGGTTATCGCCAAGAAAGCCCATGATCGAGTCCTCGTTTGTGGGACAAACGCGTACAAGCCCAAGTGCCGCGACTATGCGCTGTTGCCAAGTGGGCCGCCGCCCGGCGACGCCTCGTCGTCGGACCAACGTCAGAGCAAGAATCAGCGCGCTTCCGATCGCGAGTTCAGTCTTACCGAAGAGAAGCCCGGCGAGGGTCTCTGTCCATATGACCCTAATCACAACTCGACGTTCACGTTTGCTGGTACGATCACACCTGGAGGACACCCTAGATTCGATTTAGATCGATGCTTATTATCATAATATTAATAATGGCCAGCCATACAATGGCAATTATTATACAATGTAGATTAGTCAATTACTACTATTAATTTAATACATACAATCGTTATTACTATGATATGATGTATGTTTCGTTGTCACAAAGCAATTATTACACCAATGAGGTCGTGTGTCTGTCTCCTTATCGTGCCATAATAATAATAATTATTATTATTACTATTACTATTTTACAATTTAAGTAACAAACAAAGTAGCTATTGTTGTTGCTAACACGCGCTACTGCTGACGTCGATGATCGGCGAGAATCAATCAGTTCTTTGTCTCGATCGATGACTCTGTTGGTCTGTTTATCTAACACACGCTTTTACTAATGATTATTTACCCGCTGCCTCTCTGGATTAGCGCCCTTGGGATATCGAACAGGTAAACGGCGACACCAGAGCAGTGAACATGACACTACTTGTCATACACTGCTGATGCTGCTGTGCGAAGCTCTATCGGAAGCTAACGATTATGCAATAACGCACATGCAGTTTCTCATTACGCCTGAACGCATGTCAGTAAAAAGGGAGACGTTTAGCAAAGCCATTGAATGACCTGATTTGCCAAAGTTGAACCGAAGTTGCCGAAGGTCATTGATTAACCTGTCGACCGATACCTTAAGAATAGGCTATGTATACAATCGAATAGTATTGTCCAAAACGAGCAGCTACTGTGTGGTCAAGTAATCTTATATCTCTCACTATGAAAACATGCTATTTATTATGCATATAGGATATTTGCTCTACAGATTGACACTCCCTGCTGCTAGCTTTACCATTGGCAATTCATGCTCTATCTTATTTGCATGTGAGTAACTGTTCTAAGTATGAGAAGAAGAAGAAGAAAAATGAACTTAAACGAAATTTCGCAATAGGACTTCAGAGCTACGAAGGATCAGATACAGCTTTTATCTGATCGCATGCACGTGGCGATTTAAGTGACACACAATTTGCGTTTAAAAAGTGGCTGTGCATCCTCTGTTGTGGTAGAGCGTCGTTCTAACTAACGTTCTCGTTGTCTGTTCCGACCCGTTTCGTTTCTCCACCTTTCAGATGGTGACCTCTATGTAGGCACCGTTGGACAATTCTCGGGCGCTGATCCGCTCATTTACCGGAAGCCGCTGCGAACAGAACAATTCGATCTCAAACATTTGAATGGTGTGTACAGTGAAAGCGGCAAGCAGCAGCTCTCTTCGAGCGACTTTCGGTCTTTCCTCGTTGAAAACGAACAGCTTAATCAAGTTGAACAAAATATGAAACACTCGAATTACCTCGTATCGATTCAACGCCATTGTCGATGTATGCCGGGTACCCACCTGTACCCCTTGCTGTCTACTCTTGACAGTGTTCTACACATTGGCTAATAAATGCATAAGTATTGAAAACAACAGCGGTAGCATGAATGTTCCTCATCTCGTACTGTCTGGCCTCGTGTTTTACAGCGCCTCAATTCGTATCGTCGATGCATCTCGGCGGATTCGTGTACTTCTTCTTTCGTGAGAGCGCGGTCGAATACATCAACTGTGGCAAGGCGGTCTATTCTCGGGTGGCACGCGTGTGCACCAACGATCAGGGGGGACCGCACAAATTCAAGGAGCGCTTTACGTCGTTCCTGAAGGCTCGTCTCAATTGCTCGATTCCCGGCGATATGCCATTCTATTTTAACGAGCTGCAATCGACGAGCCCAATCGTCGAGGGATCGTACCGCGGCGAGCGTGCCCGTCTGATCTACTCGGTGCTGACGACGGGCGCCAACTCAATCTCTGGTTCGGCCGTTTGCGCCTTCCGTCTCGACGATATCGACGCGGCGTTCCACGGCGCGTTCAAGGGTCAGGAGGACAAGAACTCGAATTGGCTGCCAGTCATCAATTCGAAGGTGCCCGAACCGCGGCCGGGTCAGTGCGTCAACAACAGTAAATCCCTGCCGGATGTCACGCTGAACTTCATCACGAATCATCCGCTGATGGACCAGGCTGTGCCGGCGTACCTGGGCAGGCCGGTCGTCGTCCACACCGGCTTCAGCTATCGGTACACGTACATAACCGTCGACCCGCAGGTCGAGGCCGTTAGCGGCAAGATGTATGACGTGCTGTTCATAGGCACCGATCACGGCCACGTTCTCAAGGTTGTCAACATCGCCTCGCTGACACAAACAGGTGACAGTACTCAGGCGGCTGAACCGGTGATTGTCGAGGACGTCCACGTGTTTGGACGGCCGGGTGACTCGTCGTCCGGTAGGGGGTCAGGGCAGTCCGCTGCCGGGGCTGCCGGAAGTCATCTTTCCGGCCCCGTGGCTGTTACCAGCCTCGTCGTGCAGCGTTCGCCGTACGAGCAGAAGCTCATAGTGATGAGCAATAGTGAAATCCAGGGAGTGCCTCTATTCCACTGCCAGCGAGCTCAGACGTGCGCCGATTGCGTCCGTCTGCAGGACCCCTACTGCGCCTGGAGTCTGGACGAACGAAAGTGCACTCACAACTGGCGCAGAGACCGCCACTCCAGCGTGCAGAGCATTGAGCACGGATGGGATGAGCGCTGTGGTGCCAATTGTAAGTACCTCACTGGCAAACTGAGAACAGAGCCAGAAACACACATGGGATTATCTGTTCGTTCGGGGTCTGTCTATGTGTTCCTGGGAGTGGATTGATGTACGTACGTATGTTTGCGGGGAAGTCCACCGTCTCTGGCGAGCTTACGCTGACCCAATCGAATACACATGAGCATATTGTACAACACCATCCTCGTCTCGCAGTTGCTATCGGCGTACAACACCGCATTTATCCCTTTGTCCCTTCCTGTGCGTAATTTTATTTCATCTCCAATCTTCATCTTCTATTGGGTTCGGTGTTTCTTCGCTATGTCATTTCCACTTCTGTCATTTTGGTTTCGTTGCAATGTTTGCTTCTGTTCTGCATGTGAACCTGAAACTATGTCTATGTGCACGTTACACCTCAGCGGAAGAAACGCTAAAAAGTGATCCATTTGAGGAAGTACCACACAATCGGCTGTCGCTCGTGGATCCAGCTCGTCTCCAACGGCGTCTCATAGTCCCACCAACGCGTCGGGCGCACGATCCTAAATTAGGAGCCGCCACCGGCGCCAACGTCACCTCTGCCGGAAACGACCTTAACAACTCTTTGGCTGCCCTTCCTTGCAAACCCTGTGACCACATCCCTAGCTCCATCGATGGCAGAGTCGCTTCGAGGTCGCATGCCGCTGGTAACCGGTTCTTGATTTCTAGTTCTGGCCTCTGACCTTAACGGCCACGGTCCGTTACTCCGTACGGACACGACTGACATTTTGTAATGGAAGATTCTGTTACGGCCATGTATCGGCTTGTGGCGGATTTTTTCTTTTCTCTCGAAGCAGTTACCTTTTCCTGTGCTCTGTGTGTGTGTGTGTTACCTTTCGACGGTCGTCATCTTTCATTTTCTCCTCTATCTACACACGACTGCCTATCCCTTTCTTCCCTCTGCCGTCGACTGCAGTACCCTACACTGCTTATCGTATATCGATGATAATCTGTCATCGCTAAGCGCGCGTCTGTCATTTACACTGTTAGCTCGACTAACTCAACCAAATCTCGTATGTTTCTCCACTGATCGGTCAGCCCGGCACTATCCGAACTCCGGAGCGATCGTCGACGACTCAAGGTCGTCGTCATCTGACCACGGCGGTCTCGATCACCATCCGGATGGGCCAGATATCATCGCCGGGACGTTCTTCACATCTGCGAATGTGTACTCTGCTGAGACGCTAGCAATTGCAATCACAACGTCAATCGTTACATCGCTCGTCGTAGGCTTCATTAGCGGCTACATATTTGCCAGGCGGTGCAAGAACGATATGGATATGGACTCAGGGCCTGAGGACTACACAAGGTAATGGCCGAATGTCTCTGTACGGGGATGGGGAGATAATCGAAACAGCACGATGATACAAACACAATAGGTATTACGCTGCAATGTATTGGAGTCAACGAGAGTCAAGGGAAATTCATATGATGACGTCGGTGTCATCAATTCGATGATGGGAATAAGTTTATGAAAACCAGACAAGCCTACTTCAATATACTGCGATTATTTTTGCCCGATCGTTTTTTGCGATTTGGGCCCTTACGGGTTTGAGTAAATACAGTACTGATCGCAATGCTTGGCACACTTCATTCGTATTATTTATGTACGATATGTGCTAGCTCACTTCGATCGAGTTGCTTTATCTCTGCAGTTTTATCTGATCCGGTCTGTGTGCTGCTGTTGTCCTAATTAGACCTCAATTGACTAGCAGTGAACATAGCAAACAAGATCTTCCCCGCGAGTTTTGTTGTCTGTCATGCTTCGCCATGACCTTGAAGCTGGTGTTCGATCGTGACCTTAAGCTCGCTACATCTTCGTCTCAATGGTACACAGCACTTCGGAATGGTACAGTGCTTTCGAATGCTGTTATCTTAGGCGGAGGTGCAGCTAAATCGGGCTCCGATTGTGGGCGTACGTTTTGACGCCTTGTTGCATTGTCACATTTACAGGTACGTGGATGTAAATCGCATGGGTGGATTAATGGGACCCGATCTCGGCGTCGGCTACGGCGGCGGCCATTACGAGCCAACATACGCCCTTCCCCCCGGAATGAACGTTGGCGGTCCGCGGCCGATTAATCTTGTTCTCAATAAGAATGGCAAACCCACGAATCACCTGTCAAATCATCCCTCCGCAAACCTCGCCAACAGCCCGATGGCCATGAACAACATGGGCACCCTTGACAACAATAAGACGACCACCCTGCAGAAGGTATGATTATCATTGCTACTATATATATTACACATATGATGAACGCACACCAATTTTTTCGAAGTTAAATAACAGCGAAAACGAATTATAAGAAAGCTGTGCAGGCGATTTTGAAAAATAAAGAAAAATGCAACCAAGCTATAATAATTTATGGAGACAGCCTCGTGTGGCAGACGATATTAAATGAAAAAGTAAGGTAACGCCTTATTGGTTTATTAAAGGAACACCAACTTACAATGCTTAAGTTATCTTAAATGTCGCGTAAGGGACTCGAACCCACGGCCTCTGCTTTTTACAGCCGGAGACTTAGTCGTCCAAGCCAACGCGCTGACGATGAAAATGATCATTTTCACAACGTAATTTGCACAATAGGCCCGTACTTAGTTTTACCTGCAATGAGCTCATTAGACACGGCACTGTATATGTGTATGACTTCGCTTTAGGGCAGATCACCCAGAGCTTTGCTAGCTGTTCTATGATACACTGGAAGTGCTGCACTAACTACCACTTCAACTTCTATCAGTCGCTTGCCAAGGGCGTCGTCTTCAAGCCCTATATGTTAGTTAATTTGTGTGAGGAAAGGTGTGTATATGGCTCAGAGAGAATATGCTAATGGAGATGTGAGCATAATCATAGAGCGAGAAATAAGAGTCGTTGAGGTCGATTGGAGCTCCGAGAGTTCCCTTCAGTGTTCTATCCTACAAGCGATGAGTAGACTATGAGATCGCAAGTGTATCGGCGAACCTGTTGTGTGAAAGGTGATGCCTTGAAAGTGGTACGGCCCCTTCTAACATGAATTAATAGTACATGTATACGCAAAGGTCGCATTATGCAGATGAACAATCCGAGACGAATTAGTATTCGAAGTCACATTTTACTCCAGAATTGGGCAGAACTGCGAAACTTTACTTGAGTCTAACAGTCATGAACACGCAATATTCCCTCTCGCGGAGTGGTGCTTAACAAATTACGATGAACCAGGTAAAATATCAGTCTCGACCGAAGTTTTCGATCGGGAATCCGAGGCTGTAATTACACCAAGTTCCTCATGGAGCTTCGAACAGAATAGCACCTAATTCATCATCTGTCATCTGCAGGTAAACTCCGAACCTCGCTCGTTGTACTCAGTCCCATGTTGTACTAGTCCATGCGACCCTGCGTCTTTATAACAAGCTACACAAGACATGTTTGTACAAGGGCACGATAATCAAGCGTCTAAGCAACCGGTTAAAAGTGACGAGACCCTTGATAGAAATTGTTTACATTTTTTGCGAAGTACAGTTTTGATTACAACGATGTATCTCATCCTTGATTTCCTACAGGTAAAGAAGATCTACCTATAGCCAAGCCCTCCAGCCCCGCAGCCGCCGATGTCCCCTATCTACGCTGATCCCGACAACAACGACGAGAGATTCGGCTAAACAACAAGTGAACTCCCAGATCAGCTGCTGCCAACGACTGCGGCGTACTACCACTACTGTGGCAAATGTACGATACGAGATCGAGTCGATGGGAGTACAATCGGTTGCGTATCTCCACAAACTTCGACCACCCACGAGTAGCAGTACAAACAGTGATGGCGGTGCGCGTTTCGCCAGGCGTGAGGTGTGTGCCTCGTTCATGGTGATGGCTTCACCGTCAGCATCCATGCCATGATCGTCATCATCGACAGGCTGCACTTCCATGCGTTCGCTCTCTGCTATTCGCAGTGGACGACACTCGCGGTGATTCCATGCGTCGGCGAGACACACGCGTAAGAGCAGTGCGGAACGGACCGTTGTTTCGACGCAACTCGACGGAGTGACTTTTTTTAGTTCTGCCTTTGATGTCGCTTGTCGCTTTGCCGCCCGCCACCGTTCGGTCGTCGCCGTCGCCGCTCCGAGACAATGCAGCAGACACCGCCGCCGCCGCCGCCGTCAGTCGGACGAGGCAAGCTGAACGTAATGCGAAGTGAAAGGGACACATCTCGAAGGGCGGGGCTACTTAGTGAAACTTCTTTGCCCTCTGTATCGGGTGGGTGCACATGAGTGGGCACTGTGAGTTGTTGTTTTTTTCCATCTGAGGTCGACTACGAACACGAACGTGCACCACAATAGTCACCACGCCAAAGGTAATAATAGGAACGACAAAGCAGCAACAGCAGCAACAACAACCACAACCAAAACAACAAGCAACCCGGCGCGACCGGCCCGTTCCGGTGTAAAGGACATTTCGCCTGAAGTTGCCGATAGGGTAACTGAACTATTGCTACCAATAACACTATATATATATATATATATATATATATATATATGACATAGATAGATATTCATATACCTCAGCAGCCGGCAACAGCTATGTTGCTGCTCTGAAGATAAGCAGTTGTTGCTGATGGTGCCTTCATCGACGCCGTCAAACTACGAACTCCAATGCCAACTCTGCTAGATCTGGGTAGCGACAGAATGTGTTAGTAACGGTAATGCATTCATTCGCTTCTAGTAGCATGTACAACGCATCCTCGATGCCAAAATAGGACTCGCACATACCCAGGGACACGAATTACGTTAGCTGCTGTACCGGCGAGAGGTGAAAATATACCAGCCAAGATAACGGGTGAATTAATTAATCGTTTAGGACGAATAGCGGAATGAATGTATGAAATCGCTAACGAAGGGTTTACTGTAAAATGCTAGATCAGTGAATGATAGGGATCATATCGGATGATGCCGGTGATGCTGATCATGGTGGAACGCGAATCCCCGAAGGAGAATTGTGTTGTCTACGGCATGTTAATGACAGACCATGTGCACATAAGACATACATATACACATATAAGTACATCTCGAACAGGAAACGAACACATGAGAGCGAGAGAGAGAGAGAGAGAGAGAGAGAGAGAATGACTGAAGAACATATATATATATTGATATAATGATATTATTAGTATGTTAAACAATCATGCAGTGAACGAAGCGTGTGTCCGCTTGTGAGATTCCCCTCCCAAGGCTGCAGTTTAACGCAGGCTGCCAGCGCCAACATGCAACAACTCAGCATCTACAACAACAACAACAACAACAACAACAGAATCATCGTCAGTGATGAATCGTAAACGAACACAGCAGCACCAAATTGACACGCTGTTGGATAAGGCAGACATCCAGACGAAACCTCGGCTGGGCTCGGCGCCTCCATGGCCGTCCAGGTCTTCCTGGCCTGAGTGACCTGCCATTGGTGTTTCAGTAACATGTGACTATATAACGAATGAAAACAATGAGTGACCATGAATGTGAAACAAAAAAGCCAAAGCAACCGACATCCACACAGACACTCATAGCAGTAGCAGGAACAGTGATTCTGTTTAGAGCGAAAACTGCCACCATTTCTGCAACTGAACGCAGGCGGTGTTATCTCTCGGGGGCAACATTGAGATTGGAACTATTACTGCTACCACTCATATGAACACCATTTGGAATTGTTCGCCGAGGCGGAGCTGCCGGCGGGCTATAGACAGCCGCCACCGGAGGCAAGCTCTGATCCTCTGATCCCGAGCCAACTCAAAATGCCAAAGATACGATAGAAACAAGCATCACATCTTTGTATGAAGGAGTGGTCTTGGTGGTGATGGTTTGTCGTATTCTTTATCGTACGAAGTATAATTAATTGCATCACGTGATGATAACAGCCTTTGAATGACGAGATCGTCAGTTGGATGAAACTGGTGTCAGGGCCAAAGAGATCGACGCCTGATGCTGACGCCGATGTTGACCCTCGCCGGCTCTCGCCCATATGACTGACACGTAATGCCTATACTATACAAGTGTGTACAGTAATAACAAAACCAGCTATAGTATTTAGGGTGATACACGTGGTTCGCTATAGCATTGCCAGCTGATAATGACAGTTGTACCACTTAGAACACGATAAGCCAATTGGAAGCTTCCCACCGTGGAATGGTATTATCCTACAATATATTATTTCCCATAAAAACCTCTGGATAGGGGAAAATCGTGAGATTCGTCACGGACAGAGGTAGACATACATGGCCCCGCTTCTGCCGCGGAAATGTCACTTGCTCGCCATAACGCTAATGACTGTACAAATGTCTCATACAACGGTTCAAATTCTCAGATAGGGTCAAATCTTCATCTAAAGCCGTTTCACAGCAGTAACGTTCGAACATACTCTTACATTCTGCAGCAGGCTGGTGTGCGCGGCGCGTTGATGACACCCGCATTCATAATCTGTTCCAAACGATGGAAAATACCTCTCTCACTGCTGGACAGCCGCTCTATCTCAAGCTGAGAACAGGAGGAGTGGCTACACATGATGGTTGCTGAGGTTTGCCGTGGAGAAGACAAACAAATATGGCCACCAGTTTAGCAGGTAGGCATAGCCCCTTCAATGTGATCGTACCAGGCTGAGTAACCGGCTCGTCTGTGTTAGGTGTATAAATCGTATGTGCGCAAGCATAATCGGACTACGGGGACGAGCAATCACGACCAGTGTTGGTCCGATGCTCATCTCGATCTGTTCACATAGTAATCTGCGCAGTAACCTGATCTACAAGACGGCTGGATTGTTCCTGCGTACGCAAGAACATCCAGCTGAAACACCCGGTACCAGAAAGCATCCGTATCCGTTGGCCAGTCCAACGCTTCCATTGCCTCATTGAGCATTTAGTCACGAGGCGTTACGTGGCGTTGCGCGGAAATAGAACAACAGGAAACCTCTAATGGGTTGGGCGCTCTTGAACCCCTCAGTGCTATTGGGACAACCATTGGTGGCCGGGTGGCAGTGGTTAAATATCGAGGCCCGTCATATTTCATTGTGGCGGATTATGTGCCACGACGGGTGACCCGTGACGAAATATTGAAATAAATAATAAACGATCATGACTGTCGCGCCATGAGCAGCCGGCGCGAAACACCGGCGTCACCTCGTTTCTAAAGTACTTCATTAACTGTGAAGAATTATTGTACGGTGTGAATGAGTATTCCCAACGAATGACGAGACTAGATAGCGGTGTTGAGATTGCGGAAGCGAGATAAAGTGAATCACAGTGTAAATGATCCGCGCATATGTTAGAGGGTATCACAGATCCGTTGATTGCTATGATTATGCTACTGATGATCCAGTGTACAGTTGCCGTACACACACACACACACCTATAGGATGTCTATTGTATACCCAGCCGAGACGAAAGCAGTAGAATAGAAGCAATGCAAACAGCTGCAGGAGACGCTATGCAACGCCAATAACTAGTCGCGATACGGAGAGAACTATGATTCTTATTGTAGATAACGTATACTCGATGGGGAGGAAGTAATAATTAATATATATATATATATATATATATACTAACAATATCAACAAGTTGAGATGGGGTAACGTCGAGAGGAGGGGCGGGGGGGCGATATAACGGACACGATTTTAACGTTTTAAGCACACACATGTATATTTTAGAGAAGCGAACAGAGGGGGAACAACATAATGTAATACATAGAACATGGTTTTCGGGAAATGTTTCGTTTGTTCAATGGTTGAAACCTTACCCCCGTAGGGAGGTAACGTATGTGTGACGGTGAGCGAACTGCAGCGATAATCTTTCGGGCAGGAAGAAAACCTTAAACGTAGAGGTCCTATCGAAGCCTTTGGCTGCGTTTGGTTTCATTTGCTTGGCCTGACACATCTTGTCGCCGACACGCTCGCTAGAATCCAGCTGCCAGTGGTGAGGTGGGGACCAATTTGAACTCGTTGAACAATACACTTTGGGGCTGGTCTACAGCAATATTTTTCTGTCCTCTCGGGGGTCGAATCTCGAAGTCACGACCCTGTCATAGGGATTTTTTGCCAGCTACCCAGGCTGAAAAGCATGTGACCGACGATGTTGTTGTTATTGTGTTTTGTGTAGTAAATACGCGGGCGAGTTTTTTTCTTTCCTATGGTTTTTTTTGCTTTCTATTCAATTTTTATTAATAGGAGCCTGCCGACGTTTTATTTCATGTATTGTCTTTGATGAGAATTAGAAAAAATAACTACCAACTTCTTAGGTTGTATTGATTTTAAGCAGAGAACTCATTCTTGTCTTTCTAATGGAATCCACTAATTTGACACGAATTGATGACACATTCAAATGACAAATATCCACATGACACCGAGAATCGATATTGTCCGGCGTACAATACCCTTACTAATATCTGGCTAGATGTGATAAAGCTAACAAAATAAAGAGAGCACGCCACTCGAACGATTGCTTGAACACAACTCGACATCCTGCCGGTTCTGATGAACTTTATCGACAGCTTCGACGACCGATAGATGTGTGTATGGTAATTTCACGTAATGAAAACCGGTATCAATTTATGTTAGCCTTATGCCCCGAACGGAGTCCGTTTACCCGTGAATGTATGTGTGTATGTTTGTGATCTAGGCTCGTCGTAAGCGTTTGTGAGATGTTGGCCTGTTTTTTTTTTTGTTGTTGTTCAGGTATCGGTAAACACAGTACGGAAGTCCACTACACAAAAACCCTTAAAGACGTTCCGTGGGAGTAGCGCAGTCGTGATTTCCTATTACCCTGCTTACGTCACCCGTTGGCGTCCACGTAAATACGTTAGTTGTTTCTGCTATCATTAAGTTGATGTCTGATTCGTGTGCTGTGGAATAATGTGCTGACCATAATTATGATATATCGATGGTCCCTTCCCTACGATGTACACACAGTACCTATGTTCATTGCACTTAAATTGAATTACATGTACAAACATACGTACGAATTATCAAGGTTGTCAGTTCATTCAAATGCCAACGACAACAGCAGCAGCCGTAATCTAATGGCGGCTGTAAATTTAAACACAATGCTTGACCTTCGTTACCTTTAAACTGGGTGGCGCGAGACCCCCGCCGCTCAGCTATATCCTTAATTGACGTACGTTGAACGCGTCTTTGAAAACGCTCCGTTTATCTTATTGAGCGATCACACGTGCCAGTCGTTTGTTTGGTTCCATGTAATGTGAGAGTGTTTTACGGCTGTTGTTTTATTGATTAACTTATGTTGAGTCCGTCACCCTATAACCCATCCATGCGTCCATCTCCAGTATAACCTTCTCTAAGGACACGTAAAGCCAGGGGTAATGAGGCGGTAAATATGACTTACCAGATTCAAATGAAAACCTGAGCTGGGATAACTACTATTGTACTTTGAATATCGAATCCATTTTGATGTCACCGCAGATGTAACCGCTGTAACCGCTGGCGGCGTCCAGGATGATGACTTTATCGCCGCACCGGGGGGCAGCCTTACGAACAGAGCAATAGAAGGTGCATTTCTAGAGATCCCAACAACCTCTACACATTATTATCATAATAATAATAATAACTAAATATACTAAAATATAGATCCTGGTATATGCTATACTTTTATTATTAGCGCGAATGTACAAAACATATGAATAACAATAACTAAATATACAGGAATATATAAATACACGGATGATGAACGAAACAGGCAGAACGAGCTGAGAAGTTACACATAAACATAACATAAACACACCTACACACCTAACCACATGACGATTAATAGAGAACGAGAGTATTAATTAAAGCAACAATTATTATTATTACGATCCGTGGCGATGATCGCGCAAATGTTGACGATAGATTAAATCTCCTACTATGAATGGCGCGGAGGCTTTTCGCCTTGGGACGGCGCTATGGTGTGATTCCACGAGAATAACTCTAATTACGACTAACAGATAAATACGTGACAATACTAATAGCTAGCGTACATAATGATATTGTATAACAATAATAGCAATTGAGGAGAAAAACGTGATTCATTGTGTATATATCGTACGACATTATCCGAAAGTATTCGAGATCTCAAACACAGTAAGAGACACACACAGACAAACAGACAGGCGAAGGTCGAGTTGACTAACAACGATACAGCAACGAAGAGGAACAGGCACACAGGCGAAAATCGATATAAATGAACAGATGAGCATGTGGATACACATTTTGTATAGTATAGAAGGGATTAGATATTAAAATACAACAAAGATGAAATAAAGGGATCTAGGGGAACTGAAAGGGGGTCCAGAGAGGTGGAGAACTCCCGATGACATGGAAGAGAGAGAGAGAGAGAGAGACAATGAGAGAATTAAAAGTAAGTCGCGTCACGAGAGGACGAAATGTTAAGCCCAAAGAATATGTAAATAAATCAAATGGCCTACAGATATATGGCGGAAAATATTCGGTGTAATGTGCTTTGTTTGCTTGTTAGATAGATAGATAAATAAATAAATAAATAATAATAACATAGGGTCCAAAAGTGAATCCCTGTAAATCTTATAGGCCATGACTAATTTAGGCGTGTAGGCATTCCTCTAGTAAAGGAGAAAATATATAGAACGAGGCTTGCCTCGTTAGGCGTATAGGGAATGTTGTCTAATGGTCTATGTTAGAAATATATATATATATATATAGACGAAATAGTTAATGCATGTCTTTACGTTAGTATTATATTTCTTATTAGAGGGATTAAGTAAAAATATTGGCTAGGTCCCTCGTCATGTGCGTTTAAGGCGCATTTATAAAATCAAACAAAAAAAAACGACACGCGATGGTCGCCTCCTGGTGCTTCTTGGTGGTACTTATTGTATGTGTACTGTTATAAGCAATTGAATAGACACTTACTACATTAAATTTGAAGTAAAATTACAGCGTGACGCAAAAACCGTCACAACCCTGTAGGAACGAGTACGAACGTTTTCGAAGGAATCTACGAGTGGCTGGAAGTATTTTCTATCCCATTTAGATAAATACAATGTCTTTTTTTTGGTAGTAAGCAATGTGCTTTAAACAGAAACAATAGAGATAAGCTTGACAAATTGTCACCTTAGAAAATTACAAACTTGGTCAAAATAACGGAAGCCCTCGAAAACGTTGAACGAAATCGAATATTGCTGGCACAACTTTTAGTCGATTTATCTTGTATATTAATCCCGAAATCCACGTATTTCTAACTACCCCTTACAGTATTCCTCACTAGCATTTCGTTGCTCGGTTGAGCCAATAATAACTATATAACTGTTGCCTTGAGTTTCTACCATGACGCTCGTACCGGCCAACTCAGTCTGATCAATAATCGCCCGCTCATACGAGTAGTTTCATATCTGTGAAATCAGTGATAAATTTGACTCTTTGTTATGTTCTCTACCTAAACATAACGAATCTATATACGCATGAATCAACGTTTGTCGCTATCGTTTGTGCAAACCGTTGCAAATACTTTCCTCGTTCGCTGTTACAGTCGCCGCAATCAAACCGCCGCTGCACACGCAAAACACAAGCGTTAACAAGCCAAAATGCAATCTCAAAGATCTGCGTTATGCAAGCGGGTCCAGTCGTCGTACCGAGTAGACGCTCGTTGCAAACTCGGCGTATGGCCACATCACAACGAAATGAAAAGGGTTCGACAAAGGCGCTATCCATTTTCCGGCGCGATCTCAATTGAGAGAAATAACTACACAGCGAAGGTGGGGAGTCTGCTCATTCAGGTTGATTTTTTGCCCCGAACCCATGCGTACGTGTATTGCGCTTTGTATCGAAGGTCTTTTACATTTTGATTTAAGACCAAAATTCGTGTATTCGTGTACAGATTTCTCTCTCTCTCTTTGTATGTCTGTCTCTCTGTCCGGTTGTCCCTCACTGTCCACCGGGTCATCTCCTTTTGCCCTCTGACAACTCGCGGCACCGATCGGGCAGAGGCTATCGCGCAGAGTGTTCACGGTTCGTGAGGCTGCGAGCGCCTATGCGGCAGGCGGCTCGTAGCGTTCTCGTGTGGTGGCCCACCTCCGGCTTCGCCACTCAGTCACTACTCTTCTCTTCTGCGGCTGTGCTGGCGGTACTTTCGTTGTCTGTCCCCGCTCTTGCCAGCCACTCGAGCTGCATAACGGATTACTCTGCAGGACTGTCCCTTTGGCGGTTCAGCGCTGGCGGTCCTCGTCGACAACGGTACGAGACCTCTTCCTCTTGCTTAGCTCCCCGAAACGACGCCCCCTCCCCCCCCCTGTCCGGTCCACCCGTTGAGCGCAGCAAGAAGCCGCCACTCATTCGTCGTCTGACCCGCTTTGCCCCTGAGGCAGTGCAGGCCGGCACGGACTGCTGCTAAGTTCGCAGCGGTCCTCAATGCGGTGCTGCTGCTGCTGCTGCTGCTGCCGCGAAGTCCCCGATCCCACCGCCTCAACCAGCTAGCAGCGCTCCCACTACTCTACAGACCACTCCATCATCATCATCAACAACGTCGCCATCAGCCTCAACATCGCCACCGTCCACAGAAGGCCTTGGCTCAGCCGGGCTCCGCCTGCCCTGTTTCGGCTCCTCTTTAACCGTCCCGGCCAGTCGAGGCGGCAGCTGGTGCGGACGTAGCGAACAGGCTGCCGCACGCTGAAGTATTGAACTCGCTCAGAACGTCGGGCCCGGCCAGCCACTCGCGTCGTGGGATTTGCCCTGTCGTCCCGACGACCACCAGACTCTGCTTGGAAACAAGAAGCGCATCACCATGTTCTATTCGTGCTTCGAATGCTGCGTACGCTATCGCGGCTCTCGCAGCTAAGAGCAGACATTCGAAGCACTTACAACGAGACTGTCGCTTGTTTCTTTGTTTTGCGAAAACACACGGGACCCATTGCGTAATAGGGTTGTCTCGTAGAATGGTGGGCTTATCATGGTACTTGGTGTTTTCATACACTGGAACACCCCTTGTTGTTCGCATCGGTTATCTTTTTCCTGTCTGTGGGCTATGTGAAGTGTGTCTTCATCGTTTCGAAGAGGAGTTTGCTTCTGTTGCTGTTGGGCTGGGGACGCACTTAAGTCAACACTCAGAAGAACGCGCTTTCTCTGTAATTGCCCGTTTAACCACTTGTCGAAAAAGCAGCAAATAACCATATTTGTGGGTTATTATTATTATCTCATGCATCATATAGTGTGTCAGTTTCAGCGTGTGCTGCAAATGTACTTAATTTGATTAGTTTCTCGGAGGTACAAATCATACCGGTATGTTAGAGGTGAATGCTGCTAATTACCAACGTAAGCACAATCGCACGACCAGCAACGAGCGTCCACAGCAGCAAACGCACGTAAATATCCTGGCATACTGCAGAGAGGTCGCAGAACAAGTCACGCAGTAGGCTCCGTGCTCGCTGAAGGGCGAACGCGATCATTACTATACTTCAGAGTTCGACATCACATTGGAGTGCCAACGTCGGGTGGCCGCAGGCTGCCTAAGTATTGGCTTGAACACAGTGCTCGTAGGGTTGGCTTCTTTTTGGGGGATTCACGAATCGCATCAGGTGCTCCGGAGAAGAGAACATCTTCAGGCGCAGTTGTTTTTTTGGAGGGCGACTACTCCAGTTGCCCCAACGAACCGATCTCCCCAGTCTCCGAAGACGCCAACGAAACAAGATTTACGCTGGCGGTCGGCGATCCTCGCTAACCAAACAGTGTCATATAATGGTCAAATGTCACAAGAGACCTATGTTCCGCTTATATAACGCATATTTCTCTATGTTTCTTCATAAGAACCGAGCAATACTCACAATTGCTCTCAGCTGAATTCCAAGTATCGTCTAGGTAGAATAGATCTCTTGAATACCACTCTCTGATTGCCAGGTGACGAAATGGACAATGTCATTCTTCCCGTTAACTGCAAGGATCAATTTAAAACGCGAACATCTCCACTATGGTCTTCCAGCTTTGATCTTTCCGAATAAGAAGCGAAAAATGAGTACTTTCCCTCGTGCCAATCCACTATTTCAGGCAAGAACACACTGTGCTTAAAATGCTTCCGTGTTCCACTTGTGCCATGATTCTGTTTGTTGCAACCACCCACTTCACATACACACTCCGTTTGACTCATCCTGAACGGTACTGGCCAAGCAGAACATTGTGTAGGTAGAGCCAGGAGTTCCCCCGACGCGGCGGGGGTTGGAGTGGCCTTTGAGAGTATGCAAGGCGCGGTTGAATGCGGCAGATGGCTCGTCTGCTTTTGTCGGTAACGCGCCCTCTGCTAAATAGCGGGCGGGCCGAAGAGAAGGGGTCACTGCTTCGCGAAGACCCTACACTGGTCTACGCGCATGAGCTGTGTTCCCCGTCAAGCTGTTGACTTCTAGGGCATGGGCGAAAGTATGGGTCCCTGCCTGAGTTCACGGTGCTACACCGGCGGGGCCTCACGGCCGTGGCCCTGTTCCATAGAACACACTGAAAGACTCTAGACAACACGCGGTAGAGCGAGGTCTCGGATCAGCGGCGGGGGCGAACTCCAGTATCCGACTGGTGCTGGTGGGCTGGGAGAATGGGATCACCCCCGCAAGATCGTCGAGTAGAACGGGGATGCGGCATGTCGGAGGAGCAGGTCACGGATTTTGTAATGGATGAGGTTGGCTGACTGGTCCGATGGCTGGTTGGTTGGTTGGTCGTTGTGAGCACTCGGTGGTAGTCCGTCCCAGGACCCCGTCGAGTATGGGGCTAAATGCAGGAGAAACGGAAACTTTCAAAAGAACGGGGGAAGCCGGAGTGAGGAACGCGAGGAACGACGATGGTCACCAGCCAAGTCTAGCACAATCATGGGACAGGGCTAAAGGTTCGCTTAGAGACTTTGGGTGGCATTTCAGGTGATGACGCTAACAGAGAAGAGGAGTTTGGCTCAAATGAACTAGAACAGATTTACATGGTGAAGTTGACTACGCTGTCGATGCAACGTAACACAAATATAGGGACATGCTATAAAATACGTGGAGAAGTTCGAACACTTGCGTGCTTAGAGCAGTTTGGAGTGAAAGAACATGTATGCAATGAAATGAGCTCATGATATCGGCGACAAAGGTAGACATTGCCAAATACGTTGGTATTGGTAACAGGGTTGAAACAAGGTGCTACGTGGATACATGTGCTACTAAATTTCTATACCTAGCAGGTTAAATTCGTATTTTCCAAAGATTTGTTCATTTTTGCCTTCGTCTATGAATGTCCGCTATGTTTACTTGCTCGGAACCATTGAAGAAACGCGGCGGTGCTGCATTTTCGGGGCAAATCTTGCTCGTATATGCGGCAGAGAACATCCATACAAAGACAAGGCATGAAAATTAGATGAAGTGTGAAGAAATATTAACGAGTTCCGGGGCTACAATATGAGCTAAGCGATATATAAGGGGATGCATATCGATTCTGGCTCATTCAATAGATATGAAGGGGTTGTCCGGCTTATGAAGCAATGCCGAAAGCAGTTGTACCGCGGACGTTAAATGCTGACTATGGGTCAGCCCGGAATATTTGTAAATACAAGAAATAGGCACTGTATTCACTGTATTTATTTATTATTATATTTAATGTAATGTAAACCTCCTAAGGTTTCTGCATTGGGTAATGCGCTCAAGCTTTCCACAGAACAAGACGAGTTCGTATCGTTCTGCTTGATAAGGAGTCCAGGCTGCTATGAGAAAAATTGTCAGCTGGTAGCAATCAGTCTGTGCCAGCTGTCGTGTAGTGGCCACTTACTTTCGCTCTATAAGTTAATGCTTACAGCTTTGTTTTCGGCAGTACCCCCCTTCGCTGACCTTTTAACTCGAGCGAACGAGGTCGTCTGAGATGCCTCGTCTGTTCATGTGCCCTTTACTCATTTCTTGATCGCTCTTGGGTAATTGCTTCAATATGTTGCCCCCACTCTGGGCCACCGTACGAAACGACTGATTGCGATGACTTATTTTTAGTGGACTTCGTGGACCTTACACGTGTCGTCCTTCGCCAATTTAAATCAGCTTCAACTATTCGTTTAATTTGTTCGACTAGACCATTTGGCTATTTCGCAACGTGACTGACCTTTTAGCTTTTTTAATTGAGATCTAGGCAGCAGCTTCGAATAGGTCACCCACTTGAAAAGTGTGATAACAGCAGCCAGATTGAGTGCTAAAATGATGCAATATACAATATGTTGAAAATATTATATATAATAAATAATTAGAAAGTAACAATAAAGCTTTTTTAGAATGACAACATAACATGGAGATGCCCCCCTATTTTCTATACGGGATACTAAGCTTGGCGTCTGTTTGACATCATATGTTCAATAGGATTCGTTAGATTCGTAACAGTAGCGTCTAGCGGTAATGAGTAACCTTTAAGATTTATAACATTTAACCAGTGTGTCCCTATTTAAGCAAATCGTGACTATTACAAAACATACAGCTATATAAAGATTGACACCCTCTATAGGATAAGAATTAATTCTCAACACATGTCCGTTGCAAACGAAAAAAAGGGTTTCCTAGCATTTTCCGGGAACTCCGCATCCACAAGATTAGAACATCTACGCATTCGACTCGAATAATGGAATCGAATTAAAGTTCTAACGAACAATGTCCAGTTTTTAATAGTAGGTACTGCTACATCATGCCCATCATGGCCAGTGCAGCAAGACATCTCGAAGCTGCGTTCAAGTCGGCGGCCCTAAAAGCCAATTCATGGGTGACCGACTTGGCAAAAGAATCAAAGTACAATAGCTCAGAAATTTTTCAAATGAAATCCGAGAATGTGATAAACGATTCCATTGTCCCCAGCGCTCAAAACTGCGTCGTCACGAGCCTGCCCTCCTCGCGGAATGTTTATCTTTAGTGGTCTTTACTTAAAGCTGCTGGAGGGCTGAAGTCACCCACTCACCCATCGTGGAAGACTTCCCGTTTCGTGTCTTGCCCATTTCTTATACGGCGTTTTCATCTAAGTCCGAAGAGGAATTGAGAGCAGACACGTGCACTCGAAGCGGGGTAGGCGAAGGGTTTTTTTTCCATTCTTTGTTCAGATGCTGCACACACGGAGCATATACACACACACATCTCTCTCTCTCGCTCTGTCCCGCTGTTGTCATGCGATGGCTATACCCTTTGTCGACAGTAGGGATCGTCTGGAGTCGGTGGCAAGGGCACTCACAACGGTCAACTCCTGTTGTTCCGCACGTGCATTCACACATACATGCAGACAAGCGATACCGCTAAAGCGACAACGTTGCTGAGTTCAGCAGAACCCCGGACCGACCGACGATCCCATTTCCGCTTTGGCCATCCACTCATCGAGCACTCTTCACTAAAACCATAGGGGGTTTCCTCTCGAACTCTTCCTAACGCCAGCTCGAGCTCCCAACGCAGTCACTAACACATAGGTTCGTGCCATATGTGTGCGTGTGTATGGGTGGTCTCCCCTATGGCTTCACCTCGTCGTCTATCCCGCCTTCATTCTTAGAGACCGCAGTCGTCATTGCAGGTAGCTAAGGCGCAAGGAAGCAATTCTACTCAATGAGAAAAAGAGAAAGTACCTCCAAGACACGAAGATAGTGGTCGACCTATTGATAGAACGGGTGGTTTCGGCTTTATAATGAGTCGGTTGGAACACTGCTCTCTCTCCTCTTCTCCCTCTCTTTCTCTCGCTCACTTTATATATATACTCCATTGTCCCTCCTTCCTCTGAGCGCCAACGAAGCAGCGTACTTGGTGGCGTTTTCATTCTCCTACTCGATTTGCACGTGGCATTCCAATGAGCTGACCCCTCGCCAATCCCCTGTATCGCCTGGTCGACTTCTGTTGTTGCCATACACAGGGGACAATCAAGAGGATGAGGCAACTGAATGTACAACAAACGTGCGAGAGAGGCTGGGTGGGGAATTTAGGCCTACAAACAGTGAAAAAACATATCGTCGATCCTCAGCTCAACTGCAGTGGCTATAATAAGCCCGTCATTTATCAGCCCCTGGCTAATCAAGTACACTCATCTCCTAGGGGTCTAAGTTTAGGGAGACGCAACCCGGGAATGCGGGGTCGTCGGAGGCAAGGCTGGCTATATGCTGTAGGTACGCAGAGCGGGATGACGAGACACGTTTGCGGATTTCAGTAGCATTTCATTTATGGATGTTTTCTTGGCTACATTTGTTGCTCTGCTACTGGAAACAATGTGTTCTCTTCTATTATAGAACGCTCCAACCTCTTCTAGCCTCTCAAATCTCTTAAATTTCATTGGATGCATCACAATTAGTATAACATGATGACAATCTCAAAAATAGTGATCGTCAGCAGACATAGTTTCACGGGACGCCACTCCGTGGCTACCTGACGCCTTTGACTAATTCACAATGGGGAAGCATTGCTTGAAGGTCATTTAGTGTATATCATCTGAACTATGGGAATGGGACTCATGGCCCCGGCTAAGATCATATTCAAAAAAAAGAGCGAGAAAGTATTATAAAAAACGTGCATTGAATGTCCACAAAAACCTGTCACTGATCTGTAAAGCAAAGCACAACTTCACCCTGATCATATATCGCCGCTCTTAAGGCCGTGTTACGCAAACGAATATCACTCATCAACGTTACAGCTAGTAAACGAACGGCAAATAACATACACCACTCAAAATGGCAAAACGATTGGACCAACCTCCCCAACTGCTGACCTGTATTATGGAACGATTCAGATGAGGAAAGTTCAGTTGGTGGTTCATTGTATTGGACCTCGGACCTGGCTAATTAATGAAATTACATTTCTGTTGAGGCTTTGCTTTTCGTTACGAATACAACAATTTACTGATATTTGCAAAGTTCGCCCAAGATTAATGGCAATATGCTACTAGCAGCAAAAACACACACATGTGCAATGTACGGAGGCCCAGTATTGATGTGAAAAATTATCTATGAAATCTGAGATAGGGAAGAAAAGAAATAATTTTCAGTCGAGATGAAGCGCGGGGGTCGCGTTCGCTTGACGCCTTCCGCAACGCTCAAAGAATGTAGCAGTATTTGTGTGAGGTTTTTGCTCACTAACAAAGTAATAAATACATGTGTTGTGCGTCTATCTGTGTGTGTGTTTATGGATAGCTTCTAATTGAAATTCCTCGATGCGCTTCCCTTGAAACTTTTGGCGGAAATCCTCCTTCTTCCAAGGCACTTTCTCCTTTGTTACCATAACTATTCGCACATGGCTGGTTGTTGTCGTTCGTGAGTGAATCGCGCAGAACGGAACTGAGGGAACCGTTGCCCAGTCTTGCCTCGAGCCCGCCTCCGGTTCGTCTGAGGATCATGTCATACAGCACAGCAGTTGTAGTTGTAGCGGCCGCAGCAATAGTGGACATGATAATTGAGACTCGTATGTGGCACTTCGCCAAGAGGAGTTCGCTTGGTCCATTCTCCAAACCGGACGCAATTTTTAGGCGCCGCCGTCGTCATAAAACCACTTCTCTTAACCAAGAGCCAGAAAGAAAACAGAATGGGGCTATTTTGTGCTCAAAATGAACGAAAAAAATCCAGGACACCGCCAAGTCGTTGAGTGTAGATCACGGCACATTACGGTGACCCGCTGCCAGAACAATATATGGTCATTTCTTATACTGAAAGTATTAGGCATTGCTGAGGCCATGCGCTAGGCAGACATAACAACAGTAAGATCTATAAAATCAAAAAAAAAACTGATGACTAATGGGCCAGTACAAATCATTCAGTAATGGAAAATACGGAAAATAGCGTTAACCAGCGTTCTCATCTTAAAGCAGCTTTCAGGTTAAAGCGTCGGTGTATTTCTTGCCTAATCAATGGTGAACATCGACATTTTCTGTAGTTTCTCCCACATTTATCACGTTTCCGCTACTAGTCTGACACCAGAGTTTTTTTAAAGAGGGATGCTGCCGGTGACCTCATCACACGACCCATGACGCCGATAAAGTCCATTGCATGCCAGGTACGGAACATGCTTTCTAACTCAAAACGGCTTTACTAACTTACCTTTGACACGAATTTATGGGACGTTATGTTTGCTTTTGCACATAACACCTATAATGCTGCTTCTATGGGGTATTTTGACTGCGAAATAAGTTATTTTGAATGCGTTCAAATCAAAACTATAGGGGAATCATTCGCCGCCTTCGTGATATTTGAAAACCACAAGATAAATTCGAAAGTTATCATTACCTCAGCTATTGATCATGTCGCTATGGATGTTCTAGTATAATTTCATCATCTTCATCTCTCCTGACTTCTCCTTGTTCCACTGAGTTTGTCGCACGCCCTGTATATCGATTATAGTCAGCTTAGTCCGCTTCGGTGCAGAAGTTCTTGGTGTGGCGGTGTTTACGGGACGCCCAGCTGGTGTTCGCTCCCCCAAGGTGTCTCCTACCTAACCTCTGCGGCGCTTCGTCCCGCTCGATGGCTGCTATATTCGCTGGCCGCTGTGTGTGGAACGCGCGCGAAGCTAGAAGCCGGCGACTGAGCACTAGGCTATGGACGTTAGGCTCTAGGGCGTTTGGTGTATGTTGCCGCCTGGACGCGCCTTCCCAAAGAGTGCCTCTGGCACTCCAATCTCTTTCGCACTGCTGGCTCGCCGACGCCCAGCTCTTGCCGGCCAGCAGCTTGGTCGCTTGGTTCCAGCACCATTTTCGCGCTCCTCGTAACCGACTTCCTAACTCATGCATATTCAAAAAAGCCCCGCCGGCCGCTATCGGCGCTTGGAGCCGCAGCAGAACCCGCGCGCTGCCCGCGCCTCGCTTTGAGATCCGGCCGAGTTGCGAGCGCGCGATGCGCCATGTGTACCGTCGGGTCACCCCGTCGTTGCAGGCTCGGCTTGCAGCTAGCCGTGGGGCTTCCATGGACCCACCTCTTTCTGAAGGCGCCTCCCTTTCCAATCTGCTTCCTCGTCCACCCGCAAGCAGACGACTTTCTCTCTATCTACCCCTCTCTCTCTCTATCTCTCACTCACCCTCACCCTCAATCGCGTTTCCTGGCGCTCCTCATAAAATGAATACGCCTCACTTGTGACCACTCTTACCTCGAATTTGGTTTATTTAGTACGGAAGGCAACTGTCCGCAAAGGTCTACTATCCAACGGTGATTCTATTAGAGTTCGATGGTAAACTGACAACGTGAGGTTGTCGCCGATTGCGTATACCATCGTGTGTCTGTCCCTGGATGGCTATTACACATACATAGGTGAGCAACCATGAGGTTTCCAGGACCACTGAACGGATGTTTGAGACTGTACGCGACGTGTGTGCAGGCCGTTGTCGCGAAGGTTCAGTCAAATGGGACACTTGACGGACGTATTATACATATTATGTCATCGTAACTTTTATTAAATATCTCAACCTCGCAATCAGTATACTAAGCATCCTCGAAAGTGGCGTAGAACAGAGTTCGTCAAAAACAAACACAGATCAGTTAATTGTGAAATAGTTTACTTTCTTTAACCGAAATAATTTTCTGCAAACGCCCTAACGCCTCGAATACAAGCTCCGCCACATTGGACAAATTTCAGTGGCACCAAAATCGATGGGAACCGTTGCCGAGGAGTATCTGCCTATTGCATGTTCGTCACTAGTTGTGACTCGCGTCAAGTGTCGCAATGCCGACAGCAACGGGTGCCATTATAGGTGTATGCTTGTAGGGGCTTTGTTTCAGGTTTTGTTTTCCGTTATTCTGTCATGCGTGCGGACTCCAGCAACTGTTTGCCACCTCGGGGGAATATCGCTTGCGTTACATGTGTGCATTCGATTCTGACAGTGGATTCGACTCTGCCATCAAAACCAACCAGTATATTTTAAGGATGACCGTTGTTCTTCATCCGACCTGCGCTGTGCGTTTAGGATCCATCGGTAAACCATTACCTCAAATCCTATTCGCCGTTAATCCTCATTGCATACATTTCATGTAACAGGTAAAAGCGTTAGCTAGCTATAAATAACGCAAAATGCTAATGAACCTACCGAAGTAGGGAACAATTATCGAGGTGGCACTTGAACGACTGTCAAACAGAAAGGATATAGTTTGTGCCAAAATGCATGGTGCATGTACGAATGTATGGATATTTTATGATGCGTCCAGACACCTATCATCAACCATACCATATAGTGTTGTATTTTTGTAATTCCCTCGCTCCCATACAGCTCATGTGGTAAATGTATATTTCGACTTTGTTTATGAGCACGAGCAGATTTCCCCTGGGCATTAACACTCATAACTGGGCTATGTTCGCTGCTTGGTAGCAAAAAAAAAATGGCTTAACATAGTTCCACTCACTTCACCCAATTTACTCCTCTCTCTGCCCTGACTCTTTGAGTGCGGCGCGTGGCCAGAGGCAATATGCATAGTCCGTTCGTACTCGACCGTAGTCGCGGTGCGGCACTACCCATATGCGGATCTTATCTGGGACGCCCGCGGCCCCAGCTGGCACGCTGGTGGTGGAGCCCTCGAGGCCGCAATCGCCGGTCAGCCGATTTTACTGCTTGCTCGAGGACACAATCTGCGCCTCATCGTCTTCCGCCCTTGTTTCCTCGCTTATTCTCTCGTTGGACAGAGAACAACTCAACTCTCGAAATGAGACTTCCCCACATCCATTCGCCTTCTGCTGATTTAAATCATACACGTCCGTTTCGCTGAAGCGAACGCTATCGCACAGAAGTAGAATGCACTTGCTTGACAGCGTTGTGTGGCTGGAATACTTTCTTGGGGAGGCCGTAATGAGAAATCCTACGGAGTTCGAGGCCAACTAGAATGGTTCGCCTGTTCATAGGAGCAACTCCGCGGTGTAACTGGCTGAAGTCCACAAACAGGCGTACTATGTAAACGGTGCGACAGCAGAGTCACTGTGGGTGTTTCTAAGAGTTGGGTGCGAATTTCATTATAATCTCTGTCTCGCGCGCTGCTGAGTGTACCACTAATGACTGAGTTCTTAATTACACGCATTGATCGCACTTATTGAACCGAACCCTGCTAGATGTGTGAGCGGTAGTTAAACCAACATTATAGAATTTTTTTTCAAGGTATACACCTAGATCGATTCCCAGCGTTCGCCGTGGTTCCTGATGCCTTATTGAGACGTTTCCTTAGAAGACCTAATTTAGCGTTAACCCTGGCCGTGTCAAGGACTACAAGGTACCGTAGTATCTTGAGGTGCTCTTCGCTGCTCGAAGTGGGCCGGTAAATGAGATTCACGAAGAAAACATACGTCAAATCTAGTTGTTCAGTTTGTTCAGTTAGCACATTCAATTAACTAATTAAATGGACCCTAAGCGACAGACAGACGTAGGCGTCGCGTTTTACAACCACTGAGCACTATTCACGTATTCCATACAATTGATAATCAGTCAGAGCATAACAGGCAGCCAATGTCCTCCACCAGTCTCCAACTATGCCTTTCTCAAATAGCACGCACTGTATTATAGACTAATCCTGTATAATCGTTACGCTGTACTTTTCGTTCTTGCAACTTCAAACAACTGATATTTTTGCCCGTTGATGGATCTCGTATGGACGATATTGGCTGGAATAGGGCCAGAAATGTCAGCACATTCTAGTCAGCAGGCAATGGGCGGTACACTTGTTCTTTTCTTACTCACTAATTCATCGCACATTGATTCATTCAATTAATTCTTTATTGACGGAACTGCGAATATTACAACGCTAATGGAAGTCAAATAACGATCACCAAAGTATTTCACAAGGTTCTTCGAGGTGACATACTGTCAAAACTTATCACAAAGTCATATATGGCCATGTCATCGATAATCTATGATCCGTTCAGGCGTACGTCACAATGGCAAGTCGGCGATGGCAGCCATACCGTTGTGTAACTCCATTCCACTGGGAATTATATTATCACATAGGTCGCAGTATTGCTTCATCCAGCCAAGGTTAGATAAGACGAACTCAGGCTTGCGTGAACGGACGATGAGAGCCGGCATTTCTCCCTTAGCTCGCCCAAAGCAATTCATACATCACACATACGATACGCATATTCTATGCGTAGTTCAATGTTGGCAGCCTATTGTTGTTGAGTGTTTACCGGAAGCGTGCTGCCAACAAACACCCAGAAATGGAGAATATTCAAGTGAAGCATACTATTTATACTATTCTGCATACATACATGCTGTGTATATATTGTATAATAGTGTTAGTGCTCGTCGAGCAATTGCTACTTTGCAGTGTGGCGTCGAAGTGCAGGGCTGGACCAGATAGGCCAGCCAGACCATAGACTTGGGAGACGGATCTAAAGGGGTTGAGCGACTGTTTGTTCTGAGTCAGCCATGCATATCCGCGCATGCAGACACATCAACGCAACTCAACACGCGTCCGCTAAACGTGGCCGAAGAAGCCAGGAGTTGAAGGGTGCAGTGAGCGATAGAGTGAGGGAGAGGGTCCTATGCAACCACGAGGGAACAGGTACGAGTCTGCCCTACATTAGTACTCCAACGCACACACTGATGCTCTACATCCTCTCCAAACCGGTCGACTCTTGCCAACACTTTAGAGCCTCACAGGTCCCACAGCTGTGTGTTTGTTTATTTGCCATGCTTGCTTGCTTTATGCCTTCGTACCCCGTGCACCATGGTGGACAGCCGTGGACGGGAGCGCGTCCTCCCTGAGCAGACTGGTCACCCATACAGAGGCAAACGCATATGCTTCGATGCTGCGATTTCCGAGCTCGCCATTTATTCTTACTTCGTCTCTCTGACGCCTGGTGACTGTCTTGGCCGGCCTGTTTCTCTTATCTGCGTAATCGGCAGCAGAGGCAAGATGTGCGTTGTGCCTAGGTGCATCTGGTGGCATATGCCAGAATAGAATGAAACACAACAGAACACGAGTCTTTGTTTTCTCGAAAACTGTGTTTTTGAGGAATTCTAGAAGACAACATTGACCTTTTTTTATCTTTCTATATCGTACATAAGGAATGCAACTGGAAATGCACAATTCACGGTCTAAATAAAACGAATATTTGGCATTAAACTAATGAGTTTCCGTTCTGCAATACGTCGTAACTATTATAATATAAGCTAGTTATATTTATCCCATCATGATAGTCTGTTTCATTTAAAAACGGCATCTGGTAATGACAAACGCCTCCCCAACCGGAATCGGATGTTCTAGTGAAACGGACAAAATTGTATGTCATTGTTATTTTGTCTGTATTATCCCACCGTTATGATTCCTTTGCAATTTACAGCGAACGAATGGCTGATATTTTTATTCAGAGAGGTGACAGTATCCGTAGAGTGACTGAATGCAAATTATAATTTGCATGTCCCCATTAATCACATCCTTGAAAATGAGTGCCCATGATAGCTAGAATTGACACCTACGTTGTTCCGTATCCATGAATGATTTTTAGATGCATACTGTCATGTCAAGTATCATAACCTCATATATATATATATATATATATATTGATCTCCAGGTTAGGCTGTTGCACTTTCGATGTTGACCTCACCGAAATGTCACTATCGGACTATCCTGTCCCACCTATCATCGATATATGGTTCATTCAGCCATTCACGCCCATTGAGTTGCAGTGTTCGAATGAAGCTCGACTCCTCTCAGTCCGAATGAATAACTGAGTGAATAGGGCTCGAATTCGTCTGTGACATACTCGTTCATACCCATGTGGTACACTTCTATGATGGACATGTCTATGGAGGCTGCCGGATGAAGTGGGCAGGCCTACATGCTGTCTTACCCTCCTTCTGCCCGCTAGACTCTGCTATATCAGATATGCGTCACCGCGTCGACTTCAACGTACCTCTTGAGGCTTCTATGCGTTCTAGGGACTAGGTTCTATTCTTCATAGTATTATTATACATACTTCCATATTCGTTTCTATCACTTCCCCTCTCACATGCACCATCCGTTCATCCAATATTCCGTCGCCGTGAGACTTTGCCGGTCTCAGACCAGCGGGTCCCTATTGCCAGTAGGACTATACTAGGACTACTGGCAAGTGAGATGATTCCCCTCGATGGGAAACCGTCCTGCCCCGACTGAGGCTATTGGCCTAGTAGGCCTCCACTGCAGCAGACTGCATTTGCCCTCCTTCGAGTTCTATGGACTCAGACAAACTTGGACGGACATTCCATGCATCTCATAATAAGTCTAAAGGAGTTCCTTGACTTCGGCGCAGCTTTTCTACTCTCACCGTCTCTCTCTCTCTCTCTCTCTCCCGCGCACTTTCGCTGCAGACGATCTGTCATGATCGTATTCATGGCTCTTGGCTCGGCTCGCACTCATGGTTGAAGTGACGTAGTTGCTCAACCCTCTAGTTACAGGCGCTCAAGAAGAAGCAGGCCGGAGAACGGCCGGACCAAGCATCAAGACGCCAACCGGCGTCGTCATACGAACGCTGCAGACGTCCTACCTCATCGGTCGTGCAAAACAGCAGAAGGAGATGAAGACGATGAAGAAGGAGCATGTCGAGACGAGGAGAGAACCCTCCACGATGGCTTCCACAGTGGGATGTTCAGTGATGCAGCAGCAGCACCGAGATCCCGTTCCAGGCGTCGGTGTCCTTCTGCAAAGGCACTGCATTATACGGCCTATCGCTCGCATCATTGCTAATAGCCTGTGCAGCTATGTACGTGCGTGCCTCATTCAGATTCGTCTCTACTAAAATCCACTCGCCACATGCCACTAGCCGTCGAGCCAAATCTGCCGATAAACGCCGCTGGGCTAATCCATAGACTACAAGTAGACAATTACGTGTGCAGTTGCGTGAGCATACATAAGTGTGACGATCGGCATCTACGAGTGGGTTATGCTGCTCTGCAGCCGACGCTGAAAGTTACATGTTATAGCTAGTTGAGATTTGTCTAACGATATATTACGAACACGCGATTCATATTCACTGAACGTTGAAGTACCGATCATGTACTCCTTATGCTTAATAACTATAATAATAATAACAGTCATTGATCCCAACGTACCAGTACATAGGCTTTTTACCGAAGTCCGGCTCGTTGTGTGATGTTTAATAAGTTGCTTGTTTTTGATGTACCATCTCTCAATGTGCCACCTTATTTTGGAAGCACAAAAGTGCCCATCGAACTAAAATACTGGCTAGCACACGCCGATGCCTTCAACGATCGCACCGGGCCTCTGCTTCATCGAGTAGGAAGGATCCGATATGGAACTCGTCGTTATTCCGTCGTTGGGAGGGTCTCAGTAATGGTGATCAACCCAATCATTCAATGTGACCCATTGTGTGTTTGCGGAGCAGCCTATATCTCTTTACTTCGTTTCGTGTCCTTATGACACGTGCTGGATCAAGACTGCCCATCGTAGTTCCTCTCTGAAAGCTAGATCCACAGCGAGTTAGTAGCATACGCGGAGGTCACGGAGCGGGAGCCCTCATCTCAAGATAGGAAAAAGAGAGGCCTGCAACCCCGATCAGCACAAAGGACATTGGGCAATACGATTCACCATCTGTCATACTCTACCGCGTACAGGAATTCCACCCGGTAAGTGCCGAATATTATATATATATATACTTCCAGGCAATTCACGGGCATACGTTAGGTGTTGTTGCCGGACACGATGGACACGTGGGGCCCGGTGCTAACTGAAAATTGTCGCAGTCGTCGCCGATCAAATGCCAGAAACTTGCTGAAGCGAATCGGTCTTGTTGCCTTCGATAGATATAACTATTGTGCTTTGAAGGCCGTTACATCCTGACGGGCCTGCTGACACAGGCGTGGTCGTCTTGACTTTTCTCATTGTAACGTTGTGAATTAAAGGCATAATTTACCCCTCTGTTGTGTTTTCCTTTAGGGATTAAAAGATGATCTTACCATGTTCATGCAGTTCCGATGCCCCATTTATGACAGCTTGCAAAATACCGCCTTGATAATTCTGTTCCAAAGCGCCGTCCATTTTTAAATCTTCTGTGTAAAATGTCTATGTCATCTAGTACAGGGAACGTAGAGTGACGAATAACAAAGATTAAAAAAAAGGTTAAAAATATAGGTGCGCTTGCCGTATGGGGTAAAATTTCTATTAATAATCACATATATTATTATTATATTGCCTGCACATTACACAATTACATTATATTGCCTGCACATTACACAATTACATTATATTGCCTGCACTCTACATAGTCACCAATCCAAACAAAGTGTCTTGATTACATTAACCATAACTGCTAGTTTATTTATTTAATTTTATGTATTATCATGGATGCCACAACACATCACTAGTCATTAAGGAATCCAGTCTGATGTCTGCCCACAGCTAAAGGCGTTAGTGTCTTCAACACACAGGTAGACCCCGGCCTTTGGGTGGCCAGATGCTCAAGTCAGAAACGGTCCCGTCAGGAGAACGCGTACGAGAGGCTCGGTCCATCCAATGTCTAGTGCCAAAGTTGCTCTGGAGAGTATCATTTTTTCGTAGGTTGCGCTCTTCTGCGAAAACGACAACATATCCTAGCTGAGAAGCGCGGTGATTGACATAGGAATCATCTTCAGCTACAGCCATCCAGACTATTGATGTTCGATGGTAAACATTTAAGAGTCCGTAACTTTCTTATCAACTCTCGATGGTTGAATAGATCAAAAGCCTTTGAAAATCGAGCAACAATAGTACAACACTACTTGGGGCGTCTTCAGAATTTGTTCTGAACGCCCGACCGACGCATGTATGACAACATTTCTAATGAGGCTCTCATACAGCACAATGTTATATTTCGACAAAACAATCGCTTTGTATAACCTTAACAATAACGCAACGGGAGGTCAGATGTAGAAGAATGATTTGAGACTCAGCTACTTGTGCAATGTGATGACTAAAATCGCGAGCATGAGCAGTCACACTGGCGTCATCACTCGAATCACCAATTGAAGCATCTATATTGTCAGTTTTGTAATCACCAGAGGGGAGAGATTATATTGTCATAGCGTTAATGTCCTGCAATACTATAAACATACAATGTTCTAGTTCCAAGTAGCTGCGCGAGCGAAACATAGAATCAAACACGTTTCGCATTGATTGTTTGATTGATTTATCAGTTGATTGACTAAACACAACTCTCCCATGGTATTGTTCAAGATAAATAAGGGTGACGGACCACGGATGCTCAAGCATCGTCTGCACGTTTTGTCGTAGTGAACGAATCTAATTCGGGAGCAACGGGTGACTCAGACGAGGCCTCTGAGTAGTAGGAGGTCTCTGAGGAGCCTTTTTTTTCTCTCCCACATCGCGTGTTTTCTGCCGTCCATGTAATAGGCGTCCCAGCGTTCTTTTGCTTATGATGGGTCCATCGCTCCAGAAATGGCGGCCAATGTGACCAGACACCGAAGTTTTTGACAGCGTTTAGACGACCACCAGAGCCACTACCCTCTCCAGATTACCCCACGCAGCTGCTTGTGAAGGCGATGTCTAATGATGTTATTGTCCAGACAAGCTGAACGCATTAGCACATTATACATCTCGCCAGCACAGCGCGATAAAACAGAGATGAAATCCCTCGAGGGTGAAAGTTACAAGGTTAGTGTATTTATTCATATTGTATGCATAGAACAAGTTGTGAAGCGGCGTGTTGCCTGCTTTTTTAGCTGAGAGAGCTTTTTGAAGTAGATACTATATATCACATTTCTTCTACACCGTTCCTGTAAATATCCGCTTTAGTGTTTCTTAGTGGCGGTAGTGTTTATGGAGTAATTAGCATTTATGGATATTTAATATGCGCTTTTGTGTTTATGGAGTAATTAGCATTTGTGGATATTTAATATACGCTTTAGTGTTTATGGAGTAATTAGCATTTGTGGATATTTAATATAAGCTTTAGTGTTTATGGAGTAATTAGCATTTATGAATATTTAATATGCGCTTTAGTGTTTATGGAGTAATTAGCATTTGTGGATACTTTATACACGCTTTAGCGTTTGTGGAGTAATTAGTGTTTATTGATTGGTTTTCAGTGAACTTTTTTTGATCAAATGTTTCCTGTGAGGGTTGCCTATGAATCAGTAATGGTAGAGTATTATTGGTTTAGTAAATTGAACTACGATTTTTGTTTGGTATTAGATTGAACTGCGTATTCAAGCACAATACTGTAGGTAAGTCTGTTTAACTCGCTCACCGAGAAATACTTGATAAGCTACATCGTCTGGAACCGTCCGTTGTATCTACACAAGCAAAGGCGCAGAGTGAAATTTTCTTGTACATATATATAATCACAATCATATATATATATATATATATATATATATATAACAATATATAATCACAATCATATATATATATATGATTGTGTTTATTGCCTCGAGTTGTTCGAACACTCAGTAATCGTCTAATCTTCGTCAACGTCAGCACGTGCGAGCAGCACAGCTCTATTTCGTGTGCACTGCCAATATATTCTGTCTAGTTACCGTCGACAGCTGGACGATTTGTGTACGCTGGCCACGTCGCATTCACAAATGTTGCGGAAACATCTAGGTGAGACTAAGGGATCACCCACGCGACGGAGAAATTCTGTTTCGGCTACGAACTTGCCATTCCTAGGCCTACTATCAATTGGCTCCCTATTTTGAAATTGTCGATCGGTGGTTGGCAGAAAAATATATATAAACGACACCTTTAACTTGAAGAAAGCAATATTTTATTACCGCTCGCTTACTACGCCCATCCGAGCGTACCCTTATGGCAGGCTTGGCTAGACAGCCTCCCGGGGCTGAGCAGAGCTGGTCCCGGTCTCAGCATTCGCTGTTCGAGTATTTCGAGTAGGCCTATTCGGCCGAGTTTCGTATCTGCTCTTTGACTTATCACCTTTAGCGCGGCGATTGTGTTCCTTGATCTATATGTCCTGTATAACTTTTGAAGGCGATCCCTGCCACTCTGTATTGCCTTTCCTCTATGCGAGTTCAGCCAGACGCGCTCAAAGTGTATTATGACGTTTCACACAAATGATACGCTGTGTTTCATTTCATTTTCGCGTCTGCTCGTGTCGTCGGCGCTGAGGCGCACGTGAATAGAAGCAGCCCGCAGACTGTGCACATGGATAGATGGATAATGCTTTCCGCAGAGCAGCACTCAGGAGGCAGATCGGGGAACGACATCGCCAGTGAAAAAATCGAGAGGACGGACAAGGACTTGCTTTGGTATCATTCAACATTTTACGTTGTGTCATGGTGGCTAAGTCACTTGCTCCCTTGCTCGCAATGGGGGGTGCTGCACGTCGCAGCGGGCGCCGATGCGATAGGCTGAAGGACGGGGATGGAAAAGCTACGACGTACAGGACAAGAACGAGCGATGAGCGACACTGTGACATCGCGTCTCGCCGTTTCCTAGGCAATATTCATCCGTCTTGTGTCTGGGCTTGCTAGAGGATACGAACGCCTCCGTAACAACTCCAGCGTTGCGGATGGCCGCCGTCGCCCGACGAAGAAGCTGCCGGAGGCTGACCGACGTGACCGTGATATATCGACGACGGCAACGACAACTTTCGTTGAGTCATACTCATTTTGAACACACTCGAACCGAAACGCGTCATCTTGAAGCAAGCGCAGAGTTGCTATCAGTAACTGATTAACAAATTGGCTGTACACACATTAACAAACAGACACCCTCGCTAATATATATATATATATATATAATATAATCGCTAATCTCTATATAAATAACACATATGCATATTAGGTGTAATTCTGCGTTTCAAGCAATTGTCTTCAATTGCCCGGCGCAAACAGGGTGCCACAAATGCATAGAGGTAAGCTAGAGGCATATATATGTATATATTCGCAACGCGCAAATGAAAACCAAATATTGTGGACCTGCCATTTTTGCATACATTATTTAGGCCTTATAAAGAACGTTCCCTTTGAGATCTGCCCTACGTGCTTATTTTATGTAAGTAACAATATCATCATTCCTTTTGTTGAAGAAGTATAGGACCAACCGCTGGGTGCAGCAGTTACCAACCCACGACGACTACTTTCTGTTGCTACCAAACGAGAAAGCGTCCCATACGAACTAAGGACGATTCGTGGCACTGGCAACCTTTCTAGCGGCAGTTGATGACTGTTGGTAGCACCAGACTAGCTGCACATCATCCCACTGCATAACACACTCACAGTTAAGCATTGGCAATATGTTTTTGGTTCCACACGGTTTTAACACAACACCATCCGAGCGATAATTAGCTTGGTCTCAGCTTGGATCCAATGCCATCCACGATGGTATTTTACTCATGTATTATTTTATAAAAAAAGTGAAATATAATAATGTAAAAAAAATCAAAGGGTTGAGAATCAATCTTAGTCATCTAGCAGATCGAGGAAGAGAAGACTGAGGTTGTTTTTTCCAAGATACATCCTTCGTTGAATACGCCGCCGTGTCCAGATGACTGAGGTAATAGCATAGTCACTGCAGTTCGTTAATTTCTTACCGTCATCTGAGTGTGGATGAACGAATGAGCAGTAGTGGACATTGATGAATAGCCGCTGGAGGCAAACGCGCTCCCCCGCTAAGCCACAACACAAGAAAGCGCTTAAAGGGGCTGGCACAGCACTTTAAAGCTGAATGTGCATTCGGCAAGCCTTTTTCTCTCTCTCTCTCTCTCTCTCTCTCTCTCTCTCCGGACAGCTCGGCAAAGCACCAGCTGCTGACTACACTAGAATGGCTAGCGATGATGCTAGCTTTCATCAAGCAAACTGTCTTTGAATCAATCATCCCTAATCGTAATGGCCTTCCCAACTAACGTCCTTGAGACGCAAGCACGAACACTGAGGAGCTGAGGAACGACATGGCTAATGATTGATGTCTATGTATGCTGTATGTCGGTGCGTTTGAAACAGATCATCGGCTGACGACCTCGTTATGGAGAGAGAGAGAGATTTAGAGAGAGAGAGAAGGCTCCGTTTGAGATGTCGCTTGAATGCTGCTGACAAGCATATGTTACCCAACTCATGTTACAGTATGATCATTTTACAGTTATGATCTACTATAATAAGAAATGTTAGCAAATATTTTGTTACTCCGCGGTCACAATGAGAGATACATAGCCAACTGTGCTCACTGCTGACTACGACTGCGCAAACCCCGCGAAGTACAATTTGTTAAATGGGGCCGACCAAAAAATGTTGGCTTCACAGAGATATCGCGGCCGTATGAAATATTTGCTCGCTTACCACTAACAAATTGCACTTTTGTTGTTGTTGTTGTTGTTGCTACTGTTGCTGCTGCTGCTGCTGTTATGTAATGTCTGTTCTATAAAATTGAGAAGCTATTCTTAGCCACTCGGCAATAAAAATGAGCTCGGGACCCTTTCGGATGGAGCCCCAACCTCGACACTCTCTTAATGGCGGAGTATCTTTTTACTTTTCTCATTGCCAACCTGAGCCTCGTTGCCCACGCCACCGTACTTGGGTCCTGCTGGTTGCCGGCCAGACGCCTACGCTGGCCGACGTAACCAGATCCTTATGAATATACATGCGATGAGCATACGGACAACCAGGAGCGAGGTCTGCGTCCATTTGGCCGGCATTCGTCCTGCTCTTCGAATCGACCGCCATCCACTCTTGTACAGTGCCGAGTGGACCGTCATTCACAGCTAATACAGTGCCGGCCATGCGCACTAGCGAGCTACTGAACTGTGGCTAACGCCCACCTACCATTTAGACAAATGCGCATCATTGTATGTTTGTCCCCAGCATAGTCGGCATGCAGACCGATCCGAATCTGGGGGAGTATGGACCTGAGCATATGGCAGAGCCGGCAGAGTTTATGTCGCACGCGGCCTCTTGTTCCCGTCCGCCTGTGGCGGCACACGGCGAAATAAATATGTCGACTACGACGATTCGACGCCAACTGAAACGAGACACCGGCGTCGTTCATAGCACACATATTCGCTGGGTATCAATAGATTCTGCTGGCCGCCACATGAGAGAGGAGAAACCCTCAAGCGTTCGCTTGATGAATAGCGAAACTTCGTTAGGAGACGCGCCAACGACCGTAGCGTTTATTCATCTGCTGACAGGCGTACGGTGGAATATGCTGTTATTTGACGACGGCGAGGCGTGAAAACTGCTGCCACTCGAACTCAATGAAGGACAACAATAACAGCAATAAACTGAACAGACATACTTTGGCCGAACGTAGAGTGAGCTTTGTCGAACGTGACCAGGTCAGCTTGATACGTAAAATATGATTGTAATGGTTGTTATCGATTATGATTTGAGATGGCTTCCAGAGATGGTGGTCAGAGTATACTCTCAGTTACGCATATGGCTCATGATAAGTTAGCCAGAAGTAAGTATCGCACAATTGTGCAAACAAACACACACAACCACCCACACATATCTAGCAGCTCAACCAGCCCCGTGAATGTCAACATTCAACTGTAAAAGGGTACCCCGTGGACCTGTAATGACGCAAAACCGCTGGTTGACATTCAGCATACCACCGTCATTTCCAGGGTCACGTTGGCCTCATTCATTCAGTCGTGAGAGACATCAATGAACCGATCAGATCGTGTTGTACTGCCATTCAGGCGCAGTCAGGACGGAACATTATAACTAGGAATGATAGGCAGAGACACAGAGAGATCGAGGCCGGTCGAGGTGGCGCTCGCTGCCCGCATGTACATGGAGAGAGAGAGAAGCTGCCCATAGCGCTGTGACAGTAAACACAATTCAATCTTGTGCTGCACTATGATAGCACTAGAGGTAAGAAGTGAGACAGAATAGTCCCAACCGGATATATTTCTACATACACACATACGTACATCTATGTGTCCGTGTGCCTCCCCCCCCGCCCTCGTGCTCTCTGCCCGTTTGTGTATGATGCCTCTATCAGCCGATCTGGACGCATTGCCTCTCTGGTCGCCATCCCGTTTCGGGGAGACTGTTCGCACACTCGTTGGTATTCCGACCGCAGGAAAGTCAGCGCACGGAACGATTACGGTGTCCCCGTAGGTGCCATAGATGGATGAGCAGGCACATACAAAGCTGTCTCCGCCGTAGCAAAGGGAGGTAGTCTTGGCCCAGTGCCGCACTGTGCTGCTCGGTCCCGCCTTCGTTCATGCTAGCTGACCCAGTAACTGCACGGGGTTGAGGGTCAGCAACCGAACCAGACCATCGGAGTAGTACGCGTAAAGCTTATGCCCATGTGTGTTTGTGTGTGTGTGTGTGTGTATGTTCCTAGCTCATTGCACTGTCGAGTGGATGGATCCACCATTCAGATTGTCAGTTCATTCGTCACGATGGCGATGATGGTGATTGTGATGCCACGCTCCGTGGCCACATCATCAACGTCCTCGTCATCGTGACGAGGTGGCGTCCTGCCGTCGTTGCTGAGGCTTGGTAGGGCCTCGCAGAATTAGAAATGGCGACTCGAGGCGAATTCCGACAGTGCGGAATATTTGCTCCCGACCTCGGGGGTCGAGTAGAAAACAAACGCAATTCGTCAACCCGACGCTAGCGCAGACGCCAAGTTGTAGAATACAGCTGCTATTACACCTGTTCGACCAGGCACCTAAATGGGCTAGATATCAGCCGATAAAATAGAAGGAGAGCAACAGAGATCCGCCAGAGCATTGATATCCGCCGAATGGTGGACAGGGACGGATGCAATCGTGATGCGATAAAAAACAGCTTGCAAACAGTTTGCCTTGTCGTTTTCATTTTTTCAGCCGACATTAACTCATTTGCTGTTTGTCTATACAGGATAGCTGGCTTAACTCAGCGTTCGGGTTGCTGCTATATTGCATATATACAACTGCACCTCAGGTTTAGACTTTAGTCACTTTGGAAGGTTCCCATTCATTCAAATGACGCTTTACCTTTGAAAGACCAATGACTTGGTGTACCATGCAGATGCCCCGATCGCGTACTGGGTTATCGTCTTCGTTTCCCATCGATAGTTGCGGAACGGAATTTGCATTTGAATGATGTGAGCATCTGAACTGGATCATCGATCAATTCACAAGAGGTCGCACTGAATAAAAATTGTATAAAACATGCTAATAATTAACTGAATAATCTTCGCAGTATAATAAAGGCTACTGAAGTCGCGAAGGCCGGATTATCTGCTGGTTGACAGCTTCGTGTATGGATGACATTTGAGTCTTATATATATATATATATATATATATATATATATATATATCCAGGGACTAACTTCGCTTTACAGTTTTCTACTTAGCGTTTGTGCAGCCTGCACTTTTGTAGGAACACGTCTCCAACTAGTGCTATATCTCCAAAGACAAAAAAATGAAACACAAATCATGCGTTCCAACCTGACTAAATATTCTTTGTATACTTGACCCAAACACTACAATAAGTAATTAATAACAATTAATTACACCCGGTGTAAGTTTAACAAATTGCTCATATCTGGGTACGTCACATAAAGTGAGCTGACCCACAGGAACTATTTCTGCCGTGAATATATAATAGTAATCGCTATAAGTCAATTTTTTCATCGCAAAACTATAACAACCCTATGCAATTTGAGTCGCTATTAGGCAGTTTTATTCATTGACATTTTTCTTCATGATGACTGAACCTTCTCAGCAACAATATCTCTATTAAAACACATAGAATACAAAGTCATTTCTCGCAATATGGCCCCGTGGCACGTTACATGCTGACGAGCATTTCACACAGACGCCAGGAACGCATACGCGATATTAATATATCGCTATTCGACGTAGCTTGGAAATAACTGAGAATACAATAATCCGCATGAGATCGCTGCTTGACCGACAAATGAATAGTCATTTATATCGGGACAAATGGGTTAGCCACCCGGGGGTAGCGTGTGCCGCTCTCGGAACGTAATTTTATTTTTTCATTGTACAGCATCGTGTGTTAAGAAAATTTCCTGAAAATTGAGACACCTGCGTAGTCAAGCATGATAGCTTCGATTTGACTCACAACAACGCAAAACGCACATAGCTTATCGTATGCAATACAAAGTTTCCATCACGAGGTGGAAAACCGTTGTTAGCGCGAAACGAACAGTTCCATCCATCAATCGTCAACCCTTCAAGTAACGGCCAGGTCACTGTGTAGTTCAGGCCGCTGCCAAGCGGAATCACAATGGCGTTTCCGCCGCGTTTGCGTGCTTCGGTGAATCTCATCGCCAAACTCAGTAGTGGGTGAGGTGGCTGTTTTTCAGGAAGTTCAAGAGTGCGCGGTTTCACGGAGTAGTAGCTATACAGAAACGTAATACTCAAGCACATAAATTTGCTGATGGAATAGATCGCTGATGACGGTAACTTGAACTTGTTCGCAAACCTAAGAGTAAGGTCTTTACCACAGAGCGCGAACACTTTGGAAGCGAACGCCTGCGCCTTCACCTTCTCGACAGGGTTCAGTAGGCGGCTTTCCCTGCACAGGTTAAATGGCTCGGCACGAAACTGTCTACGTTCTGACATCTTGTTCGGGTTTGCCACTCTAGCTGTGACCAGTTGAACCACGACGAACAGCACCATCGACAATTCGTACTGGCCTTTTTTCGCGTGTAATTGCATCACCTTGTTTTGCGGAATGACCGGTCACGTCTAAATTCGATGTTTTCGCCCTAAATGCAAGTGTGCAACAGTGGGAATCAAACCCGTGCACCTACGTGGTCCCTTTCGGTTGAAAGGCGCACACGAATGCACCGCGCCACCAGGCTCGACAGTCTCATCAGGTCTGCTTGAAAGCCACAACCCTATGCCGACTTTAAATAATGAATTGCTGTCTCAAGATAAGCAGTTGATGAGCGCGGCGCCTGGACAAATATCACACGTTCTTCCATCTCCGTCGGCGCTATATTTCGCGATCAATACTCACACGAGGCTGCTTGCCTTGTGCTAATCGTCTGGCCCAGCCATTCGTCGGAACAAAGTAATAACCAAGAGAAGGTTTGCTGCTGGGCACACATGATACATGAAATATAATTCGACGTTACGAGTTCTGAAGGAGATCTGTGCATAGGTGAACCGATGCTGTGTTACACTATTTTGCCGCCCGACTTTCCTAAAATGCAATTAATAAGATAGTACCTACGGTGTCTATCCAGCAGACACAATCGGCCATAATACGCAGTTAGCGAGTAGCAGCTAGCAAGCATATAGTAAGGTACATTAAATTGAAATGTATGAATTATACGATACTTGATCATAATATATTATAGCTCGATTTAGTTACGGTATACGCTTAATATCCCACCACAATGTGATAACGTAGCATCATCTGTTTACAAAATTAACTGAGCCTTTATGTCTGCAGTGCGACATTCGAATGTTCATGTAACAAAACGTAACGCGAAATTTATGGCCATCCTGTGCACTTACATGAGGCTAATCATTACACGGAGTATGCGGACCCCAACTAACTGCGCTCAAAGTAAATCAATTTATGGGAAAGAGCTTGAGCCGCTAGCAATACTATAGAACAGAAGCCTAATTCATATAAATTTCGCCTCTTGATACCTCGTCACAAGACGATCATATTTAATCACAGGCTCGATCATGAAAGAAAGTAAACTCTTGCAGAAACCAATTTTTTTGTAGACGTAAAAAATACTTTATTCATCACTAGAGACTCTTCCTTGCGGATGTGGAGCCTGTATTTGATATTGTGGTGCTCAATGAGACGTGGCTAAAATGCCGATCATTCTACGTATGGTATTTCAGTTTTTTTTGGTACTTCAGCTTTCTCACGTGTGGTCGTGAGACGGAGATTCGCGGTAGTCGGTGTTATCTTTGTTTAGTTAAGTACTAGCGTTGTCTCTACAGTTACAATGAGCAGTGGTGACGGCAGCGGTCCAGCAGTTCCTCTTCAAGCATGCAAAGATTCTGATGTTGAAGGGAAGATAATATTGTCGAGTTTTACTCTAGCCGCTTTGCTCATAGAAACCCTAGCGGGATCATTCTCACAAGTTCTACTCTCGATTATTAAAATATTTTCTTCGTGGCTCCATGAATGGTATTTTGGTGAGTTCGACAAATATAATATAGGTAATAGGCTATATTTGGACAACAAGGTAATATAAAATATTATATTCGAACTTGTTGTCCAAACATAGCGATGCTCTTGGCGATAACAACGCAGTAAAGCGTCACATGTCTCCTCCGATAGCAAGGCGCACAAGAATACACCATCACGCCACCGCGCTCGACAAACTAACTTGATGGGAGCCACCGATATCCATTGATGGATTTAACATATATATATATATATGTATATATATTGCATATTGCCTGGTGATTATTCCTGCTCCTATGCATTAAAAAGGGCAATTGGTGGTGTGCATTATGCAAACATCGATTTGCTTCAGGGAGCTATATTATCGACAACGAAATTAGGTATGGTAACCCAAATCGAAGGTGCACGGCCGTTCAGAAGTTCTCGGAGCGCTGGCTTCGCGCGTAAACAATATGAGAGAGTACCTCAGATCTATATTTAAAAAACATGGTTATTTTTGTTCTAAAGTTGTGAACGTTTTTGCTGTGAACAAAATAGCTCTGAACGACCTAGTATATTTTCCAAATATATACCAACTCTTTGTTGACCCCTTACCTTTGTATCTTCATCGTCTTGCATACAATAGAATGTGGTGTACTATGATAGACTATGATGGTATTTGCCACAAACCGTCCCAATTGCGTGAAGTGAAGAGGTGGAAAGAAGTCCACAGTGAACGACAGGCAGCGGTTAATAGAGGTCATTAAAAGAGGGGAGATGTGACCGGCAGGCCAGACGAAACCTGAACTATGTAAAGTAAATCCTTGACCGTGATCTGAGGTCAGTGGCTTGAGAAGAAAAAACACTCGCTGAGCTAATGGGAGTTGGTCATCATACTTTGGGTAAGGGTTCCGCGGACTGGGTCGTGCGTAAGAAACCATTTTGGATTAGCTGTGTTTTCCGAAAACAATTCACCGGCGAGGACCAGTATGAAATATTCTGTTGATGATTTTTAAGATCATACTGGGGATTCTTAACGAACTCACGCATGCTTCTTGTGGTAGTAAATCGGCTGTGAACAGGGAGAATGACAAATCGAAAATTCGCCATTTTTTGTTTTTTTTTAGTTTTAAAAAAGACGAAACTGCTGCACAGGCGTACAGAAACTACCGCGCTGCTCGGACAGGGCTGTGTGACTGAAAGAACCTGTAGTTATTGGTTCAAAACAATTCGTTGTGGTGACTTCAATCTAATAGATGCTCCGAGGTGCTCGTATTATAATAATGCGTAGGCTACTAATAAATAACAAAATGCGTAGGCTACTTTTCATTAACGCGTTCATAGTGTGCTTGTTTCGTCCAAGGTGATTGTTTCGTCCAAGGTGATTACCCCATTGAAAAGTATCCGGCATTGATGGACGAGGTCTCGAAAATAAAATATAGCTTTTGGCTGGCCCATTTATGAACAATACACTATATTCCATTGGTCAAAGATTTACACACGGCAATGTTCATTTCAAAATAAAAATAATAGTGAACTGCAATCAGTAGATTTTGTACCTATAAATTTGACCCTGGCCAAAGTAGCCAACGTCAATACGTCGTGCTGGGTACCGTACTCAATACTGGAAGGAGAGAGAGAAGAGTTTAACTGCAACTGAACGGATCGAGGCTTGAGGGGCAGTGGGCAGCTGGGAAGTGCAATTCCACAAGGAATTCGCCGCCTGTCCTATCCCATCCTCCACCACTTCGCGTTTCCCACGAACGGCAGCATCAGACTGACGCTCCTGATTCATATCAATTCTAAACGGTTGGACCGGCCGGCTAGCTAGACCAAGCCGAATCCACTGTCCTCCATCTAACTCTGATCCTCTCAGAGATAGGGGAATCGTGGGAGGAGAGGCGTCGGCGACGGTCGGGGTGTGTGACGTGGAGGGGGAGGGTTGTGGTACGCCGCGGGTGGATCCTCCATGGTTGTCAACCGATGGCGCACCGCACACAGGCCACGAATCGAGCAGGTGCCATGCGGCTCACTTGGGACCTTCAATAGTCAGCCGATCGATATCTGAAATCCTCGTGACTGCCTGGTCTGTCATCTCTGCTGTCCCGCTTCCTACAAGTCTGCCAGACCAATAGTCTCGACTCCCCCCTGGGGCGGAGAGCCGAATGAGAAGAAGGAGGCCCGGCAAGCCTTCATCGGCAGAGAGAATCGGGCTCTCGGGCCCAGCCCCTTGGGTCCAATGGTGAGGCTGCTCCTGCTGCATAGAAATGATCTCTACATCTAGCGATCGACGGTGGCGGAACCATAGGCAGAGACTGAAGGAGAGATTTGTTCCCCATCACTGGCAGCCTGCTTTCGATGATCGTGGGCACCACTAAAAGGACATTTCAGCAACACGTTACTAAGACAACGCTAAATGTTTCGTAAGTCGGGAGCCGGCACAGTAGTGCAGTAGATTTCCCGATAATCATTACCTGCATTAGCGAGTGATTCAGTCACAGTCGGTGTATGCCATTTTAACTATAATAGCTAAAATGATCAATGAGTATGTATGTTTGACATTGCTATTTATTTGAAAGAAACAATCCATTTGTCAATTTTTCGTTGATCTCGTATCGTTGAATACGCAGCGTCTACATTCCGCCGACTTAATTTGATTAAACGTCAGTTTTAAGAGTGTCGTTGCCCGACTTTGAATGCGGTAATGGGGGGAAACATTAGGCCAATGACGAATATTATTCTCTGTAATACAATCCCCGTTTGCGGTTTTCTTGGTAGATCGATGAATCCTGGTAACCATTTACCTATTTCACCGATTCTGAATACACCTACAAACACCTATATACATATAAATATGCAGTCGTAATCCCAGAGCTTGAACATGAATTGGATAATTAAGACAGTTGGCTGAGAGAGGCGCAAAGGCCCCTTTCGGAGAGAAAACTTCTCTCCGCTTATGTGGTCACTTTTTCCGATGTTCTTGGCGACGTTTCGATGAATCGCTGCCTAGCTTCGACTTAAAAGCGAGATTCCGGTTAGACTATTCCACCAGTGGGCGTCGCCCTAGTCGGAACCCGAGACGCAGCCTTGGCACCGCTTGTGTCCTTCAACTTTCTGGTTCCAATAATCCAGGGGTTGCCCTGCATCACGCTAACTGCCAAAGGGGACACGGGTCCTCCAGGGGATCGGCACCCTTCACTAACCTGAAGCGAGAGATTCAGTGAGCCTCTATATATGACGAGAGCAGTTGGGGTCATGCAAAACCGCCATGGACCACATTACACTGAATGAGCGGGATTGCAGTCCAAGTGATAGGTTCACGATGCGCCGTCTCCGGTCGCTTTCTGCTGGTCGAGACTTTCCACCAGGCGGCACTGGCTAAGATATACATGGCTAAGATATATATGGCTTTAAAATATATCCACACTGAAAAAATTAATCATTTAAATAACTAACCTTATTCTATTCTAAGTGAAATTATGCTAGTGCTTTACATTGGGGATCGATATATTGATTCATATTGGTCCTTCGATGTATTTATTATACACGTCAACGTAATGGCCAAAGGCGTCGTTGGTGGATAACGACTAAAAAAAAACAGATCTTCTGTTGACGAAGATTCGTCGCTAGATAAGGCGTCGATGATCATATCGGCTGAGAAATGAACATCCATACGTATATAATACCTCTATTTGGATTGCCTCTGTGAGCAACGAAAATCGGCTAGTCAAATTGCGAACACAACAAGGGCAGGGAAATCATTGGGACATAGACCAACATTGACTTTCGAGTCTCATAACAGTTCTTTTGAGCTGACTTTTAACTGTTGCGCTATCACTACTCGAAGGACCTCTTGGGACCACATTTACTTTTTTAACCATTCGTACATGGTAAGAATGCATAGATAAATAAAGATGATAAAGAAATCGAAATATTCTCCACGTCTGGCGGTATCCGAAAACGTATCTCCTCCCTGTCTAGCAGTCCAACACGCTCACTTGTGTTGAGTAGTGACTTTCTCTAGGATTTGACAGATATAACAGAAGCCAAGGGCCTTTGATACATTCAGGGCTATTTTTGGTCGTAGGTAACGATTGCAGGACGGCTATGATCTGGCACCAGAGAAGCGTTGCCTTGATCATAGAACCAGCTTCACTGATACTACTCAAAACACTTGCATTTGAGTTATCACAGTTGAGATGAACCTGGGCGAATACGAATAAAAATATTATAGACACTCAACTGGAGAAAATATTGACCCACGAGAGTCTATGACAGTTTGGCTGGTTTATCTACTAAATTATCGTGTTTAACTAGGAAATGTTTTTTTAATTTTGTGGACACTTTTTGTTTCGTTGTTCTATTTTCCAGTTGTTCCTATCTGACGTTTTCCTCAAATCAACTCTGACAATATTTTCAGCAGAATTGTCATCTACCATACTTTTGAGTTCTGACGTATCTTGATCAGCTGCAAACGCTTTCCTGTGATAGTTTAGTTTAGCGATTTCGGCCACAACCGCACAAGCAGATCAAGTACGAAACGCTCCGTCTCTGTTAGCTTATATAATAATACATACCCAGCGATGAAGCAATACTCAATAGCTCTGTGGCTCCCTATGAGCATTTACTGGGCCGAGTTTTGGGGCCCGATTAATTTAGCCATTGCCGACAGAGTAGGGCAATCAGACTTGCCCGACTGCGCTCGTTCGCAATGTCTGTTTCAGTGCAGTCTGCAAAACCGTGCGGGGGGGTTAGCCACGCATCTGGAATAGGAATGCTAAATCTGCTGTGCGGGAAAAAAACCAACTAATGTATGTGTGTGTATGTGTACGTGTAACTATGTTGTGCTTAGTACAAAATGCAGATCATTATCTATTCTATAGAACAAGGAGAACGCGATCCACCTACACAATCCCGGTCGTAAACCTGCTGTTCGCGGACCAAAGCAAAATTAGCTGCAACTGAATATGTTACCACATTATGCGTAGAGCTGCCCACAGCATACCTATCGAAGACGCTACCTTCAGTTTTGATCTCCATATACACCTATGTATGTCTTGTTAGTCAGAACCGCGGACTTTTGTGAGATCGCGTCTTCGAAGCGTTACGCTGAGCTAGCAAGGGTATTCTTATTAAGTCGACTAACGCCTGAGGGAGGGGCACATATATTGACAGAAGGACTGCTATTTTATTCTTACACAATGTACGCCCGTCCAGAGTTGCCTCGTCGAAATATCCTAATGATATCTAGAAACCTAATAGAAGCTAATATAGAACATGCGGCGCAATTCAAGTGTCACTGTATGGAAAATAGTAGGTGTTTCTATGCATAGTTAAACGTATTTCCCGAAAGCAATATTCCGGATGAAACCTTGTTAAACGACGTACATGGTTGTATTTATGGTGAAAAATCTACTACCAAATCAACTATGTTTTCAATAACCAATAAACAGAAACCGGAATTGCGAATATCAAGACGCAACAAGTTACCTCTACGTACGCAAGACGACTTAGCTAATTGCGTTGTTAGTTAAACTTTAATAATAGTGAAAATTTGTTATATAATGTACCAACCACCAACAACACGCGTCCGTTGTGGTTCGACCTTCTTCTATTCAGCGGACATCATCGTTCGTTACCCTGCCCATTTAAAGGCTTTAACGAACACTGTGTCTTGGGTGAGCGTAGCTGTGATTCGGCGTTGGGCCCAACGATAAATGAGGATGATCCTGCTGAGGCAATCTTCGACGATGACGGTCCGGACATCCTGAGCAAACACCGTTGACAGTGGCCCAAACCTTTTGATTGCTGCCACCGTGGACGTTAGCGCGCCGGACTCGCGAAATTCCAGCTTCGATACTTCGTAGCCGTAACATCTTCGAAATAGGCTTCACTAATTTCATTGGGATTATTATTGCCAATGTCTACGGAACATAACCGAGTTAGCTTCGACATGTCAGAATCTAGTAGTATTTCACTGTGTTGACCAATACTGCAAGGCCGAGAGAGCAGAAATGCCAAGTAGTGCTTGCGATTGGCTTCTATTAAAATTCTCTTCTCGACATTACTTAACCATGTTTATTGTCTTCTTGAATCTTTCAGTTGTAGCATCTACAATTATAAGCAAGTGAATGATTCAATAAATATCCTCATTGTTGCTTCTGTTGTTGTTGTCGTCGTCGTCGCCTTCTTCTTCATCGCCCTCGTCATGGTCTCCATTTTTGCCTACTTCGCCAGCTCAGTCGCTTGCTGTGAAGGGAATTGATTGTACCCCTTAGTCGGAATGATCTTTATCTCCAACGGCTCTTCTCTCTCTCCTTCTCTCATTCGCCTTAAGCGTCGTCCCTTTGAGCGGCAGTCATAAAGCAACACATATGTATATATATATATATATACGTCGGACGGGGACGTCTGGACTTCTATCAGCGTTCGCTACATCTCTGCTGGGAAGGGTGAGTTGGCTGTTTCTCCTTGAGCTTCCTTCTACCGTTGCCTCTGCTGCCGCGACTACTGTTTCCAGCTGTCAACTGCTATCCAATCCTCCCTCTCGCTCTCCCCCGTACTGAAACGCGTCGTTCTCCCAGATCCTCCGTACTTCTCTCTCTTTCTCTCTCTTTCTTTCTGAGTCTCTCCACTGCGCGTGCCGATCTCTGCAAGAGGAAACACCGCCGCTTTTCTCCTAATACCCGTTTATCCAGCACAGGGCGACGTATCCTGGAGACGGCGGATAGGATATAGTTGGGTATCGTTGGGCAGTGGCGGCAGAACAAGCAGGCTAGTCTGGGCCAATAGCCAGCGCTGGCCTCTGCTGCCGCAGCTGCTGAGGAAGCCGACGGCTGCCTATGCAAGATACCTTTTCGGGTGGCGGCACCGCCGCGTTGCCGGGGCCTTCCGCTCGCGATTCTAGCGCCGCTCATTCCGCGCTGATCCAGGAGGCTCAAGGTCCAACGGATCGCGGCAATAGAAGAGGGATCACCGCAGCGCAGCCAAGCCGGCACTGCTGCCGCCGTCATTGCAGTCGCCGTTGCCATACGGAGGGCGCCAAGCGGCCAAAGCCCCGCAGCAGCCTTCCAGGCGCTCGTCCGACCGACAGCGAATGACGTACAAAAAGCGGTGCTAGAGACGTATAGAGATATAAGCTTGTGGAGGCCTATATATATATATATATATGGAATAGTAGGTGTACGTGTGCGTATATATGTATATATATATATTTGTGTCTGTGTGTCTGTAATATGTATACCTGACGTGAACGCTCGGGAGATAAAAATATTATATTTTCTCCTTGGCACACACAGTACGCTTACGTGGGAAAGGTCAACGGAAGAGTTTATATTGCCTGGATCGTTTATAGTGTCGCTGTTCGGAAAACACCCCAACGACGCAGATGCCTATGTGGATAGCAACAGCTCACATGAACCTGAGCCTGCACTATTAGATGATTATTATATTTACAATGACTTTAGCAATCTAACTGAATGTGAACGTTTAGTGGATGTCAGGCGAGTCCAGTGCAAGCTGACGAAAGGCCAAATTTTGGTGATTCTCGAATCTGGGAAACTATCTTTATATTATGAATCCTTGAAAGATTCTTATATTATAAGCATAAAAAGGAAACGTAGAAATTGCATTCGAACAAGCTTACGGGAAAGCTGCTGTTTCGCTGTTCGGTGTATTGCTAAACAGCCTTGGTTTATTGATAAACCGCAAACATTTTCATGTCAGGGTAACATTGTGTGAATAATCACAATTCAAAGAGCTGTGAGTATCCAAGGATTATTATTTCAGTGAACTAGATGCCATAAAATATCGACGACTAAATGAGAAGGGCCCTTCAGGGGGAGGATTTTAAATAAACTGTCACCTTTCTAAATTTGTTCCTTCAGTATGAGTGTGACTCGCTACAGTTTCTTCCCCTTTTGCATTGTCGAGGCCCATCCCATTTATTTATTTTTTTATCACTGTTTGTATTTTCCTTAAATTTTCGTGATTTCATATAAATTATCTTTCTTAGTCCACCTCTAATGCACGTGTTGAAACTGTATTGACGATAAAAAAGGCTTCTAGATGCACGATGGGCAATATGCTATCAGCAGTACGGACGTTAATTTTGTCAGGTAACCTTATTCCGCAAATCTACTCTGCACACCTGTCCGAATGTCCTCATATTTCTTGCACTTTCCCTGTGCCATGCCGCAGCATAGTTCTAGCCATTGCAGTTCTCTCGGAGAGTGCACTGACGGCTGCGCCGGTAGCACCATACCGGTGGTCCTTTCTTCCTTCGCCCGCTTGATGTTCTGTTCCATCAGACATTAGACAGGCGATGACCACTGCTAGCGGGGATGGTACCGGCCATAGCAGGGTTTTACATTGGTACAGTCCTGACCACCATGCCGATCTAGTTCAGAGGGTCAGTGGCGAAAGCCGCCCTTTAGGGGAGTCTCAAGCTTCACGGAAGGGACATGGTGGAAAGCAGGCGAGCTGAGCCTGACGACTAGGACGACGAAACAGGCCCCCGACGACAGGCCCACTGAGCCCCTGACGACGAGGACGAGCCAGTTCAGGACGAACTGTACAGCGAGAGAGAGAGAGAGAACGAGAGACACCAAGATAGATGGCCAACGTAACGCAACGTCGTGCCGCCCGCATGGACGTCATGAACACCCCCCCCCCCCCCTCCGACGGCAGAAGGCGACAGCGACGACGGTGACAGAAGCGAACGGAAGGCTTCGCCCACCGCTGCCAGCGATTTCCCTTCCTCTGCTCTGCTCTGCAGTGTAATGCTCCGCTTTGCCCGCAGCCGTCGCCTCCGTCTAGGACCCCGTTCGCGCTCGTGCCGTCTCGATGTCCTCCTCCATCAGCTTATCGCGTGTCCGCTCGCAACTCGTCGTAGTCGTCAGACCGATGGACAGCGGAGGACCAACAGCGAACGGCTGGGCGGACGACCAGACCTCGTTCTAACGTTGGGCTTTTCTGCCCTCGGCTGCGTTTGCACCCGCTAATGCAAATGTGCAGCGGCGGCAACCGCTAACATTGTAACTCGGCAGCGTCGGGAACCTAGCCTGGGAACGATGATAGTCACGATGGGCCACTAACAGGAGAAGGGGTGCGGTTGTGGCCATCGCTCGTCGGAAGGCCCTTCGCCCGTTTGTCCGCCAATGGGACGTTCAGGGTCATCGTTGCGGGCCTTCATAGTCAGTTAGCCGGTCAGTCAGCCGGTGTTCGCGCTTCGGCGATTCCCCTTGGCGTGCCGGGCTTTGGGGCAATGGCCTCGTGCGCTGTAAAATTTCGGAATTCGGACCTACTGAAAACGCATGTTTGCTGAGGTATTGCGTATGTTCACCACAAGAGGGGAGAGAGAGAGATGGAGAGAGAAAAGACCTGATAGTATCGTATCATATATAGTTTATTTTATCCAGATATGACGATTATCAGGTGTTTTTCAGATATGTTGAGGACGTTCTATGTTCAGGCTGTATAAATAAGAAGAACGTGGGGTATTGGTTGGAACATATATATATATATATATATATATATATGCTCTTCACTAAATATAAAATGTTACTAGCTGTGACACGTCACTGTTACTATGTCAACGCCTATATATTTCGTCCAATCATTTCACTTGGTGACACCGCCAAAAGGAGGCCTTGTTGGCAATAATGGCCAAGACTCATGATTTGAACAGTTGAGTTCGTTTTTGATCTCGGCTTTCCACTAGCCCCTTGTGAAGAGGTAACGAAGAACCGCCGGAGCGAAGAGGTAACGAATAACCGCCCTTATCTTCAATATGCGGTATTGTTATCACAACGACGGTATTAGGTGAGATTCGATTCAGTGACACTGCGATGCCGCCCCCAAAAAATACCGCATGGCAAATGAAAGACCACATACACCTTTGGTGAATCGACATTCGTCCCGTTCGGACGATAATGCAGCCTGACCAAACACCAATCTGCAATTGATCGTCCAAGGAGGGGTGGCCCTTCTTCGTGTCGAGTGGACGGGTCTTTTTTTCCAGCTCGCCACCGTTCCATGTCCAAGTTCTTCGATGAGCAGGGTTTTTATTCGTCGAAAGACCTTTCATACTCTAGCGGGACATAGCAATGGTGCGGTGTCATTTGGTGGCGCCGTAGCATATGATGGACACGGTGTCACCTACGAACGCTTGAAATGTGCAGCCCGCTTGAAAAGTGTGATGCTTCAGATGCGCCACTGGCAGCATTGAGCCTACTCCTCGTTCCCGCAGCTCGACATATTACGACACACGGGAATAACGAGTCAGGTGGCGTTGTGGTAGTGGTGTAGCATCTGAATGTCAGTTGGCATCTTCATTTGAAGTTTGCTCGAAGAGACCCTTTTAGGACGGCAGGCTAGTTCGTTGGGTCTCGGCTGTCGAGCAGGGCACGTCGGGAAGCACTCGGCGTGACGAAAGTTTCAGTGCTCGGGCCCCAGGCTGTCGCAATTTCGCATTCGAGGTAGGTTCGTAACTCGCCGTTAGCCAAGATGCTTAACAACACGTTTGCTCACTATAGGGAGCGGCTAAAACATACGGATGATGGATGACGAACCACTTCACGCGCGCTAGTGCATTCGAAAAATGTGTAACTAAATGGAGGAACATTGGACGTAGTCAAATGGACGTTGTCGCTTTTTTTTCTGTTCACTACAACCAATTTCAATATATTGTTCACGCCTTGTCTCGAGTTCTGTTTTTCATCACAGGCTATTCGGCCTGTGAAGTTTCGTCTGGATCAATATCTATCTATAAATTATACTATATATTTGTGTCCACTTGCCCGTTTAAGCAAATCGACGATGTTGAGTGTAAGACAAATGTAGGAAAAGCAGCGACCATAGCGATTGAAGGGGATATGCTTTTGAGCCGATCACACAAATGCGTTTCATGCAGATCCTTCGATTTGTGTATTAGGTTAAATTTCCAGCCTCGTATCTATTATTCAGATGACTAATTGCATATTGCTACACTCTGCTTGCTAATACACTCGTATGATATCGTCAAACCGCTCAACTTTCTCCAGACAACCCCTATAATGCTCAGACCTTTGGTAACTCGGTGTTGTTTCATCAGTGATTAAATTAAACTGCAATTTCGTTGTAGACATAATTTCACTATGAATATGAAATAAGTATTGTCTAATTTTATAGATTAAAAAAAAAGTTACTCTAGGAAGAGTTGAGCCGCATGTTCAGCAGGAGATAGCCGTGAACGATTATGAATTTCCTCTATAAACTTCAGCTCAGTAACCGAGTTGTGTTCGAGTAGCACCGCATGGGCTGGCCATTTGGTCATTCTAAATACATCAAGTAACTTCTTATCTGGGGAACACGTGCAATTTGGTGAATTTGAATAATTGTTTTGTGTGCCACCACAGACATACAGCTGCAGTTGGCGGTGCAAAAGAAGACACCTCGGCAATTCCCACAGAGGATTCACTTTGGATCATTGATCACCATAAAGTGATCGAAGTGTGGGTCCAAATGTTCTAAATGGCAGCTGTTACACCTTGCAACTTATTTCCATTATAATTCTATCATAAAAAAACGGAACCTAATTCCAATAAGGATTATTACGCATGCGTAAACCTATGACGTCGGTCTAGATCTATATAATTAAGTCAATGCTCACTCAGGTTCATTCTGTAGATTTTGCTTCTGGCTGCTCTTTCGCTACAGTAAACACGTCAGCAAACACTAATCCACATTTAACAGGCAAATTACTTATTTTTTTTATACATCTGTCATTAAAATCATTTTGTTAACCATGCCCACCTGTAGATCGACATTTTAATCAGTATCCACTGATCACTGTCCTCGGGTTATTTAACATGTACTGAACGAAAGGTATTCAATCTCGGGACACACAATAACATGAAATTCATTTTCTGTATGGCTCTAGATCGCTTTATTTGTAACATAATACCGTACGTAGTACTGGTCTAACTAAATCTCAACAGCAAATAGCCGGTACAAACGGCCAGTCGTTGTGACATTCGATTTACGCCTGTCAATGTAGTGACGGCAGTTAGCTAGACCTAACATACAATCCTATGGTTACGAGATAAATGAAGACAACATCCGATGCAATTACTATCAGCCATACCGTATAGTCGATGACTTTTCTTCTATCGGAAAGACATCAGAGGCCAGAGCAGAAAAGAATAACTGACTTGGACAGACTCAACCCTTTCATTGGTTCTCAGCCTCAGTCCGAACGACGAGGCCACACACTCTGTCTCGTGACCTTTTTCTGCTAAAATACATAAGGACAGACCGACCGAGTTTCTTGCTCCGTCCCCTCCAAAACAAAGTATAATCGTGTCCCAGCGAACCCTTGCAATAAGTTACCTGATGTCTGCCGAAATGTAGTTGATCTTGCCTCGAGAACACGATGTACACATACACACAAACACCGGCACACCCAGCAGGGGTGAACACTCCAGGGGAGAAATCGCACAATAAATGATACTTGGCTCGTTGCGCCAGAGCCGAAAATTTCCACCGCGACTAGCTTGTCGACTTGACTTGCTCATGGTAAGGGACCCTAGCCTGCTGACGATAAGGAGAGCGGATGCCTTTTCAAGCTTAATGTTAGGTCGTTCCAGCAAGGATCCGGACGAATGCTGAGGCAAGGCGAGTTCATCAGTTTAGGTAATCCGATACGGCGATGATTGCTAGTTCGTTCTGAAACACACGAATCGAAATCCCGAATGATGTGCGGACCTGCTTCCACCATCAAAATGGAATGCATTAGCACTCGCACAAGGTGTCGTCCAGATGTGTATATAATACCCCTCCCCGTGACTGCCGAACTCGGAACCTCACCGGTCTTTCTCTTTCAGGGTGATCCTAAACACATGAGTCTGTTGCTCGTTCCCTTGTCGTTTTTCCTACTTCAACGAGGTATTGCGACCGCCGAGTGCGGTCCGGGTGCGCTCACCTCACCCTCATAGGGCCTCATCTGTTGGGACGCGACTGTGGTGCAGATGTCGGCCTTGAAGGTACAATATTGCCAGTATAGCCGGTACGTTCACCACCCCGGCTACGCGTCGACCCGAAGCCTCTTCGATTCCTGGCCCATCAGCGCAGTTATGGCTCTATCGCGAGTGCTCCTGAAGACGAACATATTTATATATCATGTGCTGTTATGCTGTTCCACGGAAAACGTATCCAATCCCCTTGCAATCGTCCGTGTCTTCTGCTTGTTGTTTATTGAAGTAGTAGTAATATATACTTGTTCATCATTCAGAGTCAGCTAGGAAGAACTAGAAATATATATTTCTATGATATATGCCTTGTGCTTGGACCTTACCCCTCTATTCGTGGAGGGACTCACAGGGATGTACTATCCGGAACCGATTAGTGCATTATTCCGTATCATCGTATTACACGTCCATTTGCATCATATACGACACAAAGTGGCGCGCAGGCACTGCGCAATAACGTTAACCACCGCTTCTCGTATGCCTGCATACGGCATCCATGAGTTGATTCTCAGCTGGGGACCGCAGAGGGGTAGAATATTCACCTGTTCCTCATGTTTGTTTGCATGTGTGTCTGTCTCGGGACGGGGTATGAAGATTCTGGCTTCGTATTTTTAGCAGTGACGACGAATCTGAAAGATACCACCATCACCACCCTCTAATGTTAAGGCTGGTATACAGCGATACGCTCCGAGTTGACGATGTGCTGCTCGGTGTGATCTGCTTTGTAGTCGTCGCACACAGACACGCGTACACACAGAGATATATACATAGAAACGACGCCAGCCACTAGCAGCAGCCAGGCTCAGGAGTGAAGACGATGTGTTGTTTTATGTTTGGCCTTCCCGTGCCCAGCGCAGGCATCTACGAATCAATGTGTGTGTGTGCGTGTGTCTGCACATGCCCCGTGTGGATGAGCTCGTGGGGAGTTCCCGGCCGCTGCGGAGGACGGGGCCGATACCCTTGTCCCTTACACATCTTCTCGCTTTTTCTCTGTCGTGCTCTTCCTGTTTGAGGCTGTTTTACTTCCGATGATGCTGATGGCGGCGATGGGAGCATTGGGTGCTGCGGTGTTCTTGGAGACGCTGTTGATGCTGCGATGTTCTTGATGATGCTGCCGGGCCGAAGCAGCCGCTGTGATCACTAACGTCACCCTATCTTTGCCTCTTCCTCTCTCCTACCCGTTTGCCTCCCTGCGTTTGGAGCTGGGCGGGAGCCAGCCGCCGGCGCGCGGAGGGGGATTCATACTGGCCATCCACGCAGCCAGCAGTTCCTCCCACTCAACTCTGGCATGGCATGGGTCCCTCCTCGTAACGCTGTAAGTCGTGCAAGAAGTCTCATATATCTCAATTATGGAAGGCGGCCACTCACAGCAGCAGCAGCAACAATGGTACGGCCACAACCCCGACAACCAGCAGCAGAAACAGCTAGACAGACAACACCGACAGCCACGACTACAGTGCAGCGACTACTACAACCATCGGCATCGTCACTAGCACCAGCGCTACGACCAGAACGACGAGAGCATCTCGGAGTTGATGCGCCGGGGGCAGCGGCGGCGGTCGCGGTGTGCCGGACCGGCCCAGCCTGGCTAGGCCGACAACGCGGCCCGCGTCCTGCGTCCCAATAACAACGACATGAGATACTGCGATCGCGATAGTCGCAACGCGGCACTCCGACCAGCCGTAGCTGGAATGATGTAGGGCAAGCCAGCAGCGGGCTTTCAGGCCATGCGAAGCAGCGGGGGCGATCACACGAGAGACGGTGCGGGCGCTTCTGCCAATAGAGAACGAAGAGCGACCGAGAGAGCGAGAGAGAGAGAGAGATGGGCCAGGGGGTAGCCGTCGTTGTATCACAGTCTCACAGGAGTTGCCTCCTTTTTGTGTCGATCCGCTTTGACTCGGTCAGTCTGGCCCAGGATCATCAGCCAGGCTTCACCATTAACGATACGCGCTCGCTGCTATCGACGACCTCACAGACATATCCTTCGAGCCAGCGCGTGTGTGGGTGTGAGTGGGACTGGCGAACGCAGAGAACGAAACTTGACGAGAGCTGTTTCTTGGTGTTGTGCTATGTTGCCGAAGCGAACGGAGGCTCTTGACGTTTTCGTCTATTGTACAAGAGAAACAGAGAGAGAGAGAGAAAGTCGGATGGGGGGAGGACGAGCCTATTGATTAAAGCATCTTGTTAGCCAATTGAATGTGTTATATTTACGAAATGCGATATTACCGATGTTATCGTGCTGGTGGCCATTGGACTTCTCGTTAACTTCTTGCGTGATAATGTCGGAATTATACATGGCGTAGCGGAAGGTTTGTTTTGTAAAACGAAAAGGGTCATAACGTGTTTTTGAGCAAAGGGGCCCAAGTCCATTGTATTTTCAATTTTGCGTAATATTGTTTTGAGTATATTGCAAAATATAAAAATATTTTTATCGAATTATCCATTTCTAATTAAAATACTATATCAATTATCTTCATGCTTACACAAAGTACGTGGCTCGACACGAACTGTTTTCCCAGTAAACCGCCTGCAATGCCACCGTCTCGTGCAAAAAGAGCGCCAACGTTGCAATTTAAATTTTGCATGTGACTGTTTTAAATATCAAAATGTTCACATATACAAAACTCGGCCAAAAAAGAAGCACCCGTCGCTCTTCGGGCGTATCAGTTGTATGCGTTGCGAATAGTTCTACGAGAAATATTATGCTAATCAATGCCAGCTTGTTACCTCTCTGGCCAGCCTCACCGCTTAGGAACGAAAATGATTATATTTGATTATCTCAGCCGTTTTTCTAGCATGCACTGTAACGCTGGTCAGATCTGCCAGATATTTTCCCATATTTTCTTTATCTCATATACTTTCTATCCTTTCCATTCATGTTCCTTTGTAATATGCCACATGGCAGATGCGATGATAACATATAACGTATACAGTTTGGTGTAGGAGCCTCTGCTCGAAACCACGTTATCTAAAGAGAGGAATAAAGGGAGGATTAAAAAACCGGTTGGGATCTTGTTTCGTGCTCTGCTTTACTAATGATGTAACTCTTTTATTGGGGATGATGTGAATTTAGGAACTGTGTTCCTGCATCTGCGGGCTCAATATGAACGCTACTTGTTTCATAAGGTCTACTCATCCGATCGAGATATATGAGCATGAAGTGTCGTATATATTTGCCCCCGACGTGGTTTCAATATATATATATCACTGTCGCTTTCGAGCCGCAAATAGTAAACTTTGTTTAGTTTCGCGGTACATAGGCTGATACCGAAACTGATGAAGGAACTATAGCATAGGCCCTTTGCGCCGATATGCAGGTGATGCTCAACCAGTTGCAAATTGCAGCGTACTTTGGCTTGAAGTGCGCATTTTCTACATGGACAGCATGCTCATAACCTTTCCTTGAAGCCTATCGCTGCGACTATATTGAACAGAAAGAGAAGTTACGTACGATGCACGCAGACCGATTTTGTGTTCATACGCATAAGGAAAGGGGCCAGGGCCCGGAGCCTAGGCTATCTTTGGAGAGTATCTCTTCGTGATCGCTGGTGCATCGGCACTGACCGGGAGGCCCTCCTTTTCCGTTTGCAATCTAACAATGCAGACACGCAGTAGACACTGATACTCACAGACACCCTTACACTTACACACGCAGCCGTTAGGGCACACAACGCGCAGGACTTTTTTCCTCTTATACTGGGCGCTGGGCTGGCTGGAGCTGGGGCGGGGCGTCAATCCTGTTCTAGTGGAATCCATTGTGGCGCTGTTCTTTAAACGAGGAAAAGGCTTGTAGCGCTATTCGACAAGGACGCCAAGGAACAGACTTGATTTGACAGAAGCCAGACTCAATCGGTGGAGATCACTGGTAGCTGACTACGGAGCGTCGACTGAGCACAAATCTGAATATACATAGCTACACCTTATATTTTCCTCAAATCGTGAACTATGTTGCCATATCGTGAGCCCCCGAGACAGATACATATTCATCACATTCGTGATTAAATGATGCAGCCTATATATACAGTGGTGTGCACAAACTTAAGACACCCCTATATTTCAATAATTCGCTACAAATAATACACATTTGAGGCATTTATTCTGTATCAGATTAATGTACGTGTTAAATAACATACATACCACAGAGAACTGAAATGCCTCGGATGCACGGATAGGATCTGTCCAGTTCTGACTTGGCAATACATGACAAGTGTCAACAATCCATTCGATTAACTATTGTCCACTATGTAGCTATAATATGATTTTATATATATTCATATGATAAAACCCACCATTATTTTCGCGTTAGGTACAGCGCACTTTTCTGGTCGAGCACATTGCAAACGCCTACCGGGAGCTGGCTTTCCGTTAGCCAGCACGCTGGTAACCGCAAGAGCGTTCTCGACAGGTAAATGAATCCCGGGCACGTGTAGTCCGCCCCCGCTACGGAGTTTACGAATCATGTCACCGTGTTTATCCCGACCGCTGCAGGTCCCAGAACTGGCGGGCTAGACTGATAGCTACGAGAAGAGGGACAGTAGAAGTTTTGAATTTCAGTGGCTATATAACTATGGTATATTGCTCATGTTCAGAGTGATATTTCACGTTCTCAATATGACGACACAGGCGAACTGCTCTCCCCTTTTTCCAATGAATTAGAAATGACGAACTAGAAAATGGTACGACCCCAAACAGCGCTAACCGTCACTCACGAAATTCAAATAATGTGAAAAAGGCTAAGCACCCAGGGCCTGACGACCTTCCTGGGGTTATACCGGCTTTCTAAAATTGGCATCTGGTATTCACACAACAACGTCAAAGATCCTGGTACATCTATTGGCTGATACATCATCGTTTCAGAGATGGAAGAGGGACCCTTAAAAGCGTTTGACCTCCCCGAAACAACAGCAGAATAACATCGTCCCTTCATCGAAAATGAAAACCATCAATTGAAGAGGAGAGAAGAGTACACCTTGCTCTACATGACACGTGCTATGACCAATAGAGTTTGACTCGCTAGATTCGCGGTCTATATGATTCATACTCTGATGTGCGAGACACAGGGGTGTCACAGATGGGAGTTGCACTAGTCGATTATACAAAGAAATATGTCGAAAATATCGCAACAATCAATGCAACCAAATGAGCTCAGTGAGCCATCTAGTAGATAAATGTGTGTATACGTTTTAAATTACCCGGTATATTTACACGAGCAGTGTGAAAATAAAAATACACAAATATGTATATGGCTGTGTGTTCAATAGTGCCTCGATTTTAAGTTGCTTCGAGGGTCATCGCATTGCTTAATCAACTCCTCACCCCCCCTCAACTTCCTCCGTGGCCCAATTGCACGCGGGTGCACAACGATACGCACGACGTCCCTCTTCATCGTCGACGAACATAAACACAACTTATGAATATGTTAACTCGCCCGTGCAAGTTCGCTTCCCGCCACTCCGGTGGTCGTAAGAAGTCCGAATTAAAGTTAAGCCTCAGCACATAGATCGCATGACTCAAAAGTAGACTTAAAAGTTTAGGTTTTATTCCACTACTGTCCTTCCGGCTATCTCTCTCTGTCTCTATCTCTCTCCCTCTGGCCGCATTCAGAGCCGTCCCTGATTTCGCCTCTTTGAACTGTAGTACATCGCCGACTGCTTGAAACTCCCGCTAGACGTCGCTAAGTCCAAACACAGCGCACTTTTCTGGTCACAGAGCACATTGCAAACGCCTACCGGGAGCTGGCTTTCCGTTAGCCAGCACGCTGGTAACCGCAAGAGCGTTCTCGACAGGTAAATGAATCCCGGGCACGTGTAGTCCGCCCCCGCTACGGAGTTTACGAATCATGTCACCGTGTTTATCCCGGCCGCTGCAGGTCCCAGAACTGGCGGGCTAGACTGATAGCTACGAGAAGAGGGACAGTAGAAGTTTTGAATTTCAGTGGCTATATAACTATGGTATATTGCTCATGTTCAGATAGTAGCCGTTGGGCCTCCTCTCTGGATGAGTTTGCTCCGAAGAAATCAGAATGTCGAAATTGCGTGGACAAAATGGGCAAAAATGGGTTTCCGACGCGCGTAGGTTGGTGCCTTATAGACTATACCTACGATCTGCAGTACAATAAAACGGTCCTACAATTGTTGAGCGATTATTGACTTACGCACAAATATGATACTATTATTATTATATCATAGACAAGAACTTGGTAATATTTCTACACACAAAGCATTTCGACTACGGCCGACGACAGTACTGGCATATTGTCATACATACATATTGTCCACCATCGGCGACAACCAAGTAAGCTATTCGTGCCAGGCTAGCAGGCAGCGTCAACACAGTAAGCCGTCAAGCCAGCTGTCATGGTTACGTTATCTTGGCGATCACAATGGGTGAGAGCTTCGATCTTGTACTCGACAGCAACGTTCCATCCACACAACGATGAATTATTGAGGTGAGCGAACACACCTCTATCAATTAATCGTGAAACCCAGGTTCGATTCCTGGACGGCGCCTTTTTGGGTGCAGCTTTCGAGTTTGGAAAGTTTCCCAGCGATGAGAAAGATAAAAAAAAGTTTGATGTTTTCAAAGGTAGCCTTCCGCGCACCTCCTGTTCATTTTTTTTCTGTAGATACAAAAGTAGATGGTAACATAACGCACTCTTTTAACGTACTCTTAAAACCACCGAGATAACCGCACTGAAGGTTACCTTCGAAGCAGGCAAACTCCGGCTAGTCTCCTAAAGCATCCCGTAGCTCTACGGACATCGTTGTACCTAAATGCTTCCAATCAAACGATCTTTATTACGTTAATAAACTTGTTGCTTAAATATGACACTATTTTACAGGTCGTCTTTAGATAGTCCGCGACGTCACTCTAGCTGCGAAGCTAACCATTATATTTATAGCTTCTTTTCTCATCGCCAAAACCAAAGCGGCAAAAGCTCTGTCTTCCTGGCACACCCGTTTGCTCTCTCTGCACCCGAAATCACCGTTATGGCCGCATGGCCATTTGCGGCCCTCCTCAAAGTACTCTCTCTACCACTCTCCCCCCATTCTCTTGTGTGCAGTTTGAAATCGGAATTTAATTTTACCGCCAGGCATGCCTGCACCAGGTCGGCCGCCGGCCTCCGCTGGTGAACGACGTTAAGCGACCCTAACTGCTGCTCTCGTGGTGCCTTGACGACGGCGAAGCCACGGCCGCCACCATCGCTGTCCCCGGCCCTGTTCCAACAAAGCTGGACTTTGCTTTCCCAGCGTCGGGCAGGGAAGCGATGGGGAACCGGGCTCCTGGCAGATGGAGGAAACAGAGTAAGCGTTAGCGGCACCGCCAGTCGTTGAGGTTTAGCTTTACTAAAGGCCGCGTGAGCTGCAGCAGAGGGTAGAGAGGTGGCGGAGCAGAGATGGAGGCGAAGAAGACCGGGACTCGGAACAGAGGCAGCTAGCCGAGAGGCCGTCCACAGTCCCACTGAGATGCATGCAGCTCCAGCACCAGAACTCCCATGGCAGCACGAGTTACGGCCGTCGCGTCGAGCAGGCATGGGGCTGGCAGCGGGCCCATGCACCACGAGTCTCTACACACGTCTATCAGTCGGAGTCCGCACATGTGTGGTGCGTATGCCCATGACGCTGCAGCCGACGACGACTGCGTCTATCTCGATGGTTTGTGACGACCGCGCGTGCCTTGAACCCCGCCCCCCCTCCATCTTACCACATCGAGTAGGGGTCATACAGTTCGGACTTGGTCGTCGTCGTCGTCGAAAGCGTCGAGTCGGGGGGGACTGAGCCGGCCAGGCTTTGCCGGAAGAGCCTCTGTGGTGGGAGCCGCTGGCGGAGTCGGCAGCGACCGGCGGGAGTGCTCTGAAATAAATGTGTTCCTCTCTTCGCCCTGGTGGTCCCTTCCGTTTTAATGTCGACGAGCACGCACTCCCTCATTCCCCATTCGGTTTCGCTGTCCGACCCCACCTGCCCGCAGCGCGCTGCACACAGCACGTGCCCTGCTACATCGCTCCGTGGCCTCTGCCGCCGTCACAACCACTACGAAGCCAACCAGCTAAACGTACTCGGCGTCCAACATCACTGGATGTGAATGGCAGCCTGCCTGTCTTAGCCCCGGTAAACCCCAACAGCTAGTCGTCTGCCATGGAGCTAGGGGTCCGTTCACCCATGAAGGTAACGGACGCCACACGATGAGAGGCTGCGAGGGGGATCCCAAACGCCCTGGACAAAGGCAATTTCCCGCATCTGCTTCGACTGGCATTCGTCCCCCTCTATCTGCTCATGTTTCGTTCTGTACACGCGCGTGCCTTTGTCTCTGAAGTTATACTTGTTTGAGTGTCTCTCCTTCACACCTGGAGCCTCTAATCACCTGACCACCGGTTTTCAGCCACTTCGAACGGGCAGGTGGGATCCCTTTACTGCTGACCTGAGTGGTCGCGAGGGAAATCGAAAAAAATGCGATCGAATGCTCTGATCTATCTATCAGTTATCATGCCCCGATGCTCGTTGTGACACATCAGTGAAAGGCAGCCAGATAAATAATAGATGTTCATCGTAGGTATGTGCAACCCTAGCTAGTATGAAGCTTAATTAGTAAAAATCCTCCTAAGCAACCCAATTGTGTCCACTTCTCATCTCCGTCATAGAACGAATGATGAGAGCAACTAGTGCTAAGAAAAGCCTGCAGATATCTTGTTCTGTCTATTGATGTGTCACTAATACTTCCCATTTTCCTATCTCGATGTGCGCAATAAGTTACCTGTTTTTACGGATCTATCGAATTTCGTCTGCAATTCTTTTTGGTTTTGTGAGAGTACTCATTGAAGAAAGCGTGACATTTTTACCGCTTTCCGCGATAGCGCTGAGAGGATCTGAAGAACGCCCAGGGGCTTAGTTGGGAGGTGCTTAGTTTTTCAAACTCTGCACAAGAGACATTAAATCGATAGCAATTTAGGTGGACATAGTATTCAAATCCATTGATACGCCTATTATTCACAAGAAGCCAGCATGCTTTGGTCGTAGACGAATACGGCGAGAACTTCGAAGTTTGTAGTTTCGAGGCGTTTGTTCTATAATGGAAACCACCAACTCGCAATATTTGTCCAGTGTTTGACTTCTGATTAAAAACTTTCCACGTTTATTTTCTCTCTAAGCCTATCTGAGGTACAAAAGTAAACAATTAATAATACCATAACACGGTGAGGTACCTTAAGTCTCGTGTCTGGTGGTCATTGTCCTCATCCTACAGCAGTGCTAGTCAGGAAGACAACCTGCGAAAGGAGAACGGTAGAGCTAAGCGTTTATTTCGAGGTGCGAAGAGGAAAAATAACAAGAGAAAATCGTATTATTTCGCCGTGCGAGACGGCTTTTCCGATGCTCGGCAACCCTCGAGTTGAACTTTTTTATTCACTGGTGTGTCTCGTGACTGGATAGATCGACACCGACGAGCAAAGTGAGGCAAGGCATCGGTTATTGGTAGACATCGAATCGGTCTCGAATTTGGTCCTTCAATCGAGTTTTATGATTTCAGCAGGGGTAGATATTTCGGCGGTGGGCATCTGTTCGTCCGTTGTTTAAAAGTTTCCCCTCACACAAGATCTTCATTTCCGAGCGTTTTTAGTTCCACACTCGGCTCGATTCCGTCTGCTTGTGAGGGCAGCCTGAACCATCCTTCGTGGAACATTGAACGGCGAGTAGAACAGAGAAGGAGGCTTAGATTTTCGCTGAGCAGAGCGGGCACAAATAGCCAAGCTGATGGGCTAGGCCTTTCCTTTCCACGACCGTCCTCCCACCGCCCATATATGGCATTTCAATCTATTAGAAAGGGATCCTGTTTTGGAGAAGACACATGCGAAGTTTAGTTTGCGGCACAGGATTACGCCACGGCTTTCACCATTTCTAAATTTTATGATAATATTATCGAAGCCATCATAACTAAGGTTATGTCCGCAAGCGTGGCTAGCACAAACGGGCCTCGTGGAGCTAACCTGTAACGTGTACAATGCAACTACGCGAAGGACTGAGAGATGAGACTAATTAGGACAAGGACTGCGCAACGCGATCGTTGAGGGCAACTCCTTGGAGTGCGAGAAGAACAATTATGCTCCCGGGCCGCCTTAGCAGTTGATTTTTATAACATTTCGTTAAATGCTTTATGAAGAAATTAATTGTATGAATAAGAAGTTTTTGGAAAAATGATAACTGAAGGGAGTAGTTTTTTGTTCCGTATGCTTTAGTTGAACATTAGCTAACCATTTAATGACGTATATAAGACAGCATAGTTGTGACAATTCCTTTCAAATACAATAGAGAAAATATGGTACAGACTGTTTCTTACGCATGTTTATGTAAGATTTGGTTTGGCTGAAATCACCTTCAAACTATGATAGGTCTCCTAAGGTGTTCTGTAGCTTTGCGAAGATTTTTCAGCATAGTTTACGATGATAGGTGAGCCTTAAACATGCTACGCAGCGTTGCTATTGTACAACAAGCTCTATTCAGTTATTTAAGTTTCTCCTTCAAATAATAACGCCCATTTCATCTATGCCTCAAAATATATTGCCCCGGAGAGGCCCCGTTCACGTAAATATAAAACACATATATAAGGCTGTTCCAAACAGCCCCATCGATAAAAAAAACCGTTGGTTAAAAATTCTAGGATATAAAGGGTACTAAATATCTGCTTGTTGTGTACCTCAAAGGTGCCCGTAGGGCGTTTCATATTATTCTTTTCCATAGCCCACGTTCTTTTATTAGCAAACATCGTTATGCCCTCACTGGCCAAACAACCCCTACTATTTCCAAAGCAAAAAAAAAACAATCCCTAATTCTTTAACCCTCAGCTGTCCTCCTGCTTTGGCAAGCCTCGATATCGCTTTTTGGCATAGCTCACTAGAGCGCTAAAGTTCAGCGTTCTTTCGTTCCTACTGCCCAATACAATCTTATATGTCTGCCCCGTTTGAACGTCGTCTCTAACAATAGGCTGAATATCCTCTGCTTGAACCTTTTCCTCGGCAATGCAAAAGTGAATCTACATATGTGCCGATATCAATACAACACGGTAGATACCAGCACTCGAAGGATTCGAAGCTTACCTTATCTTCTATTTTGTCTTATACGGCTTGGCTCAGCCGGCAGTAGGGGTATCTGCGCAGTCTCTTTTCCGAGTTCTCGTCGTCCAACAATGGATGCTAAGATACATCAATGCTCCAACATGAGGTCGAGCATGTTTAATTGCCTCAGGCCTTGGTAATAGAGCTACGACATACTTCCGATCGTTGCTAGTCGCGTACGTCTTCTTTGCTGCCCTCATCTAACGGTGACCTGTATCCGTATGAGGGAACGAGCATGTATACTCGAACACCGTTAATGCGAGGGCCGTCCGTCTCTGCGCGACGCTGTTCCACTCTGCTGCTGCGATGATGAAATCCTCTTGGGGCAACGACGTGTGTGTACCAAAGATTATATCCAAGTTTCCCACATCCGCTACACACCCCGGGCTAAATACATCTACGGCTACCCACAGCCCTGTATTCTATATCGCCTGTTTGGCATGAGCGTGCTGTTGCAATGTCCTCGTGGTAGGTAAGAACTTGTCTCGTACTGACTCGATACAGAAGCAGTAGACCGTTTGGTATCTGGTGTGTCCCGTGGATATATGAAACCTTGTACAAGTTCGAAACGCTATTTCTCGCATGTGCTCGTTGCCCTAGGAACCCCTGCCAGAGGAAATAGATATAGGACACAGCACGCATGGCACTCAACCTGAGTGGATCGCTCTCGATCCACCGAAAGCTGCTGCTGCCGGCGGCGGCATGAGGCAGAACACCTTCTTCAGGTTGTCTCGTGTCTTCTGCAATCGCTGCCGTCTGCTGCGTACTTGGGGTCGACGGCAGGTACACGCTGGTAGACGCTTACAATCAGCCAAGCGAGAATAGCTGGACGACCTTGGATCAGACAGGCATGAACCAGCGGCCAGGGCGGGACCAGGCATTTCCCACTCCCCATACCCTCTGGGGACCAGGGCTAGGCCATTGTAAGGCCCCGCTGTCTGTTCCCCGCAGACACTTGCAACCCTTCACAAGATCTTACTTCCGCTGCCGTATCCACAGTTCGCGAGTTACACTTGCTTCTCTCTCTCTCTCTCTCTCTCTCCCGGCCTCACTGATGCCGATGAGAGCTTCACCTAATAGCTATTAAGTTATTTTCCCCTCACGCAGGATTAGAGATTAGCGGCAATGGACATTGTGTGCCGTTACCACGTTATCGCCTCCGCGACTGTGAGAGCTCAACGCTGGAAACGGTTTTCCCGGATCACTTCACCCATTCGTCTGCTTACTCATTAACACTCGAAATATCATCGAATTTGTGCGATTTAGGCAAAGATGAACATGCTCGACGCATATATATTCTCCGCCATCGTTCCTCGGAACGATGGCCTTACCCCGCACAATCTCCGCTGGCCACCGGAAAAGTCAGCGGCAGCAGCAGCAGCAGCAGCAGCAATCACGCCTAAGACGTGGTGAAAGAATGGATATTTCACCGACTTTCTTCTCCAGTCCAACTCATGTATGACGTTTATCCCTTAGTCTCTTATGTAGACACTCTCTTATCCGGGTATCGCCCTTATCGCACTTACCGCTACAAAATCTCTTGACCACAAGATCGAACGCTTGAAAATTGCGTCCAAATCAATTTTGTCGCTTAGTGTAATGAGTTGAAATGTGACACGTCACGTTTCAATTAATTACACCAACTACCAAATGCTGCAAGTATACAAGAGGCAAGTGGTTTCAATTGAAGCGAGTGTGTTAGTAACAAAACGAAGAAACAAAGTCGAATTCACGAAAGACGACTCACGGTTCGACAAGTCAATTATTTAAGAGCAGTATGTTGACCTTATATATTTTATATTATTTTTATAAAATATTTTCGATCATCGATACTTGCACGAACCTACAATAACAAACCAAAGGAGGATAACTAACATTTTGTAGATTTTGCATGAGTCATCAAATGGACCTGCCCCATTGATGTCATTTAAGAATTTAACGGCCAATTTCGCGTTTCCCGATTGACGTCTCCAAGTTCACTCGGCCAAGGATTCTGATTCCCTGCCAACTTAAGATTAGGATAGCGAATTGGCCTTTGCCCATGACCATTTGGCAGTGGCAATTTCGCAGCTTTCATTTCGAAGCTCGGAGGGAGGCGGCCTAACATTCACAAGGCGTCATGCCACGCTGATAGCAGGCATTCGTCGAACCTAAGACGGTCGTTCACACTTTTTCTTTAAGAAGATTTCACGGCGCTTTTGACCGCGCCAAAAGAACGAGCCTGCTCAGCTGGCGACTCGTAAGAGGCACTCGCAGTTCAATACCCATGTCATGGATCGTCGACTTCTGCCATAGCAGACCATTATAGTGCATTGATGCAGTATCGCCTATATCTGCATTGCGAAAATATTGTATATGAAGGGCGTCGGATAATTCGGCAATTCTAAGAAATCATTTTATACAAACGCGAGCATACTATTGAAGCTCAAGGTAATATATAAGTATTGTTTATTTTTTTTAGAAAAATGAAAATTATCACGGAGAGTTACTTATGTAAACATCGGCCTTTTGTTGGTCTCTCGCCGATTTGGGTCACATTTTGAACAACCTATGTAAACCTATACACTGAACCCAGAGGGGAATAGAGTAAATGGACACAAGACCAGCTTATGACCGGGAACAATTTGCACCATACCACTAGTATTAAGATTGCCCGCGTGCCTGATAATTCGCTGACATACGGCAATTTTATACATTATACGTGTACGAAAGCTAAGCTAGGCTAAAACTAGGCAGCCCAGACAGATTAATTATAGTAGGTCTGACACGAAGCAGGGTTGGAGGAAGGTCGCCACTCATTTGCATTTACAACCACTGGCGGCCTCAAGCTAAAATAATAGAGGGCTGTTGGAAAAAGCCTAGATATCCCCAGTACGGCCTATATGGGTTCTTGAGGCAATGCTACACAGCGGCGCCAAGGCCTGCCATGGAAAGCTAGCCGAGGGTCAGCTATGAGAAAAACACCCTTCGGGTAGAGGCAAGTGTTGGTATGTTTTGATCTGCTCACGATCGACATACGACAGTGTAGTCAAGAAAGAACTCGGAAACTACGAGTGGTTGGTATATCGAACGGTTACGGGAGGAAGTCCCATGCGAGCGGCCTGCATAGTCCCACTCTTCGTTGGGCAAACTGCGGAAGAGAGCACCGAGATACCTCATGGGATACTACTGGCGGAATCAGTCGTCTGTCGAAGAAGTGCAAAACTTCGTTGCTTGAATAGCCGACAAAAAACGGGCTCACGCAGCGGCTGGTCCCCCGCCCGCATTTGGAGGCGGCAGCAAGCTGAAGGGTGGATAAAATCCCAACACTGCAGCCAGTGGCATTAAGACGGAATACGCAATTGTCCTGTTAAGTTGTGTCACGGCTTGGGCTGGTATTTGTTATCCGGACTTAGATTGGTTGTCAATATTACCAGTGCTATCAGATTCCCTCTGCTCGACGACAAAACTCACAAACCACGGCTATGAATTCCACCTTTTATACTTCATGTTTTCCTTCAAGAGTAAGAGCTGCGCGTTTCACATCGTTCCCTGTCCAACTGACCAACGGATAGTTTCACTACGACTCTGTTTCATAAGCCGGGAGTTCGCAGGGGACTTTAGCTCGGCTACATTGTCGAGAAAAAGGCCCGGGTGTCCTCGAGATGGTCTAGACAGTAAAGTCGGTAGTATTATCTGGGGACACAGCTTGGATGAACTAAAGGTATCCCCCTGGAGGACTCTGAAGACATACTGACTAAGTGATTCCACGCCTTTACGAGGGAAATTAAATAAATAATAAATTCATTACCGTCAAGGATGAATAGACCAGACATTGCGGGTTCAAATCCTGCAGTGACCTCAGGATATACTCGATTTTTATTCTCGACATTTCTCATAATAATACCATACGGATAAGTTATGAGAACTGTTTAATGGGAAAAGGACATGGGGCCAGTTGCCAATGAAAGTCAATTTAGTAATGAAAAGATAATGACCTACAAGTTATTGGTGGTGGTGAAGGCGCATGTAGTTGAGAGTATTGTTGTGTACACTACGAACTGCGTGTACTATTGCCAAGGCTTCATGAGTTCTCCTGCCTTGTGAATAGATAGATGCGTATGAGTTCGGGCGAGCAACCGGATCTGGACTTACGGACCTCTCCTGGTTCCGGAGCAAAAACCGAACCATGTACGGTCTCGTTCGGTCAAATCGTCACGGCGTTTCGTATGAAAGAGAGCTGTGACCAAATCGACACAGGTCTGATGGACTAATCAAAGGGACGCCTTTTAACAAGCGGTGAGCACGAATCCGGGACAAGGCAAACTGATTCGTACGAAGGGAGATCTTTGGGACTTGCTGTTGGATATCATTTTCGTAAGAAACGTTGGTTTGTTTTCCTACCATACTGAATCTTCTCATGGTACACTCATTCACAATGGACAATAATAATGATTAAGATAATGGTAACATTATACATTTAATATAATGGGTTTACAAAGAATTACTTTACGGACTATTGACGGATGAAGTCTTTTTTGAACAATACGGCCGATGCAGATGTGTGACTTTAGCCGATACACTATCTGTCGTATTGAACAAAAATGGATGTCTTGTATCATTCGCCCTTTTAATGATGGGATCAGTGATTTCAATCGCTCGCTTATCAGAATTTCTACACGCGTTTTATGTCGGCAGTACAGCTCACCAGGACGTTCAAGTCCGAGATCAGCGTCTGGCTCCTGCTAGAATCCGATATAAGAATAAAGTAGTTTTCTTCTATCTATAATAGTATTTTTCGATATGTTTACGCCCTTTATATTATGTACTTCGTGCTTTCCCAATCCGTGTCTGATCGAATGCCGACAGAGTTTCCGTCCACGATCTGACGTGACGCCTCAGCTTCCGAATTAGTAGAAGATTTTGTCGGCAACGGGTGTTAGTTAGATGGGTAAAGGGAGAAAGCTGAGTAGAGATGTCTCTCTGTTTCTGAGACTTCGCGGTTGTAGGCGTTTTACCCGACCCCGCTTCGCTAGTCGTCTCCTTCGGCGGGCCCACTGAAGAGGCGGGGTACGAGCGTAATTTCATCCGAGAGGAAAACTGTGGATTTTCATTAGAAGCAACAGCGACAGCAGCAGCAGCAGCAAACAGCCCAGCGGCAGGAAACGGCCAGCGCCGGCAAACCCTTCTGCCGCCCTGTTCCGTGGTCCATTTGGAAGTTGAGATGCAAAGTTGGCCCGAGCTCCCTCCCTCCCTCCTCTGCTTCTCGTGGTTTTCACCATCGTCGGCAGCATTGATGCATCTGGCTCTGCAGCTGCTGCTACTGCTGTTGCTTCAAAGATGGCGCTGGTTCCACCCTCGGGTTGTTCGAAGTGGAAAAGTAAATTAGAACGGGGCGCAACTCAGCGACGCGCAGAGCTGCAGATAGTTTTAATTACGTCTGCGGAGCGCGCCAGACGCGCCCCTGATGCTTCGCATCAGCTACGACGACGAAATGCGGTCTCCATCCAAACTAGCGGTCGCCGGCGTGATTTGCCCAGGATCTACTCCTCTCTCTCTCTCTCTCTCTCTCATTCCCTTAGTCTAGTGTTTCGTCTCGTTATTATATTTGTTTCCCCATCGGACAACTGAATGTACAGCCTCGGATTGAAGTGTAAAAGGGAAAGTTTTGTCACGAGGAAGAAGATTAATCAATCTATGTTGCGTACGGTGCCTACTAACATGCATGTCTATATATATATAAGTAGACGAAGAACTTCTATCTCACTTGATTTGAGTGTGAATTGTTTGCAGTGGGTCGGGAGGATAATGTGTTCTTTGCAAGTTAGTAAAAAAAAAACCGGCTCAGATAACCTCAATGAGGTCAAGCGTTCAATATAGTTCTCGTTATCAGTGGTCTGAGTGTTTATCCAGCAAGGAGCACCTATATAATGTCAAGAGTAAATATTTTTTACAGCCCTGTTATTCGATTGCGTTCTAAGTCTTAATTAGATCCACGAAATGACTAAATATTTACGGATTTTATGAGCGTCATTTTCTGCCAGACTGGTGAGCAAATATATACATATATGTATATATATCTATTCGCGCACCAGTCTGGCAGAGGTGTTAGTCATTTAGTCCTCGGCGATATCGTGAGTGTGGGCAACAGTCACAAATAGTGCGCACTTCGATCAATGTTCTGACACCGTCGGCAGGTTTGCGTTTAAATTCTGTAAAATCAAACGCAGACAAGCTGACCTTTTGCGAGTATCGCCGCTTTGTCGGGACGCACTCGACGATGAATGGTTGAGCATCCTTGAGCCCTAACGGGACAATCTCAGTGGATGGACAGCTCTTTTACCGATCGTAGTACTTCTGTGAGCTCAAGATTAAGGTATCGGAATTGAATCGGCTGGCGCCGAAGAAGCGAATAAGTCAAAGAGCTTCAGAGAGCCCGTCGGTGCTTTCCCGGATGTGCTGCTCCACTTGAGAGGCCACTTGAAGGACAAAAACTAAATCGAACCCACCCAATGGCTTGACGATCTTAACGATCAATGGCAATGATCAACACGAGAACCTCAAGGGATCGCGAAAAGAAACGTGGAAATCGAATTTCTAAATAGCTCCGCCGCTGTAGCATTACATTCCCTTCGCAATTTCACAACCGTCGTACCTTTGGACAAACTCAATCGCAGTCAGAGCCCCTTATTATATTCAAGCCTAGCATTGTTCTTCAGTATTATAGTTGTGATAGCAAGCTCTGAGTTTATTAGCACTTTCGAAGCTGCTTCTTAGTGTTTACCGTATCGGGAGATTTAGCTGGTGGTCATTGCGATCTCCGCAGCATTCTGGCTTGAGGGCAACGGCCAACAATTCAAGCGATTCAAGGGATCTCTGTCAATACGATTACAACTACTGGTGCTTGGATCATTCGTTAGCTCCACACCTTAGGAACCGGCGTGTTCAACAGGGGAACGCTACTCGTTTGACCGCTCGCCGGGACCCAGAAATCTTATGGGCGGTTACCGCGTTGTAACGGCCAACAACGCCATCGTCGATCTTTGCTGACGGAACATTATAAGGGTGCACTTCCTATCGCCTATTGATCAGAGCACGTTAGGCTTGGTGTGTACAGGAAAATAGTCGAGCGATTGCGAAGACAAGAACGAGCTAAGATATTATTAATAATACTACGTTATTAAGAATAAAATTACAAACTCTGCTAAGGCATAGAACATTTGGTTGACGTACTTCCTCTTCAATCGGTATTTGAACGATATTTGAATGATACCGTGAAAGTGGACACATGAAAATTTACACGTATCTTGTTTTTCCAAAACAATTAGTTAATGCTTGAGCAAGCATTATCAAGTGTACGTCGTTTTCTTCGTCTCCGTAGATCAGCAGAGCGCATCTGTGTGCATTATCTTCAAATCTGTATATCCAAAGCATAGGTACATAGTTTGTGCCAGTAGAAGTCAACGTTCGTATACGCGTATTGCAATGCAATGACCAGCCGTTGTCGAACAGCAATTTCGTGCAGCCTCCCAACAACAGCCTCTCCGGACTAAAAGTTGAGGTGTGACTATCTGAGAGGAGCTCATTCGACCCTCCCCAGGGAGATCATCGAACGGAGTGACGAGAGAAGGGCAGACCCTTCCAGTTGGAATTCTCCGTCCAATCCGCTGAGGAGGAAGAGAACACCGGTGGAACCCTAAACGGCGCTAGCAAAGTTGTCAACTCCCACTTGATGTGGTCAACGGTAAGTACTCAAGTTAGGGTGAGTGCGAAGTTGAAGTTGAGTACACTTCGACCGGTATCACCACATCAGCTCCAGGCAGATCCACGCGAGTCGACACACTGGCTGACGGAGGCAAATGGCTGTTCTCATTCAACAGATCAACCCAAATCCTGAGGGATCAGCCTCGATTGGCACTGTCGTGCCATCGTGCATGCATTGTCAACTGTAGAAAATCAAGACCAAATCATGTCGTGGTCATGGACGAGTCGTCGGTATAAGAATCTGACAAGAAAATCGATTTTTCCGTTTTTACAAACCTCATCGCACACGATAGCCGACACTGCTTCTCTCATCGTGTTGAGCCGTCGAAGGACACAAAAAAGAGTGGTGTCAGCTGCACGGAGCCCGTCAGAAGGACGTTTCCTAACAGACGCCGATAGTTTGGGTTCAAATCCTGTCAGACCTGGAGAATCTATGAATTTCTTTATCGCCTTTCTGTGTCTCTGGATTTTTGCCAGGTACGACAAGGGGAGGAGCAAGGCAAAGGTGGCCCGGACCAGTCCTCGTAGTAATGCCTAAAGGTTTAACGCCGAGGCTTGGCACATAACATGGGGAGCAGTTGAGAGTCAGCTCACACAATGTTCTTAAGCAGACAGCGAAACAAAGTCTGCAACTTTTCCAGCTATAGATAGAGGGTGATATATCTATATATATATATATATATATATATAGAGAGAGAGAGAGAGAGAACGATCAGTCGGCGCGTAGCCCTAATCAGTTGTACATAGCGTACATCAGCATGCGGGACGATACACGCTAGTATTGTACGCAGGCAGCAACGGTCAGCAACCGATAAGTCATACGGGTAGCATGTCGCATGATATGACTCGTACCTCCGTTCAACGAGATGCTTCCGGACAGACAGGTTCTCTCGCGCTTCAGGGCTTTTAAAAAATATTCCGAACAGCCTGAAACTGTTTGCGATATCCCGGTTTTCACTGAAGAGTGTGTCGCCTAACTCAAGATCAAACTACTACCTCGGATACTTAACATGGTGGAGAGGCCTAGACAAAGGCACACTTTGTATCTCAATGATGCCTCATCTAGTAGACCACGACAAAATAAACGATCGCTTTGGTTCAGGATGGTTTCATAAACCGTGTCAATATTGTGGTCTGAATAAACAGCTAAGCGGCTTAGATCTCTAGAAGAAACAACATCGGTGGCAGATGCTCATTAGTGCTTATATCCACCGCAAATAAACATTTGACGCCGTCCACAAAACAATATGCTAAATCCGTCTGCTTGTATGTGTTCAGTAGCGATCTTTCTACCGCAAAAGTGCTTCTGTTATTTAAAATTCAACTGGTGTTTCTTCCTCTATTTAACCGCTGCCGTGCAGCACGTATTTATAACATTCGCCTCCAACAGCCACTGCGATCCCGGCTGTCTCAGGGGATCAACTTCGTTGACATTGTTGCCGACCCGAAATCCACCTGCAACAAATGTCACCCTTAACAAATATGCTGTCTGCATGCATTTCCGTGACATTGCGTGGGTCGAAGTGAAAAGCCATGTGTCAGGATTACGAACGTCTGGAATGACTAGAAAAGTGGGGGGGAGATAATAGGCAACTCTAGAAGAAAGCTGGGAAGGCTTACGGGACCAGCAGCGGCGTTGACCTACGATGTTGGCGCTGTATTCACAGCGACATTTAATTCTGACGACTCAAAGAAAACAAAGCCTAGGCGGCGGCGGCGGCGTCATCGCAGATTTCGACGTAAAGTCGACGTGCTTGTAGACGTTAAGCGCATAATCTCACATGGACAGGGAACAAACCAGGAACACACTCGACGTTTGGAAGTGCTCTTACGAGAAAAGTGTGGTGTTGCCTCTGCATAACTTTCTATCATATGAGCATAGCTTGCACTCAAGTAAACGATGCAATTCCTTATTGAGAATGCTGCGACTGTATTTTTAGCGGAAAACAGTAGAAAGGTTAGCCTCGTAATTCAACATGGTCTATTCATCGATTTGTGTCCATACGTGTGATATCTGCAGATGATGTACTCTTAATATTCGTACGTCGCATGCATAGCGGCCCACAGCTTAGGTTAATGGTAGCTCGCTGGTAGTTCGCCGAGCAATGTGCAGCGTAGTAGTTCTTGCCCAATGAACCCATTTCCCGCAACCGTGCTATCATTTTTGTTCAAAAGTCTTCCGATCGGCATTTCCGTCGCTGAGTTTAGTTACAGCAGGAGAAAAATCATCGAGCATCGATATCGTGAGACGATTGCCCGTTTCACGTATCCCGCAAGGTGCCTCGCCGAAGATTGTCAGCTCCGGCGTAGTCGCCATCGCATAATAAACGCATGTAAATGTGTGCCTTATCCGCCGCCTCGAAGAAGCGGCGATACGGCCGGAAACGGAGGAACCTCCAAGGGAAATGTTTGCCAGTGAGCGGGAACAAATGATGACGAGGAACCTGATGAGCCCGTTTCAGCCTCCAACCAAGATGTAACTCTGTAATTCACGAACCACGAGACGTTGCCGAGAAACCCAGCGATTCACTCTGACCATGTCTCCGTAAGCAAACATAGCTTTTGAATTTTATCGATAGCAAGTTCGAGTCAACGAACCTTGGTCCCCTCATACGGCGCTTGCCAGGAAGGCATTGTTGCTTCGTTGCTCCATGAGGGCTTGTATTATACATGGAAGGCGCAGGTGGGGTAAACTTACACGAGGAGGCGTCTGTCTATCGCAGCTGTCGATCCGTGATATTTGCCAGATTATATATATTATGGCTAGATAGAGGTTACCGCTATTCATTGACCGTTCGCAGATGATTTGAAAGGTTCATTCAGCTGCTTGGCAAGGCTAGTGGAATATGATTAGGTACAAAAACTATTCGTACGTTGTATGCGACTTTAGGAGATGAATAAATATCATAATCACTCTGGTCTACCCACTTGAGTTGTATCCAACCGGCATCGAACAAGAAAAGTTGAGTCAAATTGTGGTCGATTTATGGATCTAACTTCCCATGAGACCGCATGGCCTTCCGTATTTTTGAAGTGAGCCGACGAACGTTTATCAAAGTAAAAGTCGTCCTAAGGTACTTTGCCTTGATACGCATTAAACTTAGATTCCAGCAGTTTACGCAAACAGTTGACTTACAAGCACACACTGAGCGGTAAGCGTTAGACAGCATTTTTCCAAGAGGGTACTTTAGCAGATTATCATGGAAAACTAATCAGTCAACTGCGATCGTTATATGCGAGGTCTCTTTGTTATACAGAAAAACATTCTCATTGCCTTTGAGAACTGTCATAGTTTGCTCGAACACTACGCTAAATTAACTTGAAGCACAGTATTAACATATGATATCGAACAGTTCCAGATTAGCACTGAACAACCTGGTGTACAGAAGAACTAAGCTCAAAAACAAGGGCCTTACGTAATACGCGCTCCGACTGAATCCCCACGGTGGCCGGCACTTTGCATCAACTCTTTTTCTATATTTATTTGCATATTATACACTCATCCAAGTTAGCCTGTGCAGTTTAAAGCGGTGGGGTACTCCCCTCAAAATTAGCATCTTTATTGTCTCCTCTGCCTTATATGGAGACACGCTCCCCGAAAGACCTCAACCCAATTTTCACAAGGTTAGCTACCACATCTCGTACAGGCAAGCTCCTCGCAGCAATTACGTGCTAAGCTTACGCGAAATGACAACGCCAAGATTTCACAATAGCCACGGAGAACTCTCGAGGTCACCTCCGAGATCCACAAATAAATGCAAACGTATGCACTCATCCCGTCAGCGGCTTACGAGGCTTTGATCCTACCCTCCTCTGAATTGTGTACTAACTATTCTAACGCATGGTGGAAAATGATAGTGACCACTCACAATGGCGGAGGCAACGGAGGACCAACGAAAACAACACACAATGAGAACGGAAGCACGGGCCGACGACAGGACGAATGCCGCAGAGTGTCGATGTCGCAGAGTGATGAGCGTGGATTGTAAATAGGATTGCGACGGAAGCTCCAGAGGCTAGCGGAGACGGCCCCTGACGCCGACGAAGATCGTAGGGTCCAAGTAACCGCGGCGGAAACTTGCAGCCGGAGAACCACGACCAAGACGGGGGCGGCGGCGGCGGCGGCAGCCTGTGCCGAAGGAGATTCTTCATCTATCTTCGATCGCGTAGTCCGTCTATACAATCGCGGACAGATCTCACGCATGCGTCCTATTGTTGGAGCGCGAGGCATACTTTATCTGACAATCTCTCCAATTTCCAGGGCATTCACCAGGGCGATGGTGTAGCTGGTGGGAAAATGTGAGAACTCGACTTAATACGAGAGAGGACATTCATTCACATGAAGAATAGACGGAGAGACAACAAAAGAAATTCGACGATGGAGAAGAATACAGAACGCCGAAAAAGAACACGTTTAGAGGCGAGAAGCTCGACGGGGCGTGTGCTCGTCGCTGGGCGGTATACGTGCATAGGAGTGTCTAGTCGAGCAGAAGGCAATGACGACATAGGAGCATAACAATGATGAGATTTATTTGGAGCGTGTGTTTATGTTGTTTACGATTGCTTTAGACAAATTATAATAGTACAATTTGCTAAAATGAGCACGAAGATTCAAATCAATTCATATTAAGGCATTTACTCGAACGGTATCGGGACCGAGTGGCTAACGTCGCGAGACACTGTTTGACGGCTATGGACATCCAGGCTCCAGGCCACACAGACACAGGGCGTCTATACTAGAGTAGTCAGTTTTAACCCTAAAAAGTGTCATTATTTCCTTGTTGCTCGAACCCCCGTGAGAATCCCTCTTAAACTGATTCCTTGGATGTCATCACATTGCACTTATCTCAATGCAGATATCTCATTTATTTCAATTAACCAACTGCATGGTCCCAGTTCCACCGTTACTTACTACAGTTATGACAATAGCCCATTTCAGTTACCGGATTGTATCATTCCTGTAGTTACCTCGCTGAAATTACTACATTACCTTGTTCCGGTCATGCCGTTGCTCTAGATATCCCATTCCCTATGTCAAGTGACCCTTTACTATACCACCGGTGATGGTTTGCTCTGTTGAAGTTATGCTGTTTCTCTAATCAAGGTAAGGTAAAGCTTTCTTGATTTATTAAAGGAACTGCATACAATGCTTAAGTTCTCTTATATGTTGTCGGTTGTCGAATTCAGCCCCGGCGCAGGGATGGCATTTTGGGGCGTATCCCCAACTGTGATCATTCGCCCGCTCTTGAGGTAAAATTGACATCCACTTCAAAGAGGACAACGAATCCATAAATATATCGCTGAGTAAGTCCAAAAGGTCACGCTCATATGGTGGCCTCTAAGCAAGTGAATAATTCTTCCAACAGGCAATGAACACTTCATTAAAGATAAACCCTCTCTGTGCTCCTAATAAATAAATAATAACGCTGTATTTACGAAACCTTTGCAAGGTAAACCAAAGTTTTTTACACTGCGATTTCAAACTTGATCGAACTCCGTGAGGAAGTATGGGACATTTTACTAGTTCGAGCTTTACAACCCAGGAAGCATGGTGCGAACTGTTTGAGCTAAATGAATATCCGGTAGAAGGGTCTGCTCAGATGAGAAAGGCAACACTCCTGGCTGGATTTATTATTATATCCGATTGAGATTGAAATGCCAAGATTTTCCTAAAATTTTGTAAAACTGTATCAGTATCTCCACCTAAAATGCAGTACCTACCCAGTATGCAGTACCTACCTACTCCACCTAAAATATCATCTGTATCTCCGATTAAAACAACCAAAGCCCTTCAAACACTCTCAGGTCATCGGCTCAAGGCTTTCGAAATCAACGAGAGCTTTCTGATAGTCCTCCGAAAGAAATCACTAACCAAACAGATGCATGCCGACTTCTGCATAATATTATTCAATGTCCACCACAGCGAAGTGCCACAGTATGATCACAGTACACGTTACATCGCACAGCCGTACGACTCGAGTGGCACGAAGTAGATAGTTAGCCAGACTAGTTAGACTAGCAGCCAGAACGAGACTTCATCGTTGCTCGGCCCTCGCCGGCCGTCCTCCGACGATACCACCAGCTTTGCCGGCTCCGGAAAACCAACACCAACACACACTTATCAAAAAACAAGTATTCTCTTCCTCTTCTGCTTTTTATCCTCGTCCTCAAACCGATATCAGCCCCAGAAGCTCGTCCTTCTTGCTCTTGGCCTGCGGGTTAAAAGTCACAACGCAGCCCGTTTTGTACAGCGTTGAGCGTTCCTACCCCGAGTTGCTTCATTCCTTTAGTCATTCATTCAGTTAGACAGCAAGGAAGGCGGGCAGCAACCTCAGCTAGTCGCTACTACCCTATGCCGACGCCGGCCAGTATTCGGCCCCGACATAATACCCTCCTTTGCAAATAGATTGGAACTCCACCGATTGAAAAAGGTGACCTTTGAAGTTGAACGAACGCTCGAAGCGTTCGAATGAATGCATCCGAAAAAAAACCCCACTACGTAGTGTGCTTTGCGCGCTCTGGCGCTCGATCCGCGCCGCACGGCCGAAGGAGAGGCAGTGCAGCTAACAGTGGTAGCAGTACTGATCGGCGCGGGGGACCTTCTCGAGTTTTTCGCCCCGTAGCGTCTTATTACACTTCTTGATCGCGATTCGCCATAGAAGACGAGGAACGCGAAAGAGTCGACTCCAATTTAATATACTTTCGTGCTTCTAGCTGTAAAAGACAGCTTCATGGCGGCAGGCGAATGAGAGAAATAGGGAGGGGGAGACAGAAGGAAACGACGCCTCTCCTGGAAGCACCGCACCTCCTGATACCGCTCATGCACGGTGAGGGTACGTCAAGGAAGAGTAGAAGTACACGTTGCGGAAACGCGCTGCGGTAGACGAGCCGAGCGAGCTTGTTTTTCTGACACAGTGATTCTGTACTTGGTCAGAGGAAAGCGAGCAAAGATGCGGTGCAAAGGGACCCCTGAAGATCCACCTGCTGCTGATGAGAGGGGGGGGGGTTGAACTAACAAAGATAATCATTCCTAGGAATTAGGCAGGTAAGAATATATAACGTTACGGTAAATAGCGCGAGGGATACCTGGCTATACAACTATATATGAAAACTAAGTTGAAATGAGCTACGCCGACGCCAAGGGATTCTTTCCCTGCGTTGCTTAATTTCAGAATATTTGGGAAAAGTCCAACGGTAGTATACAGGGTGACTTAAAAGTAGTCGTCGTGCAGTTCGCAAGAAAAGACTAAGTACGTTTGCATAATATATATACATATATACGCAGTCGCGTCCTCCCAGTAGACCGGCATCCGCCTGCACTTGTCCCAATTCTCTCTCTCTCTTCTTCCGTGTTTAACGTCGACCGCCAGAACCTTGAGCGACTGTGATTCGTTGGCGCGTTCGTCTCAGTGATTGCACGCTTTCTTGTTCTCTCTCTCTCTCTCTCACCCTCTTCGTTTTTTCTCCCGAGTAGTCCCTGATTAAACTTCGCTCTGCTCCCAGCCGTTTCGCACCCTCTGTACCCGCTCCTCCCAGCTAAACCCTGCATCACATCGAGCGGCCCCGGACAAGAGCTGCTGTGGCAACATCGACATTCTGGATTCATCGGCGTAGCCCCTCCGAGCAAAGACTGCAATCAGCCAAAAGCTGGCAAGCCGTCTGGTCGGGGGCGAGACGGGACCACTGCGTCCGCTAGCAGCTCGGCCGACCGCTCCTGCCTCGGCGACCGGCCGGCCGGCCTCTACTGATGCTGCTGCTGCTGCTGAGTTCAAGGGATCATGGCTGATACTCAGTACCGCTGTTTGCTTCGGTTTGCCAGCCCTAACCCCGGCCCCAAAAACTGTTCCCCTTTTACCCCACTTCTCCGGCAGCAAAGTATCCCCGCCGCTACCCCGCGTCGTTCATACCTCCTCCTCCTCCTCCTTCTCGCATTTGGTTGAGGGGTATTTGCGCTTGGCCACGGGGTCTGGGGGACAACTGCTTGGCCGTTGCGCTTCAGCGATTTGAATTTAAATTTAGCGCGACACGGAAGAGCGTTAACGCTAGCTGTGCAGCTCCTTGGAGCAGCAGTTGGGGCTTTGGTGGCTCACTCATACTCTCTCTCTCCCTATATATATATACATATATATATATCCCTTTTACTCTTGAACTGCTTCACTGTACAACTAGCAATGCGATGTGAGAAGGGATGGACCAAACCAGACGCGACCCCACGGTCTGTCCCCATGGCGGCTGCAGCGCACAGTGTGCGCCGGCCGTCTCGAAGTAGTGTAGCTGATATTCATTCATGCGGCCGCTGATATTCTGCCACCGCTGTCGGTCTCGCTTCTGTCTCGGCAGGAAGCGACGCAAGCCCCGCCGAAGCCTGACTGACTCACTTGCGCCAGCACATCGTTTAGCGCCACGCGCGACTTTCGAATCGCAGCGGGCGAAATGCCCACCTCCGATGTCTCTCACACTGTCCGGGGGCGCGTTCGCCTTTCTTCGGTTCGGGCCAGCTGACTCGCGCGCAGCGACACGGCTCACCAGGAGCCTTCGCAGCTTTTGCCGTTTCAGCCCCATTCGTTGCTGGCTCTACTACAACGGCTGGGTGTCGCCGTCGGAGGAGACAAAAGCCATTGCAAGAGCCTGCTACTGCGGCTGCTGCTTCCCAGTTGCGGGTCTGCTCTGCCTGTCAGGTCTCAGTCGACTGACGGCTTTGACGACGACCCAATCCAAGAGACTATCCGAGCAGCAGAGATCATACGCGCCCCCCCCCCGCCCAAGTACAGCAACCCCAGCGAGTTGCTTCGTCACCCCATGGCCTTTATTCCCCTTGCCTGTTCCAGCCCTCAGGCCAGCCCTGGGCCCCGTCTGCTGGGGGTAGGTTGGCAGCTCAGCGGGGCACTCGGATACTCAGGCGATACGAGCGAGTTTGGAGGAAGTTAAACAAATTGAATTAGTAGTACGTACTAGAGTGGGCCAGCTAGCGGACAAGCAAAAGTGAGTACAGCGAGTTTGTTGAGAGTTTGGCATACGTCCCTTGTACGGCGCAGCACGAGAGAGAGAGAGAGAGAGCGAGAGAGAGAAAGCTAGAGAAAACGGGACAGCTGAACACGAATCTCGGAACAGCAAGCGAAGTCCCACCAAGTATCGTCTCGTACTGCACGAGGAAGCACCAGCTTCGCGACGATCATCCCCGAGCCGTGCTGAGCCGTGGAGGGACTCCGGGACGAGGCGAACTCGGCAAGGAAGACGCCCACACGGGCAGACGCACGGGAGGACTACTCAACCGAAGTCAGCAGTGGTCTCTCCAGAATCGCCAAACGTGACTCCGAATCGACGCGGAGTATTAGTGCGGCATATACCCTCCTACCAAGATTCTTCCCTTCGTCCGCTACACTCGCGACTCGGTGTCACGGGGTTAGCCGGTTACCTCTGCTTCATCGGTCGCTCGCTCGCTCACTAATTCGCATGCCCTCTGTGCGAGAGGTTGTTCGGGTATCGACTTGTCACTTGGACGCGTAACAGTATTTTAAATAGATTGTTTACAGACTCCTGGATCATTTCATGTATGGTAAATATTCATATGAGTGTTTGTGAAATGATGTTCATTTATTAATTGTCAAAAAAGGTCATCTTCAGGCATTGCTGTTCAGCATGTATCGTCCTGTCACTATGCCAGATCCTAATTTTGATCGAGATTCAGTGGGCTCCTTCTACAGCTTAAAATCGAACATCGTATAAAGACGTGAGTGTGCAGGTGAAACATGGTGCGGCGGATTTCGGCATGAGAATTCAATGATATTTGATGGCCTTCGAAAACGAGGACAAAGTCTTATATATCATAGAAATGAGACATACACGCTATGTGTATTTGGCAAAGTATAATATATATATATATATATATATACATGACCATTTTCATACTTTGTACTAAAGAAGAAAACATCCTATCTGTCCAGATTGTAGATCTTACATCTACGAACATTCCTCGAGTGAACTCCGAAATGGCGCGCAAACTCCGATGCCCATAGATTGATATTCGGATTGCAGGAAAATATTATAGCTGTATCTTGGCTACGTTATAGAAACATTAATTCTTGCACTGCTTTCCAAAGGGTCTGGTGGAGCTCATCTGTGCATAAGCCTGTAAGGATTCATGCGAAATCATTTACTTGAAACGTTTTCACATTGCATTCCAGGCATCGTTTTGGAAGGAATTTCAAATCCCGGATCACAAACATGAACAATTTTGCGCCATCCTTTACACCCCAGCTTTATTCAATCACATTCGCCAACAAGATAAGAACTGTTTGTCTGATACCAAAATACTGACGACATTGTACATCGAAGATAAATAGAACTCAACATCGACACGATCGCCATGCGCCGAAAAAGGTGGGTATTTACATAAGTCAATTTAGCGATATTCCCCATATTTGAAAAACTACGAGAAAGCGCATTATGCTTAATGAAATACAATACTATGAGGCGAGAATGGAGTTACCGGTATTCACTTCAACTCCTTAAACCAGTTGGTCATAATATTGCGGCAGAACAATGACTTCTACTTCCTTGACAATCCCTGCATACTCATTATATTCGCCTAAGCCTATAGGGACCCCTGCTTAGTTGCTACCGATGCCTCGAATGTTTGCCCACGTTTCCTGTCAACGAAACTTTGATTCTATTCTAAATATCACATTATTACATTAAAGTTTATGATGTTATATGATCTAATAAATGAAAGATTTTCAAGAGCATTGCTGTCAGGGAGTAGAGGATTGTTTTAGGCTCATACGAAATATTCTCTGATATCGAAATCCCGTGGTCCTGTGTCGAGAACACAGTGCCCCCTTTGGTAGCTGCCTCGTTCAAAGTAGAGAGCACAAAGCTGCATTCGCCCAATCGCCCAGTTAACTGCATACCACATGTGTGATGATCTGTCATTCTTTCAAACCAGATCGCTGTTATTGGGATCGAATAAGCGACAATATTCGTATGCTTCAAATATTTCGTTCAGGGCAATCTGACTGTAATGGAGGGCAGCATGTAATGACAACAGGCATCGTGTCACATGCGTGACCACTATTCTCGGCAATCTACTTGTAGCCAATCGGCTTACTCGGCCCATCCGATCTTTTTTGCCCTGACTACGACCTGGTATGCCCGAAGCACGCACCCCACAGCTACGGCTCATACGATTCGTCGTCAGCGAGTGAAACTACAGCCGGCTTCGCTACTTAGTTGCGCCGGTGGTAACATCCAGCACAATCTTCTTTTTTTTTGGAAAGGTCGAGTCCCACAACGAGCAGGTAGAGCACCCTGAGAGTGGCATGTCCAATTGGAACAATGAAACAGAGAGACATCAGAGAGAGAGAAAATGTGTCACGGGCGACAACGAGACAACCACAAGGAATGTGACTTTGGAAAAAAAATAGGCTCATCGCTTAAGCCGTACGACAATGGAATTTCAAATTTGCTAAAGCGATTAGACGAATTTGGCGAATCGACAAGAGAAAAAACACTGCCCAATGAGCCTCCACGCCCCACTGTCCAATGATGATTGTTCTAAGCACTTCCCATTAGACGCTGCGAGTCTGACGTCGAAGCAGACGAACTGGCCAAAGAGATTCGATTGAATTCGTCGATTTCGCGGCTGAGATCGACTGTGATCGTATAGTCGAAGTTTACAGACAACGTTCTGTTATCGATTAGTGGTGGCTGTTCGATTAAGCATATTCAGTAAACCAGCAAATAGGTGTATAACGGCGTCGGGTACCGCTGCAATGTTGAATGCACGCGATGAATGCTTCAAGTGTTTCGACGGTAGTTTTTCTTTTGTATTTGACTTTTACTTGCTATCTGTTAAATTAATGTTCAGCTGTGACGGTACTGAAAGCGTGGATCGCTACGATTTTTTCGATGAGGTCTTTTGCCAGCTGGCTGCCAGCTGATGTAATGTGCATTGTAACATTGGTGGAATATCCCGAAATGTTCGAGAGATCTAAGATGCTCTAACTTTGAGCCCTTTCAAGCTTGAAGGCTCAATAGAGCCTTTTTCCTAACTTTAGGCATGTTTGAGGACAAACCGAAAGATCACCCATTTTTAGAACACGCTGTATCTAGAAGATAACCCCCACTATAGGTTACTGCCCTTCCCACGATGAGACGTGAATCATCACAATAATCGGTACGTTTCCAGGTAACAACTTTCTAGATCTATTGTATATTGGACAGAGATCATTTCTAAGTATCGCGGTGTGTGTGTAAATTTCTCATGGTATCTAGCCCAAATCTGTTTCAAGGTTGTGACAAACTGTAACTTGTTTTCCCCGTAGGCGGATATTTGACACATTTAAAGGTAATACATTGCTACAAGATATCGATATGCTATGTTCTTCACTCGCGTACATTATACGCATGCCTAGTACTATTACGTGTACGTAAATTTAATTTAATGTAGTCTCCGAATCCCCGATTTTCATACGGCTGCGCATCTTGAAAATACAATACAAAGTTTTGCTCATTAACGAAACGGCATTTTTTTTACAACGCTCAAGTTCTCGATATGTCGAACCACGGGACTCGAACGTATAGACAACAATTGCATGTACGCCTACGTTCGTATCTTATTCAGGTTATTTGAACGAGTGAACGATACAATGACATTCATTTCTCGTAGGGCGCTTAACAGAACTTGCGAACGATGCGACGTATCCGGAAGGCGAATCCCCCGGGGCTAAGCTTATAACTTTTATTGCATCGACCTTTCATTGACATTTATGATACATACTGGTATATATAATAGATGGCGGGCCGGGATACAGAACGGTAAAGGTCAGTAATTATATCATCTATACGCCGCACCCCAGGCAACCCACCTCTTTTCTCCCCTTGCATTTGAAACCTTAGGCGGGCACGGCCCCCTCACTGTGAACTTCCTCAAAAAGGTCTACCATAAGCTGATCCGCGCCACCGGGGACAAGCGCGCAGGATCTTTCCCTCTGCAACGCCTGTCCTTCGCTGTGAGGCAGAGAGGCAATGACATTGCCCTCCTCGGGACAATGTCGGCCTCGGCCCCGGTCCCCAACTAATCCCCTCACCCGAAATAATTCTTAATTATTGTATGTTTGAATAAATACACTCTCATCTATTGTTACCCGAATCGACTGATCTGCATAGGTTTCTAGTTCGTCGTTTACAATTCGAAATTAATGACATTCATCGAAATTAATGTCGTTAATTTCGAATGGTGCTGTTTGCGAATGATCATTAACCTTTGTGGGTCCTTTTTCACCTAATCAATACGTCCGTATCGACAGCGTAGATAAATATATATATGGGCAACAGCAGCACTGAGTACGGACATAGAGGATAAAAACAAACAAAAGTATAATACAATATCTAGAATTCGAATTTTGTTCGACCAGAGGGAGAAAACTTCTGAGTACCAAAGACGCTATATATTTGTATGTTTATGTTTTCGTTTTATTAATAAGCAAAAGAACAATTCTTAAATGACGTTGGGAATTTCATGTATTTCCACGATACTCTTCTAGCTCTCTATAAAATGTTAGGGTCGTTCAGCCACGCATAGATTGATTGATTGATGCCTCCGTTGTACCTGTGTCATCCGTGTAGATCATCCCTCCTCGGCTAAAAACTATTTCTGTAACGGGATTCTAGCCAGACAACATGGTCATGCGGGTCACTCGTGCGGCGCTAGCTCCAAGGACTGAGAAATCATCCTACTCAACTTTATCTTACTCAAGATAGCATCGAGCAATTCTAATGAAATTGTTACATCAGTTTGACTTCTTAAAAAGTGGAGAGTATTGTTAAAACTTTTGAGAGCTTTGGCCTTGTCGTCCACGCGAATTTAACATGGTTTGCTCTGTTTCGCACATTCCAAAGAGCGACCAGGATGGATTCTACATAGTTCTGTTGTGAGAGGGTCTCGTAAACGAATTGTCTTGGCCAGACGATTCATGAGACGCTAAAATGACATGCTTATCTGGAGATCCTCACACCTAAAGGGTATGCAGTTATGCCTCAGAGGGCTTGGGTTCCCCCCATTTAAGAACTTTCTTCGCATCTACTATAGGTTATCCCGGAGCTCTCCGTGCAATTTTCGAGAGAGCCCACAGGAACTCAGTCTGCTATGTCTTTCGCAGATACAACATCTATCCGTTATGCAAGTCGTGTCAAATTCATACTGCGCTACTGAAGAAGTCTTTGAAGATGGTCAATAGACCTATTCGACTTTTTTTGCCAATGATAGTAGTTGGTAGAAGAGCGAACCGTCGAGTCACTGAATTCGTGAGACGTAAAATAATAGAGTCCCTCATAAAAGAGCCATGCTCTCGCATACCGATTACCAGCTGCCTGGAATTCTCACGCGAAGAAAGAAGATTTTCTTGTAAATCTTTGTGCTAATGTATGTTGAGTGTTATTCTATATTGGCTTTTAAATATACCGAATCGGGGACTAAAGGTATTTCGTGCCGCAATATGTTAATCACTTTTCGCTATTATTTTCACGTATGAGAACTTAAGCATTGCCCAACTGCAGTTCCGTCAATAAACCGTCGATTTGAACGAATGAAAAGCACACAAAAAAAACAGCCAAAATCATAATATAGGCACCCCTTCTTGCTCCCGCACTGGACCCCTAGAGCGTAGGGGACTTGGGTGATAGGGCTCACAATCGATGCCGAGACCTCACAATCGAGGCCTCAAATCAATCGAGGCCTTATCGATGACCGATGCTTGGATCACATCTATATGTTCGAACCCCACAGTTGTCTTGTTACCTTATTCACAAGTAGGTCTAGAAAATGAGCAAGATTGGCAAGAGCAATGACCAATTATACCGCTTTACATGTGCTCCTCGTGATGTGGGAAAGCCGTGATATGAACGTGTGATTCCACGCAGACAGTGTCCATCAGCGGTCATCTCTCAACGAATTAGGATGCTTATGCTAACCATCCTTATATTATAATAAGTAAAAAGTTTAACATCACATCACCACCTCCGATCAAAGGATATTACGGTATCTCATATTTATGTAGCCGAGACGTCGTTAACCAACGTTGCTTCCGATTTCTCTCCGTCGTGGACTCACATGCTCGCGAATCAGATGCTAAATAGCAGAACAGCGTTAATCACTCGATGACATAGCTTATTTTTGTATACTCTGTCTCGCACAAGCAGCCATCTATTCTCTAGGACGAGCGCGACAGACTGCAGAGCCATTTGCGTACGTGTATATCATCATGGACTTGGCCATGTTCCCTTTTCGCCTTACCCCTCCCACCCTGGTCCTCTTCCTCTCTTCCTGTCAATAATGATAATGTTCATTGGATGACTTCGTTCGCTGCCTCTGCCTCTATAGCGTATGACGACATCCAGCGAAATAAAGAGCCACATCAGAAAAAAAAAACAGCGGCTCAACTCGGCCACCGACGGTAAGCCCTATGTACAAATGCAGGACTCTATCTGTAAAAGCAACAGTAGGGCTAACAAGCGGGAAACAGGCGGGACATGCGTGTGGGCCCTTTGCGCGGGGGCTCGAAAACAGCGATTGCTTGCAACAACAATAATGCCCCTCTGGCTGGCGTTCCCTTTAGCGGCCATCCAGCGACGTGCGCTGTCGTTAGAAATGGGTTTCCTGCTGCTTCGGTACTGGCGGGGGCTTCACGACAGGGAGAAGGGGGAGAGAAGAAAGCTCGACAAGAACGGCGAGGTCGCAGGCAATGCGCGTCGCGGTCTTGGAGCGTCTGATCCCGTCCGAGTTGATGGGCGTTGTTAGTTTCACCTTCGCCCAATGTGTATTGCGGTGTCGTCGCGATGACAACGTTGGCAAGCGGTGGGTTGGCTAGAATAGCGCCGCTAGGATAAACTCCAGAGTAACGCGTGCAGTGCAGCGCCTCTCTAAAAGAGAGTCTCGATGTTACAAAGAATCCCCCACCCCCCTGTAACGCCCTGACGCAAACATGCTCATACAGACGGAACTGACAGAGCAGGCTCACTTCCGTTATCTCTGCTGCTCTCAGCCACCATTCTCTCGATCCCTTTCTTCCCTGCGCTGTTTTCAGCTCCGCGTTTACTCTTCTGGGCGCCACGTTGTACTCCGATGAAGGAAATAAGCGTAGTGAGACGAGGGCCCTGTACCCCCGCCATCTGCCTCTCCGAGTTCTCGGTTCTTGGTTTCACGACTTTCGGTGGTCGTGGCCCTCCATTTTGATGCTGCACACCGCTCACTGTTTCACGGACAGCTAATAATAAGGTACCTGGCTGTTTTTCTGAGTCCGAACATTCGATGGCAAGGTTCAATCAGGTCAGTATCTGACAACAGGGCATTGGCACGTGTGTCTGGGCCTAAGGGATGTCGGAGTCTTTCTTCTCTCTCTGTTTCTCCCTACCTGCATCTCCTTTGGAGCCGCCATTTCGCTTGTGAGAACTCCAGAGAAGACTGGGTCAAGAAGATCCCAAACGCGGGACTAATCAGCAAGGGCAGGACTTCGTCCCCATTCACCCGATCGACCGCCACCGTTGATGCTCGGGTTTTTCCCTTGGCGGCACCCACGACGAAGTGTAATTACCGTCAGTACGCCCTTGCGCCGGCGCGCTTCGGGTTCGTGCGCTGGCCTCCCTGCCATCGGCCTGCTCTGTTGTGTTCACGCTCCACACGCTGCGTGCCAACTCCAAACGACACTTCAAAAACTTAGGACGAAAGACGCCTCTTTGTGTTGCCCATGCGACCTCCTCCGTTAGCGCTTCCGCCCGACTTCGGTGGCTTCGCCGGCATCACCGCCGCTGCTGCCGTTGCCCGGGAGGCCAACCACCCTGCACTCGTAGGAACCGCCAGTAGCAGCCTCCACTCTGCATGCTAGCAGTCTGCATGGTGCCAGCACTACGCGGCTGGTCGCTGGACGCCGTCGAATCGCAGCAGTGAGATAAAAACCTGCTAACCAGCCTAGCCTACTACGACCAAGCCCCACCACCGCACGGGACCATAATCATGCTCGGCCGGCTGATCTCTCAGCCCTCGTCTATAAGAAGAGTGAATAGGCGACCTCCAGCCCACCTCCTCCCGTCGTATGCCAGTGGCTATGCTCCCAGCCAGGTCTCTAAAGCTATACGCTACCCAGCCCCAATCCCGGTCCTAGCGCAAGCTCAAGGCGCGCCCACGACGGGTCAGCATAGCCCGAAACGGGAAGAAGCGCGCAACGGACACATCACATCACTGCAAGAGGTCATCAGTGGCGGGAGCTAGCGGAAAAGAACGAGAAGAGCAGGCCGGATAGGGGAGGGCTTCAAGGAGAAGCTGGCCAGACGGCGTCGAGCAACGCCCCTGCGCCTAGTCTCATCCGCGACGCTAAAGTAATCACCTCCTAGCGGAACTTTTTTCTACCCAACTCCCCCACCCCGCCCGATCTAAAGCTCGCAGCTCGTCCCTGCGGCCAGCCCCCCGTTATCCCGTAGTTTCTCCATCGAGTTCGCTCTCCTTCATCCCTATACGAGCCGCGCCGCCGACACTGCTGCCACAGTGCTGACTTTATTCGCGATTGCGAGGGCCGCCGTATGGATCGGGCTCCCCGGCGGTATCTTTGCGGCGGCGGCGGTATTTGGAATATTCATGAGTAGTTTGAGACCATGCATATATGTAGCTTCGGCGGTGTTCTGGCCCAGCGCGGCTTGACCCGTAGCGCGCTGCTGGTCCACTGTTACCGACTGGTGGTGGCGGAGGCGGCGGCGGCGGCTGTGGTATTCAAATAAGAAGAAAAAAAAGGAAAGCCAGGAACCAGACGTTTCTTCCATCAGGATCACTAACTTTCTTCTGATCGGGGAGGACAGAGAGCCAAAGTGAGAGGATATGAGGGGAACGGATGGTCCTTGCGGCATCCGCACACCACTACCCAGCCACCGACACTGAACAATCAACTTCAACTTTCGATTTGTGGTGGCGGTTCCCCCATACGGCTCAGCCGCGTCGCCTCCTGTCGTCATCTCCATCCGGACTCGACTGACCTTGACGTTCAAAAATTCGTCGGAGAAGGAAGAACAATGCCGAACTTACTATTGTTGTTGTAGTTGATGCGACAGAGCGCACATTTTGCAGGGTGGCACTGCCTAGCTGAGCGGGCCGTGCCATCGTGCACATTTTGCACGTGCCTGCCCCATAGATTTCTCTGATGGCCTGTTGATGGATGCATAATTGCTCTTTTTTATATTTAAGTTTTTAGGGGTTTCAGTTGAATCATTGTTCATAAAGCGGCGCGTTGATACAGGGTGTTTTAAATCGAGAAAGAAACTATTATAAATAGATGCACTTGCTGCTGAGTTGAATCTAAAGCGACTGATGGGTAACCGAAACGCTTCCTCTCGAATGGGCGAACTAAATCTCTCACTGATACAGTACCCAGCTCAACAGCAACGGCGACAACTACAACGTCCGAAAGAGACCGTTTTTGCCTCAATGGTGTCCCAATAATATCATTAGTTCTATCAGCTGGTCGGCCCAGGAAATCCAGCTGTTTCCAGGATATGCGTCAATCAGGCCACGCACCATGACCGTCGTGGCTTCGTCCCCGTTGAACCAACTGGAGCAGGTCCTAACAAATGACCGTTTGCCAACAGTTCCAATTCCTAGACAACTCTCTGTGCTGGCCATGATTTCGCATCCTCCTGATCTCTATAGCTCCCCTGGGCATTCGGTGCCATATCATTAAACATACCATTCGTCCTTTTCCCGGAACTATGACCTATACAGATCCACACAAAGGCACACGTTTTGCGGAAGCGAACCACCGTCATATATTGTGTGTGTGTCAAGATTAGGAGAACGCCCAGTAGCGGTGTTCCTATAATAAGTGAACCCACGGCGCATTCTCCAATTTTTGATATAAGATCGCCATAAGGGCCATAGGCGGGCGGAAGTATCAGCTACATGATCTGTGTCATGCTACCACTGTTGTTTGATGCTTGCTCTTGCTGCTATTACTGCTACTCGCATATGCGGTATTTAAAATGTCGTGCAGTAGGAGACGTTTAGATTTATCTATAATATTTATTTTTTTGAGAATACATCACTCGTGACGTGCCCAAATAGGAGAGAAACATTTGCAAAAGTTGTTTCAGAGGACGTCGAACTTTGGCCGAAAACCGGGACGGCTTTTGGGATCCAACGTCAGTAAAGATCGCTTTTGTGGACCTTGCTCCGTCAAATTGTCTATTGCCTTTCGAAATATGTGGTACTACTTATACATGCATTTACAGCTCTCAGAAGATTGCACGAACCGTTATCGAGGAAAGTATTCAACTATAATTTCTGCTCCGTATCACTGCGTCATGCGTTGAACATCCTGTATATCAGATGACTGTATATGTGGATTGGCATTTTCATGTATCAGGCCAGTGAGAAGAAAATCGTTTCTCATGGGGATAATATATGCCAAGTTCTGGAGGAGAGATATGCCGATAGTTTTTTTTGAGAAATATGTTCCCCATATGAAAAATATGGATACGAACAGTTTATTATGTATATTCGTCGTTGCGAATTACGGATATAGTTAAATGCATACCAGAGAGTGTTTCTCCCTTATCTCCAGGTTCCCTCAACGGCGATTAGTTTTACTTAAAAACAAGTCGAACCGAGTGTCTGCAGAGGCAAATTTGTTGTTGATTCTGCCCTAAGGGTATTGTTGTTTAATCAGGGGTGTCTTTGCGAACCGAACAGATCTGGGTCCAGCTCTCCACTTACATGCCATGGTGTACGCTTAAAATGGAGGTGATGGTCGCCAGCTATTGAGGTATTGCATATGGAAAGATCATAGTGAGGATCTTTATGCTTGTGCGTTTCATTCACGTATCAAATAGGGCGTACAGACGATTGGTTATTGGAGTCTGTTCTTTGCTTGAAGATATGAGGAGATGGGACGGCATTTAAAAATAATGCTACTTTCTAAAAACAGGACGACACCATAGATAAGACCGATTTCTGTGGCGGGCACAAATCATCATATTAATCGAGGAAAGCAAGCCTACCTCAAGTCCTACCGCACGTCCCAGGTCCCTACATCTCAACTAGAGACCGGTTCGTCTAACAACTTTGTGAAACACCCTTGGCAGCTGAGTGGCCTGCGCGACGGTCCCAATTAAAGGAAACAGAGGCGCAAATTGAAACGAACATTAAGTGAATTGAAACTAACACTAACATGCTTAGGTCAACTATATCATTACGTAAGTAGAAATCGCCAATCCATACGTTAGCGTATTTACCGTACAATTGTCCTCTATTCTGGCTGGCCCAAGGCAGAATTGTGCGGCTCGTCTCGATCAAACAGATAAAGAATTATCCGCGTTCGGCACTTCCTGTCGTTTGCAAAGTTGCGAACCAATAATCGTGGTTACAACGTTAGCGGTAACTTTGCCAGCGGGAGAGACCAACGCGGGAGAATACTGCTAAATAGCAAAGTTACCCGTAAAGCCTCAGAGCTGCTCCCGCTGCTAATCAGGTAGCCGCAACAGGCGAGCTGGAAGAATATGACATATTGAGTTCGCTGCGTCTACCTGCGTGTGCTAGGCCTATACTTATACATGGCGAATGCGACTGAGAAAGTTCTGTCCTCCCGAGCGTTATTCACACTCTTGGTTACAACTCCAGTCGACTCTCCCTCTGTCTCTTTCTTTATTTTCCGTATATTTACTTAAGCTATCAGTCGTTCCATCTTCGCACGGCATGACATGTTGTTCATGGCTTCCTCTGTTCTAGCGAAACAGAGACGTCATAGCATGCGTGAGGAGCGTTGACTCTTTGGGAGCTAATGCCGAAAAACAAGCACTTCTAGCAGCTGTGCAACCGCTAGCAACAGCTTAAGTTGTAATTGGCGTTTGCGGTTGTGCGCCGACACAGATCCCTCGTCGTGGATGACTTGTTTTTGGGTGTGTCACTGTGCGTGAGCGCAGATTATTAAATTTGTTTACGAATTTTTTTGAGGCAACACCCAGCACGAAACGAATACAAATACCCATGGTGCAGTTCACAAAGGAGACAAAAGAGTTAGAGAGAGCGAGAGAGAGAGAATCCACGGCGAGAATACATTTAATTTGCCTAGCGTTTGCCTGGGAAGAGATCGACCGCGACGCCGGCAGGAGCGGCGGCGGCGGGGTTAGCCGCGTCGGTGTCACCAGCGATTCCAACCGTGAATAAATTCCAATATGTCTAGGTGCATGTATATGACCTCTTCTCCCATTCCAGGGAGCCTTTCCTTGCTAGGCCGCACTTCAGTCGTTCTCCAGGCTAAATGTCTGACCGGCCTGGCCTGCGTGTGCGCAGATTCGCCCCCAGCCCTCGGGTAGTCAGAGAGCGACTGTTCGGGAACCTCACACCGCGTGGTGGGAGGTGCCGTATTGCCATCCCAACAACAGTCGCCAGCAGTTACTCGGGTGACGGTCGCAGAGGCGGCATTTTCAAACTATGCGGCGGCAGAGAGTGCGGTTGGAAATTTGGTGGAGGCGGAGAGATGCGAGGGGAGAGGAATTCGGGATGTGTTGCCCGTGACTGTTGCAGGATATTTCCGAACGCTGTAATGGCACCACCAGAAAGGGCCGGCTGTAGCTAGCTGGCTGCCAGCGCGCCGCAGCGACCACCGCGAAATGGTCCCAATTTAAACTGCTGTTGTTGCTCCGCAGCGCACTCTGCAGGAGCGCATTTTTAGCTAGCGGATGAACGTGTGTAGAGCCGAGCGGCAATGGGAAACGGATGCGGCATTTGCGGATTTAATAAGTGCTACGGGTGACGCTGGGGATAGCGGCAACGCGTTCGGGATCACGGCGAGGCGCCACAACAGCGGAGCAGTTTAGACTAGTTAGGCACGCACGTACCGCCATCATGATAAATAAGAACTGGACTGTACACACGAGATACGTAATCGTAAGGCGGTGGTAAGCAGCACCGGCCTGCCGGCACTGTTGATTCAGTTTTGTGCGGCGTGAGTACCGATATGATTGATGCACAGGGGAATTAATTTGCGTACAAATGTACAATCGATATGTTGGTATAGGCATCGATATATATATATATATATGTATATGCGGAATGCATACAGGTGATATGTAGGTACGTAGATATCTAGGTATAGGCTGGCAATGCACGCTGGGTAGGTATTATATGCTGAGTTGGTAGCAAAGGGGGTGTGTATCGGAGTGGGCTATAATACTAACGCCGATACTGTAACATAAAATAGAACATTTGTATTCGACAGTGTTACGATAATGGAAGAGGTTCACCCCAAGAATTGGTGTGAAACACTCTGTTGGTGGTCCTTTGATAAGATATTGCGCGTGTACGCATGGGGGATATGCGTCGATTATCGACTATTGAAATTCTACAGCTCCATATTAAATGGGCAACCCTAATCGCTTCCATTAGTTAGAAATGCAGAACACTTGCCCGTTGTTTTGCTATCAGTTGTCAGTGAATGGGTATTTAGCTTCAGCGGATCCCATAAAATATTCTAGAACGACATTAAGCTGGTCTAGGCGGAAGAGGCCCGCAGAGATAGCATCATTGTCGTCTGAGCAGCGTTTGGTTAGCGAGACCCCAAACGACCTGTGGCGTGGCTTTGATGGCTTTTGGGAGAAAGTATAGCCTGCGCAAACCTATTCGAGCCGATAGTTGTCCTGCCGGAAGACGCAACAAATTAGCGTGGGGCGGACCAGCTTTGTGTACATTGGTCGTTACTATCAGCCAAGGACGAGATTTCAGCCCGCTCGCCTTTCGTTGGACCACTCGGTGCTGAGGACTTAGGGTCCTCGCGTCAGATCTCCCGCGAACCGCTATTGCAAAATTAGGATGAGCTGTTGGCACTTGCCTGTATCTACAATGGTCTGGAAATAAGATTTTCTATCATCATACATACTTGAGGAGTTTTGTTTACGACCAGCTTGGTGAGTCCTATTATAATTATTCTTTTTTTAAATACAGACAGATCAAATGAAACCATTCATTCAGCCATGTTTTCAAAATATACTGAACATAACTAAATAAAAGTAAAAGAAAAAGTTGCTATATCGTTTTCTAATTATATTATTATATTGTAAATGTACCTGACACAGATGACTGAAATGAATTGAATACAAACATGAATTAACATACACTGTTTGTTAGTACACGCAGCATGGGGTTCCCCACTGCTGGTTTACCCCAGCAGGGCATACGCAACGGGGGCAGTTTGCGCAGGAGCAGCAAGATCAAGCAGTTCGCCATTTATTTGCAACGATTTCACACTTCGTTCCTTGTCCAGTAGGACATTGACTGTACGTGCCATTTTGCGTGGTGCTATGTCTAGCAAAAAAGAAGTACCTTTATTTTGAAATAGGCACTCCCTTGGGGACCGTTTAGAAGACGGATGATTACAACCGTTCGTGCTTCGCTCTCCACCTTGGGCTCGTTTCGGATGCTCACAGTCTGAGTGTAGGGGCTATTATATAATACAAGGCGATGAACAACAAAACCTTACACTCGACACCGTGTTCTGGTGATCTTGAGAATGGCTCTAACTCTATCGAATATATTTCGGAATCATTTTAATGCTCGAGTATGAAACCAGAGAGATACAGTCGCAGTTTGTGTAGGTTTTTTTTATCTTTTTTCCCACTTGTATAATACTATTCTCTCGTAAACTCTCCACGTTATAGTCCCGCTAACAAAACGACACATGGTTACCTAGATATTGTCCTTACAGGGAGATATTTAATTACACCATTATTACTTCATTATGATGTTATAACATTATTTACCGATAGACTTCTGTTATGTTCTGCTAAAGAATTTTATAATAAATATTATTCAAAAGTAACGTAGTAAACAAATCGACCAGCATCATTATGATTTTAGCTACTGATCTGTGCTGTTTTTAAAACGTCGTTTTTACAAGTATGCTTCATTCTTATATTGTTTCATGGGACGACACCCGACATTTGTGTAACATGTATAGTGACACAGGCTGGCTGGCGGTGCCGCCCATCTTTTGCGTGTTTTTGTTCTTTTTGTATCACCAACTATTGTACTACTCATAGCATTGACGTCAGTGGCAATAGCGATTAGAGCGATATTGATGCCGCAATGGATGACTAATTGCAGGTTATTTTCGGAGGCTTGGCCAGAACAGTAGGCGAACGAATACCGCGTCAGCAGGTTTCACTGTCTGGCAGACTGGGAAGGCCGACTTCTACAATCAACAACAACAACGCGAGCGAGGGACGCCCAAAAACAGCGATTCCAGCTTTAGTTTGTTACGCATGTCTTCGCTCGTGCAGATAGGTCGATTGCTACGGCTACAACATCTACAACGCTGACTCAATTCATTCATTATAGTATTTATAGCACTAAATAGTCAATAAACTGAGAGCTGCTTCTAACACACTTCAATGCGCGTACTCCTACAAGAGTAAACGTACATTTGTGGACTGGACACGAACAATGAGGGGTAAATGCATGAGACGTACGTGGTGACAAAAGGAGATGCGTGAGGTTCACAGCCAATTCTCCTGGTTCTAATGCCGTTCAGTTGTGCCGAATCTACGTAATTCCATGTGGCTCGTTCCCTTCAAGTATGTGAGAGCTATGTGCAGCACAGGCCTGGGGACATTGATTCGTTCACTGAGCGAACTATTTGTATCACTGTATTGGTGTCCAATAAACGATTATGCCACATATTTAATTATAACTCGTGTTTGAACCGGCACATTGTTATAAACATGACCGTCGTATTGTTGGCTAAATATACAGATATTACAGCGACTCGAATTCATTCGATTTAGATACATCACCCAGTATTTAATATATATATATATATATTGGTATGGCATACAGGCATAGAAGCTGACTCAGTTTTGCATCGAATTTATACCACTACCTCCGCGTGGCTCTCTCAAATATGATTATACATCTACCAAGCTCACTAAAGGCAGCCTCTTACTCTCATTGTTCTTTAAGATACCCATTAAATGGACCTCGCTCTACCTCTCTCTCTCTCTCACTCTCTCGCCGTCTCAAAACGAGACTTTCTAGATTCTTCGATCGGCCGCCATCATCCAGCCCTTCTCTGCGTTTGCTCTACAGACGCAGTCTGCTACCATTCTGGCTATTTTCTTCGTGGAGTAGCACAAAAAAAGTATCTTCATCTCCTCTCGAATCCTGCCCTTCAGTTTTCTTTCCTCCGCATGCTGCTTCGGCTGCCAATCTACATTCACGCATAGCCGGGCGTACGTTCGCTCCGCCTTGCCATTCACTAGTTCGTTGCCGATCAGGACCGCCTCACCAATGACGGGCCAACTCGCCACGGCCAGACTAACGGCCACGCTAACTGCTGCCAGCGCTGATCGCTCGGTAGGGTCGAAGGACGCCACGAACGGAGGAAAGGTGAGGGGGAAAAGTGTGGAGAGAAGGAATCGATTTCCTTCGTTTACACAGCCCGTTTATCTTTCCAAAGTCTTCATCGTCGTCGTCGTCGGCGGCATCGGCGGCGTTTTCGCGAGACCGGGAAATCTCCTCGCGTAGTTGCTGCCTCGCTCTACCGTCTCTTTCTTCTTATTCTCTGTTTCCACGTCTTATATTTTCGTTACTCGCTCCCTCTGTGCTTATATCGCATTTGAGAAGATTATGTTTCTTATGTTTTTCTCGTGCGAGCTTCCACTTCAGCCGTTTCCAGGCGCTGCACCTAGGCCAAGGGCCTAGGAGTTTTCGGTTGCTATTACACATATGAAGAGCATGGTGTGCCCTGGCTCTGGCCTTCGGCGGGAATCCACGTGTGGCCTGGCCGAAAGAGAGGAACCAATACAGCTGACGGGCGTTACCATAACGTTCTTTGGGCGCAGTGCCCTCTGTCGTTTCCTGCTACAGCGAGGCAGGCAGGCAGGGAAAGTGGCAGCGGTGGCCAAACGGGGAACGGGAATCATAAGGGTTACTATTATATAAGAGCACAACTCGAGTTGGTCGCCGGCCCGCCGGCCGGTCGACCGTCAGGGACGAGGAGGCCACGGCTTGAAGAAGGCGAATAAGTGGGATGACGATCAGCGCTAAGGGCGGGCTGGTTGGGTGGCTGGCTTGAGTGTATGTGTCTATGGTGTATAATATAAGAAAGGTTCTTGATTCTTCCTCCATTCGTTGGGTCGGCGCGAGCCCGTTTACCGATATATTGGTCTTCTACCGATCTTTCCGGAATAGTCGAGCAATGTCACCCGCCCATCTACCTATGGATAACGTGTGCGCAGTCCCGTAATGCGCGGTGGTTTCTTCGGTCATGAAGCGAGCTAGGCAAGACGTGCGTATGGCAGTACTTACAATATCGACACAGCACTAAGGATCATCTAGGAGACTTGGTTTATTATCAACGATGAACTCACTTCGTTTGCTCTAGACATTTCATGCGGCGCCCGCTCACCAGCCGGAGGTGGCCAGCCTCAGCACCGCAACTTCCTGCTCGCGGGGTCATGCGGCAGTGAGTGCTGCAGCCTGCGCTGTGCGCCCACCATGTAAGCATGGACTCTTCCCAAGAGTCCACGGTCCGTTTGCTGGTTCCGTGAATTTCTCCTTGGGAGGAAAGAAAATGATGAACGCTTGAGTGTAGGCAGAGAGCTGGCCGTACACAGCTTGATGACGAGGGGCGAAAAAAAAAGCTAGCGGCAAGTAAAACATAAGGAGAAAAGACGGCCCATACTCGACTGTCAAGCAGCGAAGAGGTCTTATTCGGGGGGAATACTACGGTGGTTCTGGGTTCCCCGGTGGAAACGCCAGGGGGGTTTGGGCAAAGCAAGGAAACACCCCTGCTGCCCTGGATTGGGGAGACACAAATCGATCGATAGTACGGCCAATCTATCCATCTTGCAACAGCGGAGGCACCGTGCCCGACCAGTTGGACTGATGAAAATATCTCATTAGCTAGTTTTAATTTTGATTTTGCCCTGACTGCTTCGCCGGCCGGCAGACAGGCGAGGCACGCTCTAGATCGATGGATCATGGCCCGTTTATGTGCGAGCCCTCAGCGGGAATGAGAAAGAGAACCGATAAATCGCGCACTGTCGACGGTGTAGTCGGCAAGCCTAGCAGTAAAAGTAAGCAAACCGAGTTGGCGTCCCTTACTGCGAGCGTCCGAACACAGTATTGTAAAAATCCGTCCGTCTCCCTAAATTATGCCGTACTGCGATTGTGGGATGGAGCAGAGCTCTTTGTTGTTGTTGTTGTTGACATCAATTTGTCCGAGATTTTTTCCAATTTAGTCGAGAAGATTTCTGACATTTTTTTATAATTATTTTATGCAGAACTTTCCCGCCTATGTATTGTTACATACAATCTACCGTCGTCTCTTTTCAATGAATCCAACCCTAGTCTTTCTGCACACAGACTTCACATCTAGTTCTGCCAGCAAATATCTGTTACGAGATGGCTAAGCTTTTCGCTATGTACATTTGTCATTATTCAGTCCATGCATATGTTCATCAGTTGTTCCCCATTGAGCAATTTTGACAGTATCCGCCTCAGCCCCGGCGCTGACGCTCCATTTCAAACATGCAGCACGCCTAATCTGATTGTGCGGATATGTTCACACCGTCTGTGGAACAGTGACCACGCATCTGGCATCACAAAATGAGAGACAAATATTTAGTGTGTTCCCCTGCTGGCAGCAATTACACGATTACATTCTCTCGTAATTGATACTCATATCACTATCGATAACGGTACCCCCACCTCTCTCTAGACGCATTCAGTAGTCTTTGTGCAGGCTGGTCGGAGTCCGCTCATGTGTGGCACGGAGTCAGGGATTCGTCGATTTGTCAATTCATTTCACCGACCCGACGAGGGAGTCTGCTACACGTTACTCTGGCCATTTGCGCGACTCCCTATCTGTCCCCAAGGAGGTAGTCTGTCGAGAGTAGAAACCGCGCGGAAATCGAAATCATTCGTAGAAATTGTCCGCTCAGTTCGCCTGATTTATTCTTATCGTTGCTGGCAGTAATGCTTGAGTTGGGCCGACCATCAATCCAGGTTTCTGTTGGCTAGTTTACACTCGGCGAGATGGTATGGCACGCCGAGTGCATTGTATTAGAAATAGTCTCTGAAGACCTGGCCCCAGACTAGCAGATCGCTGTTTGCAGTGGATCACGCCACACTGTGCGCGCATGTATACGTAAAACGGATCGAAATATTGGTGCTGCTGGCTGGTCCAATGATTGTTCTCTCATCAGAGAATCGGGAACAACCATGGATTCGCATGACACAAGCCGTAAATGTAAGAACCCCGCAGGCCCGAAACCTGTGTATGTCCCTGACCAGCTACATTTACTCTCGATGGACCACTATTCGTATCAATTAACTAACGGATGTCATTCAGGGACTTGGCTGCTGTGTCAGTCAGCTGATGGTCGACTATCGGACAACTATCGTCCGATGTAGCCTGCTACTAGAATTACAATGTAACGTGACTCATCATGCTTCAGTTAATTGTTTCCGCTAAATAGGGCCAACTTAGTCAAGCCAGCATAACCGGTCGCAAATTGCTCGAATGATCTATGTGGCAATATTGAACACTCTATTGTTTAATATATATATATATATATATATATATATATATATATATATATATATATATATATATATATATATATATATATATATATATATATATATATATATATATATATATATATATATAGTATTGTTTGGTCTATCATATTTCGAAATGTTCAACTACGCGCTTTGCTCTTTTGGCTCCGCGCGTTCAGTTCGTCGATCGGTACGATTTTGATGTGTAGCGTCCGGCTGAGTCTCTGGCTGTAAAAAGCCAAAGGCCGCAGGTTCGAATCCCGTTGTATGACATATAAGAGAACTTAAGATTTCTATGCAGTTCCTTTAATAAATCAATAAAGCCTTACCTTACTAGGCTTTTAGGGTTTCGACTCAAGGAGCAAGAATTCGGCTCGACCTTATGTAATGAACGTGCCACTGAACGTGCCATTTACCGACTGCAGCCACTTCTCTCTATACATCACGTGTCGTAGTCTCACGGAGACTCTGGCGTAGGCAATGGTTAGTATGGAGGTAGTGCACCTCAAGAAGCATAGACGGACGTTGCGAGAACTGGTTGAGATTGTGAGTAGCGTGTGGTGCAGCGTACACGTTGTTATGGGTGCGTGTTTGAAGAACGTGATCATCTCAGGGTTACTTCAGAAAATGTTCTCGAATCTTCGGTTTGCCTCGTGACTTTCCTATCTGCGCTCGCATAGGGATCAACACAGGACATCGCCTCTGACCTATGTCATATGTACCATTTAGACCATGCAAGTATTGCATCATAAGACGGAATGTACAGCACAATCTGCTGTCAAGCATCTTTAATACAGGCTCAGAATGGGTGACTTTCATGCAAACGCCAATTGAATAGCCATACATGAATAAGACACTCAGCTGTCGTCTCGCACCGTCTGTGCCGCTGAGCAAACATTGTAAACCCGACTATTTCAGTTAACAGCTAAGAGCGTCACGCTAAGGTTGAGGCGCAAGACAAATATGTGAGACTGACGAGCTGAGTGCCATCTCTGCCACACGCATTGTCCAAGCTGTGCGGTCTACATTGAATCAATGTATGTATGTATAATATTTCGAAGATTATGTTGTACCGTTCGGTAAAAGGCAGAGTGTTCGAGTAGACGTTTATATGGCGAGTCTCACACTGCTTGATAAACTACAATTGATTGGTTACATATATGTGACACTTTGCTCGAGGAAGTGATCGAACATAGCATCCCACTTGCAGACATAATAGGCGCTTTGGCATCTCCCCATGAAAGCTGTTGCATTGGCCGACGTAACTCAATACCCAACCTTGCTCTATATACTCATATGCAGTACTTACGAATCGTATGATACACGGCAATCAATCACATTACATTAATGAACAGCAGTATTTTAAACAAACAAAACACGTCTCTTGGCACGCGGTTTGCATCAAATTTAGCAGTGGCATTCATAGCAGCATACCCGCCTCTAAGCGCAACAACGTCTACTTGAGCTATAGAATTGTTTTAGGTAAAAAATTTCCATAGACCAACACACTAAGACAAGCCACTTTCTTTACGAATGACACGTTCCGACTGATTAGGTCGAAAGCACCATCAGCGATCACCCGTAATCGCTTTTGGAAGCGCTATGCTCTGTTTCGTTATAGTTTCGCTTGGTTACAGTGGTAGAGCGAGAGTGACGCTTTAGCCAACGAATGATTAGTAGAGTGAACACCCGAATTCTGCCTGGAACCAATCAGCGATAGCTTGAACATGTCTATCCTACTATGCGCATAACTCTTCTTTATTTAAGTGAAGATATCAGTGGCCATTTGTTTAATTTCAGTCGAGAATAGATTTACAGTTCGCAGGTCCTTTATGAGAATTGAATTTTTCTCTAATAGATATATATGCTTAACTGCCTTCAGTCAATTTTTGACTGTTGAGCCTGTTTCCAATATATCGATTGCTTGCAAAATAATATTATATTAAAATTTCTCTCATTCTCTCCCCGCTTGTTTAACCGAAATTTGTAGATTCCTCGTGTATGGACATATCTTTTAAATTGATTATTTTCTACCAATGGAGTTCTTAGCCGACCACTTTTCTCTTATAGAAATCATTTTAAACCAACTGTTGCAATGTCTACTATAATAAGTAGCTATGCCGCGATACCACTGCCGTTAAAGATGTTGCAGCATCCTGATGTATATATATATATACATGCACGAATTCTGGTCAGTTAATTCCAGGACCGTGCGATTTTTTAAAAATCATTTTTGCCCATCGAAGTTGTTTATCGTGGATCCAGTACACCACAAATATGTTATATTTCTCTATTCCTTAAAGTATTTTTGAAATCCGAAATCTCTATGTTGTGCGTCAAGCGGCGTTTTCGAGTTTTGTCAAATTTCTCCGAGCAAGTCGAGTATTATCTAACTCGTTTACTCGAGTACCGAGTTAAAGTCAAACGTTCGAATGTATTCTATTCTATGATTTATCATGAACCCTGAACAATTCATCTGTGACTGGTCCCCTTTGTCCAACGTTGTCCACTGATTCTTCAGGCCAAAAAGAAAGTGTGCCTGAACTTCCTTGCCCTGCCCGCTCGACATCTCCCCCGGTAGAGATTAGGATGACGGTGAAGGCTCTAATTCGCCCGCACTGATGAGAACAATAGGCCCCCACCGCCCACGTCGGTGGCTTGCTTTGACTCCGCTCTGAATTGAGCTCGCTGCTCTGCCGGCTACACAGCCGCTGGGCGACCGACAGCTGGGGACGTGTTTGTGTGTGTGTGTGTGTGATTCAAGCCGGTGTCTCCATTTTCATCTTTTTTTTTGGTCCAGGGTGTATTCTCCCCTCAGTCTGACTTCTTCTGCCTCCAGCGCTCACTGTGTGTGGACCCCCGGCGCGGGAAGAGATCGAGGGAGGCGCCAGTGTGAGCCGAAATGAGCCACCGGTATCATGGCTCTTATTCTTCTTTTGCAGTAGAAATAGTCCGCTGGCTTTTTTGAGAGGCAGAGAGAGAGAGAGAGAGAGAGAGAGGAGAAGAAGAAAGAGAGGTGAATTGCCTCGTTGTCTTACTGCTGCGGCTACCGTTTGCTGCTGCTGCTGCTCATGTTGCTTGCGGACAATCGTCTCGTCGAGAAACGACGTCACAAGGGTTCCTTGTGCAGGAGCAGGGGCGGCAGCAGCACCGGCACGGCGAGTCGAATATAATCCACGCCGGAGCGGCGGGAGCGTACTCTCTGTTTCCTCACTTACAGGCTGACTTACTTGGTGGATAATTCCCAAAAATGCTATTCAACCGAACGATTGTAACAGGACTGTCGGGTATAGCCTCTTCTCGTGACGACCGTAGCGGTCAGCCGTAGCGGACGGCAGTCGGCGCTCTCAGGCTTTCGCGCACAATGGCTAACTTCTTGCTCTGTTAGCTTCTGTAGATTTTGCTGTGCGTGGGCTTTGTTAAACGAAATAAATGGAGAATTAACGTACGCGATCGGAGATGGCATGGAACAATGGTAGCCGGCTGAAAAGCGCAAGAAAAACAATCTGACCTGCAGCGTTGGTGTCTCGACGGTGTCGGAAGTCACAACAACGCTGGCTGGATTCGTGGGCAAGTTGCAAGATGTAGACCAGCATAGCAACAGTTAATTATTCATGCAGCAGTGAGAAGGCAGCCTCGCCATAAAATACTGCTGTGCTGACTGATGTGAGAAGCCAGATCTATTTTAAATTTCATTTTTTGTGACACCAGCAGGATAAGTTTCAATAATTTTCGCATGTTCGAAAACCGAATATATAGTTATATATCGAGAAGGTTATTGCTATACCATACAAACATTTGTAGATCACCGCTATACGTATCACCTTCAAATCATATAGAATATTTTATCCGTACACAGTCTGACTTCAATAATAATTATAATAAACTATATTGTGATGTTTTATGGACAAGTCTAGGAATTCGGAATGCACAATATAGCCGTGTAGCTGTGTGAGCGACTGTTACTAATACAGTACTTTACGAGAGCTCTCTTCCAGCCCAAAGGTTGCGTGCGGAACGACATCACACGGTTGAGTTCCTCCCTTCGCGAGTGCTTACAGCAGAGTCAACTTCAGTGCACAGAAAACAATAAACAACATCGGCTGTCGATTGCTAAGGTTACAGCAACTCAGCGCGAATGGACGTCTCAATTGGAGACGGCAACGCCGGCTCGACCGACGACACTAGCTAACGCTATAGAGGCAATAGCAGAATCAGCAGCACTGGAGGACCAACCGCTTGGCCGTTTGCCACTCCTTGCATTGTAGCTTCGAGAGCATTGCCATTGCCGATCCGAGCTGGCTGGCCTCTTTTTGCCGCTTGAGGGGAGCCGGCAGCAGCAGCAGCACTACCGATGCCAAAGAACCAAGAGAGCGTCGGTTAGTAGAGTGAGGTAGGGTCCGAGAAGTCGAACGCCGCCATGATCAAGATATGGACATGGCTATGCTTTGTTGGTGACTTGGCTTCTGGTATCGAACGAAGCCAAAACGCAAGGATGCGACTCGCCTAAAGCGCCGGGGTAACGGTGGTGGAAGCAGAATCGAAGCCAATGAAGCCAAGTGAATCTCGTTTCAAAAATAGTAATATTGCTGCAAGTTCACCTGGCGTTTTCACTTCATCGAATCTGGCGGATGTGCTGCGCACACGCCGTGAGTAAGTCAGCGGCAGAAACTAGCTAAGTTAAAGCGCGAGTGAAACAACACATTCGACACCAACTCGCGGCGGATTCTGAAGTATGTTTAAAAGGCGAAACCTAAAAGAAAGGGTGATTTGAACCGTACAAGACATATTATATATATATATATATATATATATAGGCTCGTCAGACTATATTGTATGTGTGCTGAAATAGACCTGACCATATCTGACTGCTTGCGATACGTCCAGAATCTGAGAGGCTGTTATATTGACTTGGGCAGAGCGTTTGACATGAGACAAGAGCGAATAGTGAGTGATATAATACAGGGGCAAAATATGGCTAGAGAAGGCGTCTTTAAGGCAAAACAGAGGCGAAGGGATCACACGGGATAGCGTAACTGCTTGGCGACACTACCTCAATGGAATAAGACTTCCTAGGCGCATTGATATGGCTGTAGGAACGAAATGCGAGGTCAAGCGAAACAGAAAGTCATATCGAGCAGATAGTGCTGAGTGAGTATTTTTGTGAAACTATCCTCATAGATATTCCGTACTCGCACTGACGCCGATGTTGTGGATATCTAAAGCCGACACTTCGGGGCCGTGCAAAAGTTGTAAGTCGGTTCGGGTAATGTAGGTGATCCTTGAACGCATACATCATGGGATAGTTGATCCTTACCCGGAACGGGAGCGCAGCGAAACGCACATTGTGCTGTGACGAATTCCAATGAGAACTTAATCCAGACTATAGTGTCCTCGTTTCGAGAAGAAAGCCAAGAAGGGGTTGAATTCAGTTAGTAAAGTACGAGGAGGGTGATGCTGCACTTGATTGATGACTCTCCTATACATAAGTTCCAAAGCCATGTAGCATAGCTCACATCATGGAGACCACCAGGAGCGATGCGTCTAGAAATAAGCTCGTTCCTACATAATTTTTATAAGTAATTTTTCTATTCGCCCAAAAGGGTAGCGTTCAACACTGTATGCCCACATCACATCTGGCTGTGAGAAAAACAAGTACTTAGGCGGACTCTGTCAATTTCGAATTCGATTCCGGACCGAGAAATAATAAAATCGATCTTCCGTCTTTCCAAGACTCTGTCTTGTTCCTTGTAGCGTTTTCTTTCATCAACAAACAGTGCCTTCTCACAGATGTAATTATATAATACGTTGGAGTAAAGGCGATGTCTTCCTCTGGCCAAAGGAAAACCCTGAAGAAAAACTCTAACACCAGTCGTCCTAATAGGATTCCAACTATTATTAAATCTGTGTACACTCAGCATTCCATGGTAGGTCTTTATCGAGATTCATCTACGAAGATCGTTGGTCGTTCCTCGCTGCCGGGCTGTGACTCTGAGTGCATGAACAGCGTAAAAGAGCTCGAGAAACAGATCACTGCGACTACTGTCGTCGGGAGCTGAGGTGTTAAAGGATTGCTTCCGCTTCGCTATCACTTTATCCTTTCCTCGCTCCAGTTAGTGGGAAGCGTATTAATAGCGTAGCAGCCCTGCGTTGGATGTGGATGTCAAGACACCATCGAGATATTCTGGATGGTAAAATTTTTCCATGGTACCCGCACGTGCTCGCATGAAAGGCAGCGTCATTGAGGTTTCGGACGAAGCTGTGGTAATATTTGACAAACTATAGTTCTTGTATAGTCTTTCATGCACGCGTCCTACCGAAGTGTACGCTACGCATGAAAATGAGATGGGTTAGACATTTCAGACGATTATATAGTATGTTAGGTGGTTTCTTCTTCGAGAAATGATGATATATTATAGCTAGTGCCAGTAACTCAGGCCCCTGTCTTGACCACTTGTATAGACTCACCGTGGGTAAGATAAAACAGAGACAATATTTCTGGTGGTATGCGAAAACCACAAATGTATAGATATCCAAGTAATGTATAGTATCATATTTGGTTCGACTAATAAAAACGATTACTTTTCGCTCTGAGTTCCGCTGAGCTCTAATATCTTTTACTGAGAGTGTCATTCCATGTTCAAGACCGACGATGCCGACCTCTTGGGCCTTCTAGACAAAAGCGACATAGACTAGCAGCGAACAGAGCCACACGATTGTTTCGAAGCGTTGTTTCTTCTCTTCTCTTTAGGCGTTTGTGAATCAACTGAACAATATACATTCTACTCTGTATTAGAATAACGTGTGTGTCGGTGGTGATGCTATGTGCCAAGGCTCTGTAATATTTACGACCTCGAAGGGCCCCACATTCATATGGCTAGGAAACTAAATCCCCTTTGTGCTTCAGGAGAAGTGAGCTAGCCACTATTCTTGCAATGGAGGGTCTCCCAAGACTTGCCGCCCTCGTTTAGGCCCCCAACGTTTAAATACTTCTTTGGCTTCTCTTCTCGTCCCGGTCGTGTTCCGAGTTGGCTGGCCGGCGGTAAATACAGCACCTGAAGGTCTTGCTGAACAACTCCTGCCGTAACCTCGTTTAGGTTCGTTAGCCAGACAGTCCCAGTCTATACAAGGCAGAGGCCGACACTCGTCAGTTGGTTCTGTTCGAATCGTCTACGCCTCGCCCGTTTCATGGGCTAGCTACTCGAGTAACTGTGATGCTACCAGTCTAGGCCACAAGGCCTGCAGGGTGGCAGCCGGAACGTGGATGAAGCAGTTGTCAGACTTGGAAACAAGTTTCGGCCCCTAGCAGGAAGGTAAACCTAGCACAGCTACCGGTATCCAAGCTCACGGGCAGCGTCCACTGGAAGGTAACAGAAAAGCTAGCTTTAAGATAAATAATAAAATTCTACATTGAGTTGGCGAATTGTTATCGAACAGACCTGAGCGAAAAAAAACAGGTCTGATTATTTTGAGTATTGACGAATAGGTATTTTACATCAAAACAAACCTAACCAGTATTTAACTCTTGTTATTGCGACGCTATCGAAATGCATATGATAGAGTGTCAATACATCAAAAACGTAGAAACGTCTGAAGTTAACTATATACAAATGGCCGAATAACGTAAGCCGATTGCGAATATTGAACATGAACGTCGAAAGACGTCTCTCTCGTTTAAATCACGCTGTTTACTCGTTCTCCTTACCCGGATCATTCTTTAATTTGCACACCTGACTTCACCTGCTTCTGAGAGCTCACAAGGCGCGGATTTTCGCTTAAGAAAGACAGAGAGAACTAGGTGTCGTCAGTAAGTTGCGCCTGCCACGTGATACATCTCTCACTTGATATTCGAATAGCATCTGGCTATGGCCAGCTGTACGTTTGGTCTGCCCTGTGACTCTAGCAAGTTCGAGTCGGCTCACCGCAGATGAATACTAAATAGGTCGACTGACGCAGCTGAATGGATATGGGCGAGTCGCGTTCAGCTCAGGAAACCCGATATCAGTCAGATATTCTAATAATAATAACAATAAGGATGATATTGGCGTTTCAACTGTGCCATGTCTGTCGCATATTCTCTCTATGATAATGCTCATGATAGCCGTGACACCCAGAAAGCACTTGTACCCTTGATCACTTGTAACCTATGCCTATTAGAATACATTTGAGTTAGGACAAAGTTGAACTGCTGCTGTGAAAGAGGAGATCTGTTGTTGTCCGTCTTTTCCAACGTTATCCTTACCATCCCCCCTTTCAGGATTCCCTGTTTAGGAAAAGGTAACAGGATGGCACCGTGGCTAGCGGATGGATCACCGAGCCCAAGAAGTTGAAGGGAACCTCATTGGTGATTCTCGAACACTGGCTGAGGGGAACGGTCACATGGCAGATACCCTGACACAGGACGCCCGATGCAGACCCGGGCCAGCACCAAAGTTATAACGAGGAGAACTTAGCCGAAGGAATAGAGGGAGAAAAAGCGAGAGTGAGTGGGTTCCCTGCCCTCTTGTGAAGACCAAATGCTTGACACGCCGGTTATCGAACGTTGATTGTCCGATGGAGACAGACTTCAGTGATGGCGGAGCCCTGAATGAATGCACAGACTTTACGACGAGTTGGCCATCGACAACAGAACGAGAAAAGCTATCATCTGGCCACCCCTCGCACCGATTGTTCTTCTTGAGAACGTTGCTCACCACCAGGACGCTATCTCTTGAAGAGATCCGACGTCCAGCGGACTGCATAGCGGACCAAAGAAGGGTCGGTGGATATGGGGAGCGGGTGGTCACGTGTCTGACTGGCATAGGCTTCCACTTCTATTGATGCCAGGGACTCACTCACTCACCCCTCCTGAATAAACTGAATACGAAGAGGAACAAGATGAATACGACCCTTGGTTCGTCGAGATGAGTAAATGAGATCCTGATGGGCTCAAGATGTGCATAAGCCCCTTGAAGCCAATAACAATGGGGCTCTGTGAAGAATGATTTAGGAGAATGCACAAACACATAGACAAATATATTTAGATGTCTATATATATATATATATATATATATAGACACAAGAAGTATAAGAGTGAAAATAATCTGACGGAGCACTTCAAATGTCAACCAATCCAAATCAAACTATCAAATCTTCTCATTGGTTCAACATTTGCTCAGAACGTCGCATATACAAGGCCTCGAAGACGCCCTTCCAGAGTAGAAATAGCTTACATCGATAGACGACGCAGCACAGAAGTTTTAGATTGGCAACAACAGCACATTTGTTCATATTTGCGAGCGTCGTAGGATAGACATTCCGGGGTAAGGTACTTATCCGAGGCAGTAACGTAACATGGGTATGAGTTCATAAATTAATTAACAGTTGGGTTCAGGGATATATCGGACAGGCAAATGGAGTTCACGATATTTCAGTGCCACTATTTCCTGCATCGAGATTTTAGTGCCAGTTAGGGTCAAGATTTGGCCAAGTCCTTTCCGGATAAGGAAGGATCTTCGATGACGACTACTTTGGGAGTTTATCTAAGGGCAATTTAAAGCACACTGGAAGAATATTGATGCATTGCCTGCAGGGCCCTTCTAATAACATGATATAGTCATATTCGCCTGAGGTATGGCAAGTCTGGATCAGAAATCCTGAGGAGCGCAGGACCCAAAATCGGTTCGACTAGGGATTTTTCGCTGCTCTGCGCATCCGAATTCGACGAATTGGATGCCGCAAATTCGGATCAGTTGCAGATGCTCTGCTCTCCCTCAGTTCACTTTCGAATGTGATGGGGTGCGAGGTGTTAATAGGGTGCCTAGGCGTCTTTGTATCACTCCACACTGCACCCCCATAAGACATTTATCGTCTGTTATCCCACATTTTCGTTCGCGTCGTTCAACCGCTTCAACCGCAGAGCTGGCCCATTCATTGGCGCGTAGATGGCGGTGGGGTCTGGGAAAATTGTATTCAGCGGCGTTATTATGATAACAGTGTGTGTGTGTGTGTGCGTGTGTATGACACAAAGGTAGGTTCGAGAGGCGAGCTTGGTACAGCGTCACGGGGGTCGATATGAGCGGAGGCGATCATTTGACGCCAAAACGGCTTCGTTCTCCCCGCCACTGTAGTCAAAGGGCTCTACCTTGTCACAATGTGAGTTCACTCATTGTCAGAGAGGTCAGGAGCCGCGACGAATCGCGGTACATTGTACGATATATGCTTTACTTAAGTACCCGTGGACAGCGAGTGAAAGCAATGAAAGATTGATGGCGTCTCACTAATATTGTTATACGAGTAGTGAACGAACGCAAAAACCCTCAGACTTTTAACAGGGTGTCGTCGGAACCGTCAATGGAGGCATTCTCCTCTACTATGCTGGGTAGTAGCCATATCGTGCTCAAAAGGACACAACAACAACAACAACTATTGTAATTGCTGAATCGGCAGAGCTATCCGTTCGACCGCTTGTGTTATGAAATGCGCATAGTTATGTTTTTTTTTTTTTCACAATGGCAAAATATCAATGCCTAATGTCATTTTAGATGGTCATTATTCTCGTGAAATATGTCGACACCATCAAGGGCGGTAGCTGGAGCGTCGATAAAACGAAAGGCTATGGCGTGAGGCAAACGAAACATTCGTCATACATGTTTCAAATGTAGACGTCTTAGTAATACGTTAGTCATTGACGGCGCGAGGACGCTAACGAAGACATTCGTCTGCACTTGATTCATATACAGCATCGCTTGATTATCCACAGATTCGTATTTACAGATATATGGAATATATTACATGAGTCTTTTAATACACCAAGCTAAGCAGTTTTAGACGGAGCAAGCAAGCGCCGAAGACGATCAGGGGTGAAACAGCCGCATTATTCATTCGTTCGTAATGCCTCCACTATTCTCGTTACCTGAGCAACGCGTACCCTGAAACGACTAACCACTTTGCCTAATCTGTGTAGCGTTAAGTACTCCGTTTATTCAAGAAAATATGTCACTTTTCGGGAATCGAACCTTCGCCCTATTACTTTCTCACAGCTCTAGGTTTGGCCTCCGAAGTTACCGCGTGGACGTTAGGCGAAGAACGCACGCGTGACTAGTACTTCTACTTTGCTTATTTGCAGTCGAAACCCTCTCCTCATCATGTAACACTCCATCCATCTATGCACTTTTTACGTTTCCCGTCAAGTCCTCAACGCTACCTTCACAATTGTCAAAGGCAATCTAACCGCATGTCACATTTTGAGTTCGCGCAGCCTTTCGGGTGGAAATCGTGAAGCCCTTACTCTCTCTCTCACGCCTTCCCTGCTGCCTTATTGCAGCGGAGTCTCGACTGAGGCAAAGGAAAAGTATCGGAAGCACTTGTCGCGGCAGGCACCGCAGAAACTTGCGACATATTCCGAAACGAGAGAAGGCGATGAGAAACTTTTCTTGTCCAAATGGCCTTCGGCCGGTGTTCGAATGGGCAAATGGAAGCTTTTCTAGGTTGCGCCAACAATAGGAGGAAATCGTCGTCACGGCTTCATGGGCTTCCCATCGGCTGCTGCTATATGGCATATGTGTGTCGAAGGGTACCGTTATTTTCCTCGTTCTATTGCGCTGCTCTGCGATAACGTGGAAACGTTCTCATATTCCACGTTCTCTCGCGCAGACCGATCTATCGGCAAGGATCTATGCAGAGAGGTGCGCAGAGCTGTACTATGGAAACACTAGGTACTTGAAGACTTCAGTGAACAATAAAAGCGTACGACGTGGGTAATTTTACATTGGTGAGATCCCAGAGCTAAGCTATTAGATAGGAAGTGCTTTCGTGCACAAGTTCAGGACCTAAGTCCACTTTTCATTAAAAGAACAAAATTCACTTATTTTTTAAATTTTGAAAAGGTATTAATTAAATATGTGCGAATTTAAAACCTTACGGGTATACCTTCGTGTCATCCGTATATTCACTGACATGTTATTACTATTTGTAGGCAGACCTGGCTCAACAAAGGAACCCTATGGGAAGAAGGACATATGTGTAAAATCAGAGTCATTTATAAAGGCATGAAAAATGTCGCCATATCTGTACAGACAATCTTGGGAAGCGCTTTAACTATTTTAACGATTTTATAGGTGACGACGTGACTTAATAATAATGAAGTACTATTATTAGATAATGAGTGGTAGCATTATTTTGTAGCCGTATACCCGTTATAGCCAGCCGTCTACAACATGTTTGTAGAGTAAAAATTACCCCAAGAGAAAGAATAGAGAGAGAGAGAGGAGGAAAAGGAGGAGAGAGAACACACGAGAGAAAAGCAAATCACTGGACGAGATCCCCTGCGCGCACTGCATCTCAATACGCTCGCACCGACTCGACTGCTGCAACAGCAGCCAGAAAAGTTTTCCTTTTCTCGAATGGGCTGTTCAGTCTTTTTGACCCCCTTTGCCTCGCTCCCCCCAGTTTTCTTGAAGGAACTAAGGACTGTTTCAGCCCTACTACGTCGACGAGTAGGACTATTACTGCCACTGCTACTACCGGCACTACGGCTGTTATGTAAGCTTTGAACCAGTCAGCATGTTGGTTACTACGTGGCCTGAAAACGTCGAAGGGGTTGCGAGGTCGTCTGTGCAGGCCGTCCCCAGTGAGGTGTCCAGTGAGGCAGTTAAGCACGACAACATTGGCAAGCCTGCCCGAGCTTGCTCAGCAAGGTTCTGCATGTATTTACTATCAAGGCGTGAACGGGAAGGATTGTCTGTGTATGGCCTCTGTGCAATGAAAAGCCCGCAAGGGCGAAGAATAGATTTGGGTAAAGAACGGGACAGAGATAACCGAATGGCAACTGCTGCAATGAACGTTATAGAACGATACCATTGAGTGTCACTTGCACGAAGAGCGGTATAGTGAACAGCATGATGCGTTTAGTTGATTTGTTGGAAAATAGGTCAACATGTGCCGGTGGATTGGCACTCGACGTTGACAACACCATCGGGTAAAGGTATCTCAGTATACGAAATCTAGAAGCAGAAATAGATAAGCATGCAATTCAAGAGATACAAATTAAACAAGTAGATCTATAGATAATGTGGCATATTAACTAAAGTGCAGGAAGATAACTAAGTGTAGAGTAAAGAACTCATAGATACGAGGGCTACACTTGAAATAATTGGGAATCCCATACTCCCGAGGGGCGTTAATTAATTAGAGGTATCGTTGCTATCCAAGGTAACGTTGAGAGCAACGCGTTCGCTTACCTGACGAAAACGATCCATATTTCGACGAGCGATGCCATGAAAGAAATATCCATGACCATTATATGTCATACCTACGTTCCAGACAACTCGCTACACAGGGTAGAGTATACCAACGATTGTGAAAATACTAGGTCAGTAAGCGCCATCTGGGAACTTTTTATATTATTGCTTGTTATGGTCATGAAACCGTACTATCGTATAAAAGCAGTGTAATGGTCCCGGCTAGAAGTTATCGGAAATACAATGAAAGTGCGATCGCTCATCAATTTGGAATGTGCACATCGCGGGCCATAGAGCCTAAAGTATCCAACGTATCTCACTACGCTAATTATCCCAATGGCGCGTCTGTCATCGGTAATATGTCGTAGCCAGGATAAACTATGAACGACTATTCATCAACAACGTAACCACGGCATCTCTCGCTTTCGACTGTTACATCTCAGTCTCGACGCCGATATCTCGTTGAATGGGTCCAAACTTGTTTTTGTTATAATCAACTCGTTATTGCTCCTATCCTTCATCCTCAATATACTGTCCACATTTATATGCAACGTAGACAATCGCCGTTCAAGCCCGCTGAGCTAACTTCGAGGGTTCGACACGAACGCTGAAAGTCAGCCGCTCGTTCATTTCCTCTTGCGGAACCTCCTCACAGACGAGCAGCTCTAGCCGCCAGTCTCGCTGGCGGCGTCCACTTTCCCCTTCCCGAGTTTCCCCGAGCCAGGGTCGCTCTAGCCGGCTCATCCAGTTTCTGCACGAGCCAGAAAGATGGCTTCTACCCGTTGTCCTCATGACGGACGAGTCGTTTTTTTCGGCTTGTCGTCGTTGCCAAGAAGGCGCCGATACGATGTCTTTCGCAGCAGCGGCGCCGCCGCCGCCGCCGGGGTGGTGGAGCGGCAGCCTTCGATATTCAAAATTCGACTTTTAATCATCTCCGCGGCGGCCGCGCGCCCACGATAATAATAACAACAGCGCCAACAGCAGCAGTAACGGCGGCGGCGGAGGCGGCGGCGGAGGCGGCAGACGATAGGGACTCGCAGAAGAATGCCTTCGTTCGTCTCGGCGTTTCGCCGCGAACGCGAACGGGTGGCCTAGCCTTGCCTCGCTAGGCTGACACCAGCAGGCTGGTTTATCGGTCCGCCTCTACCGTGGTGCTAACGTCGTTCAGGCACGAAAAGGCACGTCGCGCATTATTCATTTATCAAACTTTGCCACCGTCAAATGTTGTCGGAATTGGGCCCGGCTTTAGCGGGCCCCAGAGTCGCTTGCTGCAGGCGCGCTGTTCGAAAATTGCTCAAATGATGGATGAATTTTGGATAGGGAAGAAGCGAGAGGCACAAGGAGGCCGATGGAGAGAAAGAGACACGATAAGCTCAGCAGCATAGAAGGCTGTATATAGGTGAGAAACAGCGCAGTGTGAACGAGATGAGCATATAGACTTCTGCCAGCCGACCAGTGAGCGACCTGGCAACGACTGGGAAAGGCAAGGTCAGCAGCAGCAGCCGCAGGCCAAGGAGACCAGCAAGACGTATGCTAGGCCGCTTACGGAGGATGGCTTAAAGTCGGCTTGCGGTCCGGCCGTGGAAATGGAATTATTTTCGATAGAAAAAAGACGAAGATAAATGGCGATGACAAAATGTGTGCACCGCTTTGTTTGGGGTCATATTGACGGTGGTCGGTGATGTTTTCGTTGTGGTAATGATGCAATAGTGCTTAATCACAGGCACGTATGCTGGATATGCTCTATAACCGGTCAGATAGGAACCCTCCTATCTTGTGACGTTCACAGAGAGAAGAAAAATAAATGATTTAATTGCAAAAATATTGATTTAGTGTGATTGTCACTCCTATTGTTAGTGTTGTTATTGTCCTCTATTATTATTATTGTTGTGGGTAATATCGGTATAACTCTATCGCTCGAAACCGAAGAGATTTCAAAAATTCAGTAGTGATACTTCAGTAAGGAGAAATTTCGAGTGAAATTTCATATTCATCTGGTAGTAGAGCATAGTCGATAGCACAACAACTTATGTACACTGGGATTGGATGGGGCGATTGTCATGTGTGTATATACATATACGTTCAAGCTACTAACGTTTGCATGAAATAGCTCAGACATGTTTGTATACACTGTGTTTTGCATGCGTTTCGAAGAAACTAAACAAGACCACACGCCAGTCAACGTGCATCGGATTGGGAGGCAATCGTTGCTGGGTTCATTCCACCTACGCCAGCTTGCGTGATGGGAAGCAGTAGCAATTCTTCGCCGAGAAAGCATTTGACGAGATGGCTCAAGGGTATGGGCTATGAGCACTGCAGGTGTGCGTGTTAGCCTTGACAGGGGTCAACATAGAAGTGAACAGGACGAGGAAAGAGCTATCAAAGTGTAACCGTTACCCCTCTGTTCAGTAAGATCTCAGCCAACACTGGGCACTGACTACCGCCATCCTGGCGCTGGCGGTGCGTCTACCCAAAGACTTGGCGTTATTCTGGCCGAAGCGCGTGGATGCTCTATGCCGGTAAAACAAAGGGAGAAGGCCAATCAGACAGGCTAGCCGTCTTTCTCCCAAAAGACATTGACAAGCAGGACCCGGTATCCTGGCCTTCTTCCGAAGCAGCAAAAATAAAAGGACAGCCGTATCTTATTGGATCGGTAGCAGAGGATGAGCAGAGGCTTCGCCAGGATTCAAGCGGAGGAGCAGGGGGACTTGGAATCTCGTTCAATGACACGCCAGGCGCCAGGAGCCGGGACCCAGACGTGTATGTGATGTGTCTCAATTCTTATAGAGGTGACACTCTTTTTTTAAGCAGCTGAAGCATACGTGAGAGCATGTCCGGGAGAGCAGGCGGGGCGAGCACACCCAGCTGAATCTGGAAGGGAAGGTGCCTGAATGAGGCCTGACGGTTGCGAAACACGTGAACGACACTCGCTCCGTGTCGACTTGGAAGAGGCATTGTTTTTATGCTCGGGACGGCAACGAAGCGAGTGAAAAACTGAGAGAGAGAGAGAGATGAAGGAGGGAAAGAATGCTGGCGGCCGAGTTGAGACGAGCACACTAGTCGACTGGACATCTGAACCAGAGCAAGACGTGTCGGTACCTCTTTGGGCGTCGCAGCTGTAGAAGGCCGAAGTAAACAAAGCGGTCCTAGCAGCAACTGGGAGAACCTCGAACAACGACAACAATACTGACAGCATGCACTCGCGGCTGCCGGGCCAAGCCTGCGCCGAAGCTAAACCTCACATACGGATGTTTTGTCCAAAATGTGCCGCAGTCGCTAGGTTCCCTTGCGGGGTTGCTTGCCTCTTACGACTAGCGTGGGTATATTTTGTAACAGGCCATAATGTGATACTTACTCCCCGATGGTGCTCTTCCACTCCCTTGACCGGACTTATACGGGCGTTAGGTAAAAGAAAAGGTTTGTAAGTAAGGAATATCACAGTGAATACTTGCGAAGGTATAGCTCTATTCTTTAACGGGCATCAGAAAAACGTTCACGGAATACATTTCCTTAGCTCGAGAGAGCATTAAAGATTCGTCGTGTGAATCTAAATCAGTCGAGCTCGCCATTGTTCATTTGAGCATCCGCTTGTTAAAGCCTCTAGATAACGTATTAGAGTGTTTATTGAACATTTTAATTAAGTTGACACTGACATAGGGTAATAAAGCGATGGGCCTCATCTGCATTGCTCTTGTGTTATTGTTTGTATTGGCAAAGGTGCTGTACTTCTGTCCACCCGGTTTTAGAATAATGCTAGCCCGTTCGTATACTTCATTTCATAACCACTGCTTGATTGATAGGCATGCAGTCTATATGTAGGGTATCTTACACATAACAACGCTTGTAATCTAAAGCACACATATATATATATATATATATATATATAGCCGTTGATCAATTGGAGTAAGCCTCTGATGCACCCTGGAAAACACGATACAGGGGAGAAACTACAAGACAATAAGAATACAGAACGCTATCTCGAGTTCCAATATAGAGGACAGGATCCATTTCAACAGGTGTTGTGTGTTCGAGATAAACGCACGCCAGAATACAAACAGATACACCACGTCGCCGTCATTCTACATTTCCCATTTGGGCTAGCAGATATTATTACTACGACGATGGTGCTATGACGGTGATATTTTGCAATTTCAAAATCCTTCTGCCAGGCAGCACAACGCACCGTTGCTGCGTGCTACTCCAGGCCGACACTCCAGGCCTTCCTTATTGGGTCGAGAGCGACCGGCCGCCCGGCCGACCGGCAGACTCTGCTGAGTGGGTGGGTTAAAGCACTTCGTTGAAATTGCCAGCCCAACAACAACAGCAGCAGCAACAGCAAGTATTGTGGCGCCGCTACCAGCACCGTCAAGCCACTCGTCCCTTCATTGCCCTGGCTTGCCTGCCGTTGCTATAGAGGCTGCGGCCTCACTCAGAACTACAGAGCGAGAGCGAACGAGAGCGAGAGAGACGTTATCCTCTTTTCTGGTCGTTCCTCGCGCGAGGAAGTCTGCGAAAGATCTCATTTTTTCTCCACATCTGTGCCCAAATCCCCAGCTAACAACATGGGATAGGCATCTTCTGCGGCCGGCCGTCTTCCTTCTCTTCTTCGTTTCGTCCCTTCAGTCTCCCCAGTGTTCGCCTCGTTCGCGTCACTGCTAGCAGGCGTTCGTCGTTGCCAGCCTCCGTCGTCCCCATTTAACCCCCCCCCCGCCCGCCTCCGTGGTACTAGGCTATTCTCTCATTTCTGCTTCGCGGATACCCCTCAGATAGATGCTTCATCATCTTGGTGTATTCCGTCGCTGCCTTCGCTGATCCCGGCTGGAGCGGCTAGACCGGTCGAACCGGTCCAAACCGCCTCTTGGCTGTTTCGTTGGTAATAACTGCAGAGAACTTTGCCAGCAGCGGCAACAGCGTTGAGAACAATGACTGTATGGAGTGTATGGGTGAGGTATGAGGCGTTTGGCGCACACGAATGCCGGACCCCTGAAGCCCGAATTCCCCTTCTCTGCCCCTGCTTCTCTCTGCCTCCTTCGCTGTATACAGCGGTACGCTACAGCCGCTGACTTCACCCCCGGAACGGTAGATCGAAGGCTGGGAGCGATTGGCTGGCTAACTGAGGACGACCGGGCGCGGATAGCGGGTACAGAGAGCACAGCGAGCCCGCGCCGCAGAGACCAATGTTGTCTATCCAACGGTTGGAACCCGTCGCGGGCTTCGCGGCAGCGTGGATGTAAGAACTCGACTACTGGCCCTGATGGTGTGTGAAATCCTGCTTGCTGCAGTCCGAGTTGGCAGCCGGCTGGCGATAAGCCGATCTATCGGGCACTGCAAGTCTGCCCTGCTTCGCGAACTCACTGGTCTCTGCGTGGGGGACCGGGGACGGGGGGGACTTTCGAGGACGTCGGAGTCTTGAGCCAGAGCCTTGAGGAAACGAACGGAGAGAACTAGAGTGATAGGTGCCTTTCTCCCCTATAAGGCCTGTCCCGCGGCGGATCGCCTGAGCGAAAAAATAGGTGCTAAAATATATAGCGCTGATCTAGTTGACTTCTTGTTGTTGCTCCGATTTCGCCCGAAAACTCAAAGTCGGAACACAGCGGCACCAATGCGGGACCAATTCAACGCTGCGCTGCAGTGGACCAGCTACATCGCAAAAGAGGCAGAGAAGAATCCAAGACACGAGAGGCGAAATGAGAGAATTTTTAGACGGAAAATGGCCTTCCTACCTGCATCCGTTAGATACTGGTTTCGTATATTGCCAAAGCGTATCGATCAGATGAAGTCGCCGCCGATGAGGAGATTGACCGTTTCGTAGGCCGGCCGTCGTAATGGGATCGAGTTTCCTGTCGTACAGGGTTGGCATCAGCAAACTTCTCACTTGTGATTCAAATGTATTTTCGAACTTGCCTGCCGACGGTAGTAGAATCAGTAGGCAAAATCCTCCTGGAAAAGAATGCTTTTAGGTTTCGTCTTGACGGTAGCGACAAACCTCTGGAATGCCAACAAGTAGAAAGGTAAAGCAAGGATTCAGGCCTCCAATTCAGCCCTAAAGGCGAACTCTGCCCAAATGGACCTCTAAGGTCAAGGCAGGCCCTCGGTACCTAGTAGGCTGCAGCGCGTACACATCGATAAAATGCCAAAAATGCAGCTGGAAGTAACCGAAGAAGATTCTATGCGGATAAGAAATATAACATAAAAATACGTGCGTTCTGTTTTAATTAAGAAGTATCAGTCTTAGTGCTCAAAATGTCCGCAATAAAGTTGATCACAGGCATCTTGACGCTCGCGGTTCCCAGAGCCAGACCTTGATCGAGTTTATATCTGTGCGATATGTACTAAATGACAATGATATTAAATCTTCCGTTGCAGTTGGGACACAAAAACATGTCACTAAATGTCACTAAAGGAGAGTATTACAAACCTGTATGGATGAACACCATGGTAACAAACTAGAAAATATCTGAGACAGCAACTATAATCCCATAACCAATAAAGAAAACCAACTGAAAATGAGGTCTAGAAATAGTAAGTAACACCAAACTATTATGAGATATCGTGATCACCAGAATCGAGTTCCATCGACAAGCCAAGCTTGCGGCCGTACCCTCAATCGGGAATTGATTGGCGCGCATGGACGCAACAACAATTATAGCAATCAAGCTTTCTGATCACTAGGAATCAATTCACTTTAATAAGCGAAAGATCAATGATTAAAGATCGAGTAATAAGGAACATGCGGTCCCGGCTGAGAAACACGGTGACGAAACCACCCATCCACGAGAGTACACCTGTAGAGCTAAAGATTTAAATTATTAAAGTAAAATATTTATAAATAATGGTGTTATATATAAATTTGTTTTAAAAATTCATATAGAAATAATTATAAGGAATAAAAGAAGTAGTAATTATTATTAATTTGAGAACATTTTTAAATTTCTATTTATAGTAAAGGATTATTAATTAGTTGATATAAAATGGATAGATTAAATGTAAAGGTTTAATAACTAATGTGTCATGCGCTTAATTATGTGACAAGCCGCTAGCGGAAAAAACACATGTAATGACCGCTGATCGCGTCGAAACTGAACATAATGAATCCACTTCAACTTCGGATTACCTAAATCCGAAACCGTGCAGCTAATATTAAAGGTTATCCCCAACAACGAAGATCATGAGATCAAATTGAAGTTTGCTGGCTGGTCGCGCTTGCGTGAGCTTAACGAGATGCCAACACCTGGAAATATCACTACATATTGTGGCGCTGCTGTGTCACCAGAAAGAAGCTCTTTGAATTCATCTTGAAGTTCTTGCATTTTCAGTGCGAATAGTTTGTGCATGATTACGAGTTCGGTCGACGTGTCAAGAACGTCCGCCGATAATGTGTCGAGTGAACCCTTGAAAATGATCATTATGCACGTGTACGGAGTTGATGGTCACCCTGCATTCAAAGTAATACAACAGCATCGACCTCACACGAGTGTTGTTTCGCCTCGACCATATTCTCTATCATTTCTCTGTGCTTCGAATCATCCACCACCCGTTATTACCGGGCAGAGCATTCGTCCTCTATATAACTTGCGGATAGTCCCTTTACGTTCAACGATTTGAAAAGCTGACACATCGTCTCCTGTGTTGCTGCTCGTTCACTATTCTGTTCCTTGTGTATATTTCCGTAGATATGCGCGAGTCGTTCTTCAATTCTCACCTGTGCAGGTATTTCTTATTCGGCCGGATACTTACACCAGTTAAATCGAGCAAAACGCACCCATGTCCGGCCCATGGGTGTCTGTCTGTGTATATAAACGAGTCCTGTGAGTGAATGTGAATTTAACAGTATGACACATGTGAATAGCCTCGGCGTAAGGATGACAAGTTGCGGTAGAGGGAGGGGAATGGACTTGGGCGGATGGACGGGTGGAAGACATACGCTCATTTTTTATTTATCTGCCACTGATTGACAATCGGCGGTTTCGTCAACCTAAAATGAAACGGATATGAAGGAGCCTGATATTTATGTGGCGGTGTTTTTCTTCTCGGTACGAATTCGACGATGGGCTGGCCCAGATTCAGACTCCAAAACACGGCCTTCTTTGCACCACGTAGAATACATCAACTTTCTAGAACCCGTCGTAGAATATTTCAGACGACCCAACCGAGCAGTGTATATATTATTATACATATATATTATATATATATACACTGATCGTTTCGGTTGTGTAAAATGTCCTACGACTGGTTCTAGAAAGTAGATGCATTTTCTTTAATTGCGAAATGAATGGATGTGATAAGGTACAAAAAACGACGACCTCGCAAGCCTAATCCCATGTGAAAAGTATGTCATTTTCCCATATGCTTCATTCGGCAGCTCGACTTTTGCTGTTGATAGCAACTTCATTAAGATTGCGTTTCCAGTAACGTCAGGCCGCTCCATTCGAGGACACCCAGAAGTAGATAGATAGAAACAGAGAGCGAGAGAGGCGTAGGTGTGTCAACATCACTTTGCCTATGCAAATTCATATGTCATATGCAGATGTAGGATATGGCATGAAGAGTAAAAAAAAGAAGATTTTTGCCCATAAAGCCATACCCCTCACTCACCCTTGCACCACATTAAACAGTTGGGTGTATCCCGATGACGGATAATCTCGCCTGTAGAAGGAAACGCGACGTCAATGTTGGCGTGTTAACGCGGGCCGTACCGTTAGACATGAACCTATCAGCTGTGAGCACGTGTAGGTAATCAAGATGATAAAAACGACAAGGTGTCAAACTATACGAAATATTCACTCGCGTAGCAATTGACTAATATAAAAAAGAAAAAAATAGTTCGCTCGCATCATTATCGGTGCCTATACGCTATTTGTCGTATCTGAAATCTTCACCAACTGTTGCTGTTGTTGCCGTCCATTAGTGCTGGACATGGACCGTGCAGTCGATAATAACGAGCACTACTTGTATACGCGATGTGCGCTGGGGCGTGCTCTGGCTGCGGAGTGAGAGCGGGCGGGGATCATTTCCTTTTTTTATGATGCAATATTTATTCGTTGAACCTTATAAATAGGCATAGCATTTCAGAATCTTCGCAACGAGCCGAACGCGCGCCTGTGCCGCGAATAATAATCTGTCTCGTCCCTAGATGTGGGGATGTTTTTCTTTCGAAGTCGAGTTTTGTTATGCATTATGATGGAGCTGGACTTGCATCGTCGCCCTGTCGATATCCCTGAGTGACTGGAAACTCTCGGCACGCACAGTCGGAGCGCCATCGAAGGGTATATGCACATTAGGTAGCTCTTTATTGACAAGAGTAATACAAACTCAGTGATAGTCTGAATACTCCCTGGATCCAAAAGCCTCCAAGGGCTGCAAACCTCTTAAGGGAGCTTAACCAGCTCAGCGCCTCGCCTTCGCGTGTAATCTACTAACGAGTTGGACGTAACAATAGAGAGAGACTATACATTCCTTTCTCCGGGCTGCATCGCAAAAACTCGCAAACTTGCTAAACTATAAGGTGGGTGCTGTTTACAAGGACAAGCTGAGGCGCTGTGGTGCATCCGTTCCGGTATTGTTGATATCAAGAAGTCAAATAATTTGAAAATATTGCTATCTCGCACCCGGAGGTGAAGGCCGATATTCTACAACATGTTTGTGAATAGTCCGGTTCCCGCTTCATCCCCGGGGCAGATCAGAACGAACCTGTTTAAATACGGAATAATGTACCCCAGTATCGACCAAGACTACATACAATGAGTTACTTGGAAACCAGGCCACAGTCGTGGGCAGGGCCATCTTGCAATGCATGAGCATAGGACGTTGCTCATTACACCACTGCGTACGCTTGTATTTACCACAGCATATCAATACAAGGTTCTTCATCATGTCATCTAGCCTATTTTTGTTATAAGTCCTCTACCATTTTTTCACCCGTGACACCGAATGTGGCCTAAGCTTAACGTGTTTCAGTTCCTGATGGTTCGTATCGTTGCGAGGGACGACGCACAGCCAGCAGCTACAATCACCGGCGGCAACATTAATCTCTGCCCTTTTTACGTCGCTGCACAAGCCGACGACGACGACGGCAGCAGGAGCCGAGAAATGGCCGACAGGAAAGTAGGTAGATGGACAGTGCCGAGCAGGTACCGCTGAGAAAAATTCCCATCGAAGTCGACGTGTTGGCGGCCAAAATCGAGTCGTCTGAGGGGGGCGAGAGCAGGCAACCTAGTGGCAACATGAACGGAAGCAGCAAGTGACACGGCGAAGAAGTCGAAGATCAGCGACCGACCGTCGCGTGGATTGGGCCGCGCCGCGATCCGGGATGCGTGAACAACACAAAAATGCAACACTTGCCACTAGCCAATCCCGGCCACCTCCGGCAATGACGGGCCAATAAGTGGACGCGAGTGAAAGCAGTATTCAGGAGAGGGTGCCCGCGGTCTCTGGCAGATAAGCAATGGCGGACAACCCCGAAAGCCAAGACGAATTCGTCGGTTTTCATTAGAGGTGAACGTAGACTTGACAATTTATGGTAACGTAATAATTAGAATAATAATAATAATAATATAATCATAATCATCGTCATCATATTATAATGATATGACGTTTGTATCGAGACGCATATAACATTCGAATGAGCAATCTAGCCAGGCCAGGAATCATAACCCGGGCGTAGGTCAACTTCGAGCTCCCACAGTATCTTGTAGTCGCCAGGATTTAAAAAGATTACCAGAAGTGTTTTTAAAATGACTCGCAATTTTCGGATTGAAAAGAGCCGAGAGGAATTATAATGTATAATGTGCCAATGACAATCGGATTCGGTCCTAACGCTGAGCAGTTATTTCATCTCGAATAGTTGCCTGCGTTACAACAACAGGTGTGTACAACCACTATAAGATGAATACTACTGAAAAACAATCCCCCCTCTCTTTCGTTCCGGATATATATATATATATATATATATATATATTTATGCAGAAATGCAATACCAGCATAAAATCCGGCGACTTGACTCATCCCTGAAGGCGGCAATAACAGCAGCAATAGCATCACCAAGGCAATCCGCAAGGCCGCCACTGTCGCTTCACCATAACCCGGTTCCCAATCGGCGAACGTCGTCCCATCTCCTTCGTGGCGCGTTTCCCCGCTCGCAGGCTCTGGTCCGTGGCGTGTCTGTAGCGACGGGGCCTAGTGGCCCGTCGTACTACCCGCGGCGACATGATAAATGAGATCTAACGTTTTTCTTCAAAGGACAATCGCAGTTTTCCGCCACGCGCTCGACGCTCGCTGCTGGTGCGTCTAGCGAGCACGAGCGAAGGGGGGGAACTGCTTCACCCCCAACGAACACGACGCGTCTATGGCGGTTGCGGTGGCGGCGGCGGCGGCGTCGTTGAATGAGAACGACGGCGGAATTCTGCTCGCCGCCCCCATCGTCGTATGGTTCCAGGCCTGTCATTGCATTATGGCGCCAGCCAGCCAACAAATTCGATGACTATCCCTTTCTCCAATATCCGCAAGCACGGCCGGCGGTCGCCGCGGCAGCGATGGCCTATAAGGTCTATAATATACTCCACAATATCCCATAAGCTATCATCTATCGCAGTAGCAGCAGAAGTAGCAGTCAGTGTAGTGGTAAGGGTGTTGAGCGAGAGTGGGAGAGAAGCCATGTTAGCGGATGGACGGCGACTCTCAACCGCCTCAATCGTCTCGTGCCGTCCCGTTCGGCTATAACCTCTACATCGATATTCCGGTGCACATCAATCCCTAGGACGATGAGACGGGCTGGAGGCCGTTGTCCGTCCAGGGTATCTATCTGCGGCCAGGATTAGCTCTTGGAGGACACATGCGTGCGAGGTGTGGGGGGTAAGAGAAGCTCCCCGAAGGAAGCGGGAATAGGGCAAACTGAGCAAGCGTGCGAGCGAGTCCTTGTCGGCCAACCATCCGGTGGATCGTTTAGAGCAGCGAGCCGGCGCAAGCCAGTGCCTGAGGCCATGTCAGCCAGCGTTATGTCCTCTGGGTCAGAGCGGAGGTCCACGCCGCACATTTGGCCCTCCTGGCGTTTCGCCTATCCCCGCCAACCCATACGCGAGCCTCCCCCAAACCCAGCCTACGTCATTCCCTAACCCCTTATAATGACCCACTCAGTTCGCGGCCCAGTTGTACGATAACCCAGGCAAGTAACCCGCTTGCAGCGCCCACCATCGCTTCTATTTGCCTCTCGTGACTCGCAGAAGCGGCTTTTGCGACCCTGGGCGCCCACCGGTTCGGCTCTAGGCCCTTACGGGCATTTGCTTCTCTTTCCTCCGGGATACTTCCCTATGGCATTGTCCGATAAGCTAGGCAGTTATGGGAAGCGGCGGACACAGTGCTGTGCTTTCGCAATACGGCTGACGATGATGACAACAATGACTGAGCCTCATGTGATATAGACGGCGGCCTCAAGAAATCCTTCATTGTTCCCCCTTGCCACAAGTGCTCCTTGCGCAAAAAGCTATTATGCCACCACTGTTGGAAAGTAGGTACAGTGGAATTTCGATGTTTTGCATGATTGTGCATTGTGCGGCGTGATTATTGTTAGATGCACCCTGTTAAACAGTTCCCGTTGTTAAAAAACGAGCGCGTTTCGGAGTACTTAAAAACCTGGCTAAACGTCTTTGTTGACTAAAAGGACACCCTTTTCGGCCAAACGGATCCAACGAGTTCCCCTGGGGCGAGCACCTCAGGGAATGGTTCGGTTAGTCCAGTTTGACCATTTCGACACAGGTGAAAAATCGGCGACAGCCTACTCAGCAGTCGAAGGATCATTCAAAAACAGCACAAAAAGTCGCAAGCATAGGCATTGTGAGAAGCACAGTTCTGACAGGGGACACGTGGGCGACCCCTCGGCCCATCCGTCCGCCGTCTCGTTTAGCATCATATTTGAGCATGGCGACGGACCCAAGACACGTATATCTGTTTTCTAGTGGCCGCCCCAGACCGAGTGAAGCTTGAAGACAACGTACAGCCCGAGCGCTGATTCATTGTTCTCCGAATTCCAGGCAAACCTGATAAGTGTATCGACTGACAAATATGGTTCAGAAGGAGTAGTAGAAAGAGTAGTCTCGCCTTTCCTGAATCTAAGGAGACCTGCGTCGCGAATAAGTGGCCCCGACATCTCTAGCCGGAAAGCCTTCAGGAGTCTAGACAGGACTGAAATGAGGTTACGTTAGAACATAGGTACCGTCAGCTTTGGCTACAGGCTCCGCCTTAATAGGGACATTCAAGCAATCACTGGCTAAGGCAACTAGAGAATCTGGAAAGGCGAGCAACAAAGCTGCAGCATAAGCTATATAATTCCGTTACATGGCACACACAGCAGCCCAACGATACCAGTGAAAAAGCAAAGGACTCAGGAACCACCCTATACTCTAGTCAACCGAGCCAGATTTTATCCTGTTAACCCTCTTGCAGCATGACCTTAGGAAGACAACGCCGAGAGCACTGTTCTCGGATCTACCAGGCGTACGCTTTCCCATAGTCCTGACGTGACTGCTAGCCCTTACAAGGACAATTTATGGAACGCCTTTTCTCGTCTGTTTGAAAACTCTACGGAAGAACCGATCAGATGGTTTGTGAGCGGTTCTAATGACCCAAGAAATATCCCGCTGTCTGTGCCACCGCCAATAGTGTACCTTAAGTTTCGCCTCTCGACAAACATCGTTCCATCAAGGAGGTGGACCGACTGCGCGCACATTTGAAAACCTCAAAGGTAGATCAGGCAGCCTCTTCCTGGGTATACCTCCATCATTCCTTACCACTTGAGTCGCCATTACTATGCTTATCGCTGGTCAAACAAATCAAGCGGCTGGTTGACGACAAACCTAATCTGGCGAGGCGAACTGGGAATAATCATAATTGATACAATAAATCGTCCCGTTTCTGCTCTCGCCAGAATCGATGCACGGAGATAAGCCCGTAGATATGATAAGACCAGGAATCTAGAGCCTAATCTGGACCGAAAGCTAGAGACAGCTATGACTGAGACGACGCCGCAAAGCTTGTTCTACACTTTTCGAATGTAGCGCCCTCCGTTTCCACCGAAGGTATCACGGCGGACCGTTGGCCCTCGCCCACTGAAATAGAGCCTCTCCGGATGGCGTTCACAGTCTATTCCGACACGTATGCTTCGGTTTGAAGTATACCAAAATAATAGACATTGGCGAAGCCGAATCTTGAAAAGGGAGTTGTTCCACGAAATCTCCGATTGGATTAATGTGGTGGAGCCCATGTAGTGGCGGTAGATCAATGCATTGCATGTTCGGACTTTTTCTAGTTACCTCACAATGAGAACTTCCGCCAGCTGTGTGGAACGACAGAGACCCCAACTTGGATAGAACGGGCTCGGATAGCAGAGCTTGTCCTAACGGGAAATGCCCGGAACCCAGCCGCTCCGGCTGGGCGGGAGGGTTCGCCCCGGAGGAGGAAGTGAGGGATAGGACATGGTTGGAATCAACTGCCGGTCCCTGCAAAGCACTGACTGAAGTAATACTTTTGCCAGTCCCGGTCAGTGCCTGAAGTCAAAATCGGTTCTGAGTTTAGTCCTTAAAAGTCTGACACTACCAGATAAAGACCTTAGTTGTGAAGCCTGGTGTCCATGCAGAATTTACCTTTAACCTCTACAAAAAAAGTAGGTATTTGTGTACGAGAACTCCACTCGTCAGTGCGGTCCCGCCATGAGCGCGGCAAATTAGAACCATCCATATGAAGTTCATATATTAAGATCGAATGAACCACGGGTCCAAGTTTCTAGAAGGAACATTAATGAAGGATTGTATGAATCAGCGGGCCAAAGCTCGATCGCTGCTTCAAACAGTGTTATTAAACGTATAAGTAGGAACCGTATTAAACGTATCACAGAAAATGTATTGTCCTATGACAGAAATGAACTACGAGGGATCGCTGTGCAAAATATCACACACCGAGCTGTTTGTGCACATCCCGGAGAGGCGTAAAAGCGCAGCACCGAAGACTATTGATTATTGTGCAAGTAGGAAAGTTTTGCTGGACGTAAGACAGACACTCCCCGAGCAAATTTCGTCGCCGGCACACATCATCCTATAGCCCATGCTTTTGTTCTTTCTGCGCCTGCTACGATAATTAGGTTTCTTCCTTTGGTGGTGGGATTTCTCTTATTTGTTTTCGGCTTTGTGAGCTCAGTGAGAGCTGGCGTGCTAAACACAAGTTACTCGAATCGACCATTACCGTACAATCGACACCCCACCCAGTCAGTGACCGACGCTTTCTCCCCTTAATTTATCAACCCTGACCGTTAGCAGAGCTTGCCAATAGTTCCCGCCCATATTATTTGTGCTGGTCACTTCGTTAGGCCTTTCTGCGGCGGCAGTAGCAGAAGCCTCTGCCTGTGTCTGCGACAACTCTCTAATCTCCCAACGAAGCCGGGGGTGCAAACGAATCGTGTAGAAGGTATTAGTCCTTAGGTATGGGTCAGCGGTGCCACTGTCCGCCACAATCCGTCGAGAAGTAAGCGCGCGGGCGGACTATCAACCACTGATAACACACCAAATTGAGCCGTTCGCGAGACTCCAAACAGGGTTTCCGGGCGCCACAGTATTACGTGCAAGGTTTTCTCAATGTATCGATAGAGCCAGCAACGGCTTAGCATATAAAGTACACACGAATCGACTAATACGCCACAATACGACGCAAACGCTGGCTGCGACCGCCGCAAACTCGTTATTTTTTCTATTGTTTTCATAGCTGACCCTCAACTGTGTTCCTTCTATGACAGGCTATTACTATTACTGCAACTACGATAATTCGCTAAGGGTTAGTTATTTCTTTGAAGTCACTTTATCATTAATAAGTCTTGATTCTGTGACAATCAAGCCATCGTGCACTTTACGAGAGACGCTCGTCGTCTCCGGCTTCAGTAAAAAAGCATATTACTAAAATTGACCAAAAACACCCCATCCCTCAGCTAAAGCAAGTGACGCACCACCATTCGATCGATTCACTACGATTGGATGAATGGATTCTATAGCAGATGCAGCAGGTGCCGCATTTTACCACACAGTCGAAGTGATCCAGCGATTCATTTGTGGGCGCCTGGCTTCATGCGTCATCGCTTCGCCTCGAAGCAGCGAATATCATGTTTCATCCACAGGCCAATTACTTTGAATATATAACAGTCTAATATTCCTTACTCTATAACATTGTCGCGGGTCTATAAATCTTTGTGAAACATCTCGAAACCTTTATGGGACACCTATAAATCTCGGCGGCCAACGGGACATTGCTGTGACCACGGCGCCCACTCATACATAGGGAGATATCAAGCCACTACTCCTGTGGGGCGTCCGCGACAAGTAGTGCCCATAAGATTGGGTGCCTCTGACGTCGGGTGCACAGCAAAGATCGCTCGCACATTTCGCGTATGAGACGCACACGCTGGCAATAGCTTGTACACAGTACGCGAGGGCAATTCCATTTGACAGCTCCGAGTAAAACCGTTGTTATCATTTGTCACGAATGCACCGAGATCGGCATGACCTTTCACAGCGAAGGAAATGCTGTCCTGCTCGTTATAGAATTATTGTATTCGTGTCGCCTGATGATTTATTTGCTCCCATCCACGGGGACAATATCCACGCCGAGAGCAAGAACAGCCTACGGATGCAAACAAGACCAGAACTCTAATTGGCAGCCTAATTGGTGACAACGGCGATATTAATCTACGAAAACCATCTACATGTTACACGGTTCCTGCATGGAACGCCTACATAGCTACTCATCTTATAGCGTTATTGATATAGCACGCAGATAGATTATCGCATACAATCTCAGTGACAGTACTAAATACATCGTTCTCAGCGGTCACAGCCATTACAGCGGTTCGTCACTGACATCAAACGACACCACTGCCATAGCGATTATTGGGCTATGCACCATCTTGTCCACGCCTGCCATGTCGCTCAATGCCTAACGAAAACGTCAAACAATAATCTCGTCGACCCACATCGAGGTGGTAGATTCATGTGTTTGTTGTTCGGAGGTGCTGCTGGCAGCTCACCAAGTACATGTTGTCATTGAGCGGTTGCCACCTCGGCTCGTGTGGTAAGCCCAGCCCGGCTGAACTCAGCTGAGCTGGCCGTGGCCTGGCTTGGACCGGCCGAGCGTTTTCCCAGACGGCCCGCTTGCAAACGACGCGGCGCCCCTACACGAATTGCGGTTCTAATCCCAAGGGAAATTATAAAGCTGAGAGCGAGTGAGAAGCGGCGCCCAGGCAATCGGTGCCCGGACAGCCGCAACAATAGCAACAACAATGCTATAGCAGATAGCAACACCCTGGGAAAGTCAGAATCGTGGTGCGCTATTGCACTAGTTCAGGATGGAGTTTCTACTCCATCCTCTGGGCCCACTTTTCGGAAGGCTGCCTCGAAGGAAATACCAAAAAAAAGCACACCTAGAGAAATTGAGAAAAGAAGCCGCCGAGATTGGACCAGTTGTGCTGCGGTAGCTGACTGCTGCTTGATAGAGCTCTTCATAGTGCGTGATTACGTGCATTTTTTTTTTCGTCCTAGCACGAGAGAACGAGGGACCGCGAGACATCTCTGCAGTATTCTAGTTGTATCTGTGATTATTCTCCATGATGACCTTTATGATGTTTTGGGGCAGATACCAAATATCCGAAGATTGCTCACAGAAATCCGCAATAACTTCGGGGCAAGCCGAAATATAACATACGTCCACAACATTTTGCAATAGGTATTCACACTGTTCGTTGATAGACACTTTCAATCGGGGAGTACTTCACACCTATTCATTTGTTTGTTCACAGTATCATAGCATTCCGCCGTTTCATTGACGAGCTATTTATTCTGTATTGGACCATATGTATATCTATGTGACATGACATACGTGAATGGGCCAAGTAACACCCCTTCTGGCTTGCTATCCGCTTATATTTGGGTGCACAGTAGCGTCCTTCACTTGCTTATCTATAATATGTATGTATGTATTATATATATATATATATATATATCCCTGTTCGTTTATTCTCTGACATAAGCGGCGACCTTCTCTCTATTGCCCGTCAACCCTGGCCGACGCCCCGTTTCTAGCGGTGCGTTTCAATAGAAACCCCCTCGGCTCGCCTCACCCACGAATCCCGTTCGTACGACTGGTCCAAACGTGCTGAGGCTGGATAGGCAAAAGGAAAATGACTGACGGGGAACGGTCGAGAGCGAATGGCAGAGGCCGCAAACGACCTAGGCCACGAGCCACAGGCGTCGAATCGACCAATTTGGCGTTACACAAACACCCACAGACATAGGTACGTAGACACACGCACGCAAAGTCACCCACGAACACAAACGCATATCTACACGAAGATAGACACACAGCCATATATATATATGGCATACCGCCACGCTCGCGGCCACAGATCCAGAGAAGGCGGCCGCAGCACGAACGGCGTCATACACGCTAGCACGCTAACAGCGTTATTGGCAAGTGTTGATGCTCTCGTGGTCATGCTTCCGTGGTGGCGGCGGGGGCGGCGGCGGCGGTCGTACGGGAGCGGCAATGATGATGGCGGAGCCCCGTGTGCCCCTGCTGCGTGGCTGTTGTTGCAGAACCAGCAGCAGCAGCAGCAAAAATGGCCACTCTGGTGGGACAGAGCAAGCGGAGGCTGCTGCGCCGGGGGGTAAAAGCCGCAACCCGAAAGGCACGTTCACATCTCTTTCGAATGTCCGTTTCCTCGTCTGCCTGCGCGGCCGCGCATGGCCGTTATTGTTACTCCGTTGGGCGTCTTCTCTCTCCGTCTGTGACTGTGTATGTCTGTGTGTATCTATGTGGTAGTCTGTCAGTCTGTCTGTGTATACATGTGCTGCCATTTCGCTTTGCCATATTCGTCTGCTCCGATGTTTCTTTCCAATATGGCTTGTAAGAGCTGTTGCCGTTCTCTCTTCGCTGTTTTCCCCGCATACACCCCCCGCCCGCCCGTCCGCCCGGCGCCGCAGGCCGCTCGCCGCGTATTTTTTCTGTCCCTTAGAAGAGGCCTCCCTCAGCCTCACGCAGATACAGTGGTAGCGTAGCAACGCCTGCCTCCGGCCTCAAACCCTTCCAGCCGCGTAGGGGTTTCCCATTGTCGGCGGACGGACGGACGGACGGACGGGCGGGCGACCGGCAGCAGAATGGGAGAACGTGAGGACGTCGGCGGCAGTGGCCGTACGCAGCCAGCTTCGCAAGCATTGGCCCACGAAGCGTTCCGCTCCGACAACCGACAGCTAACAGCCACCGCCCCATTATAGGAGCTCTATGTGGGGCGACAGGCAGGTGAAGGCAACAAGCAGTCTGGCAAACAATGGAAACACAAGAAAAAAGACAATCAGTGGTGCCGCGGTACCGGTACTGCGGCGGCGGCGGCGGTTGCCATTATTGCAGAGCAAAGCGGAGCAGCGGGCGGGCGAACAGGACCGGCAAACGCCGCTGCGCAGCCCAACAACCAGCGGAGGCCGTCACCAGGGAGGAAGGTGTGCCGAAGACCGGGACCGCTGCTGAGATGCGCCAGCATCGAAAAAAGCAAAGGAAATCATAGGGAGGAGGGAATCATCGGCACTCGAAACGTGGCCTGGTGGCAAAAGGGCGAAAATGGCGTGGTCCGACTACTCCCACTTCCCGAAATTCGTTCTCTTGTTCACACGTCGAGGGAGGCGCGCGGGTGCAAGTCACCGTGGGGGTAAGGCTTTTGCTGGAAGGGCGACCTGGCCAAGTAAAGCCACGCGATGATACTGCTGCTGACCACAAATGAGAACAAGAGCGTACGCAGCGGGCAATAAGAATTGCTGGACACTGATGAACATACGCGGCGATGACAGAAACGCAAAACGATGTATCTCGATCCCTCTCTCTCTCACACACACACACACCCCATAGATATCGCTAGCTGGCATACAGGCGAAACAAATGGTTGCTTGTGACCTCGGCAGAGATGTGAACATCGTTCTGGGATGAGGAACAAAAAATAGCAGCAATACGCGACCGTTTTTGAAGGACTCCGTGCCACTCCCTTGCAGAATGGTAACGATAGCGCAAGGAGCCGAGTATTTTCGTCGTTGCTGACTCGCAAGGATCGAAATACTGGTACTGTCAAAATAATGGCGTGGACTCGAAACATGAGACTACAAACATGAGATTAATCGCACACAACTATGATGTAATGCATCTTGGGTCAGGGGACACAAAGAATAAATGTAATCTATGTGGACAAATGTTAAGCAAGCTGGACTCTGCAAAGGGTTTACGCCTAAAACTCACACCTTCCCTGGAGATCGAAGTAATACCAAGCGTGCCAACTAGGGAAGAGGTAGACTCTCAGCAGAGGAGGGTTTTAGCAGGCGGGGGCGTTTTGTCATCCAAACGGGGGCGTTTTGTCAATGGGAGAATTTTACGTGGAGTTGAGCTGCGGGGTCTTAAGGTCGACAGGTCCAGATTTAATTGATGTTAGTAGAGTATATATATATATATATATGTATATATATATATACGAATGATGAAATCATAGTCCCTATTGAATAATAATAAATAGTCAACTTTAATATTTTCACTTCCACCTCCATTGTGTCACTGTATAGTAGAAACGAACAGGTAATTTAGTCTTAGAGAGTTACCATGATATCATTCAATGAAACACGGTTCCGGATATCCAAAGTTCTACCTCTATCGCTGACGATAGATTTTCTGCAAGAGCATTCCTTCCAGAAGAGATAGACGGAAGAGGTCTTCTCTTTCAAAAACGAAAATGGTTCGAATGAGAAAAGCAATCTTATATCTCAAGAAATATGTGCACTATATTCAACTTCCAGATGGTGGTTCGGCATTTTTGAATGCTGAGAATCGAAGTGTTGGTAAAATTGGAGAAACCATCGGAGGCACTTTCGGTAGGCGTTTGCCTTTTCTTCGATAAGCAAACAGGCGGCTCTAGCGAAACACCCAATTCAGCAGTATGAAACAGGAACATTGGTTTGTGAAAAAATCACAAGCCATTACATCACGTTGGCGGATTCCGTTCGCGAAACCGTTTTTGTAAAACGAAATCGTGCAAAATAGCGCACCAAAATTTAGTGTGCCGTAAACGGCTGCCATAGCCCACAGTATATTTCGGTGTGGCCCCTGACCCGCCCATACACCGGCTACGGAGACCGTCCGAGTTTACCGGCTCAGTATCTACCTGCTGACCCTGAATGTTGTGAATTCCACTGATGTACATGTATGATTCATTACGTACTACGTACCCGTGTGATCGTCGATCCGACTGCCACGGTGTTAGTAGAACCTGTAAGAGAGCTGGGAGATTTCGAATTAAGGAAGAGACATGAAACAACAACGACAACAAAATAGCCCCGCGGAAATGATCATCATCACAGTTATTGGAAATGACTGAAATCGCTCATGTATTCAGAGCAACTGTTCAACATTGTTGTGGTGCTATTTAAGCACTAGATAGCTAGGTAGATCGATATGTGTTGACACACGGTCAGTTGTCGCTCGCTCGTTCTGGCTGGCTGTGTCTCCGGCCAGAGCTCACGTGTCGCGACCACCACCACCCGTTGAACGTATGACGGCATTTAATCATTCTACCTCCTTCAATATGTTCTGCAAATGTCTTCGAAAATTGCTCATGGTACGCGTGCAGTTGAGCTGCCCTTCGAGTTACATGCTAGCGAAGTTGCGAAACTCGTTGCGAGCGACGGCAGCACTCGATGGCTAGCTGTTCTCATCGTGCATGCATCGCTGAGTTCCCCATAGCGACGTCGTTTCGACTACGCATAGCGAACGCTGGGCTGAGCAATCGCTGCGTTCGAGTTCAGCTGGCGTCCAAGAGACCGCCGGGTGTGAATCAGTGGCTGGGCACTGGCCCGCCACTTGACAACCGTTTCTGGATTTACTAAAAGCAGTGACGCATACCAAAGAATCACCAGCCCATGTACGAAGGACTCGCGGTCACTCAGCTATTGGTGCGTTAAGTCGATCTTAGTGATTTCGGCTCGGTTCCGTCCGCTTTCCATTCGAAAGAGTTTGTCGATCAAGAAGCCGTGGAGCGGGCGGGTGAACGCCTGAACGAATTAATGCAACGAGTATTTGCATGCGTTCATGCGCCGCCGAGGCAAACCGCATCGTGATCAGGTTGTGCCACAGACCGCAACAACGCAGCTCTTGCTTGCCCCCCCTCCCCCCTCCTGCTGTTATGATCCTCAAACTATGAGTCAGCCAGATCCAATGAGTTAAGCAGAACTTTCATCTCTTCATAATGGCTTAGTTCGTGTATACTTTGGAACTCTATCTAGACTCTGATGAAATAAACATCAACATGCCAACAACTTTGTCTTGACTGAAGAAGGGACGTTAAATCGATTGAATACATCTCGACAAGTTGTTGTCACAACGCAAATTGTTCTAGATGATCGCTTGCTGAGACGTGGTCTCTCAGTAGAGAAGGTAAAGGTTGATTGGTTTATTAAAGGAGCTGCGATTTCAAAATGCTGAAGCTCTCTTATATGTCACGCATCGGGGCTCGAACCCGCGACCTCTGGCTTTCGAAGGGAAGGAATGCTTGTATCTGGTGCGGATCTATTTAGCTCCGTTCCTCATCAGTTGTATAGAGAAGACATTATCTGCATATAGCATTTATACATATCAGTTTGAAAGCGCACCTTCTCTGCTTCACAAACATGGATCGAAGCGGTCCTCGTAGTTATCCATGCAAGTGAAGTGTGAAAATGAGATTTAAAAACATCGAAGAGAGTATGCGAGCATTTAGCGAAAATAGCAAAGAACCATATGAATATTTATGAAAACGCCAGCCATAATCGAACTGTGGCCCTGCCTACGAGAGTATGCAATCAGCCACGATCAATTAACCCAAAGACGAAAGAAAGCCGACGTGCGCTTAGAAAAGACACGAATCGCTAGGGAGCACTAGAAATGTTTTAAAGGTCCTGGCCTTCGGGCAAGAATCTCCCCGGGGAGCAGCCAGCCCTCTTTAACTGCTCGATTAGAAATATCGCATAAAATAAAAGTAGCAATATCGCTGGATTCGAGCGTAAACTAGGAATAAACGTGCGGAACTAATAGCCATGAACTCAGTTTCTATATGGACTCAGCTGATGCGTGCGTAGTCAAGACGGCTTAAACTACGGCCGCTAAAAAATACAGGAACACACGCATATCTCACTAACTCCTCTCCATCCTAAGAGAAAAGAAAAATATTTCTGTCAGCGTGTGGAACAAGGGCTGACTACAAGATCATTGTTATAATATATCGGTAAGTGTGAAAGGGGACGAGGTCCTGCCGAGATCAGCTTAATGAAGCCAAAGTTCGTGTGCGCCTTGCGATTGGAGGAGACATGACAGTGGCACGCGTTCGATCTCCACCGTTGCACATTTGCGTTTAAGGAGGTGTCTGTCTTATGGAGGAATGGAGAAAGCACTTACCGTCGACCGTAAATGCTAGCTGATAGTCAGCCATAAAAATTAATTTTAGGATAGAATAATACAAATTGTTCCAAGTTAGAAGTGGCCTCGTGTGCTAGAATATTATATTATTAATTAATATATACACAAAATTCAACTTAAATTGTATGCGCAAGAACCAGTTTCATATCGTGCCAAAAATACGGGCGAACGGTTATACTTCTTTGAGCTATAGCCGGTTTTCACCTTCCCAGGTAGAAAAAATTGTATTTATAGGCATTCGATATATCTACATAATATATACCTTCCTTTTGTTAATTTCCTCATAATGAGTTTCCATCAAAAGGCTGCTGTTATTTCCAATCAATCACACTGTTCCAACGTTACAAGCAACGGTTTTGCCCTTTTCTACTTCGCCATTGAACGATCCTACCACTATTCACACATCCTGTACTTCCTTCCGCAATATCTACATATATATATATATACATATATATACATATATGTGTGTGTGTGTAATTGCGGATAATTAGACAGGGCGTGGCTGCACTTCAGCTTACACACATATAAGGAGAGAGAGAGAGAGAGGAAGAGAGAGAGAGAGAGAGAGAGAGAGAGAGAGGGCTACTCGACTCGTCCCACGAGAGGGGAGTGGACGAGTGGGAAACTGTTAACGGTCCACCCATTTACCCCATCCCCTTGTGCCGCCTGCGTCCGGGCATCCCTTCCTTTGTTTGCTTTCCTTTCCTTCTCGACCCTCCGTACGGTCTTCATTTCTTTCCTTCATTCCCATGCCGCTCACCCCCCGACCCCCTCCTCTATCTCTCTCTCTCTCTATCACCCATTCGGCGCGCACGCACTTACTCGGTCTCGTTGTTCGCGGTGCCTATGGGCGGCACAGCGTTCACGCAATATTTTCGTCGTCTCACGATATTGTCTTATCAATCTTCTCTTCTTATTACCTTCGTTGCTCGTTGCTACATCGGGGTACATGCGCTCCATTTTGTCTGGTCGAAACTGCCCATCCGAATGGCCGACCCACGTACCGCCAGCACCCCGACACGGCGGCATCGTCGTTGTATCTGCACCGCTATTTGTTCCTCGTAATAGCGCTGGCGACACACGGGTCACACGACCACCGTTGCGCATGAACCGTTTAGGCGACCCGCGAGTCTCGGTGACCGGTCGCGGACCGTCAGCAGGCTCGAATCTACTGGATGGATGTCATTTTATTTCATTGCCTAATCATGATGAGTTTCAGCATCAGCAGCGGCAACGAGGGCAACCTGCCCTTTGGTCGTTTCGGGGTTCTTCTTCAGCCCGTGCATCGAGTCTACACGAGCGGAAAAGGGTAGTTGAGCACGAGGGGACACGTTTTTCCTAAACTAAGTATTCTATCAGCCGGCCTGTCCAACGTCTAGCGTTTTGACTCGAGCCTCTCACTCTAGCGACCTCTAGACACCGCCTATGCCTGCCGAATTCCCGGCTTCGTCGGGCCCATTTCGGGCACGCAGCCACGGCAAATCACGGTCCACTAGCTCTCCACCCATGGCGAACACGAACATTGCTAGCTAACTGTTGATGTCGTGGAGGCAAATATTATCTCTACATACTAACAAGTGACTTGGCCCTCCGCAGGAACAGCCACCATCTAAAGTCACACAAGCAGGCGAATCGAGCCTCTACGAGCATCTACACAAAGATCCTTGTCGACCGAAGTATACAGATTTGATGCGGTATTGCAGACAATTTTCAACATAACTACTATAATGACAAAAAGCTGACTGTATATATATATATATATATACAACTACTTGTTACAAAAACTACCCTCGACTCCGAAATGGGTACAATTATGGTTACAAACATTTCGTACTCAAACACTTCTAATAACAAAACATAGATCTTTATCATCAATCGATGTAACGGTGCGTAGACGCAAGAACGCATTTATATCAGTTAATCTTATACATGTATGTATATGTATATATATATATATATATATATACATATAATCTCTCCCTCTATGTGCCTCTCTCTCATATAGGTGCCCCAATTGTACTTCATGTTTGGCCCTGTACATATATACCAATAGCTTTAAAGCCGTAAAGAGCTACCATTATCTCTTCAAAAGGATTTAGTAGGGAATCTTAACACAATCTCGAGGCACCATACTTTTGTTTTTACTACAATGTTGATGCGCGTCATATATTACCTGCGAGCATCTTTCAATAATGCTTGATGATCTAATTTACTGTTCTCTTGATCATCTAAGTATCGAAACACAAAGTTTCAGACGGACGACAGGAAGAAGCGGCAGCGATGGCAGCCTGCTTCCAGCGTTGTTACGTCCATTCGATTTGTTCAGGCACAGCCACACATACTGGATCATGTATATAAATAAGGTAATTTCTTTGAATCGCCGTATCGACATCGTGGTCATCGTCGCCGTCGTCGTCACGCCAGACGAAGACGAAGCAGTGGAAGCTCCGTGGAAAATAGAGGCGATTATCTACGGGGATCCACTCTCAATCAAGTGAGATGCGGCAGTTCATTGCTGAGCCGCAAATCTCGGCGAGGAGAAAGTTCCGCTGCCTCGTGCTCGTCTCCCTCGAGGAAGCGCTCGTGTGAGTTCCCAGGCCGCTCTACGCATCGAGATTTCGGCGACCTCGCCGGTCTTCGCTCCTTCGAAGCGCGACGTCAGCGCGCAAGACAGAGATCAAAAGAGAGAGAGAGAGAGGGGGGCGATGTCAGTGATGCGTAGAGGATTTTCTCTTTGTTCATCGTCTGCAGTAGCCAACCGTGTCGCACTCGGGGCCCTTCTCACTGAGGAGATTTTTACTGACACCAGGTGTGTCAGCGAATGGCTGAGAAGTTAGAAGAAGGAGCTATGCCCACGAACGTAAAGGTTTTCCGGCTCACTCTCAGCCAACATTTAACGTCCACGGTAGAACTGCTTTTTAGCATTGTTTCGTAAGACGGACCCCTAAATGCAAATGAGAGGATCGAACCCGCGCACCTACGTGTCTCCTCCGATTTCAAGGCGCACACGAATGCATGATGCCACCGGGCTCGGCCGTGCCCACGAATGTACCTATATTCTATATATAATGTAGTATATATGAATAATCGAATAACCATTCCATATATAACTTATATATGTATATTAGGTAGCCCGATTTTCTTCACTATTCTCGAGCTGTAAAGATGCAGCTGAGATCGCCAGGATGGCGTGTGACGTGGATGGGGAACTCGCACTATCAGATAAAGTCTTTGGAAAATGTTTATGTGCAAGAAACGTTTCGGACGGGTCCCGAGAGACAAACGACGAAGAATTGCTAAATCTCGTGAATGAAAGTACCGACCAGTCAGTTCGAAAGGTGGTATATATGTATATATATATAGAGGAGAACCAAAGCTTGACAAATCTAAAGGTAATATCAAACAAATGTAACTTGTCGACTTAGATGACGGCTAAAGACGACGAAAGTTGCACAAAGTTATCCAAGAGAACATCAACCATTGTTTAAATCTTGAGGCGCCAATGGGATTTTAAGCGGAGTTTCGTGTCCTATAACAAGAAAGCGGTTTCCTCGATTCTTTCATGCTTACTTTTTAAGCCAATAAAAACCACTCTAAATATGCATTAGCAGGCAACAACAGGAATAATATCACTTTCGAAAGTGTCACACTTTTTCATTTTATAATTTCTAAGTTGTAACATATTTGTGACAAAATATTAATTTTTGGATACGTCAAGCGCATAGCAACAGCTCAATCTAACCCACATGACGTATTTCGCGACATGCCTCGGCATCAGTCGATCGATCTCTTGTATTTCCGAGCAGTATGTCTGCTCCTGGGCGTTCTCATTTCGTATTTTGAAAGAGCGTACCTCACCACCGCACGACGAGCTTAGTACACTACACTTTCAGAAGTTTATATTATACATTTCATACAGAATTGGATTGGTTCGCTGAAATCTTGGTCGGCCAAAACATCGCTGGGCAGCCAATAGGCCAACCAGCAAATTTAAGTCACCCATACACATCGAGATACACGTCCGAAAGCATTCATTCGCAGTTGATATCGGCTGTCTCATCTTATGTATATGACTCTAATCCCTAGAGGATATTGGCTGATAAAGCAGGGCGAGTGCATTTTAGCGTCATCTTGCCATTGGCGCGCGCGCGCGGCAGCCCCTAAACTGCCGCCAATGCGAGCTCGCTTGAAATGGTGAAATGGTCGACGCTTTCGGGAACTCTCTGCGTTCGTGTGTGTGTGTGTGTGTGCGCGAGCGCGCGCGTTCGTTCCCGGCCTTATATATAGAGGCTTGCGAGTCACACGCGAATCGGCGCTTGTGTGGCCCCCGATCCTTGGATAGGTGTTCGACGTGGGTAGTTTTTCGGGGTTGGTCTCCAGACTTTCGAGGCTCTTTCAGGCTCCCAAGAAGACGACGACTTTGTAGCGAGTCAGCCTCGATTCGACAAAGCGGCGGCGGCGGCGGCGGCAGCGGCGGTGGTGGTGGTGCTTGCGGTAGCAGCCAGGATAAGTTGTAAGCCGCCTTGGAGAGAAAATGCCACAGGAGCAACGAGGAGTCTACGAACCAACTGAATGGCTGGAGGGATGGTAAGCGAGAGAGAAGTTGTATTACCCGGTGCCTACTGCCGGCTACTGTGTATCGCGAACAATAATTCACTTCTTGACTGTAATCCCACCACGCGCTGGAGGACGGCCACAGTATCTACAACAGAGGCCAGTGCTTTTCACTACCAGCGCCACTACCACAACGTAGACTAGGTCTGTTGCTGCGCCTGCTGCTGCGCCTGAAGAGAAAATGCTGCTCGTGCAGCAGCAACAGCAAGCATCAGAAGTCCACAGGTTCCTCCGAAATGTTTTGTTCTATGCATGTTTTCGCGCCCCATACAACGACCCGGATCGCAAAACACATCGAAATAGGAGAAAATGACGATAATTCCTTTGATATTATTTGAACTAATCATTCAACACAAGTGACTGCCATTCTTCTGAACACATTATTGCATTGTCGATACCTGTACAGGAAAATGTGCTCTTATTGCTGCACAGTTGGTAGCGCAGGATGTTTGCAAAGTCCTATAGCCTTGGAATAGATCAGACTGTATGCTTTGGTCGGGCCTAAAACAGCCACTCTCCAAATTTACCAAAGGTTATTGGGCTTCCTATTAACAACCGCGCACTTTCCTCCGAATTATTAACTGTTAACTGATTGATTGCTTCGATCGGACATCAATGCTTCTAAATTTCACCACTGTCATTACAATGTTTATATACAATAACATTTCGCAGCTGTCCTTTTTTGGCAAAACAGATAATTGGTCATTTCATTGTTTATCATTCCCATAATGTTTTGTTACCTAGCTTATATTGTTTATGTTCATGTAACGTTACCTTGAGATATTTTTAGTCTCCATATTCTAGCGGCCGAGATGGCTTACAAGGAGCTTACTTTTAGTCCCTCAAATCCAACCATCCGTCGACCAGAAAACGCCGTTTCAAAATGGATGAAAGGGCGCGACAGCTAATCTACTAACTCGGCTGGCTTCGGTTCCGGTATGAGTTCCTTGGCTCATGAAATCAGGCAGCCATGAATACTGAGGGGAGACCGCGGGTTCGGGGTGGTTTTCAACGGTTAGGGGAGGGAGGCAGAGGAGGGCTGTGCTGCAGAGATCTAAAAAGCCAATTTCTCTCCTTATTTTCATCCTAAGAGGGGTTCGCGTTCAAAGTAGCAGCTGACGGGTGGGTGGCCGCTTGATCGGCTGCCAACCCGCCGGCCTGCCTGGCTCAGCCTGGCTATAATCATAAGAACACGCCTGGGAGGAGCGATCAGACGGCCTAGACCGGCCGCTCGACGCATGATGGGGAGTTCTGCTCGTACACTTTGTGGATGCATGGCGCTCTTCGCCATTTCTTGCTTCCACACCGCCCGCTCGTGCCCAGTAAGTCCCTGATCCTCCCGATTATCAGCGCTGATGGTGGTGGTGGTGGTCGACTAACGCCGTCAGTCGGGGATAGGAAAAATAACAGTAGCTGGTAGGCAATCGGGTGTAGCAGCAGCAATCGTGGTCGAGCTGGGCGAGCAATCCTGATTGATGAGAATGGCTCAGCAGCAACGAAGCAGCTCCGCTCGTAGACGCCTCGTTCATCGCGACTGCTGCCGTCGCTTGCGGCAATTCTTCCGCTGATTCGTCTTTCTGCTTCTTCACTCATTTCCTGTAAACCTATAACGACAGCAGCAGCAACAGCAACAACAACCTACTTGTGTCGAAAGCGAAGGGTGGCACAGATGCAACAACACTTCTTCAACAGTGGTTCTGCTCGCGCTTTTGCATTATTTATCATGATATCAAAGCATGATTTATTTGACTGCGCAATCAATATTTAGTGGCTTAGCGGTTGTGCATTGCTGACTATATCGGAGTCTCTATGGTCCGATCGAGTATAGAGGGGAAATGCGCGGTGATAGTATTCAGGCGTGAAGCCGTTCACAGGATAAACTGTTCAGGCAGATGAACAGGTTCCCTACCTGTTGGAAATAATGAAAAACGATAAAATAGAAAGCGAGATAGAAACGAACCTGCTGAATTGAGCACGCGTCCACCTCGACCCGGCGACCCAAGATACATATTTGGAGAGATTGGTACGAGGTCGGGTGGAAGTAAACTATAACTTGTAGGTACAGGTGTATTATACATCGTGTTCATTATATGGCTGTTTCGATTGTATTGAGCTACTATCAAACGTAGTGAGCCGTGACATGCTAATGATTTACGAATATTTCGTTGAAATGACAGGGTGTTCAGAAAGTTAAGAAATTACGTGGAAGATCAGCCAAACGTTGACCGCCTCGGAGGTAACGTCCCGTGTCATTTTAACGTCATCTTTTTTCGTACTTGTTACATTCATATTTGGATAGTAGCATGTATTTAGGAGTAGAACATGCAGAGCAAAAATTCATAATGTCTATGGATCTCACAACGTTATGCGATGTCCCTCATCCCAGAGGATGTGAAACCATATTTAAAATCAGCAAAGAGCTAGAGGTGTCTTAGACCACAATGACCATGCTCTCAACTTGCATTTTCTTAAGTTTCATATTCCTTTCAATGCTCGAGTATACCCTACAACTTGAGTGTGTGTTTGCAGTAAAAATATGAGAAAAAAATATTCCGCGAACCGTTGTCCTCGAAACCGTCAAACTCGTCTGGTGGTGAGTTTCCCATAGAGTTGTGTAACTTTCCGAACACCCTGTATACACTGTGAACAAGAAATAATCAGGCGACTATATCGCGTGCAAGAATGCATTAAAATAGCACAGTGCTGAGCCTCTTCAACTCTCTAGTTTAAGGTAACTACTCATTCATATGTCGAAAATAACATTTTACGCACACGCGCACTAGTCGAAAACGACTCTTAGACGACCAAACGAAACTTCTATAGATGGGACGCGCTCTCATCTCTCTCTCTCTCTCCCCTAGACCCAAGAAAAAAGTTGGTAGAGGCCGAGACATCATAGCCGACGTAATAGGAACTTCTCAAAAGTAGGCTTGTAACCGTCGGGACTACGTGCGGAACTAGATAATAAGGTCTTTCATCAGCCGGGGCGGCTCGGGGTCGGGGGCCTGAAGACTGCGGATGTGCGTTGCAACCCAGGAAAGATTAGACGATATGCTCCGATATGGTCTTCAAGCCAGATTCATACAGAGTCGACAGACAGAGAGACGGACGGACGGACAGCATAATGAATTCAAATAAAGTAGTTGCCAGTGAAACTCTAGCAGCTCAGTGAAATTTCGACGACAGCAGCTTGGGATGTAGGCAAATATAATTGAAAGCTGCTGGTTATATGTCGGTTTCGAATTCCAGGTCTGTTTTTTTTTGATACATTCAGAACGGTATTATTATTTTTAAAAAAAAAGTACGGCACGTTCCTGAACGAACAGGGATTTACATAACGAGTCAATCGTCTACTATCGCAGAGCATTGTAGACGCTGTTCGGTCTATCTCAGCTAACAAGAGAGCCTAACAATTCATTGGTCAGCGTTACGCTTTCAGCGAGAGATAGGCGGGAACCTAAGGGGTACGAAGTAACGCTTCCATGTCACTTCCATAAGTCTCCATTAAGCAAGCATGGCGGCGCGCTTTTGCCGTACGCCTCCTGTGTTCTCTGTCCTCTTTATCTCAGCTAGACATTGGACAGTGGGGGTGGCTTAGGCTTCGGCGAAGGAACGGCCCAATGAAACGATGTATTGGTGATACCAAGATCTCCTACCTATTGCCTCCGGTACTTAGTGCAGAGTAAATATCATAATCCTGAAAAGGAAATCCCAACTGTCGTACTGGGCTGTATGTGGTTGAACTGGGCAGCACTGCGTCTCAAGACGGCAATAAAAACCAAATAACGAATGTCAAACCACACAACTAAGAGGTGTGCACCGGAGGGGAACTGCTGCTTCACTTCCGTGTGACTGACTGGACGGGCCGAAATTCTAGATCGTAGTTCGCATATGAGCCATATTATATACCCTATATATGTCTTATACATGTGTCTTATGTGAAAGTAATTTTTCCTTAAACGATATAAAGAAGGAAGTATAGGCAATAAATGAGCAGAGCTTATCGGCTACATCGTCAATAGCTTCGGGCAAACGAAATATATTACTGCCAGCTGTATCAGATTCTACAGTATTACGCTATTTGGAGCCAAAGAATAGAATTAACGCGAACGATTCCGTCTGACCACGTTTTCACTCGTGACTGTAACGTGGAGTTGGTACAGTCTAATAGCATAGAAGATGACCCTCAGCTACTCCAATGTCAGATAGGGAAGGAGCTGAGGGTCAGCTAAACAAAAAGTAGCATTTCTAGAATCCGGTTCGCAATTCAATTGCGCAACATATCCAATGTACCTAGCCATGAGGATGTGAATTCGAAAACAAGAGTTTCTTAGGTTAAGTGTTGATTCCGGTTAGTAAGCAAAGAGCTACTTAGTGAGTCTTTCATTTTCTGGAATTGGGCAATAGGCATTATCCTACAATTTACGCCATCGCATCCCACTTTAACGGTTTTTAGCCAAATAATCCCTCAGCTCGAGATCATTAAAGAGGCCTCTTTTGTGGTTAACTCCAGGATGAGGAGTTGTGCCGGCAAACACCACCTATGTATGCCAGTCTAATTTTTCTCCTGCAGAAGACTATCTCGCAATAAGGCATATCTGTTATATTTTGCCTGGACAGCAATTCCTTGGCGTCCTTGTGTCCTCCAACTTATGGCCTGCCTTGATTTGGCCTTTCAGTAGGGTGTCAGTCGTCCTCCCACTTGAGAAAACCCTAAAAGTGATTATGTCCCTTTTGAATGTGCTGTAACCTCTTTACTTGCGCCGCTCCGCTAACTGCTCCATCCTGCCATCTCCAGTCTCTACAATGAACGATTTAATGAACAAAGCTCTGCTGCTAGCACTAGCAAGGTTAATAAAGGTCATTCATTCTGGCAATGGACAGCTGTAGAAAGACGCCCAGTTTGCTCTTGTGCCTCGTGTAAGCCCTTTCGACTGATGTCCGTTTATCAGCAAGATTGATAAGTGCCTGGCCTCGTTGGCTCAATGAGACGGATCCTCGTATAAGATCGTCTTTCATCACAGTCGCTCACAGCGTTCAGCCTGTGTGCCTGAGTTGAGACGGCGTCGTGTGTGATTCATGTAAGCGTGTGACCAAACGGAAAAGGACACACGCTGTAAACAGCAATATTTTGCAAGCTAGTAACGTCCGGTTGTCAACCTCCCCGTTAACGAAGAGCTCCGCTTTTTCACCCCGGCACAGCTCTTCGGTTTATGCGAAATTAGCAACAGCTGTAATATAGCAAGGTAGTAGTACATCAATCCAATAATAAAATATATTTTTGGGGTTTCACGCTACAGTTTCACTTGGCGCGAACCTTCCTTCAATTCACCGTATTTCATTGTTCCCTTCGAACGCTCATCTCCCTCCAGAGCAGAAGCAGTAGCAGCAGAAACAACAGCAGCACCATCACCTCATAACGTCCGTCTTCAGTTTATGTCTGCTGTATCCTTACTTAAGGCTTCGTCTTCGTTGCCGGTAGGGCCGGCCAAGCTGAAATAGCTGAGCCACTGGCGCCAGAATTAAAGAATGACGAAGTCGCGTCCGCGCGCTCGCGGCGTAGCGGGCTCCAGACGCCCGCTATGCCGCGAGCGCGGCGCCTCCGGAGAGGAGCGGCTCGGGGGTCTCCTTCCAGGGCTGTTCATTATCTCAAACTCAATTTATTAGAGGAAAAGACGGAACGGCCTGGCTCTAGGTGGCGGCTTTCTTCGGCTCTCCTGACTTGGCCCAGCAGACCCTTGGGTCTGTACAGCACGCCCCAGCCGTACGCGCGATGCGTTCGCTGTTCGTTCAAAGCTATGCACGGATATGATGAACTTAGATACGCTTGTCCGTCTGTCTGTCTGCCCGCCGTCAGGTGGCAGACGATACAACATGTGGAGTAGCGACGCTGCCACTATCTCAACGGCGAGCGGGAAAAGAGCGCCTCTTTCCCCTGCACTTTCATTGCAATCCTGTGTTAGTCGTCACTCCTCGAGCATACTGAGGCAGATAGCACAATATGTGCGCCTGGAGAGTGGCCATGGATGTGGGACGGTGCTGGCTGGGGATGAAGAACCAGGGAGATCAACTCCTCGTCCTCTCAGAGAGTAATGAAATTTCGACTGTTCACGCAGATGATAACTGAACGATATGGGTATATGGGGGCGTTGTTTTGTGTTACTTTTATTATGCCGCTTGTATTTGCTAGCTAATTTAGGCGAGTCATCGTCTTTAAGGTGAATGTGCGCTACGAGCAAGTGTACATGTCCATTACTTGAGTGATTAGTGGAGGAACAATCCGTATACGCCTCGTAATGGTTTCGTTGCCACTGTTAAGCTCATTTATAGCTGATTTCGAGAGAAAAATTGCGACCAATCGATTTCGCCGCTACACGTGAAGTGGAACGTATTGTATATAACAGTGACTGGGAACATTCATTAGGGTTTAGGACAGCAAGCATTTCAAATATTTTTTCAAAGAGTTCCACATGTGTAAACAAAAACTCTACCTCGCCGATTGAATTTGACCTTATGAACGACCATCGGGGAACGCCCAGCTTCAACAACGAAACGAAATAGACAACGCTCGTATTGACAACGTGTCGTTTTTATCGAATTCGAGGAAAAACGTCCACCAACGACTCAGCTGTGTAGACGTTTGCTGCGTTTTCTGTGAGCCGTGTGTGGACTACTTCGCAACAAGGAAGATGAACCGCAAAACGAAATTACCTAATTTATAATGTTCTAGCTCAATTATCTTACAGTAATTAGAGCAATGACGGCCTCGTGCGATAAGACGGTCCCGCTCCAGCCACATTGGATCCCACAGGCATTCTCGTACGACGTCACCCTGATGACGGGTTTGCCCGTGTAGCGTTCGGATAGGCAACAAACAAGCGGTAACCAAACGGGAGAAAGCGAATCGCTCGGGATGATGGCCAATGATGGCCATCATCTGCGCTTCTTGCTAGCATACATTCGGGTACGCGCTGGCGCAGGCACATCTACCAAAAGGGAAATTCCACACACAATCATATTCCTGTCGATCTGACGGTCTGCTGTTGTGGCGGCCGATCGGCCGTTGTTCGCTCGAGGCCGATAAATGACTGCCGCCCTGGCGAACAACTCGAGAAAAGCAGAGAGCCAAAGAGAGAAAAAGGGCGGGCGGGGGGGGGGGGGGGCTTGGACGCGGGATGACGGCGCTGGGCGCGATGCATCATTAGCATCAGTTCTGCGTAAGGAACGACGCCACATACAATAAATACAACAGCACAAATGGAGGGAAACAGCACAGACACACACATACGCAGGCAGGACGGAAGGCACGCACACGCGCGTACACATGACGTTCAGGTAGCTGTTGTAGGCAGGTCGGCATGTAGGGTAGCTATGTATGTGACGGCACTCGTTTCCTCGAGGATGTTCCTGCGTGACGACGGTGGGTTCGGCTGCTGCGGTATTGGAAATCTTTGCTCGATTGCGTTGCTCCGCTCACAAGCGAGCGGACTCGCCACTCGCGGTGGCACGAGAACATCGGCCCGTCGGCTGCCCGTCGGTGGCCTCGAAAGATAAGTGAGCCAAACGGACGAACAGTTGAAGGGGAGCGGGGAGAGATTGAGAGAAACATAGGGAGGAGACATCAAAATGTCGACTGAGGAGAATATCTGTGAGGTAATTCTCACACAGATATTGTATAGTACCTAGGTGCCAATACGTTCCAAAATCTTCATAAGCATAATTATAAATGCTCGCTTATATATATATGTGGAGAGAATGAGAGAGAGTAATGTTTAATTGTACTAAAATATTTATAACTATATATTTATAAAGCAAGTGTGTGTGATCCGTAACGAGTTCAGCCATTAGACTATCTACGAACGATCTCGGTAGATATTTGTCAATGAAGCACTTCCAGTTTTAGCCCGACTAAATAATCAAGCTGCCCCAAGTATAGAGATGGTTTGAACGAGCAATCACGCAACGGTAGCAGACCTCCGGTCTGCCTGTAACACGAAGTCGAAATTCGTGTACACAGCTTGAGGTGTAGCAATGACCTTCGAAGGCAGACGCAAACGCCTGCCCGCTGCAAATTGGCCCTACCTTAGAGAGACCGGATAACGCATTTAAAAAAAAGGGGACCCGTCCCACAGCCAAGCAATACTTTGCCCAGCTCTGGCGAGGTGGCATCGAAAGTAGGCTAACGTTTCGCGCTCTAGTTCTTTCATAGCATCGTTCATGGCTACGTTCACACATATTTCTATCCTAGTTGATAATTATTAAATTGTTAAACAGGGAACATAATATTGACAGCGAGCAGAGGCCTCTAAGACAGGGAACATCCCTGTGCATCTAAGGTAGAGATCCATAACGTAAACAGCCCCTTCCACTGTTAGGTAAGTTAATGCTTATACAAAATCTTCATATTCAAAATGTAAACTATGTTACTGAATGGGCTCTAGTGGGCCCGAGGCAAACCGAGATGAATTGAGGAAAAAAATCACTAAGAACAACAACCGAAGCAGGTTGTGAATGCGTGAACAGTCCATTACTTCATCTTTTAGCCAATCGCAACTGAAAGAGTCGGAAGAGTTTCCGATTGTCCTTCTTCTATTAGCGAAATGATTGCGTTGGTATATTGAAGCCAGGCTATTGCGGCTGGCTAATCACTGCGACGATCGCAGTATTATTCGACAAAAACGATATTAATTGCTGCGCACACACCCGAGGGGATGGACCATAGGAGAGCCTGTTGAAGCGATCAGATTCTAGCTTTTCTAAGCACCGGTTAACTTATAACAACACACAAAACACAGGTCAAAGCACCTTTGCGGGGACGTTGTGATTGAGACGATTATCTATACATACCTATTGTGGCGTTGATAGTCAGCGGAGGGAGTAAGCCCCCGACGTAGGTCCTTTTAATTATACACAGAAGGCGATACGAGCACGTTCACAAAAAGCACCCCGCAAAATATCGCCACCCTTCGATTTAACAGGTGAGATGAAGGCTACAGGAAGCTCCGAAGTCCTCCCCGCAAAATCAGGAGTTCCACCCTCAGATAGCTCAGCGGCTGACCGGGCCCCACTGGAAAAAAAGCCAAGGCTGACCGGTGAAGCTGTACAAACAGAGATGAAACCAAATCTGAATCCGGCCAACCCGCAGGCAGCGATGAAGGCGGACACCTCGAAAGCGCAACTTCCAACTGCAGTTTACGCGAAGAGCACATACGACACGATCGACCACTTCGATGATTGGAGACGACCCCTGATCAATGCGCTTTGTGAGACGACGACGAGCGCGTGCGGCAGCCGTCGGGTCGATGTCCTGCTCAATTTGTTTTTCGGCACGCGGGAGCTTGCCGAGATGGTGGATTTCGTCAACGACTTCGTCGATGACGACCCCTGGCAGCTCGTTGATCGCCTCGTCGAGTTCGTTGGCAGTGTCGACAATCAGAACGGCTGGACGATAGCCTACGGGAATTTCGCAGCGTTCAGCGTACAGGCAGGAGATGTCGTGTTCATCGCGCGCTGTATGTGTACCAAGGCTGGCCTGAGATGGCTATGCGTGGTGAGAGGCACGTGGCGATGCGGTAAGGTAGCGCCGAGCCATCCGGGCAGTGCAAATCTTCAGCTAAAAGCGGCCAAGAAAGCCGGTCCCCTTGAAGCGCCTCGAGCTCTCGGGATGCTTGAGCGAATCTTGCAGAGGCGCGAGATCAGCTCAGCGATTAAAGTGTGTGAGGATGTGAGAAAGTTTCTACATCGGCAGTCAGAAGGCGAGAAAACCTCGAGGTGGCTGGTCCTGGCCGGAAGAAACTTCCAAGTGGATGCACATAACAAACACGAAAATTCAGCTGTCACCTTCTTCGGCGTCGTGAATGGGTTGTATCTACTGGTAGTTAAGACTGCCTGAGCACTGAGCGCCACCAAAATTAATTGAGTACTCACGGAGCCTTTTCAAGAGTTTGTTGTTTCATTGTGCGTTCGTATTGGCCGTCATTTCCTTAGTAGAACAACATTTGCTTTGTGAGAGCTGTTTTCAACATTGATCGTTACAGTATACATATATATATATATATATATATATTTATATATATAATATATATATATATATATATATATATATATAACTCAAATGCCGACGAAAATAATAAGCCCCTTGAAGGGATGTTGGATCTAAAGGTTTCAATCCCACCAACAAGCATTTTGCTAATTAACTTACTAGCAGATTTTCTGATTTATCAGAATGATATGTAAAAATACCGCTTGTCTGGCTTCGGCTGGCGCGAGGCACGGTTAGAAAGCAGAAGAGGATCCTTACATATAGATGATCGCTTGTGGCGAGGCGTGATTATATCACTGAAAGGGAAATTTAGATTAATGATACCATATTGTGATTTCGATGAACCGCAGTGATTGTAAGGTATAGAACAACTTCTAGCCAGACATTTTCGTGAATGTGGTTGGCGGAACACGTCAGTATGGTGCCAATTATTCACTGCTATCGTACGGGCTTACATAGTAGGTAAACATGCCCGAATCCACCGAAATTTCACAGGCCGACAAAATTTGGTCGAGATAAAGATTTACGGAAAATCGGTACTCTGGTACAACTACGTGACTCTAGTATGTCCTACTCGTATGTATAGTTTTCGATCTATTACTTATTTTTTTTTAATTTCGCCTTCTTATTTTGTGAGAAGTTGTTTTTTTTCTTATACTTGAAACCATAGAGTCACAATTCTGTCGGATCTTGTTGCAAAATTGCCTTTTATCAAGAAGACCCCTGCGAACTTCCTCGAAGGGGTCTACCATAGGTTGATCCGCGCTACCGGGGACAAGCGCGCAGGCTCTTTCCTTCTGCAGCGCCTGTCCCTCGCTGTGCAGAGAGGCAATGCCATCGCCTTCCTCGGGACCTTGTCGACCTCACCCCCCCCCCATAATCCCTAGAAATAGTACTTGCTAACGACTGTATGTTTGAATAAATTGCATTACTTATCACAGGTGTAGGTTTTATCAAGTGCGCACTCATATTTTCTAGATAACCTGTCGTTATTGCAATATTTGTAGTCTAAAGATATGCATGCTAAGAACATAATAATAAATGAAAAATGACTCAATAGTTGGGCATCGGCATCACCCGAACACATTCACCATGAATGTTCATGTTAATGAGACCCTAAAGCAATTTTAGGGCAGGGCTAGCCGCTAAATTAAGAAACACGCAGTGTATATATATATATATACATTGTGCGTTCATATATATATATATATATATTATATGTATTTGTAATGCAACTCGCTAATCCTCACTGAAGATGTTTCTAATCACCCTATTCCTCTACTGCAGAACTCGAAGAAAAAACTGGGCCGGGCGAGTATCGAAGTCCTGTTTTTTTCGCATTTTCTCATAATTCCAGAACATGCAAAATATACCGATGATATTCACGTTATTCTAGCTTACTGATAAATGTCTATCGAGGCGATACGCGTTTAGCTAATCGCGAATAAGCAAACGGAACCATTCTATGAAAGTTATCTGTACAATTCACTAAGCGCCCATAAAAAGGTGGCGCTGAGACCTCTGCACGTGCGCACATTTTGCACAAACCAAGCTGCTGCTAAGTTTCGGCTGCTGCTAAGTGTATATTCTACTCATTTATCAAATACGGCCACCCTGCATCGATATGAATTGAGCCTACTTTTTCTATGGGGATTAGAATGTCTCTGGGGGGGTCCGAGCGTTTGAAGAAGAGTTCTTCCTTTTCCAAAATATATACGGCCGTCGCCGCTTACTCTGATTATAATTATACGCATACCGACGATTTAGAAATTTCACTATGTATACATAGAGAACTATGTACCTAAATTTTAATATGATGTACGTTACTGTGTAAACGTTTGTATATGATACAGACAGAGACGAGAATTGCACAGAAGCTCACCACCCAAAAACCCGTTAAGTTCTGGTTGTCACCAAACACCCTGCGTTGTCGATCGCCCGCTCTCTAGACGTTTCTCTATGCATTCATTCAATATCTCGACTAGGGTGAGGGAATTTCGAATAGGTTTTTCTATCTAATATTCGAACATGCCTCTAGGTAAACGGGGCAAGACGTGAGCCGATTGAACAAAACATAAAAGCTACGAGGCGAACACAACTTGTGGCGCTTTCCACACCGCTCGAGCAGACGGAGACGCCACACGGAATCAACGAGCTGTGATCGGCGCCGGCAAATGCGCCACTCACCATAGCAACGGCCAAATCTGTCAAATGCGACTAGTTGTGACGTCTATGGTTAGCGACGGAGGCAAAACTGCTACCGTACTGTAGAAACCGAACGTCAATGAGTTGATGACGAGTTTATTCGAGAGTGTGTGCAGTCAAAGATAAGCCTTCTAGTGAGTTGCCCAACGATTGTACAACGACGGAATTACGGAATTATTATCTCTATCGTGTTGTTGCTGGTGCTGCTGCTGTCCCGTTGTAATAAACAACCCGCTCTAGGATCAAGTGCAACATACCGTTTCCGCGATGAAGGAGAGTTTGACCACTCGTTGGCACAGCACCTGAAGAGATTAGTGTAACTTTGTCGAGGTGCGTTTGATGTGTGATACTCGCGAGGGTCCTCGTGTTCTCGTTAAGCCAGCGGTCTCTGCCCAGTCAAAAGGACAGAGCAAAACAATGGCACAGAGAATGAGCCACAATGATATGCATACAATAAGACCATGGGGCCCACTTGGACCAGGCAACTCATGGCATCCAGGCGTCGTGGAAGGTTACCAGCGTATGCTGCCACCGTTCCGGCCTCAGGGATCTCTGGGTGTAACTGAAACAGCGGCTACAATGGCGGCTCTTGAGAGCGGCCATCCAAAAGCGCTGAATATGCTCTCTAGTTGCATGTACTTCGGTCTGGTTCCCGTACGACGTGGTCTACTTTATGATAACGCCACAGGACGACGAGCTTTCAATTTGGATCTGTGGCTGCCGTATCTACCCGAGTTTGACCAATTAGCCGAGCCAAACACAACTAAACCAGCTTGGCCCGAGGATATCTTTCAACTGCTCGACATCAAGACCGAAGAAGGTTCCTCACAGGAGGTGGAATCTACTCGAGAAAAACTAGTCAAGGCATACGAGGCAAAGTTTTCGGATCGAACTGTCCCCCAGTGGATGGAGCTAAACGCACTGCGACAGCAAATGCAGCTCGAGTGTCAGACTCCAGCGCTCACCGTTATCGATGTGTTACCAGAACTAAAGCCCAACAATGTGGGCGAGGCGGCGTTAAAATCAAACTTCTACGACGCAGTTGTCATGGTGCCGATTTCACTGATATCTGACTGTCTTGGACAGCAAGCGTCAATTTTAGAGACTTTACAGTCCGTTCCTTTGTTCCCTACCGTAGATAGTCTACGGGAGCATAGCCCGGAGGTGGACAAAATATTCGCCTCTTATGTAGCTCTCTTTAGCGCTGACAATACGACGTGCACCGGCAGTGGAAGTGTCCACTATGCGAAATTCTTCGCAACCGCCTATCTTCTCTGTTTGGCATCTTTATGTGGCCGCTCGGAAGGGGCAATCGCGGACGCCAATAACGAAGCAAGCTCAATGCGAAAGCGGCCGTTTAGCTCTACTGTTGCATATTTCCTCTCAAAACCTCCATTGTTTTGCAAGTCGTTCTCGTACAATGAATCTGTGATCAGCTTCCTCGCAAGACGCCGATCAGCGCGAAGCAAGCCGCTGTTTAAGCCGAAAGCTCATTCGCTCGAGATGCATCGCTACGCTATCCGATGGGACGAGGCGCCTGGGAGTAAGGAGCTGTCAGCCGACAAATGGGCTAATCAGTTGATCCGTCATTTTTGGTATGAGGGAGCAGTGTCAAAGGCGTTCACGCTCCCATCGATAGTTGCAGTCCAAATACGCAGCCGTGTGTGGCGGACATTAAGTGACGTTTTCAACAACGAATTAGAGGAAGCGTACATCGGCGTGCTCACGTACTTTGGCGAAGCCAGCGCACTTGAGAATGAAGGGTACAGCCGGTTACGGCTGTTTGGGGCTGACTTCTATACTCGGCAAAACTTTCTAGCGATGCGTGATGACAACTACAAGCTGCTTCGACTCCTCATTGTTCTCGCTGTCGAATTTAGGCTATGCGGCGATGAGCATGGCAGGATCTTGAAGACGGTACGTCATCTACAGAGCTACGACGCCCTTCGACCGCTTGTCACCATCGACACCCTACTACTGGCCAAGTGCTGGTCCATTTATGTGGATGAAATGGAGCCGCTGAAGCGGTTGTTCCGCAGGATCAAGGGCAATGAACCAGCGGATGTGTCCATTGTGAAAGAAATGACGACGAGTAACGTGAGGGAAAAGGCCGCTACCTTTCTGCCATGCCACTGGAAGGAGTGCCGTTCTCCCTGGGAGACAATTTCAGATTTTGTGGATTATCTCTCAACTCTTCTTCGGTAATTTCCGAAGAACCATTTTTGAATCTTCTCTAGTTCATCGTTGCCTTGGGTGGTATATATATATATATATATATATATATATATATATATATATATTACAAATACAAAAGCAAATACGTTTACATATATATTTATATAATTCATGATTTCAAATATGATGACTGCTGTTTTATTTGGTATCACCGAAATGCTTTTTTTAAAAATACGCCGCCCTTGTCTCTACCGTAGTTGTCCACCTCTGCTTCTATTGCGCTCTCCGTCACCGCCTGCTAACCGGTTGCTCTATTAGTGCAACCATCGATTTGCGATCACTGATTCGTTCGTTCACCCTTTTCCAGCGTTATCACCTGCATGTCACCCGATGCGTGTTAAGCCAAGTAACGTACACTCTTGTCTGAATGGGGCTATTCATTATATCATAATATCGTTGCCTCTATCATCCCATTGTTCATAGAGTTGTATGATCACGGATAACCTCCGTGTGGATTTTGTCTTCTTGTGATCTTCCACTGGTCCCCCTATAAGCGCAAGGTTTTCCTTTGGTTCCACTAAACATAAATATAGTATCCCGTGTGCCCTGGCTGAATACTTCCTCTTAGTCACCGGTCTGCCCTGCTTGATACCCTCACAGTCGACGTATGCACAATAACGATGGTAAGCCATGCGAGTAGTAGTAGTATTCGTAGTAATAGTATTTGTACGGCTTTTCCCTTAGCGACCAACAGCGGCTCTGAATACCTTAGGGTTTCTTAGTGGGAAGGTAGGCTCTCGGTAGTACCAAGTGTTCGCTGTGCCCCACGATGGCACAACGAATATCCTCTGTTGGATCAATGTTCGCTAGGGTGGTTTTCCTTCGGCCTGCACGTTCGCAGCGGCTTCCAAGAGGTTGCTTTCAATTCGCAGAACGTCGTGTCGTGGCCTCCGTCGTCCTTGGCTCCAGTGGTCGCCGGATTACCCTTATTAACCCTGACGTATGCGTGGCATATCTCCAAACACCAAACATGCCAAGCTTGCTCCGGACCCCAATGTCGGAGCATCTCGCCCCTCGCTTGCGCTTGAATAGGTACTGTGCGATAGAAAGAGAGAGAGAGAGAGAGAGAGAGAGACGAAGCACTCGTGGTGGGAATCTGGGCCTCCTCACACAATGAACAAACTACTAGGTCTCGAAGGCAAGCTGACAAGATGTCCACGATACCGACGTGCAAGCACTCATACCGGAGTGCGTGACTAGTGGTCATCACTCATGTGAGGACAGAGAACGAGTGGTAATATAGAATTTGCTATTCAGCAAGTCCTATAGGTTGAGGATGACGGAGATTATGATGGCTGGGGAGGGACAGACTGTGGCTGATGTAGCAGGAATGTTTTCGTCAACCGATCGTCGATGGCTGTCGTCACTAGTTAGTACATTTTGCGTAGTCACGAAGGGCATGAACAAGTGCTGGCGCTTTCGTCTGGATAGCTTATGGCATGGAGGAGATTAGAGTGCATGATCACTAGTAAGATACTCGCTAAAATGTACGAAGAAAATGTCTTGACTACAAAAATGAATAGAGCGACATGCGGCAAGGGGTGGGGGTTATACCGAAATCGTCGGAAGTTTTTGATATTTGGATACGTTGCGAGTGAGGTTGTCTCATAAGTTCGTAGCGGATTGTTGAAAAAAAGTCTGCTAGGAACTCCGCTACGAAATTGAGGGGCAACCTGATTGCTCGAATTAGTTCTTAAGGGCAAGATGATTGCATGATGTTTAGGAGTAGAATTTAACCGGGCTAGCTATATTATAATAGTTGGCATTGATTTGCCCTTGGCGGGCCCAGACGATCGTGGCTCACGATTCGTGGATTCGCCGTGGATTCGCTGGCTTGCCACGATGAAGCACGCAATGACAAGATCTGATTTGAACGCCGCCTTAAATCATGGCCGGTCAAGGTTTTGGTTCGCTTGGTTTCTTTGGTTGTGGTGACATTTTCTCTATGGGGCCGTATTAAATATAGTGTTTTTTTTACCCGGATAACAGAAACAGCTACGTGCACCTGTATTTTTGGCAGTTCGGGTGAACCACCAGACGAGCTAAGTCCTGCCCTACTTCTAGTGGCAAAACATGCCACATATCGAACCGCTTCAAAGAGTGCATTTTATTCTAAATACGACTTTATTAAAATAGCAGAACGCTGTTACGGCACATGTTAGATTTGTAGGTACGTATGCTTAGAGAAAACCCAGAGAGAAGGTCGCTTTGACGAGGCTACCTTAACTGGCTTCTGGTTTTTTTTTGGACCACCCACGACTTTGTGGGTGGCAAATTTATTAAGACCAAATTACGGAACATGTGATTCATGATTACTTCGTAATGGCTTCTGGTTACCAAGTTCCAAATCGACTTGAGCCGTGACTTGAATATCATTTACAAATGCCAATCCTGCACGCGTATTTTGTTTGAGGCCAACCCAACAGCACCGAACAATAATAACGATCGAGCACAAAACGTATTAATTCTACGTAACTCGATTCAGCATCGATTTCCGAGACGACTTAGCCTAGAAGGAGATCATCGAGTTTCACATGCTGACAGAGCGTGTCGACTGGCACTTAGTTTCTTTTTGATGTGCATATACATATATTCATACACACACACGCTTGTGGTTATAACTCAAACGAGAGCCGTTCTTGTTCCTATTTGCTGTGATGAATTCCGACACAACTCAAACACGACCCCCTCTGCATAGGTCTCAGTCCGTCATGTCTGAGGCGAGTGCTAGCTCGGGGTCACTTTTGTTGTTATTTTTGTTATTAAAGCACGAGAAGCAGCTATGACAACAGTAACAGCGGTCTGGCAGAGCTGAACGAAATATCAACATAGAGGACGGACAAATGGATCGCTGTTTGCACGATAGTCGCATAGTATCAAAAGATACTGCTCATAGGACCTCCCGTACGGACACACACTAGACTCATTACTTGCAGGGCTCGCATTGATGGAATGACCCATGTCTGGTCGCTGGAGATGGTGTTTCCAGACACGCGTTACTTGCAAGCTCTTGTGCGGCCGATGATATTAAAATGGGCACTGGCTATTATATAATAGTCACAGAAATGGCGACTGTTACACATATATATATATATATATGAGCTTGTGTATAATCGTATGTACAAGCAAGGGGCAACACAGAGGGAAGGATGCTATGCTTAGGCGACTATTCTTTATGTAACTCGTGTTTTCACTGTAGTAGTTAGCTGGAGCGTCTTGTTGATGCTTGGGAAGTACCTTAAAGTATCCTGTACAAGTGCGGTTTTTCATGTTTTCGGCATGAAAAAATTTGAATATACTTATTGAAGTATCAATATTATCAGTTGTAATTATTGAGACATCATTATCACCATCTGTATCTATTATGTTAGTACAGCTATGTTGAAAGTTTCTCGAAATGTCTTGGTATCTACGACATCCTGTAGTTGGAAAAAATGTTCGTTGAGGCTGTTGATTTTTAGAGCAAATTACTTCTTTATGGCCTGATTGTTTGCAAATTTTACAAATATGTTTGCAAAAATTGCAATCACCGTTCCAGTGTTTCCCTCCGCAGCGTCTATATGAATATGGGGGAGAAGGTTTGCTTGTATTGCACGAGGACGTGTTAACGTGGGATTTGTCTGCAGATGTGTATAGCGATTTTTTATTGATGACAGCAGCTTTGTCATGTTTCATAGCTACAATAGCTGTTTGAAGCTCTCTAGAGCTGCATGCATTATCGTGCATTGTTGTGTAACTGCTTAAGTGTCGCATCCTTTTTATTTTCCAAGAATTTTAAGGAGACCTGACGTACTTCGTCGTATTCTGTCTTGTTTAGTTCATAAATCCATAGCAAACATTTCATTTGATCAGGGTTAATAGTAACGGACCGAGTTTCTGAACAACAACTCCAGCTTTTCCGGCAGTAGTCGAGTGCACTGGCATCCGTATTGAGAAGATCCTGCAATCGGTTGTACCACGTCTCAAATATCTGTCCGTGATCGGGATCGTATGTAAATTCGGTGATCCTGGAGTGAAGTTGTCTCAGTGTCGTCTGAAGGTTGTCGCCTCGTCGATGTTCCTGCTCTGCCCGTGCCAGTGACCTCCAATTGCTTGATCATGTCATCCATATTGGCTCCATCTTGTGTTTGTTGCTGCTGTATAGACGTCACAAGCTGCTGTTGAAAATTGTTGCTGTTGTTGTTGTTGTTGCTGAGGCGACGTTTTGCAGGGTTTGTTGTGCTGGTGCTGGGTCTATCTCGCCACTTCGTCGCCAACTATCTTATCTTCAGGAGAACGTCTATTCGTGCACACGCCGACTCAATACTGTTAGCACATGTGGTTTCTATATTCGAATCCAATACATAAACACCGACAAATTACCAGACACATTCAGGCAACATATCGACAATCCACTCCACGACAGTGTTGGATGAAACTCGTAAATATCGTGGATGTAAGTAGTAAATATCGTAATGGAAAAGTCACCTGTAATTATTACATAGGCCACAAAGTTTTCTTTGGCAGGACACTTTTCGTTATTTCATGTACGCCGTTGCCTGAGCCTCCTGCAGGTCAACCCGACCTATTTCACTACTAACACTTTCGAGCGGCCTAACGTATTTTCGAGGCTCGCGCCCCCTGGAGGTGCTTGAAGTTGACCGTGTTTACACTTGTCACCCGTGGCTATGCTGGATCATCTGTTACCAGGCCCATCGGCTAACTTCGCGCCCGCACGTATAGAAACCAGGTCTTCTCCTTTGAGAACTTCCCGTGCAAACGTTTCAACAGCTGCTGCTGTTGTAGGGAGGGCGCATCTCAACTTCCGTTTAAACTCATAAAAGTACGTGTAGCGGCACGGTACTAGCCGCATTTCCTTCAACCACTTCAATCGTCCGGGAGGTGAAGGAGAGGCGAAATGAGAACGCTGACGAGGTACAAACCATTTTGCCGAAGTTGACATCGCTGTCGGCTGGGGCTACAGGCCAACATCGCTTCAATGGTAGTCAATATCGCACGTCGACGTACGCGTGTCGACATATGTCGAACGTACTGGCCATACCACACAGGAGTTGGGGCAAGAACTAAGGCTGGAGTGTCACGATGCAGCTCTCTCTCTCGCTCTCCCCCTCACGCTCTCGAGACAGAAAGGTTCTGGCTTCTATAGCGAGCTTTAAACAATTGCAAACATCCGCCTCACCTGTCCTCTTTCATATCATCCCAGCTTTGCTAACCTTTTCGCTATCCAACCCCCCCCCGACACTCATGGTCGTTCGACGTGTTCACGCGGCCGAACTCTCCGCCACGTCCTGGGGTGACGAACCACAGCGCTTATGTTCACCCCTCTCTCGATTCGTTCTCTGTCCACAAGCTGCGACAGGGAATGAGATGCTGGCATATTAGTTAGGCCACTTTTGGTGGCCGCCCGGCTGACATCGTCGAAATAACAGGGACGCAATAAAAGAACCGGACTGTCAACATTGCGGGTTAACAATGGCACATCTGTCATCATCAGGAAAGATAGCGACGCAGTACGTTTTCAGATTGTGACAGGATTATGCGTAATTAGTAAATTAAATTCTCCGGCACCGGTGGGGGATCGAACCCGTGCATTTATGTGCCTGCTCCAATTGCAAGGCGCACTCGAATGCATCACGCCACCGGGCGGTATGCGTATGCGTAGTCACTGATAAAACGATTTCGCGAAACTCCCTATGTTCAGTGGTCTAGCTTTAAGCCAGTCGTCCGCAATTTCAACTTCATATTAACGTTCTTCAATCTAACTGACCGAAACGGTTCGTATCCGCTTACGAGATTGCTATACTCGCCATTTCATCATCAATATGTTACCCTACCTGTTCCAAGATCACACAAACACTGTTAGGTCGAAAGCAAGCCCTCGGTGACGTCGGTGAAGGACACAACACGGTAGCAGTTTGCACAAGATACTTTGTGTCTCGAAAGTGTATTTCCAGACTCAAGTGCCATGAACTTTTCTGTACATTGTGGTTACAGGAACCATACAGGTTTATGGCAAAAATCTCAAACTTATTTTGCTCCGTCGGTTACGTGAATAGTCTCTAACTGACGTTATACTTTCGATTCGTGTGAATGTGAGAGGAGAAACTGTATGCCAGAAAAACACGTGCTATGAAAGGGAGGCTCACTCAAGCTAACGACGGTGGTCGACGATGAGGTGCAGCCTCTAGATTGCTGCTTCTTCGGTGCCGCTTCAAAAGCTAATGGCTTGTAACGCGACGAATTACCTACGCGACCTTTTAGGTAACGACGCGCTGGAAGACGTACGTCGAACAGCTAGCTCTCGGGCCCTTGAAAGTTTTGTAATTATGGAGATAGTTCCTATTGAATCAGGCGGGAGGTAGCCGATATCGTTGTTTCCCTAATCCAACTTTAAATCAGATGTAGCCATTCAGTTCAATCGGGTTCGCTGTGATTACAGACCGATTTTATATCCCGAAACTTCGAAGACAAACTGTCCCTTTGCTGTTCTTCTGCGCCTAACAGTCCCATTGATTCGAATTTATTTCGTTGTTCATCTATTAATTGGAAGAACTATTTAGATATTCTGAAAGCGCATCAACGTATACGTAGCTATGGGCCGGTTGTTCTTTGATCTGAAATCCATATTTCACATCAGCCAAACGATGAGACCCCGGAAGCTAACAGCTAATACGGACGGGTTGCCGGTGTTCAAATATCGTTATCGGGGAATGGGGGCAAAAGGAGACAATGATCGGCCGGTTGAGCGGTCCCGAACGAGGTTCATTATCTTGAATAGCCTTGTCCTCATCGGCTCCTCCCTCTCGCTCTCTCTCTCCGGCATAGAGTGCCTAACCAAGCAGCAAAGGTTATTTTCCTTTCAGGCTCTCAGAGGAGGCCACACCGCTATAAAGGGGTGTTTGAGAGCAGTGTCTCAGGAGCTGAAGGAAGCAAGAGATGACTAAGCTGAAGGATGTCGGCGTTCCTCAAACAACAAAAGAATCTGCTACCGTTCTCAGCAGTGTCACAGGCGAAAGGTACTCCGTTTTTTCCCGCCCTCTCGTGAACCACAACCGACGTCTAACCTTCGAGCAGCTCCAGAGGGAGACCTTCGGTGACATTAAATTAGGGCTGAAGACGGCAGCGACCCCGACGGCGACGATACAACATAAAGGCTCATTCCGAGGTGGAATTTGCATCTTACTTGGTTGTGTATATTATGTCAAATTAATGACATCTAATCTTGTGAGGTATGGACTTTTTAAAAATGAGGTGAGATGCTTCTGGGGTTTGTTTGTTAACGGGCGAAAGAGGCATTTCACTGCGTCATTCTTTACAATTGGAAAACATATAACACACAGTGGCTTGTAGGACTAGGTGCTATATTCAGATGTTTATTACCCGGCTAACCACTTTGCTCGATGGGGCATAACGATAGCCGAGTACATCTTGTGTTAGCAAATATAGGATATTAGAGCGGATAAAAAGATATCTCATATAGTGGCCACTCTGAAATCTCTCTCTCTCTTCGAAAGTCAAAAAAACCAACAGACAGAGCTATAAAATAATAATTCGAGACACGAATGAAATTAAAGCAGTTTATAAATACAACCGCGTGATTTATGCAACGAACTCCGTCATTAGCTAACGGCAGTCTCCAACATCGGTCTTGTATCCATCCGTCATTCAAATTCAAAGACTATATAATGCACGAGGCCATTTACTAGAATATCTAAAGCATGTTTTATATTCTGCACACTCAAGTCATCACATGTAGGTGACATTAAGAAATCTAGTCTAGTGATTGCTTCCCGAAAAAAACAAGTGTAGAACATGGCGCAGCAACAACAACAACAACGGCAGCGTCGGCCGTCGTCTAACTTGTAATTCTATGGGTGTGCAATCGCGTTCCGTATTCGACAAGCATACAGGCGAGCGAGTCTACACTCAGATTCATGCGATATTTTCTACTTCCGGAGCGAGAGAGTGGGAAGAGGAAGCCGCTTGCTCATGGAATGGAAACTTCGCCGCCATGAAAATCAAGATTCTTCGGCTGCATACAACAGAAAGACGATCGCCGTCGGCCTGGGCTGCGGCCGGAGCCACTCGTAATAATGCGTTGCACTCACGTACGGATATAGAGGCCGGGCTGCTGCTGCTGTCTCTGCCTCTATCGTAGGAACATTCACACGTACCTGCTGTTGGCCGCCGCATAACTTCGGCCAGATGCAATCGCGGTTTGGCATATTATTGTATTACCTTGCAGGTTGGCTCTTCACTCTGTGCAGAGCGGACTCAACGTTCTGGCGAATCAGAAACGCCCGCTAGCCAGGCAGGCCGGCAAGAGCAGTCGACAAGAACGGCCGGGAAGTGAAAACGCAAGGAAATCCTTCTGCTCTGTACAATGCAATGTATCGAAGGTGTGTGCTTTGCTCATGTGTGGGCATTTCGCCCACTCGGCGGCGTTTTCGTCACGCGACCTCGAGCTCTTCTGTAACTGCCACCTAGAATGATAGCAAACTGTGTAATGTTTGCTGTTGCTGCTGCTGCTGCTGTCGTCATCAGTGGAATACACAGTGGAAGGGTTCGCAGGCGTGCGTGCGTGCGTTTAATTTGCGAAAAAAACAAACAATATAATTCGATCGATGGAGTGATCCGCGAAATTTCAGCAGCGGCCTTCGAAGCAGACTATTTTTTGTTGTTTTAAAAAGAGAACAGACTTACATTTAGCTTAGATTGAGGGAAAATGTGAGATAAAGTGATTTCATTTTTCATTTTTTTCAAATACATTGGTTCTTCGTTAGTACTTATCGAGAACTGTTCGTGCGCTCTCGCACGATATGCGCTTAATTCGGGGACAGGGCAGCAATCATGGTATTGTAAAAGGTTGTGGTCAATTTCTCGCCATATTACATAGCCAATAATGCCACGACATGTGTGACACTTGTTAACGATATATTGACAAAACAACCTCTTAAGCAGTACTACGTTAACCATAACTGTTCAAGAAAGTGAGGCTCCCTGCAAATAGAGCAGAGGTTTTAACTGACAGTGTACTATAGTCGTGCCTCTGATAAAGAACACAGTTTTGTTCACTAATTCGGCCATTGTCTGCGAGACGACTTGACAAAATGCAAGTCGTAGACACGGAGGTATTGTGTTAAATCTAGTGTGCTCCCCTATTCGTCCTCAGTGTTCGAATCGTTCAAACGCATCCACCAGAGGCTGTAGTGGAACCCCTTCCTATCTGCTAGCACCATTTCGCTGTATGAAATGGTACATACCCTTGACTGGGTATCACCAGGCAAGGGCCAATCTACCTGCCGTTTATCTTGTTAAGACCATTTCTCGTCTGGCTAACACCGTTGACTCAATCGCGATGCGTCCAAATGACAAATCGATAGAAAACAATCAAGCCCAGCGACTGAAACAGCAGAAGGACCCGTTAGCGACAGTCACTTTTCATAAGTAGCAAACAAATACACGCACAAATTCGCACATGATGTGTCGTACATCTGCATATGCATTTGCCGCGAGTATGGTGTGATATAAACGGAGCAGCAGCAGCGACAGCAGTAGTACTAGAAGCAGAGGCAACGGTGCCGTAGCCGGACAGGCTGGCCCCTGTCACTCATCGAACAACATCGAGTGGAGGCTAACCAGGGCGGGCCAGTCAGCCACTGCCGCCTAACGCAGTCACTTTGTTCGGAAAGTTCAGTTCACTAGTGGTCCCGTACATGGTCCCATGATCGGTGGGCGGTGTCTGCTTGTTCAATGGTTTTGGACCGAGGGGAAGAGATTGCCTAGGCCACTGTCGCTCATCATTCATCTCGACATTTCGGTCTTTCATCCAGCACCTCCGACACCACCGCGACAGGGGCCTTGGCGTGTCCCGGACGTTGCTCTCCTGTTCGTGACCCCCCCGACGCGTCTCCCATTTTTAGCCCCGCGGCTGGCTCTTCTCCCGTTGGCACACTGCTTGCTTGTTTGGCTTGAGTCTGGCGGTCGGTTCCCTTCGTGTGGTGATGCCAACAGAGGCATCAGAGGCTGTCCTCTGCCGCTACTGCTACAGCGGCTGTTGCTGAGATCGGCAGCGACGCCGCTGCCGTCGTTCTCCACTCGTGTCGCAGTCACCGCCTCGCTCCTCTCCGCATCAGCGTACCCCGTGTCCGTCGTCGCCGTAGTCGTCGTGATTCTATTCAAACGAAGCGGGTGAGAGTGACTTGTCCTGATGCATCATAATGCAGATGGCCTCCCAGGCCTCCCCGCCTGCCGAAGTTAGCCAGCCGAGGCCTGGGCCTAGGCCACGGAGCTGCGAGAAGAAGAGACACAGCCACCGACGCACAGACGCGCACGCGGTGACTGGCTGTGTGTCGAGTGAGTGTTCAGCGAGTGCTATTATTATTATTATATAATATATCGAACAGCGACACGCTTATGTGACTTCCGCAGCAGCGGTGACAGTGAGAGAATCAATACAGAGAACACCACTCTGCTACTATTGGTTCGTGGCGAACGACCAGTGACCAGTCCCCCCCCCGCCCCCCGTCTCGCGGCCTGCTCTGACGCCGATATTATTATTTACTCATTATTTATACAGAAGTTTTCCTCGCCTGTCTGCGAACGGGAAAGCCACACGAAGGGGATCTCTCACACTGTCGACGGTGGCAGTGCCCTCGTGCCCGACCCAGCCACTTGTATTCTCCGATCCCCTGGGTTTCCAATCTAGTGCGATACCCCCAAGAACTCTCTGGGTGAGATCATGCTGCATCGCTCCTGCTGCTGGTTCCCTGCCGCCGCCGCCACCGCCGCTGTTCAAGACGATGACGACGACCACCAAGAGGATGATGAGAAGAAGTGCGACGGCTCAAACCCTCGTTATCTGCACCCGACCGCCGTCTCGCCAGCTGGCTGATCAAGTGTCAGTCAGACCTTTCGGTGGGGAAATGCTCGTCGGCGGCCCGGTGCTAGTATGGATGGCTCGATTTCGCAGCGTACCGTCCTCTCAATGGGTTAACGACCCCACAGAACGAGCGGAAGCAACGAGGTGGAGCGATCGAGGGGTTTGACGAAGTCAGGGTGACAGGACAACAGATCAGTGGGCCAGGAGTCAGGACGACAGCTACTGACGACGACTCTGATCATGTCTTGTACTTGCTGACACGCCTATGTAATGTTTTCGTTGCATTCGATGTTCGGCAACACTAGGTGATCTTATGAGACAATACAGTCAGCAATAGTGCTGATTCCATGCGACCGTTTGCCCTCATGCATCTCAGAAGGACGATTTTTGGTCTTGAGCAACAATAGTGCCTCCAGTGTTATTTCAACACGCACGAGCATTCAAGTGTGATCTCTGAATGATAAATGTATAACGGTAAACTACCTGGTCTCCCTAATGTTTCCCGATTAATCCTCAGCCAACATCTAACGTCCATGGTATGGCCTTTTTTGTGTGTGGCTATGTTAGACGGACCCCTCTTTAAATGCAAATGTGCAACGGTGAGGATCGAATTTGTGCATCTACATATGTATCTTCTCCGGTTCCAAGGCGTACACGAACGCACCACGCCACCGGGCTCCTGATTCCCTAAACATGTATATGCAGGGTGTTTACAGTTATTTAACTCATAGAATAAATATATACATACAAATTAAACAAGTAGAGAATGAGTCTTGGATGTTCCCAAAGGTCCGGCAAGAAAAAACGTTGGTCAGGCTACAACAACACCTCGCTAAGGCTAATCTGACTAGGGTTCCTTGGGTGAGTGAGTGAATACCAGCGTCCCATCTCATTATCTCACATAGGTGACCTAAGTAATCCTCATTGAAACGGCTAACTTCAGCACTTCTTCGGCAAAAATAAACGTGCGATTCCGTGTTTCGTACAGGCTCTGCAGTTGCGTCTCAAATATATCTATCACATATTTCATCTTAAAATGTTGCCCTCTATTCTTATCCTATGTCGGGTATTACTCTGTTTTCGTAGCCAGTAATGCATATATCGGTGTTATTTCACATAAATTGTGTTATTTGTATGTGTTGTACAGAGCTCCAATTCTAAACGTGTTACGTTCAGAGAAGCCTATTAATACGGGCAGACATATTTTAGGTGTTCTGAAAAATTTAAAATTTCAAGGATTTTTTTAAATTCTTGCACACTTTTATCGAAGAAGTAAAGCCTAGGTCGCAGTGTTGGTGGCCACTAATTGCAATAAAGACAAGTGATCAGCTTCAGCTCTGGTAGAGTTTCGTGATAATTATTTAGTGAGGACGTGTTTTTTTTGTTATCAAGGCGTCTATCGACGTAACGCGCATAATCAAACACCTCGAATGTATTCAGGTATAATAACATAAATACTCGCACCCTCAAATTGAACACAAGATTTAAGTTACCCACTGGTGCTACATGAATCTCTTTGACAACAGTTAGCTATCCGAAACGTGGCGAATATCTGCGCGAAATTCCTTAGTGGTGTTAGAGAAAAAAAGACAAAAAAAGATTAAAAACGTTTATTAATACTGTTAATCCTTGTCTACTAGTTTCCTATATAGACAACCATTGTATATATCTGATCAAACTTTCAAATTCAGTACTTGCATAACGTAAAAATGTTCAATCACGAGGATGCATATTGGCCCCACAGATTGCGCATCGGTAGCAACGCTTCATAGGCCCTTTCAATAGAGCGAATGGCTAATTAGATATAAACGAGACAAAAATTAACGAAAATATAACCGTCATGATGAAATACAACAAAGGGCTACTTTGCTCCTCAGGCAAATAATTGCATAATTTTGGCATTTTCCGGATTTGAATTGATCCAATTCTCGAACATCTCCTCGATCGCTGGTGTAAAATGATTCCTCCAGTCGCCAACCTAAATCAAGTAAAAATACAGGCAGTTCGTTGTAAATAATAAACCTCTTCGCGTTGCTACAGGTTTCTCTAGGTAAATTGTAACATATGGTCTTTGCTCGTCCCGAGACATAAAGAAGATACATATATATATACATATATATATATATAATACTTACCTCGCCCTTTCGAACGAACTGCACATCACAATCTGGGGCAATATGTGACCGACGTTTTCTTATCTCCTGCACAAAGCTCGGATTCACGGTTACGCGCATGTTTCGAACGCTCGTTTTCTCCAGGATGTCCTCGAGTATCTACACACGTTGTCCCGTAAACACCATTATTTATTATTAAATAGACTGTATTTCTCGATGTTATTGTTACGATCATTATTATTCGAGTTGTATTCACGTCATGGGACTAATACGTTAAAGACCATATGGTCGCACAATTCGTGTGCTGGTCCCAGTGGACCACTCAGCTGGGCTCAATCGTCACTATAGGGCGAATATTCATTTAGTTGGGCTCTTGTAGAACCAGCTGCTTAGAGAAATATTAAGCTAATTCCTTTAGGCAATATCTCCCGGTAAATAGGTCGCAGAGACTGCTGTGCGCAATGCTGTCTTAAAAAAATTGTTTCTATAACATTTTCGATAGCGAAGCCCGCACATGAAGCTGGTAGTCCATGAAGGACAGTTTAATGCGTGGGATATGCAGAACTGGAAAACAACCTTTTCGTCCTTGACTCGTTCGGCAGCCTTTCCACCGAGGAAGTTGGCAATCCGCACGAGCTCGCCACGTGGATCGGCCTTCATCTTCTCGTAGACGATGACCAGCACGTTATCAGCTGTATCGCCCGTTTTCTCAGCGGCCATTTTCGGGCCCTCGAGCCAGCCTCGAGCATGCTCGAAGTAGTCACCGAACCATGCTGAACTCGAGCAAAAGAAGGACGCAAAGCCGTTGAAGTCCAAACCTGAAGCAAATACACGTCAACAAGATACATCCGCACGGAGCATATGAAGGAACGCTGCGTCAGGCAAAGCGGTTACAAGTTCGAAAACGTCGCCTTAAGCCACGTTAAAATTACAACTTTGATTTAATAATCAATAAAATGAACTACGGTATAATGGTCAATGAAAATTAGATACGCATAAGCCATATTACTGCATGAACCATTCACGGACGCAACGTAATCGGTAAGGCTAATATTATTCGAGTGTCTAATAATTTCAACAACGTAAATGCTCCCATACCGTATAGATGTTTCTGGTGGAAGTAATAAGAGACGGCCACGTCTCGAGGGTTCCGAATCACGTACACATACTTTGCGCGAGGGTTGAAGTTCTCGGCACGAAATGGCAGATGCGTTTTGCTGCAGTTGAGTTCATCTCCCGTGCCCAACACAGACGTGCCATGAAGCTCCAGAAATGGAAAGAGCTGCTCCAACTTGGGGAAATCGGCTACAAAGGTGTCTATTTATATCGCGACACAGACAGCCATATAATAAGAGACAATGAGCATAGGCACTTCATAGCTAAATCGAATATTTAATGCAGTGAGTGACATGTCGTATAATACATTTAGCTCGAAATTCTGTACAGGAAATGGCCACTGCGAGCTTCGCTATCGACCGCGGGCGGATACATATGCCAAAACTTGCGTAGCTTTATAAAGCAGAGCAGAGTAAAAAGAAAACAGCGTATCGTTGGTGGCTAGTTCATACGATGTTGTCACACCATAGTGAAGCAGATATGAAATGATGCATTGGGTCCAGGTGGTACCGCTCTTCGGATAGGTGGCCAGAAGGAGGTCTCCATCGCGCGGTCGGTATCTGCAAAGAACGATAAAAAAAAATAGTTACATAGGTTACTCCTTTGATGATGTAGCCAGCAAACTTATCATCAGATACAGAAACATACTCAGTTTATAAACATATTCATCATGTTCTAGCTGCAACAGCGACAGTGTAACACGACAATACATTAATACCAAAATTACATTACTATTATTATTAATATAATATTTGCAATTTTCTTCATCCACTTAGTTGTTCAACGTGTAGACTGGTGCCATCATTCAACCCGTAGGGATTACTATAATCGTCCGAACTGGTAAGTCCACTCTCGATACAAAATATATCGCGGTTTTTGTTATTTCACTCTTCATTTTGGTTGTTCGTAATCTTATAGTAATATTCTTATATTAACGTTAGTAATAAACACGTGCGATTGTTATGATAATATCAATTGGTGAACAAGCGAGAGTGCTATAAGAAACAAAAATGGAAAATTTTATTATTATCATTATTATTGTCGCGCTTAGTTTGCGAAAAGATTTTGTTTCCGCTGATTTTTTGCGACCTCTCACCTTTGCGAAAATATTTCGTATAAGCGTTCGCCATATTGTACTACACAGTATAGGTACAATGGCTTATCATAAAAACTAAGTAAAAGTCTCTCCAAGGTCGTTTTCTAGTGACTCATGCGTTTTCACTTTAGCGAGTCTTTTCTTTTTCTAGTGTTCGCTTCTATGCCAGTCATTGTGTATGAAGCATTGAGGACAGGTGGAGATTACTCACTCAGTGGAATCAACGCTTATGGACTGTTCTCGATATTATATTTGCACTGAAAACATTCACATATTCAAGAGGAGCACAGTTCACTGTGGAGTACCCCACATCGCTGGGCTGATTATGTGTACGCCTGTCTGTGTCTACGAAACGATCATAGAATGCTCATTGTATTCTGTTGTAAAAGCTGAATGCTATAGCACCGACGTAAGTTGTTCCTTGCCTTTATAAACATTCGGTGATATGCAGGTACATAATGATAATAGGAATACATATATAATGAGTTACCATATAAATGCCCTTTAACGCCCACTTACTGCCTGTAGTTCCACAAAATGTTCTACATCTTAATTCGAGCTTTCCATTACATGACTAGGATTATAGCAATAAATTGAAAAGTAAATAATAAGCTTACTCCCGTTGAAATCTACATAATTCCTATACCGATATAGGCTAGTAGTTTTATGGTGGATACTGACCTTAGAGCCTGTTTTGTGGTCTCCTCACTAAAATGGGAAGGGAGTCGAATCCCTTCAACATAACGTGACGTTCCTGGGCATGACATTGCACGACTAGACGCTGTACAGTAGCAACTCTAGAGTGGGACACGTCCTGTAAGAATCACTGAACGGCCCGACTGACAACTGTCAGTGGTCCCTTGTAGACCTAGAGATCAGCAAAGACGCCGTCTGGACCGCCCAGGATACTGCCTCCTGTGACGAACGTTGTTCAAGTGGTGATTATCTCATGTTCGACGTAATGAAAGGTGTGGCACCTGCGAAACGTTGGATTCATCCGCTCAGGGAGTATTGCCTAAGCAGTGAGGCAGATGGACCTTGCTGTTAAGCCACATCTAGTCTCATTTTACTATAATAGATCGAGCAAACCTCTGACCTTGGCCTTTACAATGGGAGAGCTAATAATATCAGCAGTAAACACACCTGAACTAATGTAACAGCGTATCTCGCAGAAACTGAAACGATTGTGAACGAGAGGTCTAGGGTGACCGGGAAATATTATTTGAAAGGAAAATTAAATTGACTTACTCTGCTTATTATATTCGAGTTGTGGCTACAGATAGTAGTGTCGTAATAATACTAGAAAATAATACCTAAAACGTGAAACTATCATACAATATTTATATTGGGCTGATTGAAAGAGTCACGTTATTTAAATGTAGTCATCGGAGCACTGATTCTGAGTTAATCAATAGGTGGTGGGTAAAACCAATTACATTAGTTTTAAGGTTAATTACTAGTGATATCTCCTCCAGGCCTGAAAAGTTGCAGAACATATATATATATATATATATATAAAATGAACGCAGAGAAAGCCCAGTGACATATTTTCAGTTCTCCACTTCCAAAGTGCATGTACATCGACAAAATGTATATATATATAAAATAAGAGAGAGAGAGATATATGGGAAAATGCGTTACACGTGAACGGGCACCATCTTTAACGTGGGCCGAACGGTGTCGGGCTTACCACTGACGCGGTGAGGTGTCGCGGTGAGGTGTCAAACGACCGGGGTCACCCGTCGGGTTCCCTTCTTAGCCAGTCAAACTGTTTCTTACAAGATCTTGCCGCCCATTTTCCGTCGCCAAGAGCCTTTGTAGTCTGATGTGTCCTAGTCTCCCTGTTTCTTCCAGTACCTCTTTGGCTGTCGCTGCACCTATCTCCCACCCACTGTCTGAACTACGCATGGATTCGACGAAGTTTCTCTTATTTGTTCTCGGCATGATGGGCGGTTTTGTGGCGCTCATATACCCGTTTCTTCTCCAAAGAGAGATAACCTTCTGGACCACCAGGGACCTCTCTTGCTGCTGAGAGTGAATGCAGTGTCCCGATTGAGGTGTTACAGTGAAGTTACTGAGATATGCTTGGAAATCTCCGTGCCCGGTGATCACCTGGGTCACAAAGAAGTCTATCTGATCTCCTGGGCGATTTAGCCACTTTTTGATGTCCGGTATCAGGTCTCTGACTTTTGCGCCAGGATCACCCTCTCGCAGTGCTGTCCATTCCCTTTGCCACTCGCTTAGCATAGCCTCTCTTTCTGTCTCCTTTGAGCCTTCCGGACCTTTCTCCCAAAGCTTACGCCTCTCCACTACTACCAGGTCCCATGGTGGCGCACCAGCTAGCACGAGTGCTGCAGACGTTTTGTACGCCTGGATAATCCTAAGAGTTGCCTTACGCTGCGTTACCCTCGGAGCATCCCTGTTCTTTTTCGTTTCCGTGGCTTTACTAAACCAGACTAAGGCTCCAAATAACGTGATCGATCCCGCAACCGACATCACGAGCTTTCTGGTTCATTTCCGGTGAGACCCTTGTCCAGATGTACACCTAGGTACCTCGCATGGTTCACCGTTCTGACATTTTGGCCGGCGAATTTCAAATCTATGTGGTCAACTGGGACTTTACCAGTCAGTATAAACGCACGATTGGCCATTCGACCCGCGGTGTTTTTTTTATCACTGTTGTTGCTGCTGCTTGGACGTGATATAGCCTCTCATGGTGTACATTAAATAAACTCGCTTCCAGCAGCGTCAATAACTGAAACGTGTGAACCTAGTCATACTTGTTCATCGGGATACGTTCTGTAGTACCGTGCTGCTGCTGATACAACGCATATCGGAAGTTGTCGAGATACACGATTCAGGCTGAAAAAGGTCGATTGATAGTCGAATGTGGTGCGATATTACTAATATCCAACTATAGGATTACAATTCATTAAAGACATCCATTTGTTATGAAATCTATCATGTTCTATTAATGTCATGATACGTAAGCTATACGAACCGGATCGCGATTATTGTTACGTCACTATAGAATGAATGGATAAGATCCCTAGAAATACCGACCTACCGTATGTTTGAATAAACGATTTCGAATGGATAAGAGAAAGGGCAGCCATCCGTCCAAATTTACTACCGTTTTTTTTTAAGTAGCAGTGTAAAAAATAATAGATACCACGACCAACTTAATTATTACTTAACACTTTCAAAATACAAGTATTGCGTAGGTCCATCTTTAGAACTTGTATAATAATAATAATGATGGTTCTTAATTATTGTTTCAAATCCGGTTGCAGAAATACAAGCATTTTCTTGGCTCCTTACTTCAGGTAAGCAGACCTCTCGGTAAAGACGTGTTGTCTCACACCTGCCTATCAAAAATCGAGAAACAAAATGTATCACTTTAACGCCTATTCAACCAGATACAAGGCGTATTCTACGCTCGAATCTTTAGATACATGTATAATAAGTTATATGGTAGCGTTATTGTTCAGGATCTCAGTCCAGGGTCTACAGTCCAACTGCAGCTTGCTAACGGTATCTCACCACGGCGACGCGGTTACTGTCCCACACACCTGATGCTCTACATGAGTGCGTCGATATTTCAAGCCGTCTAAGGTATACTATTAGAAATGACAGCGCGACTAATACAAAAGTATTGTACATGTGCTATCTTGCACATTCACATTTATTAATATAATAGTATAACCTAAACAACGAAGGGGGCGATTATTGTAACCCTCGAAATCGGCGTCCCGCTCACGAACCGCCCCTGGCTAATACATAGACACGTTGCCTGCAGCCCTCCTGGCACGCACGTGTCTCTTCGACCGTTATCATCATTCGTGTTCATCGAGGAATAACAGGAGGAGGAATTAATCATACTCCTTCTTGTGACGTTTCCAATAGTGTCGAACGTCGGTGTCGCCCGACTTGCTGACAACCATCAGTCGCCGTTGAGGATTCTCAAATAGCAGCACGTGCATGTCGTTCGCATAGTTACGAAGCATCTCAAAGTCGGCATGCGTTTGAAATTGCGAATAGAGAACGCTCTCGGTCATCTTGAAGCGGTCCCGCTCTTTCTCCCATAGACGCAACTGATCTGACACCGTCATCGGAATGATGCCCTCTTCGCGTTCAGCGACCACTCGGTGACTGCGCGTCTTGAGGAAGTGCGTAATCTGGGCCGATGTGATCCCACCTTTGAGCGCCCGTCGAACGCTCTCCCGGGTTAGCGCGGCGACGACGAGGTTAGGAAAGCGGTACATTAGCTCGCAGAAGAGCGAGATCAGCGCGACTTGGAGTGGCGAATCGGTGTACGCATATACCCGATAGTTCGTTTCGACGATGATGTATCCCTGGTCCGACTCTTCCTCCTTGCCTCCACTGAGCTCCTTGTTTGAGTCTAGCTCCTTTAAGCCTGACGCGAGACCAACGGCCAGTCGTGTCGGATAGAAACGTCCTGAGCGACGCTTGCGCTGGTAGACGAGGCCGAACTCGCGGAGATGCTGAAGAAATACTAGTAGAGGCTCGCTCATCCCCTTAGTGCTGTAGTCCTTGCCGAGTGTGAGAAAACTCAGCTGAAATATGAACTGGAGACACTCGACAAGCGAAATGCCGCGCCCCTCCACAGTCGACAGATATTGCAGGATGAAGTACCACACTTGATCTCCAGTGTCCATCAGCAGAAACTGAAAGCCCTCCATTGTGATCAAGCTCTTGCTAGCATCCGCGTCATCCTGACGCATCAGTCCTGAGTGAAGAAGGATACGAATTGCATCCTGAGAGATTCCGCTCTCCGCTGGCACCTGCGACACAATTCCAATAAGAAAGGAGTTCGTTTGAGTCTACCCCATACACGGTTTAGTTCGATTTCCTCAGGAAAGTGTGTTTTTGTGTTTTTGGAAGTAGCGATTAAATGAACAGACGTCTTGGAGACGACCTCCAGCCATAATCCTGCGTCCATCTTACATGATGCTGATTACATGAAAATGCCTTCGCTGGCAGGAAAGACTGAAATTAATTGAATCTGGGCAAATACCTTTACACAACAAAGCACACGTGATAAATGAACAAAATACATTGACATAACTAACCAGGTCGTCGTGCCTACGTCGACTTAGTGCCTCACCTCAGATCCGACCATGAAATGAAGAACACAGTCCCATCGCTCCTTCGCATACTGATCTAAGAACTTCGCGTCGCGGCCATGTTTATCTCTCTCCAACTCGCCATACACCAACCAGGGATCCCCACCGCCAGCCAAGGCCTCTTTTAGCTTTTCCTGAAAATTGATATTTAACACCCAGCCGGGCAGGCCACCTGTATAAAATGATACGACGTTGTTAACAATACCAACGTATGGCTTTTGCAAAACAATCAAGAAATAAAATGATCATTTTGATCAAACATGTGGCAGTCAATAGGGGACAAGAACGTGATCTCTATTGGAGGCAGTTCTGTAGTCGATCTAACGTATCCGCTTGCCGGAGTCGTACACCCTGATTCCATAGTATGCTCACAATCGCCTCTAATATGACAAGTGACATCACTTTGTTAGAGCAATTAAGCTAGTATTTTGTGGTTCTTCTCAATACATGCCAGAGTTTCAATTGGATGTCAGTATTCAATTGAAGATTCAGTTGACCACCAATATACGTCTAATATATACGACTGATATGAATAAAAGATGCATTTTAAACGACTTTATGCCCAACACACTTCTAATTAGCTGCTAACTATTACGGTTATTACAATTCGGCCATATCACATACACGTTTCACCATTGAGTTACAGACCTGGAAGGTTGGCTTCGCTCAAGAGGTGCAAACTTTTGAGATCTTCCTGTGCGGCTATATTTTCCTTCACTGCATCCTGGACATACCAGGAGCTGACTACCGCCTGAGGCACTGCCTGCCGAATGTGTAACAATCGGATCACGTAGTGCCGAGCTGCAACGAAGGTAGACAGCGTGTGTTTCTATTTTGTACTTTCAAAATATATATCTGCTTTTAGTCGAAAATGTACAGTTCTCCCCACGGGCGGGCGATGCACAAGATGTTTGTAATCAAAAGGATAAGCCACTCGATATAGCCAATAATACTATGTTGAGGCGTCGGTTTGAGTTTGGTGCACTCCGATTCTTTCTAAGTTGACATATTGCTCTCCTGTGTGGAACCCATATTTGAATAAACATGTCTATATAACTAAGCGTGTTTTATGGCCCATTTTCATGGTGCTTAAGTCGACGAGCGAACATCTGTTCGGCTTGAGAATCAAGATGCTATTGCGTTGTCTACTCGGATGTTCATAGACCTTCATGGTCAAAACATGCGATCATTGTTTGTTTCGAACGTGCAGGACTCATTTAATTTCCGCTATTACACTAAAACGAATCATGTACATACTAAATATTCCATCGTACCAAAAGAGGCATTACGCCGGCGGAACAATACCTATGCCCGGATAATCACGGATATGAACTAAATGAAAACGAGACTAAAATATCGGTCGACACCTTGCGTGAGTGAAAGTTGACGTGATTTAATGAAGGACATTAGTGAGGTGAATAATATATGTCTTGTATATATCGGGTACGGTGCGCTCACTTATATATCCAACCATAGTGTTACTCCATTCTACTCTAATAGAACACCACTTCTAGATACCATACCCAATGGAGGCAGTTTTCTGAAGACTGCGAGACATGTTGCGGGGTGTCTGTATAGTTGGTTAAGGATGGCAGACTCCAATGGTCGAAGATACGAGATCAAGTCACGGAACTGGATGCTGGTAGACATCTATCAATTAAACATGAGAAGGAACAACGTATTAGAAGTACGCACGAATAAATTATTATAGTATGAAGGTCAACACACACACAAGAACCCACTGAAGTATACGCGCAGGTTGTGACAACCTCAAACTGGGTACATTTCCTCTATAAACTTCTACTTACAACGTCCTCGAGGAAGAACACCCTTCCTTTAGGCTTAACTGGTTCCCGAAACTGATTGTTGTTCTCGCAGAACCAAAATTTAACTTCAAACATTTGAGAGCGACAGAGAGCGAGAGAGAGAGAGAGAGAGAGAGAGAGAGAGGTGCAAATGAGCAACACGCGAGTGTACATTTTCTCGTCCGCCCTGTTCTACTTCGTTTGCGAATTTGTAGACTGAGAAAACCCCTTTGGTAAATAGACAAAATGGTAGTTTCAAAAAAGACAAAAAAAAACACCTGCAGCTCGAACACTGACGTAGAATCCACTTTGATGATCATCGACTATTTGTTGTGCTTTATTTCAACCATGATTATAAACGAAACTGAGTACGCTCCCGAGAAGTGCTGACGATAAATAGAACGCCAGTTAACATCAGCACATTAACAGTTAGAATTTCACAGCTAAACAAAGTGGCCATGGGACATACCCCATTAATGTCATTCAATCGTATCCATCTATATGTGAGTTTTCCTCACAGTTATATAAATCACTTACTATTGGTGAAAAAGAAACTTATACGCTTCCATCAAGTGCAAGTTATGAAAGTTACCTATTGATATATGCTGATATATAGAACTCAGCCGATATTCACTCACCTTGTGATTCGACAGACAATTTCATTCGGGACGAATTCGACACATAAACGCACTCTAAATAACACTACACTGCAATCTAAAAAGTTGCTTTGACACCACTTGGGGCGTTCTTCCCTTCTTGTATTTCTTCTCGTCCTTCGTCTATCGAATTCGCTTTATCGTACAACCAACCCGCGAGAAGCGTTTATGCTACGTACATCACAGCAGTTTCACACGGCATCGTCTATACATGCAACAGCATAAGGCAACATAATAGTAATCGAGTTATACTGCAGAATCAGCCGGTCAGGATATTTGCCGGGTGCGGGCCGAGTTCGTCCATATCCACACACGCGCACCTATTCGCTAACAGGCCGTGGGGTCCTACGACCGGCTCAAGCGGCCTCCGCTCTCCCTCAATCCATCGTCCACCGTCGCCGTCACCATAGAAGGTTCAAAGATGCCATTGGTGGGGCTCGTACCATGAGAGCTCTTGTAAGCATTTTCATTAAGGCGAACAGGTCACACGGTTATACATCGATGACGAACGTATAGTCGTTCAGTATACGGCGACACGTACGATATGTGACACAGTCCACTTGAGAATGGCAACTCTATGAAGGTAGTGAAGCTTCTGCCAGCGTATGTGCGCGCGCGATGCTAAGCACATATGTCAATATAAACAAATGCATGGGAAGCGCTTCGATAGTGATTCCCTTGCATATGTCGAATAGGGTGAATTGTTCCGGTAGTCGACTGTGATCAGTTGTGAGCGGTTACCCGCCTCCCTCCCTGAACTAAAGCGAACAACATAATTTCATTCGTGATTGTGTCGGGATGAAGGATTTGAGAACTCGGAATTCACTTGTTTCCTTAGCGTGTTTTTTCTAAATAAGGCTGACAAAGATGTCGTGTGACTATGCCAACGGCCTTTCGCCTTACGAGTATAAAGGTGCGTTCTCTGAATGGCCTAGTGGGTTACACAACGATCAAAAACGAATTTCACATTTAAATAAAGTTGCAACTGTTAAATAAACTATACAATATTGAAATATCTAACTGCGAATATCACCCCCCACCCCCGGTAAATGAAGAAGAAGCCGGTTGATTGTCCTTCGATTTGATATCACCACCGTTTTTCTGTGACAATTCAAGCGTTTAGATGCCTTCGAAAGATGCTTGGCGCTGTCTTTTAGCGAGTTTTTCACGGGGTGTTACGCACCTCAAACCTCTTTAATCTTTGTGTCTTCGGCTGGAAATTGAGAAAATCCGATCGAACTAGACGATGTCAATTAGAGAGTGCTCGAGAGCACGAGGCCGATCTGAGAGCGTCAGTAGCAATCGTCCCTCTGTTCAACAACAACTATACAGCTGTAACAGCCGGTTCTGGTGCATTTCAATGATTTTCATACGTATGCAGGTAAATGCGGCCAGCCTGAAGTATTCGATGGCGATGAGGCGTTAAACGAGAAAATCTCACGATTAGCCGAGTGGGTTCGAGGTTGTGACCATATGGTAGTTATCACCGGGGCGGGTATTTCGACTGCGGCCGGCATTCCGGACTTTCGGTGAGTGTGGCGCAGAGGAAATCATTTAGCATTCGTTAGTATCTGCCAGACGTTCTGTATTTAAGATGTCGCCCACTAGACACTACAGACAATTTCCTTACACCTAACGTAGGGTTTGATGTATGCCTTACCTTTATTTTTCTCCGTGCTAACTGCATTTCACCACCCCAAGCTTTTTCCAAATCCTATCTTGCTTAAGTGCGAGGCTACGTCTCCCGAGCTCTAACACTACTTTTGCCACTTATCATCTAGTTTGCGTTGGTACCAGTAAAGGAAACTCGTGTTTCCTTCTGTTCGGCGTCACCTTACGGTTGACCTTACGATTGATTACGACTCTTCCTCTATTCACATTGTCATGAACATTTAGGGGCCCGAACGGCGTGTGGACAAAGGAGCAACAGGGCGAGACGCCATCGATCAACATTTCGTTCGATGACGCCGTTCCGACGAAAACGCACATGGCTCTCGTTGAACTGCAGGTTCGTCCGCTTGGTTACATTGAGAAGCCCGTATTACGCACGCGCCCCACCGGCTCAACTAGCCGCGTGTGATTGTAGTAATTGCACTTGTGATCTCGCACATCCAGCACTCAGCTAGGATGACGGCCGTTGCGAATCGTTCGTGCTTTCGTGCATTTCTGCACCGTGTTTCACAAGCATGTAAACGCAGTATGAGAAAATAGCTCGTTTAATTAGAGCAATTATAGGAAATCCGTTTTCTTTGTATTTCGTTAGCGTCGCGGCAAGTTACAGTTTATCTGCTCACAAAACGTGGATGGACTTCACACAAAGAGTGGATTTCCCCTCAGCCGACTCACGGATGTGCACGGCAATATGTTTATCGATCGATGCCAGAAGTGTGGAAAGCAATTCATCCGCCGAAAGTGCACTCGAACCGTAAGTACCCTATAATTAGATATTATGATACAGGTTTCGTCTCTGTACGAGGTCAAACAGTGTGCTTCAACAACGAGGCTATGTGACGTCTTAAGTGTCCCCACATCGCAAGCGCATTTAGAAGCATTTTAACGCTAGAATACAAAGGATTGGATAACTTGGGCGAATAACCTGCGAAAACTGTTGCCCGCTTCGGTTTTACATTTTTCACTTGTTTCGTCTTCCCGCCTGACAGGTCGGCCAAAAGTTAACGGGTGAGCCTTGTCTAGCCGAACGATTAGGGCGTAATGCGAAGTCCTGTCGCGGTGGTCGCTTACGAGATTCGATCCTCGACTGGGAGGACGAACTACCAACGGAAGGACTCAATGCGGCCCTAGAGCATTGTCGACAGGCCGATCTTGTGCTTTGCCTCGGGAGCACTTTGCAAATATTGCCCGTTGGAACAATGCCTCTACAGGTAGGTTTCGATGCATGAGAACTTGCTGTCTCTTCAATCGGTGAAAGGCGAACTTATTACCTCCGATAGGTTTGTCTACCACCGTGCTATAACCGTCAGTAATATAACCGTCAGTACTTCTCGTATCACGGATTGTCCTTCACTTTTCCGTGTTACACAAGACACCCAAAAGAGAAGAGCAGGACTGCGTAGCTTATTTCTGCGTGGGACTATATCAAAAATTTATTCTGCGTGAACCCTATTATTGTATATCTTATTTGACTCAATGTCGGAAGTGATATATAACGTTGGCCATCTTATTTTCGCAGGCTCGACGGAACAACTCTAACGCAAAGATTGTTCTCGTCAATCTTCAAGATACAAAACTAGATAAGAAATGCGATATGAAGATCAGCTACTATGTTGACACGGTTATGGAGAGGCTCTTCCAGAAGCTAGAGTACACAATCCCAGATTACCGGCGTGAGCTCGACCCGACGAAGAAGGACACCGGTGAATGGGTAGAGAAATTGCCTAGACTGTTGCTGCCGAAAAAGAAGAAAAAGTCTGAGGATGAGGATAGCGAAGATCAGCCGAAACCTAAAGTTAGGCGTAGAAAGGTCAAGGACGAAATCAAGGAGGACGACGCTGATGATGAGGCCAATGGGCACGAGGCAGCCGATGTGGATCATGACATCAAGGAGGAAGATACCTCGACGCGTGGTCGTCATGCGAAGAACGGCAAAGATCACGACCTCGAAGTCAAGCAAGAAGATGAGGCAGAAGCGACTGAAGACGATGGAGATAAGCACGACCTAGAGGCGGATGCTGACACCGAACCTGAGGAACAACTTTGAGGAGAACGTCAAAGACGAGGATCATGATAATGGAGACAGCCAGGATGCGGCTTGATAACAACTGCACTGAAGGCCTACTACGATGCGGGTTGAGTCCATCGTGATAAGAAAATTCATTTTGTCATTGTGTGGTTTGCTCTCTATTCTGACGAAATCCTACCTAAGTTTTCTATGGGTTAGAAGTGTTTTGTCCATTTAGCCATAATACAACTTTCGAAGTGTGTATACGCTTAAAATTTACAAAATTAACTAGAGATAGATTAGCTTTCATACCGGTCCCGTTGTGATATATAAATGTATAAACGAACACGCACGGAAAATCTCAGCCAGAGCTTATCAAATTGAGGGAGTCGTATGGCTGACATAAGCCCACCATATGCTCAGGGGTACCTTTAAACTAAAGAAGCGTTACAACAGTCGACTTCTCTGTATCGATCATTGTCGATCACCGCGCGGACAGTTGACATTGAAATACGCAAGGTGACAGTAATGCAAATATCATGCTTAATTAGGTCCTTGTAAATAGCGTCAACATCCTCCACCATCTTGCGTTAGGGTAAGCGCGTATAGAATTAATCGAAGGGAGATTGTTTCGTGACTCGCTTTATTTGGTTGATCGCAAGTCGTATGATGATGATGTACACAGAATGTTCATTTAATTGTATTCGTGTAAACAACACTACTATATTGAAATGGAATGTTTTCATCAAACAAAATAAAGGCATTTCTTTAATACGTATTTTTCTTGAATTGTCATTTTTATGTTAAACATTTTGCCGTCAATATTAGTTGTTAGGAACGCGCTTCATAAAATGATTGATCAACCCATGCAAAGCTCGAACACCTCTTAAAAGTTTTCCCGTGCAAACTTGTGTGAGCCTTTTCCGGTGGCCTGGTGGTGCACTCGTGTGCGCCTCGCAACCGGAGAGACGCGTAGGTGCAGGGGTTTGATCCCCACCGTTGCACATTTGCATTTAAGGGGTTCGTATTATGAAGCAATTCCGAAAGCAGTTCCGTGAATGTTAAATGTTGGCTGTGAATCAGCTCGGAAAATTTACTTTTTAGTTTTCTCACTCTAACTGGTTCTCAACACGTGCATTTGATTCGACCAGATAGAAATGTTTCATAGAAATCTCTCAGGTACTTCCTCTCTGGTCGGGTAGCTTCCCTGTGTCCCCTTCCTCTGAACGGTGAGGGACGCGATACCACAAGCCTTTCGAACCATTTCTTCTGTCGACAGCCTGTCATTTCGCACGAGTTGGTAAACAAAGCCGCCACTGAACGCGTCTCCGGCACCCGTTGTGTCGACGACGTTCTTAACAGGTTCGGCGGGCACAAGTTGAAGCTTGCGAGATAGTTGGGAGTAAGAAGCGCCCTTACCACCCTTTGTCATTATTACAGTGCCGACGCCCGCCGCCAGCAGGAACTCCACAATTTCCGTGTCGTCCAACTGCGTACCCTGAGGCTTGCCCTGCATTTGGCAGACGAGCGCAGAGCCTTCGGTTTCATTCACGCATAGATAGTCGATAAGAGATAGACAGTCTTTCGGAAGAGCCGTTGAAACAACGGGAGCCGCGTTCACGTACGTAATCACATTATGCTCACGCGATAGCTGGAGAGCTCGACGAATGCTGAGTAGTGGCGCCTCGAATACACATGCGAATACCTGCAATGGATAGTCAATACAACTCCTCAACTGTGGACCATTCTATTGAGCCTTATTTTTTCGCGACGACCTAGATTCTCTAGTTATCGATACCTATCTTGTAAATGCATGATTCTAATGATCCCTCTTTGCGTCTTTCCGGTTCGTCATACAGTTCTCTCTATTGCACCTGCTGGTCAGAAGCTGCGAGTTCTAAAGAAAGCATTAGCAATATGTGGCAGAGGGAATAAGACAAAGAAAGAACGGCAGATGTTGCGAATCCTTTGAAATATTTGCAAGACGGTCTATGCTTCGTAGCAGATGTAAGCGAGAGTTACTGGAAACCGACATGCTCGATAGCCTACCTTGGCAGATTTGAACATGTCCTCAGCGAGATCGACATCAGCTTCCGTCAACCGGTCAGCGGCACCGGGGAAGTAGCATATGGTGTTCTCACCACAGGCTGTGACTGTGATACCAGAGGAAGCACTTGGGCAGTTCCTCTCGATACTGACCTGGTCAGCATTTATGCCTGCTGTTTCAAGGTACTTTAGGTATTTTTCTCCGAAATGATCGTCGCCTAACTTGGCCAGCAGGGCCGTACGTAAGCCGAGGCGAGAGCACATATACGCAGTGTTTGCACCCTTACCTACAATGTCCAAAAGAAAACGTTTCACTCGATTTCGCTGACAGAACAAGCGGGAACGATAATCACTTTCTGTAAACTGATGAAAAATGTCCCTTTGAATATCGGTCGAGATTGTATTCTATACTATTACATTACAATCATAGTTTTTTTGTCGCCTATATTATCATATAACGCGGGACACACCAAAGACTCCTATTGCCTATGAGTGGTTAATACGTAAAGCGACATGACTCCATACATTAACACATATTTTCAATTTCACGAAAAGTACGTTGATTGCCCAGTGGCCGGTAACCTTTACCTCCATACTCGTATTGGAAATCCTGTGCGACGAGCGTCTCTCCTGGCTCCGGGAAACGCGAAGTATACACCATGAGATCAGTAACACATCCCCCAGAGACAATTACCTCTGGTGGCGACATCCTGAATCACACACAATACTGTTCAGAAAGAGCAATGTAATAACAGAAACATTAAAAGCAATTACTATATTAAGATAAGAGGCGGCTTCGTCTAGAAAGTGTTTTGTTTTATGTCCCATGTTTCCGATTTATGTCCCATGGCCGGAGAGGGCACATCCAGGCCGATGGCGCTGTTTGTGGCGTATGAGATGCAGTTAACAAATATCAATATGAATTCCACAAGTTGTGGCGATCATTGCTATCACTGCAAACTTGTCAATATTTTCTTTTTCTCAAGCACATAATTTCACTGATTCGCTAATTAATATACGTTGAACAAAATAAACTTCAATCTCCTCTAAAAAGATAATTTGTGTTTTTCTAATTACCTTACTTCATATCAGAGGTGTATACTGAAATCGTCACTGGTGTCGATTTTCGTTTGCGACAAGATTTCGCAGTCAGACTTAGTGAGGACTCTCAGTTTTAGTGAAGGGTCAATTTAGTCACGAGCCAACTTAATGATAACACTCAGAGTAAGCGTTTTCTTGTAGCACTATCAAATAGCCCATCTCATTGAGAATCTTGGGTCTTCTCTACCGGGCTCTAATACACAGATTTCATGAACTTTCGCCGACCTGTCACGTTTGTCTGGGGGTCAGCGATTATGAATAAGAACTTTTCTTGGGGGGGTCATTTGTTTATAGGGGCAACGCACGGTATTCATAGTGCTCCGTATAGCGTATTCAACTTGGGCAGCTGATTGTGTGGTCTGTATCGCGTGACGGCGAATCCTGCGGAGAGCACCACCAGATGGCGCGCCGGCGAGCAGACATGTTTCTCTCGTAATATCATTTGTATAAAGATGATAATAATTTAAATGAGGAGGACTTGTTTCGGACTAGAGGACTGCGTTGCGAAATAATTATCGACACCATTTTGATAATTTTCGAGCTTTGAACAAATGATGGAAAGAAGCATTTAACACGTCTGTCAGCAGGTCAATTGAAGGGTTGGTGTTCACTGTACTTCTCCACCAAATACACATATTATATTACACATACAAGACGTATACAACTTTGGCAACATCTGTAATGTCCGACCCATAGCTAGCAGCACTTTCATATTTAATTTCCTCATAATATAATTTCACACCATAAATAGTTAATATTCCCCTTTCGACGCACTACATGATAGGCTTAGGATTTCCATATCCCAAGATTATCTCAAATATAGATAAATTGGTAAAAAGCTGAACTAAATAAAGCTTGTTCGACTATTAGAATAATAGCTATTCTAGAAAATATGATCGGAATTGGACGTATACCATAGCCATGACAGCTTTTGGTCAAGCTTTAACTTGCAAAAAAATGTCAACTCTGCCAAATTTACACTGGGCAGAAATTTAGCAAATAAAAAAATATTCAACTTACTGGCCCCTGTACTACGTTAGCTTTTCTTCCACGCACCGTTGATATGCGACAACAAGACGCTATTATTCGACTCTGCAGAGGCCAGCAGTCGATAGGTCGCTGGCCAGAGGATGGGATTGCGTTAGTGCTTCTGCCGATATGAGAGTGTTGAGCCCGACCGCAGCAGCAACAATCTTTGTTGGCCAGTCGTTGTTGAAGTGTACACGCTAAATGCAGCTGTCTTGGAATCGCGATTAGCTTGCCATGCCACTGAACTGAATAGCCTTCTAGTGCTTTCTGGACTCTTCGATGGCGCGATACGATGGACAAATAGGCTTGCAACTTGTCTCCATAGGCAATTGGACGCGAGCATAGATTAGTAAAATATGTCTACTGATTGTCAATTTACGTTATGACTGCGCGTATATCAATAAATGAATCAACTATATTGATTCAACGATATGATTGACACAAATGGCTGCCAATTTTGTGTGGAATATCCATACCAATTGCGAATTCCGCGAGTGTGTTTTTTACCGTTATGTTTTGATAAATGTCGGTCTTCGTTCTTCTGGACAAGTTTTAGTTATAATAGAATAGCCTCACTAGAAGAATAACCACCGTTTTATCTGCGATGATTTGAACAGAACCTTTTTCATCGTATCAATATTTTTAACCATCATTCCTAAAGTTGTCTAAACAACGCTACACTAATACATGAATAAATTACGTGATTACTAAGATAACCAAATAAAATTTCTAAGTGTCGCGGTCAACGTGGTGATCTTTCTAGCGATAGCTTTACCCATCAAAAATTCTTCGTCCTTTTTCATAATATAAAAAAAAATTTAAAAAGTAATTAGTTAGAACGCTTGCTTACTTACCTTCAAGGCATTGCTTCAAGGAATGTCAATGGTAGCATACCTAGGTGATCTTAAACTGTTCTATTTAGGTTCGTGGGAACCTCATCGTTCACAAGTTGTGATGATGAATTAGTGGACATGAACATCACTCAATATTCGTATTACGCGAGACCAGTGCGGGGTCGCTGGGCTATGGTGCTACAATGGTATCGAAAATAGGGCATACACCGATCTCCGTCTCTCAGTTACTCTTCCAAATCGAATATATTTTACGTGAAGATTGTTAGTTTCACAGTTCAGTACATTAGGGTTACTTTTAGCCACCTAGTAACTATTTGAGCAAAAATAAACCAAAAAACACAGAGTGAATTAAAAGGTACCTCTCTCTGCCCGGTTTATAGTTCCCTTTGCATAGCACTCTTCACGTCGATATCTATTTTATAGCGGCTCGGTACGTTAAATAATGGTAATTGTAAAAAAAGTGTGCAAGTTCTAACGTGTATCTAGCAATAAACGCTGTACCAATAAAAAAAAACAATATCATAATTGCTTTATCGATATATATTTGGCAACATCCTAAAAGTAAAGCAGTGTATTTTTACCTAGAAAAACAAGACATACACTCCAAATGCTTCATCACTCAGTTCTCTCTACAATACAATCGCACCCTAATTTTATCCTATACAAATCTATAACATTTCTGCTGACCTGTTCCTTGTAGGGGTATCTACCCCTTCCCCACAGTTATTCCCAGTCAGCATCTAATGAAGAAGGTAGGTGTCAACAAGAACCTAGAGGAACTTGTCAGGTACTTCGTCTTTTCTCGGGTAGCTCGATTGTGTGCCCTTCCTCTGAACCGTGAGAGAAGCAATGCCGCAGGCCTTGCGAACTTTATCCTCAATCGAGAGCTGGCTATTTCTCACGAGTTGATATATAAAACTGCCATTGAATGCGTCACCTGCCCCCGTTGTATCCACAACGTTAGTCACCGGTTCTACCGGCACCACGCGAAGCCTGGTTGATCCCTGCGAATATGTGGCACCTTTTCCACCTTTTGTCATGATGACGGTGCCCACCCCTGCCGACAATAGAAAGTCAACGATGTCTTCGTCGCTTAACACCACTCGGGGTTTATTCAGGATCTGGCAGATCAGGGCGGACCCCTCAGTTTCGTTGACACAGAGGTAATCGATGAGACGAAGACAATCCTTCGGGAGATGTTCAGACACGATAGGGGCAGCGTTTATATACGTGGTCACACCGTGCTGGTGTGCCAATTCCAGAGCACGCCGGATACTAGCCATTGGCGCTTCGAAGACACACGCAAATACCTGTAGAAGCAAGCACCAGAAACGCTTATGTGTTAGTCGTAAGGTCTTATCTGGTCCCACGTTGGCGCCGTCATTTATTAGCAGACAGAGATCACTAGTCAGTTCTATTACTGGTTTTCTTGCTGGCTAAATGACCTAACCCATCTGGTCCAAATACAAAACATGACCATGCTATAATTTCTGATAGCAACTGCTCAAAGTAACTCTCCATATTTGTATAGAATGCGCTCCATCTTCACCGATCTCTCTTCAACCCGATGAATAAAATGTTTGCTCTGGAGCATTATCCTCATATGTATAAGGGCTTGTCTCGTTTGTAACGCGTCCAGCTATGACAGCAGAGGAAGAGCAGCTGTAGCAATCGTTAGAGGCGAAAGTCCTGCTGCTGTTTCTGCCAGCTAACCTTTGCCGTGCGAAACATGCTCTCAGCGCGCTCAACGTCAGCCTCGGTGACCCGATCAACGCAGCCCGGAAAGTAGGCGATCGAATTTTCGCCATTGTCCGCCACAGTAATATTCGCCGTCGCGCTAGCACAACCTTTTTCCACGACAACGTGTCGTGCATCTATGCCGGCCGTTTCGAGGTATTTTAGATACTTTTGACCAAAGTGGTCATCACCTAATTTTCCCACTAGGGCTGTGTCGAGGCCGAGTCTCGAGCACATGTACGCCGAGTTCGCCCCCTTGCCTGAATACAAACATTCAATGGGATTCAACAATTAATAATACACATAAATGACACCTTTTTTCATCCTAAAACGTATGCTTAAGTTGGCTTGATGACAGCTGTGTGGCATACAGTGAACGAGAGGCAAATGGCATTCCATACCAACGTGGAAAAATCATACTATCATAAGTTGTCGACGAAATACACGATGCTTGAAATAGTTCACCAATAGGAAATCGTACAACCTCTTACGCACCACCATAGCCATATTGGAAGAGTTTTGCCACAAGAGTCTCGCCGGGAACTGGGAATCGCGGTGTATAGACGATAAGATCTGTGACACAGCCGCCCAGCACGATCACTTCTGGCTTTGCCATTGTTGAATGAACCCAAACCCGTCCTGTAACGAATTTAATAAAGAGATGATATTTATATATTAGGCACACTGTCGATCAATTAATCGTATCAATCGGACGGCAACTCGATTCGCGAGAGGAGCAAAGATGGTGACGGAGTTATAAATCATTAGAAATTCATATCTAAGTTGCGTAATTAAAATTTCTAATAAATGAAGCTAGAACAAAACAAATCTCTAGTCACCACTACGTTCCTTGAAATAGGTCCTGTCTCCGGAAGGGAAAGAACCTACTAAAAGGAATATTGTTAACGAGCCACAGACAGAACGCTAAGGTAGAAGTGACAGCTTTACAGGCTAACAGTCTGAAATAAACGAATACAAGCTGAAAACATGATAGCACCTAATAACCTCATGAAATCAGGCGACGTTTGCGATACAATTCAAATCAGTGTATATAGGCTTTGGTTATTTACAGCCTCTCGTTGATGATTGGTGTGCATAGTCTTGTTCACAACAAATGTTACTATATAAAAAGGACACTCGATCGAGAGATATAGTACATTGTATTTTCGCATGCTTGCCTTACACTGGTTGAATATTTCCTTACGACGTAGTTGAGCAATTGGCTGAGCAGCGCCAACAAAGAACTAACAATGTTGCCTGTAACACGTTAGTAATTTCTTGAGCGGCGGCATTTCTGCAGTGTATGATGCGTTTGTCCATTTAGCTGCTGATCCTGCTGGTTGCGCTTTAGCTAAAACCTACCGAGTTGCTCTGGCGACTTTGCCGAATATTGGCATGTTCTCAACGTTCGTTCGTAAACAATTTCACAAAGGTGTATTTCATTTTTTTTTTACACTTGAACCGTGACCACAAGTCCCGCGTTGAAAGAAAAACATCATTCGATATGCCAGTGCGTTCACTATCAACTATTATTGTATAGACGGTAGACGACAGCCTTGTGCGCTCGCGCGCTGCTACTTATCACCGCTTCACACGAAACAGCTGAGCCGCGTTCGCGAATTAACCGCCAGGGATGAGTGTCGCCGGTCGCTCGCTTGGTTGGTTGTTTCAACGAAAGGGCACAGAGGGCGCCACCCAACCGACTGACACTTGACAATGAATTCAAGTCAGTGGCATAAAGAATACGAGAAGAATGTCATTGGCCGGAGCGGCAGAACCAATTGGCCTCTCGTCGCGAGGAGAAAACGAAACACAGACGGGGAGAGAACGAGATATATATATATATATATATATATAAAGAGATATAGAAGAGAAGGGAACCTAGAACACAGATTCTACACATGCGTATTGGCTACAACGATTAGTGTGGAAAGGGCCGAATATTTGTCGACGATTTGAAATCGAATATAGTCTCGTGGTCATCTTCTAGCCGGTTCATCTTCCAAATCGAAATTCAGGCGGACTAATTAGGCTCACATTTTTTCACTGCTTTGCCATTTTATCATCATGATCTATATACTACTCTAGTAATGAGGATTAGATCATGATGTGGAACTTACAGGTCACGCAATCCTATCAGGTATCTAGTCCACTGTGTCCGCTACTTGGCACTGTTGCGTGTGGCCAGCACTATCAATGGTTGATGGTTGACACGTCTCAGTGGCGAATGAGCTGACCGAACGGTGACCGTAAGCAAAGCTTCAAGTGGAAACGTGTGTTTCTAGGCGACGCTGTTGTGTGTCGATATTCTAAACTGTCATTGTTATGTGTGAATGATTGGGTGGTCGGAGAGGGTACCGTTGCCGATATCGTTTGTCGTACTCAGTCAGCTGGCTTCCTTCGACGACCGTTTATAGACAATGTGTTGGTATCATGATTGGCGACCCGCTAGCAACACAGGAGACTACTGGTGATCGACTGGCTATTTCGATAAAATGTACCCCTCAATCAGAGCTGTCTGATGAGGTGATCACCTCGAAAATGACGAGAAATACCGGCTTTTCAATACTGTGTCATGTCTCGGGAGTTTGGTTCGTTGCGGCCGTTGTTTTATTTCGTGCTTTCTTTTTTGTCTGCCGTTTGTTAGGTGCCACTGGTGCGGTTTTATTTATATCATAAATTTCCCCTAATCCGTAACTATTCATTAGAGACGAGTAATTGGCACTAGGTAATACGACCATTGTAAGAAATGTTTATAGAAGCATGCGGAAAAATGATTAAATTTGCAAAAAATTCGTGATATCATCCACTGCTCGTTGGGGTTTTCCTCGAACACAGTTCAACCGACAATGACTGACGAGCATTTCCTGTATATTTGTATTTTTCTTATCATTATTAATGCCTAGTTGAGGTTCCGAGTTCCTGGGGAGCCTGCGACCGTCGAATCTAACGGATGAGATCGGTCTCCGCGCGTCAGTTGAACTAAATATTCCAGTAGCATAGTACAATAACCAGCAAACACTCGCAGTGCTTTCAGTATTGCTTCATATGACAGACCCCTTTAAAAGCAAATGTGAAAAGTAAAGCAGTACCGTGGACGGTAAATGTTGGCTGTGAGTCAGCCTGGAAAAATTTAAGTACTTGCAGAAAGCTCATTGAAAAGATACAGATGGTTACAAGGGTTTAAATCCCCTGACGTGACATATCCCTATCGAGAACATAAGGGTTGTAAAAAAACTGCAGTTCCGTCCATGAACTAAATAACAAGCATATGTGTATATGCATATAGTGGCCATGGCGTTAATGGATGTTAATATTTTTACTTTCGTTGAACAGCGCGGACGGCGCATGCAGCTGTATCAGCCAGGAGTCGATATTTGACGTTATAGAATATTTGGAAGAATATACGCTTCAGTTAGCTGTCACAGAGATTTCAATGAGATCAAAGTCAATGCTGTGCACCCGTTGTCCTCAAGGTGAATTCTAAGTGCCTGCAATTGGCTCCGGACATTTCTTCTCAAAGAAAAAGTAAATTACAAATAATACAGCATGATGTAAACGCCCGAGGCCGTTGTCGAACGCCCACCCCTACCTGCCAATATGCCATCCATCGTTGCGCGTACTTGAAACCATCAAGTCATAGAAATACGAAAGTACTTCAAGTGATAGAGCAGTAGACTCAATAGAAGACATAGTCAAAAATATCCTCTCTCGCAGCCCATCTAGCACAGTGCTGTATCAGCACGACTCCTACACCGGTAACTCTGTATATAGGCCAAGATATTCGAGATTACATTGTCAATTCGTTGAGCGGCAAAGAACGCTGGTGGTATTTTAACAAATCAACGAACTCCCCCTTTCATAAACTGTTTTCGTGGTGTGACTGGAATTATACGATTACATGCGTACATATGTCGACCTACAATATAATGAAACCCGAGCTGATTATGGGCCGAGGTAATTAATGGACGGGGACTCTCGCACGCACTAGTACATCCTACACGATCATCATACGCTTCGAGACGACGGTCTTGTGCGGGTCGACGTGTAATTCGCCCGCAGATAGAGAAACGTCCAAAAAAAAACACCTTGTAGCCATCCTCCGGCCTGCCCTCGTGCAAGCGCTTGCCGTTTACTATACGCTGCGTAAAGAGCGTGTTGATTTATCTATTCCTTTGGAATAAGTAGTGTTTGCTGGTGCAGTTGTATAGCTGGAAGCGCAGAGGTAATCGTATGACAATGTTATGTTGCCTGATGCTGCTGTGCGTAATGGCACCTCTGATACATTGCAGTGGATGCAGCGAAGATCGTCTGTTAAACGCCGCCGCTCATGTCGGCAATAATAATTAGGTGTCTGAGTTAGTCTCATAGTTATATGCTTTGCTTATTGCGGATATTGCTTGTGTCCTTTGCTGGAGCTGGCAGCCCTCGAGGCGCCGTGTACATGCTTAATGGGAAAAGCAAGCATGAATCACTATACAGACAATCTCATCTTCATTATTCATCAATAGGTGTTGGTATGTCTTACAAATTGAAAGTAGAATCTCGCAAAAGAATGAACACTCGATGTCTACTCGAAGTATAATTGTTAAATTTCCGTAAGATGCTTTCAATTAAAGTAGACCACATCATGTTTCTTCCGCGGTGGACCCTACCATTAAACGGCCGCAACAACCAGCAAGCCACCACAAAGCAATCAAAGTTCCTTTCAAATAAAATCGACCAAGTGAAGTGTACACAGCTCAGTTAACCCTCCAGAGGCTTCAGCTCAGTGTTCGCTAGAATCCACAAATCGCTTTAGTGCCGTATCCTACGAGCCGATGCTCTCTTGTAGCCGCTCCCAGTAGCAACCTGTGCTCTTGCGCAAGGAGAAAGATATCAAGATCTCTCTCTATCGCTTCCACTGTTATTGCAGGCTCGTTTCGACGAGGAGAGCCGGCTGAGCTCACTGCCTTATATCTCGTTACGCTTTGTTAGCAACAGCTCGGCCAGTTCGTTGTGTTTTCATGTTCAGTTGTCGTCTTGTTGTCTCCTTAGCCTTGTTCTCCGCATTCTCCTCTCTGCGCTCGCGCTGTCTGCCGTCTCTTTACTTTACTCTGGTCGACAGCCTCGACCTCTACCGTACTCCATCCATCCCGAGAGGTCGAGGGTTCCTCCAGCGAGAGATCTCGTCCCGTAGAGCTAGCCAGCGGAGTATTATAGCTATTGGCGTCAGCGGTGTCGGCTTTCAGCCAGGCTGCGGGCTCGCGCACCTAATCGCTACAATACCTCTGTGGATATGTATCTGTGTGTGTGTGTGTGTGTATATAATGATGCACTGATCTCGTCTATCTGTGCCGTCATTGGCGAGGTCGAACAGGCAATACCGTTCGACGTTCGGGAAAATAACAAACGCGAAACATTCTTTAAACGAACTTAGCTGGCGATTTCGTTCGATAATTGGTATTATATATAAGTGACTTATTGGTGCAACCCATTAAAATCACTTAGCCCGTATTTACATGAGCTTAATGAGCAATGACAGGATAGCTGTATACGGTGCACAGGCACAATATATAAGATCCTACGCGAATAATTTCCATGTAGTTCTATTAGAAGCCGATAAAGTACTCAAATATCTGCCCGTCGTTCATGATCGAATAAATGCTGCTTAGCTTAAACGTATTAATTGAAAGTTTGTGAGCAATAGTTAAGAAGCACAAATAAAAATACCATGTCGTTCTTCGACAAATGTCATAGTGAACGAAATTCACACTACCCTATATGATATGTCTCTGAGAAACATTTACATGCAAGGAAAATACACAGTGAAAAACGATGATGTTCAATGTCTTTTAGGTATCAATGTATGCGTCGAAGCCACTCGCTGCAATTATTATGTTCTTTTGACATAAAAACTAGCTAATAAATATCTCGTTGCCAGCAAGACCGGCGGGTCAGAAGGAAAGGTAAATCTTAGTTGCGCTTGCGACTCACCGGCGCATGTAATGGCCATTTTAATCTCAGTGATATATGCATATTTTTGCATTGACTGTTCATCGACACAAAAGTAAGCCGCCCTATTATTTGCTTCCTTTGCTCTATCTAATTAAGCAGTATTTACTGCATGCTAAATAAAAAGACGGAGGGTTTAAACGCTATAGATGAACTAGTAGTAGAGGCTTACTACTACTAATGAGTTCTAAGTTGCAACAGGGTTGTTATTTTTTGATGAGTCACAATGGGTTCGCATGGGGATATAGATAGTTAGCTAGCCGCGTTATTTTTCTTTTCATTTTAGTACAAGTAAGAATGCCAGCAAAGCCGTATCAGGGCACAGCTGGCCAATATCACTACCCACCTCAATCAGCGTCACTGTCTCCGAGATCCCATCGCGACATCGTTTCGCTTGAGCATGATACTGACCACAACAACAACAACAGCGAGAGCAGTAACAACACCTACAAATAAGATTAGATTTCTTAGTCAGTACCTGTGGGCACCAATCATGGACAATCGCCAGGGTAGTCATCTAGTCAAATCTCAATCGGAGTCGTCTTGTTGTCGTCCCGCCTACTGTTTCGTATTTCAATATTTACCTTTCCGATGGCTCAGTCGACGAGATGGATTGGAGTCTCTTAAGTTCAGTTGTGCCATGCGCTCTATGGTTGCATGGTTCTCGGGGGATGATGGGTAGCCGCTTTCGCTAGCAACCACCGCGGCACCAGCCAACGATGAGAGTCAACAGTACGGCGCCTATCACACTCGAACAGGCCGAGGTGGAGCGAACGCCGTCTAAACAGTCGACCGCAACAATGCCATAAGCCGGCGAGTACGACCACTAGCAAATGCTAGAGTAACCGCGTCCAGCTACCGTACAACGTTTGCTTGTACCCCATTTAAGATCGATTGATAGGTGTTCAGGTGAGAGTGCGAACGCGAATACGAGGTTAGGTTGTAGGCTTGGCTGGCCGAAGTGAACTACTCTTCGTCATTCCTCTGCTCTATCCGTGGCTTGTCCAGATTCAGGGTCGCGATAGCTGCCCGCTTGAGCTGCAGCCCGCGAGAGGTTACAAGGTCGGCAATTGTCGTTGTTCGCGATGTCGTTGCCTATACCAACCAAGCGACCACTCGGTGCTCGTCGGCGCTTGCAACATCCAACAAACAGCGGAAAGAAAACACTCGAGCGGAGGCTGCTGCAGAAGCCGGACAGTGACACCGGCTGGGATGATAACAACAACAGCAGCAGCAGTAGCAATAATGATACCATCGATGCTATCTCACTCATATGTGACTAGTATTACTTGCTGCTACAACACTAATAACAACCACTACGATCACCATAACTATGCAATATCTCAATCGAAGTCAGCCATATGGGTTGCAGCAACTAAGTAGATTGCTCAGATTACTACTGCCACCGTCGCGCGGCGTTGTATTTGCCGAGAGGTTCACCTCGGTCCACCGTGTTTCATTTCGGCCCCCATTGTATTTGTTGGATTAACCGGAGACGCTTTTGCTTTCATTTACCTCATCACACACTTGTTAATGTGCAACCGATTTGATCAAATAACAACGCCAGCACATTAATGTAACGAGGGCCATATGCCCCTCCCCCCCCTCCGACCAACAGCCGAAAATTAGATCTTCGGGAGTGCTGCGAATCTGAACCGAAAGCAGTCGGAGCAGGTGGCTGTTTCGTTGGACTGGACGAGGTTTCACATTTGTATTTTTTTATAAACTTGCTCATTCCATCCAAACGTGAGAAGCCTGCGCTTATTGTTTCGATCAAGTTCTGGTCGAGTCAAACTGAACGTACGTCTTTAGCTTGCGGTCCCATTGCTAGCCACTATCGCATCTCAAATTTGAGCTGTCTTGGAAAGAATCATTCATGCTAATCATTCGAAGCCAGCCAGATGCTCCACAATGATTGTTGACTCAAAATATTTCGCACGACTCAAAGTTCGAATTATTGTGTGATTGTGAAATGAGCTCCTAAAGTGAGAACCTGGTGTATAATACAAATCGAGCATGTTGTTACACCGTTTAGGTTAACCAGGACTGGTCTTGTTTCCCCTGAAACAGTTTATCGCTTTTCTTCAGCTAGACAATCGAATTTTTGGTCTATGAAAATACGAAGGTGTATCATAGTTTTAATAAGGCTTTAGCCTTCGTCCAGGCCTCCTTGTATGGTTAACTGAGCGGCAAAAGTCGCCACCGCGACTATTCCCCCTACAGTTTGTTGACGTCGCCATTAAAAGCGTCGTACGTTATATTCGCATCATCTGTACAGATGTACAATAGATTATACAATTAATTAATTAAAATTATATCAGGACCACGATCGATGCGCCCGATACGCGATCGGCAACGCCCATTTCGCTGGCTCCGCTCATCATATTCGCCGTCGTTTGCGGCGAATCCCAAAAGGTGAAATGGTGAAGAAACCCCCTACCCCCCCCCCGCCCGCCCGCCCGTCTCACGAAAGCAACACAGCGTTAATTAAAAAGCCAACACCACAATCACCACAGCCGAAACGGGACGGGGCAGCGGCGTCTAACAAGAGCACAACAAACATTAATATATATATATATATATATATATAGATTGATCTGTTTATCTAAACTCTCTGCTCGACATCACTGGACCCAAACACAAAACACTTGGCGCTGCTGGCGACAAAAAACGCCTGTGCACTAAGTAGCGTTAGCTGTTGCACCAAGACCAAGAATCATCTAAAACAACAAAAAAAAAACATGAAACAGAAACATGAACCGACTTCAAACAGTTGTGTCGTCGGGTGTGTGCTGTCTTTTTGCCTTCGCGATTTCCTGCTGCCGCTGCCGCCGCCGTGGCCGAACTCTTATCTCCACCATTTTCTCCCGATGATTGTCCAATCGGCCACATTCGATATCATTGCTTCTGCTTGTTTATATCATCGGTGTCGTCGGTTTGTCGGCGCGGTGACTGCTCTTTTAACCGTTCAGTGTGTCCGCCTCAGACAGTCCGACCATAGTCAGGAAGGGCGGAGTAGCTCGTCGAGTAGCGCAGAGGCGGGCGATCCCGTCCCGTCCCCGTTGTTGCGGTGGTGTCGCGCCTGGTCAATTTATTTAGATTTGCCCTTGCCGCTGCTCGATAATAGTGCTGGTGGCATTTTGGATTTCATTCTCGATTCTGTATCGATGCGTGAAAAACGCTTATCACCGTGTTGTCTTTTGTCGCGCTGAGAATGTCTTCGCGTTGATGTCGGCTATGACGAGGGTTGGGATGAGGATATCGTCGTCGACAACCTGCACCCCGATGTCGACGAGGATGAGGACGATGCTAATCATATCGATGGACATTTCATTCGCGCCATAGCTGGGGCGTTGTGGCCCGCTACGGTTGCCATAACATCGTCTCGTGGCCACCACGATATCGCAATGTAAAAATCAATTGATATCATCGAGATATAGTGGCGTCTGCACATCCGAATAGTGTGCGTCTGGGTATGTGTTCTAGCACCCTCTGAGTTCGTTGTGCTTTATCGTATTCTGTTGCAAATATATAGTATCGCCAGTGACGACCACCACCACTTGGCTACTATAGGATATATATATATATATATATATATATATATATATATATATATATATATATATATATATATATATAGCGGATAGTTCAATTTCACTAATATGTGCTTCATTTGTTCGACGCATCTATTCCTCCATATTCCAACCCGAACCATACTACTAATTGTGACTTACTTGATTGATACCTATCATGCTATAGCTATGTACCACGTGTTCAGCATATGGTGTTATCGGCGTAAGTGTTACGGGATGAGCCGTGTTCGACGGCAGCGTCGAGTGATGATTGCAGCTGGAAGCCAATCATCGATTGCATTATACAACACATGTGACGTCTGGCCGAAACAATTGTACTGAAACGAACCTAATCAACAGCATGCAAGGACACAAGGACAACACCACACGGGGCAGCCGTTTTCCAACTACTCAGGAGGTTAGCTCCTCAGCATATATCGTAATCGCTGCGGGTGAGACGGCCACCTCGCGCTCGATTATCCTGGCACCGGCTCCTCTCAGGGCGGTGTTGCTGCCGGCGACAGTTGAGGCAACGTTGTCCACATTGGTCATGCCTCTCTCGACACCAGCTGTCCAGTCTTTACCCACTAAAGACTTAAACGAGTTTCAGGCAGCCTTTCTCGCATTGTCGACCGCGCGACTCGCTGCTGACCGATCATCTATCTCCATGAATATTCATCTGTTCGTCTTTTGCTATTACGTTTGCTTACTGTTTTCTCGGCAAATGAGCCGCACTGGAAGTATCGCAAGCTCCGCTGCGCTGGCAACCCTCTATCACCCGTAGCCTCTCACTTTCGTAGCCTTGCGCTATCGGTGTGTGCTGGTTGTTGCTGGTTATGCTGCCGCTGGCGTTGTCGTTGTCATCGTCGTTGACATTAACATTGTTCAAAACGGCCCGCTCAGCTAGCTTCATAGTTCCTCTGCATACCGCCGTCTGCTGAGTGGTCGGCTTCACGACGGTGGCTATATGTCTGAGTATGGCTGTAGTACTGGCTGCTTTCGACGGTAAGCTGAAACAAAACCGAGACTGGGAGCAACTCTCTCTCTCAGTGAGTGCGCGGGCTCGCGGGCGCGCGTGCGTGCGGCGGTCGTTTGTGTTACGACTCCCGTAGAAGCAGGCGCCGCACCTCTCTGGGCTTTGTGGCGCATTCTTTCTCTCTATCCCTCTCTCACTCTCACTTTCTTCTCCGTCCGTTCTCGTCTGCGTGGAGTTTGAGTTGCCGACGACAATCTGCGGCAGCAGCCGTCGCTGGCCGACGCTCTCGGGTCACTAGCGGGAGCATGTCGCTGTCGGTGGTGATGATAAGAAATGACTTATGAAGTTCGCGACAAGAGGGGCCACCGCCCGACTTAACTCCTCTAACGCCGACAGCAGCGGCAGCAACCGCAGCCATTGCTGTAACAACGACAACAGTGGTGGCGGCTGCGGCGGCGGCGGCTGATGCTGCTCCTGCTGCTGCTAACCTCTCGTTGAACTCCTCCGACGTGGGGGCCGCCGCCGCTGCCGCCGCCAGGGCCACTGACTTGTCAAGCGGCTTTTGCAGGCGGGTGTCTCTGTATAGGTCCGTGTGTGTGTGTGTATCTGTATGGATACATGCGCATGGTAAAGAACGTAGTGATTCACTTGCGATAGTGCGAATCAGCGAAACGGTGACACCGTCATCGCGTACGTGGCAGAGGTCCCCTCGACGCAGAACACACGGGACGATTAATTATAAACGTATCCCGAACATAAGTATTATACAACAGGCGCGAAGTGGCCCAATTTAGCTGTGTAGATAGCTGAAGCATGACGCCGTCTGCAGCCATAAATACCAAAAAAATGTGGGCAAAATTACGCCCGTCAGGACGAAACGTTTCTGTCATATTGTCATCATCTTATATTTGATATCTGTCACAAATGCAGGAGCATCGTTGTCACTCTATCGCCATAATTGCACTTGGCGTTAGACCAAACAAAGGCCTAACGTGGTGACTTATATTTAGCTACCATTGACGACGGGCATGGAAGTGGTAAATATTATGAGATTATTGCTGCAATTGAAGGTCAAAAGAAGTTTTGGATCTGGCGTTTTTTTGAACTATTCCCAATGGCGTACATTTAATAGATATTATGAAAATTATGAATCTGCTTATCTTCGTGCTCACTACACAATCTGGCGTTGGACTTCGACGCTGTTGTAATATGAATTATCCAGCAAGTATCACACGAACACCTAATATTAAATCATTCAATTTGATTGCACCATTCAGAAATGTACAAATAGAACATAACAAATGGTACGTACAATATTGTTGCCATTATTTTTCGGGTTAACATATATTGTTAAGTAGTAATATATATAGGTCAGCCCATTTATATATATATATATATATAAAACAGTCATTTTAGGAGGTCGAAGGATTAACTCGGACCCGGTTGCTTTCGACCAGCGGACCTTTAGGTTTGAGACGTCGACTTGCAGAGAAGGCTACACCTGCACCATAGGATACCTCTGAAATGTGAAATCATCTTCGAAACGTCCCTGTCCAGACAAATTAATTAAGCTAACCGCATCTAATAAAGAGTTTTTCTTAATTTCTGATTTGGCATAGTGGCAACTCTCTTGGGTTATGCTTCATATAGCACATAGGTGCAGTGGGGGAGTGTCTATGGTTTCATAAGCACAATAGATACGGAAGCGTGCTCACAAATCCAGTATATGTAAGTTCCTATAAAACATTTTCGTGAGACGAATTTATCTGATAACGAACTCGTTTATTTCTGACGATCATAATTAGATAGGGTCGGGCCCCACCTTAACTCTTTGAGCTTGATTTGCGAATCGTTTAATTTCTCAGGTTGCTTTCAACTTCGAGTAAATACGAGCGTGTTATCCGATGAGGCTTGATCGCAACGAGCCTTCTGTCAGTGGCTCCCTCAGCTCCGGCATACCCTAGCCGTTCACAGAAATCAATCGCTATGTAGTAGAAGTCTCACAAAAGAGATATAATATACACATCAATATACGACCGCCTATAGAATGTCAATATCCACTATCAACACTGGCCCGAACGCCTGTAACCCAATCGCGTAAATCAATTGGACCACTTTCGTTCTGTCATCCTGTTGCTGAACTGCGCTCTTCGCTCGCCGGCGATGTAGAAATCGTCGGACCTTTGCCCTGGACGCAACGAATGAACCGGGTCACTCTCTCTCTCTCTCTTTCTCTCGAGCGAGAGAGAGTTGAGCAGATTGCCGGTGGCACGGTGGCGAGAAACATGCAATAATAGCTCGTAGACCTGTACTTTGTCCAATTTCAAGCAAGGAGCCAATAACGTTACAACTTCGGAGCGGTGAGAGTTCTTTGGAGGGTTCTGCCCGGTTTCGGTGGCGCCACCGAATGCTGGGAGTGAACAGCCACCAGTGAAACCAGAATCAGGTGACTCGTTAGAAGCAATTGTTTGCTGATGCCGCTGCGGTAGCAACCAGACAACGAAACCGTCTGTTGTACAGTTGACATCGGTACTTCGGGGAACAATTGTGCCGCGCACCCTGGGCGGCGTTCGAGGTTGCCGATTGTCGGTTTCACGAGAGACCTTTGTGTAGTGGCGACACTTTACGCTTAGCAGCAGCGTATACTGATGGATCAATCGACGCAAAGCTTACTCGTGTGCCTTCTTCATGAATCCATTCGATAGATATGCGTAGCTTGCGAGGTGTCGTTGCACGCTACAAATTAAGTAGGCTGACTGGCAGCTTATTCTATTCTAGGACTTGCTGGCAAGTCAGAGCTAAACATGCCCAGAAATATCTGCATCAAACACGTTCTTCACTATGGACCAGTGCCAAACGAAAAGCTTCATCGAATCTCTCACAACTCTATGTAGCATAAGAGCAATATATAATAAAATCGCCAAAAAAAGAAGCTACATGTTAACGATGATATGCACAAATTTTTAAACAATTTACCCAAAAAACCGGAGCCGTCCAAAAATTAGAAACCTAACGCACGCATCGAGCGAATTGTTGTCCATGTTGACCTGTTCCACAGCTGATGCCGCAGACAGCAAGGGTCTTCCTCATCAGCCGAACGGTCAGGTTCTCAGCCAGCCGTGTCGCCACTATTCAGGCATCACCTGATGGTCGCCGCTGGGTAGTTCCGCTCGCGTCGCGTCCGTCGGCCGAAGTGGATGGAGGTGAACATGAAGCGGTAGCAGTGTAACACAATCCATCCTGATTAGGCGGGCAGCGGGAAGAAAGCAGACGACGACGACCTTCTGTGCCGACGACTCGACGCACGGCCGTTCGTCGACTATCTGGCCTTAGCGTGGAATGGGTGACATCAACACACACACACCCATCTCTCTCCCTCTCACTCTATCCTTCTCTGGGACTTACTGTGTGTTGTCGAGCAGCGATAGCTCTCTCGCTGACGAGAGATGATGCTCCAGTTGGCTCCGACGGCTGAGTCCTCCAATCGTGGAAGAAGGCAACGGACCTCTCCGATCTCGAACGTTCAGACGAATGCCATTTATTTCTGTTATTCTGCCAGCCCTGTCGGAGTGTTGAACACGACTGTGAACAAGCCGAAGCACTGGCCGCGCTCGAGCAACTTATGCACTTCGAATGACTTGTGTAGGTAGCCACATGTGTATTGATGATCAGAGTTGGTCGATCAAAGCGGCGAGGAAGGCGGTCCTCCAGCAGAAGCACGAGGCGCGCCACTACGATTGGTATCACCACCAGCCGACATTACTATGGCCACAGCCGCCTGTGGTACAATACCCGGTGGAACAACGGCATCTCAACTCTGCCAGCATTGCGCGCTATGGGACGAATACATTTGTTAGCTGTTCCTGTTCGCGTAGTGCAGGCCCGGGGGAGCGGGCGGGGGGAGGGGTTTGGCCGGGTGACGGCGATTTCTGTCTGGTCGAGATCGAAGCCATCAGTAGACAGAAGCTCGCTCATTTCGATCACTTAGTTATCTCGAGTTAAAAATCGTTTGAAAAATGATCCTCGCTTGGCTTCTCGACAGTGGCTAAACTTCGCTTCGAACGAATTGAGAACGGAGTTTGTTAGTCAAACGTTCTTCCTGAGTTCCTCGTTAGCCACGGAGCGGCGACGCGCAACCGCTGTTTAGACGCTGCGGTGTTGTTGTCAAGCACAAACTCTTCGGTCTTCTCTACAATTGCTACCGCTCAAGTTGCTATTGATGTGTAAAGTGACCTTTTTCGAGGTTCATTTCCTCCGTTCCTCGTGGGATGCGACTTCGAGCGGTTACAGTTCGAATTTGAATGTTCGATTCAAATTGAATCCGCCTCCTTAGCAACGATTCGTAACGAAACACGCTGTATGAATGACCGAACGCAGGAAGTGCCGGAAGTTAGTGAAAATCGTTCGTGGGAACTGGCCCTAGCTAGTAGTACACATGGACACTGTGCTTGGGCGTGTGGAATAATTGTTTTCATTATTTTTTATCATAACAACAACAACAATAAGCAGAATAACAATGTGTTTTGTATACCAACGTTTTATTTCTGGGTACCGCTCTTTATCGCGATTTGACAATGCACCTATTGAACTGTTGAGTAAGTAAAATTAGAAATAATCGTCCACGTTGCTATTTTTTTAGTGGTTTTAATTATTCCTACATTCACCGTTCGCTGGCACAGGCACTACGCCAGTTAGTCGGCGCACATATAGGTTTTCTGCAATGTCTACGTTATCTACATAGACCCGTGGACCATGTGCATGCGCCGTAGACTTGACGTATTGTTGTAAGAAATTGGCAAAGAGCCAATTTTCTCTCATTGGATCAATAGAACAGATCTTCATGAAATACATTTGTTGATATTCCACATTCTCCCAACTCGAAATCCATCCATCTCGTTGAACGAGGGCCACAACGATCGTCGTGACCAGCCGAATATCTCAAAATGTCATGCCACCTTTAATAATATGGGGAATACAAAAATATGCTTCAGTTTTTCATTATAATAATGTCTGTGTGCGTTTTTTTTGTTGTTGTTTTTGTCGCTGTTTTTTTTTGTTTTCATTTCAATTCCTCTCCAATCGTTGCTAACGTTACTAATTTCCCCGCATTCAAGAGATAAGTCCGCTGTAGGCACCATGTCGTTTGGTCGCAAACTGAGAATCGATCGCAGTCGCTGATTGTATTATACATAGACAGATGGATACAGCACGTAGAGCCGAAAAACGTTTACTCAAAACCACTACCGTCAGCCTCCTCGAGACAACAGCAACAACAACAGCGCCAGCCCAACAAAAAAAATATGCCATCGAAGTATGACTGATTACGAGTAGAGGAGGCATGTCATTGATTATTCGTTGATGTTTCATTCAGCTGAACAGAACGTTATAGAGGGGCGGATTCGCGCAGTCGCTGCTCGGCGACACCCGAAGCAACAGAAGATACGACGTAATACTGTATATTGTTCTTGTTTCGCTCTCTCGCTGCTCTGTGTTGATGATGTGACGAACGAGCATGTACAAATATATATATATATATATATCTGTTTGTCTATGTGTCTATCTATATGTATGTATGCATGCATGTACAAGTGGCACCGTGAATGAATGTGGCTACCTTTTGCTTGCTAGATTTCCCAAAAGACATCTGCGTACGCCCCAGTGAAAACGCCCCATCGATCTTACAGCCGATATCGATACTCGTGGACGGCAGTCGACTGAGTTATGGCTCATTTAATCGATTTATTGTAATAAATAAAATGATGATATATCATGAGGGATGGAGTGGTTTCGCTCTGCACACGCGTAGCTGATTCTTGTGTTGAGATTTTATTATTGTCGTTTCGCCCCACTTTGCCTTGCTTGTACCTTTTTTTTGTTCTGAATGGGAAAATATCACCGTGACGACACGACATAGACTGTTCGTTTTGACATGAACTGACATGAACATTACTAATCTGACTTGAAATCAGAGCATCAATGTATCTCAAGCGATCGTTGCGTTCCGGTGGGCTTGATGAACATCGGTCAATTTGATTTTGAATTAGAATGGACGATAAGAATAACGTGTGCACCGCTAACATCGGTAATAACTTGAGTAGACCATCTACAAATCTCAAGCTTGCATTCGTTCAACGCTGTTAACGAAAAACAAAGCATTGACAAACCCTACGGTATGTAATCATTTTTCCCGATGTATTGGTGAGTGTTTCGAGAAATGTATTTGGGGGCATTCGCTGCTACAGTAAATTCACTAATGCGTCTTAACTATTAGGTGGGTTTAACACTGACTTCCAAGACGGAATACTTAGAAACCAGCCATCTTCTGCAATACTAAGCTATTTTCGTTGCAAATACGTATTGCATATCAGCTGTTGCGTGCTTACTCAATAAGCTTCTCAGCAAACATGGCCGATGAAACATGTACGGAGAGTCTATATGTATTCTGATATTTATTGAACACGACTGTAACGGATTGCATTTTCAATTTTAACTCACTTCGTTAAGCTTTTCGACATTTCCCCTGATAGAGCACCACCATTGATCCAAATTAGCAGTAGCAGCAGCAGCAGCACAGCTGAATGTGATACTATTTTCTGGAAACTGATCTGTTTTCTTCTTGATTTTCGTGTGGCGACCGCCGTGTGACAACGTGGTGGAAATTTACAACGCTCGATCGGCAGTCTAACCCGACGATTCAGCTTAAACGGTAGCGGCGACGGCGGCGGCGGCCGGGACGTTCATGGGCACCGTTCCTACCGAGGAGCCCTAATTGGATCTTGTGGACGATATCACCAATGCGATAAATCTACTTAAATTCTGTGCCGGCAACAGAGCTGCCATCGTCGCGTTGAGAAACGACACCATCGGCTCGTTCGGTGAGGGCACGTTTTCCGGCGTTTGTTTTAGCGAAGTGCCAAACGTAAATGCGGCATTTGGCGGCCGGCGCGCATCGACCACTTGTGGAGATTCCACTCGTTAGTAGCGCACACAGGGATGCTACGCGTACGGAGCGGCACATCGGAAGACGAGGCAGGACAGTTTTTAAAGAACAACAATATTAATAATTGTCGTCTTAAGTCGAAAAATTGGGTGAGATTAGTACTGACCGAGGATAAGCGACAGCGGTGGTCGCTGCGGTAAAATTGCCGCACGACCTTCTGTGCTGACGGCCCAAGCGAACTGGATGAGCAACGAACATTAGAATAGATTTAGTGTCACTGTCCGGAGAATGGGGAGGAGGGGACGACTTGGCCGGTTCAGTTATCGCAGTCCTGAAATGTGATTGTGATAATCTACGCCTATTCTTGCTCTGCGTTCGATGTGTTTCTGTTAATGTGTGTGTGTGTGTGTGTAACTGTATGTCGCTGACTGTTGCTGGTATGGGAATGCTCGGGTTGAAATTGCTTTTTGCAGAATGAAATAGGTCTGACAACGCCATTGTCGTCCGTGTGTCTGCGCTATTGATAAATCTGTTTTGAATATGTCGAACTGTGCAGGTTGATTTGGGCCGTCGAACGATTTGGCTATCTAGAATTTTTGTTCTAATTTCTGGAGTAGTTTTTTTGTTGTTGTTGCTATTCTTCATGATTGGTCAAAATTTGATAGACGATAGTGCGGTAATTGTAACAAGCTTGTTATTAGCAGCGGACTTTTAGCGCATGAGGAAACTTCGTCTTTTTCAACTGCTCCATAGGCAATCTAATTATACAATAGTAATAATCACTGTTATGTTATTCTGTGCATTTTGAACAGAAAAGGAACATTGGTCATTTTTTTGGTTGGTTGGAAGGCGCTATCAGCTGTCGTTATTCCAAGTTATCACGTGCTTGTGAATGTGATCAATTTCTAAACATCTCAGCCCTTCCAAGCGAATACAGAAAATTGATCTCATTCTCAAACCGGAATCAAATCAGGCCAGAATCAGCTACGGTAGGTTGTCCAATAACATGATCAAAGCATTGAGTTGTTGATGTCCTTGCCTAATCTTCGATTGACAAATGCAGCCTGTAATGACCTATGCCGCTTGACAGTGGTATCGAGCCCAGATCACTCTTATTGACAAGCACGGAAAACTGCCCGTGTACCTTCCAGGCAGCTAAACATGGCAACGTGAATCATCAACGTTGAAATTGTGGATTATCGCTTGTCTACAAGTATAGTCATAGCTAATATGTATATCTATACACATATGAAATTGGTATATATATATATGTGATACATATATGTGAATTTGTGATATATATGTGATACATATATGTGAATTTGTGATATATATGTGATACATATATATGTGAAATCGTGATATATATATATATATGTGAAATTGATGAACCGCAAGTGCGATTCTGTTCACGGCAAACGAGTAGCAGTGATTCATTGAACACTTCGTTAGTGTTCTATTACTAATGAGGTTTGATCGCTGTCGCTTTTCCTCTTCTCGTCTGCAATCGACTTCTTACGAGTCGCAATTTTACTTCAACACACATGTCCCGTAGGCGGATATGTTCTCTCCTCGAGATCTTGCCTTCGAGGTCAGCGGCCCTACCTCGACAATGCCATTGACTTAATATTATAGAATAGCTGCGACAAAATGAACGTTCGATTGTCGCATCCCTGCGTGTATTTCTCGCCTCGATCTTCTTCTATCCGCCGCCGTTGGTCTTGTTCGCGCGAGAGCGAGAGAGGAATCGCGAACTCGCAAACTGGTGATGATGGTTTATTCTCCATGTGTCAGTGATTCTTTTCAGCCGGTCACCGTCACGGTCATCGAGTGAGCTAGCTAGCTATCTTTGTCCGCTGCTCTCATTTTCGTTTGAGCCCTCCACCGAAGCGACAGCAGCAGTGTCAACCAGCGCCGGTGCGTTCGGCTCGGGCAACAGTAGCAGCAGCAGCAACAACATCAGCTAAAGCGGGCGTAATAGCTGCGATGAAGAGCTTCGAGCGACTTTACTGTGCGCTCGGTGGCGGCCACCGCACGGCGCAGCGTCGTCCAGCATTAATATCGTCGGCGTTGCTGAATCGCCGAACGTCGTCGAGCAGCAGCAGCAGCATCTCGTCGTCATTTGCTGTCTCGCTTTGAGTTCGCCGCTATCAGAGCGGCTCTGCGTGCTCGACCTGTGGCACTCATTCCCCCACCTAGCAACCCCGCTGACGTTGGATCGCATAAATAAAATTACATTGCGTAGCATCTACGCACTATCAGCCGCACCAGAAATGGCATAGGTTCGCATCACCACACCGTGCTCGGGCGGCGTACACACGCACGCGGGCCAGTCAGTGGGGCAGACGGTTCACTATAATAGTTGTCAGATCGCACGGCGGAGCGTGGTGGTGGTGGCGGCCTGCGGTTGGTGGTGGTTGGTGATGCCGGACGGATGAGCCTCAATCGTGCGACAGTTCAGACAGAAATTGGCAATCGGCTATGCTCTGGGTAGTGTGGAGCCTTTTTGTCAAAGGATTACATCTCGAGTGGGAGAGGAGAAGAGTCTGTCAGCCAGCCAGAGATTACTGGCCACCACTTGGAGCTTTGTCGTCGTTGTTCCACGTTCAATTGGAGAATAAATATGCCCATTGACATGTTCGAAGAGAGGTTCTTTTGGATGCTATGTGTATCTCTCTCCCTTTCTCTACCGAAGTCTTACGTCGTGCATCACACTTCGCCGCCAGCGTCTGCTATAATATGAAGTCGCTGCATGGGTCTGCGTGCATCCAACAGCTCCTCTGTGATGACAGGATGACTTCGTCCTCAGCCGACTTCGGCCGTCTGTTCTTCAGCGATAGAGCCCCTCAGCCATTGGAACCTCTCGGCGAGATGGTCGTTGGGCCTTTAGTTTTTGCTCAAACCGAATCCCTCCATCGGGTTAGTCAATCGTCATTCAGCTGATGGACTCCTCTTTCCGGTATTCGACGGAGGCGGCAATGTAGATGATGCTGATCTCATGGATATTGATTCCGTCTCAGAGATACAGACATCCTCTGTACGCCCCCCCGCCGCGGGGAGCTTACGAATGACACAACGATCGTAGTATCAATAATCACCCAACTAATGAGATGAACAGCTCCGTGACGTCGGTCAACGTCGCGCTTTGAAAAGCGAACCTTTATATCCACATGTGAGTTCTCTTCAGTGATCTGACGCGACCCGGCTCGGAGCTGTTCCTCTCTCAATCAGCTTCATTCTCAATGACTATCACAAGAATGAAAAATGTATCTTCTGTTAAAAAAAAACGAAACCAGAAAAACGACAGAGATACAATATTGTCAAAATGTCATCTATGATTTCTTTAGGCTACAGGTAATAGAAATAAGTGTCTAGATTCACTTTTCTCGTGGTGGTGTTTTGTTTCTAGTAGATTCGGTCTTTCGTCATTATATATCTGCTAGTAAGTTGTTGATGAGTGACAGTCATGCATTCGACACGTCCAGATGAGCCCGTTATGCATAGATCTCGCTTCTCACACTTCGTATATGATCGGTGTTTTTTTTTTATTTGAAGCAACAGCTCGAAGTTGATAAACGCCCTGAATTAGAAAATCATTGAGCTCAGGTTCTGTTACATTAGAAAACCTTATGCTTTCAGAACAAGAGAGTCTGCGTTGCGAAAACGATCCATTAGGTATTATGCATAGATGTGCAAGCATCGAATGTTAACACCCATTAGTTAAGCTAATCCTACCAAGATCCCAAGCGAAGACGCTTGAGATGAATACACAACGCATATGTTCATACTATACACCTTCGTTCAAACACGCTGATCGTTTATCGTAATCTCACTTCGTAGATAGTCTTGTATATAGTTTTTTAGTCCATTTCGGTATGAATCGGGTTAGCCATGTCAGCTATAACATACACTAAGCAGCAATTTTTAACTAGCGGCAGGAAAAGTAAATGGAGAGACCCTAGTTATATTCTCCACGTCTACTCGACGCCTTTGCCCGCCAGTAATGTTATTTCACCTCCAAGTACAGGTGTGTCTTCGTACGAAGAACATCGTTCGCACAACGACACGCCCAGCTTGCAAGCAGCCGCTCGTCTGCAGCGCAACCGAACGTCTCACTGACGCAACAGTGCAAATCGCTGACAAGCTGCCTGAAATGAAATCCGATCGTATTTAGCTTATTCGGCTCAGCATCCAACGTGTGATACATGCACCCACATCCAGCCATATGTTTTGTGACTAGTCTATAACCCGAGTTCCATTGGCCTTTGTGTTCTTTTGTTTGCCGTAGTATAACAGCTATCGTCGTGCTCAAATCTCCATTCGTTCTATTCCATCAAGCGATACAGCTTCCACCTTCATTCTATTTATTTAGAGGAGCGGGCTGGTGGGGCATCACATCACAGCTCGCTCGTCTGCCTGTTTGTCTGTGCGTCCGTGCGTTTCTTCGTTCATGCGTCGGTGTGTGCGAGTGTGTCCGCTTACTGCTGCTGTGGCCCAAGCGGTCGTCTGCCCAAGCCAGCGCTAACCCAACTCAGCCCCAGCGTGGCAGCCTCGACTTCGTCGTGTGCTGTACAAAAGCTCGAGTGACAGACAGTTGATATCTTATCACCATTATCCCGAGCAAGGACCCCCGGCAGACTCCCCTTCCAGCGGCGGCAGCAGCAGCAGAGTACCTATGACTCTCACCCAGTCGACTCTCACCTCCGCTACCGCGATCCCCCGGCACGGCCTTACCAATCCGCCAATTCCCATTTTCACTCTCAGCCCACACACATAGGGCATAGCTGACAGCTTTCCTAGTGAGCTGTTCCCAGCAGTGCTCCGCGCCTCCATCCGCTGGCTCGGTCCCGGTCCTCGTCCTGGCTAGCCCTGGTCCAAGCCCCACTGTCCCGGCTTCCTTTGAACCCTCTTTACCAACAATATTGAGATAGCTGCGGCTGCTGCTGGGCCTGTTCGGGTTCTGTTGGGTTCTCCTGCTCCAGAGAAACCTGAAGTTGTGATTGCTGCGGGGGGGGAGGCTGACTCTCGCCCCACGGCTGTGCACTGCGTGAGACAATTTTGCTCGTCTCGCTATTGCTACTGCTGCCGACAATCGTTTTATTTCGCCTTGTCAATTCCTTTCCTGTCTCTCTTTCTCTCTCTCCTTTTCGTTTTCTTTGTGTGTGTGTGTGTGTGTGAAAGTCCTGTATTGGCTATAGCAGCGGGAAAGGGGAGAGGAGACGATGAAATCCCATCATCTATTGTATCTACTTATATATATATATATATATGAGTGGGTGTTAGGAAGGCTCTTAAATTGGCCTATAACAGTGGATTATTAAGTTCTATCTCGTAACGATAGCTTTATAATACTACCACTGATAATAATAATAATAATAATAATAATAATAATGATATATTAATGCGGCATGCCGACTAGCGCTTCGAGTGACATCTCAACAGGATGTTACTCCCTATGTTGTGAATGATGTTAGAGTGGTACTCGTCAATAATGTCGTTGCTGACCTATTGTCAATGCAACAAATCATAGCTACTACTCCGCTTAACTGATGAAATTAGTCTTTAGCGATTCGAGCTCGCCGTGAATATGCTATCCGGCAATAGCCTATTGAGGATCAATGCATAAATATCACATACGTACCCCAGAAACAGCACAGCGGTTACTAGTTTACGTCTATTCAGTCCACATGATTAGCCAAGGGCGTGTTACAGGTGTTCCACTGTTTTCGTGCTCTCTCCCTCCCTCGTCCATCCCTGTCTTTCTAATTAGAATAATTTGATTCACATTTCTTTCATCAATTAGGGCATGGGTATCTGGAGTGTCCTATTGTAACAGCGGAATAGAATGATTTCTTTGCCGATCGTGTATTTTTTCCTGTTATCGAACGAAGCAAAATTGCGAGGGCCTTATCGCCTTCTAATAGACGATTGTGTTAGATCCGCGAGTCACCGACGCGGAGTATGACACATCCGCGCGGATGAGTATGTTCCGCGCGGTGAGTATGTTCATAGCATATTAGGCGCATTCGCGTTTTGGCATAGGTAACGTATTCACGTATAATCTAATTATCCCGTCCGGTATGACCTATTCAGTGCAATCAGACAGCCTTGCGGGCCAACGGTCCATCATGATCGATCAGTCCATCTATTATTATATAACTCTGGCTCTTTACTATATCTCAGAAACCTTCTCGCCTCGATTCGGGGAACTATAACATTTTCCTGCACCCCCTGAGCGACTCCCCAAAGTGCTCCTAATCGTAGTGCTGTTAGTAGCCATATCACGCTGTTTGTCTTCGGCCATAGACAAGGCAGGGCGAAGCAGACCAATCAAAGCTGAGCTAACATACTAACCACCGTATGACAGTCTCATATGGCTACTACTGCTACTGGTGCTCTCTTGCTGCAGCTGCTGCAGCTGACGCCCTCTCCGCCAATGGTGATGATGATGATCATGATGAGGCTGATGTTTCCCAGCTCCCTTCACCGACTCGCTGACTCTTTCGGTGCGAGTGCCTCCGACTCTTCCCCTCGTGAGCTCTCCGTCCGCCTCCCATTCGCTCTCTCTCTCTCTCTCTATTCTCCGCGCATTCGTCGTTCCGTCCTCCTCCACCTCCTCCTCCTCCTCCTCGTTCTTCCACAGGAGGACTTCTATCTCCTCTCTTAACCTCCGCGCTAGTCGCTTGCCACAGTCTCCTAGTCACTGTCAATTATCACCCAATTACCATCTCTTTCCACCGTCATTGGACCCCAGCCCGAAGTCCCAGCCGGAGTCCGCCCCCGCAATCCCCCCTTACATACCGTTAGCCCCCTTAGGGATTCCCATCTTCTATTCCCTATTTATCCCATCTCTCTCTCTCTCTCTATCTAGTCGCTGATGCTGGGGGGCACCGTTCACTGTTCCGTTCGCTCGAGCCCCCGTCTCATGCGCTGCAGCGGAGCAGAAAAGCAGGACAGGGCTGAGCAGATATTGCATCACAGCAGACGGCGTGCGCTGCCTGAACAATGTCTGAGCTGAACAACTCTCTCTCTCTCGAATAGAACTTCTATTAGGCGATTAGACGGTGGCGTCGGACTAATAATTCCCAATTTCCCTGGGCTGTGCGTAGTGCTAGCTAAGAAAATCGAGTGTCGCTTTAAATACACTTCGAAAAGTCCCAACGTGCGGCCTGTGTTATTCTATGGAGTTCGCTGACAGTTGCCGACAACTGCCCAGCTAGTCAGCCGATCCGGAGAGAGCGAGAACGCTTCGCCCGTATTTCAACTATTCATTATTCTACGATGTCGGATTATGAATCAAATTTATGACGTTGCAAACGTTGGACTCTATTACTACTAGGTTTTCAACTGGCGGACGCCGGTTAACTGCCTACGGCAATCGCCGGTGCCGCCTCTGTTATATGGTAAGTGGTTTCGTCCAAGCGATCCATCCATCCCCCAGGCCAACCGGGGGGCGGGATGTACGCCTGTCGTAGCCTTCTGTTTGTCTCGTCAGCGACGTACGGCTCTCCGTCTCACGGTGAGCCGGAGAACCGTACGTTTCTGCGTTAGCCGCGGTCCAAGTCACTTCTCCCCGCTGCCATTAGTTCTGTTAGCACCGGCACCAACCGGTGCCGCAACACTCTCGTTCTAGTCCCCAACCCGATCCCTGTTCATATATACTACGACTCATGGAGTCGTTCGTGTATGTACATACAGTCGTCCGCCGACGATCGTGTTTGACCGTGCGCGGTGGCCACTACGGCACAGTGCACATTCTCAATCTGTGAACTCCCTCATAGACAGGCACGCTCACGGAGTACCCGTTGCTGGCTGTGCTTTGGCCTGGCTGCCTGCTGACTGGTGCTTGCTTTGATTGCCAGCTATTGCGGACCGACTCTCCACACTGGTGCGACAGCGGCAGTAGTAGTCGCCGCCGCCGCCGCCGCTGCCGCCCAGCAGCAGAGTCGAATCATCGTTGTAGTCGTCACTTAACTATAATACAACTGACGCCAAGGCGACCCACCCGCTCGGTCCAAACGGCGTTCGGCAGCTCCAGTCACTGGGCGGAGCATAATCGGGCCTGCCCGTTTTCAACCGGGAGTCCGACCGCGGCGGCCGAGCCAGAGCTCCGCCTCCTGCGCGGGCCGGCGGCCGCCGCCGCCGCCGCTCGGTCCCTCCGCCGTGCGCGAGTGCCCCTCCAGCGAGGCGATGATGGCGCGAATCGGCTGCTGTGACAGCAGCAGCAGCAGCAGCTGGGTGTAGCGACTGAGCGGGCTAGCCGGGCGTTTGGTTTGGTGAGCTGCGAGCGGCCACGTTCAACGAGCGACGGCTGGCCCGAACGACGCGCTGTGTGGGTTGCTAATGGTGGAGCGCCACCGCGCAGCCGCCATCCAATTCGGCCATCCAGCCAGTTCAGGCTGGCCGTAGCGTGAGCGCTCCGCGATCTTGCTCGTCCTGTCGTTGTTCACGAGCAGTTGCAGCAGCAGGGGTCGGCAGCAGCAGTTGAAACAGCGAACAAAGCAAAGCGTGCGCGCTTCGGTGCGGTGATCGTCGTCGGTGTAGACAGCGCAGGGCAAACGCGCGCTGGCTAGCTATCGGGCTCGCAGTAGCGAAAAACGAAACGGAACACGCTGGGTCATTGGGCTGAAGCCGTGGAGCCAGTCAGTGGATCGTCATCGGCTCATATTGCTGTGATATAGTTCTGGTGTATTCGAAGGGCTGCTGGCTGTTCGATTGTTCGACTGCTGGTTGAATGGCAGAAATTGAATCGTTGGAAATCGCGCGTTGACCACTGTAGGTGCGGAGTGGAGTGGAGCGAATAGTGTGCAATCATTTCAATCGGTTCAATCAACAGCAACAACAGCAACAACAACTGGGAGCAGGGAAACCTTGCCAGCCGTGAAGCTGTCTCATCGCCTGTGTGTGCATGTATATGTGTGTTTGTGTGGTCGGGTGCAAGGGTGCGTGCCGCCTATATGTGCTCATGAGGCTTTTATGATAGAACCGCCAGGAAGACGTGAGGTGTTCAGTTACCTAGGGCAAGCGTGTTCAGTGTTTGAGAACGACACATGATCGGAGAGGGAGGAATCGGTTCGACGAGGGAGGCCGCAGCTGTTGTGAGGAACGCGGCTGAAGGAAGGTCCAGTTCAGGGAAATCGAATGCTCATGTGCAACCGAAAATAGTGTTCAGTCAGTGAACGACGAGTAAATATCACCACAGTAGTGAATACCAGTGTCTAAGGGAACCTGAGGAAGCTTAGCACAAAGCCATAGGACGAAGATCAGCAAAGCGCCTACTCCTCAGTTCAGCTCAGTGGAAGCGGTGGTATCACTGGGTGGTGGCATCATCGTCAGCCACTGTGGATATCACTTTCTGCATGCCGCGAAACCAGAGTGTTGTGCCAACTACAAATTAACAAGCGGCCCGTATATACATACCCCTTTGATCGAATCAACAAAGGGAACAAAGAAAAGAGTGTTTAAAGTACGGGCGTCGACGACAGCTGGGCCTGACGACAGTGGGTCATACACTCGAACGGCGAACTCAGATTCACTGGAGTGCGCGGAGGCACCTCTCTCGATAGCGACCGGCTGTTCAATCCTGAACAAAATTCTGACCACACAGGCAAGGCGTGACAGAACGTCGACAGCTGACGTTCTGCGTCGGCTTTTGGGTCTGATGGACTACCTGCCATCTCGGTCCATCATGATACAGACGCAATGCCTACAGACGGCCACGGGCGGCACCAACAACAACAATAACAACAACAATCACACGTCGTCGAAATCGTCAAAGATCTCGTTCTCGGTGGCCTCACTACTGCGGGCGTCTTCGCCTGCCGTCAAAGATGAGCGGGCCGCATCCAGGGACTCCGCCGACCCCGACCATGACCATCTGCCGCCGCGTCCCGACAGTCAGGACTATAAGGAGCAGGACAACACCAGCCAGGATGACGAGCCCGAACTTCACGTAGCCACCGACGATGAGGATCACGGCTCGCCATCACCATCCCCCTGTGAGATGACCGCCGATTCGAATGATCATGCGGATGACGCACCGGCGACACCCATCAATCTGTCGTCGAGTACAGCCCACACGCCTAGCGCCCTCTTCGAAAACAGTCACGGGAGGCAAATGGCATTTTCCGTCGATGGATTGCTGCGCGCACCTCATATCGGGCAGATCGCGACGCTTGACGCGGAAACAGCTGCAGCCCTTCGTCTTCCCGAGGGTTTCCCCGCGGCAATGCTACCCCCACAGCTTGCACCTTGGGCGGCGCAGGCGGCCGCCCTCACCGCGGGAACATTCCCTTGGCTACCACAGAGACCCTTTTCGCCCAGCAGTAAGTATTTCATTCTACCAGTCACAATTATTTCCCATATATCGCCATAATGCGTACAGCGTCATTTGCCGAGCGCAAGTTCAATATTGTGGGATGGAAAAATCCACCTATAGGAAATTTCACTCGAATTCGTCGGAGAGAAAAGAAAGACACTGAAAAACGAGAGACCCTCTAATAGGTGCAATTTGTTGCATTGTTTATTTGCGCTGAGAATTAGCATTGAAAATATAATATATCGTACATACCTGCTCTAGTGATCTAAGTTATTTCTTTGAGAAATGCTTTTCTGTTGGTTGCTGTTGTGCAACTTCTCCAGGCTAGAGTCGACAAGAGGTACCCTATTAGGCAAGCTGTTTTCGAAAAAATTCAACCAAATCGGAGCAAGACAACTCGTGCCCCTTTCGATGGGATCTGTACAACAAGTTGGCTATTTATTTAGAAGTTCAAAACAATACAAAAAGGGTCTAGTTCCAGACGGTGATGAAGAAGTCCCTCAGATGGTACAAAGATGGCTTTCTGTAGCGTATGTGTTCACGTGTCCAAAAAACATTAGAAGGATCCGGGCGTGAGATGAAGCGAAACCATCATTTTATCTAAGACACATTCGATAGTCTACTTGCTTGGTTGGCATCAAGAATGCTTGAAGCAAGATGAACTCTAAACTGTTGTATAATACTTTGGTACTGTGGAGTTAGGTTGCCCACACCAACGTTTGTTGTTTGGGAAGAAAACCATTTTTGGTCTACAATTTTTGAAATATAATGCTCTGATTGATTTTTTGCTTTTGTTATTACGTTGCTTATGCCTTTGTTGGACTTGGCTGTGTGTTAGCAAAATTGAGTCGTGTTCGGAGGATTAACACAAAGCGAAGTTAGCCCAATGCAAAATAATGCTTAGTAAAAAATGGGGGATTCGACTACATAGGTCGGCCTACTTCCCGAAGCAAAAATAGTGCTCCCTGAAAAAAACAAGAATGGTTTGTAGGTGAATCAGTGTTTTAGGTAAAACGGAGCAGATACTTGTAGCCGTTGCTGGTGTTCTTTGAGATGTATGAGTGTTTCAAATACGCCCACTGACACACACACACGCGCGCATCAGGGATTGCCTTTGAATTTTCGGAGCATGAAACTCCAGTAGAATTCAATGCCGTCATTGAATCATTGCCATTAAGAGCCCTTTACAATATTGCGATGTAGCCAATCCAGTTTAATTACTTCATCGCTTATGACAAGTGATACTCTAACAAATTGAATAGAGAACCAGCACAAGATGACCAACATCTAAGCGATTAGAATTTTATATAATCCATTGGTGAGTGTTACTATTATAAATAACAGGCGTTGTTCTTTGCCATGCTCAAATAGCGGCTGTCTAATCTTTAACATAAAAATGACCCAGTGGTCAACACTCTCCATATGACTACGCAGCAGTAAATGCGCCACATCTGTTGTATTTATGGACCAACAATGTGCGAGCTCTTTGAGCGCGTTATTCTTACACTTTAACGTAAAGCTCTCAAAGTGTCCACGCCTGGAGCCCCCTTGCGCCCCGTACGGCTATTAATACTAATGCCGTAAATAGGCTTGTAAGCAATCTTTTATAGACTACCGACAGTACATACATATATATATATATATATATATATATATATATATATATATATATACTGCACACAAGTAGACGTAGCAGTATGTCAGTAATGTTGTTTCACTTGTACCTTGATAACTGATGGCAATCCAACCGATTTCCTCCTACTCAACAATTTCCTTCGAGTATTTACTGCCGCTGTTCATATGTGTTCTTTACCAAACTGGGTGCAGTCACTAACCCACGAAACAGTCAACCTCTACAGGTATTCCATTCTAGCCTATACATGAGGCTTGCTACATGTATCGCTAACACTTCATAAGCGCCCTATCTCTATTATATCGCTAATGAGCTATGGCCCTGTTACAAACGAACACTATCCGAATAGCGATTTGCCATCTTCATCTACTGGACTATCCTACTCTGCACAAATGCATCTGACTGGCTGATGTCCGGACTAGTAAATTTGCTGTTATTGCCAGTGCTTCTGTGGCCTTTACACCTTGAGCCGTCTCAATTGAATCGGCCGTCTGGTTTGCTAAAACCCGTTCCTCGAGAGTGTCTATAGGCCGCTCGCTGGCTGCGCTAAGCTTTCTTAGGTCGAACTCGTGAAGAATGCTGTTCCCTTGACAATTACCAGTCGGAAACACAAGCGCCAGTCGACAGCTAAATCGACAAATGTCACGAACCAACCTGGCCTTCCTTAGTCGGGCCCAGCAGCAATTACGAGTCTAGACGTCTCTAGTCCCTCATGATGATGTTAGCAAAGCGAGGAAAACCAGTATGCGTTGTCCCATCGACGCGCATTCTACCAATAGCGTCCGTGCGGCGGCGACGGCGGCGGCAATTCCTGGAAATCTTCGCCACTATGACGCTATGACAACAACAGTAGAAATTGTAGTTGTCGTGGGTGACTGATTACCACTAGGAATGGAACGCTCGTAACGCCACTCACCGGTTACAATAACCGACAGAGCCATTCCGACCCTCACTATTCAACGGTAACTACTCGACGTCGACAATCGGTGCGCACAAACAGCCGGGCAAGCAACACGGTGACGTGGGACATCGAGCGGCAAACGTGCGGCACTGGCCGACCCACGAACGCGTTGACGACGGCTGTTATAGAGGATTCCTTTATTTTGCCTTTAGAGTTTTATTGACAGCATCCTATACTATATTATAAATTCAAGGTATAGGTCAACTAACAGCCGAATCACGTGCTGCACGCGGAACATGTGCAACTGGAACTGAAATGATATACCTTTGGCTTGACCCCCCGAAAAACAACCCCGAAGCAGGCGACGTTGCGCCTCTCGCCGTAGTTGCGCTCGTGATGGCTATGCCGCTCCTCCTCCTCCCTCAATCCTCCATGGTATATTATTGCGTTTATCTGTCGCGCTTATTCGCAGGATGCAGTCCTATGAGTGTTTGGACTGAACAAGACATGAGGACATTTAGAAGGAACACTTAGTCAGCTCGTTTGTTTTATGTGCGGTGATTTCGTCGTCTCGGAGTATGACAGTCGTCCTATGGTAGAAGAGCTGAACCAAACATAGTGTCGTATGAATTCAAATTCGAGAAACATATATGTATTGGAGGTGAATCGAGAAAGGTACATAGAAAGGCTAGGAGGCAATTTATGTAATGTCAAATTGTGACGCTTTTCGAAATATAGATGTTTTTGCCGATGACGTTGGGTGCTATTAATGATACGACAAATAAGGGAAAGAGTGACTGCATCGATGCTGTTTGAACATTCACTCTGCCAAGACGAAAGGAAACTCTTAAAAGCAGGTTACATCCGGGATGCAGTATAGCACTATACAGAAACGAAATAGTCTTTGAGCTGGCTCTCGGCTGTTCCTCTATGACAAACCTCTGATATGAACCTTTAGGCATTACTTCGAGAATATATCGGTAGAGCACCATACAAAGAGTCTGATCTGGTGGATGGTGGCGACAACGAACCTCTCTCTCTCTCTCTTCGCTCATTTAGATGCATTTACATCTATTATTACTAATAATATACATTTAATTGTGAAAAGCGTATTTTTCGCTGAATGTCATCTGGCCTGAATGAATCATGTTGGAATCTGGGTACATATATATATATATATATATATATATATATTTCTTCAGTCGTATTGTATTTATCATACGTTTCGTCATGCGCGATACGCTTGCCTTCAACTGTGACACTATGTCTGAGCTAACTGATTAGAAAGTTTAAATATAATATCTCTCTAATTTGATTGAAACCTCAAATGTTCATATATATATATACATATATATATAAAAAAATATATATATTTATATATATCTAGTTGGATCTGAGTTTACAGGGGTGCCCTTAAAAATCTGTGAACGTTGCATGGCGGCTGAGAGAGCTCCTTCTTTTTACCACAAATATATGGACGTAGCTTCCGGGTTGAAGTACGGTGAAATAAACGCGAACACATGGGATGTCCACCTCGATTATTGTTCCATTATTTCTTCTTCTTCTGCTATTGCTGATAATGGGAGTCAGCATAACAGGAATGGACTACCGCTGCGATTTAACGATGATGTCTTCCTAAACCTCTCCGCAGTCACGCTGAACATATAGATAGATAGATAGATGATACGCGAGAGGGCGCCTATACGCGACCACCACAAAAAAAAAAGCTACACCAAGAAGCCAACACAGAACAGCCCGAGTAGCCGTTCATGCGAGAATAAAAGAGAGACAACAGAAACGAAGTAGACAAATGGTGCTCTGGTTGCCGCTGACCAATTCCTGCTAGCTGCTGAGACGGATGGCGTTCCACAAGCTCCTCGGCCTGCAGCGGCGGTAGCCGCAGCAGCAGCATCAGGCGCCGCCGCCGAGAGAAATCCAACTGGAGGGGTTTTGCCGTGAGCACGGCGGCAGGCCGCTGAACGCGCGCTCGCGTCAAAAGCAGTGAGCAGTGCCTTCTGGAGGAGAGTGAAGAAGGCAGGAAAAGACATCGAATCGAATGCGAAAGCGGACGAGAAAGTCAGAGAAAGAGAGAATTCGATATGTTTTTAAATGCTCATTTATCACCGTTCAAATGAGCTGCGAGCGTAGCAGCCGCAGCAGCCGACATTGGCATCGTCAGAGACCCAGGCAGGCAATGAGAGCCAAGAGAAAAATACCGCCGATCTAACCTCCACCGGCGACTGAAGACTGTAGGAGAGACAGCACCCGAAAATATCCGTCGGGAAGAGGCGCCCACAGAGGAATTACGTTTCGATGTCGGCTGCTCGCTATCGTCGTGGCTGCTGACAACAGCAGCAACGCCGGCCAAGGGCAATAGCAAGCTGAGGTTATAGCGGTAACCGTCCCGTTTGCGGGCCATACCGTCCCAGAATTGTGGAGCTCATTAGCTGGAGGATACGTCCGGCTGTGCTGTGCTGCACCAGAACCTGATTTGAGAAGGGAAAGACTCATCGAAGTCGTTTACTGAGCCCCGTCTTAACAGAATGCTGCCTACATAATCGTGGTGTACTGTTGTTTGAACACAGAGTCAACGTTAGTGATTGTTTTTCTTGTTGTCTGATGAATCGAAATGCGTATGATGATGGTGATGGAGGAGGACATTGGAAAACAAATATGATACATGAAAGGTAGTCACGTGTGCGTGTATGTGCATAATGTCCCGTGACCGAGAGAAAGGCGAATAAGGATAAATGGAGAAGGGTTAGAGAAGGTCACCACACAATGCATCGTGTCCAACCAAACCGATTGGAAGAGCAGATAATATTTCACGTATTTTCTAATAATACACATATATATATAGTAAATTTGAATCGATTTTTGAACATTTAGTTGTTCTCCCACCCTCCCGCCGTCTTCCTCTAAACACAAATACACACTCGTGCGATGTGTGGCGCCGTTGCCACCACTAGTACAGCTACTGCCTTCACTGCGTGGTCCCTTGGATATTCTCTCGCTTTCTCCCTCTCTCTATCTCGAAGAGATGATTTTCGCGTCAATTCGAACGGACGATTGCGATACCACGTTCGTGTCGGCCATCAATGAACGATGCTATTCGATTCTACGCAATAGGTTATCTGCTCTCTGTCGCTCTCTTTATCCCTCTTCTTGTATATTACATGCATCCTTCAACCGCTCGTGATATGTACGTAGTGCATCTTGAAATCAAGTGGCTGTACCTCGTCCTTACAGTGCGATCCACAGTAGACGTCTTCCCACCGCAGACGTAGATAAGGCCTTAGCGGATTGCTCATATTTCGTTCGAATGTCGTTCCTTCTTCTAGGATGACACTTACGCTTTGTGTAGCAGACACCGCCAGCGCCCACGGCGTCCGGCAGGAATCGGCGTTGGAGGGAAAAAGACAACTCGAGCTACTTTTCAAATCGTCAAGACAGTGTGTGTTTTTTTTTTCGCACCTGCCATTTAGCGTCCGTTCATACCTGCTGGTGTAACAGCAGCTATAAGCTGTATCGGGCGGTAGCCAGACAGGGCTGCTGTTCAGCGTCTTTCGCCGCCTTCTATTAATCATCTGACGACCAAGCCCACTTCACGTTTCTCTATATCTGATCCTCCTCCTCCTCCTCCTCCGCCTCTCGCATCTCCGCTCTTCGCTGTCCTTAGCCAAACACTAGTTCCCAGTGACATCCGATCACTAGACATGATCATGGCTGTGCTGCTTGAAGGTGCAAGACAACAGCCTGAAGGAAAAAATAACGTCGCCTTAGATGATCTTGTCCATTTGTCCTTTACACACCGACTGATCCACCCATCATAAAGGGCCGACTCGAACTTGCTGTGATAGATGCGCACTCACATATTACAACGTCTGTGAAGCAAAATGTCACCTCCGGGACCCGATAATCATTGTCGCTAATGAAGGTAAAGAGGAAGAGAACTACATTGATAACGCTCGGATAGAAGAGATTTAGAGAGTGTTTATATATATATATATATATATATCAATTTAGTGCGATAGAAGAGTGATAATATCACAATTTTCTTCATTAGTTGTCTGCATTTCTCTTGAAAAACAGGCATAAACGCAAACGATCATCTCGTATGATTGGTGACTGTGCCACAAATTTATATCAAAACGTCTGATGGTGTCCCTTAGATGCTTGCGATAGCACACTATTGAGTATAGGGTGCTATCGTAAGCGTCGATGAGAATGACAAAGTCGGCGATAAACAAAACGCTGTCAACTTAAATCAACACTGCTCTTTTGTATCGCGTGAAACGTGTTATTATCCTCCCGACGATATAACACTTGGAAACTATTATATAATATATATATATATATATATATATATAGTTGTGGAGTTATGTGTTATTCAATTAAGACATAAGGGACGAAGAAGCGTTTATAATGAAATGGTTAAAATCTAAGAATTCGGTTTCGTTAACCGTAAACATTTTGAGTCCATCAAATTTACTAATGCATAACTTTGATAAGTAAGCTACTTCCGAATCATAATTTTGCACCAGTGATAGACATAGTATTAACCCACCACCATTGGTTATGCGGTATATACATATATATATATATATATATATATATAGGAAATCTCCGCGTTCACTTAGAGGTTGTCACGCATCGATACCTCGGACTGCGCCGATTTGTTCTCTGTTTCTCAGCTCTCTTGCGTTTCCTTTCCAATAGGCGCTAACATCCTGGACCAACTGAATATTTGTGTTCGCTCAACATTCTGAACGATAGACAGACCACACCCGAGTCCACAATCTCGAAAGGCGGCGCACTCCATCTGTTCGTAATTGAACTCTAGTTGAATTTCCACCAACCCGCTCTCGTTTTTTTCTTTCACGTTTGTTGGCCCTTCACTTGGGCCACATCAGTTTGTGGATCCTCGGCGGCTGGTCGCTGATTGTCGCCGACCCCACTCACCACTACCCAATCAACTAAACTGTCGCAACTAGCAACGATCTATCGCCATATTCTGTTCGCGATAGCGCTTGTCCCGCGGCTGCGGTTGCTACAGTGCTTCCCGTCCTTAACTGTCCGCCATTCTGCGCTGTTGTTTGTTGGGGTATCACTATCATATTTATTCTGTCTGCCCGTCGCTCGTTGTCGATCTGACGAGCTCTAAATGCACTCACTACGAAGAGACTACTTCGGGGCGCCTTCGAGTCGAGTCAATCCACCAGAAGTAACAACAACAATTCCTTCGCACGTCGAAACACAATGTGCTTCACATATTCCTCTACATCTGTTGTAGCTCCACCTAAACGAAGTGAATTAGGCCCGCTTCATTAGCTGCCTCAAGCGGCGGCGATGAGCGACCAAGTCGCGTATGAATTTGGAGCAGTGTGAGCGCAGGCTATGGCGGTGGCGGCGGCGGCTGCTGCTGCTGCAAGCCAGCCTGCGGCCCGGTCGTTACTGTTGGTCGGCTGGATCGACTATGAACTTCAATAGATCAGTGACGCTTTGGTTGCCTTATTTCGTGGTCGCCAGGCCAAGTTGTTCCGACAGCTGCTGCCGAAGCCGCCGCCGCCGCTGCCGGCGGCTCTCAGCTGTTAGACGGGCAGCAGCTCTCGACTGTGAACATCCTCGCGGGTGCTAGTGATTTCTTCTCATTGGAAGAATGGGCGGTTTATTCGCGACGCAGTCCCTGCTAGCCAGCCTACTAGGGACCGCCCACCTTGCAGCGTCATCAACACACACAGTTGTCATTACTATACTATAATATGATCAACATCGGCGAACACTGCGCAGACATGAACACCTCTTATCCCGAACGAACGCTGCAACCATCTTAGTTTCGCCGATCGCAAGCTTTGCTAGAGTCGCTTAAGTTGAGCGGGCTGGGACCGAAGCTGCGGGGTGGTTTCGGCTGCGGCGGCAGTCGAATCTCCGACGTTCCAGTGCCGGGCAGCTTCGTTAAGTGGCGTATAGATGTATCTCTTCGTATGGGTATTGGTGTTGTATATCACATGCTCGCCGTATAGCTGTTATGGACAGCGCTTTTGTAGACACTGTCGCTCACGAGTCGCCTCGATGCAACAGCCTCGATCGCTGTCGGCATCATCATCATCATTATCCGCCGCCGGCGCCGTCGCGATTGAAGCTGCGGATAAATGAACACTCGATGGTAGATCTTCCTCTTTGCCGCAAGCAGCAGATTTTTATTGCCGTATGGCTTCGTTCCGTACTGTAGCTGCTCTGGCCCGCCGTTGCAGGTGATCCTCATCCTGTCGTAGCGCGAGGTATGATACATCGGACGCGGGGGGGGGGGGGAAGAGGTGTAAAGGGCGCTAGTGCCCCTTGTTAGCTTGTTGCAGAATGAGGACGATTTCGTCATTGATAATGAACGCTCTACGCGGACTAGGATGGGTCCGCCATTACAGCCGTAATAGATACCAGATAGATAGTCGAGAGATGACTTGCACAGACCAAATCAGCCTCCGCCCATTCGTCTCCTCTTGGGTGCTGCATGTGGGTTCCTCATTCGGCCGTTTGCTGCTACCACTGCTACTCCTTGATGGCTACTTACATCAATAACACGACGAGGTGCGTAATATACATACACACATATATATATATAGAGGGAGAGAGAGAGAGGAGGAGAGAGAGGTAACGAGGCCTGATTGTCCGCTCCCAGAAGTCATCGCTGTCGTCTCTTCCTTTGCTGATGAATATCAACGGAGCATTTCGCCACGGTCGATACAGTAAGGCTGAAGCCGTACCACTCCTGGGGGCGGGTTCGATAGACACGCATCATGCCTCACTGATGCTGCCTATTCTACTCCCATCAAGAACTAAGTGCTATTATTGCGAGCGATATTCACAACATTGCTTGAATGAGACAACGAGAGGAAGAGAGAAAGAGAGGGAGAGATCGTAGGACTATTTGGCCACCAACCATCTCGAGTACTTTGCCGTTCATGAACTTCCTAATGAGGAGGGGAGTCGCATGCGGCATACGGAGAGACAGCACAAGGGAGCTACTGGGAATGGCACAGACTGCGGGGTTAAGCAATAACAATACTGGATTTTGCATCGGCATAACATGAATACGGCTTTTTTTTTGTTGTTGTTGTGAATCGATATACAGACGAGCTTCGATAGATCTAGACGAGTCGAAACGACTGATCAAAGTCCGAGCTGGCTGTGGGAACACACGAAATGGACAAGCACCCTCCTCATTATAAGCGATATTAATGATAGGAGACACCGCTGCGAAGTGCGAACAGCAGAAGTTGACAATAAAGCCTCCTGCAAATGCGCTAGTGACATTTTTAGGAGATACCAGTTCTAGTTATAAGCAACGCTCGGTCACCGATGTTCGTACAGGAGTGATGATGGTAGGTTACGATGACCGAGGTGTCACCAGGCCGCCATGCACAATCAAACATATCAGCTATTCTTTAAGCCAGAGGAGCGCTATTTGTTAGAAAAGAAGCTCGAGTTCCTCCAATGCGAGCTTGCTTCCTCTTTTGGTTTTGTCGTCACAATGGTTCACATCGGCGTCAGTCGCGCACGTGCAATTCGACGCAAGCAATCTCGCGACGCGACCGCTTATAACACATCGACCTATACTGTTTTCGTAAGGTCGAACGTCAGAACACACGAGGATCACAGCTGGACGTAAATCACCTCACGCATACACAGGCCTGATCACAGCGAGTAAACATCGTACGTGTGTTTATGTGGCTGTCGGTAGCAATTTTCCGGAAGCAACCTTTTAGAAGGCAAAACGAACTTGCGTATTTTAAGAATTCACGTATCCTATTCACGTTCGCCATCGCTGCCGACGTTGCCGCGCATGCACCCACCCACGGTCCGCCGCCGCCGTAAATCGTAAAACTGTCGCGGTGTATTAAAGCACGTTTTGGACTGCCACGTACGTGAACCTCCCGTGTAAACAAATTCGATCAACGCCACCCTCTGAAATGAGATATTACACTCTACCATCGTTACCAGCATCATACCAGATCATCATCATCACCTGACTCATCTAATTGAACGGCTGTCGCAGCTGAACGCCAACGTCGACGGGAACAACTCGTTGAACGTGAACATTGTCACATGCCGCCGTTAGGCGAACGCGAAGGCAGACAGGCATTGATAACGAGAACGCGGTTTGTCGGACGCGAGCTCGCGCTATGGCCAGATCTACTGTTAGCATCCATTGTCAGCCAAACTGCCCACTGGATGACGGACAAGTCCAACGGTGTCCTGCATAGACCAGCGTCTAGTCGGTGCTAGTATAATATACTAGTATAGACCGCATTCGGAGCGGACCCCCGCGATGTCCGTGCCGTTCCGTGCGCTCCGCAAGATCGAGAGGGCCGATGCAGATCGAGTCGACGCTGCGGTCGCAGGCAACTCTGTACATGGAAGCGGATGGATGAGTGCGGCAATTCGAGCGCTCTGAGCGCATATGGATGTATAAATGTATATACACATGTCTATTATGTTATATGCATATTTGTATGCATTCGACGGCATTTGCATTTTCATGACGAGCACAAATCGTCGTTGCCGCAACCGATTGCGACTTGTTACGGCGCGCTGTTGCTGCCGTCTGAAGATCGACCAGCAACCGTCTCTCGTTCGAGTCAGCCTAAGCTGGCAGCTATAATAGCTTTGTTATGGAAGAAGAGTCACACGCAGACAAAGGGCGACGTGGCCAGATAAATGCATCAGCAGGGGAATTCACAATTACAACAGCGCCACCGGCACCGGCAACGGTGGTGGCACCATATTATCACACGGCTACGCTTCTGAGGAAGGGATCACTGCATCACTATTGGCGACTGTGATCGCCACGATTGCTGGCTGTTCATATATATATATATATATGCGCGCTCGGCAGATTATTGCTCTATTTATTGGATTGTATGTAGCTGTTCATCGTTTTCGCACCGCGGAAGCAGCCGCAGCAGCCATCATCGTCACCGCTGCTGTATCTGCTGTTGTTGCTGCTTAGATAAATACAAATCATTTTATCTCTTGCGTGTCGGTATTATTGTTGCTACTGCTGCTGCTGCTGCTGTTGTTGTTGCTGTCAGTGTTGCCGGCTGAACAAAGTACATTCGCATCGTTCGCGATCACGCAATCACGAGAAACACCGGCTGGACACTGCGCCGGTGGATGATCTGGGCAGCGTTCAGATCACTCGCTTTCGCGTAAACGCGGATCTACTGTACTGTACAGACGCTACCGCCGTCGTCGGATCTGATGCTCACACGACAAATGAATCAGGCTCAAAGCGAGCGATTTGGGAGGGCGGCTAGCTTTGCAACGGGTGGTTAGCTTTGAGGAAACAATCCGCCCGTTTTTGAAGCATACGACTGCATTTTTGGACTTTGTTAGATAAACCAATGGGCAGACAGGCCGACAGATAGCGATGGTGTTGTTGGAGTGTGGTAGTATTTTTCTTCTGAAAAATAGTTTGACCACGAGTTTTGCTGCTCGGTGGCAGTTAAGCTATAGCTGGATCACCTAATCGTACATTGGGGTGTTCACATCTCAGTTTATACTAAGACTCATCTATCTACCTATCTGATATATGGATGAAAACTAGGAGTGTTGCGTACGGCAATGCAAAAACTTGCTTTTTAATAAGTTGTTGTGTCTAGAGAGTTGGCTTCCAAGCAAATATCCAAGGATTCGAAATGCATATTGTCGGTCTGCCGGGAAACAGTCATGCGGTTCTGAATTCTCACTCTCTTATTGCTCTTTCCTAAGAGATTTTCCTCAAGAAAAAAACGAACGCTTAAGCATTTCATTCTTCAATAGTCGAGATAATAAAAACGTCCGTTTCAATGGCAACCAAACTGTGAGTTTATGCTATAATGCCAAGGAGGTCAGGTTTTTAATACAAGCACAGCACATCTTCCATGTCAAAAAGGATCCTATAACAAACGACAAAGAAGGAAGCCAAAAAAAACATTCCACAAATCCGCAAAATAATCATTCTCACAATTATCACGGATCAATTGGCAAACACACGTGTCATAAACTAGATATCTCCCATGACGCCATACCAATGAGACGTCTCTATCTTCAACCGAAAACCGCTGTGCACTATCCGATTGTATTCTTCCTAGCTATCATATATCGATCGTAACGTCTACGCGTCTCCTCACTGGTACAACCATTAACCACGAGAATTTCGCATTTACTATAATTTTCCCTCCGCTGTTCGCTCGTTTCCGTAATACATTCTACCGTCGCATCCCCCGAACACACCGCACACACACTCTCACAGCCCGTCCGTTTCTGACTCTCATTCTCTGTAATCTCTCAACTTCTTCTCATGTGATCCGATTCGGAGCATTTTCCGATTCTTTTCCCCGTGAATGTTGGCCTTTTTATCGAAACCGATACAGCCTCATCTGCGGTTGCTGCTGGATTCGCTATTGTTGCTGTTGTTGCTGCTGCTGTTGTTGTTGTTCTTCTTGCTTTCGGCGGCTGTGGTGGCGATTTCTGACGTCGAGGCGGCCGGTAGTGGCGACAGAGCCAATCGCGGTACCTAATACCACCATCGTCACCACAGCTACTGCAGCCGTACGAACGATACAAGCATCAGCGCGCATTCACTAATCGTCCTCGGCCGCATCCCTTCCCACAATTGATTAAACGTATCGCCATCATCATCATCATTGTCACCAGCAGCAGCAGCAGCAGCAGCAATCGACGTTGCTGATTGTGATGATTGTCGCTCGTTTGGCCATACCCACTCACTTGATCAGTCACATGAGATGTTGCTATGGCCACATCACCGTCATTACCGATTACCGAACGAGAACTGATTTCGGGGCCGTATGAGCGACAAGAAGGTAATTTACGTGAATTCTACGTGTTTGAAGACGACGGCGACGGCAACAACAGACATCAACAACAACAACAACAGTTGCAACAATAACGACGACTACGATGACGACACACGTCTGATGGACGACTAGATGGGCGGTTAACGTGGTTAAACAAACGTTCGTGAGCGACCTCGCGGCCAAATGCGGCGGGGAAACCATATAAGAAGCTGAAGAGACAGACCGCCACGTTCCCCAGCATGACCACGTCGCTCGCTAGTGCGTTTGCTAAGGCCAAACGGATTGGCGGCCGTTAACGCTAACAATCTTCGGCTGCGAGCCGAGGATAGATACAGTATTAGATACCGATCTGAATTAGGCTGTATGGCGGTGGTGGTGGTGGTGGAATATATACGGTGTCTATAGATGCATTTTTTGCACACCTTTTCGTCCGTCAGTCATTGGCTTGAGACTGCTGCTACTTGCGGGTATCATGGAGCAGTTGTCATGTGGCCGCTGAAACAGCAACTTCAGGTGTTTCGCATATAATAGTGCCACTAAGAGACTACGATATACCACACGAGTCACTATCGAGTTGCTGCCCGTAAAAGAAGCAGCAGCGGTGGTAGCAGGAACGAGCAGAATACTCGTCGCTGGCGGACGCTTGCGCTAATCAACAGATTCTGATCCGGTCGTAATCGATAAGGCAAATCGTGAAGTAACAGCAAAAAAAAAGGAGCGATGGACAAACTTGGAACACACAAAAAAATTGAAAGGCAGACGACAGCGATTGCAGTTTGACGTTAATTGCTTTCCCACGGAGCTCGCTCGATGGTGGCGCCGACGGCTGGCGACGTTGGCGTCCGACGAGAGCACGCTTGGCCTGTGCTAGTTTGTATAACAGGTATGCACATCCATTGGTGAATATAGCACACCGCGAATTCGTACGACGGAAACATGCACAAACATAGGCCGGGCGACTTGAAGCGAAGTGGAGCGGGTAACTCAGACGAGCAATAATAAATGACTCGTTTGCATTGGCAACAACAAATATCATTATATATATATATATATACGTTCGTATATATGACGCGAGCAATATCTAATAAGGATGCCAATGTGCTGATGCGATGAAGGCCGCGCAGTAACTTCGGTTGGCTTCAGCTAGAACAATGGCCAATGCACAGCGAGCAGAAACTAAAACAGCCTCCTTCGGGAGTCCTTTCGAGAAAGGAAATCGATCGGGCAAACATGTCCGCTGGTCGCCCGATCCGAAATAAGCAAATCTATCCACCCCACCTATATCATATCAATTGGATTAGAGAGCAAAAATTAGGGCAGGAACGGAGGGAGAAATCTGATCGCTTTTAGATCAGGTATTATCAATATAGCACAAAGACATGTATGCACAATGCAATGCGCGTATATATATATATATATATATCAATTGCTTGTATCACTAGTGTGTTTATGGAATATGCAAAGGATTATTGGGTTAGATCACGAGGTCTCACGTTTAGCAATGCATTCTAAGTAACATATTTAAATAAATATAGCCATCTGCGTCATGACAGGCACTGAATGTATGTATATTATGTAGCCTTATTTTATGGGGTGGATGTGTACTAATAACACACGAGGTACAGTATGACTGATACTGACAAACTTGGTTTGGTATTTATTCTTCCTAAAGTATCAGCTAATGTTCGATGACGCATTGCAATACAGCATCTCAATGAGGATTGTTATTCCACCTCCCCGGTTATCGAATATGCTTTTACTATTAGACTATTGTGCTCACAGTTGCTCCACAAACCTTGCGCTAACTTAGTTAGCGCAAGGTTTGTGGAGCAACTGGCGAGCACAAATAGTCGTTCAGAATACCGTTTAGGGCTACGTTTCCAATGGGGACACATATGATAAGCTATTATGCCATATATATATATATATATACACATATATATATGATAATCGGTATTAGTCTTCTATCAGAAATTCGATCAGACAACAGCAGCAGCAGCAGCAGCAGCAAAACGTACATGAACGAACGCATTGTTATAAATCAGTCAAATATCTGACTCTTGCTTGTCGCCACAAAAAAGGAACTGTTTGCATGTTGCCGCCGCCGGCGCCGCCACCACCGCTGCGATTCATCGTAACGGTTCATCGACGACCCCAATTTATTTCTCTAATGAGACGTTATCGCCTGTGCGCCTTCGTCTTCTGCTTCATTGTCTTTATCGTTATCTTTACTGCGTCCACGTGACCAGTTTCACGCCAGCGGCGCTCTACTCGACAGCCGGCCTGCTGATAATGAAATATTATTCATATTTTGGTTAATTGCCTCTCTAACACCTCGGCAAAGCGTTTTGCCGAGGTTGCTGCTGATAAAAGCAAAAAAAATCGCATTGCACATTCTACTTGCCTGTAGCGAATTTTAGCGAGCCGAATTATATTATTTATTACCCTTTTTTTTTAGTTTAAATTCTATCGATAATCTCCTATTTCCCTATATAACGTCATGTTTCACTGTTGTTGTTGCTGTTGTTCTTGTTGTTGTCGTCCCTTGTCTGCCTTACTCGTCGCGACACAGAAGTCGCAATTAATTTTCATTTAGTCAGTCGAATGGCGTCGCGGCACTCATCTCATTCATCAATTCAGTTGACTCGATTCACTAATTAGGTTGAATTGGATCGAAAAAATGTTCGACGCCTCTTTCAGCGTCTCCGTTGGAGCGTTCATTCTGTAGAATATTTTCTCCATCCGCCGCCTGCCGCCACCGTCGTCGTCGTTGACGGGACGAGCCGTTCGTTTTGTCGTCGTTCTGTCGTTATCGCTCGACGTCGCTACAACTTGCCGGTGACTAGTTGGGGTGATTTGTGTCAGAGGCACAAGGCTTATGCCGGTGACTAGTATATTATTATCCGTGCGAATCTATGCGGTGTATTTGGTTCGCTCGATGCGAAATTAACCGCCGCCATTTGATATTACCCGCTGAGATTTGCCGCTTGCGCTGTTCTATTTATGCCTGTCCGATATATTCTTGTTGTTGTCTCGCTACGCGAACGTCATCATTCCGAGACTAGACGCGACAATGACCGCGTTTCTGGGAGCCTCTCGAGGTCTCTCAATAGACGCCGTCAGTGAAATTGTTGCAGCCGCCACAGCAGCAGCAGCAGCAGCCCCATCTAAAATGTGTATTTCAAATGCGGACTAGCCACTGTATTTTCGGAGTGTCCACAATAATAAGTGTGACTGGTACATATAGACACACACGCATACACATACACGTTTATAACGTTATCGTATAGTTATATGTCGATATTAGAGGTGATAATGTTTAATCAATGATGTGGTGTGCCAATGACAGCTCTCCTAGCGAGCTCCTCGTCGCGGCAACAATCGGGTGCCGCTTGCGTCTCCGCCATGCGACACATTCCGCTATAGAAGTTATCTAATGATTCATTGATCGCTTACGACTTGCCACTGTCAGCAGCAGCTAAAGCTCATTTCATTGTACGAGCAGAATCGTATCGCAGTCGCAACAGTGGTTGTAATGTAGTTGCGGCAGCCAGACTGAACACAGCCGATTCGGTTCGTACAGGTTCGAGTGTTCTAGCGCCAAGCGGTGAGAGGACAAATATGATCTAGACACAAATGCACAAAGTGAACTCAAAGGTCTACTGTATCTGTTTGTGTGTGTGTTCCCGACAGAAAACGCCAATTGTTCTCATTGTTGCTGTTGTTGTTGTTGTTGGCCTCGGTGGGAAATTGCTGAGAAGTTTTGTAAATAATTTATATCGCATTTACAATATTATTATTTTATCATCATCGCCAGCGACACAATTTGGCAGGTGCAGGTTTGCACGAAAGAGACCAGCCGTCATTGCCGTCCACGCCAGCAGAAATATCGAGCGAAGTTATCAGCAAGAATATCAGCAATACACTCACTCACACACACACACACACAGAGTCACTCAGTACAAATGCACTGACTGCAGATTATCATACCAAATTCACACAGGCATATATATATAGGCATGCATTATTAGCTTAGGTATGTGCAGTGCCGTCAAAGGACCGCCGACGGAGATCGACATCGAGAATGAAAAAACAGCAAAGATAAAAAAAAACGGCCCGAGTAGAGGAAGCACAAACACGAACAACAAAGTCGACCAAACATATACAGCAACAACAACAACCACAACAACTAGTAGCAACAACAGCACGTATCTGGCTGGGACCGACGCAGCAAACAGAAGAAGGCCTATGGCAGCATAGCGTAGCACGGCTGCAAAGGAGCACACGGTCCGTGCGATGACACCTGCTGCGTCCGGAATGTTAGCTTTTGTGTTTCGGTGGTTGTCCCTTTTTTGTTACTCCTTCTGGAAGAAGGTACCCAGACGTATTGGCCTATGATAATGTTGGGTTTTGTTACCGCAGGCACAAGACGGCGGCAGCGGGGCCTGTCCTCGTATTAGGACGACAAAAGATATGACAATTCGTCATATTCATTATGCTATTATTAATTATCTATTATACGGACGCTACCGAAACGGATGCACGAAACCTGAGCGGCTATGCAGAGACCTGTCCGGCGCTAGCAGCAATAACCTATTCTGTTTTGTTGCGATTGTCTCGATCTAAGTATCAGCAATATGCCACTAACATTTGCTCACGTATTCTAGCCCCGGTGCGATGCAGTATTGACGACGATTCGTAGAATAGTCGGGCCCGGCGGCGTGGTGCATTCGTGTGGGTGGGAGAAGACACGTAGGTTCTATCCCTACAGATACACATTTGCACTTAGGAGCTTAGGAGTCCGTCTCACGAAGCAATGCAAAAAGTAATTCCGAGAGCGTGAACTGTTGGCTGAGAGTGAGAGCCTGAAAATATTTAATAGCTGGAACAATGAAAGGGGACGAAGTTCCAGAAGACAGGATGCGGAAACAGATCATGAAGAACTATTGCAAAACCATTATGTTTAAGGCCGGGTTTGTTTGCTGGTCCGACAAGCGAGCGACTCCCGTTAGGGCGACCGTCGCTTACGAAGGTCACCCCTTCCAAATACGAATTATCGTTATACGCCTTAGGCTATCCTTCATCGTACCCTTAGTGTATTTCCTTAATCAATAAATAACCTTGTGCCCTCCTCTTCGGGCTAATTAGCCCTCAATGATGAACTCGCACTCGTCGAATCGAATCAAAAGTAGGGGGGGGAAGAGGCGGGCGAGAAACGAAAGGATACAAAAAGAAAAACCAAAAAAGTGAAGAGAAGACCCAACAGAAGATATAATATAGTAGGCGCACCAAAGCGTTTAGGGAGCATTTATCCGTCCGTTAACTGGCTGAGCGGCGAGTGGTCACAGCTCGCCTGTAATCTTCCCGTAATAACGTGGCAAGCGCCGATCGCCAATGAAGACAACTCGACGAAAGGCCAATCGAGTTTCTAATCACATGGGCGAGAGTCTCTTTTTTTCTGTATGAAGACGACATCGTAACACAAAACACTTATACACACAAAGTGTACCACAACCATAACAATAACAAGCAATCAACAACAACAACAACAGCACCAACAACAATGTCAGCCGGCTCACTAGAAAGAGGTTCGGCTGCGAAAATGACTTGGCGTCGGCCTCTCTCAAAGGGACTCGGCTCGTTTTTGTTGTTTCTATTTCCTTGCCAATCATCTTCTGCAGCGAGTAAATTGTTAAACCTTAAAGACACCACTGACAAGGGAGTGAACGAATGCAAGCAGCCACCCGACAAAGCAGAGCCCGCGCTGGCTCGGCGGCAAGCCACAAGTGCTCACTGTTCACAGTCGGGCAAACGGAAACAGGGGCTGACCGCTGCGTTTTCGGACCACTTCTCAATTACAGGAGCCGACGGCGGTCGCCCTGTGAGCACTTTATTATTGGTCGTTCACGTTCGATACCACTGCTCGTATTATATTTGTGGGCCTGTCGAACCGCTGCCTCTGTACGCCTTTCAGTCAGTGTTGTTTGAGCAGGATCCATTTACGCGCCGTAATTGAGTGGTGTCGCGCCTGTGCCTATCAGCAGCAAGTCAGTTGGTTGCCGGCTGAAATGCCGAGAAATGTCGGTTACTAGCATATATCTATAATACATAATGTGTACCGACACACACTGATACACACATGCGCAGAGAGAGAGAGAGAGGGTGAGAGTCGGGAACGGTCGAGGAGCGAGCCTCGACCATCGTACGTTCGCTACAGGTAAAGCAATTCGCTGGTTGTATGATAGAATATTGAGTTGTTCGTTAGGTCCCCTAATGGCCTAATGATTGAGCGCCTTTCAATGGCTGTAGGCGGGACGTAATGAAGAATACCCGGGCGGGCAGGCGGGGAGGGCAGATCTGGGGTCCACGGAACAAGAGGAGAATCTCGTTTCTTTATTTACTGTTAACGTATGGTGCTGAAATACGCTATGCTCAGACGGCTGAAGCGGCACATTTACAAGTTTATACCTTTGTGGGCTGATAGATGAATAGATATCATGGATAGACAGTTATGTTGTATGGAATCTACGTTGAGATTGGCTGCTTGAATCCGACTCGTATTCGTGTACCGACCAACGTCGTCGACTGGGCTGAGGTCGACGATTGTAGGTTCTGAGAGCCTCTTTCTGCTTTTGTTTGTTTGTTTTTAATTGGACATGTTTCGCGCGTACGGAACGAAGGCCTCAGATGTGGCGTAGGGGTTATCTCTCGGACGAATGTTACTCAAAAGAGCTGAATCCGAATGCACCAGCTCCGCCAAATTTCAATCACAGAATCACTTCTCGATGGGCTTGTTTGATGCTTTGATGAATGAAAGCAGATGAATGTATTGAGAAGATGTGAATCAAGAAATGCTTACGATATTTTCAAACCTATCTAATATATCTTAGTCAATCCAGTGAATAAAAGCGGTGAACGAAGTCAAATGATTTTCTAAGCTCTTCGTGCTATGGCCGTACGGGCATTCTGATCTCACGGATACCGAAACCTGACCTCTACATATACGTGCCCGATGAAACGTTCCAATCGAGATCCAAGAAGACTCCACAAAATCGCAGAGCGGCCAAGGTTGGCTCTCGTGTAAGAAGTACGCGTTCTACGGCAGCGCTTAAGAATCTGAGCGTTCATTCTACTTTCAGTAGACGTGACACCCAGGCGTTGTAACAATCGCTTTATGCTTTACTCAACTGTGAACAAGCAATTGTATAATATCACTATAAACCATCCCAATCTTAAGCCGGTTCGCCGGCGACCTTCTGTTATTTAATCAGCTCGTTGCTAACGATATAGATAAGCTGATGATCGCGGACGGAACTCTTCGTCACTTCGCTGTCGGGGGCATCGAGAGGCGAGCGGCGACTTGACTCAGTAGCAGCTACAGGGCGATATCAACGTCAAGGAATGTAGATGAATGGTGTTTTCATCTCCTTCTTTTCTTTGAGCTTGCGGTGGCTTTTCTTTTCCTGTTAGATCCTTCCCCCCTCCTTCTGTATCCCTGCTTGCAGGTCGTTAAAAACGCGCGGAATTGCTTCATGTTTGTTGGGGCAAAACGGCGCCAAGGCGAAAACAAACATTTCCTGCAAGCTATAAGAGGCACCAAATTCGAACAGTCACTCGAAGGTGTCCCTTGTGTTTAGCTAGAATCGATTATACTTGGACTATAATGAAACGCTACGCTTAGCTGTGTCCGAAGTGAATAGCAGGTGTTGCCCTTGGTATTCTCGCCATTCTGCTATATTTATTGTGCGAGTCGCTTCCATCTGTTCGAGGTATCTGTTTCTTTCCTCAAAGGATTCAAAGGCGCGATGATGATGATGACGACAACTGATATTATTATTATAGTAATTATTATTGTTACTTGAGACGGCCGCTTGTATCAAGAGGCGAACGGTACTTAAATGACGATTCGCAATCGTGCCGTTTTTTCGGTTGAGCCGATAGACTATAACACCGCAATGCGTTATGTCATCGATTTCTCACCAACCGACCCCCATTCCTGGAACACTCTGCTCGCGTTAGCATGGATCTCATTCGAATTCACAACTGCCTCCACAAATATTGCTCATACGAATGCCGACGAAACCGAACCGCGGCCGTCGTTGTCGTTCGTGGCCAATTTTGTCGTGCGAAAGATATCCTACGAGGATCGAGCTTCTACGGATTCGACGATGGTGGCGATCTCTGCCGGCGGTTTGCTATCAGATATTTTTCGGCGGTTTGCCTTCTTTGGACCTCAACAACCGTCAACACCAGTGAACACAGTGGTGTCACCGCAGGACACGGCAGCGGCAGTGACAGCGGTAGATTGAAACAGGGCCGACGTGAAATCGTCGAGCTGATTCGCGGCGTGCGCGCTCCCCGAGTTCGCAGACGCAGGCCGACAGCCATCGCCGGCGTCGTCGGCTCTGCGGCCTGCGATAACGAGACCGCGCTAAATAAATGTTGCCAAAATAAATGACTTTTCGATCCACTTAGCGAGATCCCAACCGCGAGACGTGGAGGAGCAGCAATCCACGAATGGAGACCAACGACTGGGCCAAATCGACAACGCGCGGGACAGCGGGCAACACCAGCTAAATAAAAAGTGACATTCACAGCAATAGCGGCAACAACTGCCACAGCAGCAGCAGATAGAGCTATTGACAATTTCTGATGCGGCATGCTCTCTGTCTTTTAACATATTGCCGGAATGCAACGCCGGCAGGGCAAGATACAGTGGACTCGGCGGGCATCGGCTCGCCAACAGGTTACAACCTCTCGCCAGCCGAAGTAACAGCAGAGTAATGATCTGACATTATTTTCGTCACCGATGTCGATTTCTTCGTCTCCTTCGATTTTATTCTTTTTTTCGTAAAAAAAAGAAGGCATAGTCGGCGTGTGTGAGCTCTCGAGATCAGTTCAAAAGCAGCGAGCAAACGGTGAAAGGGACCGACGGAGGTCACGGGAAGTAGTGACAACGTCAACAACGAGGTACAGCCCAACGTTAGCATGAACGAAACGTAAAGTACGGCGGGAGGGAGGAGGTCATCACGTCTAACGTCATGGCAATGTGTTCGACGTTTGATATCGGTATTGCGACAATAATAAGTCATTCGTAAGAGACTGATTAGTATGTGATGTATCTTCAAGCAGATGAGGTCGTGTAATGACGATTCACGGCCTGTGCCCATCGGAAAAGTTCCAAAAGCGCCCGTGAGCGATGCCCAGTCTCAGCGGCGTCCCCTTATCGACGACCTCCTGTACGTCGACGATTTGCGCATCCCTCTAATGAATGGACATATGTGTTTTGAGGGGAGTGTGGCCTAGATGGGCAATGTATCTTCGTGCGAGCAATCTTAGTACTAGCAGTAAACTGAGCACTCAGCTGAGGGTCAGCTAAGGGAAAACATTGGTGGGGCTAGTAGTAAACGAGCTCGATTTCACGCGTATAACAAATAATAATAATATAATAATAATGTTGTATGTTTGAATAACTTGTTTTTATTTTAGTCAACTACTCAATAATAATACTTCTATGCCGTCACACACACACACACATATATATATATATATATGTATGTATCTGTGTTTGAAGCACATAGCAAATAACGAGAGAAACCAATAGAGGGTGGCTGGTCGTATAGCAGCGGAATCGTGAGCCAATTATCATAATCTGTGGCTATGCGCGTCAAATACGTATGTGGTTTGTTTGTCTTCGAGACCAGCTTTCCTGATCAAATTGCCAGTACTTAGATCAGGCCCGTGCACGACCACGATGACTCATAGCAATAGCTGACTGTTTGATTTTTTTGGGGCCGAGCTATTAGAGAATAGCCGGCAAGTATATTTTGGTGTTATAATTTATTACAATTGTTATGTATGAACGTGTATTTGCCAATTCCAGCGGCAGGATTTCGTCTGTGCACTTAACTCGGAGAGTGTCTTCAGTATAAAATTGTATCACTCGAAGCGACCGAGTCCGAGGAGTGAAGACCGGTGACAATTGTCGAGACGACGACGAGAGCCTAAAAGGAACAAAGATATATTTTGATATCTAGGTGACTTTTCTATCAGGTCACAACTGAATGACTTATTCTTGTCTAATGCTAGCAACAACAGCAGCAGCAGCAGCAGCGGTGATAGATCATATCATTTAGGCTTGTGTGATACACCGATAACGTTGGCCAGTCGCAAAACCAATTTGTCAAAGGCTGATTCACGCAATCACATTGCCGCGGGCATACAATTATACCTCGATCACAACTGCTGGATCAAATTGCAAAAGTCAGTCATTGACATCTACTTTTTGCTTCGTTAGCACCATTGAAGCGAAAACCACGAAAATGGCAGAAACCATTAAATGGATGCCCCGTCTTGGTGAGATGCGTGTATACACACAAATACAATATAGTGTCCCGTTGATGCGGGGTCTCCTACTTGTCTCTTTACTTCGCTACGATCCGCCACCGCCGGCTGACGGTTTAATGACTGTTGTTTTTTTGTGTTGGCGCTGACCGCACGAACCGGGATCTTATTCGACTGGCACTGTGAAGAATCCGAAGATGCTTTAGTGTCGATGGGTATCATCATTGATATTTCTTGATACACACATAGATGCGTGAATGTGAGAGAGTCTCGCACTGGCAGTCTATGCCTGACCTCTTATTGTCGTTACCGCTTCTGCTGCTGCTGCTGCGTATATACATGATTTTTTTTGTCTCCGTTTTCATCGCCCAGTGCCGGGCTGAGAGTTAGCAGCTTACGCAGGAACTTCAGAGTGCGAAAACGATGCCATAAATCTTTTTAGCTCAGCGAATCGCTGCCCCGAGTCTAATAGTCGATAGCAGCTGACGGCGCCTTCAAAAGCTTGTGCAACTGTTCATTGTCGTCCCACTGTATGAACAACGCGAGTGGTGAATTTCAAGCTGCTGTTGAACTCTGTCTGTTGTACGTTTTAGCAGAAGTGGTGGTTGGAAGTGCCACAAATATGTATGTATGGATGTATATATATATATGGTCGCGATCGGAAAAAATATGGTTCCATCACGGACAAGGCCCTTGAGAGGAAGTGGAACAGCCAAATGTTGTAAAAATGTTACAAAATCCAGTACTTGGCCCAAGAAGCAACAGCAGCCGCAGCAACAATAAAAACAATATATAAGAGGAATGGAGCGGATCCATAGCATTATATATATCCATAGAGTTGTCTTACTTCTCGCCTGCCATCATTTCGATGTTCGTGCCGCACATCGTGACAAAAGTCAACGAATGGGACAACCGAGTAGGATATAAATAATGCTCGATTGTTCGTTGTGTTTCTGGCTACCCTACCCGTTAAATAGAATCATATATACATCGATGACAATAGGCGAGAACATATGACTGAGGACGAGCAGTCTTTGTGCTGGCCACCTTAACATCGTCATCGAAAAAGCGTATTCTTTCCGCCGGGCTAACACTTCATTCGTGACTTGAAATGAGAAGGAAATAACACCGTTGACGTCGCCAAGGCGTTGGCACAGTTTACTCGACACGAGGGGCATCTCCGAAATCGACGTATTCTGTAGGAGTCGCATTGAGGAGATCGATAGGACTAAGTTTTGCATTGAAAACAAAAATCGACAGAGTAATATTTTTTTTGTCAGTTAACATGTACAAACCGTCGACGTGTAATATTATGTTTACCTTCTGAACTTGTGATTTTACCGTTATGAGAGAATTCGACGAAATTTCAGGGATAGCAGAAATAATAACCTAGTGCTATTATAAAGAAATATCAAATCCGGGTTTTTGACAGAATCCCCTACAATTTATTTATTTATATATATATATATATATATATATATATATATATATATATATATATATATATATATATATATATATATTTGTATATATATATATATATATATACGAGATTGTTTTCAATCAAATATTCCTTGCAGATATGCATTAAATCTTTGTCCGAAAATTTCGTTTTGTATTTACACGAATAATAATATTATAATAATAACGATGATGATGATAATAATAATAATATAAGACATGGGCCTGCTGTGTCGCATTTTGCCTATCCTTCGTACTGAATTAATGTCCATATGTCTCTATAGAACTTCTGGCGTTGCTGGCTCTGTTATCGTGCACATGAGTGACTTTCTCTTCTGTCTCTAGGGCTGACGCTGAAGCCACGGCTGTCGCTGTTGTGTAAAGTGTGAAATATGTAGCGCGGCGGCTCTTAAATCATCGCTGGCGTCCGGGCAACGCGTATCGGGGGTGAAGTTCGACGAGACACGAAGATACGGTGTGCGCAGATACAATTCACGGGCGCGAATTCGTTCACCAATTCGACGTCGGAGATTGGCGGCTGCTTCAAAGTCATTCCAATTGAGGCGACGGCGGCGGCGGCGGTGCGCGTCCGGACCGAAATGCTTTTCGTTCTTTGAGAAATGTTCAGCTTAGAGCTGACGGCGGCAGCGGCGACGATCCCATTGGCGTCACACGCATTCACGCAAAGACGAGAAGTCTCAGCGAGTCGATATATTACACAGGGTATGCGAATGCCACCAGACTACGACGTTGAATGTGGTGAGCTTGAAAACGCGAAAAAAAAATTGTGCTATATCACCATCATCACCATCGACGCGAGAGAGAGAGAGAGGAGGGGTGGCGGGGAGCGACCCTTTAACCGGTGGGGTACTTCGATACGTGGATGGTCCTTGAATTGCAATTGCTGGCCACTGACTGCTGTGTCCAATGTAATAATACATATAAGCAAGAAAAAAAGCTTTCTCATCTCTTGTCGATGACTTGTGATCATGATGTCATAATGTTCACCAATTGACGATGTATGACTGGGTGTGTGCGCGTATATTTGCGCGCGTCTGAGCGACTGCTGCTTCGAAACAAGAGTAGATCACGATAGAGATTACGGGATCTTTATCGGAAACGTTTCACGCTGACCCGAGTGTCTCTCGCGCGCTTTGGGCGCGAATGAGGCGATGCGTTTGCTGAGTGGAGCCCATTCGAATCAGAAATGCCATCAGAGATTCGATCGAAGTGACAAACTATTGAGAATAATATTATATGTATCATATTATAGGGCACAAGTCTTAGCTTAATTCCCCCCTCCGTCGTTTCTTATATCTTGACAATCAGGTCAGGCAATATTACGCCTGAATCAAGGCAGTATAGTTCGTCTATTGATAAAAGGCTTGCACCTAAAGCGAGTGGATCGCGTGGATCATTCGTTGACTTCGTAGTTTGGGCATCGTGGTTGGTGAAATTGTTCAATTGTCTCGATTGCGCCAAGGCACCGTGGGTGCCCAACCTGAATATCGTACCAAATCTAAACGAGAGATCTCTCCGCTTCGTCTCGAGGCATTCGTCTATTTTTGTAACTTTGCTGTCATATACATTTCTGTGGCGTTGTAGCCATTATCATATAAAATCATCGTTTGCGCCCAGTGGTGCGTGATCATTGTCACAATCATGAATTGCTGAATATGTTGTGTGTTCCTTTGTTCAACATCGTCTGATCATAGATATACGAACATTTATCTAATCTATTTATATCGGTAGGTCTACGCCACAAAGGCCGACATATGGATGATCCTTAATCGCTTACGAAGGTGTCTCATATTAATGAGGTATTGTCAAATAAATAATACGGCCACCGCGACAGCACAAGTGCAACAAGGCCATTGGCGAATCTTCCCTGCGGATTCTTCCTTGAACCACATGATCACTTCTGAACGTCTGCGAAGATCCCGATACACGTACTTACAGGCTCAGACTGAGCGACTAATGAAGAATGTTCGTTCGAGATTCCTCGCCGGCAGAACGACGTGGCCGCCACCATCGATTCCCTGTTCTCGTTCCTGTGTCGTCTGAGTTCTCGCCCTTTGCTTTTTTTTTATTAATTATGTAATGCACGCATTTCGGGTGGCAAATACCGGCGGGTGGATGACCAGGCGAAGGTTTAGCATGGTGGCACAACCGCGGACGACACCGCTATCGCGACTGCTCTCGTCGCGAGAAGGACAGAGAGAAAAACACCGCAGGATCACCGAGCGGAGTTCGAAGGGGACGGGAGCGACTCATGGCTTTTCAAGCCTGTCGGCTGCTGCCAACGAGAAATGGCAGGATCCCCGCAGAGATCTGCGGTGGCGGCAGGCGTAGACCATTCGCTATCGAGCTCTGGTGATGTCGCCGCCGGAGACGCAACGACTCTCTGATGGGAGCGTGCGCGAGAGGGGGTGCGCGAGAGCGCCAGCCAGAGAGAACGATAGAGAGATATAGTGAGTTGAATTCGCTTCTGGGGTCGTGGCGTCAGCAATACCCTCATCCGTACCTGCTACCGAAACAACGGTAGGCGATGTTGCCAGCGGCGGCGTCGTCGGGTGAACTAAACTCGCGGCGGATTGCCTTCCTGCTCGCCGGTTTGCCTACTGCTACGCGCCGAACGCTCGGTACAACTTTCCACGCCTGACACCGACACTGTCACCGGTTGTATCCGGGAACTGATCAGTGCGTCATGATGCCTTTGAGGATGTCGACGACGATGCGTGTGTGATCACGTGTGCTCGTCCGTCCGTCAACAGGAGGTTTATCGGGACAAGCATTCACTTCGATTTGAGACAAACGCAGAAACATGTAAGCTACAAGAAAAAATAGGGGAGAAGATCGCCGCGCTCAGTGGCAGTAGACGGCTGCACTTAAGGGATATGTGGAGAGATCGATGCTGAGTAGATGAACAACGTGAGTCTCGAGTCTGCTGTTGGTCTTCTGGTGGACTCGGTTTGCAAAGGAACGCTATCGAACAATTGTTAGCGTTCGTCAATCAAGGCGGAACGGGTCAAGCGTTGGACAGAGGTGGACGTCGAACGAATCCAGCGAACTCGCGGTAGTATGCTACGATGACAACGTACGCAGCTAAGCTGCTTGGGCCCATGCACCCCCCAGGTGTCGAGCCATTGTCCACTGTGTCTCTCGTGTTTCTCGTATTTTTACTGTTATTGGTTAAGCCCGCACTCACTGTCGGTAGACAGTGGTCAGTGGTTTGATGTAGCTTTGGTTGACGGGGTTTATTGCCGTAAATATGCTTGACATTGTTGACTTGTGACCGCGGTCTCGTGTGATTTAGCAGATCAAACAGAAGCGTATCCGATCGCTCAGCAATATGGTGAGCGTTGCGCGAATGTCGAGACTTTGGGGTGTTGGCGTATTTACACGCTCGCTTAGTAGACGTGCTAAATGGATACGCCCTTAAGATACTGAAACCGACAACAATGGGTTAGGTGATATGCTCAAAGCGCATCTCATAGAGTAGGAGGGATATTCCGATGACAGAGCGACCGAACCGCCTCATACGGACGGTCACAGGTTGGTGTCTTGTGGAAATCGAGTGGTGGACTCGTCGATACCCAACGAACAGACACATTACTGCAATGAGATGGACAGCTACCAGTGGACATATATACATATGTGAGATGGCGTCGTTCTTCGCCGACATATCCATATATATATCCATACGGTCCTAATTTTTCCTATCCATCCTGATCATAATTTTTGCTATGACGAACTCAGGTAATCCATTCTCTCGCATTGACCCTTTCGTAGATTTGAAACGAGATGGAGGGACACTAAATGGATCGGTCGAAAAAATACATGCGGAAAAGAGCTTGAATCAAGCTCGCGTTTCAATGGCAGTGAGTAATAATATCGTTAAAGAAAGCTCCCAATACGCCCCGCTGATAGACCTAACTCCTGCCTCTCGTGACCTATTTTTCTATACACGTCTTAACTAAGAAGGGAGAAGCCTCCCACCTGGTGAACTTTCGAATATATCATAGAAGTGAGTGCCTTCTTTACAAGATGATCTCTGTACCTGAATGATATCAGGTAGAAAGCGGTGAAAAATCAGCAGTCACGCATAATACTTCCTGCCATAGGAAGCTTTTGGTTGTTGTTCCTATCTTTATATTTATATTGAACACGCTGCTTCTTCACATGTGGAATCTTTAGAGAAGTTAGTTCGCATGTGTTGGGATTCCCCGGTACTCGCTGTGAGAACTCAGTTCCAGAGATACAATGAGTATGGGACTTTTTCAGGGCCGGCAAAGTCAAGCGGATCAACCATGTCGTCTGAGAAGGAATTAGAAATTGCCGGCAGGACGAAAGCAAAACATACGTTGACAACACCCCTGATGAGAGATAAAGAGAGTAAGAGAGAGATCTCATCAGAAGAAGATTTACCGTCCCCTGCGCTCATCGTAGGCCATCGGTCTTCGCTCTTCCGTAAAGGCACACCGACCCTATAACGCCGCTTACGGCTACGTCCCCCTCTGTAGGTCCTTCTCTGCAGCCAGTGTAGCTAACTCTCCGAAGCACAAGCGGCCAATGGCTCTCGCTCTGTTGTCGACTGTTCTCGTCCGACTGTGCTTCTCAGCCATAGACATCACTATCGCTGCTGGCATCCAGCCCCGCCGTACGCCAGTACGAGCTCTATGGACGCAAACCGCCAAGGACCGCCGGACGCGAACGGACATCTACGCGCAAGCATACACGCTCAAAGAAGCACACTCACAAACACATCGCCCTGTACAGTCGTCTGTACACATCTAAATGTATCTGCCTGTCGGCGCCGCGGCTGAGGACGAACGCGATCAGAAAGACACTGACTGAGACGTGCCACCGACTGCGCAGGCCGACGCCAGACGGTCAAACAGCAGCGAAAAGCGGGCGAAATTAAGAGAACAGCCAGTACAACGAGGCCGTCGACAACAGCAGCAACAGCAGAAGCCCAGCGGACGGAAACAGAAATAGCGCGTCGGCGGCGGCGGCGACGGCGGCCGTTGCAGCGATGGCCGCTAACGACCACATAAATCCCGCTTAATTGTCTAATTGAAATAAATACTATAAATTAAACGCACAACAAACATGCCCTCCTCCCCCCCCCGTTCATTCCCCGCACATTATAACCTGATGGCTTCTCCCGATAAATTGGTGACGGCCCCACCGATTGGCTGCCTGTACAGCAACAGTTGCCGCAGGCTGTGCTGGCTGGGCATAGCTGGCGGTTGGGGTTCAGCGGAGCTGGTGACGACTGAGCAGTGCAAAGAACGAGATGGACAAACGCCGAGACAGAAGTCAATCGAACGGGGGTGACCGCGGAGTGAGCGAGATGAAGTAAGGCAGATGAAATAGCGCAAGATGATGACACCGCAGCGGACGATTGAATGCGAGGATTTTTCGTTTACAGATGTCTGCTGACGGAACAGAGAGGGTCAGGATGAGAAATCGCGCGGAAGAGAGGCAGCGACAACTGGCGATGTGAAGCTTTGGCCGAACGACGAAATAGAATCTATGTGAGACGATGACGACGGCAAATAAATCCCGCGAAAACATCGGCGTTCGTCACGAAATCCAGCCGCGAAAGGTGGCTCTGCGAGATGTCGGTGTGCCGGCATCAGCAAGGACAAACCGCGGAGCGTGGACCGAGCGTTCGACAAACCAATTCCTCGCTTGTCCTCCTTTCCAATGGTCGCTGGCCAGGACTGACGTGCGCTTGCACCCTTGTAGTTCTGTATCTCACCACGAGAGAGTGCGTCTTGGAGGCAGCGGCTGTAGCAACGGGATGAAATAGTAGCCTGGTTGGTCTGTTGCGGATCCTGATGGTGAGTGAGGGCGGACGTCGACAGTCTGGTGTAGCACCCTGCTCGCTCAGCGATGCCGTTCAGAGGAATGCATTCGGAGCGCAGCACGCAGTTGTTGTGTGTCGTTTTTCGGATTGTATATCTATCTCTATATATGTGCATTTGTCTGTCGGTCGGTCTGTATGACTGACTGACATCTCACTCTGGCGGCGCTCACTTGCTCCGTTTGGTCTGACGCTACGAGGAGCCATCTGTAGAGCGCTACAGCGGAGCGGAATACCACCATACAAGGATAAAGCTGAACCACAAGGCCTGCTCGCAATAGCTCGAAGGCCAATGGCCATCATGTAATGGTAGGTTGTAGTGGCGGTGGCGGCCGTTGTCATGTGCCATTAACACAAAGACGACGCGGGATCTTGTGAAGAAGAAGAAGACAGGAAGGGGGGGGGGGGGGGCAGGCGACGGCAACAGCAGCTACTGCCTCAGAAGATGAAGAGAAAACAACGACAACAACAGAACAACTGTGTCCTAGTGGCAGCCGCGGTGTAAAAGAGCACCCTCGTCGTTAACTGGCCATTACCGTCGGCGTTTGAAAGCAGCGCCCCGTGCCACAATCGAACGGTGGACCGCGTCGAGACAACTCGATGCCGATGCAGACAGGTACAGGTCTACTTGGCGCTCGGGCTAATCGCACTGCAATATATTAGCGGATTATCGTTACTTGCCCTATGGGTTCTGTCGGGAGGGGGGGGGAGGCGGCGACGCGTTTGAGAACGGGAATGTGCCGTTTGTATCTTGCTATTGTTGTTCCTGTCATTAACTGCTGCTGCTGCTGTCGTTGTTACTGGGACTCTTTGCCATCGCTATTCGTCACGCAGTAATACGAAGCCATTTTCCACCATATGGATATTCGTTGCTGCTGTCGCGGATTACGATGTCCCTATACATATATATATATATATATATATAAAATGTGCAAGCTGCACATAATCATCCGCGTATCTCTGGATATGCCGTAAACAATGGCGGCATGCACGCGTCAGCGCACGTTTTCGAAATGATATATTGGTTCTCTTGATATTATTCTAATTACTATTTAATGTCGTCGTTTAGAAGCAAACACGAAGGTACTGCCTACTTGTCACTACAACGAGCAATTTATTGTCACGAGCTGTCGAGTTCAGCATCGTTGTGATTTATGCGACATCAAATAATGAAGATATGTCAGTAATACACGACGCATCATGGACGTCGTGCTAAGTTATCCACCGTGTGTTGGTTTTAAAATATTCTCCATTATTTTACGAAGATTTATATCCATGACGGGAGATAGCAATAATCATATCAACACATGAATATTCAATCTCCACTTTATCAACGCATATGGGCGCCATGATAAGGCAAAAGGGACCCACATCGGTTAATCTTTGCATAATCGTTTGTAAAGTAGCGCTTCCCAGCGACTCGAATCAGCGATGCGCTCTGTTCAAGATTCGTAACTGGAGACATATCCGTCCAAGCCAGTGCGCGGACTCGAATTTGTTAAATCGTACGGACTACGGAATCAGGTCTGTCGCTGACGTCTATCTACTGATATTTCAAATAGCCCATATATTTGTTCGGTTATATATATATATATATATATATATATGTAGACTTGTGTAATATACTATTATATATTAGGCAGACTAAACGTCTTGCACACGCAAGAGCAAAATCATGTATGCATATTGCACGCGTAGAAGTAGAAGAGTCTCATTTGTATTTATTGTATTTAGATCAGAGGTACCTAACTGTACGACAGCAATAGTCAAATGTATTTGTTGTGTGTTACTTAGAAGACACAGGAACGCAGGGGGTTTCTACGGGTGCATGCGTGTACCTCACAAGCAAAAGTCTCACCTCGATTACCTAAGGCTTCTTCCTGCAACCTATATCGTGACCGGTAACGATGTCGTGGTGACAGTTTACGAAGTGGTACCAGTATGTCCTGGAGTCGCGTCCTGTAACGGGAGCCGGCAAATATCGACGTTTAAGACAAGATTACCAGGTCATCTATATCATCGTGGCTGGGCACTGGCAAAATCTACGGCTTATTACTGTTGTCTCCGTGTCGAAGGGAGTGCTGAGCAGCGAGGCTGATTGCCGCGGCCGACGTCTGTAAGGTGCAGGTATAACGGCTTTTTAGACTCTAGTGTTGCTCAGTCTCTCGATGTGGTCCTGGTAGCCTATACGATTACGTTTTATCTGGATTGGCTGTACATATAAGGGGAGAAAGCGTGTGGTACCGCGCCATGCATGCTCAGAGTGTGAAGCAAAAGGGAACGGATTTGCTGATTGCTCAACAATGTGCCCACCCACTCGTCCGAGTAGCGAGACGAGTCCGTCCACTGACGCTCGCCTAGTGAAGTCGCTAGTGCGCCGCAGGATCGAGTACTTTGTTGCGTGACGCGGAGAAAGCGCTCCTCGAGGGCTGCAAGGCGAGTCTCTCCCGATTATGTTGTTGGAGCTGTTACGACGCTAAGAGATGAAGAGGGATCACCCTCTTGCCGTGCCGTTGATGCGTACAGCGGCGATACTAATAGAGACATTGAGGCAACGGTGTCAGGCGGATTACTGTGTAAGCGGATCACTGCGAACGACTGTGATTGTTGCCGCTTCGAACAAAAAGGTCGGGAGTAGACGACGAGGCGGGACGGTAGACGAGCACCCATCTAACACTGATATCCTGTTTAGTTGACCTGTGCTATCGTGACACCCCGGTCGTATCTAATGCGGCCATATAGATAGGGCGACATTTTGTGCTTACATCTCAATTATGAACAATGCATTGACATGGGTCGGGTAACGAGTTCAATCGATATGCACGGGTAGGAGTGAGCATTGTGTTGTTCGCTACCCAATTTTTGGATGTATCGAAAGCTTTTGGCCCCGGAAAGGAATACCTTGTTGGAATATGAATTTAAGGCAGAATTGCCGCTGGTCTTTAAATCGAGTAAATCCGTACCTGTGTACAGAGTTCCACGCGAGTGTTGTGTTTTTGCTTCGTATAATAGACTAAGTCTTAACGGTGAAAACTAAAAAGCTGCCTTCCATGTGTACAAGAAATTCCCGAGTAATATATCACTCCTTGCCTAGGTATTACTGACAAGCCTCAGCACGACTTGCGTGAGTGTAGCTATGTCCATTATTCCTTGAAGGAGCGAACAATAATTTATTAAACAATGATAGGGGCAATGATACGAGAGAGAGAGAGAGAGAGGGAGAGAGAGGAAATGAACCAGAGGAAATTACCTTCAGCTCGTTCCCGTCTCCCCTATAGAGGGAGACATCTTGGGGCGCCCCGTCTCAACTCGCCACCAAGGAACAATTGTTTTTGTAGAGAAGGTTCAAGGCGTCCGCGATTCCCCCGCACCTATGATACAATTCCATTGTTGTTCGTATCGTACAAACCTTGGTTTAACTCCGACCGGGCTTTCTGCTCCTCCCAACTCCGTGCAATCGTTTTCATCCAACTGAGGTGAGACAAACAGGGCTGAGGCGTTGGTGTTATACAAACTGGGTGCGCATGCCTCCTGTGGCAGGAGGCAATCCGTTGCGCGGTGGTAGTATCATCGGAGATGAACCACTCGTTGGGTGCGTGCAGCTCTAGCTGCTTGCGCCGTTCATGCCAATCTGCCACAAGAACAGCGGTTTGTTTCTCCAAGCCCACCTAATTTCCCACCCCCTATTGAACTTGAATAGGACTCCTATTGCTGTACTCGCCATAGCTACATTTTGATGGGGACCATAACCAAGAATCAGCTGAAGACACATCGAGCCTTTCCTCGAGAATGAGACAGCAGAGGCGTGTTCAATAGTAGGCACGTAATAGTAACGCATTATCAGTTGATAGCTGTCGGTTGTCGTTTTCGTCAGTTCGTGTCTCCCCGGCCATTTTTCTCCACACCTCTTCGTGCCCCTGCCACCGTCTCCGCCTCGGTCTCCGCCACCCCGCGCTGCTATTCACCCCTAGCCAGGGCACCGTGTGCGCGGCCAGCAAGCCCCAGGTTGGGTTATCTCAATTACAGGCGGGGCCAGGTAGATCGCTGGCGGGAACGGGAAATCCGCTCAATCGGTGGAAAACAATTTTCCCGATACAAAAAGTCTGCCGCGTACACACCTCCACACCGCCACTTATTCACGCATATTCAAACCTAGTAGAGGGAGTCGAACGCCGAGGGGCGGAAAGTGGAGCACAACCGAATGGAACCTGCTAACTAAATATTAGAATATACAGGGGAATGGTGGTAGCATTGTGCGGCGACGGCGACGACGACGGCTGCGGCAACGATGACAACTCTCTCTCTCTCTCGCCCTTTCGCCATCCGCGGAAGAGGCAACTGTCTACGACAACAAACACCGAGAAAATCTTCGAAGGGCATCTGTTCTATATGTTGCTATGTGAGAGAACATGCCGGCGCTGATAGTACCGAGCGATAGAGGCGATTTGAACCTCGCCAAAGATAGGGTTTGGCCTTTGCTGAAAACATCCGCAGAGCGGTGGCCAATTTTGAGTTGCGCACTTCGAAATTGAATGCCCAATGGGCTTCGTGGCTGACACAAGCCTGCTGGCTGAGTTGGACCGGCGCTTCGAGTATTGTGGTGGGGAGAGGGCAATATTTTGGTACATTTCATGCAGCCTCGTCGCTTACCTCCTTTTTTCTATGGAGATGGCAGAGGCAATTTCATAATCGATGCCAACGGGCAACTATGCGGTGTAATCCCTTCCCGCTCTCTTTCCCGGTCCGCCGATCTGTCTCGTTTTCTCATAATCTCCTCTAAGGAAGGTGTACAGGAAGCGATCCATTGGGGAATCACAAGCAAGCACCGTACGGGACAGCATGGATCAGGGATGCTGCCGTTTCGCTCAGGGTGTTTAGGGCGTCTGTCATTTGTGTTTGGTGCCGCGTTCAACGCCGGGCGCCACTGGGCGACAATCCTATTGGGGTCTCAGAGATACAAGGCAGACATACAGACAGAGGCAGTCACACCATGCATCCACTAGAAAGCAGCGGAGGAAGCCGTGAATCCCGACCCCGCGACGAGCTACGCCGAAATCGACAAAGATCTCCCCTAGCCAAGCGGCGAACAGTTCGCTGTAGCTGAACGGTTTTGAAGCTTATCGCTCACCCGCTCACTTTCTGCACGGACGACACCAAGCAATCCAGCGTCAACGAATAGAGTACGACAGAGAGGCGGCGGGTGGTGGCTGGTTCATTCGACTCGTTGGGCATCGGAAGCCGTCCAACGAGCGCAGCCTCGCTTCGCCCTTCTGCGGGTTTAGCTGGTCGCTATGATCGTGCCAACCTCTATATCCTCCTCGAATGATGGTCGCTGTAAGGGCACACAACGAATATGACGGTGGCCGACGGCAGTAGTAGCACCAGCAGTAGCAGCCGTCGTCGTTGATAACAGAACACCACTCTCGCTCACTCCACGCTGCGTTTGCCCTATTTCAGTTCACCCTCGTTTGACCGAGGGGAAGAGACGGCCAGACAAAGGTATCTCAGTGAACCCCGTAGGCCCGCGCTTGAGAGATCAGAGAGAGAGAGAGGGAGATAGCTTCTCCTACCATCGCTGCTGGCCACCGTCGCTGCCGCAGTAGCAGCAGGCAGTCAATTTTGACAATCGACTTTGGCAACAATTAGAATCGCATATATTTCCTCTGCTCCTACGCAGCCGCCGCCGCCGCCGCCGCCCCCCCCCTCTTTCAAAACGACTACGATTGGTCTGTTCACTCAGTGCCGCTAGCTAGGCAGGCATATGTGTCGCACGTATGGAAATCATATCATGTCTAACTGACAGAGTGGGCGCGAGCTAACTCGGTAAGCTCAGCGGGCAGAGCAAGTGAAGCCTCCTCTAAACGATGAATCGTTCGCCACCCACTACCGGTTGAAATGATTGAGTGGCAGTAACAGGCGTAAGGCACTAGCGGCTCGCGCGGGGAGCTGATCTTTTCTCAGAGATGTCCGCCTGCTTCGATGTTTGTGCCTGTCGCTCTGACGCTGTTACCAGCGCGCTCAGCCTAGAGCTCGTTCGGAAGCTCGTATGATGATCGTGTTGTCACACACAGAGCCTTGGTGACAGGCGTGAATTCATTTGTATTGTAGTGACCTGACTTTGTGCAGGAAGCGCCCTGTCCACCGTTGCTCGCTGATCACAAGTGTCTGAGGTAATGCCCTTATATTCAATGTAATGGTTAATCGTAATGAAGCTTCACGGCACGATGAAAACCTACAATATGGTTCGCATGTTGTCAGCAGGGAAAGAGGGACAGAACATCGAATAGTTGTTTCGTGAGCTGGTTTCAAGGCAAGTTGTAATAGATTCTCAACCAAAATCTCATTGTGTCTCACCCGATCTACAATATACCATCACTTGGTAATGGCACCGCTTCCTACGATTGTGTCACATATTAATAGACGTACAAACCTGTTCACTTGAGTCGTTCATACCGTTATGTCAACATATCGGTCAGTGTTAATAGTTAGTTTCAAAAATCTGCCCACGGCCGATTCGCGCCAGTTAAACGGAGAACACAATCAAACATCGTGCTCCCATGTGAACAAATTGTATTTAAATGCGTCACGATTTTTCGCTTCTTTCTGCTCGGTTGTCCGTTTCCGCTTAAGCGTGTCACAAATTAGACAGTACAGCCAGGGGTCCGTCAGTTACTCAGATGAACAAAGAGAGAGAGAGAGAGAGAGATATTGGGTTTGGTGCTAGTCATAGTCGCTGTACGCTTGCTTTCTCTCCGCGGGATCCACCGGCCTCGCGGGTCGACGTCGATGCCATTGGTATCGCTATGCACATAAATACATTGCGACCGATGCAAGATGACGGGGCAAGTGTTTTTCGTGTTCAGACGATTTCTTTTAGCGTCCGCGACTCCCTTTAACATCGTATCCTGAATGCAGGAAGCGAATCGCTGTTGGCCTCCCGACTCGTACGAGGTCGCTGTAGTTACGCTCATATCTCTGTCTGCCAGCCTACCTACTCGTATCTATCTGCTTGCCGTGAGTTTCGCGTTTATTTCTAGTAGTTCTGGTAGTGTAGTAGCTGCTGCTGCTGCCCCCGCTACGGTCGTCGCCGCTGCCGCCGCCGCCGCCGCCCTGATGACGTCTCTCCTCGAACCGTCTGCATCCCTCCAGCCCTCCCGAATTGGTGAGATATCTCAATATGTCTGGATTTCCCTTCTCACCCTCATCGAGTGGCTCACGGGGTGTCTACCTAAGTCGCGTACCGCGTACCATATTGCCTGCCGCTGTGGCTGCCACCGAACTGCAGCGTCGGCAGCCGGCAACGTCAGATCGCGACGTAGAGGGAGCCCCCGCCGGTAGGATGATGGCTCAATAATATTCCCGCTCGGCCCTCGTTCGCCATCATCAACAGCAGCGGGCAAGCGGGCGAGCTGTTGAAGATGGCGAAACGTCTCTCGTTTCCAAATCGCCCTGCGTCGAATACAACAGAGACCGGTTACGGAACAAATCGGGACGCGCGAACGAAACGCCAGCAGCAGCAGCAGAAAAATATAGTCGCGAACATGACGTCAGCGAACTAGACGGGACTTTGGCGGCAGCCGGCGTCACCAAGGGCCGTGGTCATACGAGCTAAGCGGGTACACAGATGAAACAAATCGTAAAGAAAAAGAAACATACACACGAACAGAGACTACGTAGCAGAAACAACAAGAAATAATGACGACGACGGCAACACCACCACCACCACCACCGACAGCAACGGCAACAACAACAACAATAACAACAACAAGGAGGAGAAATATGCGCCCAGTCGAGAAAGAAACATTTTCCCGAGAACTGTAAAATTGATTCGAATTTTTGTTCTTCGCCTCTGCCGATGCTGCCGAAGCCGCTACTCTTATAGAAGTAACAAATTGTTATTATTCCTAAGGTTATTGCCACTGTAGCTGGGGCTGGTGTTGTTTGTTGACTAGGAGCTGTGACGGCTAATTTTTTGTTCGAAGTTTCGAAGCCTGGATACCAACGTGAAGGTGCAGAGAGCTTGATTTGGCGATTTCGCTCAAACATGAGAGTAGAGGGCCGCAGTGTCATCCTACAATGTAGTAATATATTAGACGTCCGCCGGGGTGGCGCAGGGTCAACGCCGGGGACTTGTAGCCATAGAGTTCTTATTATTATTATTATTACTATTGTGAACTTGCTCAAATGCAGACATTCAAATATCCTTCCTTTACATTCGTAATGAAGTCTTGGCGTGAAATACGCGTCGAGTCGTTCGTTCGACAGATGATAAACGGCTCCAATGACCACAAGGGTTCCATTTCGTGCTTGTCTGTGTCGAGCGTCGTTGATTGCCTGCCCCGCACATCAGAATGTGATCCGCTTGAAGTTTCGCACCATGGTTGAATTTGAAAGTCCGCCAAGAGTATACGACTTCAGGGCCAATTGTTTCATAGTTTCTATATTACAACAATAGCTGCGAGCAGGTAGGGGGTTGCATTTCAGTAGGTAGGCACACGACTCGACACGAGATCTGAATTTGGCCCAAACGGAACCAAGAAACGATATATAGCTGACTCGAATGATCAGCCAGGGCAATTCAATCAACTCGGCTGAGTACCGGCACAGTTGGCTGGCCAGCTTGTGAGCTTGCTTATCGGCACCAATTTCGATCGCTCCCTGTTTGTAGACTGACCTATCGATCAGGTAGAGTCTCGGCAGTCTGTGTACATGTAGATATATATATATATATATATATATATATACTGGCCGAATACAAATAAACAGAGTAGCGACTCCGCGCGAGCGTATCCACGGAGTTCGACACAAGCAAGCATACAACCAATTCTCGACTCCTCCTACTGAACGTTAATTCCTTCCCGTAAAAACACTGGAGACGTATTGAGTTGGCGAAGCGAATTGAAAATACCGAAATAAGGTGGACACTTTCCGAAGTGACTCACAAACCACATAGGTATTGTACCTATAAGCCAATAGTAGCTACGAATTTATACTGATACAGTACCGCGGACGTTACATGTTGGCTGTGCGTCACCCTGAAAAATTTACCCATACTGATGCCATAATCGTCTACTGTAATGACTATTCTAAAACTGACAAGGGACCACGTCCCGTGAACATTTTGATCACGAACTATTTGCTTACTTGACCATAACCATTTATATTCAACTCAGTGTAATCAGGACGTTACTGCGAACAGTTATTTACTACAACTGTTTTGTAGTCTTTCTACAGGCAGTCAAGCATGCAGAACTCAGTGAACTAAAACAGTTGACGGAATATACAGAATGGTAAGAAAGAACTCACACAATCGTCTTGCGTACCTGTCGATGACCAGCAGCACACGAATTTTTGATATACGCATATGGGATTTCGATTACTGTGAAACGTGCCCGTGTCGAACGGCCCTCCAACCAATTATATATAGAGGGCTCCCTGCTTCGCCGGTGTTTTCGACACGGCATCACTCACGCCATGCTCCAATTCGAACGTCTTTAGCAGACTGGTCGCCCGGCCAGTCGATCAGTCTGTAACCCAGTCAATATGCCTACGTCGAAGCTGGTATAGCTACAACTAAAACTATTAGTGGCCCACGGCATGACCTTCCGTAATCAGTCGAGTTTCCTAATCATCGATTGATCCTTGAGGGTGCATATATATATATATGAACAACACACACACACATTATATACATATATATAAAAGGCATCATTCTTCCGTACGCATCCTGAACTCGTCCAAATATTAGGTTAGACCCAGTCAAATATCACCAGCATACTGGTGGCCTTTTGCCCTCGTGGACCTTCCCCCTTAAGTTCCGATATCTACTCTGTGTGGAACCTTGCACTCGGCCAGAAATGCAATTATCAATCAAGCACATCAGAGAACGGTAACCTCAACCCAGGCACAGAGGGCGAACACCGCCCCGTTGTTTTGTATGGATCGCAAGGCATGCAGGCGTTATACGATATGTATTTTCGTGTATATCGCATCAGCTTGAGCTTCGGTGCGTGACTGGGTCCGACTAACTGCAAACACAGCTAGGTCTTGTCTGCTATTATACAGCGGCAGTATTATTCTCGGCAGCATCCGAGCCCAGCGAGCGAGCTCAGGGAAGGGATAAGGCCAGTTGGCTGGCGGTGTGGTTACTCCTAGGCAAGTGAACATTAAGTTAAGGGCTGCGATTGCTGTACGGCGATGCAGCAGCCACTACCGCACGATCGCTGCTGCTAGCGACGTCGTAGCAGATAGATGAGGGAAAGAGGGTTCGGATGCTTGGGATGAAGATAGTTGTTGGGGATGTTATCTTTTCTTCGTCCTCGTCCGGGTTCTATGGCAAGCAATACACTATCCTTCTCGCTTCGTTGAGACCGAGGAGATAGGTCTCTCTAGCATCGCCAGTTAGCCTCATCTCGACGGCAGTTACCTTCATCTTCAGCTACTTCCTGCCGAGGGAGCTCCTCGTCCCTACCTCACTGGTAAGGCGACAGCGGCAATAGCGCTTCGTGGAGTATCACCGTCTACTGCCGCTTTGTGCAGGACTACGCGATGGCACGGGATTGCACCGTATATAGTGGGGCAAGATGACTCGGGCATGCTGGCAGCTGAAACGATTCTCTAGCACCCAAGACATCCTCATCATAAACATCGTGGTTTCCTCGTTGGGGGTTTACCCGACGGGCTGCAGCTTCATTTTGCTGCGACGGTAGGATTGCCGGCGCGGTGTAAGTGTTTATGTCATAGAATCACTACTTTGACAGAACTACCAGCGACGCTGTAAATGGAGAATGAATCTCAGGGGTGACGCAGAATATCTTCAGTCTGTGCTAAAACAGATATCGAGTGAGCATTAATTCGTTGTCAAAACATACACAATAGTGATATTCGATAAAAAGCAACTTACTAATATTACCAACTACAAAATATTGACTGGCGGTGTCGAAGGTTTAGAAAGATATATTTTTGCTGAGCAGCTCCTCGGCTCGAGTCACCTTGGCAATTACAATTCCAGACTAACTATAGACATCGCCTCCTGTTTCCAACTGCTCTATAATTATCGTTTAGTTTAGTAGTAGCATACTTTAGCACATAGTACTATAACGATAACATTTGATGATCACAAAAAAGATCAGGGCTAAAATCATCCAAGTATGATTTTGCCATGAGAAAGAGAGAGCAAATGTAGCAATGATGTATTGGGGCTGATATGCGCACAGGCCCCTGCGTAGTCTCATCAATATTGTAGCTACCTGCTACTATTATTTCTATTGCATAGTCACATATTACACAAGAGGCGAGAGATTATTAAGATTATCCGCTAGCATGTTAGCGTTCTCATCTTTATAAGCCATAATAAAATGTCATACACGTGAATATAGACTTCAGATCATGGCATATATATATATATATATATATATATATCTAGCTTCACAGTATGATAAAAATACTTCACAGCTATGATAACAATGTTGATTATATTGTGCCTGTTAATGTTGTTATTACTGCTGCTATTCTTCTAGTTATTGGTCACGACCTTTGTTGTTTTCGGGCTTTACCAGCGACTCGATGGCGGGCCAGCCGAATAATATTATAATATTTCCTCGCACATCCGTGCTCTATTATAATAATAATAATGATAATGATGGAGCGTTCGCATCCATACATCGTGATATGGCTCGCCGTTTGCCTAAGTCTTGTATGAACGACCGCCCACTGAGCTACACGAGAGAACGTCAACAATTAGGGCAACGGAGCGAACCAGCCGGCAGCAGCAATCGCCGACTAACTGCTAAAGAGCTACTATAGACAGCTTGTTCTACTGTTCGTCCGTTCGATGTTCGGTGCTTACATACGTATAGTGCACACATACGATTTGATGAGTTGCCATCGACAGAGAGTCGGGCCACCGACAACAACAACTAGTAACAGCTACAAAGATCAACGGGTGAGTGGGGAGAGAGAGAGTGCCATAACGCACAACCGTATTGTACTGGCCATCATGCAGCCGCTTGTCGGCGGCGTCGGCGGCGATGGTTTAGCTTGCGCATAAACTGCTGCAGAGAGCCATGGGCCAGGTGAGCGGAGCAGCATAAACGGAGAGAATAAAGTTCAGAGCCGCCATCAGGAGGGAGGACAAGTACGGAAGAAGATTTGTGAGCCACCAGGGGCGACGGAAGAGAGCCTTACTAAGTAACACCGACGAGCCAAGCGGGTGGTTGGGAGCTGTGCTATGTATTACTAAAATGATCCTTATAGCCATGCCGAACAGTTCGTCAGTGGAACGAACTTCCTTCGAAGAGCCCGCTCCTATACTATCATGGTAAATATAGCACAACGCCGCGAAAGCTGTGTTTACCGTCTACCGACCTCAAGCGCGGTTACTCGGATATGTGTGTGTGTGTGTGTGTATCTGAGAAAGAGAGAGAATAGATAAATAGACAAACAATGACTCGTAAACCGACGTAACTCGTCGTGAATCTGCACACTGAGTGATTATACGAGCGGGTATAGAAGCGGCTCCACATACAATGGTACCTTTGGCAGAGCGGCATGACATTACTGCTCCAGCTATAATAGTTCTCGCTGTCTGCTGGCAGATTAGTCATAGCCAGCCAGTCGGACACCCTCCCTCTATGTATGTACATAATCGTCAAGTCACCGTCGTCGTGGTAACGGCTCCCCGTAATAAATGATGAATCCACAACAGGATTTTACGAGAGTGACTCCACGTCACCGCCACGTATGTGCGGATGCGTTTGGCCGTCTACGAGAACTGCGAATAGAAGGACAATAGGAAAAACAACGCTTCAGACATCAAACAAAGTACAGCAGCAGCAGCAGCAGCATCTAGCGCCGTAAGGCTCCCGATCTCCTGATCCTTCTGTAATCGCGCTACAGCCCCTTTTGGATTGTATGGTTCATTTGCCTGTTCCTTGGTTGGCCACTACTGGCTCCGGTGACGGGCGCGTCGGTTTTGTGCTTGACGTCTGTATGCGAACACACATTGAGACGATATTTGCTTTATCGTCGTCAGGTCGCGGAGATCAATGAACAACGATAGAATAGCGGAGAAAGGAAGATATACACACATATATATATATATATATATAAGAGAAATGCTGACGTAGAGTTGGCGTCGGTGGGACGAGCATGAAGGGACCATTGCGCTACAACCCCATGAATAGTCGAGGCGGACCGAATGAGTAGAGCAAATGCTGAGAAGAATTAGACAATCGGTTTATGTTTTGTGTTGGTGTATTCTGGGTGTTCGTGTATGTATATGGGTGTGTATGTGCGTTTGCTTATTTATGTTTATGGTCATACTGAGCAGATTTTGTGGTGAGAAGAGATGGGGATGGGGGGCTCCTTTGAATCAACCCAACACTATTACTATTATTATTATCATTATTGACTCATTTTTTATGATCAACAACGCCAGCAATCAGTAGTTATCTTCAAATAGTCAGTCAAGTAATGCAGCACTGGCGGCAATAGACAAAGTGCTGGTTGTGGCCATGATGACAATAATAGTCATAGCGACGATGGCGGCAGTGCCCAGACGGCCAAGGTGGCAGAGAATATTTGGCCATCCACATACAGACCACACGCTGGATAAACTGATATGATGATAATAATAATGTTATCGGTCGTGAGACTGACGTGAGGGACAGTGCTTGAGCAAACGACAATTAGCTTTAGCAGTGTGCAGAAGGAACACTGCCTCGATCATTGACTCTATGCGATATTGTTTTCAATTTGTATAATTGAAAGGTAAAACATTTTCATTACAATACACGTGGGTAGAACAGATGTCTAACAGCAGACAAGATTTGACCAACGAAATCTCACATGGAGTTGGGTGGACTCAATAACACGAATAATCGACCCAGTGACGAGCACTTCTCGTTTGTAACTGGCCCGTCTCCCATTGGTCATTTCTCGTGTTCTTATCCGTATATTCCATCACTGAGAGAAATGTTTCAGCAAGTACCGAAGTACTTTTCGTTGCCGATGTGCGGTATTGTTCTAATGCTCCGCTAGTTACGCTATAACTGTAACTTTGTAACTTTAAGAGTGTGTTTGCGCCGTATAAAGCCAGCCTCGTTGCAATGTCTCTCTCTGGCCGTTCGATCCACAATCCGATAATATTTTTTCACTTTTATTTCTGATTTCAGAAAACGGCGAACTGCCTAAAATACCCCCACAGGCGATGAAGTGCGCCCTTCGAAAGCACAAGAATAATCGCAAGCCCCGAACGCCGTTCACGACGCAGCAGTTGCTGTCACTCGAGCGGAAGTTTCGGGCGAAGCAGTATCTGTCGATAGCCGAACGTGCCGAGTTCTCATCGTCGCTCAATTCGACGCGCGAAGGAGAAACGGCTAAAGGAGGCCGAAATCGAGAAGCTCCGTCTCGCCGCTCGTCCAGCGCTATTGCCAGCCGCGGCTGCCGCTTTTGCATTAGGCCTGTCCGGCACTCAACCGCCTCCATTTATTCCTGGAATGTCTGCGCACATCCCACCGCCACGGCTTCTTGCTGGACCATTCAGTTCTGTCTCGGCTCAAAGTCAAGCTGCTGCTGCTGCTGCTGCGGGCCAGCAAGTTAGCAATGCCGGACTGGGTGCAGGCGCCACCTCACTGAAGTTGTCCCTCAGACCTGAAGGGGGCCCAGCCAAAGGTGCAGGGTCCGGCCCGCTTAAGGTTGACTCCTCGAGTCGATCTCCATCACCGCCTACGAGCAGCAGTACATAGGGAAACTGCAACGAGGTTCCCGCCGCCGTCGCCAGCAGCAGCAGCAGCTGATGAAGATGGTACACGTCCCCCACGGTGTGTGCTGGTTGTCGGAAACGATTTGCCATCGTCTTTGTCAACCAGTTCCACTCTGCACTTCATCGCGATCATCTTCACCAACAACAATGCTAATCATTAACTTCTGTCAGATGTCAGAGAATCACCTAATCGTATCGGATCCCGTTATCGCTGATTTACACGCAGCAGCGGCGAACCGCGAGGACATATCATCCATCATTCATTAATTAACAACAAACAAACAATTTCATCAACGATTCCGTCATCAACGGCAGCAGCAGCAGCAGTAACGAAACGAGCCCCAGCAACAAATCCGCGAACAGCAGCAACAGCGGAATTTGCTAAATCGATTGCTCCTTCTCTGTCTGTCTGCTTATGAAAGGAAGGGAGACAGTGGTTAGTTCGATTGCATTCATCCATCCCACCCCCTCCCCGTTGAGATGCGAGTCACTCTAATGGAGCAAAATCTCTCATGTACATACACTGTACATACAGGCGAACAAGTAACAGCCCACCATCACTATCAGATAGAAGGAATAGCCATCACGGAAACACGAATGATTTCGCCCACAGACTCACGGACACGGACTCATTCCTTTTCTAGTTCTATAGTAAAACAATCACAATGACATGAGAAGACGAAGCGATGAAAACAAACTGAACTTGTCGAATTTGAAGCGAATGATGATGGGGGCTCGCTGTTAATGAGCGTAGCCTCATCGACATTGAGGTGTGGATCACAATGGGTCTGGGGGAGTCCTCTAAGGAGGTCCTCCTTCATCTGGGGTTCGGCCGAGGAGAGGGGTTGCAGGTATATAAGCATGTCTGTGACGAGGTGGGACGTCCTTTGAACGTGACGACGATCGTATGAGCAATAGAAAGACTTTCCCATGTGATTGAGAAAAGAAAAAAATGGTATACATATATACAGATAGGCGAAGCGACAAACAGACTCATATATACGAACTTATATACAATTTACGACGAATAGTAACAACCGATCAAGTTTCCTGAGGCGGAGGTCGTGTGCTGTCAACACACTCGAACCACCGTCGATTGTAAAAGCTTTGTGTACGATGGCCCCCTGCCTGCCGGCATAGATCAAGTTCAGCCGCACCTCGGGAGTAGTCCACTGAGACCAGTGCCACACAGAAACTACCACGCTACCATGCATGCATGTACTCGTAGTGATTCACGAGTCGCATCGAAATGTATCGAAAACCTTCATCAGTCAACTTCTATCGAATAATGCATGGTATCTTGAGTAGCTAGAACCGGCCATCGAAATACAATTTGCGGACGAAAGGGTGGCGCTTAAAGAAATGCAAGGTGTTTAAAGAGAGGACTGCAAAAGCTGATCTATTTATTTGCTAAATAATAGCGATCATGTGTCCTCTCGAATTTTTCTTTGCCTATGTATGTAAACTCTCCCGAGGCGGGTGCAGTTTGGTATCGGCAGCATCTGGTAGCACTTTGGATATTTCCGGTCGTATATATATATATATATATATAGTTAGTTTGTAGAGAACGAAATAACATGGAAGGAAGAAAGATTTGATTGCAGTAACAGCAAATAAACTATGTATTCATAAGCATAAAAGAAGGCGGAAGAATGGAAGCATAACAAACAAGCAGACAAGCACATGTAGATATAATAGATGCCTGATACAAATATGAAGCAAAACATATGATTTGCAGTCAAAATAGATCGACATCTTGTAGACATAAGGGGTGTGGGAAATGTATGTTGAGGACATCTGTATGAATAGAGAATAAACCTAAATATGAATTGACGATGAAAACTGTGTTTGTAAATTCACACACACACACACATTTCTTCTCGCGCTATATATATATATATATATATATATATACATATATATATATATATACATATATATATATATATATATATATACATATATATATATATATATATATATACATATATATATATATATACATATATATATATTCTACAATAAATATATTTATTATTTTATTTATTTGCTCTTCATACACACTTTGTAGAGTGAGTACGATGTGGCCTCGCGAGTGTGTCCATGGTTGGCTATGGGGCCAGGTTTCTCCTGCTTTGGCAAACTCGAAAACAGATGGACATTAGTGTGTTCTTGGTGTTCTCGGTATATGATTTGTTTTCCAAATTCACAAACCAAACTACAACCAGCAAGCAAGGCTTACGATTTTCCTATACACGAACGCGGACTCAAGATACACGGGATGAAAACGGAATGTCCAACAAAAATAATGTTGTTGTCAATTAAACAGCTTTTGCTAATTACATTACGAAGAACAGCACATGCTTTTGACGCCAACAGGCATCATATGTTCAGCATTTGTACAGCACTTCTCCACTGATTTCTGATTCGGATGAGGACGTATATATGCGGGGGGGGGGAGGGTAAGGTTCTCGTTATAGGAAATGTCTAACAGTCGATAATGTTGGGACATTTGGACGCATAGACACAAATCGAGAAGAGCCTGGCAAGGCCAGACCGAGAGCAACAGAGAATGATAACAAGGGAGAATTTCTGCAAATAGAGTACGAAATATACCAGATATGACGAAGGAGGTGGAGGAGGAGAAGAAACCAGTTGAATTGCACATAATAAGTACTATAAAAAACGACGAAGCGAATAAATAAAGAGGAGCAATCAAAGAGAAAGGCAGCGGCGTTTTCAATGATAGGGGCTAGATTAGGGTAGATATTTCTTATATGCTTATCATAATGTAAATAGATGATCTCACAGGAGGGAGGGAGCATTTTCTGTTCATAAACTGTTTGTTCAATATATTACACAAGACGTCTTGCACGTGCCATACATGTGCGTACACACATATATATATATATATATATATATAGTTTCGTCTGTCTCCTAAGGACTCACACGTTTAGAAAGCCATCTTATGTTGCTTAATATGAAAACTATATGAAGTCGCCTGTAATGCTGCAAACCAGCTTGCTGCTTGAATTAGCAGTGATATTTTAGTGATCTATGGGATGCGGTTACCTTTCAAGCAGCTTCGTTTGTTAGGTCTGTTGATATGGAATGGATTACTTTTGGCCAATCCAGCTGCTTCGGTTGGGTCGCAGAAATGCTGGAAGTAGAAGCCAACGATACTTATTTATTGATCATGATTGTGGGTCCTTAAATAAACAATAATTAAAGAAGTAGTTGGGGACAGGGTCAATGATCGATTCATCAATACTAGGGATGTCTTTCGAATTCTAAGGTGTCACGCGGCTTTTCTGACTGTCGGGCTGCGCAGACTCCTTGTGGGCGTCTTGTGGATACGCATTATTTCAGATACTCCAAAAAGGCGCCATCTTCCAACTCGGACGTCCCGATGGGGCAAAATTAGGGTAGGAAGCAATTAGGTAAATGGCGAATGTTATCGGATGCTTTAATCATCGATTACAAGCTATCAACTGCAAGGCAACACATGACCTTCAAACGATTTTCGATTCTTTAACATCCATTCATAAACATACGTAAGTCGAACGATGTTGAGCCTGCCACGACGCTAATTTACTAATGGGACTGACCAAATGAACAGTTGTTATTGGCCAGCAAGACTGATCGCCTTCATTCGACAGCAGCGTATTGCTCACACTATTTGGAAACGGATAATTCCAATATACAGCATCCGGGGAGCTAGCAATGCGCCTATTAGTTCGAGCGGGCCGGAGACCTCACGGGGGGAGGGGACCATTACCCTGGAAATCACTTATGTCGTCTAAGTCATTCATTGAGAATGCCTCGAATCGGTTCTTCTGAAAGGAAGTCTTCAGTCTGGCTTTGTTTCTGGCTTTTGCGAATATCAAGTATGACATCGTACAACAGCATCCATGACAAACGTGTGTACATATAAGAAATAGCTGAGCGTAAAGTTGAGAATTAGAGCGGCGTATCGAAATATAATAAGAATAACAATAATAATATGACACATATTAGCCCACTTCTTTGTTGCTTGTCCGTTGAAAAATGACAGCGGATGATTTGGCCCTACTCCTTATTGGTCGCCATTTTCTTTAAGAAATACCTATACACCTTCGACTGAATATTTACACACACACACACAAACACAGACACAAAAAGGCACACACATACACTCATGCTCGTGATGGTGATATCTATCGGAATCAGCACGACGGAGCAGTAACTGACGATCAATCAAAATCATATGTTGATACAAGCACATAGATCGTGCACATATTGCACGTAAGCACGCGCGCGTTGCTGCTAGCTGAACGCGTCATTAGCATATAGAATACGTCTCTCTACGCCGTCACACGAGAAAATCCCCGTTTTTCTTCCCCTCTCCTAACCCTTGAATGCGCGCAAATCTTCTAATGACCGAAAAATGCCAGTTGTCCTTCGGCTCGATCCCTGCACGATACAGACGCTAGCGCGTGTGTATCTCGTGTATACGAAAGAAACAAATGAAAATGGATAATCAGCTGGGAGAACATCATACACGGCTGTTGGCAGAGTTTACCGACCTGCTATTGCCGGCGCAACGTGTCGACACTGGAAGGTGAACGAGCGGTTTTCGCTGATTGACACGTGGAAACGATGGCTAGGAAAGGCGTTTGCCAACGGTGGCAGTACGCTACATGATCGAGAGGTGGGAGTTCAGCCGAGATCAGCAAGGGAAAAGGGAGAGAGAGAGAGAACTGTCTGTTCCCTTCAGTTCGGGAAGAAGAATACCGGTCAGCAAGATGCGAAACGCACGAATCTGAGGGAAGCTCACCCATTTACATTGCAGCATATCTCTCGTTCGTCGAAATCGAAGAATGCCGAATGGGTAAAATTGATGTCAGCCTATGATTGGCCGATTGGCCGTCGAAGAAAGCGAGCAAGCGGCGGTTCGACGTTCGGATTGATCGCTCTGATCGCACTGATTGATTTGATGTTTGCCTGTTTTTCTATTTTTTTTTATCAGTTGTAGCAACCTGCTCAACCGAGGACCTTGCCACAAATGGAGATAACATTTCTTCTGCTGTTGTTTGCTAGCTGCATTTGTATATGTATTTATAATTGATGGGCGTGAATGCGACGTCATTTAGCGATAGTGTGTATTACTTTGTTGTTTGTTTGATCTTTGGCGATGATTTTTTCATGGTATTCTGTTGAATTTCGCGATGTTGTGGTGGCGTATGCGAGTCGATAGACGGCTTAGAGTAGGGACATTTTGAGAACAATTTGTAACTAGAGGTATTATCCATGGTTGGCTAATCGGGAACGGGCAGAGAGAATCCTTAACTAGCGCATTGCGGGTCAATCATCCGCGTTTGTACTGGGTTATGCCTCAAAACACCGGCCTTGAGAGTTTGTCACGTCTTGCCACCATGGACCCCATTTGATCGACAGGGTAGTCCTAATTGTGCAGCTTGACTGAAACCGGACGGCGCCCTCGGATACGTCGTCCTTTACAGGCGACAGTTCTCCCACTTTCAGCTTCATTGACTCATCGACTCATTGAATTCTTCTCGTGTCAATTCTTCTCGTGGCGTTCGTTCAGCGAGGCGAGTCGTGACAATCATAGTGACCCTCAGCTTTCTTCAATTGGACTTCATTGTCGATACAACACTAGAAGTGTCTTGTCGACGTTTATACGCCGCCGACTGCTAGATGATTGGTTTGTGATATCTGTTGTTAATTGTTCGTGTCTGCCACGGGGGGGGGGCTCAAATAAGCGCAATTTCCTGCCGTGTTGCTTATTCTTATTCTATATGCTATATAAGTTTACCCTGTCCCCCGCCGCCTTTCTATAAGTTACCGGTCCTCTTGCCCGTGTGCCGTCAGGACACTTGCCGATTTTAAGTTAGTTTTCGGCAGCAGGTGGGTGACCACGACGAAACAGAATCATCGCCGCCCCTGCCGCCGGACGGAGATTCTCATCTTCCGCCGCTATCGTGTGTATAGTATCTGATGTATGTCGGTTTGTCGGCAGAGACACAAACAGGCAGACACTTTAAATAGAAGCAAGATCGGCCTCGTTTCCTAATGAGATCTCATCGGGATGTTCTGTGCGCCGCCGCGCCAGCGGACGTAAGGCGACTCAAGCATTAGCCAGCTAACGCGGCCACCCCATAGCCAGCGCCGCTGTGCGCAGTTGCGTAATGCCTACGGTCGCTCAGCGGTCGCCACCCGCCGAACGCATCAGTATACCGGGCGGGTAGCCGCTCCCGCTTGGCGACGCGCTCCGCCAAAATCTCAACTATCGAATTGAGCGCAAATCGTTGCTGTCAGATGACTTGGTTTCGCCGGGATACGGTGACCAGCAAGGCGTCGTCGATGAACGAAAAAAAAAACACACACAACAAAATATCAAAACCGCGGGATCGGAGCTTTGATTTGAGGACTGAAGAAGAATATGAAGAAGCGAACGACGAAACGAGATAGCACGGAGACAAAGTCACACATGATCTTGACATCGTCGTCCACCGCGTTTAGCTGTTTTCACCGTCGGGCGGCGCTTGCGTTGACTTCGTCGGCGTCGGCGATGAATCGACTTGAATCAACCCTGACGCATAAATGCAGAGCAAAGCGACGTTCATGCCGACGCGTATGGCGAAGATACGCGCTCGCGATATATAATGATATAATGTGCATGCTGAGGTCAAACAGGCTGAGTCGAACAGTAGTGCCAGACCTGCCTTCCTGCGTTCGGCCCAGCCAACGAGTCGCCTGCACAGTTCAATCGCCGTTCGGCATGGGCAATACCAGCAAGTGAAGTCCACCGACGTATCAGCTAGACAAACGGATGGACGAGATGCACACCGCATAGCTACTACCGAAAGAATGCTTCCATTCCCCGAGCGTCGCGTCGCGTCGCGTCTCAACCTGCGATGGCGTCTGCAACTAATACCTGCGTAACTACTACATGAATCAGGAATGGTGCCACCCGAGAGAGCGCGTCATCGTGTATCGTTCGGCGCGACACACGTGGGTCTGCCAAAGCAGGATGAACGAATCACGATACCGACTGCAGGTCGATAGCGGACAGCGACTAAAGCTCCCGGCTGGGAAACAGCGGCTCTCTAGTGGCCCGAAAGAATGGTAAAAGGCACTCACGCAAGCCGTTCGCACTGAAGTGACAGTGAGAACTCACCGAGTCGAGTGAACGCTCGAGCGCTGCGGTAGCAGCAGCTGGCAACGGACAGAGTTGTCGAACGCCGTCGCGGCTGACTCTGCCGCCGCAATGAGACACCAACCGCGCGTCTAATTCGGTTATTAATGGAGTCGCCGCTAACCGGGGGTCCGTCCAAGCCGATCGCGGCGTTTTGTACCGCTGCTGCTAACGGGCCAGCGTGCGCATTTGCTAAGGCAAGCGTACTTGAAGCCTAAGGTGGCTTCATCGACTGCTGCCGTGCGGCGGCGGCTGCTGCTGCTGCTCGTTGCCGGTGGCCAGTGCTCCACGCCGGCGACTCAACAGAACGATAAGCGTCAACGGATATAGAGAGACAAAGCGAGAGAGCGAGAGAGAGAGCGAGAGACGAAGAGAGTAAGACGACACTCACATGGCACTCAATGCTTTCGTTAGCGGCATTGAGTGGCGTTTAGCGCACAGCAAAGCACTGCTCAATGCGCTTTGCTCAATGACCAGAAGGCAGCCAACGACATGGAAGGTACCCCTCTCTCTCTCCCTAGCTATCGATCGATCTCTCGCTCTCTCTCGCTCGCTCTCTGTGTCTCGTAGATGCCCTGTCGGCAACTTGAAACAGAACCCCCGCCGAACAACACTTGTATTATTACTACCGCGAAAGACGGCTACCAGACTTGGCTACCATACCTCGTACGTATATATAATAATATGTGGACGAAATGAACGGTGACGATTCAGTGGCAGTTCGCCTCAGTTTGCGTCAGCCAACCGCGACCTCATCCTCGTCTCGTGTTGAGGTGGCGCTCTTAAGCGACGGCCGCTTAGCGGTCGGTAATATGTTGGCCGGGTGTATTTGTCCCCATGCGTTCGACCCCCGTGGCTGCGCATATGGAAGCTAGCCGGGGGCTAACAGACGAGTGAGTTAGGGGGTCCAGGGTTGAGACGATACCAGAGACAGAGAGAGAGAGATAGAGAGAAATCGGCCCTAATCGACAGCCGACATCAGAGTTACGGGCGGGTCAGTCAGGAGCCGTTAGGAGGTAACGGGAGATGGCCAGTGACAGAGTCTGATCCTGTAGCCGCCGCCGTCGACGAAGAACAGTTCAAAATCAAACGAGAGCTGCCGAGCAGTGCCGGCACCGGTGGCGGTGGACGGTGGTAGTTTGTCAATGCTAAATTGTTATCAAGAATAGTTCTTCGTAGATACCTAAGACGTCCCAATATTTGCATACAGAGTGTTAAAAATATGAACCCACAACCGATGGTCTGTAATGAATATTAGAAACGAAACGTTCATCAATGCATCTGTCCATGTTTTTCTTTTCGAGAACTTTGTACATTTAATTTTTGAATAAAGATGAATTAGGCTTTTTTTTAGAAAACTCAATAAATTGAGAAAGAAAAACGCACACTTATCGTTGACAAAGTTTTGTTAATCTGTTGCATGGTAACACGATGCTTTTAACAACCCATGTATCCAACGGAGTTCCAATCCATATTCCGGAGGACTTTTCGCGGACGACTCAAAACCTCAGCGGTTTACAGTCTACGCATGAATGTGTATGAAGTTTCATTGGGCCGCTTGCCACGAAGTAGCCCACTGCTTAATCTCCAGCACCGAGTCAGCGCAGGAACTCCAAAATGCCTAATCCTCATAGCGACAATGTTCGCTTTCGACAAATGAAACATGCACCAAATGAGAGCGGGCGACTAAAAGCATTTGTATTGTAAAATAATACGTCGATCGCGGAGTGAATCTGAATACGTACATTCGATATGTAGACTGGCGTGCTCGCGTAAGCTATGCGCATCTATCAAGATCAACTTTCTGGCCAAACAACAATTACAGTCAGCCTCGGCAGCGCAATGTCACTCTTAGCTGTTACACCCGAAAAAAAATGACACCACCAAAATCGAAACGTACTTGTTGCAATAAGCCGGGCGACTAATGACGAATAACGCAATGAATGCGCGCTCTCTGTGCGCACACTCCCTTTAGTCACTTTGTACGCTTGATCCTTCCGAGTGTTCAGAGAACAGTCTGTCGGTACGCGCACCTCGCCGAGGTGCGCGCGCACCCCCCAGCTCGCCCCTGAACGATATTGGCGTTCGATTCTCTTAATGAGGAGGGAGTGCCGCATTTCGCTGGGCCGCCGCAGAGCTTTCCTTCATCTTCGAACGACGAAGGCAATCGATAAATGACGGTTCGATGACAGCAGTCGATAAATAATCGAAGTGAATCCCCCTCGGGAAGCAGCCGCCATCTATAACAGCAGCTAGCGCGGATCGTAGTAGATGATGAAAAGGATATGAATCGGAGAGAGAGAGAGAGAGAGCTTACTCATTCATTCGCGTTCGGTGACGCACGGGGGCCCCGGCCCTGGTGTGGCCACGTAACGCGTTTACCCGCCGGCCCGCTCGCACAGTATGTCCACTGTATTATAGAATGTGTGTGTCATGTGTGTCTACATGTGCGTTGTATCAATGTAGATATGTATTTTGTGTGTGTGAGAAAGGCAGCAAGAGAGAGAGAGAGAGAGAAAGAGCGTGCGGTCGAAAAATGAGTAGAATAATGAGCAGTGCGCACCACAATGAAAACAAATGGACCAGAGCAGCATAAGAAGATCGCGAGAGTGGAGATGAACAAAGGGTGGTGAATGAAGCAAATGATAGAAACAATGAAACAGAATTATTTACATAGAATAAGAGAGGAGGAGGAGGAGGACTCTCTCACAATTCTGTGGATATCCCGGTAAGCTCGATCAGGGTGATCCAGCTGGTTCGAACTACGGTCATCAGGTAGATTTTCCGTACTGTTCACACTGCTCTTGTGGCGTTGGTTGTCATTCACCCTTCGTTGAACACTGGAGAAACGACTGGAGATAATGGACACTTCGTCATTGTTGTTAGGAAAATTATACGTTAAATAGAACTGTTGGAGTAGAATATCCGTATTATTAATTTGTGGACAGAAGCAAACGCAAGGCCACTCTCGATAGGCCAATCGCTATCTCTTATTCTGAGTGGCTCAGTATGTGCTCATCACTGAAGTTCTCCAATATGCACATTAACACCCGAGCAAGCCTACGCAACGCATATCACACCAACATGTACCTATTGTTAATCTACTAAGGTATTATTCCGATTCAGAGAATTTTATTCACAAAACGCTCGTTCGAACATGTAATCAATATGTTTCTGGGGTCCCGAACAAGTAACTATCGGATATATTATATATCGAGTGTTGACCACACTACCACCACTGGTACTACATATATATATATATATTACTGAATGAACGCCGCATCGTGTGAACCAGTAGATCATGCCAAATTATTCAGCAGAGGGGCGAAATGTTCACCGACGAATCGCGCTAATCCGAGACACATCAATGATCAGGCGAGAGAATTATCTAAGTGGAGATTCTCATTCCAATGCCAGCCGCGCCACAGGGCAACGCAAGGCTGAGCAAGGGCGTGAGAGATTTCAAGGTAGATTTCGCTTGTCAGCATTCGCCCTCCGAACGTGGTTCTTCCAGCAATTTCATTCTTGTAATCGGCCCAGCATGGCCCGATATCTGCGCAGCTAGCGACGCAGAGGAAGACTCACGAATTCTGTCGCACACCCCGTTTGTTGTATCGAGCGGAACCTTACTTTGTGTGCTCGATCAGGACAGAGGGAAATTACGCTTTCCATAGTGGTGCTGTGTGTGTGTGTGTGTGTGTGTGTTTCTTTTGGCTCGCCTCTCGCCGTTCGTTAGTTTGTTTGTTTTTTTTGTTCGTACCGAAGTGCGGTACCCGCTCGACCCGAAATCGATCGCCGGCTGCTTCCCGCTGCAGCCATCGGGCAGGCTCGTCGCCGCGGCCGCTGCTGCTGCTGCTGTTGCTCTAATACTACTGATGTGTAATCTGTTGTCGCAATCTCTGCGACATCTTAGCGCGGTAGGGAGACGGAGCAATATGCGGCCAGTGAGCGGCCCTGCCTGCTGGTCCGTATCCAGAAGAACCGAGCGGTTATTCGTTATTGTATAATATAATACGCGGTGAACGGCAAAATACATCCAATTGTAAAATAACATTTAGATCTAATCGCACCGATGAGGAACGTTGGCTCCGGCGAATTACGTTTGACGTTCCACAAGAACACAATCAACTCAATCACTGTTGATTGTAAACGAAATCTCCACCGTGTTTTTTCTTCTTCCTTTTGGTCGTCCTCGTTCTTCATCGACTTCTCTAAACTTGAGTAGATCACTGTGCTCTTTACATAGTGTGTGCCGTTGGTGACCGTCGAACGACGCTTGATGAAGCGTAAGTCAAAAATTGATGAGGTGGAGCCAACAATTAAGTGTGGCTATGCGTGTAGCCCATTTATATAACTAACTAAACTGTATATATATATATATATTTTTTGTTGTCTCTACATCTTGGTTTGATGATCAACTGTCGTAATTACACGATTTAGAAGTGAATAAAAAAAAGAGATGTTTCAAAGCTGCGTTTCTTTTCGTTGCAGACATCAAGACAAAAAGTCAAACACAAAACCACGTTGACCAAACCGAGTTCTCCACTCAGCGATGTTGAAGGATTATACCTGATCAACATTAAGAAAAATCGATATTATTACAATAACAATTTCGATTGTTATTTATAGTGATATAATCAGTTTTTCAATTATGTTACTCATGTTGCAACGTAAAAAAAACAGCGATAACTGATACTGGTCTTAGTAGCGATGTTAGACGCCTATCCGGTCTAAATTTCAATGCTAGGCAATAGGATATCGATAATGGTTCTCCTGGATATTTCAGCCGCTCACGGTGAACATTTTCACACGCTCCGTTTGATGTTCACTTGAGGGATTACACTCTACAGCGCAGCAACGATGAGTCGACATCATCGTCTCTTCGTTCACTACCTGCCTCGAGCCAAAAAGGCAACAACATTTTAAGCACTATGCCCGCAGCGTCCAATAACCTTGTGCGTTCGCAACCATTCCCGAGCATATATTTGCTTACACAAGGTCTCAGCAGACCTGCTACAAGTCGGGTCGTGTCTCGCTGCGAACCATCTCTCCGTCACCACGCGCGATGAGCCTTAAGCGTCGAAAAACATCTTTCCGCTTAGCTCACCCTCTTTTACTCTCTCCCGTCGCATATATATATATATATATATATATATATAGCTGTCCCGCATCTAGAGCCAAGCCGAAACCCAGCCACTAGCGCCTTGCCTTGTCTCTTCTCTCCCGATTCGCAAATCCAGTGTCGTCAATCCCAAATCCGACCGCAAACAGCATTAGAAATCAACTTCGATAATACAGCACAGAGTCGGTTCGGTCGCATGCGAAGCGGAGAGCTCCCTATGTTAACTTTGTGCCACTGCAACGCTTGCTGCTGCTGCGGCTGACACTGTTTCGACCAGTGCCGCGGCGACTACTACCAGCGCCATTACAGCAGCGGTGTTGCGATATTGCCGAGCGCGTGCATCTGTCGCGTGGAATCACTTTGGTGCGACCAGATAGCGGTCGCTGCCGCCGCCGCCTGTCACGCCGATGAAGAAGGGATCAACTTATATGGCGCGCTATAGGCACTATAGGGGCCGCGTAGGCTGGTCTCGCCGAGATCGGGCTTGAAGGGCGCCGAGTAGACTATACCATAGGCTGAAGGAAGTGCAGCTTGGGAGAGAGAGAGAGAGAGACACAGAGGGTGTGATGTTATAGGTGCAACGGAGCAAGTCAGGGAGGGCCGACATCGTGGAGCTGTTCACCGTGGAGCGGTGTTGGCGCCACCCGCTGTTCGGCACGGACGGATTGCTATACCACCCCTAAGGCTGGTTCGTCAACTGGGATAGCCTGCTAGCAAGGCTCTGCCCAACAAGAAGCCAGCGAAAGACTTGACAGTGAATGTTTGCCTCTTGCCAAGATGGCAGGAGCCAACGCTATACCAGCCTTTGAGAGAGGTAATGGAAGCGTACGGAAGTTGGGTCATATTGGGTCCGATAAACGCCTTCATCGTTATCGTCGTTGTTGGTTTCGAATTTGACGATAGAGAGTGCGTAACGACAGAGGACCGAGGAGGAGAAAGGCCGTACCTGAGCTTTGGCCGCCCATCTAAATAGCATAATATAGCAATAATACAGAGAGGGTGTCAGTCACAAGTGAGAATGGATAGTCGTCTTCGTCAATGTTGAGCTGATTCGGGTGCCGAGCTATGGTGGAGGGTATAGGGCGAATAGGTTAGTGCTCATGACATAGCCTCCACAGTGTGATGAGGAGGGAACTGCCAACCGTCGCCTTGGAGTAACCAGGTAGTCGTGCACAAGCTAGACGAAACAATTGCTCGTTTTGGATGCGAGGCGGTGGGAGTCCCGCGCGCCGGGCACTGAGTCCTTGCTTCCCCCCACCCGCCCCCCCAATGATATGAATAGGATAGGTATTAGCGGGTTCCGGGCGGACGGGCGTGGTGGATCCCGCTGAGGTTCCCATACGCGACAAAGAGCAAACTGCGCGAAAACTGTCGGAGGGCGCACGCGGCTAATGCTACACACCGCGCGTATATGGATCGGTCGCTACGTGAGCTGGTGGTGGCAAAAAGGACGATTCATGTGACGATGAGATCCCAATGAGATCCGCATAGTCGGACGACGCCGATGGGCTAAAGTAAAGCGAACCTTGGAAAATGTGATGGGCCAAATAAGTCAAATATGATGGTCCACAAAGCGTGAAGGATATGAGCGATTGGAGTCATACGCCTGGCATTCCGCCACCTAACACTTAGGTCTGCCTTAGGTGAACTATATTATATAATAGTTAGAGAGAAATATCTGAACTTTTGTCACCGTTTGTGTGTTTCAATGGATAGTAAGGCTTAGGCTTTTATTTGGCTCTGCAGTTATCAATGGTCAACAATAATGGTGGGGCAAAGTATTAGCCCACATGTTGCAACGTCGCTAATTCAGCTGTTCAATTCATACAGTAGCTCACCTTATCTGGTGCCATCCTCGCTGACCTCTAGTTGCAGTTAGTCCTTGATACGCAGTGGGGGAGAACTGCAGATTTGAGAACAACAAAGCTCAATGCAAATTGAAACATTACGTTATTCTCTTAACCTGTTAACCCTTAATGAAATTAATATTTAGATAAGATTTAGAGCTTTTATCCACTCGCGCCGCAAGTGGTCGGCGGTTCCCTTATTTCGAACACTTTATATTTAATTAGCCTTCGTTGCTTCTGGTTCTCTGAGCCAACCAAGTCGATATGTGCCATTCTATGCCTATTTCATACAATTGACTAAAGACACGTTTGAAATCAGCAGGCAAACGACACGCAATTGTGCTATGTGCCAATTCGTGGTTGAACGTGAATCAAATATCGCGCTGTCACCGCCCGCCGCCGCCGCTGCTGCTGCTGCTGCTGCTACTGAATCGGATCATGCGCATCAGATCTGCAACAGACTGACAATACCGACAAAGGGTAGCGACTACCACTGCTGACACCACGACGACCACGGCGTTGATACACTATCCTCCATGTGCAGATAAAGTGCAGCAGTGCGGGCGGCTGGTCGGCCCGTAGGGGACGATATCGAACGCGAGACACCCGTCTCACATACAGCGTGTCTCCGCTTGCCCCGATGCTTGGCCACGGACGAGGGAGTCGGGGCGATCGAATAGAGATGACACCACTGCTCGATTTCGCTGTTGCTTATGTTTTCGGTCGTTGCTGATGTCACTGCTGGAACCGCTGATGGTCTCCTGCTTTCTTTTCTCTGGGCGACGCTTTAAGAAGAAACGCGCAATGCTACCCATCTAGGCAATATCATATCGTACGCTTACTCCCGCCAGTAGCACGACTACGACTGCGGTGTATGTATCATATTGAATGTATATATATATATATATATATATATATATTGAACGAGATTGAGATGGATATTGGCAGCTGACCGTATCGCAGAGCTATCGAGCAGGGCCAACAACTGGTGGTGGCCTGCGACAGAGGAGCTTCGGGGCGGAAGCCAGCCCCGGAACACAGGAGGCAGAACAAAGCAACAAAGAGCACAGAATCAGGAGTGCGGCTCGCGCACGAAATGGAATGCCAACGGGCGAATGTTAGTCGCCAGACAGACGCCATCTACAATGCATATGTAATAGATCGAGATCGTCGTAGCCAGGAGCTCAGGAGGACGAGCGACGACTACGGCCGGCTGTGGGAACTTTCTATCCTGTTCCAACGGCAGATACTTGACCTTCCCGATGGCGGACACAGTAAACGGAAGAGAATATGAATCTGATGATGCTGATGCGATGTCAAGTTGCTGAGAATGCTGACAGGAACAGGCGGGAAACGGTAGTGTGTGGAATTGATGCCGATGACGTTGGAGTATATAAATCGAATTTATGGGCGCGTGTATGCATCTACATATATGATCGAAAGGTTTGTATTTGCTTGATTGGGTGGTTATGGGAGTTGCGTGTGATTTTTGTTCATTCACTCCCTAAGAGCGCATCTAGCTCAGACCCTGTCAGTTAGGGAGATGCTGGAGGAGGACGGGTCTGGCGAATGTTTGGCTTAGGCAAGCGGGACGTTCAACGCAATACTTACGTACGCGCTGTAAACAGAACCTGAACGTTATAGTGTCAAAGTGAACGTTTCGTCAGAAATACCAAACATAATCAGTTGCAGCGAATCATTGTATACCCACGAAATTAATCCAGTAAATTTGTATTGTATTTTCTTGTTTCTTATTAATGACATGTCTATAATTAATCCAGTCTAATCATAATTCCTTCAGGTGCTGACCGCTGTACACAATGCGATTCTACACTGAAAAATACCACGCGCACGGTGCGCGTCTTGGTTCAGCTGTTATATTGCACAATACTATGGCACCAGTGGTCCAAATCGCAGTTTTGATACGTTCTCCATGAGCGTTGTCAGAATTTGAGTCAAGGTCCATCCATCATAGGTAAATGCAGAGAGGCAATTTGAATATCAGGACCGTATAAATATATAAGTCGTATACCGATGTGTACTTGACGCTATATGCGCTTACGTTCGTCTGTTTAAGGCAATTGCAGCTGAGGCTATCCGATCTCATTATCCAAGCTAATAGAACAACGAGCAACCGATTGCTGCGCCGGCGAGTGTAACGGTCCCATCTAGTCTCTCAGCAATATTAGCTGTCCGCTTGGTATTGATCGTTATAAAAAGCGTATATAGAGACAATTGACATCGAGGCGGGTAGACTGTTCGGGCAAAGTGCGTGCTTTTACGTGAATAGCTTCCACCAGCATCACCACGATCAGGTCTGACGACGTAGTTAGTTAAATGAATCCTGCTGCTGCAGAAATCGACTCCGCCGAGCAATCGATCCTCGGGTTCGTCTCTTGTGTGCATGTATTATGGTATTTATTCTCAATACACGACTTGGCCTCCTCAGTGCACTCCGTTATTGCTAATTGATCGCTCCACATAAACTGTCGTTATCCGATTCATAAGGGATGAATCGCTACCACCAATAGCAATAATCAAGGGGTTCTCGGGTTGCTAACAGCCTGCCTTACCACGGCATTCGTTCTCTGGCGAGTTGATTGGGAAATTATTATTAAAGAACCATCGGATAGAGCGGAACGAGAGGTTCAATGCTTATTCTCAATGAGGCTATCTGGTAATTGACAATGCTGTTAGCTTTCCGAGTAGAATGTGATTAAAAATGAGTGGTCTGACCAAACGCAACAAGGATCTTAGCGTTTACTTTTATACTGTGCCATAATACATTCGAGTATGTATATATATATATATATAATGTATTGTGCGTATACAAATGCATGCAAACTGAAGTAACTGTAGATGATCGGGGGTTAAGCACTTTAGGTAACAATGGCAAATATATAGGTATTATGCAATGAAATGCAAGTCTTCGAGCCAAAGCAACATGTAAGTATTTGTTTGGATTTGAACGAAGTGATTGTATATTTCATAGGATGCCAACTATTTAGATATAGTAGGTTGTAATATTGGATAGTCAATCCTACCCATTTGCCTTTCACTGACTATTAGAGCTGGTTCACACAAGTTGTATAGTTAGGTATGTTATTTTTTATATAATTATTGTATAATAACGTATTATTGCTATTATCATCTATGATATAATAGACACGATTGTCATTTTCTGAAAACAATTATTCCCTTGAAACTTGACGATACGTTGGCATATTAAAGGATCCCCATCTAAAATAATGTGACACATTTTTCTCAACATCATCCTCGTTGTCATCATTTGTGGTAGCCACCACCGAACTCGTCGGAGAGCTTGCTCGTGGGGTGCGTCTGCCAACGTCGACGGTGGACCAACATCACCCTCCCGCATGATGAGTCCCACCCGATCTCAAAGTGAAATTGCATGCAACGGTGAAGCCGCACGCTGCTCATAGAAGGTCAATGAGCGAAAAGGATGCGCCTCCCAATGGATACTAATCCTATCACCGATTTGGGAGTCAGTCAGTCAGTCAGTCGACCCAACCGGCCAGCCGGTCTCATCTGTATTGTCTGTACTGGCCATCGAAGTCATCTCTGTCGCCGCTGTTGTTGTCTATAAAAATAACAGGACGTATTGAATCGTGGCACACGGCGATCTTCCTCAGGACACTCTTCCTCCAGTCCTGACCTAGAATGATACGCTCCGACCCCCTCGACGATGTAGCCGTGGCCACGGGGATTACAGTGGCGGGATTGATTCAGATCGACCGCGCGACAGGCCGGCCACCGTCGCGGAAGGCGGCCAGCGACTCGCTCACTGTCACACATACACACACACATGAAGCACAGATCGCTTTTCGATCCCTCCCTATCAGAAAGATATACACTAGACCGAGAGGGAGAGGAGTGGGCCGAAGATTATGAAAGTGGCAGGAATGAACACTCTCGTTCGCTCCCACTTCGCCTGCTTCGTTTTATCTATCCCCTGTTTCCTCAAGTCCTGGACAGATAGCCCACCTCCAGAAGCTCCAACCTCAGGCGGTCGCCGCCGGTGTGAAACCACTGTTACTTATAACCGATGATCGGTGGTGTTGCTTGCATCCACTGCACGCAGCTAGCGGACTAGTCCTTTAAACACCCTCTCATACACACACACACACACACACGCTCACAGACGCATTCGGTCAGATCGACAGAGAGACGTATGCATGCACGCTCAAAGAAGATTCGATATTTACGAGAGAGCAGAAAGCTATGCCGTCGCACGAAGTCCTGGACGCCACGTGCTTCCCTGATCGCGGTTCGACACGTCGTGCACAGGATAGTGCCACCAGTGAGGCTTGTTGAGGTTTTGACTGTTATTGTTGTTGGTGGTGGTGGTGTAGGTGGCTGTGATGTCGCTCGCGTAAGTTCGCGTGCGAGAGCGGAACAAACCCCCCGAGTGGCTACGGCTGCTACCAGCCGGGGGTGAGCATCGTCTCACTTTCCTCTTTGTGCATCACCTCTGGGTGCAACCCCAGGGTGTCATCATTAGACGAGTATACTGCGACCAAGTGTGCGGCGGTGTCGTGACCACCATATAGCGTACATATAAATAGAAGTGCACTGACAGATAGGGCAGCGGATGGCACCTTCGCCTCGCGCCGTTCGCTTTTCAATTCTGTCCCTACGGTCGGGAAGTGAGAAGAGAAGCCGCTGCGTTAGAGCATACGAAAATATTGTTTATCGATACAGCGTCACCCGGCATACCTACCAATATATATATATATATATATATATATATATATTTATATATTGGTAGGTATGCCGGGCATATATATATATATATGTGTCGATGGTGGTCGTTGTGGTCGTCACAATGATGAGAAAATACCTCTAAATATACAGTGGGGTGATTGGTATGGCCAGGGATGACGATGTAGGGGCTGGAACGGGGTCGTGTGGTCGCACTAGGCGGTGAGAGGTTTAGCAGATGAGTGAACACAATGAGCGAATGCCTAGTGATTCGGGGATAACTTTATGTACAACTGTCAACCAACAGAGCGACAATGGCGCGAGGGAAGCTTGGCCCCGTACGAAAACTGCGATAGACAACATTGCGGTAGTATCTGCTGGGCTGTATCTCGAGAGGACGTATGCTCAGTATTGGGTTAACAGCCGATGCTAGGGAAGCAAGGCAAGTTAATGTGTTTATTAGAATTGATTGATGTGGAAGGCATCGTGTACAGACAGTACATAAATGATGGCAGCCATCCTGAAACTGATTCTGTGATCCAGATCAAACATCGAGAGGCAGAAGAAGCTTTGTCGTTTACAGGAAAACAAACGATCCGTGTTGAGCTTCACCGAGGGAAACGTCGACGAGGTGGTGTCCTGCCAACGCCGTTGCGTCCTATAGCTGCCGAGTTCGATACCTAGCCGCATCGAAGAATTTCCGAAATGTACCATACGAAGTGTAGGTAAGTCTGTTTGCATAAAATAGCTGATCATTTGATTGAGAGACAAAGGACATATATAGTCTAATCTGTCGTTTAGTATCATAGAGAAAAGAAGAGAGAAAATGGAGACAGACGTAAGAACATTGCTTAATTAGTTCCTCTGCTGAAAGTTGCAGAGACATCATAGTGACGCGCCTTGCAACGTCTAATTTTCGTGCGGCCAACATCTCCTTGTTCGCGGTTGGCGCTATGTTTATTATTGCATATCGTTTGTCGCTGTTGTTGTTGTTTATGTAAGCGTGGTCAATTTATCGGGCCGGGTTGTTCACGCTTGGCTTCGCTTACAAATGATTTGTTGTGACCGGCACTTTTTGTCGACGGCTTGCAGATGTTACTCCGCGGTGGCGTCTTGGCCTATACCCTTATATTTTTTCACATTTTTCATGTCTTAATGATGACGAGATGGTTCGAAATTACCTCAATGATCAACGTTAGGGGCGTAGGAACTTCTGGTCAGTCGTGCATTCAGTGTCCAATTATAATCGAATTGAGAGAAAAAAGTCTTCATTAGGGCGAAAGTCAAAGTTATACTGCAACAGTAACGGGACGTTCATGAAATCGACTGGCCGTTATCGACGTTCGTGATAACCGCCCGGAACTGGGTGTTCCGCTGCGACTATAAAAGTCGATTCAACTGTGAAAATGTCACAGTTGTCGGGCAGTCACCAATCGATAAACAACCAGTCTTAGTCGGCACAATGGTAAGCAATTGACAGCAATTGTTCGAGGTTCGTGTGTTCTCCTCAAAGAAACTCACCTGTCATACCCTTTTACCACCAGAGTTACAGATGATTGTTCGTATGTGAAGAGCAGTTGCCATGCGGCTTGATAAAATCGCTTTTTTCCTTGCTGTTCGTTTCCAAGCTCGCACACTTGTTTCTAGTTATATCCATAGAGCCCCCTTCGCTCTTGGTTTGTGCACATCTAGGTATACCTCCATTATCGCACTTATGCTACCGACTCTCTCGTATCACTCTCAAACATACCCGGCTAAACAACACGAGGTTACACGTGACTCAGCTTGCTAGAGTTGTAGCCGGCGTCACCGCCACTAACGCGGATGCGTCAACAGTGTGACAATTAGAATAGATCCCCTTCATCTCACCCAAATGCGTTCCTTGTGTACGGACGACATCTACAACGAAAATTTCAGCTGTCATCCCGTCGCGTTACCCGCACCATTTGCGCCGTGGTGACGATCCTGGTCGTCTTGCTAGCGTCGCTTCTGCCGGCCACGGTTGAAGGCGGCAAAAAATGGAAATACCTCGCGGTGGCAGCCGCCCTACGGCCTCCCCATATCATTCCAATTCCATTCCCCTACGAGCGTTCGTCCCCTGCTACGCAGCCACCGAAGGTCGTCAACCATCACCATCAGTAAGTAGTGACAATGCTATGCTTATATCATTGGGATAGCTAAGTAGTTAGGCTCCCACGCACTTCTACCTGAGACACACGATTGGGCAGAGGAACTAGGTCCGGGACGAATGAATCAACAATCTCTGATAAATAGCAGCCAAAGACTGCTTGCTTGTGTATTGTTTCGAGTCGATAGCGAATGAGTCTTGTGTGCTAGAAGCTCACCCGAAAGGTACACGATATGCCTGCTATGTTCATATACGATTTTTAATAGTCTTTATAAAGTAACACTCAGCCATTATATAAAATGACACTCAGCCAAGTGTACACTCGTGTCGGTGCCCTCAACAGTACAAGATGGTACCAAATCGGTTAGATTCCTCGATCAATTGCAACTTAAACAAATCTAAAACACGAAATCGATTACAGTCATATTGCTGCCCCTCCACCAATGCCCATTGACTGGCCGATGTCCATGATGTGGTAAAGTCGTCAATCGGCAACGTTGTTCAGCACAGCGTCCTCACCGTTCCCGGCACATCAGCTGCAACAAGCTATCACTATCGACACATCTAAACAGAGCCCACTGCTGTCGATGCGGCAGAAGAGACTTGTTTATCGCACAACGCTGTCGAACGGGAGGTGTCGCGCCATTTACTATGCATCAGCCCATAGGTTCGGGCTGAAGGTCCAGACCTCAACGACGGAGTAGTGCTCGCAGAGAAACGGAATAGTACCTGAGTAGAATGCAAAATGTCCACAGATGGAACCGCATCCCCAGCTCGCCTTCATTGATGTACAATAACATTCGCATGTAGAGTGACGCCCACAATTGCGAACGTCTTGCTTTAGTGAACCGCCAGCAAATTGGCCAGCCAAATTTCGAAATTTGCCACATTTACATACGGGAAAACAATGCGACCAAGTCGAGGGTCAAGTGTGCAACGGCCTTCTTCTTTGGCTCGGACGTTGATTAGTATTACTCTGTACATTTGAATAACAAAACGAGCTTTCACGCTTGAGTGTCTTGTCTAGGCAAATATGTTATTTAGTTAGATTTATATCCAATAAATAAGGTCGAAGCAACTGAGCAATTCAATACAGTACAAAGAGTGTTATTTACCTGTTTGCAGCAGATCAACTAGAATACCGCTGATGTTATCTGGCGACTGTAGGTCTTGGCAAATTGAGTCAGTATTGTCGAGCTATTAATCAGGTCACACAAACGAAGCACGGTGAGATTTAGCAAAAGGACTATTTGCTTAGTCAAACCGATTGCTTTACCATGACCGATTTCCGTCTCGCTATAGATATGCGACGTTTTAAGACCTGCCGTTAATCTGGCCATATAATAATGATAATGATAATAATAATGCCGCTAAAGAGACACGAAATTGCGTTCAATTGGACGAATTATCTCTCATATAGCTGTTGTTCATTGTTTGATTAGGGGTTGACTTTGTCAATAGTAATTGATACTAGCTTGCAAACTGAAACAATCGAGCAGTTCACAATTGACGAAATTGTACGCTATAATATTTCTGTTCGGGAACCTGTTCCACTTTCGAGAGTAGACAAACATTTTAGGTCACACGTGCAGTTCAAGCATTAGCGGGAACCGAATGCCTGACACGGACCCGTTTAGTTTGTGAGATCGAGACGGTAATGGTAATGGTAAATGTTTATTGGTTTATTAAAGGAGCTGCAATTTTACAATGCTTAAGCTCTCTTAAATGTCACACAGCGGGGCTCGAACCTGCGGCCTCTGGCTTCCGACAGCCAGAGACTTAGCCGTGGATCTCCGTTGGCCAATAGGGAACCGTCGCAAGCCGCTTATCTGAAAACATTGTCAGGACAATACAATACGATACAAAGTGTTTGATTTATTAACGGGGTCTTCTTAACGGGGACTAACCACGTATTAGTCAATTACGTGGCGCGAGTAACTAATAAAGAGTGATAACTATCAATAGCCCAAATATCCCCTCAACCACGTGTGGAGTTTAGTCCTGAAAGTGCTCACACAAATGGTAACAGAGGCTTTTCCTTGAACGAACATGGCGACTACGACCTCTATTTTTGTGAGCTTTTTACGCAAACTACAAATTCCAGTTCCATCTCTCCAATGTGTTTCTTCCTTTTCATAGACGTGGTGACGCTGTTGCGTCACATTGTAAGTGTCGATCTGTCAGCTACAGTCTCTCTAAGGACGCTTTCGTTCGACTATGGGTGACTGCTTGCTAATCTGACCAATGAGTGTCACATTTCGGATGGCCTTAGCTTTCCTGTGTTCATCTAATGTGGTGGCTGTGCTTTTGACGCAGTTACGCATTAGGCCATCCTGTACAAACATATATATATATATATATATATATATATATATATATTAGTTTATGTTAGCGAGACAACAAGAGCTGCCACAGCGGACATTATTTGAAATCTGAGACGTTCCAGCGGTGATCCGAAACGGTCTGCCTAAGTATCTGTATAGCTTACTCCATGCGTACGAGTCAACAGGATCGACTGGCATGTGTTATAGATTTATCTTACGAGTGTACAGCGAGTTTATCTCATAAGCTTTCGTTTCTATTTGCGCTTTTTTTTCTATCATTTTTATGTACATAACAATTGCACTTTCCTGAAAACTCTCGAAAAATTGAATCGAATTAAATTGCATATATTTTAGCTCACAGCGCAAGAAAAGAAATCACGACACAAAATGGACTTGAAAAAAAATTGCGCATCGGTTACTGCGTCACCATTATTAAATACTCTTTAATTGTAACAGTTAGTAAGTTAGTAACAGTGGGTACACTTGAGTACACTGCGGGGTATGTCTAATCTTTGGTTACAAGCCTCGTAATAAGCGACAGCCAATTCGGCAAAATACCGAACGCCAATTCTCCTATACATCTATCCAGACGTTGTATGTCTCTCTGCTCGATTTAATGAAACAATCTCTCTCTCTCTCCCCCAGATACTATGTATGTCCAAGCATCTTCCCAGCTTGACGTACACCCTGACATACCTATATGTACATATATATATATATATATCTATACTCTGCTGTATGAACGCACGGGGATGCATCCATTCGACCCCTCCTAGGCCCTGAGCCCCCATCGACAACTGCTCGATGACACCGGGGTAGCATTATTGAAGCGATTTTTGTTCTGATATCATTTGATTTTTTTGTATACTGCTAAATCGATCGCTTTGTCCCTTATCTATCGACTCCCCCGGCGCCTTGGAATTATTTATCGACTTCGGTGGAGACGACCGCGACAGTGGCGTAGTCGTCGGTAAAGATTCAAAAGAATTCCGTCGACGCAAAAGGCAAAAAAAGTCGGAGCACCACGTTAAATACGCTGCTCCGTCTACTGCCTCTCTTCCTCCCATCTCACTCTTTCTCTCTCTCGGTTCTGCTTCGTCTTTCATCTTAAAGCGGACATGAAACGTAATGACTTGGCCGGCGTACGCGTTCAGGTGAGTGTACCTCGCGCCGTGTCTGCCTGCATAGGCAAGCCTCGTTGTCGTGAAAAAGCGAACACAATAGTGCTGAGCAGCAATGGACTGACTGTGAAGTACTGCAGGCGAATGGAGGTCGTAGTTCGAAACAATGGACGGCATAAATGAATGAACGCGGCCGTGCCGAACGTAATTCCCACGGGAAATGATGGAACGCACGTCTCTGGACTCAAATGTGCTGGTGGTGGTGGTGGTGGAATACGTTGGTAAGTATTAACTATAATTATGGCATCAGGGCACGCACAGTTGGCGTTTCATGTTCGTTGTTGGAGACAGGGCTCGTTTCGTGCATTGCTCCTTCGTTTCACCGGCCACACTTGGCGTATTGGATATATATATATATATAGAGGATACAACCCGTTGTGTTATTATTAGTATTGTTACATGTGTCGATTCAAATACACAGCTCGAGAGCGTCCAGGTCATGATCTCGGATCTGGCGTCATCTCGGACCAGAGTTACCTGGCTTAACAAAAAAAAATATCTCTAGAGGTCCAATACGGTGGATTCGACATCCGCAAGTGCCAGATATATTATAAAAAGGAAACATCTATTATTCACAGTATCAAGATCAGTGATGTGTTGCCGAAGTGAAATGCAGGTTGATAAGGAGCATTTTGATCACTTGATTTGCAAATAATGCCATCAGTAGGAAATGTTTGTGCACGTTTCGTTTCATGCTAGCGAAGACACAAAGCGTTGTCCTTCGAGGGCAATTTCTCTCAAGGGTTCGGGAGAAACAATGACAGGAGCCAAATCGGATAAATCTCGCTCTTTCGTCAGTGTACCGATATCAAAATTTGCGTCCCAACCTATTCCGGACTCCGGCGAGGGCTCGTATCGTCCGTCTCATTCGCGAGCGCTCCACTCGCCGGAGTCTATAATATAATACAATCTCGACGATCGTAAATATCCAAGTAAACATTGCCGCTCTCATCGTCCTGTCAATAGGGTGGAGGGTCAAATAGGCCCGCTCAAGTGTGTATACCTTGGGACGTCTCCCGAAGAGGCCGACCACTTTAAAGCGAATCGGGTGCATGGAGACTCCCTCGCTCCGCTCCTGCCGGCCCGGACTCGGCTCTGATTCGCGTTGGGCCATCATCGTCATCAAGAAGCGTGCACGCATGAGCAATGTTCAGCCCTGCCCCGAACGCATTCGTGTCTGGCCAACCGTCAGACAGACGAACTGACTGGCCAATATGTGTGATGATGGAGACAGTCGCATGCCAGTGATACATATCTTAATGCAATTTAGTTTGGAGGGACCCGGCTTGGAGTGATGTGCGATCAGTGAGCCTGGGCCGAGTCTGCCAAACTGAATGAAGAGCCTGGCCAATGCCAAAAAAGCCAATCAACCCATATACTTGGACAGGCCAGCCAGCTCAGAGAGACGAGGCCGGATGGGGGCTGGAGGGCACAGGACCCACAGAGGAGAAGGACGAGTTTAAGCAGATCGCTGATCAAGAGTTGCTGCAGTTAGTGACAGTTGGCGATGCTTACAGAATTAATAAGAATAATAACAATAACCATTATTATTATGATTACTAATATTATCGTCAGCAGCACCATACGACTGGCCGAGACAGTCGCGCGTGTTGAGATCAGCCTGGTCGTTCTCTTTGATTGTATAATACTAGAAAAGAAGCGACTACGGATTCTATATTATGCTCGCGGTCATTATTGATATGCCCGCGCGCCGTGAGCATTACATTCGAGGAGCAACTTAACAACCATGCATTGTGTCAGTTTCTAACCTAAATGATACCCTATTCTGATGGTAAATTATGTAGATTACTCACTTCTGCAAAGATACAAAATCGGTAGTCACGCTGATTGCACAACAATTTCCACAATATTAATAGACGAGTCCTAGCAGCAACACCATGCCGTGAAAAATCGAGTCGAGCTCGTTGAGAACCCCATAATATTAGCAGCGCCAAAAAACCCATCGTACATATCGTAATGACAATCCTAACTCCGTTGCACAATCGACATCTCATCGATGCGATATATGTGTGTGTGTGCGTGTGCGTGGTGTCTACGCAGAGAAATCTCCACGATGCAAAAACATAAACACCAATCTACGGAAACGTGCAAAAATACCCGATCGATAGTGATGGCGATGATCGCTCGACAGTTTATTTTTTTTGTTAACTTAACGACATCCCTTATCAAGCAACAGATCATCAGTGGCAACGCGCGCAAATGCGTTCTCGCGCGGGTTACGCTGTTTTTTTGGTGGCTTTATGATGTTCACTGGATGATTCGTTTCGCGAGTTCGTTCGCGAGTTCATTGGGTGGCAATTCGGCCGGGAGAGGAGCACAGCGCAAACTAGAGGCGCGTCGAGACGAAATTGTCGAACGGGGGAGTGGTTGGCAGGGGGGACCGTCAGCTTGTGGTTCCGTCCGTTTCGATTTTGCACCACGAATTCGCGCGGGGGCGATCTACGATTTACGCGATCCCCAGACTGGGTGGCCTGGATAGCTGGATGCCTGTGGGGGTGGTTGGTGGTTGGCTGCTTCGAAGCGGGACGAAGGGGCGATTTGAGCTTGCAAAGTTTTTGTTTCGATAGTCAGCGAGCGAGCAGCCGTGGCCAGGGAAGATTAACGAGGAGCGCAATGCAACTAGACGAGCGACGAATGCTAGAACAGTGACGGAAGTCGGGGAGACGCTTGGTACGCTAAGGGGTATCAGGGTTCGCGGGGGCAACGGAGCTCCACAAGGTTTCGGGCCTGTGACTGGCTCATGCGAGTATACGACGATGGACAGATATCAGCCCCTCGTCGAAAGTGTCGTCGTCGAACATCAAATATCTCCTGCTGCAGCACTATCCATCCAGTAAGTTGTCGGCGGTGCCGGCGGCCACCGATGTTGGCGATATGTGTAATGGAGGCTGACGACTGCTGCGGAGAAAAAATACGATTGCGGCATCCAGCGGCGGACGCTGGTAACGAGTCGAGATACGAGCACCAATACGGATTCGAGGTCTAGAACGGAGGCTGGCACCAAATTACGAACGCGCGCCGTGAACGCGATTCTTCTAAACGAGGCCCGCCTCAGCGCTGGGTACCGATTGCAGTGAACGATTAAGCATCAGGGGTGAGCACGCCAGGAGAAGCATTCAAAGTTGTTACTCAACTGCTAATCGCATTCTAACTGGACTCACAAAAAACAGGCCCACCGTAGCAGAGATGTTATCGAATTATGCATTCGTGGGTCAAGACCGGGCTGTTTGTCTCGAAAGTTTCGATTAAAAGTGGGTATCATCGTGCCAAAAACGACTGCTACTCGGGACGGGCTACGACGAGGTAGACGACAGGCAGCGGAGGTAGCAGACACACGCTCCTTTTTACGATATAACGAACAGCGACTTCATAAATATGTGCAAGCTCAGCGAAAAATAGCTCGGGCAAGCCAGTCATTAGTGTCGAACCGATGAGCTTACAAGTTTCGTAGGTTGTGAGATAATTGTTAATAACGACATCAGAATGTCGGGCTTGCGACTATTTTCGATACGTAGACGGAGCAAGGTGCGGCTTATTGTATCGTTAGTAAGATAGTATACTGCTGACTGAGGATGCTGATCGAATAACTATCTATCAATCTATATAATACCTATAGAGTTGAAGAAATGTGGTTGGCCGTCTATATGTGTGGGCGATGGATATGGGGATATAATAGCAGCAAAAAAAACAACACCTATACTCTTCCCCCGAAGGGTCTAATCAAGAATATATATATATATATATACAACCTGACAGCTGAAACAGGGCGACTATGTGAAAGGTTAGGTGATCCTATCGAAGTCACTCAGTGGGCATTTAATGAAATGAATGACTATCGATGTCGGAGTCTGTGATGTCAATCTAGGCTTTCTCTCTCTCTCTCTCTCCCTCCCGAGTGCTTGTGGACAGGATCGATTAGTGTGCTGGCCTCCCTCACAGCAGGCCCGTTCTCACGTTAGCCTCTCGATTAGAAAAGCCAAAAGGCCATCGTATATATCTGCTCACATGTCTGTCTGTATGATGTGCGCATATTATCAAATCCCCAAATATCGTCGCACACGGGCAGACAAACAAACGCACACGAGTATATTGCCCTGTTGAGAGGAGGTAGCCATAATGTAGGTATACTCATCCATGGGCCGCGCGCCCACTGAGGAGAACTAGACGCTGTACGCGAGTCGATTTATTGCAGCTCGTCACGTTGCTTTGTTAGCTATGTATTATACAATTACATTCGAATTCGTCGGCATTTGTGTCTGTGACAGCATTTAGCCGGTGTGAGGTCGATTATTAAGTAACACGCGCCTAGCTGATTGGACGAGATCCATTGTATATTACAAAGGGTTTATTAGAATCACCCTTTTTCCTCGTTTTTAGAAGGGGGATCGATTTATACGAATCGGAAGATGCAGTTTAGAGCTCACCACAGGGTATCATGTTGCTATTTACCAGTGCCTTATATAGATATCTGTATGGCGTTCCCATGCCAGCGTGGGCATTTTCAATGTGGGATCCTTGTTGGACGTATCTAGATGGCACTAACAGTCGACTGTCACTGCATAACATGGCGCAGTACGGCTGGCAGTGTAATAGTATCGTATCAACGTAGCAATGTGCACTGTCGCTGTTTGATTGCAGTGTACGTTGCGTGCCCGCTCGACTTCCACGGCAGGTTTGCCATTCACGAGAAGGCGTTCATTTGTTTCCTGGTAGGGCCATTACAAGGAAGTGCATAACGGAGCAGTAAACAGCAGGCGTAGACTTATAGGCATTGAATGTACATCTACGCGCACACACACACACACATATATATATATATATATATATATATATATATATATATATATATATATATATACAGAGGAAATGCACCTCAACAAAGTAATAGGAATGGGAGGTTAGGGAAAAGCAAACTTTGCGGATTCCCAGGGTGCGATAGCCGACTACGGTGGCTCTGTGACTGACTGCTGTTCACTGTGTTAGCGGTTGCCAGAAGAGGAGGTGATCCAGTATAGCCTTGCCGTTTGCGGTGGGCTTCAATCTCGAAGTTGCGGGATCGTCTATCGACTAGGAAATGGATCGGAGACTCATAGGCTTCGACAATGGCCCAACTAGGCGAGGGAGCGAAATGTATCCCGGGGGTTGACGCTGGTGGAAAGCCAATTACTTCGCTTCTTGCGCGAAAGCTGAACGATACTACTGGAGCAGCAAGAGAAGTAGCGATCAGACGAAAGGAAACTGAGACCCCGATCAACTGCTGATCTCTGATCAGCTGGAGTGACACCCCGTCGCGGAGTCACCTAGGGCATGAAGCCAACTCACTTATTGCTTAGGGTGGTTCCGCTCCTCGGCAGTGCACTGCTCAGGTAGAGCAGGGTCGTGATTTCGAATTGTAATGCCAAACGACTACAGCTCACCTACGGGATGAACAATAGTGTTGCTCTATAGGCCCACAAATCCGTAGGGGAGCGGTAATCGGAGACACATTTAGGGAAGTCAACGGAAACTTCAATAAATACAATCAATTCATAGTCTTCACTTTAGTTATGCAGGACATGGATGTGGGCTAACAATTGTTCGCCTAGATGGAACGTTTTTGCCCACCCGGTTTGGATAGAAGGAAATTGCCATTTATTTCACATAAGTGAAAACGACTAGGCTGCTCGTTATCGAGTGAGAGTGACTTGAGTAGGCACGAACTGCGATGTTGATTATCGAACAACCAGCACTGCAACCGTATTATTTGTGATATACAATCGAACAAGGTTAAGATAAGGACTGGCCGTAGGGTATCAGTTAGAATCTCCGTCAGCCACAAAGGCACCGAGAAGCGTTCCTTGGGTACGTGATTATTGCGGGGACTATTTGGAGTCAAGCCAGTGTTGATTAGCCGCAGACATGACGCCGCCAAACGGCAATAACGATGGTTTGATCCACCTGCGAACCATATGACAAGTAAACCTGCTCAGTATTACATGTAAACAACTGTCATACATTTAATGGAGCAGATACCAGCGGGCGTTAAAAGTCGAAAATCCTTTAACTTCAATCTTTCGAACACGTCTTATGTCATCGAGAACGTGCTCATATATTCCCTAACTAAACGATATGTATGAATTACCGGCCATGTAGGTTATCCAATCTCGAACATTGTAGCCTAGTCGAGCCCTGTCGCGCCCACTCTCATTGTGACACCAAACAAAAATGGTCTGGTCTCGCCTCGGAATACCAATAATAACAACAAAAGCAGCAACAAAAGCAGCAGCCGCCCCGTTCGGCGTTGTTTCTCCTACCGAGTGCACGCGCATTTCTGACACCGACACATTAACACGCCTGTTCCTCACTAGCTACCAGGTAGTCTATCCACCGCATTTATTTGCCTTGGTTTCTCCTTCATCTCCCCCGCCACGGGTCCCACCCATTTCTCCCGGAGTTTCTGGCCTGGGTGGTGTGTTTTTACAATTCCCGCTGAGTAGTTGATCGCCGGCAAGCGACCGGCATTCGGAACCTCGTAAGGCGTGTGGCTAGACTATATGTCACTTGGTTAAAATGGACTTGTGGCGGTGGCGGCGGTAGGAGTCGTATGCGCGACTACTATCCCACACACATAGAGGATAGCGCCAGAGCCGGCTGCATGTCTCTCGGTAGTATACATTAGGCTGGTACACGGCCACCCCAGGACAAGCTAGGCCGGATAGGCCGGCTGGGCCGCTAAGCGACCTCCGTACAATATGGAAATGATATACCAATATGCTTTGGGAACCAAACCTATGATAGCGCGGAGCTATATGACTCTGTGGCACCGTGCTTCTGTCTCCAGTAAAGCCCACGGGACACTGGTAAGGTGGGGCGTAATCGCCACAAATAGCGAATGAGCAACAGCAACCGAGGAACAGCCCAAGTCGGACTGTTTCTTCAAGTCTCTCTCTCTCTTTGTTCTTGACGCAGGCGTGTCATCCATCCATGGACGTCGACTGATTGTGAGTGGTGATTGAGGTAGGCACGTACGTGCACAGGTAGATGCAGGAGGCTGTGCTTGTCAACGGACGATACAGGCGAGCGGTGAACGGGTGCATGGATCGCTGTTAGGTATATACATACTACGATGTCGGTAGCTGGACTGCAAAGAGAATACGAGAGGTAGACACTCATTCACTGGTGTCGTAGAGAGATACAGAGAGAAAGTTCGTAGCCTTTCTCGTCGTTGTTTCTGAGACTCGAGCGGCGGCGGCAGTGCCGCTAGTCGCTCCGGCCACGAGCGATCGAGCGGGCGAAGCTGCAACGGCAAACGGGGCGTGAGAAACTCCATCCATCGCCTCGAACTGCGACGAATAGCTGGAGAGCTAGAGGAAGGTATCGGCGTGACGGAGTCCAAGGAAGGGAGCCAGCCAGTCCGAAGTCAATCAGGGACTCCCTCGTTCCCCTCTCTATTCAAGCGAGCACATATCTACATACGGTCATAGACGCACTCTTAGCTTAGGGGAGTTGTCTGCGGGGCTGCTTTTCATGCGTTTTTGTCCCGGTCTTCAGCCGTTGGCCCAATGCCTGCCATTTGCGACGATCGCCCGCGATTTCTTCATCTGCCTGCTCTCAGTCTTAGATGCCTATATGCGGCCATCGACAGCGGTGGAGTGACAGAGGTCAGAGGAGCGAAGTTAAACTTGAGTCGTTTAGAGGTGGCGGCAGGAAGGGCGTGGCCACTGATTCCCCGGGTCAAGTGTCTTCTTGCCCGAAGTGCGAACGCAACATAACACTAGCAATAGCAGGAGCAGCAATGTGTCACGAAGGGAAAAGTGGCCAATCTTTGACGATGTGTACCCAGGACTACTACTACCTCGACTACTGAAAGTGGGTGGCGACCCACCCTTGTGAAAAAGCAACAGGCTAAATCGATTTGCCTTGACTCGGCGTTGGTGGGTGAGCATTGCTGTTTTTGGCGCGTGGGTAATGGTCTCAGCTTCATCACTTAAACGAAGCGGACTCCGTCAATGACGCTCATAACGGGCAGTGTTTACAGTGAGTGCAATGAGCTTCCTGGTAGGCACGAGCCGCCCACAAGGCTGAGAGCTAGGGCTTGATATCTGATGGGCAGCAAACGTAGGTCATTGCCAGAGGTACAGTCTTATCCTGATAAGGATAAGACCCATAATAAGCAGTAGTGGTAGTGCTGATCGACATTGGCAAAGATTGCCAGCTGAATAGGCGTGACTGAGTTGGCTTGTGAAATGAAGAGGCACAACGACTGTTCAGATTGAGGCTGTCAAACAGGGCACCGTATCATAGATGAAGATCTATGATCTATACCTTTCTTTTCACAGTGTTTTTGATACTTTGAATTGGTTGCATCCGGGGCTTGGCTCAATTGATGATTGCTATGTGAATTGCTAGATGAATAAGGTAACAATAACTCCACGCATCTAGACATGTTCGAAGGTCGGTGATCTCATTAAGTACCCACTCAACAAACCCCGCCTAATTTTGTGAAAATAAAAGGGTTTCCATTCTATTTTAAGTAACTTCTAGTTCAAGAAATTGATTGATGAAGTGCAGTTCAGTGATTACCACAGTTGTGTTGTGTCAGCTCAAACACAATCGTAGGTTATGAACATTACGGGCAAACGCAATCGAGTCAAAGAGCTAGGTATACAGTGGTGTGCATACACTTAACGCATCCCTATATTTCAACAAATCGTTACAAAGAATACACAGTTACAAGAATATACACACACGACAAAGAACAGCGTATATGACGTCGCATGCAGCCTGCTACAACAAAATGTGTCATATTTCGATTGTGCAAAATGATAACGCACCCTCGTTATCGAGTGTTCTCGCTGAATTAATCCAGTTTATGTTGAGCATTCAAGCTGTACTGTAGTCATGGGACACGCTTCGAGCCTTACTAATGCAGAGGAAGCAGTTATTACTGCTTTACACAGAGCAGGAAAGATCCAGGTTGCAATTGTCAGAGAAATTGGCTGATTGTTATTTTACACGTACATTAATCTGATACAGAATAAATGCCTCAAATGTGTATTCTTTGTAACGATTTGTTGGAATATAGCGGTGCGTTAAGTTTATGCACACCACTGCATTGGTAATCAACAATAAACCATAGTGAAAAATGTCAAGTGAAGATTTCTTCATCATATACACCAATAAGCGCACGTTACGTGACATAGCCTCATCCGCAGGTCTGCACACGTGGGGGACACCCTTCTCTGCGCAAACATCCAAACGATTCCCCGCACAACTAATCGTCAACACTCTTCAAAAGCTATTAAAGCATCCCACGTTTCTCTCATGGTCCTATGTCCCATTTAGCGCATTGTCGGGCCTGAAAAATCAATAGAAGGCCATAGAATGTAGAATGTTTTTGTGCCATGCCACCTTTCAACTGCGCCCCGCCGAGCGAAACAGGCAAAAAGTGGGATTTGGCCACCCATCCTCCCATCGAATGCTTAATTAGCTGAGCGCAATTGTTGCATCGTCATCATCTTCATCCACATCAACGCATATGCCCATATCACAGCGTTTGACCCCCTCGTCGATCTACGCGTCCTGCCACAATGTCGGCCTTGTTGGCCGCGACTTCCCCTCGGTCTGTGAGGTGGGTATTTGTTTTTGCGCGTCCTTCCTTCTCTGACTGCTTTCTGCCATTGTTGCTGTTGCATTGATGTATCTTATTGCTGCCACATTATTGCGCTTACACCAAAGCCGAGCTCCTATTCATTACTTCGACCATAAAGTGTGAGTGACCGAAAGGCGAAGCCTCCCCGGTTGTTCAGACAGACAGACAGACATCCAGCTAGTCTGTCTGTCCGTCTGACTGACTGACTGGTAGCTGGCTGCTGGGTCTGTCGACCCAATCGCGGCTAGTGTTCCGAAGTCTTTTGCCCCTCGGGCCGGTGGCTACTCTCGGATTCCTTTATCGCTGTTTCAGTTAACTCACTTGAACAATGGATTGATCCCCTTTTCCCTCTGCTTTTTCTCATTTTCTCTTCTCCCCCAACCCCACCCCCGCCCGCCCCCCCCCCGCGACCCTACGCTGTGAGTCCATTCTGTAACGGGGACCACCGCTGCGTCGGCCGCCGTGCTCGGCGCCGACTACTTCTAGGCGATGTGAGACTCGTGTGTGTGTGTGTGTTCACGTCTGTGTCTGTGTATGTGTGTACGGTGAGTGTGTACGGTGATAATAATGATATGGTGCGCACTGTAACAGGGAACGAACAGTCGTGGAAGGGCTCGATGATTATGATGATGGTGAACCGATACTCGTGGTGGCCACATCACACTCGCGCTACAACCGTCAACTATCATTTCCCATTCATGTCCGTGCCTCGAGCGCATGTCCCGAGGGGAGGGCTATTAAAATCTTCAATTCTCTCAACGCAATAAAAAGTCTGCTGTCATCATCGTCCGAACACACATATCCACACACGCACACACACACACACCGAAAGGCATAGACTGATAGTGATAATGAGAGGAAGAGAGAGAGAGAGAGAGAAAGAAAAGAAAAAAAATAAAAACTAAACCGCGGGCGGCGGAAAAACTACTCCCATTACTCCCACTACTACTGGTGCTACTACCCCGAAGCATTAGCAACACCAGTAGCAGCAGCAGCAGCAGCAGCAGCAACTGAAATATAGGCAGGCTGCCGTTACAGCGGCGCAGCGCGTACGAACAAAGCACTGGCACGGTTGCATTGGCTATCCTTCGGATAGGAAACAGGGGCAATGCCTTTATCCCTGTCTTCGAATTTGTGGGGCAGAAAGCTAATGGGGGTAATTCACAGAGCGGACGAGGCGGTGTCCCTCGTGTGGGAAAACCCGGTGCTGCTGCCGCCGCCGCCGCCGCCGTCGTCGTCGCGTTTGTCTGCTACTTCTGCGGCGGCGCTGGCGTACGCGGCTATGAGCGGACGAATGCGCGAAATATAGAATGGAACGGATCGGATGAAATGGCTGCGGAAAAGGGCTGAGAGAAGGAGCGATTTGGTCTCGGGAAATGTTGGGCCGGTCTGTGACGACGGCGTTTGACGGCCGGCGGCGGCGGCGACGGGGCGGCCAATAGACGACTTTGTCGACACGCGGCCGGGCTCGTTGGCGGCCCGTTGACAAAGAGAGACCGGAGAGAGAGAGAGGCGCAGCGCGGTGGAGTTGAACAAAGCGGACGATCAACAGAGGCCGAGATTCGAGCCTCAACTCCGAGGTTACCCAAACGATATGAACGAGGCAGCCGGGTCTTGTGAATGAAGACTATTTTATTACATCTCGCTTAGTATGATTATTTCGCCGTCGGGCGTAATATTCCGAGACGTATTTTTTGTCCAACGAGCCGACGATATACTACCAATATGTGGTAATACATCGGATTTCGTGGTACAAACGTGTAAAGTTTCATAGTGGAAAGCGACTTTGAGATGCACTTCGCACCGCTCCATTGTATTGTGCCATTGTATCCGTTGGTAAGGCGACGTCATTCTCCCACACATAGTGAGTAGTAGCTTAATCGGGAAGCCGTATGTAATCACCTCGTCAGTACAAGTATATAGTATAATTTGAGAGAGAGGGGTGGAGAAGAGAGAGAAAGAGAGCGCTGGGACCCGATGTGGCTCTGATCAGCAAGGCCTTAAGGGGCAGGGCTGTCCCGTATACGGGGCCACAGCTGAGTCCGGGACCTCTCCTGTGCACTCCTCCTGCTGGCCTGGTAATAAAACTCAACGAAAAAGAAACCTCGACCAAGAGCACAACCGCCTGCCAAGCTAGCACACCACAGCAGCGGACGAACGCGGTGACGACGACACGATAGCAATGGTTAGGCAAAAAGCGAAGACGCGAAGACTTCCCGTAGCGGACGACAGTTGGCCCGTTCTCTATGGAGCCTACGACTGCAGTGGCAGCAGCAGCTGCCCATGAGCCGGACAGCGACGGCGACAACGAGGAAGACCACAAGAGTTGAACAGCCGTCAGTCGACGGATGACGGCAGTCGGGCAGCGACAAAACTCCACAGACTCACACCATGAGCATTCGTCCGCGTCGCCATCCACAACGCCGCTATGACCCACATGATGATGTTGGTACCGGTGGCGGTGCCGGCGTCGGCGTAATAATTTGCTCATGCGCAGGGCCAGACGCTGACTGGTGGAGATGGTGGTAGTGGCTGCGGTTGCGGGCGACATTGCCCCGACCACTGGGCGCTCTTTGCTCAGGACACATTAGCAATCTTAGCTGAGAGTAGCGAAGGAGAGAAACAGCGAAGGCGAAAAATTAAGCACATCTAGCGCCTGCCGACCGAACGTCCGCCCGTCCCCCGCCCGCCCCCCCCGCGTCGTAACTCCCACTGGTAATATAATAGCAGTACTATTAGGAGACACCCGCCAGAGGCTGTGTGAGGCATTACATCGCCCTTGTGGTAGCCCACCAGCCAGTCAGTCGGCTAACTTCGCTCGCGGTTCATAGGCGAAGCAGAGCACGAAGGGGAAAACAAAACAAGAACAAGCCGTTGAACGCGTCAAGCGTTTAGACATAACTATGGTAGTGTATGGCAGTGCAAATGGTGACGTCTTTGCCCTTCACCGACTCATTCTACGCACTACCCCAGGGGGTACCTCCGCACCGCTGCACCGCCGCCTCTATTCCTACCGCCATCTCTGCTGCTTCCCCTCTGCGGTCGGGTCTGTGAAAACACAGCAGCCCTGAGGCAGTTCCTTGCCCCCGGAGCGAACGGCCGCCCCCGGGCAGCAGTTTACGACGTTGACAACCCGCTAACTGCTGCTTCAGAAGCTCTATGGGAAAAAATGACGAGGGTGATAGAAAAGCAAAGAGCCGAGGCGGCCGCGGCTGCGTCCCTCTCGCCGCGAAAAACTGAGGGCAATCCCCGCAATACACGCGTACACCCACACGCAACGTTTGTGCTACGTAGTGGTCGTCGTAGCAGTGCCGTGTGGTGGGTGGAGGACACAGAAAATTTCTCTGTTGGCTCCTCCTCACATCGTTGCCATCACAGGCAACGATCATCGCAGCTCTTTTTTGTGCTGTTCATGTCGTAATGATACTGTCGTTGTCGTCTTCTGCACTCACTATATGTAGCAGTATATATATATATATATATATAGATGTCTACCGAGTGAAGTTTATACGTGTGATGATTGTATGCGGCGGGGTCGTTCTTTCATCAAATACGTGTAACATAGAGATAGATAGAGAGGGGATAGCGGGAGCGAAGGCGGCACGTTCCCGTTTCAACACAATGTTTGCACTCTGACACACACGCACACACAGAGATACACACACTTACAGGCAGAGTCGTGCGTGAACAAACGCAGCAGCGGCCAACGCCACTACGACGACGACAACAGGGACATGGATAGTGTCTCTTGCCTTGTCATTGGCGTCGCTACCGGTGTCGTTTTTCCATGCATATATATATATATATACACACACACATATGTGTGTGTGTAATAGCATATATAGGTAGGGGTGCCATTACTGGTTGATGGGGCTGTTGGTTTTGCCCACAGTCAACCCCTATCTCATTTGGGGTTTCGCAGTTAGGCTATGCGCTCTCTACCCAGGTCTCGCTACACTGTCGCCATCCAAGGCCTATTTTCATCTCATCGCCACTGTGTAACCTATTGTTGGCCTATTGTTATGTTGTATGCGGGTGTATGAAGGTAACCCAAGCCGTCGCGTTGGCTGGGCGCCTCCGTGGTCGCCCTTTGGCAACCGCAGACCACATGGGGAGGCAATCAGAGCTGCTCGTAATGTCTACTCCACGGCCAGTCCCCGCCGATCTGATGTGTCGTCCACGACACGAGCGGGAGCAATGTAATGTACTCACTTACGATATGCGAAGCCAATGGAGGGCGCACTGACAGTTTTCATCTCGCAGAACGGCCGCTAACTGTCCGCGGGTACATCTGATATGTGCATAAGGCTCGTCGGCGCATTGAACTTCACGCTCCACGGGCCGTCAGTGGGCTCGGACTCAAAAATAAACACCCGGCGTTCAATCAAACCTACTGTATGAGTCTGAGTTCGTTTCGTTATTATCTTTAAAAATAATAGTCATTCGTACTTGCCATATTTAATAAAGAAAGTATTTATATTGAAATACTCCTCTCTGTACGTAGGCTAGCACGCAAGGCAGTTCGAAGTCAGCCGCCAACACCCACCCACAGCATGGTAATTCAGTTAAGTATTTAATCATGCCCGAAAGACGATTGGTTTCGGTTTCGAAACACAAGTTCCATGTCGTGTCAGAGGTTGAAGGTAAGTGACGGCTCCTGTGCCGTGAAGCAGCACTTATTTCAACTGTAAAGCTACCTTTTCTTAATCGTAAATCTATTTCGTCATAGCCGCAAACTGGCTTTTGCTTGTCCTTCTGTTAACCCACTTTCGATCTCCCTCGCGCCCTGTGGTTATCATTAATATATATCATAATGACTTGTGTATATAGGTCCTAAGCATCCGCATTATACATGATTGCTCGATATATCATTTGATAGTTCAACAGTTTTGAATTTAAACAACTATTTCCAGAAAGTTTTTCCACCACCTTCCTAGTCCTAACACCACCTAAAAACGCTGGATCATTTCTCCATACTACAGTGTCTACGTTGTGTGATATGATGTGGCCATTTGTGATATCTCTCAACGATTTCGATATTCTTCACTGCCAATCTCACTTAGCAGTAAATGATAATAACCCTTTCACATGGAATGGGCGCGCGAGAGAGAGAGAGGACGAGGAGAGGACCGTCCATTAATAGAAGACCGCCGTGGTGCGGTATTTAAGAAGACCATAATTATGGCATTATTATTATTATTATGACGATGATACGAATCACCGTACTATCGCCTCGCTTAGTGGAATTTTCTTGGGGTCCTTTAAGGAGGTGGCTGTGTAAGGACTGACAGAGCTGACCTTTTTCGATGTCGCCTTCCAGCAAGGGAACACGGTGCGACCTTCAACACACATACACACACACACATATATATGTATAATTGTATGTGTGTAAAACTTCTTGGTTCTTATATGATAACAGTTGTGATTAGTAGAAGCGGTGTCTGCATCCTTCAGGAGCATCTGCTTTGCAGTATATCACATGTTCATGATTCTGTCTTCCTCAAGTCCCCATCGCTCCTCTGCTCCTCGTCTCCCTCTTTCTCTCTATCTCTTGTGCTCTATTTATCTATCTGTCGCTCGTCCATCGCATCATACCATTATTATTATTGTTATTATCTTAATAACTCATTTTTATGATTATTGTTATTGTCTTCGATATTCTCTGTGGCCGGTACCCAAATCGTCCTCATATGTGCGTTGCGGTGATACAATAATCGCGTTGATGAGTCCTGTTGCGACGGGCGTTAAGGTTGCTACGGCGGCCAGGCAACGATCGAAAATGCCGGCGGGACCCCTCTCCGGGTCCGGAGAACGGAGCGCCAAGCGATCAACGACAGCGGCGATGAGGATCTAACGATATTGGCCATAACCCCTAATGAGTCGTACGGCTATAACAGTCCAGTGCAGGCCGCCAGAGGGGTTGCCTGTTGAAACGGGTCCGTTCTGGTGGACATGTCCTCGCGGAAACCTCCGTGTCCCATCGTCACATTCCCTCCGCTCGGGGGTCTTAGGGGGTTCGCGGACTGGGGGAGGGGTAAACCATTTTGGCGAACTGCTTTGCGCGAAGCGTACTCCGATGATCTAATTATCTGGAATTATCTCGCGGTGAGGGAACGGCGGCCGCCAGCGTCACGCTTCTCAAAGGCGCATGAATGCCGTACACCGCATGCACGACGTCATAGAGATACAGCCGTATACGCCTAACTGTGCGTTGGCGGGCCGAAGTTGATAGAAGGAGATGGGGAAGGCTACATGAGCCATAGAAGGGAGTGGTGTATTGGAAATACATTGAGAGGCTGCTGTACCCGCTCTGAGATGCGGACTGCGCTTGGGTCTGCTCTGGGTGTTCGCGTCAGCGACGGTGACTCCGTTGGGATAGGTACTGTTCGTTGAATCAAGCGGCATCCCGGAGGCGCGCAAGTTGGATACACTTGTGTCGAAACCGGCGCACGTCGCCGATCTGACTTCAGCATGATGAGTAGAATTACGTGCAGCCAGTCCACAGAGAGAGTCGGACGACGGAGACTTGCAGTGGGTTTGGTACAGATACGATCGCCTACTTAGGGGAAGTGCTGTGGCGGTCACCTTGTGTAGTCAGTCGAAAGCTGGACTTAGTATTGTAGAAACGCTAGTCGCGGAACAAGGGAGAGCGTTGTAGACTGTTGGAAGCTCGATCTCTCGTTGGAGGAAAGCGAATGGGCTGCAAGCCGATAATCGTTTCCGAGATACCGCTCAGTGGTTGGTACATATCAGCCTCCAGTCTCCGCGTGTCATTTCGTTGTTGGACGAGTGGTTGACGGCGTACGAGTGCTAAATGAGTGCAGACTACAATGAGTGAAGACCCTGTAACGTAGGCCACAGAGAAAGCTAGATAACTATAATGATAATGATGATAACAAGACCTCCTTAGTCCTTCTTACCTGTAACTTCATTGCAGGTAAATATAATACAGTACTTTACTCCGTGACTTAAGTTTTGTTTTCGATTCCTCTGTGTTACTGTCTTTCATATCGGAAGCAATAGCTCTGGTGGTAGCCCTGATCGATCAAACGTTTGCTTCGCCATTTTCTTCTAAATTACTACGTATGGATCCACAATGTATCGTGATTATTATTTTCAGTTACTAAAGCGCCTATAGGATATCGAGTGTCCTCGAAATATGCCACGTTTACATAACTACGCATAGGATACAATGAATCTAAGCGCGGGTGCGCTTTCATCTCGTGGAATCACTATGGGTATTCCTCTCAAGTATTGTGCACGATTCTACGAGAGAGTACACATATGTGCATATACTTTGAGGCAAGCAGCGATCCGCGATTGGTGTGACGGTCGCAAGAGATCGTAAAACGATCCGGACACTCCGACGGCAGACTCTTCGCGCTGATTCCCAGACTCGCTCCCTCTGACAGCAGCGGTAGCAGAGGTACAGAACAGACTACGCATTGTAACCAATACAAATCCCGATGGGCTCGTCATGGGCAGGCAGACCCTTGAAGGCATCCTCGTTTACACGCGGCATAAACGAGCGCACTTACACTCAACCTATTTCTCCATGCTAGGAGCCTGTGAGCATGGTTAGAGCAACAACAATGTGAGAGAGCACTGCCAGCGATGAGCCCACTCGGTGCCCATAGCCGTCGGGTTCCGTAGGCTGTCCGCTCGCATTGTACGTGTACATGCACGGGTACGGCTCGAGTTGGACTTTTCGTTTGTTGTTGTTGTTGTTGTCGGATAAGCGAGTAAGCTCTTGATACTTCTTCAAGAAGAGTCAACCCATACATATCAAGAAGGTCAAAGGTGCTCCCGCCAATAGACAGTGCATGCATTGATTATCAATCCACTAGTCGTCCTATTCAGTCTCGTTTAGTTAGGCTATGTTCCTGGATGCGCTGAGGAGTACCTCCAGTTCAGTGCGGTGTCAGTAGTTGTTGTTGTTGTTGTTGCTGCTGCCGCGACTTCCTTGAACTCGTTGCAAGAACTGAACATTGCGAGAAATGAAAATAAATGCGGGAACCGTCTCTTTGTCTGTGCTTCTCAACAAGAAATTGATGATGAGAGAGCTGATGACATGTGCATCGCACGTCGCTTGCTTCTACAGGTCGTGTTAACGGTTAGTTGATAACGGCAGCAACCGCAGTTCTGTTGGCTGCCGAGATCGCACGAGCACACACACACACCGGCGGTCGGTGGTAGGTACATGTGTACCGCTGTTGTGTGAGCTTTGTCGTGGCGGCAGCGCGGAGGCGGCAGCGGCGAAGACGACAAACGAAGACGATCCACTACTTTCTCGTGTAAACGAGCTGCAGACCCGAAGTCTACCTTCTGCTTGCGGTGTTCAAGGAGTACAGAGCGAACCTTGACTTTGCGCTCACAATTGAAAGGCCGAGCTGGCGAGTTAGCTCGATGTCGTCTCCCCTTTTGCATGTCCTATCATACTACTTCACGCGTACAAATGCATGTACTTCAAGTATTGTGCGTTGTCGTTCAACAACAATGCTAAATAACAATAGGATGCGCTCGGAGTGCGTTAGATGCGGTTCGCTCTCAAGAGCGAAACGGTGACAACGCCTTTCAGCAAAAAAAAAACGGTTAAGTAGAGAAAGAGAGAGATAGAGATGGGCCACAAAGCGACACCTATTCAACGACATGAGATGCGGTAGGATGTTCGAACGCGGTGGCAATCTGCTCTCGTTCTGTTGTACGCGCATCTTCCTCTGCTGCCGCGGCCGCTGTTGCTACGACAACTTCGGCTAGCGGTGGTGGCCTTTTCAGATTCGCTGTTGAACTTGGCTCGCAAGATGTTGTCGTCGCCGGAGGCGTTGCCGTCGCAAGAAGACAGCGTCTGCTGACTCGCATCGATCGGCATACATCGAGAACAATCACAGCAGTTAACATCAGCAGTGTTGAGGTCGTAAGGGTCCCCTCACTTTTCCTCTCTCTCTTTAGTCAGCTAACACGAAGCACTTGCAAGTGGGCGCTGATGTCGTCAGCTTGACGGCGCCGAACCGCCAGTGTCTCCTAGTCTGCTGTGCAGACGACTGTATATCCGTTGGACACCCAGCCAATCGTGGATAGTTGTCGCCAGTATTGTTCCAGAAGGTAGCTGGGGTCGCCGCCTTGAGGTCCACCTAACCTAGCCTAGTCCACTGTTTCCTGCTTATCGACGCGATACGTGTTGCTGTAACCCGCTCTTAAAACCCATATCTCGCCTGTCTGGCACCACGACTTGTGGCCGCCGCGTATTGTGGCTGAGATCGAGAGATTGGTCGCTGACTTGTTCAGCAATGGCACCTCTTAAGGACTTCTTGGCCCTTTGAGTCCTTGCGACTCTGCGAGAGCGGCAAAGCATACCGGAGCCGGCTCGATCTCGCTTTCTCGACTAAATTGAGCGGCCAATGTCGAGGGTCGCCCGTGCATTGTATCGCGCGTTCATGCGACACTCGACACAGGCCGACATTAGTCGACAGTCCTCCCGCGCTCGGTCGCTCGGTGACTACCATTCCACTGCTTCGGATTTTGTCTGCAGTCAGGCTCAGGGTTGACAGGCCTCGAGCAATCGGCAGGTGAACATCACCGTCACCAAACATTGCCACCGCCAGCGCACATCGAAAAAAGTCACCAGACACATCAGCCACCTTCAATGGTACTTTTTTAACTCTCCCCTTATTTTGATCCTGCCCGACGCCCTGTAACAACGACAACACAGAACCGATCGTCACAGTAACAATGAGCATATCAAGTGCCGTGTCGAATTGCCGCCTACAACCCACGTAGACAAGGCTACTCGTCGAGACGGCTGCTGGAGAGAATGCGGTCTGCCCCGTCGTGGTATGGTGACACCACGGCGGAATGCTTGTGTTTTTTTTTCTTTCCAACCAATGAGCAGACACAGTGTAGCCTTCAACTTGACCGCTGGACTTGATCGCGGGTGGGGAGGTATGGTACTACGAGAGCGAGAGAAAGAGAGAGAGAGAGAGATAGAGAGAGTCACGAGTCGAACAGACGAACATCGAGGCGGACCAATCTGACACATCGATAACGGAATTAAAATAGTCAGACATACGAGGAGCAAGGCGACGACTGGCGTATTGTGCAGACAAGTTGTATAAGAAAGGTAACGTTATGTATCATGCCCACGAACTGTTTTGCAACGGCGGAGACTTGTGGCGCCCCCCTCTGCGCAGCCTAGGCTGGCGTCTCACCTAGCGGGGGTCGTATTGAGAGGGTGGCATTGAAAGCCAACACGAGCGCGATGTTCGCGTCGACATCAGAGAATCTGATCCGCGCACAATGATAACAACTTTTGCTGCAAACAACTGTTTATGTTTCTGTACATGGTAAGCATCGTTCGTTGCGTTTTAGTGCATCAGCCAATCACACCTCCAGGAGACACAATGCGTTGCGCAAGGAGGGCAGGTTTGATGGCCGCGCATGATAGGTGCGGCATCTAATTTTAGATGCTCGGTGCACTCGTTATCTGTCACCCTGACAGATCTCAAGAACATTGGAAGAGATAACGGTGGAATAGATGCACTACTATGAGACGCATTGAATTCGCTGCGTTGATATTTGGTATTTCGTGGTACCAAAACAATGAAATGACCTTGAATGTGCGTGTTCATTCTTTGCAAACCACTAAATAGCTATTCGCACATATTGCCTACGAGATACGTTCTGCAGAAAGAGCGGGAGAACAAATTAGATAGAGAAAGATACTATACTAATAGTGCACTTGCAACTATTGATTACTATCCTTCTCTCTCTCTCTCTCAGAGTTAGTCAGACATATCGGTTGCTTCTACATTATGGTGTTCCATCATCTATCCGATATATATTTGCAAGGAGTTTAACAGGGTGTCGTTGAACTCCCGAAAAATTAAAGGGGACCTGTCCCCAGTTTTCAGACCGGCAAGTAATGGTAGACCCACGTATCAAGCAAGTAGTTATGGCATTCTGTACTCAATGAACAGCAGGTGAATGAGGCCGTTCTCACCATAAACCCACGGCAGCTTAGATACGTCTTTCTTCTGGCTAAAGACCATCGAAGCTCGCCTGATCTAATCTGACATTTAATGGTGTCTTGGGGGAGGTCGGTGCGCAGGTGGGCTTTAGCCCCTGAGATGCGTTATAAACCATATTTCAGCTAATGTCAGCCTTTACAGAGGACATGCACAGTAAACAGGGTCACTTTACGTTATTTAACACTGTACCTCGTGATAACATGTTCTGGGTCTGAGGAGCCCTTGGCAATTTTAAATTGCAGGACATATAGTATTCACTCAGGGCACCCTTTTCCTGCATTTACAATAGCGATGACTTTCGTTAGTGGACGGCAGCGTATCGCACCGTTATACCGTTGTCGTAAGTCCGTTGTTTACAGGACCTGGGACTCACTCGAGTTACAAATATGTCACGTAGGCGGGCCAACTTTGCAGTGAACTTGTAGCTTAGTGCAACATGGGTGTCCGATAGTTAGGTGCCAACTCGAGCTAGGGGCATCAGCTTGTCGTGGAATAGGTGACATCGGCCTACCAATTGGCTGAAGGTCCCTAATCTTTCGAGCCGTCGTTGTTATCCGCTAGCTGAGTTTCATCGATCGCAATAGTCTGCAGCAACCCTCAGCCCTGTTCCCCCGACACACACACACTCACCGCTGTCATTTCTTAGTTTGCCTGTGCATTCGCTCGCCTACAACTACAACAGCAGATCAGCAACGGTATCAGCGCATTGGTGTTCGCATTGTAGTGGTCGTCTACGGTAGGTGGGGCCGCGTCGCGACTATCGTCTGCGGCTAGTTGTGTCGCCGGTTGTGACTCAAGCGCGAACATACGAGGACTCGACCCGTTTCACAATGCAGTGCTGAAGTGACTCCGCGCGCAAGCACTGGTACTCAGGAAGAAGACGAAGAAGAAGAAAAAGAAAGAAAAAAGCTTCGAAGTTGACTGAAGTCAGACCCTCCCGGTGACTGACTTCGTCAACACCCTCGTGCCTTCCCAGAACTAACATACGTCGAAGCACGATTGACTACCGCTTCGTATGTACTTCGACCACTATCACCACTGCGCTTCTATCGAGCTCAACACAACGGCACTGCGTGAGATGTGGATGAGTGAGCCAATCGGCGGCGACTACTAGACGGCGTCCGTCTACGACTCTGGACGAACACAATCACAGCCGAGTACCACTACTTGTTAGTGAGTGGCGTAGGGGCAGCAGCAGTAGCAGCAGCAAAATGACAACGTGTGGCTGCCATAGCGAGATGTCTGGGTGGTTCGGCTTGCGTTCGCTGTCCGCGCCGGACGGCGACAACGATGAGCGAATCATGAACAGCTAAGAGTAGTCGCCGCCAGTGAATTGCTACTTGACACTACTCGTAACTGTTCGCCGTCGTTGCTCGATTGGCTTGTCGTTAGTAGCTTTTATCAAGCAGTAGGCAGTGCCGAAATCGCCGGCCACTGGATGACTGAAACCGAAGACTCATTGAGGATATCGGCGGCAGGCGATTGGACGAAACTGGGTGGGGGTCATGAGGTATCCTGACACAAACAGCAGCGATCTGTTCCCTGAAGTCGTTCTGGCAATCAGACAGATTCGTCGGCCAGTGCGCGGTCCGGTCACACATCGTATGCGATGCATTCGAGTACATATCGGATAGATCGAATGGCCGAGGTGGCCACGGGACCGCCTACAGGCTGGTAGTAGGCGCCGAGTAGGAGTTGCTCTGTCTTGCGACTCTTGGCATGAGTATGAAGCGTAGGACAAAGCCGTAGACAACGAGGCGACAGGCGGAGAGCGGCAGCCGAGGGCTGCATCGACGTCGTCTCAGCTACGGGTCTCTCCGGACGACTTCGCTACTACGACATAAGCAGTGTTGATGGCAGTAATGGCGATGATGATGATGCTGATGATTTTGTTGTTGCTGTTACAAAATACCATGAGCGATGTAACGCGCCAGCAGGAATAACAACAGCAAAATGGTATCTGACGAAGTTCGAACCGAGGGCAAATGATGACAGCGGTATTAAGCGAGAAATCAAGAAATGAGCTGATAGCTCGCTAGCTAGCTAGCTAGCTAGCTGTTAATGGCTCACACACAATCCAGATGTTGGATTGAGACGTGGAGCCAGACGCCGAGGGAGTCAGCGACAACAGGAGCCAACCAATATAGAGAAATGCAACTGAATGCGCTAATTTTGTATTCGTCGACGACTGCCTCTGAATAGACTTGATCGACCAATTCTAGATACAGCGCCTGAGTTGGCTTGGTTCGCGTTTTCATGGAAATTCCCACTGCAGGTAGGCCCGACATGACGAACTGAAGCGCGTGGCAGTGATACATGACGCCGTTGACTTATGAGTACACGAATGTATAATATCGTAGCGACATGTCTAACAATGAGATATGCTGTTGATTATACAGAGTCGTGATGATGGCACTGGTAAGAATTAGTATTAGACGAACGACACTTTTGATGGGACACATGGGATGCATGAGGCGCTGAGAACTGTATTTGGGCTGAAACTTGCGGAATTAAAAAAAAGCAAGCAATAGAAGGATATCGCTAATTACCACGTTGCAATTGTTACCCGAATTATATGAATGAATAGTTCTGGTTAAACCTTATCAATTGTTATTGCTATTACTAAGAATAATAATAATTAAATAATAATAATAATAATAATAAAGTAATATTTGCATTTTGCGCTTGTGCCTGATACTAAGTGCTGACTTTGGGCCAGCGTACGCTTTTGGCAATAGTTGCAACAACCTACTAAACAGTTGCCTATTGCGGGCGTTCCGCTGCACCGCGCGAAAAAGTAGACCCACATGACGGCTATTATCGCCTTGGGATGGAAATGCTGCGCGAGGAAGGGAAATCTCCTTTTCTGGAGGCCTAGTTAAACGAGGAAGTCCAGCTCCAAACTTCGACAGAGCGTTGTTTCTTGTGTTGATCGTTTCTTCTCAATTCCAATCTATCCAGAGATTCTCCTGGCAAGCAGTCGTTTGAATCGTGATTCAGCCATCGCTTTCGTCCGCGGAGACACCTTCAGACCGCCGTCCCCTTCGAGTGTCAGCCTCGATCGGCCCCCACCGAGAAACTGCTTGATACTACGGAGCGCATGCTGAGTTTGCTTGGGCAGGACCACCCCACCGAACGTCCGTGACCACAGAAGGCATACCACCACTAAATTGGCAGGCATACAGCAACGAGAGTTCGAGACACACTCATACATCGAGGAAGACTCACGTACCTTTATACACTGAGGCAGCAGAGAAGACAGACGACCAGCTAGACCTAGACTAGGTAGAGAGGTGACGTGGATACGAAGGGAGGGGCCGACAGCGGCGGGCACTCTGCACTGGCATCTCCGGCGGCTAGGGGGTTGGTTGATTCTTAATCCCGGTATGATCATATCGCAGAATGGCAGCGGAGGCGATACCCGGCTCACAAAGTGATTTCTATTGTGAACGATAGCGGCGAGCCAACTGAGTGACGCGGGGTTTTGGGATATGGCAGCACGGGGAAGCGCGGAACGGGATACGGTCGGGGACCAGCGTGACAGCTCTCGACTCGACTGAAGACTGAACAAGGGGAGTAGTCTTGCGTTCCCCCGAGACAGAAGCCGAAAGATGTGGGAAAGCCGACTGCGGCAGCGGGAGCTCTGGGGGGCTTCAGCGAGCTGCCTTCGCAGCTAATCAAAGACAGAGTGCATTCGCGCGCGAATCAAGCACTGGATCAAGGCTGTTGGCAGCGAAGAGGCGCGAAGGATACAGGAGTGTCGCGGTGCGAGGTATTAAGTTCAACTTTTTACTTGGGTGAAGTTGCGCAAACCCAACCTAGAGAAAGAGAGAGTTGAGAGATAGATAGATAGACCGATAGAGTCAGGGGGAGAGAGAGAGAGAGAGAGAAAGAAAAAGGGCAAAATAGAGGGAGGGTGCGACTTGTCATTAATGGGCTGTTATTGCTTGTAGTGAGGGTGGTGGTTGGTGGTGTTAAGTGATTCAGTGGTTTCATTCGTTTCCCATCCCTTGTCGGCCTTCAGAGACCCCTAGCAACGACGATAAGCGTGTACCATTGACATAGAGCGGCTGCACTGGTGGCGGCTGTGGAAATGCCAACTGGGGATCGCTACAAATCAATATGACCACCCGGATAAGCGACAAACGCCCCCACGAGCAACGGTACGGCTCAAAGTCATGGGATTGAACGTGTTTGACACCGAGGCATTGAGACGCGGCACAGCGTGGAACACTAACATGACATCCCGGAACACTAATTAACATAATTAGATATGTTAAGAAATGAAATTCTTCTTTGCCATTGATGCGAGTAACGATCTCGCTCATAGGCAGTATAATTGACCTTGGGTTTGTATAACCGATCTGGTTAGCTATCGTGATGAAGTTCGTAGTATATATTCACCCATTCTAATATGTGTAGCTGTGTGCGTGCGTTTGTGATATAACCTATTTTTGGCGCTGGTGGTCGGAGACACTCTTGTTGTCTCAGAATAGAATTGATCTGTCCGTAGTTTTGTACGAACGTGTGGCGAGCGCTAGCTCCAGCCTTCTGAGATCGGTACAAAGCAACGTGCGATTAAACCAACGTGGTTATCATAAATTAATTGCAAATATATTAAAGACTCGAAAACAGACTTTGCATACCGAACCCTTACTAAACAATGCCGAAAGCAGTGGTGTGAACGTTAGATGTTGACTGTGAGTCAACTTGGAAAATTACTTTTACTTTACTTTTATATGTCCATCCCTCAAAACGATCCATTCTCGTCAGATACGAGCTTGAGTTTCAATGAACGCAAATGATGGTCATTCAACTCCTCGCCGATATATAACAAATACAAAATGATAATTGAATTCGAGCCGTCCTAATCTATAATAATATAATCCATAATTAATGAGCTTTCCAAAACGTATGTTTTCTTGTTGGTACCCGTTTGCTGATTGAAATATGACGTGAAAAAAACATTTTACATATAGCTCTTTATTGATAACAAGAATTTCATACATATAGCTCTTTATTATTACAAGAATTGTGACTGCCAAGTTGACTGAAATCAAACTCGAACGCAGATAGTGACGTTGACCTACTCATTTAAAACGTATTAACACATGTCGCCATATGCCTAGATACACGATCCCTAATTGTTTTCATAGGACGTGTGATCCATAGGTTCCTTTTGGTGGCTTCTGTATTATAATAACAGGCTTCAATATTGTAACAGTTCGTTTAACGACACTGTGAACATGATCTCATCGAGACCTCCGTTAAAGGGTCTTAGCTGTTGTCGACTTGAACGAACTTGAGCGGACATCTTATTAAAATGCTGCCTCAGCTGTATTGTCCTATTCCGAAGCATGGATCTTATGCCCTTACTTTTTTTCTGATTCAGGACGACTTCCTGAGAAATCTCAACGACCACGCTTCTGCCACCGCTTCTAGTCGCATTTAATTTGAGTCGTTACCTATGTAGTCGGTCGGTCTTACTACTGCGCCGTGAATGTCGACTACTAGCCTACCGGCTAATATGAATGACGATAATAATAATCATAAGTGTGATAATGGGCGCCTGCGCTGGCGGCCATCTATTCCCCGAACTCGAGCTGGATGGATCGAGTCATATATACACACACACACACACATACACTCCTTCGAAGAGGAGCGCACTCTTCAAGAGCCCAAGCGATTCAATCCTCAGTCACGAACGAGGTCCATTGAGAGCTATTCAAGGTAGTTCCGTTGTTCGCCCGTCAACAATACCATCCCATTCCACTGCCTGCCTGCTGTGTCTGCGTCAATTCACACTTTGAGAGGCTATCTTCTCGTTTACTCGCTCGTTTGAATCAAAGGAAGACGCGTAACTGGCCGCGCCGGACACTACAATACGTCGGCGATACGACAATGCTGTCAGACGACGGCGGACAGACGTAGACGAAATTAGCTAGTGGGGTTGGCGGCCTGCTGGCGCCAACGTGCAGGGCCTCGCGCGAACACCTTGACGCAGCAAAGACAAGGGAAAGAGCGGTCCTTGAGAGAGGACGGCCACCAGAAGCTGAAGGAAGACGTTGGAAGTTGATTATGAGATCGCTAACAACAGCAGCAATAGCGCACAGATCATCAACATCAAGAGCAGCACCGATATATTGGCATCCTTTTCGCTACGGATCGACCTCGTACAGACGTCTCTGCCGCTCATCGCGTTGTCCATCTAGCGATTCGCAGCCATCGAGCGCCGAGCGAAGGGAGTCGATAGATTGCAAAAATTGAACATCGCCATCATAGTGCAGTTAGCGGTATTACGGAGGGTTGATGCCGAGAGCGTCCAGGCGCGGCTCTGTTCTATACGATCTCTGTGTTCATCGGCGTTTCGAGGAAACTCGTAGGTGACGTTCACTGCCGTCAATGCTACCGCTCTCTGTTGCGCCTTGTTTTGTTGTCGTTAGGAGTACACCATACAGCCAGTACTCTGTACACGCATTGTAGGTACTACTTACTTCTATGTATAATAGCTCGTCTCGAATTGGATAGGCCGCAGCTCAAGTCATTCGAGTCTCGATGGGCCCAGTGTGAGGGCGCATACTCCACGACGCGATGGGGCTAGTTGTCTCGAGGCGCGGTCATGTCAATCGAAAAGTCAACGCGAACTCTCTTCAAAGTCGTCCGGAACGCTCTGTATGGCGCCTTCGCTCCTCCGAGACTGCATCTCTCCAGAGAACCAGTAACCACGAACAATCCCATTCGTTGATTGCTCTTGAAATGGTCGCAAATAGACCTTCTATGACTGTGCGACCCTCTCCTCTCTGATTCGTTCGTGGTTAGTGATGCAGCACGTAACGCATATGCACCTTGCGAGCATAGCATAGGTACACTAACACATTCAGTTCTCCAAGCCCCTTCCCCCCCCGCCCGCAGAATATAGACTTTCAGGCCCCAACCTCTGTTCTCACTGCATTGTGAGCTCATAAACACATCGCTGCGAACTATTTGCATCGGCTGTATTCGCTCGCGTCACCGTTGCCGGCAACCCAAGAGAATAGGCAACAATCGGCTGGTGTTGGACGGGGGCAGCAGCCTCGGCAGTTTGAGGTGCCTAGCGCGCCTTGCTGCTCAGTTGACGACAGCGGCAACGGCAGAGATCGCTGGACGTCGTACGTCGTCTAATGTGTAACTGTCACAGCTCCGTTCGCCTGTCGTCATCGGCATTGAGGCGAGATGTATTGACCATGAAACGTATAGGAATAGCCGCGGCCACCGCCGCCGCCGTTGCCGAAGATGTCCTGTATGAACTGGGCAAAGTGGCGTCGCCATTCTCCAGTGCTGCGAACATCGTCTGCCAGGCAGACAGTCAGTCAGGCCGTAACAGTGCGAACTGACCGGGTAACCAAAGAGGCTGCCCGTTAGTCAAGCTGTGGATAGATTGTAGCGGACTTGAAGGACTCGTGAGAGCGAAGGCCGCGAGAACACGGTACGCCCTGTGAACGAGCCCTCTTAGCCACAAAGCATCGTCGGGGCGTTTCGGGATAGCGCAAATGAATAGAATGCATGCGGCCATGCATTACAACATCTCATCGGCGGCCAGCGACCAGAGGCGACAGAGAGACCCGTGTCAACCGAAAACGACCCGTGAAACGCCCCTACCGAGTACATGGAAATAACTCGAGCACTATCACACATATAATAGGCTCAAACCGCCGCTCGGGTCGGGAAAATGCACGAGGCAGTCAGTACACCTTATGTTACGTGCACAGGGGTTGCCGGATCGGCGGCGACAAGGTCTCTCTCTCTACAAGGCCGAAACGACTTTTCGATCGTATGCTCGGCGTGCGGCCGTATGTGATCGGCCGGCCGCAGATCGATACATCATTGTATTCCTCTCCAAGTATGAGCGCATCGTCGCCGACGCCCGCCATCAACTAGTTCGTATGTATTAAAGTTGGATCCTGTTGATGATCCATTGTGAAAATGAGATGAATTGTCTCCTGCATTGTTGACTCGTTGTGTACCTGCCCAATGCCCATCATCGCCTTCTGTAGTGGTCGAATGCAGTTCGAACGCGACTTCGAGTCGAGGTGGAGCCAACCTTTTAAGGGTACAGAGAGGCGGGCGTCTCGAGTGCTACTTGATAACAAATATTCTTAGCTGCAACAAAGCGACGCGTCTTTGTACATTTGCTAACTGATGATATTCAAAGGTTTGTATGAGCCGCCGTAGGGCTTAAGCTCTACAACAAGCGGTTATAGATACAGATAGATGGTATTTTCGGTTCGCCTCTTTGATTCGTGGCTTGCTCAGGCAAGGGTGGATTTACCAGCTGTCGAGCTAAACACAGAATGTAAAATCGGGAGGATAATTTATACTCATGACACCTAATTATTTCGACGTTCAAACGCATGTGCTAAAATCAAATACGACTCATCACTCTAAGGGTAACAATAATCTACTCCGCTCTATTTTGCTACACGTTATGAGTCGCTATTTCATTATAATAGATAGGCAGTCATGTGTTAGGCTTTTTTCATTTGTCCAGATGCGATCTTTGCCTCTATCGCCTTTTCCCGGGGGTGACGACTCGTCCCACTCGAGCTCGTAGAAATTATCCACCATTACATTCGGATTACACTTTCTTCACGAAGTAATTTCTCACCCGAGCCCGTTTCAGCGATGAGGGGCCCGTATTTCTCTCACTTCTTCATTTTCTCTCTCTCTCGCTCTCTCTCTTCTTCCAGGGCGAAAATTACGACCCAAAGAAAACACGCCCGTGGGAATCTAAGGGGAAAAACCCCTCTGATGGGAAATTCGATAGCTTTGATAGCGGCGACAGGGTGACAGCCAATCTTCGTATGCAAATTACAACCGTTGTGTACGAGGGGTGGATGCGGGGAAAATAATCAGAAAAATCAGATCGCATTTGTTGGCACTGCAAAAGGGGAGATGTATCCTCCACGAGCACCTCCCATCCATCGGCAATACAACTGTCGAGTGTGAGGTATAAAAAGCTAGTAATGGGGAAGCCTTTGTCAGATGATAATACTATATTATCATAATATCCAAGAGATTATTGGGGGTTGGTTTCAATCTTGCGCGCACCTGCCAATTTTCGACAACGTAATACAGGTTAGCAGAATTAATGAGTGAGACACTGTCGCTGCACTGAACGTAATAATTAAAGGTATGCGGGACGCATCAGGAGGTAGACCCGCGAACGCAGTGCCTCGCCTATGTCATATGTATAATGATGTAGCTTATGGCAAGGTTAATCGGGTTCATATATGTATTCTATGCATGAGACTGTTATATATATACACCTATACATAACAGTCTCATGCATAGAAATACTGAGACCACCGTATCACAGAAACCTGGGCTTAATTATCAAAGAGGAAACTTTGGTCGAATGAAATGGAAACTGGACCACACAAATTGGGTGTCCTTCTTTGCAAGGCGCGAAAGCGTTGATAAGACGAACAACATATTCGCACAGTACATGCGTGCACTGATACGCTGGGTACCAAGCACGTAGTGTAGTCCCATATGAGAAATACGCACACACATACTCTCACACACACACACACGTGTCCATTTAAATATCGGCGGACAGTTAGCATGGCATTGTCCTACACCGGACAGTGCGCACCGCTCAGGCATGCTATGCATATGTTTGCTGTTCACTAGCTCTGTTGTGTGTTAGGTGTTCCGAGGCTCTATGAAAACGATTGAACGTCTTTCGTGCCACCTCCGCTCGCGGAAAATAGATCATCGTAACGCATCTATACGCTTACGCCTCGAAAGATGATCGCGACAATTTTTTTCTCGATGGGGATTGACTTTATACAAAACTGTAACTATCCTATATTTAGATGTCATTCCATCGCAGGCAGATGCGGTGATTGCCCCAGATGCAGCAATCCTCCTTATGCCTCCCGAACGGTTGTAATTGATAGGGTGAAATATGCATTATAATATGTATATGTGTTTGTATATCCTGATGGGCTGGAGAATTGAAATTGAAGAGGAGCCGTAGCTGCGCGAGCAGAATCATCAACAATGACGACGATGATAACGAACTGAACCCTGACCCCGGTTCCGTCGTGATCGCCCCTAGTTCGTTAGTTGAATATCACATCAGAGGCGTTCGCAATCGTCTAGTCTGTCTAAGCGAGGCTTCATTTGTTCTCGCTGCATTAAGCGCTAGCTCGGTTCGATTAGTGTCATTTTTCGCTTGGACGAAACTTTGCGGCCAACATCTTCAGCATTCGACCCCAGTAACGGGCGCGTCTCGTAGACTACCGATGATAATTAGGGCAACGACAACGAACTTCAGTCGACTGTCTTTATATGATGTGCTTGATGCTGACTGTGGTGAAGCGACGAACCGCTCGTCGCTTATCGACTTAACTACCTGATGACCGACCACAAAGTGGGTTTGCCATGTGGAGCCCTGAGGAGAATGAAGGCGAAGACGAGCCGAGAGGAACGCCGTACGCCTGATGTGCTGTTTATCTTGTGAACGAACACATAGACGCAAATTCAGCATGTGGTTATGGTGTTGCAGCATGCAGCGATTTCTGGGGATGGCGGAGGGAGACAGGTTTATAGCTTGGCTACATATAGGTATTCTAACTTATGAGTAAGGACCTGTGACTTAAAGTAAAGGATTGATTAGAATATCAGCAAGCTCCCGACATCTTTAGAAGTCGAAACCAATTTCAGATATACACGTTGGTATATTCCACAAAAAAATTGCCGCCACCGTTCTACCTGATTAAATGCACACTACTATATCTAAGTAGCTAAGTAAAGCTTCAAGCGTAATTTTGGCCTGCTCCTACATAATTTCAGCATGCTTCTTTACGACTATATACAGCACATGTAAAAGTATTATGATCCGTTACGACTATTAAAGCCAATAGAACAATTGTCGTCTGTCCCTTTCATTACATGCCGTCCAACTCATGGACCGAACGCCACTTCTCGTTTGTCTCTCCTTCATCGGTACTCCTCATTGGTTTAGCGCCAGCTAGGTACCAGCTAACTAGCATACAAGGCTCATCCATCCTCGTAACAGGACGAAACAGGAACGCCAAAGCCGGATCAGTCGCACCGCTGACCAGCAGGACCGGTATCCAAGGGGGACAAACTGACAGAAGCACGTCAGATCCTTCCCGCGCGCCTTCGTAACGGGATACTTTGCCTCTGATCCCGTCTACTCACTTGCCCGTTAGTCTTCAGAACAGCGGGCATCCGTCGTAGCGGGAAGTGACTGTCGTGGCCGGTCAAGCCGAAGAATAACTCCTTCTCCTCCTATTTTTCCTTGAAGAGCCGTTGGCCGGGGAGATCCTCGGGAGCTAGGCCGTTTCAGGAGGCACCGTTTCGGGACGAGGCGGGGAGACGTCCAGGGAGACGAAATAGCGGCTCCTGTCTTCTGCGTGTGCGTCCTACGTTCTTAGGCCATAGGGTGAACTCCTCGGCAGCCCCTCGCTGAGCCGATCGAGCAGATGCGAAGGCAACTTGACAGTCGGCTGCCCGCCTAGCCCACCCGTCCCGTCACTCTTGTTCGAGTTCCGGAAGTCTCACCGGAAATGGCTCCTGATCAGCTGATCGAGTCAACGGAGCGAGCAAGCGGCGGCGGCAAGCTACCTCTTGCTATAGCACTGGACAGCAAGTTACTGAGAGACGCGAAGAGACGAAGAGAGAGAGGGAAAGGCAAAGAAGAGTGGAGACTTCTCTCTTCATTGCTGCTACAACCACCACCACTACGACGGCGACGACGACTACTAGCAAGGAAACAAGCATCGGACAACGGGAAAACCCTAAGCGACAACAGTAACCATGTAAGTTGAGTGAGGGTCCGACTCCTCGGCGCGGAGAGCCCCAGACCCCAGATGGCCCGCGGCCCCCGGCGGCCCGCTGCTGTGAGCACACCGTAATATGGTACAGCGAGAAGGCAAGCTGTTACGCAAGCTAGCGGAGCGGCGTCGAAGCAAAGCGAGCGGAGCGCTCCTACCACCACCAGTAGCACTGCTGCTGCTGGTTCGTGTTTTGCTGCTTGTTGGTGAATCAGTAGAAGGAGGAGGAGGAGGAGGAGGAGGAGGAGGAGCAGGAGCAGGAGGAGCAGGAGCAGACCCCTCGAATGCGTCCCTCTATCTGTCTGTGTGCGAATGCGTCCGATGCCGACCATCAGTTCATCCGGTGGATCGGCTGAGTGCATTCTTACACGACACTTCCGCCTCGCAGAGGGGAGACGAGGGAGGATGAGGACCACGGGGGATTGGTACCGGGGAAACGGGCATGGATGCAACGGGCCAGGATACGCGACAGTGCCGGCAACCGCGGCTACAGATGCTGCTGCTGCTATACAGGAAAGCACGGCTCTATCTAGCCGTAGGAGCAGAATGTGGCGGCTATCCACAGCCGGACACTGGCAATAGCAACAGCGGCAATGGAAGCTATTGCAGCAATGACTGTAGTGCTAGTTGTTATGACTAGTGTGTGTGGTGAAAGCAGAAAGAGCGACAGTTATGCAAGCGATGAACTGTTGTGCAGCCACTGAGGACGAGGACGACGCCAACGTCGACGGGGACAACGGCGGAGGCAGCGTCGCCAGCGGCAAGGGCCGGCTTGTCGCCGCCGCTGTGTAATGGCGTCGGGCGGCATCAGCGAATGAGAACGCATTAGTATTACTTATGTTGAAAGTGGTACTCTGGTCTCCTCTCAATAGCGGAGCGGAGTGTGTTCAAGTCTGTCCTCACGTGTTGCTGGTGCACTCGAATAATGAAGAAGTAGCGTTCGTAGATATTTGATAGGGTACGTGCTCAATTCAAGTCAAGTGGATGAAAACACATTTATTCTGTTTGTAGTCTCATTCGTAAGCGAAGGAAACCAGGCAATTTAGCAAGTCGCCAGATTGATCGTGGTTTGTCAGGCGTCCATGTAGCTTCTCAATTTTAGCGCTGTACCAAGAGGCACTGTGGCGCTCCAACACTTTTCGGAACGTCGTTGTTGCTCGTTGGGATCTCGTTCTCGCTCGATTTGTGGCGACTTCATTAGGTTTGTCTGCTCGGCGCGACATCGGCATTTACGCCGTCACCGCCACAATCCGAAGCGACGCTCGACGCTCCATATCCCAACATTCTCTACATATACAAAACTGTCACTGAGAGCAGTGGCGCGTCAGGCGAGCTCTCAAATGACCATATCTTCACATTGTTCGTTTGTTTCTACTGCTGATGGTACATTTAGTAACACGGCACAACGGTCTTGTTTCGAGTTTCATCAACCTGACCCATCATCTGACCGCGAAACCAACGGCAAATGCCACTTTGTCTTTTGGTCTGTTTGGCGCTCTATGCTTGGCCTTGCTGTCCGCTCCCCGTCGCTCAGGCCTGGCACCCGATGCTGATCGATGCGGCGGCGGCAGCACCAGCAGTAGCAAACGTACAACAAGAAGCCACAAATCGGTGCCGACCACAAAACACATCGACATCGCTATCATCCATAGCAGCAGCAGCAGCATCGAGGGCCTTGTGGAACACCAAATACCTGCTGCTGCTCCCCAAGCTCCCTAAGACACACGCACACACAGTCACACGGACGCGCACACACGGTCTACTGTCGAGAGAAAGACTGGTTTGGCGCTCAGCAAACCACCACCAACGTTCGAGCATTCCTCTTAAATGTCCGTCTCAATACAGCTACCACCACCACTATTTACTATAATGTCTACGGCAGAGGCAGCAGCTTGAGCGGGGCTAACGGTCAACAACGACGTCGTCAAGGAAGTGATTCTCACTCGAATCAGTCTAGACTCAAAACAATCAACATGGCGACCGCTGCTCTTCAGACGCTCGTGGACGTGGCATGTCTGTCGGGAATTAGTCCCGAGAATATCTAAACGATGGGGACTTCCTGCTGTGCGGCGATTGACGACGTATCGGGGTCGGACAAGCGAACAACCAGCAGCTCAACACTAAAAAAAGGACAGAACGACGCGCAGCGAGCGATAACATCCGCAGAGGAACCGCTGAAACAATTCGACGGTTCTTTTAACTGATTTCAGTTAAAAAGCACAACAATAAGCTATATATATATATATATATATATATAGTCCCACATACGATTATATACGAGAATCCGTATGAGTACCGCCAGTATCAACAACAACAGCAACAACAACAACAGTCGATTGGTCCATCGAACCAATGGTCGAGACAAGAGAAGCTGCAGAACTCACCAAAAAGGAGCTGCAAATACCGGCGCACATAGACGAGGTCTGTGTTCTTCATACATTTGAGAGAAACTTCTGAGATATCATAGGTTATGTGTACATTCGATATGTGTGTACGGTCTATGTGCAGTGGAATTGTTCCCACTGGTCTTGTTGTTGCAGTGCATTCGAAAACATCGTAACCTTTATCCGGAAAAGGTAGCCATTTTATCGCCTGTCTAAATCGAACAACTGCTGTCCGTTAAACTGAGATCGTGCTTGAGTGGTCGAATATGTGGCACGAATATCACTATATCGAATACGTCGATATTGCTTGCACATGAGCAAAATATTGAGACTCAACTATATTAAACGAGGCTTGTGTAAAATGGCGATGATTAGATACAGGTGGAAAATGCTAGATCTGATGTTCAACAAATGATCCGACTAGTGTCCCAATCCAACGCATCTGAACCATCAACAAATATATGCGCACTATATTGAAGGCATCTTGCAGGTTTCAGCCAACTGCTGAAACCGTTGCAACGCACTGCAACAAAGTCATAGCAGATAATGTTGAAAAGACCACACGTAGTCGCAGTAGATATTCCTCTTTGTAAGAGTAGTGACATTCGAGATAGATGCCCAGATCTAATAGTGTGTGTTTTTATTGGGCATCATGTTCCAGCGTTCAACCCGGCCACTGACTTACTTAGTGACAAACTGTTGAAAAACGCGTAAGCATTCGACGTCCATCAACATATTGATCCAAATAGCTAGACATGATTTCGAAGTCGAAGGTCCAGCACACTTCAACCTAAATTCAAACAAGCGGTTTCTGTTTTGAGAAATGTGAGAATACTCGTGGCACTTTTGGAGTGTTGCTTATGCTGAAATGCAGATGGACACGATCAGCATCTATTAAATCAGCTATACACCGGCGCGGATACAACGTACTCTCTTCGAGTTATCCTTTATGATTATGATTATTATTAAATGGACGTCCTTATCATATGAGACATAGCACATGCACAATTACTAAAGCATGTACCTCCATGGACCCTCAGTCGAAGGCCAGCTTCACTATAAGGATGTAGACTCAGCTCATATCTTTCGAGACTCAGTTAAGGATTTATCCGTTTACGTTTTTATATTTCTCTGTTTTATATTTGAGTTTTATTAATAGACAAATTGCAGTTCATCTTTGCCGTTCAAGTGCAATCAAGGATGGCGTCCCACACGTTTTTCTGTTTTTCTCTATGCTTTTCAAGTATCACTGCCGAATGTCCTCCCCGTTGAACTACACTCGTGACAGTATGATCAACGTGGCCAACACACGCAGCGAAAACAATCGATCGTTCTGCTATGTGGCTGCATTGACCCAAAAGCGTTTGACCTCACCCGGACTACCTATACACATGCCTGGTTACCAAGGAATCCACTCATAGCCAATTACCTAGATTCGAACTCGGCAGCGTCTGCAGTCACTTTTCAACCGAACCTTTCATCGGCAAAATCTGCTGATGGCGCGGATGTCGTGAAGATCGCCCACGACACTCGACAGCTCGATTCCCATCTCTCCGATGAGAAACATCACCTCGGCGGACGATCGAGTCAAGCACCAGAGTGAGAGATGCTGTCGTCGACGGCATACGGACGAAGTGCGCTACGATACAGTGACAAACTTCATTTCGAACGCTCCGATGTGCTCCGACGCGCTCCGTTGCTCTGTGAAGCAGGCGCTTCGAGCTTTCGCCGGACGATCGTCGTAGAGAAGGCTCGCTCCCCCCGGAGTTGACGTGTGTCGCCGGCAGCACGCCAGCGAGTAGTGATGAATGCGGCAGAGTTGGGCTTTTCAACACATTTACATACCGAGAGTTCTTCGTCGCGTTTCTGTTCGGCTAATGTTCAGAGCGACAACAGAGTTCAGATAGGCGTCTCTGATACTCGGCAGTGCTGCGGACGACAGGGATGGACATATGTACAAAGTGAACTGCTCAAGGTTTACTTTCAGTAAGAAACGTGTATATATATAGGTCGACCTATATATATATATATATATATATATATATATGCAATCGTTTGACGCTTTATATCGATATTTAAATACTAGGTTTATTATATAATTGTAAATTACATATTGCGTTTCGTACATAATGAACGAATTGAACTCATGAGAATCAGGTGTGGAAATGGTTGGTTCCCTTCGATCCTTGAAAGCTACCTAGATCCTTGGCCCCTCCGGTTGGTCGACCCAGCATAGCTGACGACTGCGTAGGATAGTCTTATGATCAATCGATGAAAGGTCTGACTTGACTGACGCCCTTGTGGCAATGCAATGCACTGCTATATATATATATATATATGATATACGCGTTAACAGTAACAACACCGATACCTACCAATATACCAGATGAGATATCCACTCGTAATCCCATTCGGCCATATCAATCCGATCTATTCGACACAACGCCACTCGCGCACGCCCTCATCGAGTCCCATAGAGCCCATTTCCGATGACACTGCTTGTCTTCCATCCAACCGACCAGTACACGACGTATACATGAGCAGAGCACTGTCGATACGAGCACCTCCGCTGATCGTTAATATATTCTCAATTCAGTGCTGCTGCTGCTACCGCCGCCGCCGCCGCCGCCATGCTGTGATTTGTGGTGACTCGCGTTTGTTGCCGACTGTATCTGGCCGCGGGTGAGCGAATGCCTATGTGCGTGTGTTCGTGTCGGTGGACCCATCGTGCACCATTTGTATGTGATTTGTAGAAAATCCGTTCATTCGAGTGGTGCACCCGTAGCTAGAGTCATAGCCTTTAAAGCAGTACGTCTGAACGAAAGGCATCGCTCAGCAACCCAATCGGATCTGATCAAGGCACTGTGCGACTGATTGATGGAGAGCGGGGGGTCGAGGCCGTCTCGAGGGGAGAACAACCATAGGCCAGCCTGGTAGCGAGGCAGCCAGTCAGGTAGGCGACGCGTGGGAATCGCGAGATTGAGAACGCTGTTGCTGAATCTCGGGTTCCTGTGAAGGAGAACGGCAAAGGACAACGTTTGAGTGAGGGGGTCAGCGAAGTTAACGGGGATTTACCCTCACGGCGTAACTCGTGGCGTAGAACAGAGTTGAGTTGGAGTGAGTCCGGTCCAGTGTTGTTCACCGTAACGTGCACGGCAAACGGATTTTGTGTGTTTGATAATACTATAGTTATTATTATATATTTTTTAATGTAATTATTATTATTATTATTATTATTATGGCCGGGATGAATGTCGGCACGTCTGTTTAATGAAGAATTCTAGCCCATTATATTACATATAAAAGAACAATAAGCTATACGGTCCAGCATGTAACAAGCTACAGAGAACTGCCATCACGGCCACTGCCATCATTCCCTGATGATGCGTACACTCGGACACTCGCAGTAAAGGGCAAGCACAACAGCTTAGAAAAATATGCATTTTTGAAAGGGTGGAACGAGGGGGTAAAGTGAAATGAGAAAATATGTATCATACATTTTCATATATTAGCATTCAATCATACCGATTAACACGCAGCGCTGATGCTAGACACTGGGCTACCTCTGAAAACTCAGTTACTGCCGGTGATAGCGGCTGTTTTAGATAGTCTCCCTCTGTCATCTTCGTTTGCGCGACGGCTGCAAATGCGATGGTTCTATAAACAGTTCAGGGCAGAAATTCAATGTGACCTTCCGCGGCATCGTTAGCAGCAAAGGTGTATATCAGGATACAACGCTATGTATCGGTAATGTATCTATGAGCGGTAGTATCATCTAAATGATGATTCACCGATGGTTCGTCGGTACTTAGCTTGAAATATTGATCACCTTTGCTAAGTAGAACTTCGACAAATGTCCCAATTATTCCACCATGTTGCAACCGCCATGCACTCGACCTCGTTATACCACTCGAGTTTCGATCTGATCTGTGTTGAACGGAACACATAAGGCAAAATAATAGCGCGCCGGTGCAGGTCGGCGTTTGGACCCCTGCTTATACTAGGCAGTAGAAGCACTGCACCCAGCTAAACACAGCAACCAAAATTAACATAGAATAATAATAATAATAATAATAATAAGAGAGAGAACGCGATTCCGGCGGGTCAGCCGTATCAATGAAAATACCGCCAGCATTGGTGCGTCCGTCCGTCTGTCCATTCATTCATCTATATCCCTGTTCATTAGTTCTCGAGCGTCACATTCTCGAACGGTGGAGTATTATCAAAGTCAGCCGCAACTACAGCCACTTTCACATTGCAAATAGTTGTTGTATACCGCTGGGTCATTATGCTGCCGGCACTGGAAGCGCCGGCGAACAGGGGCCGCCGGGGCGGTTGGAACCCGCTCATCCGAGCCGATAGCGTCAACGAACGACGTACGCCAAAGGGCCCGCTCTCCAATGTGCACCAAATAACACTGCTGTCTCGCAGCATCGAGGGGAGCGAACGAAGTAACGAAAGCGACCCAACAGAATAATTCTTCTCGATAAAATGACTCTGCGACTACCGTCGCCACAGTCGCCGCAATCGGCACAAGGCGCCGTCGCGAAATACTAACGATGGACTGACGACTAGCTGAGCGAGTGATTGAAATCTGTACAGAGCAAACAACAAGTGTGGTAATATAATAATTATTATTATTATAGTGAGTCGCGCGCATTACACTGTTCAGAGTGGTCTTGGAGAGATCAATGAATGCTGCATATGCGCCAATAATGATACCATTACTACTACTACAAATTAAAATGTTTAAAATTTTTTTCCGGGCTGACCCACAGCCAAACACCACTACTACCACTATCGCAATAACAAAGAGACAAGGGCCTTTAGTGGTAAGAGAGATAGCGAGAGATTGAGAGACGACGCGAGCGGTTCTCTGCGAACACATTCTCTGCTTCTGTGTTCGGTTGCCTCTGTCTATCTGCGCCCCCACGGCTGCTCGTAGATCTGCCAGTATTACGTGGCGTGACAGCACGAGGAAAAGTTGTTGGAAAAAGTTGAGCGAGGCGGGACCGCGGGGGGCAGGCGGGGGGTGGGTGGTCGCTGGGGTCGTCTGCAACTGCCGAGTCAAAAATTGAGTTGAGGTCAAAAGTGAAGCGAGTGGGGGACGGGGTTTGCGAATGAGAACGAATGGTGACAGTCAAAACGGCACCAGCAGGAACAAAACTCAGTGGCAGACAGACGATGGATAGATAGATAGAGACGCGCTATGCATATGTTCATTAGTGGCCCATTTTGCGAAAGGGTTCAACAGGGGCCTGTGCACATCTGTGTATGTGGCTGTCAATGTCTGTGTCGCCGTACGAGTGCGGCGCAGCCACAGCAGTTTCAGGAGCTCGTGCTGATAACGGTCAAGGCGGACATTCGGGCTAAATCGTCATGAATCGGACGATTCGAGCATTTGAGCATGGCCGGCCACGCCATGACGGCGACAACGGCATCATGGAACGCTGCTGCTTCTGCTTGGGATGCTTATCCAGACTGACAGGCCGAACCGGGAGAAAGCGAGGCGAACAGAAACAGAACTAGAGATACTAAAATGGGTGGGGAGTTGTGGAGAACAAAGTGGGAGAGAGAGAGGAGTCTGCATGCATCTTTTATCATCATTATTTTTATTATTACGATTATTATGATGAGCATTATTATTGCTGCTGATTATACAACATGCATGTGTACACGCGGTCGTCCGGTCGCCTGGTCGGGCTGGCTGAACGGCTGTTTCAGCGGCCTCATGAACGCTCGTCGGTCATTAATCGTAATATCGTGTGTTGCTGTTGTCTGTCTCCGTTCAGCCGCCGCTCGTCGGTTGTCGTTTGCCGGCACGGTATAGCCGCTGGAAGATCAGCCTTCAGCCGATGGAAACAGCGCGCTCAGTTGAAATTGGCTGATTCGCTGGCTGGCTGGCTGGCCGGCCTGGCTGCCTGCTTGCCTTCGCCTTTCAGAACGCGCGAATCGTCTGAAGTGAAGCTCCGACACAAACGAAGCGAGGAGGAGGAGGAGGCGGGCGAGCGAGCAACGCTCGATTGAGCATCAAAAAATGATTTCGCTAGTGTCCATCTGTGTGTTCGTGTGTGGCTGTGTGTGTGTGTTTGTGTATCTGCCAATGTGTGTGTGTGTATGCACTGTTTGTGTGATATGTGTATGCAAGTTCTCCGCCATTCATTCGTATGCGAATTAGAATAATAGCTGCTGTGATGTTCTGCGCCGTGATGTTCTTGGCAATGCGAAATTGCGGCGGAGAGGAGAAGACGACCAAATTAAGAGGGACATGGCGTCGCCGATACAAAGATATGAAGTGCGATAGAGTTGAATAATCATCACAGCGGGGGGAGAGAGAGAGAGAGAGAGAGAGGGTATATTGTTACTGTATTTTGTATTTCGTTGTTCATTCCAAATGAATCGAAGTCGATCGAAAACACGAGAAGATAAAAAAGATAAAAGAGCGAGAGAGAGCGAGAGAGAGAGAGAGACCTGCAGTTCGCAGTGTGGATATGGATGTCGATTATGCGTTATATTACGCACGACTAATGAAACAAAGTACTTTTGATTAATGAACCAAACGTTTAATAATATATGAATTTATATATCAGTGTATCTCTCTGTGTGTATGTGTGCGTGTTGTTGTGTGTATGCGCATAGTTCATGTCGCAACAACACTAATAACAACAACAACAACAGCAAGAACAACAAAAAGAAACAATCCAAACGAGCTATTAAATAAAGGATAGAAGAAGCGAATGGCCAGCTGATAAATAGTCAACTAGATTGATATATAGGTGGATATAGCGAGCAAGCAACATTAGGCAGCTCGATCCTAGCGAGAATGATCACACACACACAACGTTCTATTTGTATCAAATGATTGCATCCATAATATTTATGTCGATTTTTGACGATGCGGATTACGTGAAATGTAAATGCCACACGGCAGAATTATGCCAGTAACAAGCCGGTATGTTGACGTGCGATTGTATACACTGTACTTATAGAAGTATATAGATAATAGTGTTTTTTGATACAGTTACCTCGTGTCGGGGGCTAATTTCTATTTGATTATTCGGTTCATCAAGAGAAATATTTTCTATTGTTATGGTAGAGCTTTTTTTTTGTATAATACATATGCATTATATATGTTTCAGAAGAAGATCACACTGTTGGAGAAGACGTAATATTACCGCAAGCATTATAACTTTATGAATAATTGCCCCGGCAGACATGTGTGCAGCCGATGAGAATTTCAAGGGAAATATAAAGATGATATTAGAGAGGGAGAGAGAGAGAGTTTTGCTATCAAAAACACAGACGGCAATTTGACAAGCCGAGAAAACGATTTCGTATTATGAAAGTTAGTTGTGAACCTTTGCTGCCAGCCTTTGAAAAAGATCCTAACAACAAACCAACCCTTTATACACCAATTCAGCGTAACAGTCTGTCCGCGATAGTTGAATCTATCTAGCGTTTATTTACTCACTCAATGGATCGAACGATTAATCAATCAGTCACTCAACTGCATCACCGTTTCATTAGCTTTCCATTGGACATCGAGTGTGGCTGTATTGTATATTGCTCCAAGGGAGAAAACACAATATCTCTATATAAGCGTTCTCCTAGAATACTGTCACACACATTTCAACAGTGGGTGTTTCAAGATGCGCAGCCTGATCTACAGATATGTTAGGTATTTTTATAGTATTACAGGGTGAGGCATTTACATCCGTCTGACAGATGTGCTCATGCGCTGTTGGATATGATGATTTTTATTTCAAAATTTTATTACCCAGGAATCGAAAGTAACAAGAAGCAAGTGCCAATGTTTCTTTTAAGGAGAAAACCTCTAAACAGGTCGTTTTCAAACCAGGATCAGCCCCGGCGGGCCACACCCTCATGCACCGTCAAATCAGTCGTGCCAGTGGAGAAGTCACTGTGATCCGTCGGTATTTCTGCGTCACTCATACCGGACGACGCGTTGATTCAATAATTAGTCTATACGTAGAAATACGGAACCCGCTAGCCTATCTGTTGGTGCCGAGCTCCGTATTCGCGCTCGTTAACGTGTGTGAGCGAATTATTCCCATCGTCAATAATGGTTTGGTTTGCTAAAGAAAGCGTATAACTTACTCAAAGGCGAAGAAATCTGTTATCGGCTAGTTTCGGCATTTGTAGCATGGAAAGCGTGGTTTATGGCCGCGTGGTCGTGATGTTTCAATTGATTATTAAATTAATATTACTTGACATGTGAAGGTCCCATTCTTGTTTCGAGATTACGTAATACATTCACGCAGAAGTGTGTGTGTTCCTTTTCGGGACGTATTCTCACGATTATACAGACTTAATGACATGGGTAAGGATTTAAAACCTCGGAGTTCCTCGGATCTTAAATTTGCATGGCTCAGCTCAAATTTTTGATAACATTACACATATATATATATATATATAATATAAAGCGATATCCATATATATAAATGTATATCATGGGAATCGCTTGCTATCCAAACCGTCGGCAGCCCTCAGCTCGCCCCACGTCAGCCGTATCCTCACATTATCCACATGCGGTTTAATTTATTATTGCATTGGCTCTAGGTAAACCGTTCGTACATGTCGCTATGTACAATTATTATGATGGCTCATTAGCGAGACCGCACAGATGGATCATTATCTGAGTGCGCGCAGTGTCGAGTAGTGTGGTCACCGCGGACGAACATGTTGGGGAGGAGACATTCTGGTCGTATTTTGATCCTCTTAAACGTTAATCTGTTGTCGCCGTTGCTAATGATCATGGGGACATTAACGCGCCTCGGTTCGTGTATCGTGCGTTCTGGCCAGACACCGCCGTCTCCTGTGGAACGCTGATGTGTCTGGAAGATTAATACATTGCAGTTTCCAATTCACGTGTGAAATAGTCCAAAATTAGTCTGAAAAGAAAATAGATCCCGAGTGTTTATCTCGCTGGAAAGCAAAAAAAAAAACGATAGTAAAAAGCCAACTCAAACCTAAATGAATCTATAGAGGGCGAGATTGAATTACGTTATCTGCATCTCGATCCCCTTCATGTGGACGATATCACAACGCGTCGGCAAACCGATGTGTTTATCCGTCACAGAATAGCTGCTCAGGCATCACGAGAGAGAGAGGCTGTACGAAGTTTGGGTTATTATTCGCAAAAGCAAGGAATTGGCGATGTACAGTGCGACGCCAGCTCTGATTGAGTCAGCCACAAAGTATAGCCCAAATCAACTCACGGCGTTCATAGCATCATCCTTTCAGTCTAAAAGCAGCACATGTTCATTAGTGCCTGTGCCTCGCTCAGTAGTGCACTCAAATGCCCTCGCTAGCTGCGCAGATAACAAATTAACACATGCATGTGGACAGTTTGCCATATACATATGCGTGTATACACGTGTGTGTTTTTGTGTGTGCGTGTGTTAGCCGCACAACGTTCGTGCGTAGCGAATCTCAAATATATAAGATGTGAAAAGAGCCCGGCCAGCTGCCGGTAAAGTTTCCCAGCAGTTTTTCTAACAGCCCGCGTTTTTCTGCGACTCCAATTGGTGCCGCCAAACATAACTCGGGCGAAAACAGCGAGGCTAAATGAGAAATAATGTGTGGATCCGTTGTCTCAATCCGTATCTTGTGGCTTGGCCTTCATGTTCCACATGATCGTCATCATAATCACCATCAACAACAACAACATCGCTATATTTGTTGTTCCTGTTGTCCTGTTGTTGCTAAGCGGTTGTGCTTACTGCCGCTGTGCGCTCAACGAAGACAAAGAAATAGAACGAAGATGCTGTTTCGCCACGCCCAACGCCAGCAGTAACACCATCGCCGCCACTCAACTGATGACTCAACAACAATATCATCAACAATAGCGGCAAGCATGCCCGTTTGCTTGGAACGACACAGGTCTTCAGTGATCACCACCGGCGCGGCTACTGCCTCAGCAGATGCAGAAGCTGTTTGTTTGCTTCTCGTAAGCAGTATGTTTATTAGCATACGAACAACGTGTGCTTACACACAGTCCCGGATAGATCGATATGCGTGTCAGGATAACTACGCGAATCCCAAGGTGAAACGAGCCGACGGCAGGCCATGGGACGGCCATTTTTTCCCTTTACTTCATGCTCATATGACGTACACACACACATACATATACTCGTGTTCGTCTTCTCTGTCTATACGGCTATCGTATGCTGCTTCATAGGGTGCTTCGGATGTGTGAGGGTTCGGAGGCGTCGTCGGCGTTCTGTTTATGGCCGCTGCATTTTGGCTGGCTAGATGGCTATTGACCGAAAGAGTCATCTCTCGGACTCGGTGTCCTCATAACGACACACGACGGACGACAACAGGAAGTTGTCTTTTGCTTCATCTACTGCTGCTACCGCTGAACAGCAAGGCACAACCATAATACATACATACGGTTGCTGCTGCAGATGCCGCCGCCGCTGCTGCTGCCCCCAACACTTTTTCTCGTTGTTTGTTTCTAAAAGCATCGACGACTCGTTGTGGGGACCGTGGTAGACGTTTCTCCCGTTCCTTGCGCTCTCTATCCGGCTTCCTCCTCCGAACGAGTTTAGCGGTCTGGGTTGCCTATGGCCACGACGCTCCGCTATTATCTCAGGGCCAACGAGCAAAGTGTAAGCGAGGATGGGTGGCGGTTATAACGAACGACAATCTGGGCGAGGTAACGAACACTAACTAGCACAAACGCTAATAGGTATGGGCTGGTGGGTGTGTGCGGGGATGTGTCTCATGCATATATATATATATATATATATATATGGGAATGAGACAGAGCGGAGCGTTAGTTAGTAAACGAATGCGCTACATCGCCTGTCCTATTTCCTCAGTGGCAAGAAGGCTGCCGGGTGCTGATAGGTCGCGTATATCCCGTTGCTGCATAGCCATCGTATTTTCTGTTCCTCGAGATCTCTGACCGCTCTCTGTCTCTGACCATCATTATGGTCCCATGTCTGTGCATAGTAAACCAACGTCCTGAGCAGGCATCTACGTGGGTATGTGTCGGACAAAATCACCCACTGATGCCAGCTGGGTGTTGGTCGACGACGGCAGGGCTCGCCTTATCGAGCCTATTCGCCTCGCCAGCTATCTGTACATAGACATACATATGTATACATACACACATGCACACGAATCGTCATTCCCCACATAACGTGCAACTATCATCCTAAGCCGTGGCAGTGATTGTTGCTGATGCAGCCCACTTGCTTTGCTTGAAGTTACCGGTTGGTTTCATGTTTATCGCATTCACTTCTGGGCACCAGGAGAAAACTGGCGATAAGGCGATAAACTCTAGCGATAATAGTGTCGATTCAGCCAGATAGAAAGAAATCTAAAAATTACTCTATTATTATTATTATTATTATTGGGGGGCATCGATAACGACGAGGGCATCAGCGCGGATTATTAACGGATGGTATCCGCAACAGCGTTGCAGGTTTTTTCGAGAAGGTTGTGGTACACTCATCTATATATATAAACATATATATATGTGTTTGTGTGTGTGTGTGTGTTTTGGTTCGTGCCGGATCATCGTGATGATACTATCATACACTATGTATCAGTGCAGGGTAACCAAGGGAGCTGGGTGGTCTATGAAAGGGCTGCCTACTGTAAACGCCGCCTTATAGCCATCTAAACACTTTGTATATAATAACTGTTGTTTCCGTAGCCGCTCTGCCTCTTTGGGAGATGAGGAGGGCGTCTATCATAAGAGGGCCATTGGCCCAACGAGTGCCAAGAATAGACCACGAAGCGTAGATGACGTCATCGAGGACGAATGCTACGGACGACGATCGAATTATGCTCACTAATAATAATGATCAATAATAATAATAATAATAAAAGTAGCAGTGACAGCCCAAATTAGAGACAACTAAGTCATGTCATAGGTGACATATAACGGACATCGGACAACATGGGATAGAACTGATTCAACGAGAAATATTTGTTCCAGTTGTTGTTGTCAAGTTTTTTTCCATATGTGAATTAACTCTTTGCTGAAGGACAACAACAAAAGGGTGAGATGCAGGGTAAGCATGTATAATTATGCAGTTGTTTGGATAATGCCGTTTTCGATTTATGAGTATGCGAAGATACAGGGAGGAAGGGTGATATGATTATTGCTCTATGCTGTGTTTTATGTCTTTGTGCGTCTTTCATTTCCGAACAGAAAAATGATAACAGGAAAACAAAATAAGTGATTTCCCATATTTTGCTCAAAGTATAACAATTGATCATCATCGTATATCAGTCATCGAATATCCACTTTAAGCTGCTCTCTTTTCTAACTATCCGAGCATTTCCCCCATTTACGATACGGTTTCATTTTCACGCTGTACGCCAGCAACTCGCTAATGGGAGCCAAAGACGCCTGAATTTTGCTAACGAACGGTAAACCTATTTGTTTAATGCTGAAGTTATTGCGACATTAGCGAATGATAACCCGAATGTGTACATTTAACCATACACTAATACACACACTCCTTCAACTAGTTCATGGTACTTTATTGCGCTCCCGTGCTACTGTAATAAACACATGTATGTACTACAAAGAAACGTTGTAAATGTCTGCTGTTCGTCTTGAAACCCATCGGTGCGCGCTTGAAACTAATCACGGCCAACCTGAGTAGTAGCTTAACACGAAGTTCCATCTGCCCTGCTGATTATTGCTCACAAAATCAGTTCCAGGCCGCAAAACAACAAGGTATCACTTCATCTATATATGATGAGCATGTTTAAACGGAGGTTTTAAAGCCTCTCATTTTTACTATAAATAAAATTACTATATACTACAAGGTGCAACTAGCCTGAGAGCTGGTTCACTTTATGGCAGTGCCTTGTCATAGTAAACACGTAATGAGAGAACATTATTATTATTCTATTTACTGCCCTATTTAAAAAAAATGAGACTTTTTATTGTCACGCTGCGACAGGCAAATGAACTTAGCTCATTGTTAACGAGGCTACCTGCAGCCTGCCTGTTATTACTTGGCGTATATAGCCACCACTATTTGTGTTGTTGTTGTTGACGTCGTTTCTCGCATAATGATTATTAGTGCTAGGATTATTTTACCAGAATAATGAGCATTTTCTGTCATCGTTGAGCCTGTTAAAACACGTATCATTATTATAGACGATGATTATAGACGCGAGGAAGGTTTTCTGAACAGAAGAACTTATTCCGCTGCTCAAATGACGAGAGCAAAGATAATTGAAAAACCCCTTGAGAAAAATACATCTCCCAACCGAGTTTACTGCAAAATTACCCCGGCATTTATATGCTCGCTCACTTTCTACGATTTTCTTGTTACACTTGATTGTTGCTGCTACTCTCGTGCGGTCGGCCGGCTATACGCACAGTTCCGCTATGCGACTGTGGCCACCGCAGTCGTCTCTGCTTCCCTTAACAGCGCAGCAGTTGACAGCCTATAAATGTCTTCATTCGCTGGTTCCCACCGGTGTAGGAGTCCACGTTTACAACGGCTTTGTTCGTTCGTGCGGCGATCTCGGTCAGTTTCTGCCGCGGCCGCTGCCCTTGCTGCGATCCCCTCAAGTCTCCATAAACATCATCCGGCTTTGAGTTTCTGACCGTAGCTTCAGATGCCAAATATCGATGCGATTTCAGCGGTCGCCAACGACTTCGGTGACCATAGCGCGATTCGCGGCCAGACCCACGATTGCCACGCGGTTAAACGGGCGCAGCTATTATAGATAAATAAGTTGAGTCGTTCGAAACTTCATCTCCACCACCGCGTTTCGTGTCGTCGGTGTCTTCGGCAATCGTTGGCGAAATCCGTTGGCGTTCCCCGCTGGCCGGCAATCGTGGCAAGGCGCGAGACGACGCGGGGCGAGGTTTTAAATGCGCTTGGTAATTGAAATTCTATCGCTGCGGCTCAACAGCAATAGGGGGTAAAGTGGACGAACAAGTGAAGCCTACAACCCAACAGACCACTAACGGCACAGAAACAACAGTGACGGCCAAAGCGGTAACAGCTTCATCGATGTTTAACTGCTGCTGCTGCTGCCGCTGCTGCTGCCAGTAGGTGGCTCTCGGGGTGGTAATTTGTTTTGTGTTTCGACTGCTTGTCATTGCTGTTGCTGCTGCGCTTCTGTCCAGTGCTCTCGTCCGAGCGCTAATTGACTTTGTGCGCACGGGGAACGCACTCACGCAAGACGGTGTCTCCTACTGGTGGCGGTGTCGGCCGTGCCGGTGAATTGCAGCGGCGCTTGCTCGTGGATACCGCGAGCGAGAGAAACAGATCGAGAAAGGCTGGGAATAGGAGGCAACGGATGAACAGCTGCTATACACAAGTGGGTTCACTCTGCATAGAGATAGACACCGTTTCGCTATGGAGTCGTCTTGTCGTTCACAAACGAGAAGGGAAGAATCAATCGAACCTAATCGAGAAGTGAGAGCCAGATGGAGAAATGCTGACGATAAAATGCCTACATCTACAACGACACACATGCACGCCCGTCAAGATACACATATACGATTTTCTGGGTAGATCCGTGTGTACCTGTATATATATATATATATATATGTGAAACTTGGAAGAACTGTTCAACAACAACAACAATAGTAATAACAAACAATCCGCTTAATCGAGGTCTTTTTTTTCTCATGGAAGAAGGTGGGGCAGGCTCGTTCTTGCTGGCGTTGCTCATCGCTGAAATTGTTGATTGGCTAATAAATTTCGGATATAAATCTCAGCAAGGTAAGACAAACATAGACACAGAGGTAGGGAGCCAATCGGGGAATAGGTTCACCTATTTAAAGTTCATGACCAATTCGAAAATAGAGAAAAAGATTGTCATTGTCCATTTAGTGTACCGAGCAACTGACAGTCATCAATTCGCTTATGAATAGCTTTCGTGATTGTATACAGTGTCGCTCAATAGATTATCTAACAATCGGCTGCGTATATTAATCAGCTAATCCACTTGAAAATTAATAACAAAACAAATAACGTTAAAATTGCTCTCTATATTCTCGCGCTTGCATTGTATATTGCTTTGCTCCAATTTAACAGGTAAACAATTTGAATGAATTCGTTTTCCGCACGCAGTTCCTCGTCGAAACTGACAATTGTTTGCCTCAGATGTTTTGCAGCGCCCGATCTTTCTATGGGTACTTCTACTTATTACATATGTGTCCCACCTCTGTGAGAAGCCAATCAAGCAGCACTGCACTTAATTTCGACATTATTGCAGTTCCAATGTCTTACTCCAACAGTCAGGCGATACATTAATCGCTCAGGCTATGCGATACAATCAGAAGGGTCACGATACCAACAGCGATACCTTTACAGGAGACCGGGAGCTATGCAGACGTATAGAGCAAAATGATTCGAAAGCCGCGAAAATGAGATACCCGAAAGTTCGGGTTTCAGTTTCGTTTGGGTGCTAACTCCGACCAGCAGCGTCACGCGACCACGGCGACCTGTGGATGGGGTGCCGCATGTGCCTTCAACTGTCGCAGACCCCAGGCCGTCTAACTCTCTCTCTCTATCTCTCTCTCTCTCTCTCTCTCTCTCTCTCTCTCTCTCTCTCTCTCTCTCTCTCTCGGCAGATCCTCAAGAAGCTTCAGTTGACTTGTGTGTGCGAGTCCGCCAATCTCCACCACGCCTAAGGCATCATGTGCCCTCGTTTCTTATCTCACCGCTTATTCGAGATAGCATCTCCAAGCTTCAACTGACGCACACCCGGGAGCGATCATCTACTCTGTCTGAGTAGAGCTGTCACTCAACGTCGACCGATCTGACGTTGTTGAATAGCCACCAATGTCTAGATCGGAGCCCGATGTGTCTCCATGTATGTATAGATTGATCTGAATTTAGTGATAATTGACTTGAGAAGTTGACTTCAAGAGGGTGTACGGAGGAAGGCGGGGGGTGGAGGGGAACGAGATATGAATTTCGAATAGTTAACAATGTTCTTGCGGTCGTCTAATCGCGTCGTATAGAGGACATTGTCTGAGCGTCACCGTGTCCTGCTTTGTCTGACAAGGATATGTACTGGTGTGTTCGACTGCTAATCTAATATGAGGTTCGCCTTATATATATATATATATATATATATATAAATTGACATGTCTTGACATCTGTCTAATTTGGTTCATCCACATACTCGAACGGCTCTGTCGGCTACCCTGTATTGAGCAGGTTACTGCAGACAGTGTAAATTTGCCTCGGAACGAGACGGTAGCTATTTCTCGTATCGTGAACTTGGACGCGTATACCAAGCGATGAACAAGTCTCACGGTGAACAGTAGTTAATGGAGATCTGGAAAGCATCGGGCAGTCTGGCGATTTCTTAGGGACGAATGCGTTCTAATCTATCGTTAGTTAGCGAACTCTCATCGTTTGGCTTACAGAATCATGATCTCAAAAATATCACCTCAGCATTGGCGAGGTTCTTTTTGGTTCATTTCAACCCTAGCATCAACTCACATGTTTGCTTGTTAGCTCTCTCAGACGACTCAGCATGCCTCAGCCAAATGTTTCTTCCTAAATGTTTCTTATAAATATACAATGTTCAATCATCGGTGCTTTTCAACTTTCACAGCCGTCACCGCGATCGAAATCATCAGGAGCGCCAAAACGTGCTCCGAATTTGTGCAGCCGGAACAGCGCGGGCTTAGCCAAACATCTATCATGGACGAAAGGGCAATATTTCTCAATAAAATGGGTCAACCGCTATATTTGGCTCGATACCGAAGTTGGAAGAAAAGGGACCGCGAAAATCGAATCTACCGTCCACCAGCTCGGGCCTCGGCATCCGAGAATCTCTCCGATTCTTTGCCATTTTGATGTCAATTTCAATCCCCAGCAGCAGCAACCGTAGCAGCAGCGAGATTTTACCCTCGCAGGCGACGGCGAATCCGCCAACGAATCAGCTGTGGTTCGAGGTCATGGTGTGAAAGAAAAATCGCTTAGGTTTTGATCTCTCAATCCGTCCCTCCCCTTCTCCTATTTGCGGGATTGCACCGCGGCGAGCGAAAAACGAAACATTGCCACTGCACGGGGTTCGGGTATTGCTGTTCCAGAGTCGGCTAGGTTCTCCGTACCGTTACAAGGCACGTGCCTTGCACGTACGATGGCCTATCTAAAATGGCTCACAAAACGCTATCAGAAATCGATTCTCAGAGTGACGGGCGGTGGGAGGGCACCAGAATGGTGCTTGTTATGTAAGGGTTGCCTGACGGACAGTTTGACGCTGTCGCAGCGAGCGAGACAGAGGGAGCGAGGGAAGTATAGTAGTATATCGTTGGTCCGAGAATTGGCAGCTGTATGAACGAAGCCTCTCCTGCGCCGATCCACCAGCTCCTGAAAGTGCCGCAACCTGCCTTCTATCAAATGATTTCTGCTGTTCGATATATGTTTTCATCGTCATCGGATTATCACTGAGATATTATTATTATTATATTATTATTGAGAATGTGATCCCTAGTAGTAGCAGATATGTACTTGGCGATTACGATCAATCCGACAGATTTCGTTTCCAGCATGTGCCAGCGAGGTCGTTATGCATTATGCAGTAACAGGGGTGGCAGCCGATGTCGACCCCGATCAATATACATTAGCCACGCTCGAAGTTCTTCCAATCTGTTTCCGCGCACTCCACCCTCGAGAGAGGGCGAGAGAGACGCTCGTACCAAGAACGTGGGGTTTGGCCACCGCCGCGCATTGGATCAACTGCCTTCAGCGTTTGCGAGTACAATATGTATGTGAGTGCAGAGCGAACCTATGAGACATAGATCTGCTGACATAGCCTCTGTTTGCCAAAGACCATCGAGGTCTAGCTCCCGGCCACAGTTCACTCTCGCATCAGATAAATAGGAGCTAACATGCGCTCAGTATTTAATTTCATGAAGTGCTCGATCTAGGTAGTGCTTATTTGAGCAGACACTTTAATAGTGATCCGCTGATACTACACCAACCACTCCGGTGAAATGGGTCTAGGTGTATGGACGCTATGAAATGAAATGGGGATCACTGCAAGCGAGGTTAGCAACCGATTGACGCTTCTCTACTTCTGGGAGGCTAATTTATGATGACTTGTCTTGTGTTTCGTATTTTGCCACGTCGCCTCATGTTTGCTATTGGTAATCAATTTAGCTCAATGGGCCTATATGGGCAAGTAGGAGACGAGAAGCCTTTCTATCTTAACTGAAGAACTGGGCACTAGATGCGAATTCGAAGTACAAACACTCGATAAGAATACTACACAATACCAGTTATTTTCTATAGATCACACAATATATATATATATATTGACTCCTTAGTGAACTCCATTTTTGAATAGGATATTATAATATTTCGTTCTCGTTAAGCGTACCAACCGAACCAAGAAAACAAACATAAATTTCTGCTGGCGTCTGACATCTGTGTGAAAAATGTGAATTACAAGGCATCTGTCTGGCTGCATGATGTCTTAAGTGAGCAGAGCTTTTTCAGAGTTCATTTTGCATCCCAGAGGAAACACCTACGATCTCGACGAGCAACCAGCTCTGTCGTCGCGGTAGGACTGCCAATGAGACTCCCTCCAGGACAAAGGATAGTAGCACATAGCGCCAACGTGTGCAAGCCAGCGTTTCTCCCCACTTCTTTCACTCTCTCTCTCTCGTGTTTAGTGAGGCGCGAAGTTTGAAGTTGACAACATTTTAAGTGGATATTCTCACAATGAGCCTAGGCTAGATTCGCCGCGATTCGCTCCGCCAGTGTGAAGCTGCCGTGGCAGTGATTGTTTGGGAAGAAAGAGAGAATGCGGCCATATGAAGTGATCTAGTCCTCCGGTATCTCGATACTGAGTGTCCTGGTGGGCAGGAGGTAGTGGCTTAAAGTGACTACCTTAGCTACTACTTGACGTAGTACTGCTGTTGCTACTAGCGAACTACTATAATACTACTACACCTACTTCTACCTACTGTAACTACTTCCACTTCGGGTACTCGATAGGGGGCTGTCGCTGACTCGCTCGACCAAGCCGGTGCGGCTCGCTGTCTCGGCGTCTGGTGGCTCGGCCGCCGGTGACTTGGTCGCCAAGTGGGGATGAAGCGAAGAGTGCCGGCTCGAGTAGACAGGAGACACATTGGACGAGACGGGTCGGCGTGGTCACTGATCCGAATGAAAATCAACACACCATTACGCTGTAGCTAACCTAGCCGAACCTCGCGCATGAATACCGATATGAGCGACAGAGGTCGAGAGAGGGAATTGTCCATCCCTCATTGCGATTTCATAATGCACAGACGCTACACTACACGACTGTGGCGGGACGTAATCTCTAATCGCTCTATAGTTAGCATAGAGAAAATATTGAGTAACGTTTGCTGTAAGTCCTATTGCTCTCCGCGTTGACGTGAGCGTGTCAGGGCTGACACATCTGCTATTCACGTGATGTGTGTAACTTCATTACAGACTTCAGGTTTCTGACTTGAATCCTTCGCTGTGTGGCAGGGTAGCCGAGCTGTGAAGAGGGCTGTATAGATTTATATCTACCACAACATTTGTATTGCAGTTGGGAACACCCAAAGCACGCTAGTTATCTTGCAAAACGTGTTTGATTATATAGGAGCCTTTGTGGCAAACTAGTCTCGGCAAGGTCGCCGATGATCAAGTCCCTGCAGTTCCTTGGGGAGTGTCACTCTTATTAGCAGTTATAATAATAATATTAAATTCATTTACAACCATAAAACCTATTTGTTTACACCTTTTTCAGATATACATAACAAATCTAGTAATAAATATATAAATAGATGGTCCGAGAATTAATTCGAAATGTTAGGGCGGGAAATTCTGCCAATTCCATTCAAGGGTCATGACCATAACCGCAGCATTGCCTGGGTGAACGTCAATTGACATAAAGAATCCTATAAAGAAGTTGACACAAAAGTTGTAGCAAACCAGACCCGTTCGTGAACCCGGCTAGCTTCGTCTAGTCTATCACAAACCTTATTTTAAAAGGTTACCCCTAATTTATCCAGCTTTGGCCTCAATCAGATACACGCGAATGTACTTCCTGGGAGATGTTTCATTTGCTAAGTCTACACTACCATCTGGAAAATCAATTTTTACTTTCTTTTACTCAAACACTCGCTCACGGATTATACGTTTTACAATGTAAATGAACCATTTACATAATTTAAAATGGTTGCACAGTAGTCAGCATTACGTGAGTCATTTCAACCCGGTATTGGGAAATACGTGTCTTATACTTGCCTCGATCACCAATTAGCGTACAAACCACTACCGTTTGAACACACTGTATATATCAAGGTATATATAAGTATACACCCATTGCTAGCACCTTGGTGAATCGCGTACGTATACGTGTGTATGATATTTCTAGATAACATTAAATTTATCGTTTTCGGAGGCCATTCAAATTCGGTGAACTCGAATGCTAAACAATTATGCCACACCCTGTATCGATGTATATATATATATATATATATATATATATACACACACCTCTGTTCGTGCGGTCACACGCGTAGAAGTACACAGCGAGATACAGACGAACTAAGTCAAACACTCTCGATTAACTCCACAGTGTTTATCACATCGAGATAACAACGACGGATCTCCTCCTCACCGAGCAAAACTGCCGCCGCGGGCCGATGACGGTCCCTTGATTGTTGCCTTGCAAGAGAAATCGTTCGGGTGCAACGATGTTTGAATTGATGATGCCAACAGTGTAAGCAGTAGCAGTGACTATAGGGAGCCAAGCGAGCGGGTCGGTACAAGCGACGACAGACTGAGCCGATTTCGCGGCGGCGGCGGCGGCGGCGACAGCAGCAGCAGCAGCTTCAGCAGGAAGAATGACGAGAGTCTCCGGCGACAGGACAACGGGACGAGGCATTGCAACGCAATGAAGAATAACCTCGCGGTGCGGTGCCGTCCAATCCGATGCGAACCGCGTAGAGCAGCCCGTGGAGGGAGCGGCCACGCTAGATGTGTGCCTAATAGTAGCCGTATATCGGCACCAGTCATTGTGCGCTCATTGTAGGGGCCATTGTTCGCTACTTGGCTATTTAGAAGTCTATTAAGTTATTGGAGCGCACTCAACCGATCGTTGATAGGACATTGTTGTGTCCTGGGCACCGTGGAGCGCGCACCATGGTACTGAAGTCATAGATATATACACACACACATATAGACAGCGAACGAGGGAGAGAGAGAGACAACGACAACAAGCGAAGCCAAACTAGCTCTAGCTGATCCAAAAGCACCGGGCCAGCAGACAACCCGCGCATATAATATAATAGTAGTAGTACTCAATAAGTCAAACGAGCCAGGCGGTCGGAGGAATCGGTCTCTAGGCGGCGTAGATGCCACCAGGAGCTGGAGTGGCTATGCTAGATTGAGTACAGCGACAGATAGCGTGCATGTCTATATGTGTTATGTGGTGCAAAGCACTGCGAGGTTCCACACCACAGTGCAACAACAACAACAACATCAAGGACAGCTGATGAACAGGACAGCGTCGCAGGCCGAGGAGTCGAGAGAAGAAAGATATCGATAAATAGAAATAGAGAGCCTAGATTTGTGAGAGTTTAGGCTTCTCGATTATTGTGTGCATTGTGTTGCTGACGCTACCGATTACTGTCGCCACAGCCGTCTCTGTGTTTGGATTTGGAGCTGTTCGAGCTATCTCATCTAGTCTAACGAGTGAAGCTCATTAGCAAGGTCAGTTAAACACTTGACTTACCGTCGTCAGTGACCAGGAGTCCCGTACGCACGAGACGCGCAAACTGGTGCCGAGGCTATGACAGTTTTTAGCCTTGTCACTATTAACTGATTGACCAGCCTCTAGATGTCGGTTCCAAATCCCGGGTGCAGCTGAGTCAACGATGAAACTCCGGTGGAGTTGCCCTCTCTTCTATCTATTAAAGCCGCTGGGAACAATTTTGTTGCTGTACCCGAATTATTTCGTAGCTACTCGTTGACCGGTGCGTGTAGAATATCTGGGCTAGGTATACCACCGCGCAGGTTCAGACAGATATTTTTCATTCGTCTATGTATGAAGGTAACCCTAATAAGGACAACAAAGTTGACTTGGTCGACTCGCTTTCTTCAGATTCCCGCAAAGGCCTTCTTCGCATCGACAGGCCGACGAGATGAGGACGAACATCGGCGCCAGGCGAAAACAATTACCCAAACGACAGAAGCAATGGCCGGGTCAGCACTATCAGTAGGTTAACTCCGCTTGACCCATTCAGCATCGAAGCGTTGGCCAAGCTTCAGCATAGGCGTCACGGATGATCAGGAGTTGCGCTTACTTCTACCCGAGCGATTCGTCTCATTCAGTCACCGTTCAGCAGTTCGCTGCTGCGAAGCCGCCACTGTAATACGACATAACTACATCGATGCGAGATCGATGGCTGGAAGCGAGCGCCAAGGAGCTGGCTTTCGTAGCCCGCAGTGCAAAATGGTTACAGTCATCTTCGAATGGGCTCATTGGTCGGTCCCATTCGAGGTTGATTGTGTCAACTGAAACAAGCCAACTGCTGTTTCTCTCTTGGGTGGCTGGCTGGCTGGCTGACTGCCCGCCCGCCCGCGTGCGCCCGTGTGTGAACCGAACGCAGCCCTAGACAGAGACTCACGCGCACAGATACAGTACCCTTGGCAGATACCCTTCAAATTTGAATGCGCTCACGGTCTCTCGTACAGTGCTTGTTGATGAAAGGTGCAAAAACTCTCTAACCTCGGCAGCAGCAACAACAGCCGCCGCCGCAGCAGCAGTGGTGGTGGTGGCCGCTGCTGAAGCTACTGGCACCGCTTTGCGCTTGAATGCGCCTTAATGGCCAAATGGAGCATGCGTTGCCGGGCTGTGTATGGGAGGAGGACCAGCCTGATCGGATCCTCCCCTAAATAGCGTATCTATCAATGCGCGCATAGAAGAGCGGGAGCCGCAGTCAGCGGCGGCGATGGTGGCGGCGGCGCCTCCTGGCTCCTGCTGCAGCTATCCGATGCAGAGGAGGAGTATCCGGCACATATTGAAGGGACACCACTTCTTAATGTGATTGCCATCCCATCCATTCACTGGTCGGCCATCGGCAGCCAGTAGCCAGCAACCCCCAAACCCGAGCACTCTCGAGCAGGCGCGCGGAGCTCGGCTCAATGAGGACATTATGGGGGGAATTCTGGCTGACGAGAGAGTGATTATGGTCGCGAGCAGACTGGCACCTTGGTACTACACAGCTAAGGCAATTCATCAGCAATAATATACCCACCAACACCCAAAGACAGAGAGAGAGAGTGAGATAGGAACACCAGGGATTACACTTAGTGGTCTGAAGCCTAGGAAACTTACTGGCCAGAAATTCGGGGAGAACATAAATGCGGACATGTGTGTGTTGAGTTGACTGCTGCTACCTCTGCCGCCGCTGGTACGCAACCTGATTCATTCATCAGGCTTGAAGTGACGCCACTCACTGGATATCCAACCGTCTCGTCTATTGGACATTACTGAAGCGCCGGCAGTGCCAGCCAAAGGTATTCGCTCGTGGCGAATCGCCCTGGCTGACACACGCATCTGTGTAGAGTGCGTCTTAGCTAGAACAAATCGCTAATAATAGTGGCTCGTTAGCACCAAAAAAAGGCGCACCAACGCCCGTCGTCAAACCATGTCGTTTCAGGGTACACACCGTTCAGTATTAAAAGGACATAGTTAACGCCAACATTTTCATGAGGGGTCTTGAACGTCCTTCTCGAACGTTGATCATTCACTGCATAAATGACGACAAAGACACCAATCATTTAGAGCACTGCCCCAGCCAAACTCTTATAGGCTTGTGTGAGTATATATCAACGGTGGGGTGAAATGCTCCCCCCAAAGAAGATATGTTGTAAGTTGAACGGTAAATACATACAATATGTATATGGATCTTCGTTTCAATTTTCCCTAACAGCGTTGTTGACTGCCAGTCAAATTCAAAATCATACGATATGATTCGGTTTAGCAAAGTTTAGTATTGCTTCTGGTCGAGTAGCAGGAGTGTGTATAATAGACATAGATCATGCTAGGTAAGAATAATTGCACTGCATCAGGCAAATCCAATTGTAATCTGCCTACAACAAGCGCCCAGTCGAAACAGTCACCTACATTTGAAACTGTTACATCATTAGTGGATCGTACTGATGTTAATCACATGATTGTATCTCACCAAAAAAGACATGTTAATGCATGTCAATCAGACGTAGTGTCAACAATCACGCTGTATATTGCTAAAAATGTTGTGATGTATCAATCATTCAACAATTTATGGTGAAGACCATTATGGACCTTGTAAATATATAACACTCTGATTATTCTTGTCATTTTTTCATTAACGATTGCCAACATTTCAGTTTAATTAAAATACTAGAGTCTTCTATTGTGAACTTCTTTGGCTGGTACATAGCGTCCTTAGCTATTTTTGCATGCCCCCTCGCAGGGTAGACCCCAGTTAATGCAGTCATGAACCATTATATTAGTATTGTCCTTATTTTCAGTACAAGATGTTCATTCATTCAAGGAGCTTTATCACAACAAACGAATAGTACCTTACTTCAAGTCATAATTCAGCTCCAGCTTCGCTAACGACGACACCAGGCGAGACGCCGATCGAGAGGGCCTCCGTGTCGATTTGGCCTGTGTGTCGATCTCATCCAACTCACTCAAAAATAAAAATCGTCGACAGCAAACAAATCGACGTATACGACGACCACCAACGTGATTTTCATCTATTCCGTATGCCCGGCGGGACTCGTCGCTCGTCAGCTCCAGTCGCTAATCGACTGACGAAGACCGGCCAACTGGAGTTTGCTGTTTGTTGCTGTCCGGTTCGCATCGACGGCGGTTACATCATCAAATCTGGAAGCTGCTGTCACTCAAACCGCGTCGCCAGCGTAACGTTGACACATTCACTAGAGACATATCAAGTCGTTGCGAACGCCTGAACCAACATGGCCTGTACTGCACAGCAACAAGGCTATGAAAGATTTGATTTCTTCGTAGCTCGAAGAATTTGACCCGGATAGAGCCGAAAATGAAGTGAAAAATGCCCACACGATATTGAACGGCCATATGCTGCTTGAGGAAATTGGGCTACCCGCTTGCTTGGACACTTCATATCGCCACTGGCTTGACAGGCAAGATGCCAACGAACATATAATGCACTGACAACAATATGCATTTGTATACACTCATTCTATTTTCTATGTCTATTATATTGCTGTAAAACGATGTGTGGCTGAAAACGGATCCGGGAAATGTTTTTGTGAAAACGATACTTGTACCAAACCGACAAAATAGATGAACGGATTATGTGGTGGTTTTCTATTATATATATATATATATATATATAACGTTGTATATCACTCTTTTTAAACAAATGATAAGTGTACAAAGTACTATCACGGGATTTATAGACGAAGTGTCTTCGTTTCGTCGAGATGACATTGCAGTGAGTGGATATTGCACAAGAAGTCCGTTGATATCATAACGTTGTTCTGAGGGAGCTGTCTCCACAAAAATAATGGTGACGCCGTAAGGAGCTTCCAATGTTGTTATGTTTGGTATATCGCACACCGTGAGGGGATTCTTTCTTATATATAAGAAAGAATAACTCGAAAATAACTCGATTTTCTCTCTTGTAGAAAACGTGGCCATATATATATATATATATATATATATATGGCCACGTTTTCTACAAGAGAGAAAATCGAGTTATTTTTATAAGATAGAAATATAGGCGCCATTGATTTCTCTCTAGGTTCGGGCGATTAATGGCGCTAGGGTGTAAGTTTGGCAAATCTCGGCTGTGTGATAGCACATTTGTTGAAATGTACCAAGGTAATTTTACACGAAAAACCATCAATATTTAAATATTTTTATCTACTCAACATATGAACTTAAGTGGATTTCCAATTCCACATTTGGCTACACCTGACGAGATTTAGTCAATGATATGATGAGATTCAGTCCAAATAATAACATGAAGACAAAAATCTACTTCCGGCGCAGAAGCACGTGATATTAAACTAACGAAATGAACATTAAGCGGCGACCAGTTAATCCGATAGTGTTATTCTGCCAGTCAGATATATGTCACCACCTGACTGGCAGAATAACACTGTCCATGAAAATGTACGTAGAAGCCTAAATTAAGATGCCCCCCCCCCAACGAGACGGCGCATCGACGAATTGTCACCATAATTGCGAATAACAATCAAGGACTCCCAAGAAATAAGACGACCCTATCTATGCTGCTGCTCCCTTCCATGACGCTTAGCAGCAGAGCTCTGCCGGTTGTCAACAAAATAAAAAGAACCGTCATTATTCGCCCGCGTCCGCTAGAACGAGGTGTGGCGGTACATATCGAGTTACAGGACATCAACATCTATCTTGAAATTCGCTGCGTAAGCTGCCACACAACACCACAGTTCGACGATGAGATGGATGTAAACCGAGAGAAAAAAAGTAGAAAAAAAAATGAGTAAATTCACAAACGTCAGCAATTTTCCGCACAGGTCGCGCCCTGAAAATAGTGACCTGACGAACAGATGACGCTCGGATACGCTGAATGACGCGTTTCTCAGAAGGGCGCCTAACATCGTCACCGGCGTGGTGGAGAGCTACGGCGCGTAGCTCAATGATATACGTAGACACGTAATCGCTTCTATTATACAGGGTAGTGAATAGCAACTATTCACTAGCGAATGATTTTTGGCCAGGTCAATTTAATATGGCCGTATCCTCCTTCCTTATTATGTTTATATTTGTTAACTCCTGGATAATAATTTGATCGGTCGAATGACGACGACGTTCCATTTGTGACAATTGTATGAGGATGTCACCAACTGCTCAATACCACTGACGGGGTGTGATACCGCGCGAAAAAGCTTTGCTCAGCTTTAGGCGTTTTCGTTTCTCTCGAATTTTTTGTTTTTCTCCCAAGCAATGCTAGTGGGCCCCGTTTAATTTGTGTCTCGGGAAGCGAAGAAGAATCACTTTTTCATTTAGTTTAATCGACGCCGACCCTGCCGCTCTTCATTGACACCATCGCCGTTGAATAATAATGGGACAGGGTCATTGTCATAGAAGATTGTCCGATCGACTACCTCCCACCCAAGCTGTCATGTCAGGTTAGCAGTAATAGCGCCAGCAACAGAGAGAGAGAGAGGGAGGGAAAGAGAGATCCATTTTGTTTGGCACATTGCCAACGGACGCGACGAGGGATAGTCGAGACAGGCCACCGTGAACGAAGTTAAGAACGGTCTTACTGTGTACTCCAATAGCAGCTAGAACATTCTACCATTGCATTATGATGTCGGCGCCGCTGGATGAATCGGAATTCTGATAAGGACTGTATATATCATTTTTTTCAGGTTGAAATCGTTCGATTCGAATGCACGGATGTATATATATATATATATATATATATATATATACTGAGCAAGTGTCTCTTCGCAAGACGTTTTGTGCAACGCCGAACGACGAGGTAGGTGCTCACCTTTGCAGAAATATACAAAAATAGTAATCCTTTGGGTTAAATCAACCTGCGTCTGCTATTTGATCTAGAATAGATCCATCCTTTTCTATCTAAATATCTCACATGGCCTAGCCCTGTCTCATGTAGGCGCAGCATGGACCATTTCAGCGGACAGTGCCAGCAATCATCTACCATCGGACAGAATTGCCGCCAACAACATCAGCGACGCACATGAAACCAACCAACGCCGCGGCCGCCGCCGCCACCGTCTGCTGATGCTGGTGCTGTTGTGGTTGAGTGGCAGGCCGTGAATGCGCGCGCGATCGGGATCCACTCGCCGGGCGAGCGATCGTGTCCAGTTCATCGCTAGAGATCACCAGCGCCGCTGGCAGCACCACCACCCCGAGCAGAGGCTAAACAACTAGCGCCGATACCGCCACTGCCCATACTATTATACTACTGCCATATAGTCAGTCGTCAGCAACAACAGCGGTTCGGTCGCGTCACGGCCGTCAGCAGTTTGGCGATATCCAGCTGTGAATCAAATCAGCGGTTATCAGAAAAAAAACAACGTTATAAACATACAATAACGTGCGTACACGCACGGGACACAGATATACATGGATACATATGGACAAGTGTGTCTGATGGTGACGCTCGCAGTGCTGCGTGCACCGCGTGCAGCGTATGCTGCACGCGGTGCCTATCACAGCCTTGCTTTCTTCCATCCGCCCGATCTAACTCATCTCCCCTCTTCAATTTCGCTGCTCTCGCGAAAATTGACCTGCTCTCTTCACCTACCCTATCTGTCTCTCACACTCTCTCTCTCTCTCTCTCGCAATATCGGCTTCTGCTGCTGCGGTTGATGCGCTGTTACATCGGGAAGTGGCCACGCCGTTGCCGGTCGACGTCGGATCCGCCACCCCGCGATTTGGTGGCCCTGCGGGGCTCCTCAGATCTTCTCGCTGCTCAAGGCGGTCACTCATGTCTGCGCTCTCACTGTGTTGTCTCGTTCACATTCGCACTGAGTAGTTAGTTGGTTGTGGCCGTGGCCGTAAAGGCCACAGTCGTCACAGTCGCGCGATCGATGGCAGGCTTACTGGCTTCTTCATGATCAACGCATTCTGGTGCCGTTTCTTCCTGAGGCTGGCTAACTGCTATATATTACTTGACGTTAGCGGTGGACGGCAGGCTGTGATCGCGTAAGGGCTATTGTGATGGGACTAGCCAGCTCCAGGGAGTGAGTCGTTTCAGAGAGTCTCCTCTCCTCTCGGTAAACGCTGACTGGTAGCCGTCAACTGCTGACTCCTGTAGGAAACAATAGGGTACAATTATTATTGTACAATTTTGTAAACATGTCGATTGGCAGGCGGGTTGCAGTTCTCATTTTTATGCTCGTTGTCGCTTCCGTCGTTGTCATGTGCTGTATGAGCGTTCATTGAAATTGTTGAGCGGCGTAAGCTAAGCAGGAGAAACGCTTAGTCATGCGTGAACTACAGTGACACTAGCCGTTGATCAATGCGGTTCTCGGAAGAGCTTCGCTCAATATCAAGCCACCCGGGTTATCAGTTCGATTGTGAGCATACAATTGTCTGCAAGGATAACGTGAATGTATGTGTGGTTCTTTTTTTTCGTAGTGAATACGCTGCTCTGATGACAGTTAGGCACACCTTGGAGAAAAGCGAGTCCACGGCTAGATTTTTAAGCCCATGTTGACGGGCGAGGAGGCACGTGCACGCGTTCATTGAACGTGGCACGAGACACATTTGGCATTCAATACACCTGTTTGAGATAACATAACTACGAATCCATTTCTTCGGCCAGATTCTCAGCCAACATTTAGCGTCCACGATACAGCTGCTTCGGACCCGTTAAGTGTAAAATCCTGTAACACCCAAATTTCATCTCGGAAAACAATCGTATTTACGTTGCTCCGAAAATATGTTACTTATATCTGAAAATGACCGAGATACAAGTCTAGATACTAGTCGATCCGAGAACGCATAACGATATAAATAAAATGGTTGCCGTATGGGGCAGATCCTATTGTATATAGAATTATTGGTGGATATCCTCAAACGACCCATTTGAACATCGTAACAACAGTGCGCATATCCGTATTAACACTAACAGAAAAAAACCTTTCTCCACCACACAGCTTGTGTACAGATCCATCTAACTATAAAGAGATATAATATGATTGGAGGTAGCCAATATGTACAGATATATATGTAAATATATATATATATATATATATACGATCTGATCCGCAAAAACTTGTTCATAACTGTGACCGCGTACTATGATTTCCTGACCATGCTGCCGTCCACATGTAAGGGCAGCGATAATAGGAGCTCTCTCTCTCTCTCGTACTGACCAGAGCCGACGTGGTGGTTAGTGTCTGCTTATACGTACACAGGTGGTGGCTGATATACATGCCTATAATAGGAGACTCGACCAAACCCGTAGAAGCCACATTGCCGGAGGCACAGGAGGTCAAGAGAACGAATCCCAGACAATGAGTGAAGTGAAAGCGGGATTCACATGTGTTATGATTGCACAATGAACGGGAATAGCTCCTACGATGAGTAGTACATCCATAATTGTTATTATTATTATTATTATCTTCATGGCCGTCGTCGTGTTTTAGTACGTTTAGCCACATTGGTCAAACGTAACTGGTGTGTGTGTGTTTGTATTGGCGGTGGCTGAAATCGGCATCGAATGCGAAAGCCTGATGAATCAGTGGCGTAGACAACGATAATGAACTAACGACAGTTTTATAATAAGAATAATATAGACAACGATTCTATGCGCCACCAATACAAATGCATTGTTGAAGTGTAGCCAGTCAGAACCAAAGACGGCGGTCATATGATTGGATGAGGTCAACCTGAAATGAAGTGAGTAATGTTAGTTGGATAATACGATAATAATAATAATAATACTGATAATAATGATAATTACCCGAAGGCCATATGCCACATATATATATATTTATATATATATATATATACCGAGCGAGAGAGACGCTTCAATCGACCCCAGCCTGGCTAGCCAGTTTGGCATAGGTGCACTGGTGGGAACATTGAGCGCCAGCCGTATTTAGCGGTACCAGCAACAGCGGCGGAGAGATGTAATAATCGGATGTATTATTGGCATCGCTGCTGGGGGTTGCTTGGTGTTCCTGTGATTGGTGTCGGCGTCGGGGCTCGGCATAGCCTTCGTGTGCTGCTCTGGCGTCAAATGGGAACGAAAGATCGTGGTCGCCATTAGGCCTCCCCCTCTTGCTCCTGAGGAAGTCGACCACTGATGGGGCTGCCGTTGGTGGTTGTCCCAACTGCAGTGCTTGTGTACTGTATGGGCTCTGCGGTGTCGTGTGAGCTACTCTTGCAGCTATTTTCCTTCGAATTATAGTGATGTTGCGACGGCAGCAGCGTCGGCGGGGTTCACATTTGGCCGTCCGACAGCCTGCCCGCTCACTTCTCGAGCTGCTTTCCCCCCGAGATTCGTTTGCTGTTTCACGGCACTGCTCTTCTCATTGGTATCGCTGTCGTCGTCATCCACAGGAGGCGGAGGAGGAGAGGGCCGGAAATCGAAGTTGGCAAGCGACTCACGTCGGCCATAGCCGGCGCCACGACGGGGCCGATCATCTTCGTGCTCAGCGGTCCAGGCTGAGAGTTTGTCTGTGAGAGCGAGAGAGAAAATGGGGTGAACGGGACTGAACCTCGGTTGAACCGGTCGGGAAACTGGGGGAAAAATCTGCTAAACTGTGGCTTCTTCTTCTTCTTCTCATCGGACATCACAGCGGTGTTCGCCGCAGCTGTCCTCGGAAAGCATTGACGCTGCTCGTCCACAAAGCCTGCAAGAGAAGAAATCAATAATAGAGTTGAATACAGATGAACCTTAAGAAAGTGAATCCATCGTCAAACGCTTAGCAGAACCACGCTTGAGAGAAGCGTTCACAAATTATCGATAAATAATTAGCCGGTTAATCAAAAGTCGGGTATCAAAACTCGGAGCCATTGATTTCGTGGTGAAGGCACCATCGTGAAATGATACTAATTATTGTGTATCATGACATTACTATCTGCAACAAAATCGCTAGGCGTGTTCAAAAACTGTGAAGCGCTAATGAGCATAGTGCCGTAACGATGTCTGTCTGGTCAACGATTGCCAATGAAGCGCGGCTCGTCTTGACTTTTATCGCTATAACACGAACTCTCTATGCAGCTTACTGCACTCTTCCTGCATAATACTGCTATCGTCCAGAAGCTCAAAAATCCATAGCTCCAACCATATGAACAGTTCCTGTGACGATATTGATCAAACGACTACTTACGACCGATTCCAGCCAATTTTGAGCACCTACCAGAACTCCCGCACCTGCTGACCAACTCACAGTCAAATCAAGATCGTGGTTCGCGCCTTATCCGTAGCACGCAGTTGCCCCAAACAAAGAGCTGCTAAGCACCATTGTATTTCGATTGGATCAGAAACTCATGGAAGGCGAAGTGACTCACGCACGAACCCAATCTATGAATACCTTTTAACAATGTCACTGCGCATTGTGACACCGGAGTCGATCAAAAATTCCCGGAGCAGCAAATCCACCAGGTACAGAACGACTGTGTCGCTGAATTTTCTCTCTGGTAGAAAGCATCATAGTTTGATTATTGCTGTACAAATGCAACGCATACCACCCCTGAATTGATCTTCCCATTATGTCACTCAATTGGTAGCACACTATGGTCGTCAAGTCGGACGTTCTGCAAACATTGACATGTTTGGATTAAACAGTTTAGTCGGAGTCATTCTCCAGCTTCAGCAGATGCTACATGTCGCTTGTCGCCCTCAATATCTCTCACAAAATGTCGACGTTGGACTCGAATTCTCCGCCAGCGTAGGACTGCAATTCGCCGATTCGACTTCGTAACTTAGACGGATGGCACACCGTGGCTGCTCGCTCGAGACCTGACTTGAACTCGCTCTATGTGACCTATCTATGGATGCTTCTCGTCAGATTACTGTCACTGCACGAATGAAAGAGAGTCAGGCGTAGTTGAGTTGGCCATCTCAAGACTCGAAACGGGGTGTTGGAGTCCGGGAGGGGGCTGAAGGTGAAATCAAGAGTAAACTCACAATATCCTTCCAAATGACATGCAAAACTGGCTTGCGCGCGAGGCGAGCCAGAGAGATAGAGAGTGTGAGAGCGAAGGAGATAGCGGCTCGACTCAGCAGTCAATTTCACAGAAGTGTCTTCGTCGGATTATCCCTCAGATGAGCGCTCGACGTCCGCCTATGAGCCGTAGCGCAGGCCATAGACGGAGAGAGAGAGGGAGAAATGGAGATCATGATGGTTGGCGGTACGATGAGGTGCACCTCGAATAGACCATGTAAGTCTCGCTCAGAGAGTCGAACCAGAACCTCGGATCGACCCGGCCCAACGGATCAACGTTAGCTGACCTCATACGCTCGATACGATGTATTGTTGATGGTGTCGTGTCATATCAAGTCATAACCGCACCGCACACACCGGCGCAAACAAATAAATAGGAAAAATCAGACCACCCAAGGCTCGATCGACGTAGGATACACAGCAGCAACAACAACAACAACCGACTCCAGTGAGTTAAGCCAGATGAGGGCGGAGAGGAGGGCAGCAGCTATCGATGGTGACGCTGCCCCATATCGACACTCCTCCTCATCTTCGCGTTCTGATACCCATTTGTGATACCCATTTCATTGCTAGACTAGTTATTTGTAGATATGTGACGTCGATAAGCTGGATGGGTGACGAACCCAAGGCGGGCTAGCTAGGATGGCACAAGATCGGCACTCGCCGGTAACGGTAGACATTACGGAGAACTCCGCTGCAATCAGCAACGCCAGCACAAAATACAAGTGCAGTTAAAAATCAGGAAATCACTGCGAACACGATGGGTGGACATGACACGGAGGGGAGCAAACGAATCAAACTGCGAATTTCGGCGAAGGCACGCGAATGGCCTCGAATCCACACAGATCCACGCAGCTCGTAGATGTGCCGATCCCGTGTACGTTCGACTCGCGTATGCTAACACTAGATGTTACACCAAAAGATGCTTGGCTTAGAACGCTGCGCAAAACTTCAACAGAGTTGAGATCAAGGTGTACAAGATGTCCGACGGCCAAAAGAAAGCGGCTTTGCCCTCGAAGAAATCAAAATATTTGGTGTATTACGGCGAAACCGCGTCGAACAGGGACGACTTTTTCAATATCTAGCCCAGACGAAGGCTCTCGTTGGATATATGACATTTATCGTTCATCCAACATAAGTCCAACGGCCATCGTTTCTAGGCAAAATGTACCAGCATCGAATATTGGGCGAAACAAGAGACAACCCGTTAGGAAGCCGGCTGCGATTCCCGGTAACGTAATTAGGAAGCGAGAACAGATATGATGTCAGACAGGGCACGCCCCATATTAAATACGCAATTGGATTCATACGTTAAGGACCGTCACACCGCTTGAGTCCATGCTTGAGTCCCGTTGAATCCTGTTCACATAGCCAGCATGTCAGAAGTTGAGACGAATACAAGTGCTATCGCAAATTCTATCTATAATCCAGCATGACATTTTGCTATTTGGTTAAACAACTCAGCAAGGTGATATTCTTTTCCATCTTTTTCTTTTGAAAGATAACATGAGAGCTAAGCCACATGGATCTGAAATCGTTTCAAACAATAAAATTAGGTAAGGCTAGTGCAATTGTATTTTATTGAGAGACATTATTATTTTTTCGAATCAGTTTAATGAAAATAGACTTCCAAGTTCGAAGTTGTCCAGTCTATACAAATGAAATAAAGTCTCTATAATTATGTTCATAATCGCGAAAAGCTACGTAATTGCGTTGGCCCACTTCACTAGAGCCGACTGTACCCATTCAGGCTAATGCATTATTTTCACGCTCAGTGCACGCCACTTCAATATACTACATAGACTGTTTTTCGAGCTTACCCTCAGCTGTTCCCCAATCTGACAGGCCTCAGCTCTTAACCTTTAGGTATTACTATGAGAACCTGTAAAAAAACTATATAGATTGAGGTGGATCAGGCGTCAGTACTCGTGGTGGCTCTTGTCTAAAAAATAAATTGTCCGGGCTGATTCACAGACAACATTTAACGTCCACGGTACAACGGCTTTCGGCATTACTTCATAAGATGGACAACCCCTTTAAAAGCAGATGTGCAACGGTGGGGATCGAACCCCGTGCTCCTACGTGTCGCCTCCGATTGCGAGGCGTACAGGCGTAAGGTAGCTCTCGTATAACAGATATCATAGGCACTGCACACAACATACCTGACGTTATGTTTGACACGTCCCATATTCATCAGTTATGATATCAGCAGTATCTCTTGTATAGGCAACGGTGAGAGCCTAACACACGGTTAAAGTGTAGGATCTCTTGTTTGAATTATATAGACCTTAACAGCCTTTGACGTTGAACTATCCAATGTAGTCTTTTTACCTAGCAAGATATTTTACCCAACCTCGCACCGGGGGCTTCCCTCGTTTGTCTGTTAAGTCGATAGATAAAAACCTTGCCATTTCATCTGCAGAAAACACTCCTAGAGTTAATTCTCTTCATCACGTTTGATTAGCCGTTTCCAATGACGTTTCTTCTTTACCTAACTGGTGCTGTATTGCCACACATTAGTAACATGCGAACTAAATTGGACAATCGACTGTAGCAAAAGTTCCGCCGTCCACTTCAAGATACTGATTCCCCCGGTGTTTATGTATGACGGCATCGGCGATACGTTCGCCTCGAAGTCTACGATGACCTCATGATAACCTCTTAAATCCACCAGGGCGCTAGCTTGTCCTTCAATGAGTCTCTTAGCTCATCGTCTGCACCTGATTACCAGGCATTGTCCACCTTGAAGTAAGTTTTTTGTCGCTATGCCTGCTATGCTTGGCATGTGGACCCATCGCTATTCCCATCAGACTGGCTTGTTGAAATGCGGGAGTCTGCCGCAGCTATGGCCCCCGTCTCTGAAATACGCGGCGAACTCTCTGCCGGTGCCCCCAGACCAGCGCGCCTCGTTCGAGCAGGTTATCGGATAAAGGGGAGCAAAGATATTCATCACGGCTGATACCGCAGGCGGCCACACAGGATTATACATCTCACACGCATGCACACACAACCATTGGCGTTCACTGTGACCACATCAGGCGCGCGGCAATGATCCAATTGGCAACGACAACGAAATCCATACGAGGGTCCCTTTCCGCCAATATCATTCACGAAAAATCATCTCCTCTCTCTCTCTCTCTCTCTCTCTTCACGATCAACCACGGCTGTGTGTCGAATTCCTGACGCCGAATTAGGCAATCTTCGTATCGGAACTATATATTACGAACAGCATAATTTTCTCATAAGTTCCCTCCGCTCATCATAATCGTAAACTGGTCGCATAGAAGGGATGCTGCCTCTCGGCTGGCAAATGGCGAATTTGAGCGACTATTGACTATCGACGCTTCCCCGTATTCACATCATCTCCAATTTGATACCCATGTTGCTGCTGCTGCTGTTGCTGCTGATCGTGATTCGTGGCGTTGCTGGCGTAGCGAACGCCGGCGATGGCTCGGCACGAGGATCCGTTTGGCGCTGTTTCTTCCAGCAGACAGCCGCGACATACCGGATCAGCACGATTAGGCCACCAGAACCAGCGGGCCGCCACGTCATATCATCGCCTCTGCCAGGCCTCCCCCCGCCGCGTCCACATCGTGTAGCGGCTAGAACTAGTCACCGAAGCACTCACCGAGCTCGGTCACTATCGTTGTTCATGCGGCTACATTTCTCGACGATTTAATGGAAAACTCGAAATTTTGACGTTTAGATCGACATTGATTGGCAGCTAATTACGAGCAGCAGCTCAACATGACGTTTGGTTGGCCGGTTACGAACCAGCCAACGAGCGAGCATCGACGAACAAATGGAGCGCCGGTGGGCCCGGAGCGTTGACGGTGTCGGCAGCACCAACAGGAGTCATCGGGCGTCGGTGAAGCGTCTCCAGCAGCAGCTGCGGCGGTCAGCTATTGCGTTGATGGTGGCGGCGGCGATAAAGCAAACCAGCGGCTCTGGGGAAATGCGGGAAAATTAAGTTCCGTAGAGCGTTCTCAGTTGGCTCGTTTTCATCTTCGGTTGGGCTTGTTCGCTTAGCGAACGGGACGGCGAGCGAATATCCCTTCGCGAGGAAAGCTAGAGAGATTCAGAGGGAGCATGCGCTGGTTACATTGAGCAGCATGGACACGATGCCGATCATGACGATGATGATAATAATAATAATAATAACAAGTATAATTGCGATGTTGTTATTGCTGTTGTTGTTGCTGTTGGTGAAGGTGGTGTTGATGATTGAAATTATTGCTTTTTTCACAACGAGGCGAAGTGCCGATCCCGGCCTCCCTGATAACTGACGCATAAACTGTCTCACCGAGAGACACATCGACAGAAAAGCGCGGGCACATGAACGGGCCTATTATATCGTTCGATATTCATGTGCTGCACCGGCGGATGGCTCTGCAGGCGGGACAGGCGACATCTGGAAGGGTAACCCCTCTACGATAAAAGATAACGACAACAACATGTACCCGCCCCTGACGCAGCCATGATGAAATGGCCGGTTCCTGTTTGCGAGTACCGCCACACTTTATTTATTTAATCGCTACCCCTAAATCGAATCAAATCATTGAGTTCGAGTTGAATTGTTGCCGAGGATAACACGCATTCGAAAGTGCTGAGTGGGAAGTGGCAAATCAAGGAAAAGAGGCCAGTTCGTCAACCGAATTACGGGAAATCGGACACGAACCCTGTTCGAACATTGTCACGGTGCAAAATGCTGTTCGTGGTTGTTCGTCAACAACCTTCGCATAAGGATGTTGACGTAAAGGTAATCTATGAAGGTACGAGAGCTTCGACGCGTGAGTAGCATATCCACGCTCGACCTGTTGAACTAAAGCAATATTCTCTAGGACTCTCCACACAGGCTAAATGTCGATTTCTTGCAAACACTATGTTCGTTAGGGGCGATCCTTATCTCTGACTTTCAATTCGTTATCTTTACCAATTCGTAGTATTGATTCAGGAGAAATGTGCCTTTATCAAAATGCATGGAAAAGGGACTTACAAGCACGGTTACAACGTACCTGAATAAGAGACATGCAAACGACGAACATTAGTTCTATTGATCACTCAAGTTATACCTTTGGACTACAGAGATTTCTGGCCGTTTAAACAACAGCAACAAACACAGTAATAGTAGCAACAACGAAGTAAAAGTCTAATTGTTTTACTGAAACTTGACAGATAGAGCTGAGTTGGTGAATACTCCGTTTCTCTAAACACTGCGCCGTCTTCAATCTGAGACGTCGCGTCATGCGATGCCTGCCAACACACCGACGGCTTCAGCAGAATCCATCAGAATCGCACGCGATGACCAAATGTCTAATAATTATGGCCATTTCCGCCACTTCATTGGCCTTTGGTCTTCGTCGCGTTACTGACGTCCTACGGTTGTGCTGTTGATGGTCGGAATCCGTCAATTTGTTGTAATATTGAGCATTTGTCTGTAAAGTTTTTTTTATTGCCACTCCTTTGTTTTGCAGTGCTCAATATTAAGCGTATTGATTAGATAAACCAGTGATGTGAGAATATATATCAAGATTTATTTGGCCATCACAACGTAGTGAGCTTCGATAAACAAAATCTCCTCATACACGTTTATTAGTTATTTAGTTAACGATAATAATTAATAATAGTAATAGTACCAGAAATCAATGCTCAATACCCCCCCCCCACCCTCCTCTCAAGACAATTCCCTCTTTTACTCCCCCTTCTAATTCATCATCGTCGTCATTATCTTTCGATTCTAATTGATATCTCTGTTATACATACTGTTAATTCATCTCGTCGGCGACCTGTCAGTCAACTCACTAGAAAGCGCTCTCGTAGCTACGGCTGCTGTTGCTGCTGAGTATCCCCGCATTTAGTGGCAGGCCATGACGCCACATGCAGGATAGCAATTTCTACCTTCGTCACCCCCTGGAGCTGTCTCCCTTCGCTCCCATATTGGATCGCTGCTTTTGCTCATATTGCTATAATTATACATATAATAAGATCGAGAGATACGAATGGGAAGATGCGCTCATTGCCCCCCACCGAAAGGGACTCGACCGCCGCCAAACGTTCTATTTGTTTTATCATGTTATTAATTAAGTCATCGTGATCCGTCGCTGATTACTACTGAGTGGCCCGCGCGCGTTGTCGACTCGGCTGCTGCCAATGCTGTTGTTGCTGTTGCTTGTAAAAGTACAAGCAGCGCAACGCCAAGTACGACGAGGCGGGTCGGCGTGTCGAAGAGCGCCAAACGGCGAACGCGACCAGCGACGATGGTGTAAGGGACGATGGGCAGTCGAACAGACAAAATACGATAGAGCGTATATCGACGATGCTACATAACGGCTACGAAGCAGGTACCAGAGGACGGCGGCGGCGGACACGAGACAAATACAACGAGCTGAGGCTACGAGACAAATAAAATAAAGAGCAAAGCAATAAACAAACGAACGGCGGCGAAGCGGAGACGGACGGCGCCGAAGACGCCGATAACGAACGAGAATAATGCGAGTAATTATTTATTGTTATTGGGTGTAATTTTCCGATTCGGCGGTTTGATGACTATATAAGAGCTTAATAGAGCGATTGCCTTGGTTTGGTGTGGTTATTGAGGGGCGCTTTGATGCGACCGCTCAATTACGGGGGAGAGAGATATATATATATATAGAGAGAGAGAGAGAGAGAGAGAGAGAGATCAAACATCAACGACAACAGGAACAATAAATGGCGGGTATAATGAAATCGGCGGATGCAAGATGAAAAGTTTTCACTTCAGTGATGGTCGGTATCGTGCCGCCGCCTAGACTCACTAGAGAAATAAATTTGGGAGCGTCTGACATAAACGCGTCGACTGTTGTTGTTCTGAATGACGGGGCATCGATCAGTTGTTGCTGTCGTTGTGCCGAATTGTGCCTTGAATGAACGGGAGTGTTCTGCATTTGATTGCGCTTTGTAAACAAAGGAACAACAGCATGGATGCGCCTCTACGAGACAAACACTAATGAAAGCGTACGTTCCGCCGTAGGTGGTGGTGGTGGTGGCGTCATTGATCTCGCAAATTGAATTCCTCTCCTTATCTAAACTACGATATATACTCACTATTTCGTTTGATTACTGTTTGTACCTGTGCCATTTCAGACATACGGCAACATTGTAATGACTGCAACGATTTTCTGCATATATGTCATTTATAAGCAGATTCTTCATAGGCGTGTCCGAAAGCGACTCTTTGAAACGAGCGCCTACCTGTTGCCCGGGTGTTGTTTCCGGTTTGCCGTATTGGCTACGACGATTGTTAATTAAGCAATGTCGTTGAGGAACAAGTATCGCAGCAAATGGGCTATCAGGCTTTCAGCACGTCACCAATTTAGCAGGTGCATCCTGTCCCGAGACGATTGATTTTGCGCAGCGACTTCGTCTGTCGGCGTGCGCGAGGTTGGGTCTCATTGTGTGTCTGGTCCGTCTCCGACAACTGTTTCAGATATCGACCGAGGCCGATTCTCTGACTCGGGGGTATAGCTATCACCTTCGATGCATTAGGTAAATGCGGATCTTGGCCACTCACTTGATGTCGCTCACTGATATCTCATATTTCAGTGAGGGAATCTCCACCATTGCTTAACACAATTGCCTTTGGCAAATTTAGCAAAATGCCCTGCTTTGGTTTAGCAGAGCTGTTGTCGACTTCCCTTGAGCCAAGGGGATCCGTACGGCCCATTATAGTGCCAGCAAATCCGGGGTCTTGAGGCGGTCATACAGTCAACAAAAAAACTGAGGCTGGTTGACGAAGCCCTGTTGTGGTTAACGCTGAAGATCTCTTTTTTTTTTTACTTTTTATTGAGCTATTCTTGGCAGAGGTGTTTTATTCAGAATTTGAGATTTTTCGTTATCCTACTCTGTTGGATCAACTTATTGTCATTGTGTCAATGCTCTCTATTTCTAAATAGTGATGCCCATTACCTGAAGCGGAATTGACCGAATGCCTACTTGCACTGGTGCGGCAACGCCAACCAAATTAACTCTCCCTCATTCAGTCTTCTACGCCTTCGTCTGATTCGCGAAACACAACTGACAAAGAAAACTGTACAAATTAGCAAGGCGCGCACGCCGCCCACCATTGTATTATGCGTATGGTCGGTCGAATGGCAGCAGATCGTATGGCAAATTTATATGTCTACTAGCGGCCGTCCATAGATTCACACCCTCCACGGCTTTCCCTCCACGTTATGGACCAGAACAGGCCCGAACGGCCAGCCAGCCAACGTCCAAATAGTGTAATAATACCTATGTGCCTTGGCTAGCATATCTCCTCATTCGTTCCCTGTCCAAAGTTTTTTAAACCTCTCTCGCTCTCTCTCTCTCTCTGTGTGTTGCCCCAGGTAGCGTTCACGCATATCACACTAATGCGACACAGACTGAGTTAGCTGATGGCTGATAGTAATTGGACTTCATCAATTTTCACGATCAATTTAGCACAGTCACACGAACAGAACGAAGTTGTCGAAATGAGAATGAAATGGGCTCTTCTCTCGCTGGTCGGCCAATTCACCACGCCGCCCCCGCCGTAAGCACATAGCTAAATGAGGACACAAGTGGCAACGCGTATGGGAATGATAGCGCTGTATGCACTACCTTGGCGAGCTCCGTGACGGCGGCGAAATCGCCGGCTCGCCTCGATTCGGTTCCGTTCGATAACGCCAATGAGCAGCAAATATTTTTACGGTTGTAACTCTAATGACGAAGGGAGTGCCGGTCTGGCCACGTGACGCCTGAGTCAGAAAGGGCGAACGAACACTTGAGCCGCTAATACCACCGGTACAACTACCACTGTTGTATTATAGACTGGTGCCGATGACGATCTTGTCACTGAATTTCGAGACTTTGAAATTCGTGAAATATGTTTGTTGCGGCTCGGCTTGATTGGCCCAGTGCCGAATGTACAGGTGCAAGAAAAAAAAGACATGACGTGAGCAGTAGACAGAATCTACTCGGGCGGGAGGGGGGTGGGGGTAAATAATCTACCCGAAGAATTAGAATCTGACTCCGTTCTAGGTGCGGTTTAACGCTGTTGCGTACCTGCTACGCGATTGAACGGTTGAATACATGAACCCGATCATCAAAGCCGAATCGTCTGTTCAGGCGGTGAACCTGGGCTGGTAGTAGACTCAGGCTTGGTGCGGAAATGGTGTAAGAATTTTAATTCATACGGCAAATATTCTCTCTACTCATCCAAGCTACTCACCTAGTTGGATATTCAGATCAATTATTTTATATATCTATGTGTGTGTGTGTGGGTGCGCTCTTTCTGGCGAACGCAGTTACATGTACATTACTAATTATTCTTACACATTTGAATATTGCCTTGTTCCCTGGGCGAATAAAATTTCGATTATATGGTATCTACCTTGTTCACAAATATTGTAAAATGCCGGATGGCTGTCGCTGTCCTCAGTCGGTTGTTGCTGTTGTGGTTTGTAAACGCCTCCATCTTCTACACGGTCACGGTCTGTCAGAATGACTGCTGACGTACGGCTCTCTAGCGATGAGCTGTGTGGCTGGGGATCGTATTGCTGATAGCGACTGTCTGAGTGCCGGATCAACTGATCAACATCCGCAATAACTTCAACCAGAGAACACTAAACAGCTCACAGCAAGATCGTTCACTGGCGAAATCGTTGAACGGCATCTTGCGTTTGCAGAAGACCAGTGCGGTATCTGAAGACCCCCTACGACTGAGATGGCGCTAGCCTGTTTCCAATTGACACGGTCCGAATATCGAAAAGCGTCCGGCTCAGTGACGCAGGATGAACAAACAGAGGCTCAACAGAGGCGTGAAGATAACTCAATACGTGGAGCCAATGGACCATTCTCGGACGCTCATAGTGGGCAGCGAACATTCGTTTGTCTTCAACCAAATCGCGCATACGTATCGTTGTATGGCTCGTCTTTGTCGCGTCTTGTTACTGTTACAGCATACTGGCCATTATGGCACATTCATCGACTAATATAAAGGCAGTGGATCATCTAAGCCGATGCCGATATATCGTTTGACAATTTGAGAACGAGCAATATAAAACGTGAATTAATAAATACATTAAATGCGACATCTGCCTGTAATCGTGTGTGACTCATTGGTTGGCTTAGAAAAGTCAAAGAATGAATGGAGAGCCGTTCCACCATCACATGTCGTATGGGGCTGCCGTCTGACCTTGCTAAAACAGTTACCAGAACGAAATGAACGCCGATACACGGACGTCAACATTGCTAGTGTGTTCTGGTTATCCACCTGTCCTCTTGAATAAATATGTGTTGTATTACCATAAGCAGTAGTTGGCGCCGTAGTACCTTTCAGTCAGTAGATAGAACGATCTACGCTTCGATCATCCAGTCTCCAGTGATCACCCGGCTGGTAGTCGGCCGACCTAAATCGTAGTCGACCGAGGATAAAGAACACTATTTATGTGTATCCCTCTCATGGAGCTACTTGACAAACATCTCGTTGAACTACTCCACCTTCGTGTTTGTTATCAGTTCGATTGTTTCCAGTTGAATCCCGCTCGGTAGATCACGCGGGGCTTGACGTCGCAGCGACTCCAATAGACGTCAATAAGCGACAATACCAGCTTGTAAAACCTAATAACAAACGGGGACGAAACCGGATGTTGGCGAGCCCTTCGACGGCTTTTCCCCGGCGGAGTTCTTTCACGCTTTTAACTATATCGTTCAAAAAGGTGCAAGAGGCAGCAACGCAGTAATATATCTCGAGGAGGCCACTATAGCGATCGCAGTACTGCGGGGACGTAGATGATAGTGGGGCGAGAGTTGCCAACAGCAAAAGCGCCGACATAAGCCTGAGTTCGTACTAACATGCACTAGCTAGGGAGAACTGATTGCCACTTCGCTGGCAATACAGCAAAAAAAATGCGTTATTCCTGTAGGCACCTGACGTTCACCTGTGCCTACTTGAACGACGTATATACATTTGAGCTATACCTTCATCATTTTTCCAATAGTTCACTCTCTCTCTCTGTCTTCCTCTCGTCTTTTTGTATATCGCAAAACGATTGTATATGATAAATCTTCTAACAGGAGTCTCACTATGTTTGCCTGCCCTACTCGACCTACCCTTCTATAGCCTTTTCTTTCAGACTTCGCCAGTTGACCCGCCCAAACGGATGCCAATGGGTGACGACGCTGTTTCGCCAGTCGTCCCATCCCTCTCTGCAAATGCTCTCATTCCTCCCTTTTCTCGTTGCACTAGTCGAGAAGAAGTAACAGCAGCAGCAGCAGCGGCGGCGGCGATCAGTCGTGGCTGAGAATCAACGAGCAGAACCTGAGACGACGTTCGACGACGACAACGAGAGCGAAATCGATTCGAACCATTTTCTTCTCCAACTACTTCGATGCTGTTGGCTGTTCCCGGCTTTCTCTTTCTTTCTCTCTCTCTCTCGGTCTTTCGTTGTGTTCCGTCCCTGCTTGCCACCATCTTCTGCGATCTAAGAAAGTCCCCCGGCCGGGTGGTGTCCGAGGGGCGCTTTCCCTCAACGAAGAGGTTGAGAGGTGGACGGGGTTTCGCGCTGTCTCCTCGATAGCCCCTTGATTTCTTCCTGCTACCAGTACGAGTACTACTACTGCTGCTACTGCGACAACGTCTCCTTTTTCGCCTCTGCGCCGGTTCAGTTGTACAGCTCCGAGGGAGCGGCTTCGTTCGCCGCCGGTCGCGATAACGGCGGAAATAGGGCCCAATTCGGACACCACTTTCCCCGTTCCGCTTCTGCTGGCGCCACCACCGCCACCATGGATTTCCTCGTTTCGTTTCCCCGCCCGGCTAGAGGGGAGTAGCCGTAGAGCTGGCCTTAGCCGAGTAGCCAAGAAGGCCCGAAAGGAGGCCGAAAGAGGCGGCCGCAGCCGAGGCCTGTGCCAGTGCCCAGCAGACCTGATCGGCCATGGCAGGCCGTATAAAGGCCGCCGGAGCAGTGGCGGCAATGGCAGAGGTCAATTTTAAAATTCTCTCCCTCTGTCGCCTTTTTCTCTATCTCGTGGTAGACTCCTGCGCTCAAACACAAGCACATACGCACACACACACACACACTAGCGTACAGCGCCGACTCGAACATGTCTATTTCGCCCTCTCCATCCTCTCACTCTTCTTACTTCGGGCTTCCACCCGATACGCGCACTGATTCGTTCCTGGTCCCCTCGTCCTTTACTTTCTCCCGCGTTACCTTTGACGCTCTCGCTCCATGTGTGTCCAAATATAGTATATACGCCTGTGTGCGCGTGGCCAATGTCGGTCTGCACTTCCTTTTCCTGGTTTCATTCTCCTGCGAAGGTCCGCTGGACAAGCGTTCCTTTTACTAGACAGCTGATACACCTTGTCGTCCTCCCGTCAGCACTCCCGGCAGCGATGTGCGTAACTCTCTAGGTAACGGGAGCCGCTGAGGGAGGCTTCGTCCAGCCTTCTTCGTAGCTCCGCGATCCAAAAACCAGCCCGAGGCTGACTTGAACATTCTGTAGTCCCGTTCTCCTCAAGCAGTGGGGGGCGGGGGGGCTTCGGCAGGCCCAGTCGGCAAACAGCCTGTCCAGAAGGAACAGCGGGACGAACGTGAACAACCGTTCGCCTGGAGGAAAGGCGAGTCACTCATCGGGGAGTGACTCCCCTCTGCCGCGCCCAGCCCCAGCTATTCCCCCTCTGGGCTCGTTCGTTCCCCTGAAACGCCCGGTAGCAGCAGCGGCCGCTCTGACCGGGGATCAGCGGCGTTTGCGCTTATCTGGAGTGACACTTCCGTTTTCGAAGGATCACTATGAACGAATCAGAAATCAGGAAGGATACGAGGCACGAGGTGCACCAAGTATACCAACTCCCATAGCGAACAAGGCTTGTGATCATCTTACTCGATGTACGTACACGCATGGTCGCACGTACCATAGAATGTGAGCGAAGAGAGATACAAGCTAGCACAGATCGGCTCGTGTCACCGAGATACCCACCCGAACACTCAAACACATACAGATATTATCCTTACGTATACTATATGAAAGAAGGCCGCACTCGGTCGCGGCGTAGGTATCATAAGATTCGCTGTTCATCATGTTATTGGCCAGTGGCGAGCCGGCCAGCTCAGCCGAGCTGGCTGGCTTATTTGCCGTGAACACAAAACCTGCTATACGCCGACGCAGCGTAGTGCATCGGTGCAGTCCGGATCAAGTAGGTGGCATACTGGGTGCCCCGACCTAGGCAAGGCTCTCTTCCGCATCATTCTTTCTCTGATACGTCACTTTTCGGTGGAGATCCCTACGACAATGGTGCTCATAGGTAGAGAATAGGACAGACACCTATGATGCCCTCAGCGGTTCCGGCAATACCTGGCAATGACCCTCGTCTACATCGGTAACTCTGAACCGGATCGCTCCGAAAGCGGAAGCTGAGTTCAAGTGTGGATTGATAGTACTATCCATTCGACTGTTATAGCAAAGTGAACGAAAAAGGTGAAAGTTTTTTTGCCCCCAAGCGGTGTTGAGCGATAGCAGTACAGTATGATTCGAACGAGACGAATCCAACAGAAACGAGAGGTTTACGCTATTTCGTAGCCATTTCAACACTGCTGGCACATGCACACACATACAGAAACACGCACACATACACACACAGATCATCAAATCTCCCTTTTTCGGTCGAGTGTCTGTCTCGTCTCTCGTCTATTTTTATGGAGTGCTGGCATTCCTGCAACCTCAACGCGCGCTCATGCAATGATATTATTATCCCTGCTACTGCCTTCTATCATGAAAGTATTGCCGTTGTCACTATCTCCACTTTCCAGCTCGCGTGGGCCGTATGACGGCCGCAAGCCCGTTCCGACATGGAGCAGCGTCGCCGAAGAGGCGTCAATCGTCGAAAGTTTAGATCCCATAGGATGTCAAGAAGTATTGAGCTAGCAGGCAGGGCAAGAAGGCGAGGAAATAGAGAAGGAGGCCAACCAAGAAACCGGCCCCAGCCGAGGAAGGAGTTCCTTCGATCGACTCTCGTCCCGTCCCGACTTAAGGCTCATGTGCAAGCGAAGACGGTGAAGGCGGCTAAGGGCAAAGAACCAAGGCTAGCTGAGGAAGCACAACCCGCTGGCTCGCATAATATGACCAGGGGTTCGGTGGGGATCTGTGCATGTGCGTATGAATGGCATTTGCATATCGGCTCGCACCGTGGCACGTGTGGCGGGCATGCTGTGCATGCCGGTGGGACCGAGGTTTCGTTCGGCTGCTCAATCCTCGATGGTCCATCGTATGCGAACACAGCTTATGCTTACAGCCGCCACCGCCTTCGCTTTCTGCTGTGACTCCAGTGGGCAGCAGCTGCCAGGGAGCAACCTGGTCTTCGTCGGTTGGTTCGTTCATGTAGTGTCTGTCAATGCTTGCCTTTCGGCGGCAAGGAGAAGGTGGAGAAGAGTGGCCAAAAAGTCCTTTGCAACCGCGTGTGAACCTTGCGCCGTGCACTCGTCCACCCTATTTACTCAACTAATGCTGGACGTATGCCTTGATCGTCCGCCAGTGGCTAGCTGCCCCTCCACGTCTGCTCGTTGGACACCTTACTAGGACTCGTTCTTAGTAGCTGCTTAGTTGCGGCTCGGTGGTGGGAGTTGGCGAGGCTAGGCTGGCAATTCTCAATTCAAATCCGGCGACAGGAAGCCTGGCAGGAAGTCAATCGACTCTATTTGGCACTTACTTAGTAACTTCTTGTTCGTTCGTACGGTATAGCCACCTCGGCACAGGCCACCAGCGAAGGCCAGAAAGGCGGTGTGGGCAGGCATGCGGCGCCAGCCATGATCGTATGCAATAAACGTGACATAAAAATAATAATAATAAACGAGATTTATTATTAAGTTGACTGCATAGCTGCATGTGCGTATCCATCAATTATCTATCAGTGAGCGGCATTATATAAATACTCTCACCCACACAAGCGGGATCACCCGTCGAAGGAGACGATGGCAAACACACCACGGGTCGACAGCCAGCAGATATATAGATAGAAGAAAGCAGGAGCCGCAGCGGCAACAACATTGAGACTGCCAGCCTCCTGCTACACGAATACGGCTGACCCGCTGCTGGAACAGAGCGAAACAGGCCTGGGTTCGTTTCAGGGCATTTTTGCCAGGAAATTGGACCTCTATAAACGAATAAAGATTAAGCACTCGCTGACTCCAGTTTTTATAACTTGGTAAGCACTTCTCTATTGGCCTCGAAATCGAGGGTGCCCTTGGCCTGCCCAGCTAGAGGTAGAGGAAAGAACAGGATATCAAGGAATAGCGAAATAGGCCACGTCCAGGGAGAAGAAATTAATAGGGCCTCGAAAGGCGAGAAATAGTGCTAAAATGGGCGCCGTTTGATATATTATTTATAATGATAATAGAAATGTTTATGGAAAACAAAAAGGAAGTGTCACCGCTCGTTGTGTCTTCCTTGCTAAGACAAAAGGAATATATAGTCGCTTGCAAGTTCTTGGATGAGAGTTGTAGCTCTTTGTTTTCGAAATATTTATCTCCTTGAAATGATGTTCGATATAAATAGCTAATAAGAAAGACGAAGTACAATGAACAGTTCGCTGCCGAGCCGCCTCATGAAGGACTGGCTTGCACTGATAACGAGACAAACATGTCATCTCCATCTTGAACATCATCCTTTAAGGGGAGTCCTGGACCTGATCTTGCTCAATCTGCAGTCTGCGGTCCGGTCTGCATGTCGCGATGGGTGAATAAGGCGATGCAGCCAATCTCTCTCTCTGGACCAATATCGGCAACCCCCTATCCCATCTCTCATAGGATGGCTCTTGCCTTCTTTTACTTACCACAGCACCTTCGATCACCCCATCTGTATTCGGTAGCCTCACTGCGTGGCCGCGCGCTACCTCAGTCGCCACGTAGCTAGACCTCACTACTGGCAATGCTCGTCTGGCCATGCACCGTCTCGGAGGACACGGCTCCCTTATCATGCCTGCCCCATCGCTAGCTGCTACTGATGCTGCTACGATATGACAGGGTCGCCGTCATCATCACGGGCCAAAGAAGGGCGTCGAAGAACGCGAGAGCGGGAGACATTGAGGAATAGTGGATGCCCTGCGAAGCACACGAGACGCAAGCACAACACCGGATGCGCGGTGCCTTGGGCGGCACTGCCTGTACATAGCGACGGTGGCAGTCCCGCCACCTCCACCACGATTGCTGCTACAACTACTACAACTACTACTGCTACTACGAGTGCACCAATAGCAGCAATGTGTGGCAATGACACCACTTGGCGTCCACGACAAGCAAACATCGGCATGGAATTGCTGCCGCACGACAAAACACCCCACCGCAACCAGCATCGACCGTCTTGAGTACGCATTCTAGAGACGACAATCGATGGTGTCCTCGCGCCAGCGACGACAACAACAGCAAACAGGCGATACAACGACAAGATACGCTGGCAATCATCGAAGCGTCGCCGATGATGGCGGTAATAACAACATCAGGGACCGACGGCGGGAACGGAAATAACAGCACTATTGCAACTTCGTTCACCTTCTCGCGGGCAATGCCAACAAGATATTGCTCGAGATTGGATACGTCCGAGTGGATTCCTCCATTTTCGAGCCATTTCATCGGTCACGACTATATATCATCGTATCACCAGATCCCTCTCTTTCTGTCTCTATCTATTTCTCTGATTTCTCGACTAGCCTCGAATTCAGTCTTCGTTACTGCTCGAACATTTCGAGTGCTGAACATCAGGCAGCTCGTTCCGCGGCATCAAATTCACACTTAAGTTGTGGGTGGTGCCGTATTGAAAAATTGATACGCCGATATTTTCTACAACAGCTTCCGCCCTCCAACGACACTGCCATTGGTTGGCGTGGCAGCGCCGAACCTTCCGCTTGGTGATGCTCCTTCTTGCTATTCACTTCATTCCCGCCGTCGCCGCCGCCGCCGACGGGTGCGCCGTCAACATCCCGCCGCCGCCGCTCATAGGAGCTGCAATATGCATAGCTGGTTGGGACAGCGAGAACAGCACTGTGCTCGTTGAAGTCAACTGCCGTACACAAAGAGACACAACAAGACGTAGGCAGAGAGAAACGAGCCTATTCACCGAGCGAGTTGCTTCAGTGCTTCAGTGCTAGCTTTCCCTCGCGGGACACCACTGTCGGGGGCTTGACTAAACATTTTAATGGTGACCGTCTTCTATTTTCTCGAGGTACGCCGGCTTTCGGTTCGAATAGTTTGTCATCCATCTCTACATCGCTGACAAAAGCTTGATTGTCGCCATTATCTTGGCCGGGTTCCGGCGGGGTCGCCTGTCGAGTCTGCCCATCAGGCCGTGGCAAGCGACCCGATCTGTCGTCCGTCTCAACAATGACGGCGGTGTTCGATATGACGTCCCAGTTTTCTTTTTTCTTTAGCCGTGGGCGCCTATAATCGACATCATCTCAGCAGGTCCGAGCGGTGAGTGACGTGGTTCGTTCGACGGCTGCTTCATGTCCGATTAATTCGATTAGCCAATTGGCTATTGGCAATGATGATCGTAGCAATTTGATCGTTGCGCGACAGCTTTAGATCGCACGGGGTCGAGTCGGGTTGAGTCTTGTCTTTTGTACCCGTCATCACCGTGGCGGTCGTCGTAATCATCAGCATCGGCGTTGTCGCAGCAGCGACAGGCCACACCACACTGTCATGATCCTCTATGTGACATTGACACACGTGGGGACGCCAGCGGTCATAACAGGAGGTAGTAATGTGTGCCGCATGGTCAGACAGGAGCCGGATACGCGGAAACAAGGTGAAATGGCTCAGGAATAGAGAGAGTATCTGTCCTTCAGGGGCGAAAAGGAAGTCCGAACCTTCTGGCTGTCTCGCTGACTGGCTAGATAGGTGGATGATTTGATCCGACTGCTCCAAGCGACCTTTAACGTAGGTAGGGTAAGCCAACGACGGGGCGCCGAAGTCCTGAAGCTCAACAAGAACTGTCGGAACGTTCTCGTCCGGACATTCTATTTAGGAGCACCACTGAACCTCGACTCTGCAGCAAGATAGATCCATAGAATCTAGAGCAAATGTCGGATTCCGATTATCGACATGTATTGGAAAAGGGGTCACAATGAAAGAGCAGACGGCAATCGTCATGTATTATAACAGACGATCACACCGACATCTATAATATGTGTGCTACCTGACGTAGAATGTAACTGACAGAGTCATATATCAGAAACAAAAAGCGGACAAGTTAGCAAACACTTAAAATGTTTTTATCTTCAAGCTTGGAGGCGCATGATCTGCTATACGGAGAAAATTGCTGTGACGGTACGGTATTGTGGGCACACCAATAAGCGCATCCTTTTTGCTGGAATATTATTATATATCATAGATGCTTTTGCCTGCAGAGGCTTGGCTTCTTTAACGAGGATACTAACTAGCCTCTGCAGACACTCTCTTCAGAAGTAGATGGGCCGATCGCGAATAACGAGGTAGTCATCACCAGGCCAGTTATTCCCTAACAATGTTATGTAGGATCCTTTAACAAGAGCGACCCTCCGACCGTGATATCACCGACGGCTCCAACCAAGACGACCCCAACAACTATCGTAGTCCTTCGGCGCACTGCCGCCACGCCACAAGCCATGAGCGCGTGTTGCCTTCATCTCTCCTCTTGTCGCTTCCTTCTTCTGCAGTCCTCCCCATTGTTTCCCAACGCCATTCTAGAGGAGTGGACCCCAAACGATATCGTGTAGATCATTGAGTTATGATATCACGTGGCTCTATCCGGAGTCAACTGTGCGCAGGATCTCTTTCTCTCTCTCCCCTCAACAAGAGCCTAAGGAGACTAAGACAACGAGGGCGACCGCGACAGTCACAGCCACCGCCACCGCCATTCTGGTGATTCTTGCGGGTTAGTCGCGCCGGCAGGGAATGACCAGCAGCGGGACGAGGCTAGAGTTTCCCGTTCCAGCCTTCCCGATTTTTCCGCACAACACACAGTCACACTTGCTGCTGCGGCTTCTCTCACACCGGCCATTCACGAACCGCTATTGCCGCGCTCTATATCAGCAAGTCAGCGGGCAGCTCCAGTCGTCTCTCTGCCAGGCGTCTTGCCGTTCGCGCGACCGATCTCCGCCATTTTCGCGATCTCTTTTTCACCCCCCCCCCCCCCCCTTCGAAGTCGTTCCCCCTCCCGGTTCGGTCTGCGTCTTCGTTTTCTCTTCGTCTTCCCGTTTTTGCCTCGCTCCTTGGGGCTCACTCCAAAATTCGCCCCCACCGGTCGCGCTCACTCTTCCCGCATCCTTATCAGCTTCGTTATCCTTTATCGGTGCGTATCGCCCGGTCGACGCCGCGAGGGGTGCCGACTCTACGGCAGAACAAGGGACATGTCGGGCCATACGCGAATGGATAGGGAAAGCAAGATGGGATAGGAATGGGGTAGTTCTTGCTCCATAAAAGAACAGACAATAGAACCCGGAGACATCTCCAGATTAGCCCGGGACAGATCCCCCTCCCCGGATGGCGCTGGCATGCTATTCTGCTTCTGGGACTTTTCTTGGGACGGCGGCGGCGGTGGCGGCAGACGCGCCTCGTTTCCCGGCTTGCCGGTCTGTCCGATCGGCGTACATCCATCCATAATGCTCTCGGCCTGCTCCTCGGCTTCCGGCCGGCAGCAACAGCACCAACAGAGGTTACAATCCTGTCCCATTGTGGCCGTTGCGACTGTGGTGGTGACACTGAGTGTCCAGCTGACTTGACGTCGACAGCCGGCAAAAGGGGGCCGAAGAAATGCAGCAATGCTAGGGAGATTAACCCGCTAATCTGGTCAAGTATGTCTAAGAAATAAGGGGGAGTCTCATGCAGATTGAAATGTTATATCGGGAGTGGTTAATGACAGTAAATGAATATAGATTAGAAACTTGTAGCGTCATTAGCACACGAAGAGGCCTGTGTCTATGACGAGCCCCAGCAAACTGCACTCATTTCAAATAAACTGCTCCCTGAAAGCCTCGCGAGAATATGTTAAGTACTGACAGTGGGCAAGGACGATCTCGACCTGCGTGTATCACACATGGCAAATCCGTAGCAGTTTAGATTTTCTTGTTGCATATTGGACGTCAGCAATGGCGGAACCTAATTAGTTGTAAGATGAATTATATTGTATATATTAACTGTAATCAAGTGAAATTTATTGCAGCCATCAGCTCGGACAGTCTTTATGTGATGACTCCACTTGGCGCACCTCTTGAATGCTGCGGCTGCCCACAGGAGCGTCTGCGATTGGGTGGCACGTAGGGCGAGAGAGTCACGCAGTAGGGGCCAATGGGAGAAGGGTCGATAGGTAGAACGCATGACATCAAGCTCACCCTAGAGCCTGCGCCTGTCTATCTAGCCACTTGGAGCCTGCCGCCATTCGGAAGCGAAAGATCTTGCAGGCAACGGGATGGCGGAACCTTGTGGAGCCACTACAGAGCAAAAAACAACACCCGGCTACTCCTTGTGCGTATTCAACGAAACAAAGCCACAAACCAGAACAGCGAGCGCTTCTTGACGACAAATGTGTATAGATACATACCGCTACGTATAGATCTTTTTTCGATAAAGCGATGAAAACAAAAGAAAATGTAAAAGGTTTATCATCTCGAGAAAGGAAACGGAGAATCATATGACCAATAATAATAGACACCGTGAACGAAGTCGTAGGTATTTGTAGAACAGAGAGATGGGAAGTTCATGTGAACTCACGATGAAAAGCCCATTCAACAACGAAATTCTTCGAAGGGTTTATATTGTCCGGAACATCGTATCATGGCGTATTCTGACCGGAATTGTGTCGAATCGAATCTGAATGAATTCAAGCTTGGTGCTGACATAGGTGCAATGAATGCTACTTGGTACACATTTCTTATTGCCATACGTAACGTTCAATTGGCAAGATTGAAGCATAACCCAGCAATTCAATCCCGGTGTCTTGGTACGTTCGTGCGCCTTGCACGGGGGAGGCACGTAGGTGCGCGACTTCGATGCCCACAATTGCACGTTTGCATTTAAGGGGGTCCTTCTTATGAAGCAATGCCGAAAGTGGTTCCGTGAACGTTAATCGTTGGCTGTGATTCAACACGGAAAATGTACAACTCAGCAGTTGTGTCGAGAACAGATTCGCGGGTCTAGGTAATCTGTAAGTTATCGAAATGGCAGCTAACCAAGCGCATTTCATGGCTCGAAAACGGACGTACGTACATTACAAAGTCTTCACCTCTTAAAGCACCAATCTACACTCTATACTACATAAAATATACTTATACCTGGTCATGTAATGAAGCTCCTAGTCACTCAAAGTGTGGAACGAAACGCGACTCGGGAACAAAAGGCGAACAAAAACGACTTATCGGAAACGACATTGCGAGAACATATTAGCTCTCCATTTTCTATGCCGGGCCGGTTCGGCGACCATATCACATATTGGCTGTGCTTAGCCGCCTAGCTAGCGCACCGTAGAGCACCGGGTGAAGGCGAAGAGCTGACGAGAACGAGAGGGAGAAAACCAACCGCTACGCTGTATTGGAGAAGAGATAAAGTATTATAACACGAGAACGGCTTGCTGCATGCATACATCTATGTGCTCACGTATACGGGAACGCTTGCGGGCATAGAGTGCACTGGCAAAATTATTGAGTACCCAGCCGACGCCAGTTAAAACTCTGTCATTGCCCTCATCTCGTCTGGCTGCGTGGGTGTGGTTGAGTCCCCGAGTGCGTCTGCATGTGTATGCGCATGAGCTTGAACGGTGCCCTTGCCTCAGTGAAAATGCTTTAGGGGCGGGTTCTGGTGTCACAATGGCGACGGCGTCGCCTCGGCACCGCCAGCTCCGCACCCCCGCAGCAGCTGCAGATCGCGGGCCGTCAGAGCCGCCGTCGACAGCGAGCGACCGAGAAGCCGGACGACAACGCACCCAAAGGCTCGAAAGGTTGCCTCATGCTGCTTTTCGTTGTCGGGGACTAGCGGCAAGCTGACCGGCCGACCGGTTGGGCGACTCGACGAAAGAGAGAGAGAGAGAGAGAGAGAGAGAGAGCGAGACGGGGATACGCAGAGAGAGAGTGTGAGCTAGAGAGAGAAAGACTCGCTGAGGCCACCACAGCCCCGCCAAAAGGGCCCACAGGCACTGTCCACGCAAGTGAGAGAAGTGATAAAACTTTTAATAGTAGAAACCTCTTTAGCCTCTTCGCCCAGCGGCCAGCCAGCCGGAGGCTGTCCAAGGGAACGGGTGAGGCCGCTCAATGTATTTAGCTTCCAGCAGTCCCCCGAGAGGATGGCATCTGCCCGGTCCCAGCGGCGCCATCCGCGGGACCAGCCGGGTGGTGGGAATCGCTACACCGCCATCGCCGTCCGCGCGTCGCCCCTCCCCCCCCCGCCCCCCGTAAGTGGAGCAGCCCCTTTCGCCCTCTTTCTACCGCTTGTCTCGTACGGAAGATGAAGAGACCGGAGCCACGCTGATGGGCCAGGATAACCGGATCGCTAGAGGACTTCGTTGAAGGACCCACGGCCACGACGGACTGGGGCAAAACAGCTGCACGAGATCTCGTGTGTGTGTGTGCGTGTGTGGCTGCCCGCGGGTGCTCCGGGTGTTAGACCAGAGGACTCGTTAAGGCTCAAGCGTGTTATGATTTTCGGTGCATGCATGTGTGAGCGAGAAGAGAAGAGAGAGTCCGTCGGTTCAGACCTGCAAGTGGGGGTCTCTGTCGATGCGCGGTGTGTGTGTGTGTGTCCATGCAATGAGTCTGTCCTGAGGACCAGCAGTGGCAGCAGACGCTGGCGTGCCGCCCAGCAAAGCCCACTGGGCTGGACGCTACGCTGTGGCGGCGGTGGCGGCGGCGGTAGCGAAGTGGTCCGGAACTCCCCGAACTGCTTCCGGTTATCCCACCCAGCGAATTATTGTCGCTCGTGGCTGCTGCTAATGTCGGCGACGATGGCGGCCGCGAAGGCGGCGACACCACCGATGGATAGAAGCTGTGAGATAGTATGGCCGTCCTCCAATGGGCAGAGTGGCTGTGTAGAGTGGGTCTTGACGTGGGCTCTGATGATCCTGATGATGTGGGAAGACCGACCGTCTACCGGACACGAGAGCGCCGACAGCGAGCCATGGTCGTTGTCACCCGCCGACTGTACTACGGCGACTTGACGACTTGATCGTACTTAGTAGAAGAAGAGTCGAATCTAGCAGAGAAAGCCAGAGAGATCTCGTGGACAACGACATGCTGACAACTGACACTCGGTACTCTCGGTCAGCAGGGAAATAGAGGGGAGGGTATTACGGATCATAAGCGCGGACAGGGTAAGGATCCCACTCATGGAGGAGGTTATGCGGCGACAGCGCGAATGAGTTTTGGATGACCCAACGACGCTAGCCCATCGAACTGTCCGGTTAATTTATTAGCTTCCTGCGTCGACTCGTCGTTTTGTCCAAACGAACGATGTTTGCACTTCATCCAGCCACCCCGCCAGTCACACCTATCTGTCTTTTGGCTCCTCCGAGTTTAACCGCCGCTGCTGCTGATGCTGTCGCTCATGCTAATAGCGGAGGGCACAGACATTATTATCCGCAACGTCTAAAACCTATGTCGCATGCGCCCCCTCCACTCGAATGTATTATTATATATGTTCTCCAACAAAACTAACTCACAGTTAAGAACGACGGGCCAGGGTTGAGACTCACGTAACGGCCGGCAAGGAGCTGCGAAGGAGCACAGTGATAGACTGAGGGAGCTGACGAACTAAGTAAATGCAATGTCGTAAAGGTTAACTGAAACGCATATATAATATATGTAAGCGCCATCTGTACTCGCGTTTCGTGATTGCCTTGATAGGCCGGTCCAGGCCCGTGCTGCAACGTTAGCTAGGTCTAGTCTAATGCGCCTTACACAAAAGATCGCTCGCCGTCGTCTGGAACACGAATCAAACCGATCCGAAGCTCGAAATATCTAACTATCTCTATATAAAACAACCATGTTATAGCTTACATCATCTACACGTTCCGTTATTGAGCCGAACTGCTAACGAGTCCACTGACTTGACACTGCTGTGGAACTGAGTTCAATCTCTGCCATCCCGATATTGCAATCGATCGCAAGACACGACATCCAGTCCACCCTCAGCCGGTGCCGCTTTGTAGCAAGATTGAAAGCCGCACGAAATCAGTTGATTCATATCGTCGTGTGCGTGGCAGCGGCTGCTGATTGAAATTACATTGAAAGTCAGCCTCTTTGTATTTGCCGTCGTCTTGGTGTACATTGTCGAACCGAGGGTGATGTTCCCAGCGTCAGAGTTGCCACTGTTGCAGCAAGCCACAATAGCTATCGCGTTTTTCGCTGCGATCTTTATCGGCGCTTTCGTCTTATAGAATTGTATTGCATTATTGACCTAGTCTCTTTGGCTGCGACCTGTCAACCGCAAGTGTATACTACCCCTCAGCGTACTAGAGGTCTCAGTGCTTAGTGCTTTACCACCACGGCGTGGCAGCGGTCCGGGCGGAAAGCTCCAACGCCTGTGGTGGTTCGCAGGCGAGAACAACACATATATATATATAAGCCTCGAGCGAAGCGGTGTGCAGACTCGGCGATGGGGCGGTGGAACGTGGCCACCAGTTAGGGACTCCCCGCTGGGTTCAGCCAGCCAGCCTCTATCCAGGCTGCCGACCACGGAGCAAGCTTGACCCCTCCGAGACACGAAAGGTAGTAGACAATAAGAGTCGTACGGTAGGGTACGGTGCGCCCAAACGCGGGCGACTTTAATATCACATCGCGCGTTGTGCTTGTTGTCAAGTCTCGCTCGATTCGGCTCCAAGCCGTCATGTGCTGACACCGCAACTCACAAATAGAATATATTGTCTATGGTGACATGATCGCCAACCACTGACGGATAAACCTTACCTTGATGAATACTTTCGCTAGTCAGAGGTTCATACGAGAATACGAGAATTGATACTGCAAATGGAGAGAGTTCGCAGAGTTTTAATTTAGACGTACATGTACTCATTTGTTAATAAAGCAACAATCGGTTTTTTAACCGCTTAACGTCCCAACGGGTGTTGTAAGTGGGCAGCAATGTTTTATCAAAACTGCGAGCTATTATATATATACATATATACATATATATGTATATGTATAATACTAAAACTTCATTTCTGGGTTTCCTTGCTCCGAACACCCTCCAACTAAGCGATATTCGATGTATATCCAACTGCCTTCACATGGTGGGATCACAGTAACAGAATATATACTGGGCAGAGAGGGTCACCGCATCGTGATCATTCACATTAAATGAGATCCCCAGCATCACTTTCGGGGACACTTGCACAAATGTAAAAGCATATTAAACATGACATATACCCTTTAGACACAAATAGCGAGACCGTTTGCATTCAACAATACATAGTGCTGTTACCACTGCAATAGAGGCATGCCCCTGTCTACATGTTGCATTATCGTCCCCGTTGTTGTCATTGTTATTGTTATTGTTACATTATTATTCTCCAATATTGCGATAGCTCCATTTCGGCCTCCTAATCTCGGCCAGTTCTCTCTCCATTCCCTCTCTTGCCATTATCGTCGATTATCATAAAACCATTCCGCTATTGCTTTCGGCGACGACACGAAAATACCCTTTGCTCCTAGGCTCGGTGGCAGGCCGCCACCTACGTCAGCGCCGCTGCGCTTACCCGATAGAGAAGGGACGGTATATGGGTCGCCAACTGTTCCGCTGAGGACAGCCTCGATCTAATCTCCTCAGGAGAGACTGCCCTACTGAAAGCTCTGGCGTTCCACCAGCGTTCCTTTCACCAGCGCCGCTTCTACTCTGCGATGCTCGGCTGTGCTGAAGCCGAGAACCCGGCCATTACTTCGCCGTCCACTAATTTCTCTCTCTCTCTTTCTCTTCTTCTCTGGCGTCGCTTCCCCCTCCGCGCGACTGCTGCCAGAGCTCGCCATCGAAACCGCTTACTTCCGTTTCCTGCGTCGCCGTGTGATCATTTCATTTTTGTTGGTAAAAGCTAAACGGTGCGCGTTCGTTCCGCCGGCAGCAGCAGCAGCAGCAACAGCAGATACAACGCCCCGGCGCGTCCTCGATTTGGGATAGCTACGAGGGCTAGGATATAGCAATGTGTAGCGTCCCATGAGCGTGCGCGCTCGTGTTCGATGCTGTGGCGTATTTCGTTCGGCCAAAGGGACTAGCATACAGGACTGAAGCTTCACTCGGTGGCGAAGTGACGCATTGCCGAAAGTTGTATGAACGTGCGGTCCAACAACGGCCCCGTCGCGAAAATCAGCACCGCCATCGCCGGGCCGAGCCGAGCAGCAGCTAATAGACCGCCAAGTTCGTTAGCTACCATTCGCATGTATTATATAAATAGGGCTGGTCTCTGCCGTCCCAACACGGCTCTGCGGGCTCCTGCCAAGCGGAGGCGGAGTTGGCCCGCTTGCTTCTGCACGCACACACTCCTTGAGTGCAGCTGGGGCAAGCTCCGTCACTGGTACTACCCACCAAGCACCATGCTACGGCCGGTAGTCGTAGTGGTCTTGGTTGCTTCGGCTAAGCAGGTCCTCCGGAGGCGGTGGCTGGCGAGGCTGATCGGCCGAGCGGGAAGGCAAGCGGGAGTCCGGGGGTATGGGGGGGCAGACTCGCAGCAGCGATGGAAGTGAGAGCAAATAGGCATATGACTTCCGCTGAGGCCTTTTTGTATCGGGACTCTGCCGGCTCTATCAGAACTACAGTCGCCACCGGCAGGAGGAAGCCGCCAACCATGAGGTGGCTATAGTAAAGGCAGGGTGTGTATGTGTATCAGTGAGCGGCGGTTATTTAGGACAACGTAACGAGGTAACCAGTAGGTGAGGTATCGATACACAGATGTGGTGATCCATTCTCTTGGTAAAGTGCTAATTTATGTTGGGCACTATCGTCGACAATGGCAACAACACTAGTAGATACCGAAACGGTACACACTAAATCCCAAATGACTGTCGGCTGCGCACTGAACATTTGCTCTACGCCAACGCAATGCGATTTTTTGCTATGTATGTATAATAATAATAATAATTATAACACTATTCCTAAGGGGAGCCACCTTAAGCATTGAGAAAATTGCACTTCCTTTGATGAACCAATTAAATCTTTACCTTTTTCGCAGTGTTCACACGGGTAGCATTTCTACACAAGTTCAATATTTCATCGTCCGAAGGAAATCTCTCAGGATCAATGTAGAGTCGAAACGATCTATCAAGTACCATCAGTCTGTCTTCGTACAGTTCGATACGAGCTGTTGCTCTTGCCGGTGCGACGAGTCAAGGTATCATCTGCAAAATATCTCCACTACTCCACACTGTAACAAAATCATCCATAATCATTTTCAGTGCACGAGGCAAATGTTCAGTGCAGAAGCCGTCTTTTTATCATTGGCCATGTACAGGCGACAAAAAAAAATCAGCTCAGGCTCAAGGCCGCGCGCGTCCCAAGGCCGAGTATTCCCTTCCGTTCGTATTGTACAGTACAACGGTGTATATGCAATCCGACGAGGTGAAGGAGCCCGCAATCTCGTATGCGTTACGCAGTACTCGGTCCTTTACCATTGCCAGCAGCAAGCCAGCCGGCAGGCGTGACAACGCAACGTGATTACAATGACTCTTCCTTCTACATGTGCGCGTGGAAGTGAAGTATACGCTGGCTCTTATTTAGGTTCCGCCTCTCGTTTGGGAACGGGAACGTCTGCGCCAGTATTCATAGGAGGCTAAACTATACACTGGTCCCTCCCCCGCTCACGGACATACGAAAGAAATAAACGCTCAAACGTTCGGATGCAACCGCTTCCCCGCGTTGCACCGCGGCGATTCCCGCGTCGGCCACACTCGGCTCGAGATTACTTAGTGCCGGCATGCATCCCAAAGCAGAGGCTATACGCCAGCCATGCAAGAGGCGGGCGGGGAAAGACTGGCTTCCGTTTGGAGAGGGCAATTCAATTCAGTGCAATACAATTCAAATCCGGTACCCGGGGGTTCTCTGCCAAGGAAGACGATGATGCGTTTGCGTCAGGACGGGCCCCGCCAGCCAAAACGGAAGCTACTGCTTCAGCTGCCGTACGAGTGCATCGCAGTACAACGATATATACGTATTATATATACGCACACATGGAGCTCGATGTGGCACGTTCGAGAAGCATTAGGGAAGCACATGAATTCGGCGAGGCGAATAGCAAGAGGAACGTCGGCATCTTTTGCCGCACTTGTCGACGGCCCGTTTCGATAGGGAGAGAGAGAGAGAGATTGACAAAATTTGAATAACCTCAAATGCACAAATGGCGCGGGTGAGTATACGAAAATAAAAGGAGAGACTTAACACGGACAGGCTCCACGCTGCTGCTGCTGGAGCAGTCGAGCCGGATTGCAGTGTTTTGTAATCGGCCTTTCGACAGGTTTGTCGCAATCACTTATGCCGTTTGCGCTCGGGGGCTTTCAGCTGGCTGAGAACGCAGTTGAACCTCTTTTCTTCTCGGCGTTCATTGGACACACGGGCGGTCGTTAAGTCTCGCTCAGACCACCTCTTGTGCAGAGAGAAAAGAAAGGCGAACTCATGATGGCAAAGTCCTCAAGTGTGACGTGCGCCGTACGATTGAGGCACACTCCTTCTTCTCGCCGATTGTATTATATTATAGCTTGCGATGGGCTTTCATGGGCGGTAAGACTTCGGGCGCGGTGCGGGTAATGCCGGGCGTCCTTAGCACCAGAACCCTCAGCCCTTCAGGTCGCTAGCGAGTTCACCATTCACCAGTCTATCGTCGAACCGTAGGTTTCGAGGAATCCATCTTGGAATCACTTAGCGGCGTTTTGATTCCTCTTCTGCTACCGCTACTGGTGGCGGTGGTGGTGGTGCTGCTGGCTCTTGCTAATACGCTTCAACCTTACCATAGGGGAGAAGACACCGCTATCGCTATCTCCATCATCCTGGACTCTATTCCCTCAGAGACAGTGCAAAAAGGACTCCATATCGAGCGAATTCAACTCTCCTAGTTTCTTCCACGAACGGAGCAGCTTAGAGTCAATCTATATTCAAACGAAACCAACGTAAAGGAGAGAGACAGAGAGGGACCTCTTATCATAATGATAATATCGCCATCACACGGAGTTCAGTGAAAAGTGATCTTTTCCGTTATTCGGTTCGAGTAATTCTCCGTATATCCGTGAGTGGTAAAGTGGCCTAAATGTGGCTTCAACGAGAGCGATGGCGGGGAGAGAAAAGGCCGAATGCAAATATCGTCTAGATGAACACAGGAATAGATGAAGCCTTGATGGTGTCGCCTCCAAAATGGCTCTCATCAAATTCATGGAAAGCAAGAACATATCGGTACGCGGTCGATCGTCAACCAGGTGATGACATTTACGAGCTCACTCGAACAAACTGTATAACGTTGAAAAGAGCTCTTCCGACCTGCTCCAGAGCGTCAACAATGGTGTACAAGTTGAAGCAAACCAAGCCCAGCGAGGGGTGTGAAAAACAACGGAGTTTTCTCCGCTATGTCGGCGTTTTCGAGAATACGCTTTAATTACTTCATTTTTGTGATCTCCTGGCCGCAATGTGAAAGCAAACAGCCACCAGCAGTGGATGCGAGGGGACGAAGACCACCAAGTCACACCCTCACAGGTATACCTGAATGTGTGCTGTATTGAATGAAGTGAGCCCCCCGCCGCCAAACACCACTCATCCGTCCTGGGCACAAACACCGCTTTGCGGAAGTTGCACCTTCTTTTCAAGTCGCCCAAACGCCAAGAAAAGCGGCGGCGGCGACGACGACGACGATGACGACAAGAACAACAACAACAACAACAACAACAACGACGCCGCCGCCGCCGCCGCCAAAGAAGACGAGTTCACTCTTTGCGACCGCAGCGCATGTCGAACCTCTCCCTGCCTCTCCCTGGCTCTCTCTCTCTCTCGTGCGCTCTTTCTGTTCGGCCGGCGCTTCTTGAGAGAGTTCAATACGGGTCAGATGGCTGTGACCCCCCCGTCACACCACAGGCAGCGGTTGCAAACCGCTTCTTCCATCTCAGCGTACAGTGCTTGGTGGGGCACCTCGCCTCGAACGCCCAGTGGGTGATATACAGCTGTAATAAATTCTACAGGCCTTCTGCGCGACTCCTCCCGAGCGGCCTGTTCATCGCTCCGGGGAAAATAACAGGGACCAGTCGACACCGGGTTCCCTCCAACGCGTGATCCCCTTGCTCCTTACGTCCCGCGGTCGCTCGTTTCAGAAATCAGACCACGGCCCTCGCCGAAACACTCTATAGGGTCTATCGAGTACACCTACATGGGCACCTTTGCACCGCGTACCATGACCATACAGTATGTGTTTGTGTGTGTATATGGTATGAGCATAACTCGCCCGCTGTTCTCTGTCATTCGAATCGCGGCAAGATTCAAATATTTCCAACAGGTCATGCGAGCCACCCGCACTTCCGCTCCTATTTCCGCCCAGGGCCGCTACGCTGGTGTTGGCGCTGTTGAGGGAGAAAATGGACAATAGAGAAATAGCCTGCTACGTGTGGGTCCGGGTCGCGCAAGAAGCTGTTAGACGGCCAGCTTCACCCGTGGCACAAAACGACCCAATGGGAATAGCCATTCAATGTAGTGGCAGTTGTAGTAGGGTGTATGAAGCTAGCTTTTGGGCTTTACTATAGCTCAGAGCTACTACAGTGCAGTGGGCAGTTTCGTCATCCTTTTCTTCTTTGTGCAGAAGTAGACGGCAGATAGCAAAATGGCGGCTGCTGAGAAATGGACACCGATTTCGATATGTTTCTCTCGCCCTCTATTGGCCTATCTCTCTCTAGCTCTCTCTCTCTCCTTCGTGTGCGCGCCCTCTGTCCGCTGTTTTATTTAGCACAAAAGGGCCAAGGGAAAAGCCTTGTCCATCCGGTAGATCGTTTCGTTGAAAATGATGTAACCACTGGATGAACGAGACGTACATTGGCTATAAATTATTCATCTTCTTTCAATAATCACATCGTTGTTCGTATATGAAAGGCGTTGTCGATAGAGCACTGAGAGGAAATTGATGTTTGGACACATACTTACACCATTATTTATTGTATTATATGTATATAATAGCACGCAGGTGGCGAGAGGTGGAAACCATGACCATATAAACGAGATGACTCGCAGTCAATGCGACCAAGGATGGCGACGATGCGTAAAGTATTTCGTTGAAATCGTTACGAAGCTGTGGGTGTGTGTGTGTGTCTGCGGGCTTAACCAATGTATTTTAGAGCGGCGATTTGTAACCACCTCGGCTTTCAGTAGCGGGTAATAGCCACAACAACCCGGACCCGAGCCACTGACGATTTTTGAAAGGTTATGGCCTCTCCAATAGGGAAGCGCTTTTAAGCTCTTACTTCGCATCATGGTACGTATGCCCGGGTCGAGATTTGAACATGGAATCAAGTCATATTGCGATCTACGATAAACTGCCATGCCAATTGGTTCTAGACAAGTGTTAAGATCATCGAGGTGTATGATGACTTCCTAATATTTTTAACTATAATAGTTTCGCTAATTGTTACCTGAACGTGCCCTGTCTGGATGTCGAGATGATTGAAAGAGTGAAAAAGTCATTTCAGTGGCTACTCGCTGATATATGCATGTAGCAAGTAAACCTTAGTGAACAAGGCCTTTTTAGCAAGTGAACCTTCTAAAAATTCACGATCGGGGACGAGAAAATACGAACCATTCTATAATCTTCTTCTATATTCGATATATTTTAATTGCGTTTCTTGGCGACATCTGAAATAATTCCTCTTCTGCCAATTGTGCTATCAATTCTCAATATTCCTCTGATGTGCTCCTTATTCTCGAACGGATCGTGTTAAGCAGTTACAGTAGTGAATTCGATATATGAGCCATACTGCGATAAGGCGTCCTCCTGTACTCAGCAATCGCTTAGCTGGGTGAACGCCGCGAGCAGGCGGCATGATGTATGGAATCATAGTTTCGAACACCCAAGCGATCCTTGGACCCCGTAGTTGGTGTGTAACCTAACCGCAAGCCCGTATAAACGAAGGAGTGTCCAATGTGGTGGAAGCATTCCCGCTATTTACGGCCGAGAGAAACCGCTTCCCCGCGGTTTTCACAGGGTTCCTATCCAGTCAACGGGACCCTCCGGCACGCGTTTGCTTGGTTCATCGAAACGGAGAATTGGCTGTCGCTTCGTCGCCCGCGCGTCGTTACCAGTTGTACACGGTGGTATGACCCAGCGACTCGGTCGCCTTCTGATTCTTCTAGTTTATTTTTTTTCTCGTTTTCTCCTGCCGGACAAAACTAGACATACAAACACCCGCCACAAACACACAGACATCTACGGAGTCTTCCACGCTGCGGGCCAGGCTAGTCTACCGATTTTCTCCTAAATGCTCCGGGCTTCCTCGGCGGAGTTGAGCCAACACGGACGGGAAGGTGCAAAAAAATACTACCACTATACCAGCTCATGCGGAAAATACACTTTCGTTGCGTCCCACCGAGCAAACTCCCATTCTCAATGGTAGCAATAATAGAAGATGATGGGTGGTCTAGTCGATACTGCCGTTTGTTGCGAGTGGGAATTCTATACTAAGCGTTTCCGACTTCTTGCCATTGGGTAGGTGCAATGATTCGAGAACGAATGCGCCTCTCTTTATTGATACCAGCTTCGTTGAGATGTCGCTCAGGACAAGCGTCTTCATACTCTCTCCCCTTTCCACCATTTGTGTACTCATCCACTGTAACGTTGCTGCATCACGTAAATATTATTATAATTGCGGCAGTACTAGCTCCTACAGACACCTTTCCAAAGGATGACGATAGTATAGTTAACTAGGCGTATACGAATCATACAACGCCAGCATCGAAAATGAACCCATACGCTTAACTAGTTCGACATATGCCGCGAAGGTAATACGAAACCAAAAATGATATTGTACACCCAATAGATTTGCACGTTGCCGTCCAGATACGGATTCTAGTCTGGCCAGATCAATTGCGTTATCGCCACCTCGACATGATTGGATTGCTCGCGTGCAAGTAGGTCGACCGCTCGGAGGGTGACGTCCTAGGTGGACCATCACCACCTAACCTTCGTCAGTAGTTCTTCACGGGATAGGTTTGCGTTCGGGTTCGCTAAGCGAGACGACTACCACTTCCAGTGCTGCCGCCGCCGACGCCGCCTTTGTCGCTGGGCAGCTGATCTGTTATCAGCGTGAAGCGATAACGGCTCACTTCCCCACTAACGGGACAAGGAGTGTAAGAAGGAATGGCGTTGCCCATCCCAGCTGATACGATCCCCCAATACGCCAGCAGAGAACCGATAAGCAGGGAGCCAACCACCCGGCCATCCTGTTCCTCGTCACGTGTCTCAGGCTATCCACTATGACTACTACTATTACTACTATAGGTGATGGTAGTGGCACTAGTGATGCTGCTGCTGCAGGAAATTAAAGGAAAGCGAACGACGCATTCGGGTATGCCGGCGGCATGAGTCAAAAGCCTGGTCGGTATATACATATATGTATGTATGTATAGCTGCTAAGTAATCGTGGCCAATTCTCGAGGGAGCTCCCCGCTGGCTGGCTGGCTGGTTAGCCGCCCTGTATAGCTTTTTCTCTCGCTCTCCTCCACCCTGTCGCTTTTCTTCGTGGCCTGGTAAGCTCTTCGTTCCTGTGATTTGACAGGTAGCAATGTAATATAGGGGGCAAGGGTAGGGAATGATTGAGGCCGACCGCCCGATCGCTTACTTGTAACACCTACGATTAATTGCCTCCCACAGCAGTTCGTACTGCTGGTGGGACAAGCTGCTGATCGTCATTATCGAGCACCTCTTTGATCCATCTATGATTGTCGGTGTCATATAGTTAACAGGACAAGCGTGTGTGTAACCTACATCATGCAACTTGACCTAAACGAACTCAAAACAAGGAGTCTTCATACGTATCAGGTTTGTAGTGTGTAAGGAGGCAAAGGCATCAATGACAAGGAACACCAAAACGCCGTCAACCTAATCAGACGGTTGATTCTCCAAAAAAAGCGAAACACTACTGCATCGAGTGCCCTTACAAGTCTCCTGTTGGAGCTATCCTCAGCGTTTCACTTGGTAACTGGTCCTGGAATCACAGAATTCGTTAGACATTGGCTCGCACTCAGTGTCGTCCTATTGCATGGCATTAAAGTAAACCCGATTGTACCGGTTAGCCGTTTTATGCTCTTTTTCGAGAAATAATCTAAGGATTTGTTGTTATGGATTTGACTCACGGGGAATATGATCGACACAGCAAATACTAGTGTATTTTTTTATTGCAGTCATATTCTCGATTGTCAAGTATAGCTACTATTTAATCTTATATATATATATACATATATATATATATATATATATATATATATATATATATATATATATATATATATATATATATATATATATATATATATATGCGACCACCAAGTCTCCACGGCTATCCCAGCCTTACTGGCCAGCTTTGGAGGCCTTTGCGGGTGGCGTATATGTAAAGGAGAGACCATCGTCGAAGTTGTAGTTGTCGTTGTCGACAGCGGCAGCGACGATGGCTCCGCTTTAATATAATATTTGGTCTTCTACTTGACTGCTCCTTTTCAGAGGCAGCCCATGACCGGGGGCGGGGGGAGATGGGTAAAGAGACTTGCGGGCCAGGATAGTGAACGATGTAGGTCTGAGCCCAACCATCGTGGCCACGGCCGACGACGCAGGTCTTCGTACGCGCGCGCTGGCTAGCAGACACCCCCGCGAAAAGGCAGCGCGGATATATCCCCCATTTTTTCCACCTTATTCCCGTTCGGACTGTCGAATGAGGCAGCTCAGTTGCGCTTGTCGCAGGCAAAAGACCGCGATCGTCCGCTTACCAGCACCGCCACCGTCTCCCATCTTCATGAACGGCTGCGTCCGCCGAGCTGACGCCCGCCAAGCCCCATTAAATCTCTATTAAGATGCGGCAGACCACCACCGCTGCCACCGGTAGGTGTAGGCGCTAAGCGTCAATCGCCAGCAGAACCCCCCCCCCCGCCGACCGCTACTGCGACCGCTCCGCGATGCTGCGTCGCCTCGCTCCCCCCGTTACCAACTCAACTGGCTGGATTTAGTGCGACTCGACGAGTGGGGAGGACCCCATTTCCCGCTGCCGAGCAGCAGGAAGCGAGGAAAACGTTTTGAGATGAGCGCCGATTACACTGCGCTTGGGCAAGCCTTGGCACCCCACCTTCTCGCCCGTTCTCTCTATCGCTGACAGTCGGTCTGAACGGAACGCCGTTGTGACGAACGAGTGAAGCCAGGAGAAGAACGCTCAGTCATTCATTCCGCAGCGCCATGAAGCTCCTGCCCATCTCGACCATACGAACACTTTACGATCACCGGTGAGCGACCAGCCGGCCGGGCAGACAATAGCGAACGCGGTGCCGGCACCACGCCGGCGTCTCGGACAATGTGCGCCCTCAAGAATATATTATGCGTTGATACGGTGCGATGCAAGAAGAGCGGTGGATAACAATCAAAGTATTATTATGCAATATAATTATATTGTATAATGAGAAGAAGCACAGCATGTCTTATTATTGACTGAATAATCGAATCATTTATTCAGGGTTTTTCGTCATCAACCTCCGTCCACGTAGGGGGAGATCCGTCCTCCATCCGGCAGGCGGACACAAGCGTATCTCGCCAAGCGAGATACATAACAACCATATGCATTGCCCATATTGTATCTGTGGGCGGCCCTGTTGCCACCTGCGTAGGCATAGTATCTCTTTTCTCAATTCTCTCTCAATCTCGATCAGCGTTTAAAAACCGTATAAATACTCCACCTCTTTTAAAAACAGTTTGTTTACATTATTAACTATATATGCAATTGCTACTTACAGGTGTATTTACAGTTTGTGTATCTTCTCGTACTTTGTAGGCGTGTTATATTATATATGTATATATATACAGCAGTGTCGTGTCTTTTAATACATGCGTGTGCACCACTTTCTCTCTCTTTTCTTTTCTCTGTGCGAACGCACGTGCATTCCGCCTGTTTGTGTGTGCACATGTGTGTGTGTATGACGTGTTAGGTATATGAACTCCAGGCTTCTGTTGGCGGTGAAAACCGGACGAAGTCTATAGTCGGAGCAGCATCGGATGTTACTCCTCCGAGAGATTTCCAAGAGCTGCGCGCTCGGGAGCCGATCGATCGATCGAGCGAGCAGCGAGCGACTGGGCGGCCATCCGTATTGCTATTGCAGTGATTGTTGTTGCTGTTGTTGTTGTTGTTGACTGATCGCCGGGGTGAGGGGGCGAATGATCGGAGCTTAGGGCGGCACAAGTTTGAGATCCGTACAGCATGATATTCTTCACCAGCCGCTAACCCCACAGCCGACCTCACCTCTCGCGTGTGTATGTGTGGTTAATTAAAGAGTACAACACGAGCACGAGGAGCGCTGATCGTTGATTCCTGCGGCCGGCGATCGTCGCCGTCGCTGTTATTGCTGCTTAGCTGCCCTTCCTCCTCTGCTGGTCCACGTTCCGAGAACCGAACGGGGGGCTGCTTACAACTCCGGGCTAGGTGCATGAGACTCGAGTCATCCACCATGTGGTGGATGGTGGCAACCGCTGGATCAGAAGTGTGCTGCTTCGACTCTCAATCCTGCTGGATGCAGTATGCGCCACTTTGTACCGCTGTGTGCATATCTATCGGTGGATTGCCGATAGCCTTTCACTATCGTAGCAGTAGGTGACTATTTGTTGATCGCAGGATTCGCCGAGGTGTCGAGAGCTATGAAACGATCAGCCGTCGAATGGGGCCACACATAATCGAAATTCGTCGTGCCCCTTGTTCAACCTGTCGTGATATTTTTCTGGCCCGCCTTGTTCGCTGTCGCATGTCTTCGTCATGGCGTCTCATTTGCGACGATTAATAGCTATTCGACCTTTATAAATTAATTGCTCTAGCACATCAAGTCTTGCAGCGTGCGGTGGCTGACGGCAACGATGTTGCAATTCGTCTACTTCTCGAGTTTCGGTAGAGGAGCATGCATCATTTGCGGGTGGTGCATGGGGAGAAACGGCAGGCCGAGAGCTAGCGGATGTAACAGGTGCAATGGTCGTTGGGCCATTCGCATCCGCTCATCTTCAGCTTCCTTGAGGCGCTTTTCCTTTGCACGACGATTTTGGAACCAGATCTTCACCTGCGTTTCGGTCAGCTTCAGCGACGACGAGAACTCTGCCCGCTCCGCTATAGACAAATACTGCTTAACGTGGAACTTCCGCTCGAGTGACATCAGCTGCTGGGTCGTAAACGGCGTACGAGGCTTACGGTTCGTTTTGTGCTTGCGCAGATGACACTTCATTGGGCCAGGAGGCAGTTTTGGTAGTTCGGCTAGACGGGCATCTACACAACGGAGCAAAAGTGACGAAATAGCTGGTTAGTCTTCAGAGCATCTCGTATAGTTGTACATCTGTATAGCTACCGTGTTCTCAGCTAGCTATTAAGAGAGGTTTCATTTCCTCTTGGGAGTAGTTGCAATGATAAAGTCCATGGAGGACCTTGACACTTACGATAATTTACAGAAGTACTCTATTCGAAGGCTGATCTAAGATACATATCTACCGTTCGGGTACAAGCGAAGTCTGCACAAGAATGACCACTAATAATAAGCTCGATTACGCACGTATGCTAATAGTTAACCTGGCAGATTCCGACACTGTTCATACCACCGTATACAGTTAGTTACAGGCGTGCTTGCTTAATTTCGCAGAGCTATATCATTTTATCTCGTTCGTTCTGGCGAGTGTTGTCAAGTGTAACTTACCAATTGGCATGGCGGCTTGCTGATTGTACCAGGCGTTCCATCCGAGTCCCATCGTGGACATCATCGCATGCTCTGCGGGATTGAACACACCCATGCTGGGGTATAGGCCGACAGGCGACGGCGACGTTGACGAACACGGGGACGGTGCCGGTGATACCGATGGCGTCAGCGGTGGATACGACGCCTCGACGTCGCCCTCTTCCTGTTCAGATTCCGAGTCGGAACAGGACGGATCGGGGTCCGTCGCCCCCGATCGAGGTGAGGGACTTCGCGTCGGGCCATCGTCAACCGTACTCTGCTTGCTCGACGGCAGCACATCGGAAAGAAGGTAGTCGACTGAGAACGGGGTGAACTTCTTCGCCCCTACGGCCTGTTCGGGTGCGATCGCCTGGTCAACGGGAACGACACCACTATCATTGAGTAATCCAGTCATCGTGAGGGCGGGTGTGTGATGGCACAAATGCACAGGGTGAAGAACAGCAAGAGCGCGCGGGGGGGGAGGGCGCCAACAGCGCAACTACTTGCTGGCCTCGTTGCTGCCGTCTGTCGAACACAACTAAAAAGTAACTTTGTAGTCTTGCTCTAGCTGCCGCTGACAGTTGCACGCGACGCAACGGATGGTGATGCACAAAACGCTATGATGTTTCTGTTGCTGTTGTTGTTGTTGCTGCTTCGACAACGATTGAACTTTCAGCAATTTCTAGTACAACTTGTACCACTTTGTTCGCTAATGACGCCTGTTCAACTACAAGCGTTCATTTGTTCTAGGATTACTATGCAGGGTGAATGCTTGTCGCCACTAGCTGTGTTGCAGAGATATGCTGCTCGCTTCATAGGCTCGTCTGCTTTTAGCTCTCCGTAGCGGTGTTCCCTCTCCATTTGTTGTGGGCGGCGTCACCAGGGCGCTCCGCCTCTCGGGGCGGCGGAGCTCGCCTGAAAGGGAATCATGGGTAGTCGCTGTTGGATCGGAGCGCTCGCTGCGGCTCCGTAACAGCGGCCCGTAGCAACGAACGAAGACTTATTTCGTCGTAGCATAGCATCTCGTTGTTGTCGTTGTTGTCGTCGTCGCTGCCGCTGCCGCCGCCGTCGCGAACGAGCGAGGTAGGCGTAGTAGTGGTAGTAGAAGCTTAGTGGTGCCGGTGGCCGTAGTAATAGCGCAGAGTAATAGCGGCCGAGTCAGCCGTCATTTCGCGGCGGCGTCGGCAGCAGCGGCAGCAGCGGCGATACAGTCCTTCACAGGCCCGCCACGGCCGGCCGATCAGCCAGCGGGGTAGTCGCCGTTGGTGCCGCTAGTTGTCGGAGGGTCGGCTTGCGACAACGGCACTAACTTGCGAACGACCGAGCGGGGGTCTGGGCGTTGGTAGGGGGGAGATCAATGGCTGTTAATTGAAAGGTTAATTAGGTGATAGGCGGCGAGAGAGAGAGAGAGAGAGATGCGGTAGCTGCGTGATTGCTGTGCGAAGGGGCCCGGGGGAAGAGTCAACGAGAGGAACTGAACGAGAAAAGGAGGGATGTTAGTCCGCAGCTCGCTGCGACCAAGGGGAGAGCAGCAAGGGAAGTAGATCGGCCTTCTCCCCAGTGAAGTGGATTGTTCGAGGCGTCAGAACAGATCGGGAGAGCGGGCAGAAGAGACACGCGTGGGGGTATTCAGCGATATGGGTTAGGACAACGAGAGTCAAGGGAACAACAGATTTGCTGTGAGAAAGGCGACGATGGTAGGGCGGCCAATGGCAATACGACGACTCTTTGCTGTTCGCTATCGGACGCTTCGCATGATGCTGGAGATCATCCATCGAACGCTGAAGAAACTAACTCGAACCTACAATGGACTCGATACTAGAGGAACAATGGCAGACTTAAGTGAACACGAGAAATAGCAGAACACGGAGTCACTGAGAAGAAGACAGATTCTGCGAATCGAGATACGAAAGATTTAAGAGTGATTTAACAATCTGTTGGCGTAGCCGTTTCAACGACATTAACGTATTATATATGAAAATCGAAAGCGCAAGATACAGATCGCTCTATTCGGCGTCCACCAACACCCCGAGTTCTCGAGTCGTCATGGCTGGAGGGAATTGGCACAGCCAGGCAAGCGGATGATTTCGGGGCAGTTTTCGTTTTTTTTTTTGTAAGTGAAACTTGGGGACATCTTTTCGAAGGTCGACCTTCGACAGAGATAAACTGAACAAAACTGCTGTTCGGCCTAACAAGCGTCATCCGGCTTAACTAACGAGATTAAGGTTGTTCATTGAATCGTACACGTATATTGATCACACACGAGTGTCGGCGGCCTCCTTCCAATAACTTCAGTATGGCACCGGTATCTGCACATATATATATATATATATATATATATATATTGGTTCTTATCTGGGGAAATCCTCAAGGATTTCTATATTTGCTCCGAATCTATACTGTAGTGAGGGACTCTTATACGCACTAGGAGGTCGGAAGTCACCCTGCACACAAAAATCTAATAACAACATCAATCAGCAACGTTCTGCAGAGAAAAAGGAAACCCAATTCACTTGGAGTCACTTCCGCGAATTTCCCTTACGCTGTCCAGTATTTAGAAAAGAAATGCATTTTTTTCCAGAGATAAACGCTTCGTCTCTAATACTCATTCCAAGCATTCAAGTTTCACTGTAGAGTGTGCATGATAATTATTTAATAACTTGACGCTTGGAGTATTTTTTTTTCTCTCAAAATCGATTTACGATCTTGTCCTTTTAGTTTAACGTGAAATGCTGTACATAAATGCGTACCTAGCCAATGGTGAGCGTCCACACAAAGTTGGCCCTTGCAGATTCGGCAGAACTCAAATACTGACCATATGCGGTGTACGCGTAACGGAAGATTTCTGCTGGACCTATCAGATTTTGATAAGGTCCGCACCATGCGAATAAGTATTAGTCACAATTGTTTCCAAATAGCCTACACAAACAATGAGTAAACTATCTTAGCTGAATAAGTACCTGAATCAAGCCCCCCCCCCTGCTAAAGGGTGTGTAAATAATAATAATATATTGTTCCATCAAGACATCATAAAAGTTATTACTATTTTATATATATTACTAATATAATAGGTATCCTTCATCTCCAATTATCCATACTGGCGAATCATCTTTTTTTTCTATTATAAAAAAAGAATCGACAAATGTTCATCATGCATCGAAGTCATCATCTATTGCGGTTTGTTCTTCTATAATTTTCCTCCCGTCTTATTTCTGATTCTTGTTCATCTCATTTCGATCAGCCAACTAATTGCTCCTTGAACTGTTCCCCGGATCTTTACCGTCATAAAGGCCTTTGACGCGTACGTGTACACAGTCCAGCTATACAGCGAAGCACTGTGGCCGCTTGAATTGTCGTCACTTGGATCTTCTCCCAAATCGCTTTGGAGTGAGCCCATCCCATAATAGCGTGCATGAGTAAGCCACTCAACCTCTCTGTACGGCTCGTAGGACCAAGCCGGCAGTGTGGACAATCCTGACGGCGGCACAACCGGGGTCGTCACAACCGAATTTTCTCAGCTCGGCCTAGAGAGCCGGTGATCACTTGAGCGTCTGCTTTGTGCTACTCCCCAACGACGACCATAGACCAGATAGCGGCGCCCTCTGGCAGTAAAGTTCATTAATTTTCCACCGTTTAACAGCAACGACAGAAGCAGTCTCTGCGACTGCAGTGACGGCATCTGAAGAAGCCAAGCAGGCTTGTTGACTGGTACCAGCCGAGCGAGGGTCGCTTAGAACGAACGAATCCCTCTGAGTGTCAAGTCGTCCTGCCACGGCCGCTCTACGGATGACGGCCTCGGTCTATCTGCGTCAGTGAATAGCTACGAGAGGCGTTTATCGCAATGGCAACGCCACTGAGCATCACACGTATTGCAGGGTGTCGATGACAAATAAAACGGTCCACAGCCATAAGATTTAGAATATGTTCGTACCTATGGTGCTATGCGGGAAACGACTCGAGGTCGACAACGACTTCGCTCTGTGGCTTAGCGAGCAAAAGGAAAGAACCCGACCCGACTGGCGCGCCGAGAATAGCCGACATTGTAATCTTAAAGATAGCGATAACAAAATTCGTATATACTCCATAATATGAAGATATATGGATGAACAGTTTTCCAGTTTTAAATTTTTCCAATATGTAGACAACTGTAATGGTCATCCAATGAGTGTGGGTGCAGACATATCTTCGTGATCTTCGTCGGACCCTGCCCCATTCGTTGAGCTGTACCATCGTCTGTTCGCGGTTTCTCCAAGACACTGAATGTATGAATATACTATAGAAGCTTCCGGCGAGACAATTCTAAACTACCCTAAATCATTGTACAGTAAAAAGATCAAGATGCTCCGCTAAGTTTTGGAGCGAATCTGCACAAGGATAACCCGTAAGAAGGAGATCAAGATCAGTCCCACGAATTCTCGTGGTCACAGAATGACATCCGTTCATTTTCCACATACAGGATTGCACCAAATACGAGCAATGCAACAAAGAAACGAAACAGTGTCAAGTTAAGAAAGAGCTTTCTAGACAAATTACATAACGAACAGGCGAATGATGACTCTGCTAATCACAACATTTAGAGAGAAACAAACATCGCATTCGACTTTCATGGCTAGGATTACCACTGTACACATGATCGAAATCAAAATATTGTATACATTTTAGCTGTCAATGGCAATTGGCAATGAAATGCAGTTTACGAGCGTAGGAATCAGACTATTTTTTTGTCGAAGACTAAACTCAAAAATTCAAACCTGTGGTAGCTAGTTGCTTGGCAGATAATACAAAAAAAAAGTTTCTTAGTTTTTTTGCCAGCTTTTTTGCCATTAGATACCGTAGTATGGCCTGCGATACCCGGTCTATTTATCCAAGCTATGTCCCTAGGTAATACTAACGACGTTACTGCCGAGATTATCACGAGAACTGAATGAACTATCACGAGGACGGCTTGACATGAAGAGCACACTGCAGCTAGCCCATGTTGTTGTTCAGATATCGTGCCATTCTGCCAGAATGTTGGTATTTCTAGGGTCAAATAAATTGACAACAATTGTTGTTGTTGTACAACGTCACGAGTGCCTCTATATATCGTAAGCAGATACAGCCTTATAGACGAGGTCGATTTTGAAGATAAACTTCGAAGAGCAACATATAGGTTTCGTGATCTACAAACTCATCGATTCAACCTGTCAGAAGTTACAGCTTAAAGAAATTACAAGTAAACTCTCTCTTTATAATCACTAACTAACTGATTGAAGCGTAATAACCTATCATCCTGTATATCTATGAAACATGTACGGTGCCCCACCCTCGGGCTATCTCAGCAACACTCGCTAGCGCACCATACGCCTTTTCACAGGTCGCCAGCATATTTCTAGCACAATCCAAGCCAAGATAGGAAAGCCAAACTCTGCTTACAGCCGGCAAAGCAGAGCAGGCTCGGTAGTCGGAGTTTATTAGAGGAGGAGCGAATGTTGGAAATCAACACGACCCAACTCGAGGAGGAAAAAGCGCCCTCCAGCGGCGTTCCACGAACACTTTGCTTTGTGCTTCGTGGAGAAGTGTTCACAGAACGGGTATCATGCCGCGGCTGAGAGAACCAAACCAATATAGCCCGTAGCTCTATACTGAGATGGCCAACCGCCAGCCATCCGTGCAAGCAAACGACGACATGGATGCTGCGAGACACACGGTGATACAATCGCGTCGAAACGTACCGAGAGCATGCTTCATAAAGACATCGAAGATTGTAACGATGTGGCACCACCGTGGTACCATGCTATCGACAATATGACAGCATAACACGTTCCAAGTATACCGTTGCATAGCGGTGACCTCAGTGATCCGTTTGCTGACATACACCTATTACCAATGTGTCTGGTGACATTTGCCTGCGCCCCACCCGTCCACAAATTGCCAGTGGTAGCAGCCTTAACGGCAATAGTATTATAGTCGTTGTAGCCAACCGTTGCTCTAATTGGCAACGCTCAGACGGCTCAACGAGAATCGGCTGCTCCCGATTTCACCGGCCGTCAAGGCTAGGTTTAGGACTAGCGGCGCCGCTGCGACCTGAACTCGGCCAGGTCCGTTGTTATTCGAGAGCGGACGCGAGACCGAGTGACGTGGTGATACGAGCCGGCTTTCGAGAACCGCAACGAGGAGGGCAAGCAGCACCACCACCACCTCTATCGGAGAATCGTTGCGACGCGGCGCAAGGGAGATGAAACTCTCTTAACGGCGGAGCCGAGCGAGAAGTCAGTGTCAGAAGGAGTCAGCTAAGAGTGACGAACGCCCCCTGCGGCCGCTGCGGGTGGTGAATTCACTTTGAACAAGAAGCCAAGCTAACTAGGAACGCCGGGAGAGAAATTCACCCGCAGCAACTTAATGAAGCAATTGGATCTCATTTAGAATCTCGATCGTCGTAGTAATGGTGGTAGTAGCAGTGCGGCGAAGAGGAGACTCTGCGGCGTGGGTAGTTCTGGTAACCGATCCGCGCGCCGCAACAGGTTCGGTTAGGCTATTCTATCGCATTCGATTCGACTGTGGATCAACTCGCGCCCTCGGACGACGGTGTCACATACACACATCAGGGACGAAGCTGAGACGAGAACAGAGAACCGTACGAGGTCGAGCCTCAACGAGCAAGAGCATAACTCCGTTAGCTATACACGCTCCTCAGCAGCCAATATATTGTTATATCGGGTCCGTTGTGTGCCCATCTAGCGTCGTCGAGAGGAACTGGTTGGTGAATGCGTGAATCGTCCATCCATCCATATATCTCCTGTATCGGAGCCATGCTAATAAGCAGTGATCAGATCACTAAGTGGACTCGACACCAATGACCGTCTATGCCATTACCGTACCCCAGTGAGATCTTCTCTTAATGATGAGGATGATTCTCTCTCTCTCCTTCTCTACGTTATTTCCTTGGCGATAGTAAATTAGGCTGAACCTGTTGTTTATTTGCGAACGTCCATCTGGCACCGGGGATAGCAGCGAGATCCCGGACGGGAGGGGAAATGTCCGCCGCGTAACCGGGTCATGTACTTTCGAATCAACTCAATTGATACAATGCCACATACTGTGGCTAGCATAGCCTACGGCAGCTGTGTTTACAGGTCACTACGTTTGCTTCTCCTCCTCCCGTGGCTGATACGCCTACGCAGCCAGCTATAGGGCGATGCGTCGCGTTCGAGGCTATTTCAAATTGGATGGCCACAGGATCCTATACGATTGGAGTACGCATGTTTCTGCATAGGCCGTATTTTCGTATTTTCCATACGACTACCAGAGCATGGATGGCCTACAACGGTCTGGCCGCCCCAGTTCGTTCTGGGTGATTCACCAATAAGCTACTGCGTAGCCTGAGATAAATTTGTAAGTATAGGAAGCACACATGCGCGCGCTTCGATCAGAGAAGCCATACAGTGTCTTCTATAAGACGTAATATCCACTCAAAATGATCGATTGTTAACACAATAATGTCTGTGAATGGACAGACAACAGCATAACACGTACTCGTGTGAATAGATTTTGTATGTTCACGTGTGCTGTTTAGTGTTCGATAAACTCACAGTGCTTTATTTTCGTCGATCATCGAAATTCTATTACATCTTTTCTAAAGTCGATTAAATGTCACTTCTTAAATTGACCAGCGAGCCGAGCCCACATAATTATCCATCGAACTGGACACATTCCGCCACGGACTACTGATGACTAAGAAATTAATTCTAACGATCGTTCTGTCTACCAGCAGAGCGTACAACGGCGACTTAGTTCCGTCTTGTACTTGTATTCGACAACATGTAGCTTAGCTATTTGAGGTATTCCAATTTACACCCTGCAGCTTGAGCAAGCCCTGCGCTCCTGGCCAGGCTTCGTCATTCGGCCGCGTACCCTGTAAATTGTACCCCGGCCCGACACCCCCAGAAACCGACGGCGACGACGATGAGAACGACCCCGATGAGGGCGCAGGTCGAACGACCGATGGTGAGAACCGCTAAGAAACGTACGGTCTCCAGACTCCCCGACCATCGGGATCCCGCCGGCCAGCGATCGAACTGTCCTGTAGAACTGTGGCCGGTCGAAACCACTTTTCGGTGTAGTTCTCGAAATCAATAAAGCCCAGTTCCTCCCTCCTGTTGCTGTTGCCTTCCCAGCGGCGTCCGTCAACCCCGCCTCACTGAAGTCGTCCTGAACGAGATCGAAATTGTGTGGCCCGCTTCTTGTCTCTGTATGCTTTATTTCGCGTCGCTTGATGAAGCCCACCTCACCTCACGTCAGCGCATCTCACCTCAGTCCAGCCACTGACAACTGGCGTCCAATCCTGCGCGCGGGCCTACGAGTATCAGCCCATATATGATAGGTAGCGGTCAGTGGCAGACGAAGAATTGAAATGCGAACAGCGTCGTCTGACGAGGTCTTAAATGATGTATTTCTAGTTGTCTGCTACCAATCGGCGCTTGTCGATGATTGTCGATGAGGAAACGACATTTGGTGGTGATTTCGGCCCACGAAGACTCGTAGTTAATTTCGTAGTAATGGAATCGCGAGCGGGTTAGTCGGGTAGTCGAGAGTAGCTCGGGCTAAATGAGCGCAAAATGCTGTTGGAGATCCTGCTCCTCTTCCTCTTTAGCCTACGGATAAATGGTAGCAGTAATTGTGTTCGGTAGGTGCATGGCCGGCGGAGAGGTCCGTTCCAAACTCAGTGACTATGATTCGGGTCGTTCGATTGGGGTCAGAGGTTGACGCCATACGTCGCCTGTGTGATCCGTATCGATTCCACCCATGAACAATTTAGTTCGCTTTGAGCTGATGCTTGTTGAGGTTTGGAACGAACTTGTGCTTCCACAGAAAGGGCGCACTCAATCGAATCCGTGGAGACACAATCGAGCACCGGATGAGCACCAGATAGTTAAACGCGCACCATTAACCTATAACATGTGGACAAACGCCGAACCGTAGCTCCCTTCTCCACACGCAAAATTTGCTATTTTGGACAATGGCAAACGCCAACGTGATGGTTTTCTTCGACTGGAAATGACTCCAAGTTTCCATGTTCGATACGACGTGGTGGAACAACTTGTCCACTGCACCCTGTATAACAGATGAATAATTCTGTGGAAGCCATAGGTTCTGGTCAAACGAACCTGTTATGCTGTACTGTGTTATCCGTTGAATCGAAATCGTAAAACCGCATGCCTGGCCTGCTATTTCCGGTGATGTCGAGAGTAAGTTAAGCCGTGCAAGTCGAGTGGAATACTCGTTTATTCAAGGGAGTAGTTCTGACTAAAATTATACGATAACATTTCGCTTCATCTCCTTTAGAGGTCGCGTGTAAATAATTAATTGTCAACGATTATCACAACACTAAAATATTTCCAGCAACAAAATACCTTTGAAGTATTACAAAGGCAATGTGATCTTCTATCATTATGATTAGTATTACTATTGTCCAACGATGGCAAATGCTCAAGCGCCATAAGAGACGGCCTCTGACCTTCACAGTTTTAGACAAACTGAGTCTGATTGAACACGAGAAATGACGTCGGGTGCAGATGTCCATTTCTCAAAGCTGCTTGCCCGCAATTTAGCCAAAATTTAGCTATATGCTTTTCAAGCTACAGCCTTTATACCTGCGGCAAGCTTCTCCGGCAAGCATGAAACACTCACGCGTCTCGTAGTGGCCTCCACCCGAACAGTTACAACTGTTCACTGAACTCCGGTTAATCGTCCAATTCGTAGTTCGGGACGCGACTACGTCCGCGTTCAATACGTAACCGAGTTGCATACATCCTGTCAAGATATGTCGGCATCGTCGAATATCCATGCGGTGTTATCCGCCCGCTGTCGCGTCACAAATTATTCCGTATCTTGCTCCGTCATCGTGTCCGCTGCTTTTTCTCGATTTTTATCATACGTCGATCATCTCGCGAATAACAACGCGGCTAGCTCCGAAATAATACAAGCGCAATCATAATGACGATGCATAACAGCAATGCATAAATACCGGTGTTCGCCTCTCATACAAGTCAATACAGGCTGCATCGTCGAAAATACGAAGGAGTCATCAGTCCCATGCGGGGAGTCAGTCCTGCCTCAAACGTCTCATAGCGATTAGACGAAATAACCTCACAATTTTCTACCGAGCAATTTCCTTCCCGGTCTCTCAAGTCACGCCGCTTTAACCGCCTCATCCTCGTCAGGCAGCATCAGGCAACATATCCCCTCCTCCTCCTCCTCCTCTTCGTGTTTTCCCTCTAATCATCAAATCTAGTCGAATATTACTCATGATCATAAATATAATCAGAATTGAATCGATCTTTAAGCATGCCCGGTGATGATGTCCGATATTGGGCGAGACATGTGTGACGTGCCAGCGTGAGGATCTACTGAGTCAGCATGCGTCATCTTGTCCCGTGTTTCTGTTCAACGATGTTGTGCGCTCCTCGGCAGTTTGCTCGCATAGGAACTCACGGTGCTCACGAACCGCGAGCGCGACCGAGCCTCTCGTTGCTCGCGTCTCGGGGTTTTCGTGTTGGCCGCGCTGTCTCTCTCTCTCTCGGCCTGGCGTTTGCTCGTGCTTGTCTTAAGCTCGTCAAAAGCAACGTCCGTCAGTCAAAGTGAATCCCCCCTGCCGTGACTGTATCGATCCACCGTTGTCGAGGCTTTCATCCAGATGGATTTGATTTTAATTGAATTTGGCCGTTGTTATTATTAGTATGCGTCGTCTGTCGTTTCGCCGCTGGGGTCCGGCTTCATGTCCATTCGAACTAGGTGATCGGCCCCGCCATCGGCCAGCCTTCAGGTCGCCTCGAATATCGTCAAAGATTGAGCCAGGAATAAAGTGCAATTGCGTGGGTCACTACTGTGCGTAATGTGAAAATTTATCAATATGCAGTGGCGTTTATTTTTACATTTATTGTTATTTACTGTTATTGAAGCCATTATTCCTCACCTGCGAATTATAGCATCCTTGCACTGTCTTTAACTTATTTAATGAGAGGCAATGTAATGCTCGTACATGTCTCCTCCTGCAGGATCATTCATCAATACCGCTGCGGGATTAATTGTAAGAAGGGTCGCAATGTTTCATTGTAACAGATTAGGGTTGCTCATTTTGATTTTCCAATAGCCCCCAAACAGATCGTCAATAATAGCTCTAATTAAATCATTATTTGTGATTTGCGCTTGCTCATCGCCTACTGATGTTACCCTTTGACTCGTTCACTACGATAGCTTGTTCATACCGTCTTCGACCCGCGCTGTGACCAAGGCCACGCCGGATAGCTAAGCCATCGATCTTCAGAATCGAAACATCAAGTAAGCAATCACATTAACGACATTTCGGGCACCCCAACGTTCTGCGGTTCTTACCACAACACTCATTTTGCAACATCCTAAAATCCCACACTGTATCCAAGCCCACATTGAAATGTGCTCGTCGGATTCACTAACTATGGTACGATATATCGTTTAGCTAACCTTCGAACCTTATTCAGAAATCATCAATCTCGTGTTCGCTCTGAGCGACAGCACCGGAACAACGGGCGCCATCTAAAGTAAACGCGTATTCCATGACCGTTCTTCAAAAAAAAAAGGCTAAAAGTTTCATGGAAGTTTGTTTTGTTACGAGGAGTAACAGGTCCTATTTGGCTGTTTGATGCAAGCTCAACTACGTGAAAGGTGCTACAGCCCGTTTAGCGATCACTAATGAGGCTCTCTCTCTCCGTCTCTCCGAGTATCGGGTGTTATTAGGGTGCCTGGAAGAGATAAAGAAAGAAGAATCGTGGGAACGAACGTTGGGGCTATGTACACAGATATATATGTATATATATATATAACATATTTGAGGGCTGCTACTCTTCTGTCGACATTAGAATGGAAGACGAACAGAGGAGGAATATGTATCTCGTGTATATATATATATGTATATATACACCCCCCCCTCCTTATAAGAAAAAAAAACCTGATGAAATCCTTTATCGCAACCATAATATTATGAGGACGTACCAGGCCCTGGACAGGGGGTAACCAATTGTTTGACCAAGTTACATTTGTTAGAAGTAATTGGCGAAATCTAAGGGCACTGAATCTAGGTGGCCCGTGTTTCATGACGTCGATCAGGATACGATGTTGTGTTTAATAATCAAAAAAACGTATTGCTTGATTTTCGGATCAATGTAATAATGAACGATTAATCATGTGCAAATGGTCCGCTCTTCTATTGTATAGTTCAACGAAGGCCGATGTCAATAAGTCGCGTGAAGCAAAGTTGAAATCTCTGTTAAGCTCGAAATATCTTTGGTGTATGTCATGGGGTTATTTCGATTGGATATTTTGGTTGCCACGGCACCTCTCTGTTTTCGAGTTCGTCTTTATGGAAACGAACCAGAGGACATATCTGTGGATTTCTTATTTTCCTTGTTTATCTGTCGAGTCTTGCCAGGTGCCAGCTGTTTAGAAACTTCGCTTAAAATATAACATAATACAAACTGTGGTTTATAATAAACTGTAGGTGACAGTGTGTCTACCAGTGTCATTTGACACGAAAGGAATCTTAAACGTGGTAGCACGGCAGTTAGAGCGGAGGATGAGTGGGAATGAGATCTCAGGCGGAATCCTACCTTTCGTTATCTTGAACGAAAGCAGGGCAACCCTCATAATGTAAAGCCTATCGACCGGGAGTAAATCATTCGAGGTAAATAGATCCTCAACAGGATCTCTGCGGCTTCCACCAATTATAGCTCATAGAGCGTCATTCTGGATAATTTGAGCCCTACGAGATATATATCTATACTCGTCAGCGCGGTGGCTTGGACGGCTAAGACACTCAACGGGGCTCAACGGCAGCCCACTGTTTTACAGCTTTTGAAAATGCTTTTGGGCGTTTCATTTCAATGGGAGTTCGTATCGATTCCGTTTTCATTTGCATAGACGATCAAGACAAATCGTAGTAGCGTACAGAATCGTTATTATATCAATGATGTCCATAGAGTAAAGTTTAGTTGATATTTTTACAAAAATTGTCTATTATTAAGTACACACCTCCCAATGGTTTGCTTAATAATCAATTATCTAGTGACGAGCACAATTCGGAGAGAGCATTTACATATCGTGGACATCAATTACGACATTCATTCGTATCGAACAGATTTGATTGAGCTCCGTGCCGTGGAGACTTCTGACACGATGTTCGCCATGCTTGCTTGGAGCTCGCGAGAGATCCGATCAGATGTCACATGCATATCTATGTTTGATCTTACAGGTAGAAGGTACTTTGGCGACCTGTTGACTTGATTTATCAGAGTACACGTGGCAGTGCTACCGATGCATGAGTTGTTGTCGATGTCGATCGAACCCGGCTCTTGACGATCGACACAGCTTCCAAAAGCTTGCTAAGTGGAGGCGGCTCCCTTGATCGTCGGATAATAGTGCTCAAGCCGAACCACTACTCGGAAGTTTGTACCTGATTCGCTTTACTGGCCTGCACAGCATGACTAGCAATATACCTGGTCACACGATCAACCACCATAGCTTTATTTCGTGTTCCTTCGTCCTGCTGAACAGGTCATATATTCATATCGAACATTCATTGAGCGAGAGATATGTCGATGAGAAAGAATGGCCGACCCCTTCTATTGCGCAGCGCTTTGCTACAAGCACCGATTTCGCGAAGATCATCATGTACGTGCTAATCTGTCGTGACGAGATTAGGGCGAATGTTCAGCGGTGTCCAGTTGTTGTCGAAGTTCTGAGTACTAATTGGTTTTGCAGTGGAAGACTTTGATTATTGAGATCACGTTCGTTGAGCGATTTTCGCCGGTGCCGATCGCAAACGCATTGAACAGAGGGGTCGTTGACTTATTGTGGATTGTGTGATGTGTGGAGTACCCCAAGCATATGCTGCAAATTGTAAAATTTCTTCAGCTGGGCATATAGATGTACGTGGAGCATGTATGTTTGACGTGAACGTTATTTTCGTCGCAAAGCAGTCACTGCAGGACGGCGCCGTTGAGTGGGAGATAGCTGACATCAGTAAGCATTAACGGGAATTCTGGAACAACATGAATTTTACCTTTGAGACCTTTAAGAAAATGGTTATTGAAGTTACTCGTTTGAAAGTGGAAATGCAATATACGTTGTGATAGCCGTATGCGCGAATAATTCGCTCAGGTCAGTCCTGAAGTCGTGCGTGAGCAGATGTGTAGTGGTCGAATCCAATGAACTGCTTCACCAACTAGTGCTGCAGCAGGATTGCCAACGAATCAAATTTGACATATGCACAACTCGTAAAAAAACGTACATTTTCATACCTTCTAAAGGTGTTTATGAAGTTATAACTTCGATGCAGACGGCTATGCGGAACGCGACCCAATACTTACTTTGCTTGTTGGTGATCACCAACTTGCGCTCGATATATTGGATTTGACCGGGGAGAGTTCTCTCGTACAGACCAGTTCTGCTTTGTTCCATCATTGTGATACAGAGTTTGTCGACAGCAGGGCCAGAATTCGTCGACAATAGCTGCCCTTGCTATTTTGGCATATTTGTAAAGAAGCCCTGTCCATCATAGCTGAGGTCGGTTCCCCTCAGCTAAATCATCGGAATATAAAAAATTTTCAGATCAAAGTTGTTCCCTAAGCTACAGTATATTTCCTAGTCACCATTCCATGATCGCGGTTTTCCAAATCCATACGCGCGAAGATCGAATATTAGCGATTATTTGTTAAAGCAAATGGCAAGTGCTTTGTGGAACTTAATCTCTGCACACACACAGTGCCTACTGCGGCCACCCTGCGCATCAGTTCCTCACGCCTTGCTCGTGTTGGACGAAGTGTGTATTTCAACGTGCGGGGATGGGGCGTCGATAGGGGCTAGATGTATTGTAGGGTTCGTACATTACGACTGACTGACTCTCGATCGATCAAGAGCAGACATTCGGCATTACTGATCGTCAGTCAGATGAATCAGTTTACTCATTACTTCGTACGCGTCCGCATACGCGAACGAGATCGCTTGGCTATTCCTCGAAGGTTCATTCAGATTATGAATCTCAACCGAGCTCCGCTAACACGCAGGTAGTGCACTGTGACCATACGAGTAGAGGCCCATGCGTCGTCTCTAATACTACAAGAAGCTGACCGCTAACTGAGTAACAGTGTTTTCGAGCAAACTCGTATAACTTATTAGAATTTTCGACAATTTTCCAGGGAAGCCGACCAGCGTTCATCCATTCCGTTTTCGCCCTGGAAGGCAATCCCGTCCGTTTGGTTCAGGCCGTCGTCTCGAAACGAGTGAGCGTATCGAAATGGCAGAGCGGGGCTTGAAGAGCCAGTCGTCCCATGGGGTTCGGCACAACAGGCAGGTCAGTTCAGCTCGGCCATCGGCATCGACTTGCAATCTCGTTCGAAAGAGAGCTTAAACGCGAAAGGCTTGTTCATCGTCCAGTTTTCACGGTCCATAGGAAAATTAAATTAGCCACACTGCCCGACTTAGTACGTAATACCAGCATGATTTAGGCGAGCGGCCACGAAGATAGGGCGGGGGGAGGCGAACGCGGGTATCATCTAACAGCGCTCAATGCGAACCACCTCCTCTGCAATGGCAACAGTCAAATATTAGGCGAAAATCAGATTGTCGATTATATTTGCGGTGGGATTACCGCTCATCCACTCTTCGTGGGCTCTCATGCGCGATCTCTCTAATTGTCTCCTGATGCCTGCCCTTGCGGGAACTGCTAACGAGTGCCAGATATCTTCTCGAAACATGTAGCTAGAAGAGCGCTCCCAGGAGACCCCTTCGTAAACGTATAATCCGGGCCAGTTCACGTTAGGAACGCGTCGATCACTATGGAGCACTCGGAACACTCGGGAGACACCAACCAACCGATTGGAGGATTTTGTGCGATTATCCAGATTGGCTAGGGTGAGACACTTTCTAAAAATATATATCGTGATCATCCATGCGCCCTTCCTGCACGGTACCTTATACTGAATTCGCCTTTATATTACGCCCAGTGACATGCCATCTCGTAGAGTGCTTCATACATATGGTCTAGTGGCTGTCCGACTCCAACAGGACTTTGTACTGTAACGCCGTTGAACCTTGCCTGATGTACATAAAAATTACATATTCCCCTTTCAATGTTTGTCATTTTTTTTTGAGAGGAGGAAATTTTCCTCAAAGGCACGGACACCACCAGAGACATTCCAATCTCCATTAAAGAGTGGGCCGATCCAGTCCGATGTTTGTCCTGTTGTTCGACAGAGGTACATTTGGTATGTTCTCTTTTCTTTCACACTCTTTCGCAGAGGGGCTTGATTCGATGCATATGGTTTAAACAAAGGGGTATGATATCTTTAATGATTGTAATAAGTAACGGATGAAGCACACAAGAATCAACGAGACGTGGATCGTGTGCAGCGCCATGCAAACATCCCATTTACACTCTCCTTTCTGACTACGGTCTGCGCCTGTACATATATTCCTGCTCGTGCCTTCGGCCGAGCAGGTGTCCTGTAGCAGGTGTCCTGCTACAAACTTTCCCTTTGTGGACAAAAAAGAAAGAGAAGAAAGAGAAGATTTGCTTGTCAATCCTTTCCAAAAGCGTCCAGATATCATCACATTCAATGTCGTTGACGTCCACATTGCATCTAAAGGCCACGCGTTTAATAAACTTGTTTTTCATATTTACAATGAATTTTCTGTCTCGGATCAGGCCAGTATTCCATACCGGCGAGGCATATAGAATCACGGGTACTATATATAGTTTCCTGTCTAGGCTGGGGTCCTTGAGAACGACACACCTCATTCTCCAGTTCATTTTCCTAGACGCAGCCGCCACGACGTCAGATGCAGGCGGTATATAGTTCAGCGTGTCTGTCGTCAGTACACCCAGGTCCCTCACCGAGGCACACTAACATACTAGTGGTGCATACTGTCCTAGTCAATATCTATGTGCCGGGTTTAAGTACCAGAAGTAAGGATAGGGCTACCGTTATTGTAAACACTGAATGAATGAGAGCATCTCTCCTAACCGAATACCGTCTGCGATTACCGCGCATCTCGCAAGTTACGCCACATACAACTGAAGCCACTTATATTATTATTATAAGTTCCTGCCATCGGCACACGTTTGCAACCTATGCTATGTATTCAATACAGATTTAAACTTCGACGTTCTCGAGCTCGCTGTCCCATCGAAAATCGTTCTTTTTTTTCGACCAAGTGATATGTTTATGATATTTCAATGTGCTGCTTCCTCAATTTAACCGCCGCCTATCTTCGCTAACTAACTAGAGAACCTGCGGAGTTTAGTTAGAAACAGTCAGAATTGATAGCATCTCTCCCTTACTTGGTCTCATATCAGCCAATCTAATATTGCCTCGGGACGACAATAGTTCAGCTCATGTAGAGAGGCCTGGGCCAATTAACAGCAGATGAAACTGCGGGGATGGGCGAGAACGACTGTAGGACAAGTGAACTGAGGTGAATCGTTCCGTGAACTGTCAAAGCTCCCAGGAGCGAGGCGATCAAGCGACCTGCCAGACACTGTGCTAGGCGGGGGCGGAGCCCCTCGTGGCGACCCAGAGAGATCGGGCACGCGGATCGACCCGGAGTCGAGTCACGATGAACGCAATTGGTGATCAGGTAAGCGTACGCGAGTTTCGGTCGCCACAGGACAGAGATAGGGGTAGTTCAGGAACAAGGTAGGCAATACGTCGTCATCGCACATCGTGGTCGCAGCAGCAGCAAATCGTCGAAGTAAATAGCATGATACGAAAAACCGCTGGAACCAAAACGGAATGCGTGCTATGCCGTATGATCCTACCTGGATGTGTGGCGGTTGCTGCTGGACGAAGACTCCTTGTGAAGCCTTCGAAAGAGAACTACTTCATTTGGGCGATTCGGTGAAGGTGCGAGTTACGCGAATGACTCCGGCCGACTCCCACGACAGTTCCGAGCAAGCACAGCCAAATAGAGGCTGCAGAGTAAACAGGCAAACGTTGCTGTTATCGTTGACATTGACGCGTGAATAGAGCGCCTAATGAAAACTAATTAGTGCTTCTAGTAAGAGAGCCATTTGGCTGGCTAAAATTGAGAAGTTAATATTGTTGCGAGGGCGCATTTCGCAGTGAAGGAACAATGGGTGCAGGAACGGAGAACGGCTGTTATGGTACACGCTTTCGTAATTGCTGTTTTCCACGCTATTCGGGACGGGGCTACAGCGGCGGTGATGTCAACGTCTATACTTGTCTCTCTGGAGCAGCAGTTGACTTTGTGGAACCGAAAACAGGGTTGAAACATGCTGTAATCAATGTAGTGTAAAATTACGGACATTTTTAGTTGACCCTCGTTCCCGCACGGCAATATGTGTTCGAAGATCCGCTAAGGATTAAATGGCTGATCCGCTAAATTAAATTAAAATGAGCGACGCGCAATGTCATCAGCACATCGCATCCGCCACTGTTTACGGGCTTAATCGGACTCAATTGTCGGTGATGCCTGTTCACTGTCGATATCGACTGTTGCCGAACGTCTGACGCTCACGATTTCACTTCGTTAACGAACCTGTTACATTCGCTGTACCTACCTGCACCTTGAATCCAGCGTCCGGTCGCTCCTGTGCTGGTAGCGCTTCTGTTCAAACGGAAGAGGCGTGTCACAAAAAGGGCGGCTGAATAATCATCAGTCCATCAAAAATCCTCAAAAAAATGTTTTTCTTCCTTAAAAAAAATGCTTCTTATCTTTCAAAAATAAATTTCCCCCCGTGTTCCCATCAGATTCTCCTGAGCGTCACGATCATTGAGAACTTGGACTAGGTGGCATTAGTCAGTTCATCTAATCGCCCATTGAGACGAGCACAACAAAATGGCTTAGCGAACGCAGGTCACTGTGAGAGGTGCGAGTGTTCTCGCCGTTGGCTGCTGCTGCTGCTGCTTATCTGAACTTTATATACCTTCGTTTTTCAGTGCTAATCTCGCCTCAGATTTGGCCACGTCGTCCAGACGTAGTCGCCTCCACTATCTCAACTGGGAGATCTCTTCACCTCGACGAAGGTCTCCCGACGACAATCCTGCTACCTGATTGATCAGCAGGCGTTTTCTAGAGACCTCTACGAATTGTCCCTGATCGAGACAAAGACACTCTACGAAATATACCCAACTTTGATTTCAGTGTGGTATCTGTTTGGAATTTAAATTAATGTACCATAAGGTGAAGTTCTTATGGTTTTTCAGACCATACCTATAATAGTTTAGGACAGATTCAGGTATCTTTGCGTTGGACACAAGTTCAACAAATGAAAAACGCAAAACGATTAGAGTTCTCTGGCGAATCCGCTGTACTTTGTTACTTCTTGTTAAGTAGACATGAATAGTTACCAAATCTAAATTGCAGATACCTAGAGCTTGAAAGATATTTTGGGTGATCTGACCGTGGGAACAATACTGAAAGGTACCTTCCAGAGTAAGATAATGTTGAATATAATAAGAGGTGACTTAAACCGAGTAATTTCGTGCAACTAAACTGCAACTTCTGTTCTTTTAAAATGAGCGCGTGTCTTCTCTTTTGCTTCTCGCCTTCAGACTAAGCGCTGTCCCTTTCTCTAGGCTTACTGGCACTAAACGGTTACCGCTAGGGACCCCCTCCTCCTTTGCGCCCCAACAACGGATTAGTTTCCGATCCACGGCGTGGCTATTTAAAGCAATCCAATGATGCTGCAAATGTTCCCAGATCTCGAGACACAATATTATATAATACTTACCACATGCGGTCAAAGATGCTAGTTTTATTGAGTGACTCTCACTTGATATTCGTTGAGTGACTGCCAGCCACTACCAAGTCCCTCCCCGGCCCCTCTTGCTACTGGGCTTACCCCGCAGATCAGCCCGTTTCGCCCCGGCCCGATATTCAAAGATCAACGTAGTTAACAAACGAAGCAACTACAAACGTCTGCTCTCGCTCTCTCTAGCTCTTTCCCATACACATAGACACACTGAGTTTATATGGCTGACGGGTGTAATTCTCTCTGGCTGATCCCGAGGGTCAACCTGCGTCTGTTAATTACCTTCAGCCTACCTACCTAGTACGCTGATCTTATCGACTCAGCTAATCCACGAAGCATCATTACCGCCACAGATTCGTCGCTTTCTCGGTCATTCGTGCGGTCGATCGGCCGCCGCCGTCGTCTGCCGCGCGTAATCCTGCCGATGATCACAAGTCCCAACTATTGTTCTCAGTCGTTCTTCTTTTTTCTTCTTTACTTCGTTATTATCATCATCATTATTATTATTATTAGTCAGTTCGTTTACCGCATTTCCTGAGTCCCATCGCTCCGGTGACGAAGACCGGCGTTTATTTTCACTGCTCAATGAAACGTTTGGTTTACGTATCGATGTGAATGGGCTTATCGTCGTCTGTGAGCACACGCGTGGCTTTGTATAGGCGAGTATACGTGTTTGCATGTGTGCGTGTGAGATAGAGAGAGAGAGAGAGAAGGTAACGAATGCTGGTTTCATTAACGCTTGGGATGACCGTAACCGGGCAGAGAACTGCACATGAGCTAAGGGTAGATCGGTAGCCAGCCAGACAGATAGAATTTTCGGTGCCCTAATAGAGGGTTATGTAGGTAGTCAATTGAATGAGCTGCTAAGAGGCGTCGTTGTCGTCGCGATGACGACGATGACGTTGGTGTTGAGCTCGCCCCTCGAGTCTCAACTGTTTAAAGATAAGGGGTTAGCGCCGTGTTCGCGCTAGTAAAACCTACCGCGTCTACGTTGATAGTGGACGTTGAGCCGGCTTTCTGTCGGCTAGATCTCTAGCTTGCAGACACCTCAGCTGGAGAGAACATTAGTGAGGCCGATGATTCGTCCAATAAACACAACGGCGGTATAGTAAACCTTGTGCTGCGTGGGCAGAGGCGCAAGGAACGCAGGCTGCGCACGGTCGAGACTAACCTTGAATAGATCCGTGCTGAATTCGAAGCTTGACTGCACTCGAGCATATGTGACAACCGTGCGAGATACAGTGATGAAATTCTGCTGATCCTGAACATGATCGACCCAGCAGGATTCGACCATGCCACACGTGTATGCCGGACGACAATTCGTTCGTGCTGAATGTAAGCAGGCAATATACGGTGGCGAGGCGCGGGTTGGTCGAAAGCGAATATTAAATTAAACATTTTAGCCTCATTACTTCCGTACATTTTTCTCGACATTTCTAAATGAAGGTCGGTATATGCATCTTGCAGTATTCCCACTTCAATTGAATTCGAAAAGATATATATAGGGGGGAGGGGGGCTCTTGGTTGTTTTTTTTTCGTCACCTAGGTAAAAATAGGTAACATCGAGACTTCCGAGCAACTGTCGACCTTTAGAACGACGACTTTACGGTGGAGCAGCATTTACGGGTCGAATTAGATTCTGTTGGTAGTGGTTTGGCAATTGTTCGTGGCGTTCAGTGGTGTTGTGTCGAACAGTGCTTGGCTTCACTTCTTCAGCTCGAATTGCGTGCACGAAGAAGATGTCAGAACCCACATATCTAAGGTAATGATATACAAACAGTAGCACTAAACTAACCGCAGCTTGGTTGACCGTTGACAGTGTTCGCGGGTTTTTTTTTTGTTCGTGTCGTTCTTCATCGATCTCTTTCTCCCGGACACTTAGGGATGCGAACTGACTGAGTGTCCAAATAGTCAAATCGCTCAGTTGCCACCACCACCACCAGAGCCCAGGACGGGGAAGGCGACGTCAAATGAAATCGCTATACTACCCGTCTATGGCTCAAGCTTTCGTGTGCTTGCCAGACGAGATCTTCCAGTGCCGACTTGAATGAGCTGCCACCATCTTCTGCAGTAGAACCACCTGATACGGTATCATCGGCCATGACGATTCGTACGACATCGGTCCGAAGAGTCTCGCTCAGGCTGCGACAGGCTTGAGTAAAGTGGCCGTCCCTAATGACGTCATCCATCTTCATCGGATTTCGATAATCAGCGAAAAAGACTACTCAGGCAGACAGCGACACACGTTGTGTGTTTGCAAACACCAGTGTTTGCTCGAAGTGTGATTGTTTTCACGGGACCGACACGGTCGAGGCACTGAGGCAACGTCGAGCAAACGTAGGCGCCTGGAGGCAGCCGCGAAAGCTTGTTTCGCGGCCGTTTCCGCCAAGTGCTTAAGCTCGATTGGCTGTGCCGAAGTAGGGCTACACTACGTCACGATGTCTGCATCGATTTCTTATGTGTCCTTCCCTCAAGGTACGTGTAATAGCTCTGCGCACAGCCGACGGACGACGCAAGAACGGAAATTCCGTTTGGTGGCTCCGCCGACGAGAGCCACGGAGAGCCAGCGGCCGTCGATCCCCGAGGAATCTGCGGCTTGCCTCGTTGCCGCTCCGCACGAAGTGAATCTGTGTTTCGACAACATGCGGGTCGGACGTAGCGCCAACATCAGCACATTGAAAAACGCACTCGCGTACACGGGCACACGCCAATGCATACGAAACAACGAGGCACGTCCCCTCGACTCGAGGCAGACGAGAGAACGGTGCACATGTCTATTTTAATGGCGCAAAAAAAATCCACGCCGCCGTGCGTGTCGCATTAACACGTTCGAAGCCGCGCACGGGGACGCAGCCCGCTGTGATCGAAATTGAATTGTCAAGGCGGGGCTCGCGCCGTCTGCTGCGAATTTGCCTAGAAATGGCAGCATCCCCCGTACAACAGCAAACAATGACACTGAGAAGGTGCCGGGGAACAAGCAATTACGTGTGTGTAGCACACCTAGCGATAGAGGCAGATCGATTCGCCGTAATTCGAAACGATGATGTGAGAAGTATATTACAAGTTGTTGTTGTTGTTGTTGTTGTTGTTGGCGCTGTTAATAGGCGAATTCGATCAGTGGTCCACAGTGTGTGTCTATTAGACTTCATCGTGCGCGTACTATACAATGGAATCGTCGATTAAATTGGAAATACTAATCTCGGCAAATGGCAGAAGAAAGGCCCGGGAGAATCGAATCTCTTCGTCGGAGGAGCGCGCAACTTCGATTTTAGCACTCATAAATAAGGAATACATCAGTGCGGCCGCTCATAATAAAATAGTCGGGCTGTTTTTTGCGTTAGAGAGTATTTACGTCGTATGAAACGTTTCTCAAGCCAGCGCCGCCGTGAGACTGATGTTTCTTTTCTAACAGAGGTATTATTACCTCTAGATATAGCACTCCTCATGTTCGCACAGGGCAATTTTCAAAGTATCTGTAGAGTAAACAGATAAATTCGATTTCAGATATTTTACCGTAACTAGGAATTGTCTAGGTATTGGACGAGCAACACCGTCCGTCTTACGAAGCAATGCTGAAAGCAGTTGTATCATGGACCTTAAATGCTGGCTGTGAATCTATGCAAAAAATTTACTTTTATGCATTGGACAAATACCTCGAACTCTTATCATACAAAAGACTCACGTATATAGGTTCGTTGCATAACCTGACCTCGAAGCAATATGGGCGTCGGTAATCATAATAATGACATAAATACTAGTACCAGAATTTATGTCATTATTATATTAGTAAATACTAATCGTTCATGCGCATACATCCGTACGGGCGCAAACATTAGTCCAGGCTGAAATAACTCATCGAAACTTGGTCATTTATAGTCGCGAAGCTCATAAGTATCTTTACCTAACAAGGAAGACTTCTCTGTAGTGGCTTCCACGAGCTGGAGAAGTGACTTTTATTTAGCGAGAGACCACAACAAAAGAAGAAAATGACGCTCAAAAATGCCGATTCCCTTTTAACATCTTTTATTGCCATCATATCCTCAACCGAAGTTAAATATCGCTAGTGGCTTCCGCGTCTTGACATGCCCCCCCTTAGAACAATATTGAGTGGGCTAGCCAAACTTTAGCCAACGGCTGAACTAATTTTGGAGACGTTCGTGCCGAATTTCGATATCGACTTACCCTCGGATCGATCTCATTAAGAGGTCGAGTCGCCAAAGTATCGGGTACGAAATCAACCTACCTCGTGTATAAGGTACGCCAGGGTCGTCCTGTGGCCTTTTTTTCCAGGTAACCAGACACTGTTCCACACCACCTTCTTCTGCGCGTATTCAACCATTAAAATTGTATTTTATCGCTCCCGCGGGGCGATACGAACGCAAGTAACGATAGTGTAAGTTGAGCGGCTGACCCAATCGCTCATGGGTTCGTTCGGTCACTCAAGCGTTTCATCGTATCCAATTCCAGAGATCTGCCTGTTCATTGTTTCTACTTTTGGAAATGTGCCCTTCCGGCACATATTCTCGTTAACCCGACTCCAGACAGAACAATCCGCGTTCTGCAGATTCAACTGCCGCCGGGCTCAGAACTCGCTGAGGCCATTTTTCGGGAGACGAATTTCATTCAAGTGAATATTAGACTCGTGCAAGTGAAGGGAGGCACGCACTTCATTAGCAGCAAGCCCTTATGCTGAATTGCTATTCTCGTCTCTTCGGAAGCGGGGCAGGCGTGGGCTGTGTCGAGCCTCCCGCAGACACTTGCAATACCCGCAGGCCTACGTCGGATCTGCTCTCCAAGGGGTAGGTTCGCACATAACACATGCCCCCGCCGAGGTCTCTATACTCTACGCGTTCATGCCGATGTGCAGATGTAGGTCGAGTAGAGCACATATTTTCGATCGATAGATCGCGGACAAACAGACACCATACGTACGTCCATATGCATAAAGTCATCAGTGTGAGAGCATTGTGTGTGCCCGTGGTGGCTTTTGTCTCATTGCAGCTATTGTTCAACGAAGAACAGGGTCTTCTCCCCGACCTGCAGCCGGTCTGATTGCTGTTAGTCGTCCACTGAGAGTTGGATGCCGTGCATACGATACGTCGTACAATCAGAATCGACGCATTTTCGAACATGGCACGCAGCCTGATTTCGCGCCCGCTCCGATGACTGTGGCTGCTTCGATGAGAATCTCGGAGAAACCGCGACTGCGGTCATGCGGCCGCTCTTCGCAGTCATGTTCAGACGTAGAGACAATCAAAAAGGCAGGACGAGTTCAATTGAAGCGCGCTCGCTCTCCTCGAATGAGGATCAACTCTCAGCCGCAAGAACGGGTACGAGACGCAACTCGTAACGCGGCCGGATCGAATCCGACCGTTCGATGCTGCTTCGATTGATGTTGTAAATTGATTGTCCCCCTCCCCATCGCCTCGTTCGTTGTCGGCCTCTGCAACGAGCCCTTAGACATAAAGCAGTATAGTAGGTCCGACATCGCAAGGAAAGTCTTCGGCGTCAGATCCCGCGCTAGACAGAGAGGTTTGCGGAGCAGCCGGAAGATCAAATGAGGAAATGCGGAGCTATCGCAGGCCGCAGAGAACTTCAGCCCACTTCAACATGACAACAAGGTGTGAGCTAGCCTCGAAGGATGGGGATCAAACTCTAGACAAAGCCATTAACTGTTATGGACTCTGAAAGGTTTGGCTGACAGGCTCATTCCTATTCGTACTAGACACCATGAACGCTATATAATTCTTATTAGAAAGCCGGGTTTGTTCTGGCTGAATTGACTAATAAGGTCATGTAGGATAGGTATGTACGAAAAACAAAGTTCAGGAGAAGTCGCCATAATGGGTTATGATTTCCCACGCATTACGGCAGTATTCCTACATGTATAGATATCATTACGATCAGTCAACATGCAGAAGTCTGACTCCTTGTAGAGATCAAGCGCTGCGAAAAAAAAAACAGAGCAGATTTCATGCGTGCGTGAACTGGCCTCGTACTGATATCTATGTCGAGTTCCAAGGATACACGTAGGGTGGACCATACGTAGAAATTTCATCTACATTCGGGTTGCACATTACTTCCGAGATATTGCTTGTGATGAAACGTGTAAATATCAACAATAAGCAAGTTCATGATTGACGTGTCATGCAAGTGTATCGTTAACTTGTAGATATTTGTTCTTGGCTAGATTAATAAACAACCTATTCATTAGTTGCTGCTAACAGCCATCGAACCTGACCTCTCTGTTATGTCGTCTTCGTGTTCCATGCAGATACCAACCAAAGGCTACGAATAAAATTGCTAGGTTTCAATACGTCCTTCGTTTGTGCCTTTAATAATTCTGGAGATGTGTTCGCACACTTAGCTAAAACAGCCTTTTGATCGAGGCCCTCCTCAATACTGCTGCTGCCAACACGGAGACCACCCAGAGCAACGCATCGCTCGCAATGAGCTGCACCATTCTATCTTAACCCGACCTCACACCCCACCCAAATTAAGATGAGATAAACACGGACCTTCGATTGTTCATTGTTAGCCGGCGCCTGGCGGTTGCAGTCGATATAGGGGGGTTAGTGTACAATCACGTTTGCGAATCGCTCTGAATTCTCACTTGAGGCGCAGAAACAAGTCTGTTTGCGCCCAACGTGAACTCTATCCATTGCCAGCCAACGGCGAACGACAATCTTCGAAGGGAACAAGAGAGCCGATAGTTCACAGTAGAAGAGCCCCCACCCATGACGGCATCCATGGCCTAACTTGTTGCCTGACTGTCAATCGAAGGATTCGTTATGTTCGCCCGCCTCACCACGATCTCAAGCTACGCGCGGCCAGCAGCAATCTCTTCTAAATCAGTAGGACATGGGTGGTCTTCGCATCGACACCGATCCCTCGTTCACCAATCGCCATACCCAGCAATTGCAATAGTTTGTAATGTAACTGCGCCTTCCAGAGCGCGCCATAGATACACCACATAGAGATAGAGAGAGAGAGAGAGAGAGAGAGAGAGACGACTAGGTCGTCGCGTAGCCTTACGCTGTAACGCCTCCTCCTCCTCCGCCAAGCCAAGCCTACACTTAGCCCGATCTTAGCCAAAAGCCAAGCCTAGGCTAACCTAGGCGATCTGCATATAGGCCAGAAGCAATACCGACCGACCGATCTCTGGGAGAGGCGCGCTCGTCAACGACCTGCTGACGGACGATTGTGCTGACGAACGCCGACTATTGCTTCTTCAGCCAAAATCGCCGTCACGTACGACACGAAGCTGTGCTTTAGCTCGCTGGCTGGGCTGAACCCGATCGCAGATCACTCAGCAATAGCCTCCTCCAACCGGTTGTTGCTTCACCTTTTATTTTCATTCACCCAGCTGCGCTCGTAATTGACACCCTACAGGGAACCTCTATGCGGCTGCCCCTTGTCGCACCCGACCGCCCCCAGTCAGCCCCGTTGTGTCGACGTTCCCCTTCGGAAGCCGACCTGCCCTTACTCGTCTCGCGTAAATGAAACGAAGCGAATAGGCTTCATTACCTGCAGCATTGGCGACTACGGCTGGCTGGGTAGAACACAGGCGTCTTCTCATTTTTCTGCAGGGGTGGCCTTTCCGAGCAGCTGTCCCACGTTTCCTCATTCCCGTACGCCCCGCATCCGCCCGTCGGTCCTGGCTACGCCGCAAGCATACGATACATTCCTCCTGCTAACTAAGGCCCACTTTGTCCTAATAAGGTCCAACCGAAAGCCTTCCGCCTATCTTCGACAGAAGAATTGGCTCTCCTAATTTAGAAGCGGCAGTTCGATTTTTTGCTTCTTTCGTTTGCTTCTGTTCTATTTGACTTTCGAAGCCGGCTCATTTAGTTCGACGGCTCGGCTTGGTCAGGCAGCCTTGCTGGATGGATCGACACCCGAGTACTGTATGTGCACTCTCTTCTTTCTAGTGTTGTTCAACTTATCCAAAGCGCCTAGCGCAACGACAATAAACGGCACAGCATGGGGACAGAAGCTATAGGATGCACTGACTAGCGTTATAGTTGAGCGGGGCACGCAATAAGAGCACGGCAATGAACGCCCTGCTAATGAACGTAAGGAATGCGTGACAGGTTGAAATTCAGAGAGAAAGACCATTGTGATATGGGATGCCTGTTCTGAAAACTAAATAGATCGATAGAGATCATTAGGTTAAAGGCTAAAGGGGACGTAGCTGGCCGATCGGAGAAGCTACGATATCGGTGAGAGGATTGATGTCACACTACTTAGTCTGTTTCCTATGAATGAGAATTAAATCAGGCCAGGCAAATGTGTTAGGGTCGATGAGACAACATCACAAAAATGAAATTGCTACTTCAATCGGCAATATTCGTTAGTAGACTATTTTATTGTGGATATCAATTTGTCTACAGGATACTTCTGTTCACGCAACTTGCTCTTGTGTAACCTTGATACTTTGTTAGCGGTTTGATAAAAGCAGTCTAAATCGGTTGCCCTAACTGCTATTGCCACTACATCAACAGATTTGTGCCATTCTTATATTCTAATTAATATATAGGGTTCCGTGTCCTCGATCCCTCGGTACACGAAAGTGATTGCGATAAACCTCTTCACAAACGACATAAGAAAGTCTTGATAGCAAGCTTGCATTATCTCAGCCTTACATTATCTATGTTTTGTCGTTGTTAGTGACAAGTTTGGTTCGGAATCACGCGTGGTTCATTGAAGGCCCTGCACGTGACGAGGTCCAGACGGGCTCAAAGTCAGACGGAGAAACGCATGCTTCATATCTCAAGGTGTTCACCGTTACTGCAAGTACCACACGAACTGGTCTCGGCACGAGTCACTCTGAAGCTCACAGTCACGCGCAAATAATGCCGTGTCAAGGCAAATTCGGATCTCCTGAAGAATTTCGATGCCATCCTGCTCAGCTTCACAATACAGAGCGAAATCGCCGTCGAAGTAACTTTCTATCGCTCTTCGAATCAAAAATGGAGAGACCGGCTTTTGACTGTTCGGTCTGATACCGCTTCGTCGAAGCCATTCGCCCACACGATAGCGTCCGTAGAGGTCTGTCGCTAGTTCAAAGTAGTCGTTCGGCTTTGCTACAAACAATTGTTCTTTCATAAAGCAGGTTCCATACTTTGTGAACTCATCTGACCATAGGCTTTCCTCGGACTTGTCGGTATAGCTTGGCCAGTCGAGATGAAGATCGTTTAATAGGTCTTCGTCAAGATCCTCTATGCGGAACGAGTGAATGCTACAGTTGACTGGTCCATCGTCACCTGCGAATATACAGCACAATATATACATACATACACACACATATATATATATATATATATATATATATGTGCGTATGGCAAACAGGCAGTCTTTATATATATATAAAGACTGCCTGTTTGGCATACATACATATATAGATATGTGCGTATGGCGAACAGGCACTCTTTATATATATATATATATATATATATATATATACATATATGTATATTAAATATTTTCTATAACTTAAGTACCACGCTAGGTAAAAGACACATTAATAATCACTTGGTTGGTGTTGGCCCCGCGAGGGCTACTTTTGAACAATTAGTCTAGGTCGTTTTGTTTCTTCGCCGTACGAGAACACTAGTTAGTACTTTCAACGCCAAAACCAAGCTAGAATATCCAGTATTACCCTCTATGGTGTGACATATTTGTAATTTTATAATCACATTCATGAGTTTGATCTTCGAAAGCAGATAAACAAAGCATCCCACTATCACGACATACCATTTAAAAAGTACGGCCACAATCCATGAATTGTCCACGAAGGGTAGCTCGGCCTCTCAGTCACGTCGGAACACGCCCGATCAGGAGATGCGCAGAAACCGGCCCGTGTCGTTAGACTCAATACAACGGCGTCAAATTGTCTGGAAGATGCTCCTTGGTATCTACTATACCACGCATGGCAGCCAGCCCCCATAGTGAATAAGAGCAAGCCAGCTACTGCAGTGTACTTCATGGTAGCTTCCTGTTGAGTAACACAGAGCACGGAAAAGCGCTTACAGGAAGTAAGAAACAGAACAGTTGTGAACTTCTCAGTTCGTCCGTGACGTATGTAGCTTACGTTTGGAACAGATGTCTCAGCATGAGTCATCTACGAGCTCGATCCGCTATCCACTTGTGGCCACAAAGATACCCTATCTGTTACTGTGAACTTTATATTGGAAACCACCTGAACAGCCTCATAGATGGCTCGTGCTACTAGAAGTACGGACAAATTGCTATATATATATATACATGCTGCTGATCGCGTATTATACGTAAGGTTGACGATTGGCTAAAGGGCCTATATATCGCGCGTGTATCAGATGGTGATTGATGATGGGCGAGAAACACATGCAACCACATATAAACATAAACACCAATACGACTCCGAAGTCCGGTAGCAATGCCACATGAATGGGTGATCTCTCTTGGAGCGGAAACGAACGGAATCGAGGTTTACCCAATGCGTTGTTCAGAGCGAATTCACTACAGAGTTTGCTGGTTTCGAGTAGTTTTGCTACGAATCTCTAGCAAAACAGGATTATTTCCTCAGTGATGAGACATCATAGATCATTTCATTTGTCTATTCAATACCACGCTCCTACTCAAAACTCTTGCCCCAAAAATGTTTTGCGCTGACTCTCAGCTATTGTTTGTCCCTTCCGTGGTAGCCCTCAGCACTTAACGGCTGACCTAATCTGCCATAATGACCGAATCTAAAGCCGGGATAGGTCCAGTCGACGATTACGTTAGATGTAAATGACATGAATGTTCGGAAAAAAAAACGAAAAAAAACCATACATATGCCCTTGTCAATTTAAATATACAGGCGAAATTGTTGTCTACTTACACTCACCTTGCTATATGTGCCTTGCCTCTGAAGCAAATGACGAACTACTATTGCTATAAACCCATTATAAATAAGGTCTCGAGTGCCCTTCCACCGTTCGCGACCTCTCACATTGGGTCACATCGGAAGCCTGCGGTGGTACAGAGACGGACGATTCGAGTCACACATCATTTCTACGTTTTATTTCTGCTTTTTTGTTGTGTTTTGCAAAAAAAAAAACCCCACTAATCTGTCATTCTGCTGCATATCGCATATGATAGATGTTGTCCCCGTGCACGTCGATTTCTCTATTTATACAAGCGGCTTTAGCGGAGCTATATGGAGGAGGCTGTCAATTTTGATCCTTATCAGTTTGATCCTCCATCTGGTGAGTGGCATGTCCTGCCTTTGCCATGCCTTTACTACGTGGCTATTGCTTGTTTGCTACTAACGGCTATTGCATCGCGTTCTGGAGGAGATGAATCATTCGACACAACGGGCGTACAGCGACGCAGTAGCTAATTCGAAGTTAAATCTCGCTGTAGTTGGCCTTGACGGACGATGAGAGTGAGTGGGTAAATGGAGGGGAGAGAGAGAGAGAGATGTGATCGATTTGACGGGAAATCGAGACGAATCTATATTGAGTTAGGTCAACTCCTGCGGACCGCACCGGATCGCTTACTTGCAATTGAATGAATTTCCATTTAAATAATAGTGCATGACACTGTGCACTTCCTGTTCTGCTTTGCTGTAGTCGGTACGAATGTGACAGCGGAGGTCGACGTTGGGTGCATTTAGCGACGGCAACTGCAATCATCGTATGATCCTACGGTTAGATTTGGCAAAGCATAGGCAATGGTTAGACAATGGGTAAAGCGCTATTTTCCCATTAACGTCAGTCGACCTTGCAGTGCAATCTCAATGAAATCGATATTGTGTAGCCCCTTCTATAAATCAATCATCATATTCAAGCACGCGATGTAGAAGGGTAGGAATGATAGCTGGAAGAGAAGTAGGTTTACAATTGGATATGAGGTATGTTTGCTGCAAAAAGAAAACGAGCCTCCAATTACGGGGGGGGGGGGGGTTGCAGACAAGATGGCTTTTGCAGTTCGAAGTGATAAATCCCTTTTCCAATCGTCGCGCCGCAATTTTCTAACTGCAAGTTAATATTGTCCTAACGAAGTGTCGATTCGCATCTCATTCAACTAAAGGACAACTCTTACCTCATCAGCTATATATCGCCAGTCACTCACTCATCTGTGAGTGTCATTTGATTGAAACCGTTTGCGTTATCCTATTTGATGCTTATCTCGGATACATTGAACTTTGGACAACTACACTAACAAATATGTATTTGATAGCGTTTGCTGTAACCACCCATGTGAAAATTATTTCCGAACAATTTTCCCCGAGGACGTCGTACGTCACACCATTATATATAGATCAGCTTTGATTTTCAGTTAGAGCATGAATTCATGTGCGATGAATTCATTTGCAAGCTATTTCTCATCATCAACTTAAGGACAAATATTTTATTATATCATAAAGCTCACCAAACAGGCCAAGCAGGCTACTGACGAGAGTGAAACACGTATAGTGTCATTTCACACGGTTCGAGTTTCCGGGCTGATGTAGTCGTGACAATGACTATGTTGTCGAATACAGCACCTACACAGGTCACTCATAGACTGACGCCCTTCGCCTGCCCCACCATTACTATCGCTATTTATTTGAGCTAGCAATAACGAAGCCACGACATATACAGAACGTTGGAACAGACAAACGCACAGCCACAATACCGAACGGCAGACTGATGTCTCTCCCGCTTGGGCTGTTGGCCTTTGTGTTCTGTCGTTAGCCTTTTCGTTGGGTCTAAATTAACCAGCACTAATAATAGTTTCACGTGTCCAATCAAGACGTCTTCATCTGTCAGGGCCTCTGAAGAGCTCTTTTTTTTCTTTTCACTCTCGCCTTCTCTCTCGGCTCTTCGCGTCCCTCTTGTCTCGACGTTTTCATGTGCGCGGACTGTTCGTTAAGCAAACATTCGTAATTAACAAACTGCGACGGCTTACAGCCGGTAGGCGGCAGCAACATGGTCAAACCTAAATCAGTAGCCAAAACGAATCGTTTGCCTGCTCGCATGCAGGCGGACTCGACCGATAAACGTGGATGGCACAACAGACGTGACGGACGAAGGCCCGGCGAGGTCAGCCTTTGACGCTAGCAACAACTGTTCAATACTATCCTCTCGATTCATGTTTCTACGCGGCTGTTGTTTGTGTTCTCTAAGCGATCTGAGCAAGTAAGTACTCGACTGTACTTGATTGGGTCGCGCCCTGCCTTGTTCACTGCATTGGACGCCACTACTATCAACCACCATCATCCTTCACTGGTGTACGCGCACGCTGTGGCTTCTTGCTTACTCAGCCGTGTGGGAATCACCTCGGTGTCGACGACTCGGCCAGAGCAGCGACCCGACAGCCACGCTGACAGATCAACATAAAGAGCAATATCTCGGCAACGACGAATATCGATAACGACCAGAACGAGGGGGACCTCGGGGAGAAAGACTTCACAATTTCACCATCACTTCGTTGTTATGACTAGTGCTAACTGTTAGTATTAGTGCTAATGCTTGGATGAGCGAACCGACAGCGACACGGTGGAGGACACAGGACAAAGACGTACGTACAACGGATGTGATTCGTTTAACGGCGCACAGCGGGAACGACAGCGAAGAGATACAGGGCGGCGACTAGCGACTAGTCTCCCCAGACTATTATATAGTACAGCTCGGTCACTGAGTGTAGCAGCAGCTGCTGCTGCTGCTGCTGCTCTACTCGGGAAATCTTTACCCCCGCCACTATCGCATGCTATTGTAGCAACTATTGGTAAACGCTTGAGCGTTCGATACCAGGACACGTTGAAACGGCTGTGATTAGTTGTGGTGGTGGTGGTGGTGGTTACCGGTCGAAACTACGCTGCGCGAGCCGAGCGAACGATAACAATGAGTATCCCCTCTCTCCTCAATGATACCGCGTTAATCTTACTGAGCGCGTATGTCTGTGATGGTGCCCGGGCAGCGAGTGCTTCGGAGCGTCTATTCAACCTGAACACAGTGATTTAGTTAGGCTGGACATCTAGGTCGGTCGAGTTTTTCGCTTTGTCCATAGAGGTCCCACAATCACCATTACCCCCAATGGCCCCAAGTGAACCCGCTTATATGACACCTTACCCCACTTAGTTATCGTTACGGCGCATAACCAATGACCGATGTCTGTCACTGATACCTACATGATTACAATGGCAGACGCAACACCCCGGCAACGAGTTCAATCGGGCCACGTTCTCCAAGCCCCCTCCAAGTCCTCTAATGGTCGACTCTTCACCGCCTTCGGTCGACGCCTTTTGAGCACTCAATTACTGACGATGCGTAAACGAGCATTGACTTCGTTAGTTCGTTCGGTGTTTGTGCCTCAACGTTTTTCTTTTCATTTGTTCCTCAATGTAACGCGTCGCGCACCAGGCGAACGTATCCGATTAAGCGACAGCCCCATCAGCGCGCCATTCGACCGCGTCATGAACGAAAAGCGACGCTAGCGACGTTGTCATCGGCGCCCGAAGCATATAACAGCAACATGCGAAGAGTCCAGAGTTGGATGCGATATATATAAGCAGCCACATCGGCATTGCCACGGACGGTAGAGCAGTAGCTATCGAGCGGAGCACGAGTGTGAGCGTCAGCTACAATGTACGGGAAAGCCAGAAGGGAACGCTTACACAGGAAGACTGAGCTGAAAAAAATCCGGGGCTAGCGGTGGGGGTATGGATGGAGGAGGGGAGTTGTTAATTGATCATCAGTTCGAGGACGGCAAGCGTTCGTTCATTTGCTGCTTTGACTGCAGCCGCTGATGCTGATGGCTATGCTATTGTGAGTTGGATTGACAGCTCCTAAAAAAATGCCTAAATTCGATCTTCGAATGCAGTTAGGCTGCAGTTTATTTAGCGCTATATATATATATATATATATATATATATACATATATATATATATATATACACTTTTCTGCGTTAAGTACACCTAGGAAATAAACCTGGGAGAATTAACTTTAATGAATACTGCTATACGCTGTGTACGGTCGTATAGACCCTGCTGATCTGTGCTATCAAGAGATTCGAATGAGTATATCTGGTACTCTTAACATGCCACACGGTTAGTGATTACTCCAGATATTACTAATAATTTTTCCAAGTTCCCAATTAACCGTCTATGCAAGCCACTCCATTATTCAAATGTTAGTAATCACACGCGCTCCCATCGTATGGCCTATGCGTGGTATTTCAACGCGCATATGCACTATAATGTCATTTTCCATTAGCGTAGCAGTGCTTGAAGAATTGCTTTACTAATTTCCATTTAGATAGAGCTCATCACATGGTTGTGTACAATGTTCTATAACTGATTTTATCGAGCAGTGCTCTATTTTGTATAATATTCATAACGGGTAGCACTTCAAATCCGTCCGTAATAATTCCCGCTGAAAACACGAAACACTCCTTCATGATTAGCGACGCTTTCATATATCACGTTGATCATCCACTTCCCCTTCACAGCCATGGTGAGCAAAGTAGCCATGGTGAACCCACGCTTATGCATGTGTGTTAATTTCTCCTCCATCTCACGTCATATCACCCATTTTTTTTCTCACTGCAAAATTATCCGTAATGATCAACTCTGTCTCTGACGTCGGGCTGCATCGGGCCCGAGACGCTCAGCCGAGTATTCTCGTTTCCAAAGACTCGCACCCACACCCACAGACGGAGAAAACACGATATGCGCTGTTCCCAGCGTTACGAAATGTTTTTGCACCCTCCAAACCGGGCAGAACAAAATCTCCACATATCATAAATCAGTCACCGTCGAGCGCGAGCACAGCAACAGCATGCACCCTATCCCGCAAACCACTTCCTAGTTCGCTGTTGTTGCTGTTGTTGTTTTCCAGCTAGTTAGTTAGCGTACGGGAAACCACAGTCGGCACCCGTTTCGCAAGCGTCCACAAGAGCCCGGGGGGGGGTGGTGGCTCTTGCTTTCCTCATTCTGATGTTACCTCGTAAATCTCGTGAGTGCGCCCACGGGTTCGCCATCTGGATAGCGTTAGTTCACTGGCCCTACTGACATCGTGTCACGTTCGCCCTATTCTGCTTAACCCCTTACAACGACGAGGGATAGTGTTGCATCATATTCCGATGGCATTTAAGAACCCAACGGCAGGCAGCAGCATCATCGCCTGCTTCATCAGAATAGTCTGTCGATTCTATCCGACCCACTACCCGGACACACACAGAGAGATGTACACGCTCATATGTGAAGGGAAATAGTATCGTTTCAAATCCCATCGCCACACTTCCAGGTAGATTCTCTGATGGTTAGCCCCCGGCCAGTTTCGGTGACGGAGAGAGCGTGTATGAGATCGATTCTGAGCGCCGTCTCAACATTCGACAGCCCGGCCGATCACCCAACCAGCCTTAATAGCGTAAAGTCTTCGTATCCTCGGATTTTTTTAGGCAATTGCTATTGTTGCTGCTAGCGCTGATGGGATATCATCGGCTTCTCGCGTGTTTCCAGACCGTTTGGGTGACAGCCAGTCACTCAGCAATGATTTGGCCGTCGAAAACCTCTCGCCGGTTCGCCCGGAGTATACTATTGTCTCCCAAATCTACGACATATTCACTACTTGTTAAATTAAGGGGGAATATCAGCAGTAGTAGCTTAATAATCGTTTCTGACTACGGATCTCAACTAACCAGTGAATGTTTCACGTTGGTAGTCGGTGTGTCGCACCAGTGCCAGGCACTGGGGTACTGGACGTAGTCAACTACAGCGCCAGCGAGTCTAGAGGCCAGTCTGTGACGACGTCTCACTCACTTATGAAATAGCAGTCCGAATGGCGAGTAGTTCCACGTGATCCTGTGTCGTAGAGACAGACACACACACACACACGGACGCACACAATCATTAGCGAGTTGGGACTCCCGATCGAGACAAGCTAGTCACGTTGCTGCGCGTAAGTAAGTAGATACGACATATACGATCCGTGTCCCTGCGTGCCTAGCTTTACCCCGAGCTGTCTCCCGATGGGAACCTCGACCCGTAAGATCTACATGAGTACAGCTTGGCCTCGGATGAGCGGACAGGTCAAGACGTTTAGGGAAACATCACAGCTAGCAGCACTATGACAATTCGTCGTGCTCATGTTACAACGAGCAGGAGATTTTTTTCGACTCGCTCTCCCGATCATTCCAGCCAATCCTCCCAACCATTCGATCAACGAAATGACAACATACTGTTGTCTTCTACGCCACAACACCCACCCCGCTCGCTCGCTCGCTCGCTCAAGCCGCGATCATTCTCACAGCGTCAGACATCGCGTCGTCGACCATCTCCGTTCTACCTCGTCGTTGCTTCGCGCACCGGCGGACGGACACATGTGCACGCTTTCTTGACGCTCCGATGTGGCACCCAACAATAACCAAGGTTCGCATTTCGGTGACGACGCTTATGCCATCATTCGTCGATTTGAAGTGACCAACCACTCTGATGATTTCGAGGGAAGGGCTGGCCAGCAAGAGAGTGCGCCTGGAATCGAAAGTGGAGTATGTGCATGAAAGTATGTTCAGTTCGTTCGTTTAGACAAAGGACACGATACATAGCGACAATGTGAGAGGGAGAGAGAGAGAGTGAGAGAGATAAGCACATGTCGCGACAGGCAGATGTCCTGCTAAGTGGTTTCGGACTACCTGGAACATGATAAGGAGTTGGATCATGTTGAGACACTCCAAGCACCCTCTGACTAATACAAACCTATAGATCTCAAATACTTCATTAATCAGAAATTGTTGCTTCATTTATTGTTATTGTGACAATGGTTATCGTATAGCAGAAGATCCTTCGTAGATACGTACCTTGGGACGCCTCTCTCTATTTTTTTAATTTTCCGAGCCGACTCTCAGCCAACATTTAACGTCCACGATGGAACTGCTTTCGACATTGCTTCATAAAGCGGACCCTCAATTATAAATGTGCAACGTGGGGATCGAGCCCGTGTACCTATGTGTCTCCTCCGATTTCAAAGCTCACCTGAATGCACCACCAGGCCACCTATCTGTCTGTGTTGTATGCTTACTTCCCTTCTCCAGTGTAATTCTAACTTGTAAAGCAAATACATCGGGTCAAAGGTATTCCTTAAACTAGGATCGTGGACTACTATATATTTCTGTATTATCAACATGCCACAAGTATCCCATGAACTCATTGGCTGACAGCTTCTCAAGCAATTCATGCGCCCAGGAGTACGTACGTATCATGCAAGACCTCGCTGTCAGAGCAAAGACATATTAGAGAGGTCGCGAATCGGTGACTCGCAGACACTGCACATACTAGCATTACTGACTGCCTGCAACCTCGACGGGGCCCAAACCTCTATTGTCTACCGATCGCGAAAGGTGCCAACCAAAAGGCATTCAAAAGGCAATCGAAAACTGCTTAGAAGAAATACTATAACCTCAGACTGCAAGCGCCGCCGGCAAACCGCTGGTAGAGGACCGCTGTCTCGCCCGATGTGCTATTCTCCGCGACAATATAATTGTGCTAGCACTGTCATGAGGGGCGCAGTTTAGGTTCGTAGTAGTCGCCCCAGATCTCATTCAATGAAGACGTAAAGCAAACTCTTCGATCGTCCAGTCACCTATACATCGGTAACAGCATCCGAAGCACGACTCGCCTGTGAGCGAGGCACACACAAAGTGAGATTGGAGGGCTGATGCCCACCGGGCATCTCATACCGACGGTATATCTTCGAGGAAGAAACGGAAGTGTTGTAGTTCAGAGAACGCTACGAGAGCTGTGTGTGTTGGGCGAGCCAGGTATCCCATTCAGAAAAAAAACGACGACGACGACAACAACAAGAATAACAACAACAACAACGACAACAACAACTAGCAGCGAAATGCTCGTGTTGTCTCGATCTAGTAGGATATGCATGGTGGCGTTCTGCAGAGGTACACCCTGCAGGGACACCCCCTATGTGGCTAGTTCAGTGTAAATATACCCACATGACTTCTTGAGCCACGACTCTGTCAATCTATAATGCTTGTTTGGCCTTGAGCCCTATGATCGTACAATGAATCAATGAATGAAGACGTCTGCCACTATGACTGCACAGACAGTCATAGTGGCAGACGAAGTATGCATGCACTCCATACACTCGCTGCAACAACGGCCCGAATCGATTGGGACGGGCGGTGGTGGTGGGTCACTCGCTTGACGACTTCATGTCCTTTCGCTGCTACGCTCTCCCAATTTATTTCCCTGTATTCGTTACGTGTTCTTGTCCTTGTTATTATTATTATCTTCTATAGTATTTATTTATTGCTCCGCGAAGCGGAGGCGGAGTCGGCCAAATCGTTGGGTGCGTTCGTTGTAAATGGAGAAAATTACGCAGAAATATAGGACACACCTACAAGTGTATGAATGCAAGTGTTTAATCATGTCATCATTCATTAGGCGTATGCATTTGGGCATTGGTATCTATTCCTTATCTTATTCTATTTCAGATATTGATTTAAGCATTTAGTAGTCTTGGATTACACGAAGCGTCTCGTGCGTGTCAGCGACACGTGGGCCATATTCATTTTATGATTAGTTAACTCGCCTGCAATCGTTGATTTCCGAATAGAAGGCAAACGTAACAGTTGCAACTTGGTCTGCAGCGATGAATCTTTGCCACAGGTAAAGATTTTGCTTTCCGTGACCGTGTTGCTTGAAGACTGCTCTGTCTCGTTGAGTGTGCCGAAGACTTAAGAGCCATGTTCATTGAGGTGGATTTATCGGAGGAAGCGAATAATGATGGTGATTGGATCCAGGACGATTTACTCTACGGTGCTGGTTAAAAACGACGTGAGTAGCCTAGGCCCGATAACTTAGGCATCCCAGAGGACACAGCAATAAACAGTTGATAGGAAAATGTGTCAAAAAAATCAATTATACATCGGGGTTTATACAACAATCCATGTACGCTTTCAGCTAAAGATAACACTGCGGAGTACAGTTGAAGCCTAAAAAAAACTTGCAATTGTAAATTGCGATCATGCGTAACTGAATCGATAAACACAACAGCGCCACCGTCGAACTGTTTCTGGTCATAAGTGTTCGTAGTTAGAGCGTTTTTCGCATCAAATTGAACCAATTCGCTAGTGGTACAGAGCGTCCTTTGGCAGCGGCCATCAGCTGGCCCCTGACGCAAAATGATTACACGAACATGAGGCTACGTCTCAAAAGAAAACAAAACCACGCATGATTCATTTGGCAAAATGATTTCCCCAATAAGTAGACGAGGCACCCATCCTGTTGTTAATTGACTATCTTCCGTTGCTTAAGTCGCGGTCGCTCGTCACTCATACCGAACCGAGCAAGTGAGCGACGCATCTATCCAACAGATCAACACACACAGACACACACATACACACTGAATGGTGTACGGCCCCGGAATCAATCATCAAATTGCGGCAGATGCTATGCGAACGTTGAGCCGCTCCAGTCAGATGGGTGAAATCGAACTGGCGCGCTACGTAATAATTCCGCTTGGCCGCCAGGCGACTGTAAGTGATCTCTGGCTTGTGATGACTTTGTTTGTTGGTACTCCACAGCCGTCACAGTAAAATCGCATATCGCTGTCCCGTAGGTGGAGCGGGAGCCGTACGTTTAAGAAGATAAATCACGGTGATGATTAGGCTAATCATCACCAGATCCAAGATGTGAACATGTCCTTGTTGTGGCCGAGTAGTGGTTGTAGGAGTTGAACAGGCTGGCAGACAGTTACGGAAGATTAGTCCGAAATCCGGTTTCAATATTTGAGTTGCGTACACCGCCTCTACGTTGCTTGTATGATCATATATTATGATAGCAATGTAAGGTTAAAAAATGCTTAAGCTAAACAGAAATGAGTCGCCATGTGTCACCAGATCATACTTTTCTGTACGTAAATGAACGGGGAGAATGCACAATTTTGTTCAAATAATGCCTAATCTAAACGCATTTCGAAATAATAAATAATAATTATAGGCATATTTCGGTAGACATGTGTGCCGTGTACTCTATTTGAGGACACTTTTACACATATCCTTACAGTGCAAACCAGCAACCAACGGTGAAGAATCGGCTATCTACCTAAAAGGGATTTTAATGTGCTGTCCATTACGAATTGTTCCTATCGAAACAATACCACAGGTAGACGTCTGATTTGAGGTAGACGTCAGCGTCAACATCGCTACATAGAGGCCCGTCGAATCGTTTCAAGTTATTTTTTTTTCTAGAGCTGGCTTATATGCTTCTATGGTTGAACATAGTTAGGATTTGTCCCACATAAACTAAAAATGATTCACCGGCTCTAAATGACACGATTAATGACAATTTCAATCATGTCTTCACGTGTCATTCATTCTAAACGCTAACACCGCAACGAATTCCCAAATGATCCCATTGATCCCGCACTTCGAGCATAACGGTCGGGTCGTCATTTACGCATCAATTGTTGACCGAAAGGACAGCAACTTCTTTAACGGCACACGGCAAACTTTCCCCGAAGGAAGCACTGACGGCTACGACACCGCACGCAGAGAAAATTCAAAGGAAGCCCGCGATGTGCGGTGACCGTCGACAAAGCAACATCACACGGAAATACCGACACGAAGTCACACAATGGCAAACAAACACTGCTTACCAATGAGGCAGATAAACAGGCTGGGGTTTATGTTCGTTTCGACCTTAGGGGAGCAGAAAGCCGCAGCAGACAGACTAAGGGATAACTGCCTTCGCGTATTACGTTAAGCCCGTTGTGTTACGAGCGACCCCGCACATTGAGTAGCAGCGCTCGAGCGAAAAGCACAATAACAATATGAATCTGGGTCGTAATAACGCATTATTATGACTGTTATTACGTGGGCAGCGGAGGGAGAACGACCCCCCGCAACCGGTTGTGAGCGTACGCCTGTATTGGGCGGTACCCATTCTTGCTTGACCCGAGCGAGACCTCTCACCGCCTCTACGACTTCTGCTGCTAAATTCCCGATCGGCGATCTCTCCTCGCCACATGTATACATAGGTATATATGAGTCAGTACATACATTTATATCGGTTATTACCAAGCATTGCACACCGCAATGCATGCACAGCGTCGTAGAGTAGGTGAGTACGCCTTCAAGTAAGGCAGATCATCATTCAGCTGGGAAACTTGTGCGCCATCGCCGCCTTAACAGTACAAGATGATACTGGAAATGTTTTATATCTAACTTAGATAACTTCGGTTCACGACTTCTCTAGCTGTCTCTCTCCCGCCCTCTCTCCACTTGGTTGTTTCGTTGTGGATGGACGTCATTACCTCACCGATCATCAAATACATCTCCCACTTCTCCATTTGTTCTTCCTATCAGCGGGTTATTTATTGTACAGGGTGAGATGTTCGGCTATCAGGTTACGCACGTATCAGTAGCTGCGGGTAGCCTTATACGAAAGGAAGCCAGGCAGGAGGAAGTAGGAATACGAGTCGGATAGGAATGACCATCCATCTGACAATGGCAGTAAGCAGTCACTTCTAGCAGTCGGTCACTCCGCCGACCAAGCAACTGTCTTGCCCGAAGCGGACACCCCCTTTGATCCTGAACGGCCGTGCGCAACGCGCACGCTTATACGCGATGTAACAGAGAGAAAGAGAGAATCATCGCTCTCCGTACAACGAAGCTTGCAGAGGTCAGTCAGTCGGCCGGCCGGGCGGTCTCGGATCGTTTGAAGCCGCCGTCACCTGGCGGTCACCCTTTATGGCGGGGGCGGCGTCCGCGATAGCGGCACCTGATGACGGTAAAGGTGATCATGGCGATGATCACGCTTCGACGTCTGTACCGAACGATAGCATAGGGGTGGCATGTTCCACTCTTCATGTTAATGGTGTAAAAGGTCTAGGTGATGAGCGGACGAGAGGCAGAAACGGAGAACGAAGATGTCGTCAGCGGCAGCCTGACGAGTCGCTACGTAAAACAGATGAGGGTTGCGCAAACAGATAAACAGCACACTCAGAGCAACAGCACACTCATGCACACGATATGATCACCTACTTACCTGGCTTGCTAATCGCTTCCCCGCCAGATCCCCATAGAGTGCTCGGCTCGCCGTCGTTAAGCTGACTAAGACAACGCTGTTAATACAGCCGATACCCGTTAGCTTCATGCTGCTCGATCGCGCGGCGATTGCTGTAGCAGTATTGGCATTTTCTTCGTTGACAAAACACTGTTTGCACATTTTAATGTGTGTTTCTCAAACAAAAAAACACAACAATATCGTCGTCGTCGTCGACGTCAGCCCTTCATGGTGTTGTGATATGTCTATGTGTGCGTGTCGCACCTGTGTAGGTGACGGAACACATGAAAGAAGCCAAACAGTATACTGAACGTTTGGTGTCCAGGTTGTTCGGGTTGAGGCTTACGACGCTGCTGGGCGGGCATGTCCTTTGTCGAGTTACTGGGTTCAGCCAGATTTACAGGTATCAGAAACGCTGCTACCGACCGGAAGTGATCGTATTAAGAGGCTCGATGAAGATTTCTATATAGTTGTGCGTAAAAGACGCTCAGACAAAACTAATGGAAGGGCGTGGCAGCCCCTAAAAGTGGGCACGAGAACAGCCAATATTAACTTTGACCGAACGATGCCCATGGGATATGACAGATTGACTTCAATAGTGAAGCCGACAACGAGATGAGCAGTATGTTATTTTAGCATCCATATATATATATATATATATATGAACCAAAATTAAGTTACGGGTATCCAAAAATGGTAGTAAAGCTCTACGAACGTAAAATGGTCAAATCAATTAAGGTAGCATCTCTTACAAACGTTGTGTACACCGAGAAACAAAAAACACTGCGGTCGTCAACTAGGCGGACGAAGTTATGTCCTTCAACAACCTTAAAAATGAAATGTGTTTACATTTGATAGTCATTGATGAGATTACGATATTGACACTATGAGCGTGAACCCGTTCTACGCAACGTAAAACGTTTACCTTTAGCTTGAAGAACAGAGAAAAAAATCCGCCTGACTGAACTACGCCATAAATGCAGAAGTCCATCTATTATTATTATTATTATCGCCGACCCCTTCTCCCACGGTTTTGCCATGCAGGTCCGATCAGCATAAAGTACATTTCATCAACACCTTGTTGCTTCAAGATCATATCATCTCAATGCAGAGACCGTTAGAGGCAAAGTGGCCCTGCGCGTTCCGCACGCGTCCCAACGACAGAGCACAATTATAAAATGCAAATACTCGACGAACGCGGACGTCATCAAATATTTCACTCATAATATTCTTTAGGAAAGAAATACAAGGCCAACTGAAGACCACTACCGGCAGCAGCGCAACAGCACGTTGCGGGGGTAGCATGCAGGGGCGTACTATACGAGATCGTCCGAAAAATCAATCAACCCCGTTCACTGTGTGTTTCAAGTGGAGCGAAAAAGGCGCCTGCCACGCAGGTTCATAACGTGTCATAGCGGAACAACGTCCCCTCCTGCGTGGCGGCGGATCTCGCATCGCATGTTGATACCCGCCCTTAGTGAAAGCATTGGCATACAGACATTCTCTCTGCGTGAAGAACGTCATGAGGTTCGATGCATCATGCACGTCGAGCCAACGACTACTGTCGTTGAGTCTATGCAACTATGCAAGATATATGTGACCCGATAGGCTACGACGACAACGACCCCACGATAAGAATGGGGCTGCCAAAGTTATGATGCCTTTGCCACACATTTACCCTAGGGCATTAGGTGGGTGGGGGGGATGGGAGTAGCTGTGAGATTGTATCTCTGAGGGAGACGCGGAGATAGGTCATGCAGCCAGCAAGGGGTATCGCTGGGCGTGGGGGTAATTTTGAACACTTGAGATGGAGCACCGCCTTTGGCTGGGACCGGATGTTGGTGGGTGGCTGAAATGAGGAACTTGACAGCTGAGTAGAGAGGCGCTTACATTTAGATCGATGCAAAGTAAGCGCCGGTATGCACACCTTCGCCAGGAGACGGTGGACGTATTGAGGAAAAGGCTCGTATGGACGGAAGTCAACGTTGTGACCATATCGAGTCGAAGTACCTGAATCACCCCTATATGCTTTGCTGTCATCAGTTGTATGGCGATCGTTTGTGTTATAGCTACATCCTCAAATCGTCGTTGCTATTGACAATGTATATGTGATGATCCTCGCCTGCCGAGTAGTATGCATAGATAGTATGCTCAAACGTTTCCTAGGACACCTCAAAGAAAAAATGATTTTTCACTCCTGCTGGATCGAATGCGCAACTATACGTCCACGTTTGTAATAAATGATTGGACGCGTCACAGTTGCTTGCTGCAGAAACCGTTCAATATACGCAGGCAATGCAGGAACAAGCTTCTTCTAGGCTAAAACAGGGTTCACCACGAGGCACCCTTTTCTGAGCTTTCAACGCACGCCTCCTTCCCTGATCCGACCCTACGTGTGGGACCCCCATACAATATCCTCTCGACGCCAGCCTACCCGTTAGCCCCATGCGTCTTATTCCGGAGCTCTTCGACGGAGGAATATCCTTAAATCCCTTTCCTACCGCAAAGCCAGTATTGAGCAAACAGACGAGGGATGGGTGCATTGACTCACCCTCTTCAAGTCTCGCTGTGCTGCCCCTATGGTAGCCATGGCATAGCAGAGTCCTCTGCCAGTCGTGGACTGAGCTAGAAGGGCATCGCCATGCCCGATCTTCCGTCTGCTCTGCTGCGACGGCAGGCCCTTCCCACAGCCCTTTCTTGCCTCGTACAGGCAGTCAGTAGCTAGTGTCGTCGGACGTCCCCGATGTCCCCGCAAGGGTCCCCCGCCGGTTCCACGGGCACGACTCATACGGTTTCTGCTGGTGCAGAGGATCATCCCTTTATCGAATTTAGATCCTTCTTCAATCAAGTATTTTATGTTCTCGAGCCGTTGGTTCTCCCCTGGCACCCTCTCCACACTTCTTCCGATCGCGAAGACTACCGCGACGACTTGTGCTGCTGCTGCTGCTGTAAAGGGAAAGCCAGCAAAACCCGGCCCCCAGCGGTCGGGAGAGCGCTTCGTCCGTGCGCCCGCACACACTCCTAGACTCACCGCACCCGGCGGGGAAATCGCGTACGGGTCTAACGGGCCGGAGGGGGCCATAGCATCAGCGAACGAGGTAGAGTAGCCCACAGGCGATCCAAGCACCGCCCGGAACAGCACAGGAGGGACTTCGCCCTTTTCTCCTTATCCTGCGCCGTCACCCGAACTCAGCGAATATCGCTGAGACTCCCTTCGATCACGATATTTTCTCTCACTCACCCACTCTCACTTACTGGCTCGCTCGTGCGCGCATTCTATTCAGCCCATTGGGATACAACGGTAGTGACTGACTGACTGTCTGCCGGGATCGCTCACTCGCTGTGAACTCGTGGCTGTTCCATTCATCGTCGAGGATCCCCTTCCTCATGGTGTGCTATGCATGTGTGGGTGCAGGCGTCCGCACGCATGCCTCTCTCTCTATCTCGCTCTCTATCTAGCTCTCTCTCTCTCTCTCTCTCTCCGTGTGTCTGTCAAGCCGAGCCATGAGGATGTTTTGTGCTGCTGATACTGTGAACGATAGAAATCGCGCGGTAGGCGGGATGGCACCGAGAAGCGACGTAGGGAAATAGATGTGAGCGGGCCGGGTGGCGCGGGGGGGGGGAAGTCGAATCGCGGGCTCCGCCAGTGGGGAATGGGGCAAATAAATTTGCCCCAGGAGTAGAGTTCCGTTTCTCCGAAAGATGAAGCGGTTATCAAGTCGAGCGGCCCAAGCGAGCCAGCCAAGCCGTTGCCTGAGGAAGAGATGAACGCCAGCAACGACGATGGCAAGCATCGCCGCTGAGGACGGTGTATTAAGCGAGCGCGGCAGGAGATCATTACCATCATCATCCTCCACCACTATTCACTCACTCCTCACTCTCTCATACACAGACAAAGAGAGAAAGAGAGAGAGACACGGTGACTTGCACTCGACCAACCAAACGCCCGCCCGTCTGCCGCATATTTGCTGGCATGCATAAGCACTTATTCTTATCTCGTCATTCTCTGCTCGTCAATATCGCTATATATAGGCAGAACGGGCGAACGGGCGAGAAAAAGTGTTAAATCTCCCTCGAGTGGGAGAGTTGTCTCTCTCTCATGATCTTTGATTCTCAGCCACTTTCAGATGACGGGAGCGGCTTCAAATCAAGTCGTTAGGATCATCCATCGTGAGGTAGGGTGTTAGAATACTTCTTCGTATATGCGTCTAGGCTGGCTGGTCGTTACCATATTTTAATATCTAATTGGGACACTTTGGTTTTTTGCTTTTCCCTAATCAGATAGTCATTCTCGCCATCGGCTGACAAGGAGCGAGGCGTAGAATATAGAATAGTAACAAAAAATTATTATTATTATTATTATTATTATTATTTTCATTATGCAGAAGAAGTGCGTGAATAAAATTCACGCACATGCATCCATTGTCCATGCTCCGTCCGGCATAGGAACGAACCTGTTATTGGTAGCTCGTATGGCCATTTTGTTTACGGCTGAGGGACCCTGGCCCCTCTCCCATGAGACATCTTCGGTACCTATCCGGTATGGCATTAATTAGGGTGAATGTTGGAAGGAAAATCCACATCTCACTGAGACCACAACAACATTCATCTCGTGCAACTCTATGTTAAGGCGACTGAAATCAATTCGTTAGAATTCGGGTCTCGCACAGGTCGATATACTATTATAGTATATGACGATAATACATTACAGTAGCGCGTTCGTAACTGCGTGACCCTTTGTGATCGCTCCAGTCTGGGATTTTTGTATCAATTAGAAGATATTTTTGTCCTTAAATCGCTCGTGTCCAAATTGGCTCAATAGCGCTGGCATAGGCATAACGTACACATTGACCTTACCACCAAGTGTGCTATACATATATACGTAGCGAGTAGAGTCAAAAATGTTTTTTTGAAGAACTTTATTGTAACTTGTTCCAAATATCTGCACATACATATATCTAGCAGTTGTGTTATGGGATACAAATAAAAAAAACGAAGGTCCGACGTCATCTGTATAATGCTTCTCAGTGGCTAACTGTATAAAAGACCTATACATTCACAGTTTCCCCTGTAATGATGCCATAGTTCCGCAGTAATGATCTCTCTTTTTTTTTCTTTTTACTACAGCCCTTGTGTGAATCAACCGCATGGCCTGACTTTGGAAACCTATCCGTCGAAAAGAATCTTTCAGATATTGCATCCATATTCGGACTATGCACCTAAGTTAGACAAGCAACAAGTTGTTGGAGCCGCACGAGTTGTTGATGATATCCGTTATATATCAGAATAGAATCGACCATCAGACAGAGATAACCTTTTGAATCTGGATCACATGATTCTCGCCACATTGACCAATCGAGCATCTGGCTGTCCAGCTGCTACAAAGGACGCTATCGTACAGACAAGGAAACGTCAATGTGACAGCTGCACGTCCAGGGTAGAGCGTGCATGAATGATTGCTGAGTTGTCGTTGTGGATTGCCACCAAAATACTGCTAATTTGATACGGCGGATACTCTTAGAGTAAGCATGCATAGGTCTCTTGGCTGCGATTGTATAATAATAATAATAATTTTGCTCGGAAATACGCTTTCCTGTGCAGACGTAACATATTTTGGATTTATAGGAAAAAGACACCATCCAATATAAGATTGTTATATTATTATCTTAGAAACCGTCAAATATTGGTTAGTCGCCCACTGGGTTGCGTAACTTTGCGAACACTCTGTACTTTACTTGAAATGGCCAGGCACACATTTCGGTCTGCGAGTTCAGGTTTCAACCTGACCTAGCCCATCTTAAGTCATTAAATAATCAGGGAATATTATTTAAGGGATAATCCTAAAAACAAAACAATTGTTAAATGTCTTTGAACAATCCCGTTATTGTCTAGGGGGCCTTGTATCCGAAAAACTCCTAATCGGTCATATGTATTTTTGAATGTGTACAGACGGGTGGACGTTAATAAAATTGAATACCTGCACAATTTTTCTAGCGACACTAATCACCGCGGCAGTCAACAAAAAACATCCGGTGTATCTTTCCAACCTATGTAGTGCCGTTTCACGACCAAACTCAGACCGTGCAATACATGATTCCGCTGGTGAAGCAGCGGACCTGAATGACGAACGACGCCGTTTCACCCTAAGAGTTTCGTTACCGAGTTGTACAAATTGCGGAAGTGGTGAACTGACTTGGGCAAAAGAACACCCACTCAATGCTGAACGATTTGATGATATTGATGTTACCTGCGTAACATCGTCTAATTTTTAATTTCGATTATTACGGTATAATAATTAAGGCGTTTCTATAAACTGCCGTATATCAATGACCATCAATATATGCCCTACTAAAAAGGCTGCCCAGACGGGCTGCCTTTAATTTTGCAAGGTTTCTATAATCGTCGTGGCTGACGTGATCTTGAATTTCGATCACTACGGAGGAGTTCTTCATTCAACTGTGACGTTCTGTCTTTAGACCCCGATATCCGTCTCGTTTCACTTGCTGCAAAATAGTTATTTGTCTCATTAAGCCCTTAGCTAAAGCTATATTTATATTGATTTAGGGCAAATATATTCACGCCCTCCGAGCCATTGCCGAGAAATTATTTTAGAAACATTTGCTCTAGGCACCTGATATGTTACACTCATCAATATATCGCCTACGATAAAAACTCTCTCAGCAGCCTTGGCGCGTCAGTTTTGATTAGTCAATTATAAAAATGGGTGACGATTGCACTCGCTGAACGTGAAATACATCTAAGAACATCCAGTCAGTTGTCAGAATCAGAGTTCCCTGTAATAATCCAACATAAAGTTTTGCTTTATTAACGGAACTGCACCTTGCTTACCAGTTTGCTTAAGTTCTCGATATGTCACGTCGTGGGACTCGAACCTGCGGCCTCCGGTTTTAAGGACAAATGTTAACTGATTGTTGTTGTGGTAGTAATAAACTCTAAAGGACCTCTATGTACCCTTCTCCGCAACAGTATTGTTCACTGAGAAGATTATGCATGTGGAGCCAAATACCGAACGGATCATAGGAAATTGCATGAATCGTATGTGGTGCCGTTGTTTATGTATCCGTGTGTAATATGCAATGCGATAAAAAATGGGATATAAGTGTATATGCTTGAACAATTACAGGCCAAGTTCATATGCTGATTTGAGGGTTAGGTTGGACTTGACAGACATCATGTCATTATAACTTTTCATATACGGTAATAAACGAGATATTCCACTCACTAGAAACCAACTACCGTGACAAAATATCGATATTGTAATCATTTGATGAAATTATATCAAATTTTATACAGATGTCTCCTCCCCGTTAACTTAAATAGCTCAACAAAGTACTGTTGTCGTTCTTCTTCCATCAGCACGATAACTATAAGTTGTATAACAAAATGCCTTAAATGACACAGGTATCACCTATCAATGCCTATTTATAGAACTTACTCATGACATGTGACAATGACCAGCCTCTGGCAGTTTCGCTGCAACGAAAGTCGCTTTCAAACCGACCGCGCCAGCGCCGCCGCGTCCAGGCGAGAGGGGTACCCTCTCCGTTGACGCCGAGGCAGCCCGTCAGCAGGAAGTGTTCGCTGAGGTTTGTATGTCCCTCAACGTCTGTCTGCTCAATCAACAATTCACTCATCCCTTTATGTTGACATCCAGGTGTTCACCAGTCGTCAGCCTGTAACAGTGTCGTTCCGTTGTCTACAAGTCGAGCACGATCAAGGAAAGAAAGCCAGTACACACAGACACAAGATAGATCATTTCATCCTCTGTCAAGATCTCTCTGCGTGTGCGTGGGGGGGGACATGAGAAGGAGTTTTGTAGATGCTCTCTTGGTCGCGGAGTGACTTCAACTGCTGTGCTGCGTTCATCGCTGGCAGTGCTGCTTAGCCGCACACGGATGAGATGTACTAACTGCGGTTTCTGTGCAAAATACGTTAGTGTAGTCTCAAACCGAGTGTTCAAACGCGTTGCGCAAGGCGCCTCTGCCTGCCTGCGCTGTCTGCCAGTAGGAACAGTGGTATCGTTCGAGACATTCGTGTTCGTCTATTCGTGTTCAGTGTGCTAGCTCACGTACAAGGAGACGTAGTTGGGGCACGAAACTCCTAAGGCGTTTATACATCAGATAAACCGGAACCAACAACAACAGCAACAGCTAGGGGGGACCAGGACCAACGATCAGTCTGTTCGGAGAACGTGGGCATGCCCAAGCCCTGGTGGGGCAACTAGCCTCACGGTGGTGCTAAGAGATGAATCCCCTCGATGGCGAGCCGACGAGTCAGCTCCTGCGTTATGTCTACTCATCGGATCTCGACGCCCGCTTCAAAGTCAAAGTGTAAGAGCGCAACGGAAAATGCCATCGTTGATGTATGGCATCGAATGGTTAATTGATTGGTCAATGGGCTGACGGCTGATTGACGTTTCGCAGAGGATGCAGATTGTTATTCGTAGTACTGCTACTGCTGCTGATTATGTCAGATATCGCAACACAGTTGCAGCTGTACCGGAGAACTAAAATAGGAAACAATTCACGGAGTCGAATCGTTCATTCGGTTACACGGTACATTCAGATGAATGTTATTATTATTATTATTATGTGAAGCATTCTTCATTTCCGTATCGATGACGCGAAGAAGAACAGAGGAGCCGTATCAAGTAGTGTATTGAATATACAGTCAGCAGTTATATTCAATCCAGCAGTTATTGGGCGAGGGGGAGAAGGTCAAACATAATAAAAAGTCATGCGTCTAACGGCGACCCATAGCCAGCAGGTGGGCGAAATCGAACTGATTGGCAGATGCAAAATGTGCTCGTCATTACGCCGCAATGGCGCAAGGAGTGGCAGCGACAATAAACGATTTTAGCAACAACGAGATGAACAACGGTTTCGAAGTGATTAAACATAATGCGTTTGTTGGCGTTATTCCACTGCAATATGCATTCTACGAATGAGTAGCTGGAATAGAATATACCACTAATGCGGTGATGGCAACCGAGAGATGCGGAGGTGTTTAGCTGTAGCAGACGTTTCGCGTGCTGTCACAACGGGTAAATTTCTCATCACGTTTGGTGGGGGGGGGGGGGTGTTATCACCTGATGCTGTCATCTCTGCCCGACTCGGATATATAATATGATTAATAACTTTATGAAACCTGCCGAAAACGACAGATGGCGATATTTCGCTGGCCCATTGTGAAATCTACTCGCTGCGGGTGGAGTCCGCTTCCGTTGATTAATGACAAACATCGGGGTAAGAACGCCACTTAAGTAAGTGTATAGTGCTGGCTGGCTGGCTGGCCAGCTATTGCTGCCGAGCAGCTTACTGCAGCAATAATGCAATATAGACGTCTGGTATTAAAAAACAACATCCTTTAGAGCGGACTCTCAGCGGATCTCCTTATGTGACAGTCCTCGGTTCTAAACCTAGACATCTGGTGCTAGAAATCTTGCAACTAGAGAAACTTTGTCCTCTGCCTTATATCATTTGCTAGCGGGATGCTGGCCAAAGCGAATAATTCGCCTTCTGGTGATTCATGGAAATTCATCTATGTAGCTTCCAACTCGAAATTAAATATGAGACGGGGACTCATCAGTAGGTAACAGCCATGAATCCTCTATGTTGCCCTACCGAAGATTTCTTTAACGAGGGGTAAGCGCGCCATTATTGACGAGAGAGCAGGTCAGCTACTTTCAGAGAGGCTTGGAACCTCAGGGGGTGACTCTGCAGAATCAAACGGCAGTGCTGTGTTTGAAAGTTAAAATGATGAGTTTCAAAAAGTATAAATCGAGCGGCCTGGGCAAGCCAGTATTCGTCATGTGACTAATATGCGGAAAAATTTGTATGCTTATACGGAGAGTGTATTTATTGGTGTTATCCCCGTACAGCGTTTTCTTTGTTGTTATTTTATTAAGCTTAGCAAATATCTTTGCGTCAACGTTACACTCGGACGGTGGATGCACACCGCTGAACTCGGTGTGAACTTTTCTGTGTCTCTTGCTGGGAGTTGCCTATCGGCCAAATCAGGTTTGGTTCGTGCCAGCCGATGTAAGCCATCACTGGCTATTTTACCAAGATGGTTATTCAACCAAGATTTACAGGGTTGTTTATAGACAATATCCGAGCTATTGCGGAACTCTGCAGTTGATCCGGTTCTAGGGGGGCTAACCAATTTATTCTTTCTGTTAGCCAAGGTTTTGTTCGTTCCGGAAAAGGGGATAGATGACTTGTCAAGCTTCGATCACATTATGGCTGTACCGCAGCACGAGTTTCAGATATACCTAACTGTCAATTGTTGTATTAAATTACAATTGACGCTATGGTTAAATCATGCATTAATAGTTACTAAACGATGCGGAAAGTTCTGGTTTTGTTTCATATTGAGCTTGACTGCAAGAGAACAACCATTGTGTCAGTGCGCTTGTTGACTAGATACCTATATCTATATGGTAAGAATAAGGTTACTTGAAACAGTCCCCTATTCAAAGAGCCACTTGTAGTCAAGTTTTATGATTGATTATTTTAGTCAATAGAGATGTATGTTGTACGTGTTAGACTTGCGTCGTTTACGGTCATCCATCCAAAGTACTTTACTGATTAGAGATCTTCTTGTTGTGGCAATTGTTTGTGGACACCGCTAATTCGACGAGAGAAGCGATATCTAGCTACCACTACACGAAGCCATTCTACACGCTTGCATGCGTATCGACGGGTATGGCAGAATGAGCTTCGCTCTCATGAGCTCAGGCCGATTGGTTATGGCTGGCTGCTGGATGGCGTTTGCGTGTCGCAACAACCTTGATTCTATGGCGGACCTGGTCCCATGAGGGGAATTTACCTGCTATACTGATTTGTGATGATCAACTATGGATGTTATGGATCACTTGTTCTGCCAAATGGCAATATCTATATATATATATATATATGCGAGGGTATGTGCCTTGCTGTTTATCTGTGGCCAGCCTCGGACCAACAGGGCTTCGGGTGCACTTCGGCTACCTAGCAATAGTAATCAATACTCGATATCGAAACTCCGTCTAATAGCACTTTAAAGCACTCGAAGATGACATGATTGACCACACAATTATAAATTCGTTGATGTGGGCAACTTGTAGTACTGATACCATGAGTAATCGAATTTACTTGCATCGGGTTAATAGAGCGTTACAATTGTGTTGTATGAACAGTGACCACAAGGTCTAAAAGACAAATCCAATCACCATCTGTGTGACACACTAAGTAATGTTAATAGCCACCGTTGAATGTCAACATATTGTCTATATGTAGTCGGATAAGGTAAAGATACTTGAGTAACACATATATATATATTTATATATATATATATATATCCATGAAAATGGACCTTATTGTTAAAACTTGGCATGCATATATATTTTTTTCGATATATGTATCACACATCAATCACAACTCTCCTTCCTAACTACGTTTATTTTCTTCGCCGTTCGTTTTATTTTTCACTTTTTCGTACTTTAGAGGTACCTTGGAAGGCGATAGGCCACGCCCACCGTATCAGGATCTGATCCAGAATCCCCTCCTACGACGTAACCAGTTGCTGCTGACGTGGGGCGATGCCGAAAAGCAAAGTCTCGTATCGGATCTCGTTGTCACTGTCGAGATCTTCTCTGACGGGCGCAGTCTCGCACTGCCCACGCAGACATCGTACAAGCCATTCACAACGCGGTATAAGTAAGTTACCACTGATACCGTCGATAAATCGATTTATTGCATTGCTTTATTGCCTTATTACTCAATGAGACAATCCGCCTGTCCACGTCAATGCGCAAAATGTGTCAATGTGTGTTTTATGATTGTTGCGTTCTTCGATCCCTTTCTCGGGCTATTTCTCATTTAAATGTATGTTGCTCACGTTTGGCTGTACCTTCGAATTTGTTCAATCGTCCTATTGAATATCAGTCGTACTCGTCTTTCAAAAATAGCCGCTTTGTCAGAAAACGCGAAACGATTTCCGTCTGAACGGGATCTCCCTCTCTCTCAGCCTGGCTACTCCACGAAGCCACGAGGGGTCAAGGGCGGCCTGTTACTGTCAGCCTGTTGCAGGCCGCTGAAAGGTTAATGACTTCGGGCCTGTCCTCTGTGCTCGAACGACGGAGTCGACTGAGCTATTTGCCAGTTGCGTAATTAGACAATAATATTGATTTCAAAATGTGTGGGTTGTTCTAGAGTTTAACATGGTCTGAATATCATTGTCTTCGCTGTGAAATGGCTGCCCAATTGTGGGGACTACTAATGCTTTTCGCTGAAACGTGTTTATTGTCGCCATTACGGAACTGATTACGGGTGATGAGAATAGAGGGAGAGTGTTTAGCAGAAATATGCTGTGACTAAAGTGGCTGATTTCGTACTTATGCGATTCAGCTGGAACGAGTGGCTGACACTTCCTCTGAAGTTTTCCGATCTACCGCGCGATGCTCAGCTGGCCTTCACCGTGTGGGATCTTCACGGTCCCAAAACCGCGGTGCCGGTGGGTGGGACCACTGTATCAATCTTCAACAAGCATGGTACGTTCTATCATATCCTCATATCATATTTTCTGTAAATACAAGTTCATCTGCTTCTCAAATAAGGGGTTGAATTCGTTTCTAGCTAGAACGCTAATCTCGAAAGCTACCGAGTCACAACAATGTGAGCCAGCGAAGTCCTTCGCCATTGACCAGAGTGCCCCGTTCCTGATTCAGATGTGAATCGGAATGAGAACGACCATTTGCCCACAGGCGATTAAAATCAATGTTAATCTGACTCAATTCATCAAGATCCTTTTATTCGACAAACACAAAACAGGAGCATAAGTGCAAATGGGCGGCTGTAACCCCTCTAATTCAAAACAAACTTACCTGTGGAAATCGCCGTCTTATATACTTGTTACTGTCGTTGTTGTGGTGTCTAGGGTCGATGCGCCAGGGAATGCACGACCTCAAGCTCTGGGCGAACTCGAAGGCGGATGGCTCGAGTTCGACGTCAACACCGGGAAAGATTTCAGGTGCCAAAGATGAAATGGCCAGACTCATAAAGGTAAAGGAAGCTGCATTTCTACCCCAAAATGCAGACCCAGATATGATCTAAATAGTTTCAGCCGTTGAAAGAATATTCTATATTTATTCATACATTGTGCAGGTAGCACGTGGCTTGTACCTGCGGTCCTAGGTTACGTTGAGAGGTTCAATCCTTGTGGCAATAACGTGAACGGTCGGAAAGCCTTCATATCGTTGTGCATAATGTCTATTAGTTAATTGCGCGTCTATTTAACATTTCTTCCAGCTAACGAAGAAACACCACAATGGCGAAATGGCACGCGTCGATTGGATGGACAGATTGACGTTCCGTGAGATTGAAATCCTCAATAACAACGAGAAGAAGAAATCACAACAGGTAATAGTCACACGCGTCGTGGGGCGACCTCGATCCGATGGAAATCGGACGAACGAGATAATTACAATTGTACCCACACAAAACGCAGAGCTATAAGGTTAATCTCTTCTGCGCTTCCCGGATCTCAGCAATTTCTCAATTACAATTATCGACCAACACTATGCTATTTCTATTTATTTGCAGTATGCACTAGAGCTAAAGATCACTGCCTGCGTATCGTATCTACGATTTGTTGTTTGTTCATGACTGCTATTTCTTCCAGATGTTCTTAATGATCGAGTTTCCTCGCGTGGTATATCATGACATTGAGCATATGGTCGTATATTTTGAGAAGGACCTCGACACCCAATGCCACAATAATCTTCCTTGGCCGCCGAAAGAAGACTCGGCTGCTCGTCCCATCGAAGCAAAGTTGGTGACCATGTTTGACCCTGACGTATGGCACGTAAGTATTCAGTATTTCTCGATTGGGAACCGATAGCATAGATGATATCCTGTCCTTCGCACGAATGCGGTTTGGGTGTTGTCTTTTTTGTGATTTAAATTCGACCACCGAGCTTTGCGTGTAATTAACTTTTATGACATTGATCGTAGGTAGCTACCGTGACTGTCTACAGTGTTTAATAACAGTTGGCTGCGATTTTGTAAGCACCCACCCTCTGTACGATTGTCGTTATTATCGATAACTAGACGCATTAATGTCCATTTCTGTTCTTATAGGAAAACCTGGTCGAGGATAAGCACCATAAGCTCTCTCGAAACCAGCGAACCCAGCTGATCGATAAAGATCTCAAGCCAAATGCAATTATTCGAGATCAGCTAAATCGAATCGTCAATAAATGTTCCACAACACCCCTCACGTCGGACGAACAGGATCTTGTCTGGAAGTTCAGGTATGTTCATCTGATTAGTTGTTATGACCCCCGTTGGCGTCGTGTCGCGACTATGAGTACAACGCATTTCAACTAAATTCAAAACAGAACTAATATTGATTAACTTGAGAGAGATCATTCGTCATAAGAGAAGCCACTCGCCATGCTCTTGCCCACCGTAAAATGGGAACCCCCACATCAGCTAAGGTGTTTGCGCTGGAGATCAAGAAATATATTTTAGAGCGTGTTTGCTCGGCTTCGAGAAAACTACAGGTGTCACCATCATGGTATTGCGACGATTAGAGCGGGTTGCGATAGCGATAGGCGGGAAGACGATCTCCGATGAAATCAAGTGACGAGCACTTTTACATGGAATTATTACGACGCTCCATTAGTGCCTGCTATTATCGAGGAAGAATGATGAGAAATCATTAATAATGTTAATATTTAGTGGCAAGCTGCGAGTTAGTCAGTTAATTCTAGCAAGCATGTGGTGCTGCAGATATAATATAACGCTTGCTTTTTCGATTACAGGTTTTATCTCAAAGATCAAAAGAAAGCTTTGGCTAAATTTGTTCATTGTGTGAGATGGGACGTCGACGAGGAAACGTTTCAAGCGCTAGAACTTATGCGTCAATGGGAGCCTATGGACGTTGAAGACGCTCTCGAACTCTTAGGTAAGTGTATTGACTGGCAAACCTGCTCTGTGTTCTATTTCCAGTAGGCTGGCATTGTCTTCTCGTGGTTCACTCTCAGGGCCACCTTCAATAAATTCGATAGTTATTTTTAAACATTAAAAAGCTCTTGATGGAATTCATACAAGAGTACAGTGCAGATCATCAAGGGAAAAAGGTCCCAAGAAGTTTTCTTTTCGAAGACAAAGTCAGTGAAGTTTCAACAAGTGTGACGATTGAACGCGAGTTAGCTGAAAGAAGCGAGTTAGCGCAAGTTAGCTGATGCTTAGAAGAAAACCATCCCAAGGAAAACATATCAAGATTTGTTTCGAACTGGCTTTAATTTGCAGGGCCGCAATTTAAGCATACGGCTGTTCGGCGTTACGCTGTGACCCGGCTCGAACAAGCCTCGGACGAGGACCTTTTGCTCTACCTGCTGCAACTCGTTCAAGCGCTCAAATATGAGCCCTCTACTCAAAGCGGTCAAAGCAGCGATCCGGCAGCAACAGCAGCAGCCGCTGCCGCCGGCATTACTAACTCGGGCTCTCCTGGCCACTCCAGTTCAAACGCAGGCGCGCCTCAAGGCGGTCCCGCTGGGTCGGGTACCCATTCACACCTCGAGCAGCCGTTGTAAGTAATCTCTAGACCGGACATTATTCTAGATTACTTTTATTTATGTTTATCTTTTATTTATTTTTATTTTATCGAGAACTAAAGCGTATTGTATTGCATTTCCGAAAATAAACTTGATTTTGAAACTTGAAACTTGAGATGGCAAACGATTTGTGAACACGGATTTGTTAATGATAATATATGTTTGCAATTAATAAATACACCACCATAGAAATCAAATTAAATATTTCCGTTGTGTACTACTTACCTGCTTGTCTATTCCCTTCAATCTATCTCGGCTGCGCGCTATTGTTAAGTATTCCTTTGGGTACAATCACTGTAGTATGTTTCATGAAACTCGCCACGTGAGCGAGAGTCTCGGCTGTTAGCCATTTTCTTATGCACAAGAAAACAATAGACGAACGTATAACATTCACACACCGTTTTCCGTCTTCGTCAAGACATTAATTATATCGTCACTCGGTACCAGGTCACCCATGAACGCTTACCCCGACATGTCCCCGATCTGCTGCGATAATGTCGATCTATGTCTGTTCCAGACTATCCAGGTCGGTCGAGCTGACCGAGAGCACGCAAAGCAGTATCAGCAACGCTACGCTGGCCAGTGCAATCGATGACGCCGCCCGTCGCTCGGACAGAGGAGTCGATGGGCAAGAGCGAAGCGATGACAGCCATCATCGGGATCAGCCACCGAACGACGCCGACTCGAGGGATTCACGCTATCCCGCAGTCATCGAGAGGTCGATGTCAACGCCGGCCGGAACTGGCAGCGGATTACAGGACGACACGAGTAGCGCGTCAAGTCTTGCGGCAGCGGCTGCAATCACGGCCGTGCTCGAGGACAACCGCGATCTGGCTAACTTCCTGATCAAGCGAGCCAGTCGAAGCGACACCCTTGCCAACTACCTGTACTGGTACCTGACCGTGGAAAGTGAAGGCACCCACAATCATGCCACGTTGGCAGCCGCCGCATCGGGAGCGAATGCCGGGAGTGGGAGTGGGGCCCAGGCGGCGAATAGCGCCGGTAGAAAAGACAACAATGGCGGGTGAGCAAAGGATCCGTTGGGATGATACAGGGTGTATTTGTTAGGTGGACAACCAACCGATGGACAACTCATTCATTCTTGCTAGTCATTATTTGACTAATTTCTTGTTAGAGGAAAACATCAAAAAAATCTAGCTGAGTTGATAGTAAATCTATAACGATAATCAACTTGGCTTTGATATAATCAAGAATGACCTTGGAAAATCAGTTGACTTATCAGGAACGTGCCTCTTGTTCGTGGGTGTTGCTCAGTGGACCATTTTATTGTATGCAAACCAATCGTCTCGTGTCACATTATTGAAATGTAGAGTCTATCCATATATCCATACATGCAGTTGTGTGACGGACAGTTTATGTATTCATTTGCATGTGATAGGAATCGAAGCTATGCTGATATGTACGCCGATGTCCTGCGTCGTCTTGTACTTTGCCTGAAGAACGGCAACCGGGAGCAGGACCTGCGGAGGAGGATGCTGGCGAAACAGCTCTCGTTCGTCAAGAATCTTGTTAATCTCATGAAGCCTATTGCTGCCGATAGCAGCAACCGACAAAAGAAGGTTAGACATTTTTATGGACGAGCAAATTTTCGTTAACAACATCGACAAGACAATACAAAAACTTGTTTGTCATGATAAACTGCAATTTAATGGCACTTGGCGAAGTTGAGATGCGTAAGTGAAATACAAATATATATATATATATATATATATGCGTGTACGGAGTAAAGGCTACGTGCTTTCTAGTGAATTCTGTCGATTCATAAAACACCGTAGGTCGGAATTGCTGTCTAATGATTTGTCCCGCTTCGTTGTGCTGTATAATACCCACGCAGATCGAGAAACTACGAGCCCTGCTTGGCGATCCTGATAAATCGAAGCTGACCTTCCCAGAGAGCCTTGCGTTGCCGCTAAATCCAAAAGTGCGAGTTAAAGCAATTCTGGCTGAGGAGGCAACGCTATTTAAGAGTGCCCTTATGCCTTGCCGTCTCACGTTCTTGACCGACGCGGGTAAAGAATATGTCGCCATATTCAAACATGGTGACGACCTTAGGCAAGATCAGCTCATCTTGCAAATCATCTCCCTGATGGATAAGGTTAGTCAATAGTCGTCCGAGCAGGTACAGTACGCACATTGCTTATTCTCAGCAGTACCTTTACTTTGCTCGACTTGAGCTACAATCATGTACGTATGAAGTCCGATGAGAAAAGCGACATGATCCATGGAAAATGTCTGGCTAGTGCTAAAATTAAGTTTAGCTTCAACTACGCCACCTACCGCGGGCTCCAACAGAACCTTAACCCACAATTGGGCCCACAATTTTCCCTACCCCAACACATATGCCTAATAGAAACATTCGATTCTCTGTATTAACACGCTGCAGCTCCTTCGGCGCGAGAATTTAAACCTTCAGCTGACACCATACTGCGTTTTGGCGACTTCGACACAGCACGGCTTTGTCGAGTACGTGGAGTCACGAACTGTGGCCGACGTGCTGAAAGAAGAGGGTTCGATACAGAACTATTTCAAGAAATGTGCACCGAATCCGAGCGGGCCATACGGAATCGATCCTGAGGTTATGGACAATTACGTCAAATCCTGCGGTACGTTGCCTCTCTCGCAGTTGGCGTTGATAAGACGTTTGCCTGCCGCCATCGTTACACTTATCTCTTTGCACTGCGGTTGCACTTGAGCCACCGACCGTGACACACGACCAAAGTACTAAGCCCTATCGCTATAAGTGCCTCTTGGACCCGTAATTAGCGTGATAAATATGATGATAATAATAATAATAATTATAATAATATGTGTATTACAACTACAAGAATATTGCTACGAGACTGTAACCGATTGAAATACAAGCGGAGAAAATGTGTTTTAACTATACCTAAATTGCATCCGTTTCTCAATTTTGTCCACGTTCTAAACCGATTGCTCCATTGTCGGTTGCAGCCGGCTATTGCGTGATCACGTATCTCCTGGGCGTCGGGGATCGCCATCTGGACAACCTGCTACTCACCAAGCGTGGCCAACTTTTCCATATTGACTTTGGCTACATTCTCGGCCGGGACCCAAAACCCCTGCCTCCGCCAATGAAACTTAGTCGCGAAATGGTTGAAGCGATGGGCGGCGTCAACGCGGAACATTACAACGAGTTCAAGAAGCAGTGCTACACGACGTTCCTACATCTTCGTCGTCACGCAAACCTCATTCTCAATCTCTTCTCACTCATGGTCGACGCCAGCGTGCCCGATATCGCTCTCGAGCCTGACAAGACTGCCAAAAAGGTTCAGGACAAATTCATGCTCGAGATGACGGATGAGGAGGCCGTCTCGGAGATGCAACGCCTTATCGATTCATCCGTGACGGCCGTGATGGCAGTGGTCGTGGACTCACTCCACAAATGGGCACAATATTGGCGCAAATAGCTTATGAACCGAATATATATATATATATATATATATATATATATAATATATATATATATAAGGCCAGTACAGAGACAAAGTGAATTAATCATTACCACGCATCGAGTTGGCGTGGGATGGAATAGTTAACGCTCCTGCAGTTGCACAACTACGAAAGACAACTGCAGAACGCCGTCGGAAACACAACGACTGCAAGAAAACAACCAGGACTGAATCATTGTAGTTCAACCTTAGCAAAGCAAAACCAAATACATCGTACCAAGCGGAGAAGTGGAGTCAAGGTCCGGGCTCGATGACGACGAGAATAAGGGTGGGAATTAACGCAGACCACGAATGTCAGTGACAATTAGTTATTGTTGCTTGTTACTATTATGGTGGGTATCAAAAAGGAAGATGAGAGCTGTTTGACTGTTTTGATGTGGGAGCCACAAGTACAGCTTCTTACCTGTACCCGTGGCTAACGTCTTAATATGATACATTTGGCACTACTGTACGCGAAATGAAATGTATACGATCGTCTATGCATCTCTTACTGTTTACGGATAGGCCCTCGAAAGGCCTTGGCGAAACGGGTCAAGTGTTGATAGTAGCAATATGTGCTCGACTTTCGTATGCCGCAACAGCTGCGGCGATGAGCGGCAATACTGAGGCGGCCGGAGATCGCCAATCTCACAAGGGAAATGATTGCTGCTGAAACGGAATCTACTGAATCGCGGACGTTCGCCTAATCGCGATTCGGTTACCCTTTGAACGTTGAAGCATGATGAACATTTCGACGGCGATAATGGTGATGATAAAGCCATGTTAGATTCAGCCATTGAACGGAGTTAGCCGAACCAACGCTAACGATTGTCACCGTTGTAAACGCCTAAGCACGTTACCGAGTAAGCCCAGCATCTGCGAGCTGTTGTGGCGCAACCTAGCGTCTCGCGACTCTTACGAGCAACATTTCGGCTGAAGAGGGGACCACCGGACATGCGTGGAAACGGGAAGAATCTCGGGGAAGGTTTGGCAATCGAGAGTCGATATTCAATTACCTTGCTTGTTGTTGCTCGTCTTCCCGAGATAACGAGCTGCATTTGCCCCTATCATCGAACATCACAGCCGCAATCGAGTGGTGAGCCAGTCGATCGCCAGATTAGCGTACGGCTATACGTTTTAGGCGTTTCGCCTAAATGAAATGCATCGAATTGAGCTGAGATGTACGATATCAGCGTCATTGAGTAGACGATGGAACGTCATCGCGCGAAGACGCTTTTTTTCTCCTGAACCAAATGTTATACTCACTGGCGTAGTGTCGGGGTGAGTCGACAGATAACCAGTTAGAAAACGCCAGGAGTGGCGATCGCCACCAACGTATAAGCGTGATTTTTGTACATAAATGTTGAGATCACAAGCACAGCATACGACCTGGAAGGCAGGAGTATCGACAGTGTACACAACCGTGACAAGACAATGTGAACGGGCTCCCCGAGAGAGAGAGAGAGAGAGAGAGAGAACAATGAAGAGAATACTGTAATTACAAGTACTAGTTAGTACACGACACATGGAGGCGTCACAACGAGCGAACACTAATAAATAAATAGTGGGGACAAATTGGTTCATTGAACAGCATAGGAAGGTCGGTAGAATAGCGTTATTTCAACACGAACACGGAGAGATACACATACGCAGACACACACACACACAGCCACACACAAAGTTCAGAACAATACGAGGACGCCACAGTTGGCGGCAGACAGCCTCTCGGAAGGACCGCGTCGTTAAGAGCATGAAATATCTTGGTCTGTTTTGTTATCGATCAATTTAGTGTATTTAAAGCATATGTAGCGTTCTTTTTTAGTTTTTGTTTGATGTGTTTTTTTTTTGTCCGTTGTATATGTTCGTCGTTGTATGCGATTTTGACCCGCTCTGTTTTGACTATAGTTAACCTCGTTGTTAATGTCGTTTTCAATGTATATCTGCCCATGTGCACTAAGCCGAAGGGCGGTTCGATGACACCGAACAGGGCTAAAGCTATAACGAACTCAGCGAGTAAGTAGTCTCGGCGCTCAAAACACTTCACTCGAAGAAAAATTAAAGGGAAGATTTTGTCCATAATCGAATATTGAAAATAATCATTACGCTTAGTGAGCACCGTTTTTGATGATTATGTCGATGAACGTATGCGAATAAAAACGCAAATCGAAAAGACGAACCGAAGAAGAACGAAGATCGAAATTGAGCAAGTGACAACTATGTTAAATCATATTAGCTTGCAAAATAAAAATCAGATCTAACGATAAAATGGCGCTGACCTGCTGCTACAAGTGAGCGCCGTTGTTTTGTAATCTCCGCCTATTGTTGTCGCTTATGTCTTCCCTTCCTCTTATGTCATCCTTTTCACTCTTCGTTTCCTAAAGTACAAATCTTCCTTTCGTTAGTTTGACCTTCTGATTAATAAGAATCGCTTTATGTCCCTAATGTCGGATCCAAATAATTTCCACACGATGTTTTCCGGTTACGTCGACATAACTTGGATCGTGATATGCAGTCACTATCCATACATATATATACATACATATATATATATATATACACAAGTCTAGGGTAGCTAGGGCTAGGCTTTCATGTATTTTTGTAACATTTCTGCGACTTCAACATGTGAACGATAACGGTGGAATTTATGGGAATTCTAGAAGTAAATGTGCAAGCAAAGTGAAATTGGAATAGAGTGGATGAGAGAGAGAGAGAGGGATACTAAGAGTACGCCAGTATAGAAAGAATCAACCGTGAAGGGAATTAGGAAAGACAAATAAGAGCACCATAATTAACGCATAAGAGAGGGCACTCTTTACAAATGAACGCGTCGATATTACGATATAGATGGCGAATAAAGCTATTTAAATATACAGAAGGATCTTTTCATTTACGTCGAGTCTCGACTATAATAATGGATGTTGATTAGATCAAAGCTGAGGTAGACTTTGGAACGGTATCTTGTCGATGTTCATAATCCCGTACCCAGCTCTGCCCATGGCAGGATTTAAGTCTGTGGCCTGGCACAAATATCTCACTACCGGTCTATTTATCCCAACTGTGTACCTAGGTACTGAACGTTGCCGCAATCACGGCATATATATATATATATATAACAGGGATCAATAGAAAAATCGGTTGTGGGACATAGTCTCAACTCCTGGCGATATTGATTTTCCACCTGGGCTATCGGAACAACTATTCTAAAATGATTTTACTAATATACGTGATATGAAAATAAGTCCATATTGGCCCCACTATCATGCTGACAATTAGCATATAGTGTACAATAATGGAGTGAAGTCAACTCACCGAGGTGTGCGAGAACATACTCCTCCAACATACTGCATAGGATATATCAAGGGAGACCCCAAAATTTCATTCATGCAAGCTATCAAGACGGTCTTAAAGGTTACGTGTCAAATTTTCCTTATTAAATTAAATACACATTAACAGGCGTAAACGCTTTGCTAAACTTCGATAGAAAACTTTCGTGATACAACGAAGTAGAAATTAAACGGGACCATCATAGAAGCATTGTAGTTTTTTTGTTTCTTCAAAAAATCGATGCCTTTATTGTACACATCAAATATATAACTTGGTTTTATTTTTTAGCTATCGATATTATTTTGACTGGCCGCCCGGTTGTTGCTGCTTTTGTTGTGTTTGTTGTTGCTACGTTTTTATAGCCGCCACCTAATACCGATGCCGAGTCGCTCTGGAACAACGGATCGTCAACGAACGCACGCTTACGATGTACAATGATTTTATGCTGGTAGCGGCAATGTCAGAGACGTGGCTATTTAGCCACACCTAGACGCATCTTGGACGAACGGCCGAACAGGACGAAATTCGACAACGCATAACGCCACGCGAAGGCGATACACGCTGTCAATGACGATGATGGTGATTAATTATTGTATCATCTTCAGCTAACAACGGCTAGTAAATGTGAATCTGACGACTGCTGCTGTTGCGCTGCACCACTATAGCGATCAGTCGGAGACAGTCGGATCAGTCAGCTTCCTCGCAAACAAAAATGGTCTTCACTTTGTTGTTGACGCTGATATCACAACTGTTCTTCGTATTTATAGTGAACGCAGCTAGATAACGACATAACGAATACAGTTCATATGCCGCTGTATCAATTCTGCTCATGCATTCATTCCGTTGACGGGCTGTACTTGTCCACAAAACAACCTTGTTACTCAAGAGTTTCTTGTTGCTCCCCGTCCCGCCCCCAAAGTTACTTTGTCCACTTCCGACTAAATTGAATTTCTTGTCTGCCGCTTAGAATCGAAAACACCCCAGCCTCCATCCAAGCTGACGCAAAATCTCTTTCAAATGACAATGACGATCGATGCTCGATACCATCATACAAATCTAGCTAAATAGACCGTCCCTCGTTAAATTTTAGCCGCGTCGCGTCTGGCCGTCACAAAATAATTACCAATAGCGTGTGCGCCAGCGCGTGTCTGGTCGTCAACGCTGGCGCGTACCGAGGTGTCTAGTTATACTCGTTCTCCGCACACCCACACAGGGAAAAACCTATAGGACAATACGCGGCACTTCGGCGTCCTTCCTCCCCATGTCCAATGTCTTCGGCGTTTGTCGTTTACTTTTATTTGTTTGTTGTCGGTCTGTTGGGATTTTTTTTTGTTTACTTCTTCGTCACACTCCGCCATCTACTTCTTATCTCCAGCCTCATCAGCCTTTGGGGCTGCGGCTGCGGCGGCGGCGGCAGCGGCGGGTTTCTTCTTATTCTTGTTCGAGCTCGAGTAGCTCTGTTTGAGAACCTCGAGTACCTCCTTATCCTCGATCTTGTGTTCGCTCTGGTATAGCGAAGGATCGAATGGAACGCCCGTGATCTTCGCCGATCCGTTGGGCAGAAGGAGGACCGTCGTCTTGAACTGCGCGACAAACTCTCCCTCCTTCTCATAGAGCACCTGGAATGGGTCAAGGAGGGCGTGCTGCACGCACTCCCCGACGCCGAGTCGCGCGCGGGTCTCGTCCTCAAACGCCCGAAGTGTAAACGGCATCGAGAAGGCCTTCTTCTCAATCTCTGAGAAGAACACACGCGAAGCGCGCATCTTCAGCTGGTAGGTGTGCTCCGTACGCTTGAAGACAGTGCATCGCGACTCCTTCTCCTTGCCGCGGCCCTCGCCGGTCGAGACGAGGACGTCGAGCGCGTAAACCTCGTACTCATCAAATTTGCACTCTTTGTGCTCCTTGCGCTGGGCGTCGCTCGGGTTCTGGATGATCGACTTCTCGCCGTCAATCTCGTGCTGCTTTAGCTGGTGCGAAAGCATGCCTTCGATTGGGAGGCATTTGTACGCTTCGCATACCTGACGAACAAAGTCACACACACACACACAAAATAGAACAAGGAATTAAGCGGCGGTTATTACGTGTAACGAAGCGAAAATAGATCGTTGAGGCATTGGGGGATGGTGAACCGGCCATCTCCGCCAGTCAAAACAGCTTGGTCAGTAACATACAGTGTGCTTGCAAACATATGCTACCGAATTCGTGCTATATAGCAAGGCCTGTTTAATAATAACAGATGTGCAAGGAAGGCATTAAGTCATACATCTCCATAGGTGCATATGTATCCGAGTGTCTAGGAACGTACTTGAGGTAACGCAATACCTTTTGAGTAATTTCGGTGACCTTGGTATTCTGTCCACCTGGTCGCACGAGACGAAGGGCAGCTTCAATTGATTTGTGGGCGGCCAAGATGACGTCCGCCTTCTTTCCGGTTGCCTGGAAATCGCAAAAAATCGGACAAGTTTCATCCAAAGTCTAATAGGTAGCATCAGTCTGATATGAAGGAAGACATACATTTTCGAATTTCCTTTGCAAACTATTTTACGACAAAAAAAAGCCGAACGCATCATGTGCGTATACATAACGTAATCAGTTAGAGATACCATGAACAAGTTCTGCTTCCCTGCCGCGTACAATTCGGCTAGATCGGATCAATTCCTGTTATCTATGAGCCACAAATCTGATACGTCCCGGTTGTCAACGGCTCTGTTTCGAACGTTCCTGAGAATTGACGGACGGGTACGGCAGGGACATCTACGACAGTTCTTATTATCTCGTATAGCACAAGTGCTAATTTCGCAATTAATCACTGCTGCACATGCATCGCAACAATTCGGTTAGTTGACATTTAAATGACTTCCGTAGATAAATGCTTGCGAGGATGAACGAGAGACCGCGTTCTGTATTTTCGCTACCGAAGAAAGGCACTTCCTACCTGGTGGGTCAAGGGTGCAGCGGCCATGTATTATATGCGATGATACAAAATATGGCTTCAAAGGCTGTCACAGCGTTTCAATCAAGAGCGATAACCGTGCGTCTTATTCTTTGCCACCAAGAGAACCCTATCTGTCAAATGGTACCATCGAGGGTATACACGCTACAACGGGGTATAGAGTTAGAGAGTAGTGAGAGTACAAGGCACGAATGATTTAGGAACTTGAATGACAGATTAATTGTTTTAACTGTTTTCAAGATGGAGTTTGAAAATCGTTTTCATGCTCCCCCCACACTGTCATTAACGACACTTTACAAGCACTGAAACTACCGAAGTAAGCCGAAGAAGCAATAACAGCTATTGTATTGATAATTTGCTAGCTCCGACTAAACTACCGGGTCCATTTTTGTCGACCATCGAACCGTGATTGACCAACCGATACTTCAATGCTGCTCTCATTGATCAAATGCCTTTTGAGCCATCCAGTGCTATAAATGCGTTACGGACAGTATAACTGGTAGCTGCTAAGCATGTGTTCCATTGGAGATGATTTCTTAGTTTAATACGACATACATAACATACGTTCCAATATAACTGTTGCCTAATTGCTCCTAATTATCCACATGCTGTCCCCCCTAGTTCAACTCAGGAAGATTTCACGCTGTTACTGTATGTTACCTCGGCAGAGCCCGTGGAACTCGAATGCGTATACCGCGGGCCTGCCAAATGGCAAAGAGCAGTGTCAACAACAACAATACAATATTAATAATAATAATTATCATCATAATAATACAAGCATTAAAATGCGGGCAAGCCTGCGACTCGATCTTATCGACAGCAACTGTATACGGTGTACACCAGGAAGGCTATATTTAGCCAAACCGACATTGATTGATATTCCAGCAAACGTCAGCACAGTTGCTCGACCAAACGGGCTGGTTGGTCCACACATTGACGCGGGTGTTCGTACGGCTGTCTCTGCTGCTCGTTCAACCCATGTTAATGTCAGTCGTGGATATGTTGCATCCAGCTTCCGGAAATAGCAACAAGTTACATGAGAAACATATGCTTGCTCTTCAAATATTACCCTCTGTATACATGTTTTGGCGCCAAACAAAGCTAGAAGAGACGTGCGTAGAGAGCGCAATTGGTCAGACCGCCCGGCCAATTGCAAGCTGACGAATGCAGCTCAGCAGCCTATACGGTATAAGAGCATATTCACGCAGTCACGCACGCACGCACTGTATATCGTAGTGGCTAAGTATGCAACCGAACCAGCTACAATCAGATGGTTATGCCAGACATACTGTCACCCAAACGCCATTTCATTTCCTGCTTTTGAAAGATCTACCGGCCCCGGGGCACCGTCCATGGACGGCGTTCCACTCCCGGCTCCATATGTTAACCGTGTGCCGCATTCGTGTATAACATTGAATTGTCGCCGTTGTTGTGACCGGCAGAGCACAGTATGGTGCAGGCGAACGTTGTGCGCTATCATGCCAATGATGCCAGCCATATGCGGCACATGAATGAGAGCATTCGTCCACATCATTGATTGTGTATCGAATCGAGCAGAAGTTCGATAAATAGCAATTGTCTCTCAATGGGACGATGATGATCATCATCTTCTTACCTTAGCTTCTTTTGTGGCACCGATGACAAGCGTATGCGCGGCGACGGCAATAAATCCATCGATGTGTGCCCCGAGATCGATCTTGACGACGTCGCCGTCGGCTAGAACCACTGGGGGTTCACTTTTCAGTGGTGAATAATGGCAGATACAGTTATTGACGCAGATACAAACGGGAAACGCGATACCCTTACGCATATCCTTGCTCTTGTTGAAAATCGATGCCGTCGCTTCGGTGAGCTCCTTGTCGCCGAGCTCGCACAGATCGAGAACCGATGCCCCCGCCACACACTTCACAATGAGCTTAGCTAGCGTGCGGTTGACGATCTCACCGGCAGTCTTGTACTTGGTGACGACAGCCTCAATTCGGCATGTCTGCTCCTCTTCATGCATCTCTGACATGGTGAAACGCGTTCGCGGTTGGCGTCGCTGGTTGGGCTGGCCAAAGTTTTAGGTAATTTGACAAAATGAAACAAGCGACTGCCCTCGTTCGCACGCACTGTCCGATTCGATGACACGATGATTGACGATTAGTTCTTTCGCACTTTTCACCTCAGCGGTAGCAGCAGCAGCAGCAGCACCTGGCGGTATCGCTTGGAATTGTCGGTTGCACGGGGTCCGGCGCCTCACCGATCGCCGAATGCCAGCAGCAGTCCACACTACCACCACGTTGCTCGCACGACGGTGCCTTGCGCCAAAAGAAGTCGCATTCAACGACAGATCGCGGAGCTCGCAAAACAACAGGAAGTGGCGCAGCGGGCGCGCTGGCGCTTACCCACCCGGCCGATCGAAGCTAGACACTCGGATGAGAATGTATCACCATTGGCGGGAACGTTGGGTGAATAGCAGTCGATGTTTTCCGGTAGCAGCCGGCCGCGTGCACAGCACACATAGACGCGGGCGCGTATTGGCACCCTTCGAGTTGGGCTGTTGCAGAAGACGTTGCTAGCGGTACTGCCGCTGACAGATAAATATTATAGGCTCGAAAAGGACTATGCGTATCGGAGGGTGCGTCCGTTGTCGATTTTTGCTAATGAATCCCACTGTGTTAGATCATACGAATTATAGTGTATGTTATAGTATCATATGTCTCCATGATACGTTTATGGGCGGGGAGGGGGGACAGGATCATGAGGGTAGGTTCATGCGATAAAATTGTGGAGCGTAAGTCTCCTAATTGTAGCTCTCCTCGTTTTGTACCCGCACAAAGGCACGGGCACACAGACACTCGGATTTTCGTTCGCGGCGCGCTCTAACCAAAAATAGCGCTAAAATTCAAATGCGCCGTGAGGGTGCTGCGCCAATGTCCACCGTGGAACTTCGTGGCCAATGAGCGAAACGAGCTGCAGCAGAACAAATCGGCCGTTTGCAACGACGTTGCTGCGGCATACGCTGTGTCGGTCTTGAACATATGGAGCTGTGGTCTGGACATACAAAAAAATGTCGTGTAAAGTCAGGATCCATACGTCATCATCCCTTTGTCGTCGAGAGAGAAAAATATATTTGAGATTCAGCCCGAACGATAAAGCAGTACCACTCGGACTGATACAAGCACAAACAACCATTGACCGCCGGCGTTTGACGGAGGACTGTCTAGCAGGACACGAGTGCGCGAGCAGCCGTTAGAACCGCTCCTTGAGAGCGTATATCGGTTCCATAGAAGCCACTGCACAAGCACTGAAGGGGCATAAAAGGAAAATTAGTGTAGCAAATAGCATACGCTCATTAACATAGTTATCGAACATCTAACTGTAGTTAACGAGTGTGTAACTGTTTCTCTCAAGAAACTCGCTCCTAATCAGTAGGGGCTAATTGCATAGATTAGCGATTCAACCTCGTAAATGATTACGACTTCCTGGGGTGGAGATTATTTACAAAATTGTTCGTCCATATGTGAACCTTCAGTATATGGTGGTACCAATTCAAGCATGCAAAGTATTTGTTTATAGAGGTGTGCACTGTGCGAATTAGCGGGCTACTTGCAACATGGGGAATATGCTTTATTTCTAGCTCAATGCTTAGTCAGCCCACTGGTGTGTATGTGTGTGAACTACTTTATCAATTATAACTGACCTCAGGCGGCTCCATGAGGAGAATCCTTACTCCCGACATTTCTCGTAGTAATATTCTGCCATACGGATAACAATATTATTGGATCTTGTTGCGTGTGATGGAAGAAGGGCTGGAGGTCTTAAGCCGCACACGAAATTATTTCTATTAGACATTGTATGCAACTAGAAGATGGATCTACTGGGGCAGAAAGAAGAAGCAGGTACAGCCACAGACGTCTCTCCTATTTAGTTTACCTATATAAAAAACGCAATTGAGTCAAGTAAGTGGCAACACAGCCCTTAGGTGAGGTTTATATAGGTTAGTAAATATTCAATACAACGTTTGATTTGTTAATGGAACTGCAATTTTACAAAAGCGTAAGTCCTCGAAGGAATTATAGGAATGCAGCGTGTCGCAATGTACCATGTCATTTCGACTGGCGATAAACGTCATTAATCCACAATACAGATTCTGTAGGCGTTGCTTATGTACAGCATTTGTAAACGTTTGTATCATCGTTATCACTCGCACAGATTACGTTATAAACGCAATGACAGATTAAAATCTAACGCCAAGTTTAACTTAATAGTTAGATAGTTACATATGTAACTTAATTTCTCTGATGACTGAACAATTAGAAGATCAGGTTGAGGGGAGACTGACGAAAGTGTTGGGGTTGCAAAGGGTGCCCCACTTTTCACAGCTTCGTCACGCCGACCTTCGCGAATCGAGTCTCTTGTTGAAGGGGTTCTAGGTTAAAACAACAAACATGATGCTAACACATAAACAAGTCTACACCAACAACGATAGCTAACTAACTAACTAAGTAACTAAAAGCTCATTTATGTGATGAGATGCGACGATTCCTGCAGATCTAGACGAACAATAAAATCGTTGGCACAAACCATTGGCAACATCTGTTTGATTTGTTTCACACTGCCTTTAAGTGGTCGAGACGATTTGAGAGATCTGGCGGTTATCGATGCGATGTGTGTTCGTATTTAACAGTTGATTAACAGAATATTGGCGTTCTCCAAAGGTCCTGTTTGGAGTTTCTGCCGATAGAACCATAATAGTACAACAATGCCTACTTCTAACGGCGCTCTCGAACGACACCCATTCATATGAAACCATTAATCGATCAGTTAGCTAATCGTTATGATTACTACTACTACTGTTACTTAACTAAATATTGTAATTTTGAGGTTTGTCATCTATTATCAACGATCGATATTCAACTGTAATCACACCATACAACTTACATTTTTTAATAAATAATTAAGCTTAGTGCTGGTTTAAGTTTGCTCGCCCATGATTTTCTACATTTTCAATCGAAGACAGGGCTGATTAGACAAGGCTGCGAATTTCGGCTCTGCTGCGCTTATGAAGATCAAATGAAGAGAGAATGCAGATTTTGAGAATCTGCATTTCTCAATAATAAAACAATGACCTCGACACGCTATGGACTCCTTGTGCCCACGCTCACTCAGTGGGCTCTTTGTTGGGAAGTTCTCCCGGGGCGCCATTGAAGCTTGATCCATTGGCCCTCAAATACTCCTTGGCCCGAACAACCGCTAGATGAACGTAATAGATAGGCACTGGAATCGACACGGTGCTGCTCGTGGAAGGGATTGAAGTCAATGGTCAATGCAGGTATGTATACAGTAGAGCAGAAATGAAATAATGGAGAAGTGAATAAGTCGCTAACAGACTAGTCATATATCAAAAACATCAAATAATCATACAGTACATATCGATATAAGCTGCTACACGAATATCGGATAATGATATTAACAATACGTCGTACTATTAATATTATTATATCATATAATACTTGAACAGCTCATTCCCTTTACGCGTACCGCAGTTATTGAAATATTCGTCCATATGCTAATTACTACGACTACTACTAGAGTTGATGCGTATTTGTGTTACCTACAAGCATATATGCTAATCTATTGTATTTAGTATTCGATCCGACCCTCCTTACGAACCTGCAAATTTGTCCGTGAAGGTGGCACAGATTGAACGATAGAGCTTCGAGTTTATCAAGTGAATGGTCTGCATCATCGTACACGACGTAGTAACGAGCCGGCCGCCTGGCGCCTTTCTTTGATTTTTGTGAGCACACGTAGAAATCCTTGAACACCTCCGCGTGTTCGATACGCTCATCAACGAATGTGCCTAGACAGAGAACAGCAGCAACAGCGGTAACAAAAAAATGATTAACATTGTCATGTAGACCAAACGGACAACGCAAGATGGTCGAGCTATTTACGGGGATGTTATTCTAAGGTAGTAATAATTCTAGTGTTGGTCATCGGGCGTCACTAAAAGCTGAAATTACCACCACAGCTATCAACAGAGTGAGTTATTTCAGATGAAAGTTCAAATTGATACCAGACATCCAGCTGTGTGAAAAGGTGTGGAAGGCTCATTTTGTACTACACCTTCCTGACACGATCGAATCCTACCTCATGTCATATACTAATTACCGAGTTATTAGCTCATTTGGTTGCTATCAAAAATAAAGCTTGCTTCTGGAACGTCCACATATATATATATATATAATCTATTATATATATATATATATAATCTTCAACATCGACGGCGGGATACAGTGGATAGGGAAATTGTAGCTATCTGTGGACCAATTCAAAATACTAGATAGTTTTGTGCTGGGACACCTATTAATAATCTTAAAAGGCCCTCATTATTTAACTGACCAGATTGAACGTTGCCGTCCATGTGCTTGCGTCGGTGTCGAGGAGGACGAACGTGGTTCTTTGCTTCCTTGACGATGATGTATGTGAGTTGAGGTGAATACGCTTCACATCGATTTGCCTCTGTCATTTTTGCGAAGGCCAGCTTAAGTTCAAGAAGCTCATGTTTTTCTACCTAAAGCAGACACCACATAGAATAGTAGGAAGATGAATTGCTGTAAATACAAATCAAATGTTTTTACAAATTGAACCGTATCAACAAGAGGGACTGCTAATGTAATGGACTTGTTCAACTCTCATATAACTCTTCTGGCATTAATGGCTTTCAGTCGGTTGTCGAAGGTCTTGGTGGCGGAGGAAAAGATATGGTTCGCAAATTTCGCCCGCTCTCTTGTGCTAAAGGCGTTCAGAGATTCCAGGGTAAAGTCTTTTTTTTGCAAGACACTGTTACCCTCAAATTGAACCAGATAGATAAATTCAGCGAGTTGTGATCGGGTGACTGTAGGGGTTATTGTCTCTGAGGAACATGCGGAGTCTTGTTGAAAAGACCATGGCCTGGAAAAATACGAGCAGCCTATTCATTATCTTATACATCTTCTTACTAGCCCCAGTGGATACCTATAACGGGGCTACTCTTATTAGGTTCCATCATGAATATACTGAAAGACTTCCAACACCCAAGTGATTTTCATCGAATGACAAAAACGACCCAAGTCTGCTCTATACTTAAATACACTCGGATTCGAACTTAAACCTCTTCGTTTTAGTAAGCTCCTATTTGAAACGTGCAGCAGTTCGGTCTACGCACGCTGTATACATGTACGAGCGCCCTTTTCGAGTCATACACTTACCACGCCAATACTTCCTTCAGCCACGCCGCCGCGATAGAAGTAGATTTGCAATGGCAGACATCCATCGTTATTCTCCTGGTACGCTTGCAGGCATTGAATTATCATATCGCCCAGATTTTGTATGTACTCAGCGGTGCGGTGTTTTCCATGGCTGGACCATGGCTGGGCCATTGTAGTCGCGTGAAACGATCTGGGGCCTTCGTCTAATGAACCAACAACCCCAGCAAGCAATGGTGTTTGACCACGAAACGATGTGGCATCCATGACAGCCCCGACGAACATAACAGACTTTCCTCGGCAGTTTGACGGAAAAGAGTCGCGGTGGAGGAGCCGATTGTTGTAACCCATTTTCGCATTCACCTTCTTCAGCAGACTGTCAGCAAACGCAGCTGCAGAATCGATATACAGACAAATCCCAAACAGAACGGAGCAGTGTAAACGAAGTCGTCGAGAATGAGGCTCTTTGATAACAAAAAAAAAAAATCGGTGCACCCGGGTCACATCGAGAGCGCCTTCTACTTGACGCGCGACATCTATCATAATGTATAGCAGTAACAGATAAGTATAACGGATTCGTCATACTTCAATAGGAACTGTGGCCACTGTTCACAATTGGCACAATAGCGTCTATTGATAGTGACAGACGAAACAGGGATGTACACTCAAGACTAACCGCTTACCTCGATTACAGTGCCGATGTAGTGTCTCTTCTTTGACGCACTGAGTGATCATGGATAAATCCGAGGCTTCGGCAGCTGCCTTCACTTCTCGATAACTCGCCTTGTTGCCCAGGATGACAAATGTCACCTGAACGCCTGGCAATGTGTTTTTCACATGCGAGAGTGCCTCACACGCGCTGGTAGTGTCGCTGACAATTGGCAATATTCACAAGAAGTAACACCCGAACATCATCGATCACTGAATAGAACAACTCACCGATCAATGTGTTAGCTCATTTGTCATTGATTGATATCTCGAGCGAGCAGGCGGGCGGACAGAAATATAACGTTCAAATGACCTAATGGCCTTATAAAGGTGGCATGGTGCGCTAGCTCTGTGCTCTGAAATTTTCCATTCCGTGTTCCTTGCCTCAGCTATCCATTGCATGTTTACTAAATTTGAGGGCCAGCCAATTGAGGGACTTCACCCTGCGCCGGCAATACGCAGCAACATTTGTGAGCAAATTCGAACAGCAAGAAGTACGCCTACGAGTTCTGTGCTAACTCACCCGAAATGAAACACTGCAGGGGTCTCGATTGACATTTGAAGAGATTGCGCCTGTGTCATTAGAAGTTGCTTTAGTGTACGTAAGTGATTCGAAATCGTCTCGCCTTTACATTGCCCTAGCGTCGTGATCGCCATATGTTTCAGGTCTGCCGTTTGCGCTTCGAACCTCATATGCTCCACGGCACCGTATTTACTACCTCGCTGCTGGCTGGTGATTTCGCGCACCGCACAATCTCGCAGCTGGAAGCCACTGGAGCCAATCGACTAGGAAATTTGAGAATTTGGAACAGAGCAAAAGCCGATACGTGACATGAATGTCCCGCTTGCATAAACGTGGACAAGAACGATCCGGCCAATGAAGAGATGGGATGAAATCGTCAACGGTAAACGATATCGGGAGAACGACAAGATCGCCACAGAAGAAGCCGCATTTGTTTGGCAATGAACGCCAGAGTCACACCGTATTTACGTGTGTGCTGTTAGCAGATTTTGTGGTGACGCCACACAAATTTGACGCATGATTTTTCAACGTTTATTGCAATTTAGCAATTCGTTATACGGAGGTTGCGTGGCGTTTTTGCCATTAGTAAGCCTTAGAAAATGAAGAAAACACACACACCCACACACAGACACATACAAGCTATTTTATTAGTTCGCTATTAATTGATACAGCAATTTGAGCAAATCGGATGCACTCACTAGCTTCAGACACTCACTGGATCATCGTTGTTGAGGTGTATTTGAAATTCAGTTGGGGAGACGCCGTCGTCGTCATCACGAAGCCTTTTTGCACTTTGCCTCAACAAAGCAAATCGGTCAGTAAACGCCATCTTGGTAAGCATGGACGTTCTTGTGCTGGCGTGAAATCAGCCGCGTTCGTCAACGGTCACTGCTCGAATGTGGTCCGTTCGAATATCGCTCCCGTATTTGTATGCTTGAACACTGTTTGAAAGGCAGTCAAAATCATCGATGTTCCTTCATTCTCATACAGAGTAGTACACTGTACGACGGATTATGTCGATCTACGAGCGCCCCAACAGAACGAATTTTTGCTGAGCTGCTGCAATTGACGCACGGTCGAGTGATTCGCCCGAATATGGCGGTGGTTTCTATTGTAGCAATACTTGACCGATATATCCGTACATGTGACTCTTAAATTTTCTATTGTTTGAGCTAGCGATGAACACTGCAATGAAATTAGCCTAATACGCTGAACCGGGAGAATAACTATTAACGCACGCAGCGTTAAAAACCTAAGGAAAAAATATTAGCACATTTGGGACACGCTGTGCAAGTGCAGTACGCATGACAAGTCGATCGAGTGTAGTGTCCGCAGGTTTGTGAAGCGTACGATTATATTTATCAGTTGAAAGAGAACCTACTATAATGAATAACGACATTGGACTTCCAAGCTGAAGATTTGTTAGATATTCTTATTGAAGTGTGGACTTTCGTTGGCGTTTGGGGTCGGGGGGGTCTAAACCTCTTCTCTCATCAGACATTTCACGGTACCTATCTGCATGGCTTCAGTCAGTTTCTACGAGAGAAATATCCCTGACTGAGGCCACGTAATTCGAGCCGAGCCCTGCGGAGGTGTGAATTGTTTCTCCTCGGCATTTCTCGTAATAATGCTGTTTACTTTAATCCGTTTTTACCGATTGGCTATATCACAAGTGGTGACTAATTCTCGTACTAATTACCAAGTCAAAGGTACTGGTTCTATCAACAAATGTTTTAAATCAACATGCACTCCGAGCATGATGACCTACACATGCATCCATATATCGGATGACTTTCTCAAACCGACATCGAAACAAATATCGTCTACAAGACCAGAGACGGGTGAAAACCTCACAAACCATCACAACGGTAGCAGGTTCAGCTGTCCCGGCATCCAGTACACATTGTGTATACACTCCTATGATTCGAAAATGTCGTTTATTCACATGAACGATACACGAGTGCATAAGAATCAATGCGCTCGAACATGCTCGCTACTCTCGAGGTACTCGTTATCGTTTTATTGGTTCATCTGATATGCTTTCCATTGTTCTTCTCACGATGTCTCCCCCGAAATCACATATAAATCAAATACACACGTCATCGGGGGGATATTTACAGTTCGAGCCAGAACATGTTTTGCTTCTTTATTCAATAGTTATAGCATTGGGTACAAAAGTCAATAAAGTTATTCATGGTTAAAATTAGGCTTCTTTTAATGTCACAGCTGTTCATGTGGTCTGGCCTGCCCTCGAATTGCACTAATCTCGTGCAATTGCCCGCTTTGTTACAAGTCATCTGTTGTAAAATCCTTCGATCCGCGACGTACGCAAACATATCCTGTCCTATCGCCGATCTTCTCTTTATTATGTTATTCTCTTTTTCATTTATATATATATATATCTTTCACAGCCTGTCCATTTATCAACAATTCATTGGCTGCTTATGTACAACTATCAGCTTTATCTCTCCATCTCGAAACAACTCGAGCACAGCGTCACTAGAGACGTTTTTGACAAGCTGCTTTTTTTAACACTCAAACAAGAAACGTCGCCCGTTTCCCATTGACCACTTTTGATGCTATTGCAAATATTTAACAAAGACATCCTCAACAAACAGATGAACAACTAATGCAATGCTCACAATAGCACCAACGCTAATATCTATTCATTACAAATTAGCTAATAATAATGAATTATTATTATTATAATTATTAATAAAATAGTAATAAAATTTGAATCAAAACAAAATACCAATGAGTGTCTGAATCAGCTCAGCAGCGACCATAGCTGATTGGTGATATCTTGTAACAGCAGGCTGCTCAACTGCTTCGAGTGCCGCCGCCTCACGGGGTGTCGTCTCTCGGCTTCCTCACCATCAAAACGCAATTACGGTAATGACAGACTCAGTGACTGCCTTTTTCTCTTTCTCTCTACAAAGTGTTCTTATTACGATTATCAGCAATCTAGCACATCACAAGTGATCTGAAAGACGAAGCTTCAAATATAGTGCATCTCGCGGTTTGCCACAACGGAAGTTATTGCTCGCTGACACTCAGCGATTATAGTATCTTCGTCCTGACTTTGCACCGCCTTGATCGCTGGGGCCCTAGCGCGCATGTAGTCCTTGGCGCGGAAGGCTGCCTGATGAGCGTAGTGCATCGGGGCAGGTATCGAGACAGTCCTAGAAAAAATGAGCAAACAAGGCCGTAAGCCAGCGAAGGGTGGCTCGTTTAGGAAGTTGCTCGAAATGTGAATAGATAGAAATTAAGTACAACATCGACGTGTAAGTAGACAGTTGATGAAGTAGCACACACACACTGCGCTGCGTGTACGGCCTATGCAAAACTGCCCAAATATCGTAACAAATTATTTAAAGATTCTTCGCAACGATTGGATTTGAAGCCAGGCCATATGTCCCTCCTGTCTGTGAGCAATCGAAGACGCTCACCACTAGATCACCATCTTCGGGACCGAATGTATTCTCCCTGGAGGGCTAGATCTATAATACATTCATCCGAAACTACTTTTCTGAAGTTCATCCTTGTAAATGAATATATCGTTAATTTTTGCTGAGGTAAGATAAAGCGTACAGCAGCAAAACTTAATTAGTATTTTGATTAGCAATATATATATATATATACGACACATATAAATAAACAGGTATCTTCGCTCCCATCGAATTTAAGCCCTTTATATTTAGTAGCGAAGCTTGACTGAGTGTCCTCACTGGTCTCTCTCACGAACCTGGTACTCGATGCAACAATATGACACAGACCGAATGAAAGTCTCTCAATTTCTCGGGCATTATGTCCCCTAGCCAGATGCACGACGTTGTAATGTGCTGGGCGTGCTGTACCCCTAATGGCTTTATGAGAGCAAAGGTAGAAATCGTGACCGTGCTTGCGGACGACTCCGTTGTCCACGAGCGTCCCTGGAAGGATAATAATACCGAGAAATGACAGCGGTTAGTACTAAACTGACTGCCCATATATTTATATAGATATATATATATATATATTTTTATATTTATTAATACTAACATTCATTTGATTTCTCCATTTCCCAACTCTTAAACGATCCCGTACATAATCAGATCCTGTGGTGCCCAACAGGAACCGAGTTGTATGGGTCGCGTAAATCTAGCCATTAGACATTGTGATGAGGGGCGGATTGCGTTCGGGAGTCTATAGCAGGCGTAATTTCGAAGCATATTTGATGCATTTACTGAGCGTTTCCAGTCAATTTTGTCACCCTAATGTTTGTCATTGAATTCGAAACACCTTGTGTATACGGAGCGTGGACTGAGGGTTGTAATTCTCTGTCGGAAACAAGGCAGATCTTCAGATCTACTGTTAATTTCGATGTACTCAAGAAACAAATCTGGAGCACTGCTTTTTCTGAACCACCCATTTTCCCAGAGTACAGAAAGTTGCGATCGTTTTTCATACTTCCCCGTGTGTGTGTGTGTATGCGCGGCTACCTGCTACAAACACACAGCTCATCTATTGGGATATGGTAGCGCAAGCGGGAAGCCTTCTTATCCAACGTATCCCGACATTTGTCAACAATTGAATGAAACGAACGTCTTACGCCATTGTAGTTGTTGTTTGCCACATGTCTAATTATAATAATACTTATTTGACGACTTGGGTAAATTAAAGAATCTTGCTCCACATTAAGCAGCCACTCACCAGGGTCCATATTCAGATCGCGCCCTCGATCGTAGTCGTTCCTTATTGGCAGTCCATCTTCTCGATCGTCAGCCATCTGAAGCTTCTTAAAGCGAACGGTATGTCTTTTTTGCACGATGATGAACGAGATTTCGGGATTATGCACGCCGAAAGCACGACAGGCGGAGACTAGCTCTGTTAGTTCGTGCATCCGCACCTGAAACGAAATATATATGGGTAATTATATATATATATATTGAAGTTTTTTTTAAAATATATATATATATTAGAATACAAACCTCACTATGGAAAATCAATGGATGGAATGTAGTTTTTTGTCGTCAAAAATAATAACCTTTACCTATCAAACGCACCCTGTTTGCCAGTGGATGAAGCAATCTGATTGTCATAGAATGCTAGAATATACCGTCTGTGTCTCCACACTGATACTCAAATGACTTTGATTGAGTGAGTGATTCATTGATTGATTTGGGTGAACTCAAGTACTTTTATGTTCGAGCTAGCTTGTCTGGTAATTGCCAAATAGACTATATGTAGACAGTTTACTCATTTTTAGCACATGAATTATAGCTTAGGGTATTAGAACGAGAATAAGCCCAAAGCGCGTTGTTAGATTTCGAGAACGGATATCTCTGAAGGGAAACTCAATGAAGCGCTCGGCGGCACAAAATGAATTGATAGTATTCAGAGGCGTACTCTAATTTGGTAGAATATAAAATATAATATAATATAAAATATTGTGAACATATGTAAAATAATCTGTACCGACGATTTACGGTTTTAGACGAGCTCCGTTTTTGCTGCTTGCAAAAAAATTTTTGATAAACTTTTTTAATCAAATGTATTTTTCTCCGAAATTTCGCGTAATAAAACAAGCCAACAGGTCGTTGTTACCCCTTAACATTTGCTAGACGTCAAATTAAACAAGAACGATCTGTGAGAATAAATGAAAATATGTGCGAACGAATAAAACGATGTAAACATAAATATAGCTCACTGATAAAAATAGGTTTAGTAATAAGGAAATATGTTGAATAAGATCAGCGAAGAAGAGCGTCGAGGTAAGCACTGACTTTTGTGTCCTTCGTACCGTTATTTTATCGTTTTTCTTAGTCATTATTGCGTCCTCGTCACCTCAGAGATCCCAGACGATATGTACAAATGCGAAAATTTATCGAAAATCAACACTGATCGTCATCATACATCATGGGTTATAGTCTCAGTTTCATCTCGCCTCGATACGGCAGAAACAGAAAAAATCGAACTCAGTTCATGGTGATACTTCGTCATCCCCGTTGTCATCGATTCCGTACAAACTGTTGAACGCAAATATCGAATGGGTTAGGCTATCTCTGCAACGAATCGTGGGTTCCGTGTTAATTTTCTGTTTCGGTTGTGTGAAATGATCCTACCCTCTCAAACTCCGCATCTGAGACGCCATCTCGATAGTAATAGAACAGTTGTGGCAGCTTATCTTCATTTCTCCTCTTATACTCGGTCAGGCAGTCTTTGAACATTTCACCTAAATGTCGTATGTACTCCATACGATTTGTCTTCGATCCTTGACTCTGTGCTCGGGTCACTGCGTGATATCGGCTGCCGTTCCGATCCCATGAGGCTACAACCGCAGCCACTGAGGGTGTCGTACGATCGCCCGCTGCGGCGTGATTCACGTCTGCGCCGATGTACATTACCAGGCGCTCACGAGCGTACCTCGGAACACACAGCGGATCCAAGCCCCAATTCGAACCGCCCAGTTTGACGTTCACCTTGAGCAGGATGTTCTGTAGCATCATACCTGCGAGCGACAATAACAACAACACATCGAGACAGATTTCAATGCACGCATTCATTTCTTCAAGAGTTACATTAATGTTGAAATTTAGCGCGAAGTCAGCGATGCCCTTCTCTCCTGTCTGAGCAGATCAATTAAGCCTACTACGGCTGATATAATCGCGGTGTGTTGTTTTCAGCTGCTCCAAGAGTCCTAAAAAATGATAGACCAGCTGACTAATTAGTTGCAGTATATTATATACGCAAAGCAACTAATAACTGACTGATATCTTCATTCTTAATTTCATTTACTATGCATTGTAGTGCTAGACCTTCTTTAAACATAATCAACAAGGACGAGTCAAAATAATGAAGGTCCGCTTAAAAACCACTAACAACGCTACCACTCAAACTATTAACTACCACTATAACCGCTACTGCTATTAGATACGTCTACGCGGAAATAGACTTATCACAGAGCAGTCGCTATTATGGTATTGTTTCTGTCTAACTATTTTGGAAGTATAAGGCAGGCTCTTTATCTGGCAGATCAGCTGACGTTGATGTTTGACGAAGTCAATTTGATCTCTTTCCTATCTCAGATAGATGCTCAATGGGAGAGTTTTTGGCCATTCACTGCACCTTCTCATTGCGGACCCTGCGACGTATTCGTAGCAGTATCATCATAGTTAAGACTTCCCGATCGGCACCCAGATGGTTCAGGCCCTACGTCTATTTGCAGCTGTATTCCTCTCCTCGCATTTACGAATCGGGCTACTTTTGTCTGTCACCGCTTTTAACTGGTTGACTTAAAATGAAATGTGCGCACCTCGCTTGTGGTTTAGACAATGTCTCACTATTTATTTCTAAACCATACCCGAAGTTGGTCCACAAGCTTTCCGGAGATTGCCCATCTGGATGCACTGCGTTACACGACTCAGAGTTGTTTCGGCGACCGCCTTGAACATTGAATAACAGTCCCCTCTCGGCAGGATCGCAAGGAAGACGTCAGGAACCGTTTGCACAGCTTCGAACGCCCTAATTAGATTGCGCTCATCAAACCGGAAATCTTGATATCTAATAGGAGAGAGAGAAGTGAGCAAGAAAAGCAGTGAGTCAAGTACTGCCTCCACGAAACGACTCGTCAATGAAATCTAACGAAGCCAAATCGATCAGCTTTATGTTGCTTTTTTTGCTGTGCTTATAGGTCTACAGCATTTTTCTTAATTTTTCCCGACGACAAAGGAAAGATCCCTTTGCGCCTGATATTCCGTTGAACTTGTTATGTTTTTCTGTCACCGAATTTCCACGAATGACCGTTTCACATTCGAGCGAGATTTGCGAAGAGAACTCTAGATGTCTTTCTCACATACCGTTGACGGCTAATGTTCCCGAACCTAACTGACTACTGATTCGATTTTGCTGGTTGCTTATGTGCCATGGCTGGAGGCTCGCCAGGTCTGCCATTTCAATGCTAATCATCAGCCTACGATCAACGCGTAGGGACACCGCGCCTTGATATGCGACATACTTTCTTAAGAGGTCACTTCTCTCGTGTCGTTTAATGTTGTCCATTATATTTCGTATGCGGACATCGTCCGAAGCCACTACCGCTTCTCATATTGTGGCCTATATTATACTTAGGTGACGTGCGGAGTTCTTGTTTGTTCGTTGCAACGGTCTGCTCCACTAAACCTCTGTCACTCGTAACAATGCTATGGCTACACTAAAACATAGCAACCAAAACATGCAGTTAATTAGGTCACTTACGAAACAATGGGTATATCACCCAGTGGTGCTATCTGCAATCCAGCCATTGCTTGCTTTAGATTCGTTGCCAGATCAGCCAAGTCACGGTCTCCTACATTTCTGCATCCCAAAGCCATGATCGCCCACTTTCGGTTATTGAGCTTGTTGTGATAAAATCTGAACTTGTTATCAATTCGCCATCCACCTTCACTGACTCGAATTGGGTTGCCTCTATCGTTGCCTGAAAGTATCGCAGGTGGCTGCAGGGGTAGACCGCTGACACGAATCTGTTGACCAACGACGACATACAAGTACAGATGAACCTAAAGTTAGTAAACTGTAGCCCTCGCTTTTTTGTCACCCACACAACGTTCGGCCATCTCTCGGTAGTACTGATTATGGCGCTGCCGACGATCATCAGCAGCGCGTACAGCAAATGCGTCTCGTTATGCATAAGGCCGTATGAGCAAGCTGGCGATGCGATTCGTAGGCCAAAGCCCGGCGAGCTTTGGAGCTATTTTCCTAGAGTTTCTTCGTCACTCAACTCCAGGTGCCAACACCTCGAATTGGCGTTCTCCCTGAAAAAAAGACAATTTAGCTGCCAACACACTGACGGACTGGCCGTCATTTTGCTGTCTGCGTTTGGCCAACTTCTCGCTTCCAAAACGATCAAGCACTTACCAGTGGACGCGTTTCGATATGCATGCCAAACTCCTGCATCGGCGGCCGTGCTATCGTGTCGAGTGTCCGAACAGCAAATCGGATGTGTTTGAATCGACTTTCAGGCTCAATGGGGTACAGCTGTTTATCGTCAAATCCAAGACCGACCTTACACACCTCCATTGGAAACTTGCTGTTTTTCACTGCGACACACGGTAGATAGTTATTCAAGTCCCGAGGTGCATTGGGGTACCGGGATCGGAAATATTCAGCTACAGTCGTCGTTTCGCCTTCTCGCACCTCAAACCTCAAATCCTGCGGTCCACGATCGTCCAGACCACTGATGCGGGAAGTTCTCCTGGAGTTTCGGTGGGTGAACGATATTGGCTTATTTAACAGGAACTTTTTTAGCTCCTCTCTCTCGCCGCTACTCAGATGTCTACGCAGTGGAAGATGTATATTAAGGTAGTTTGCCACAACATCCACCAGAGGAGTTCCCGGATGATGAAACGACTTTTGCGTTACGTCCACATTCAGGAGTGTGTGCTGTTGGCCCGTTCGTATAGAGAAGAAGAAACCGATCTTCTGTATCTGGTAACCTCCTTGACCCTGTCCACGATCCTGCACGGCGAAATGGCGAAAAGTACGAGTAAACAATATTGATTAGAAAATACTCACGTTGGTTCAATGTTGCTGCGCCATATGATGCAATATAAGCCAACTGCCTATCAATGCTGGATAATGAAAACAGTGCTTGTTTTTCCTTTCTTTACTCGAATCGGCTTCCTGCCTCGTTGTATAATATGCCCGAGCCGGACAAAACGCTGAGTCTTGAAAAAGCTCAAAGGGGTGTGTTAATAGAATGTCGACAGTGAGTATAAGGCCGCAGGTTCGAGCCCCGCTGCGTGATATATAAGAGAGCTTAAGCATTGTAAAATTGCAGCTTCTTTAATAAACCAATAAAAACCTTTACCTTTACCTTACCCTACCAGTCCGATACGATGGATTATAAACGAATTTAAAGTTCAGCAGCTCTTACAGGAGGTGTTCGATGGAGCAATAAGAGAGCAGATACTATAGAAGACGTCTAATTGTTGCAGAGTTTATCCGGGTGCCTCAGGAAGAAGCTTATCACACACTACATGCATACACACACGCATATATAATCCATGCATGCTCGCTAATACACAACTGCTGACCGTGTGAGCATCTACGAATCAGGGTACACACTATCAGAGCTAGTACAGGGTCATCCTGGAAACGACCTTGTGTAGTTCTCAAAAGGTGATGCGGCACAATTGCACGGGAGAGACTGGCAGAGAAAGCGATGTATCAGCGTCTGGAACTGATTCAAAGCGATGACTGTACCTGGGAAAAGTCGAAGAGCCACTTTCCTACTCGACTGAGCTGTCTCGTGCCGCAATTCAGGATGATAGTGGCCTGTTGCAGAAGTTCCTGTGGAAAGGTGCCTGGGCCCGTGGTAGAGTAGTAGTTCCTTACGACTGTTAAAGGAACAACTTGATTCGTCCGACCTGCGTTGTAGTCGACAAACTGCACAACAACCGCTTGCCCGGGATCGTCACCTTGCCTAACTCGTAGCTTGAATTCCTGATTTGCTAGTGTCTGCAAAGTATCAGAGAGAGAGGTGGGAGTGCAAATATACAATATACAAGATCGTGATACATTAATTTGGTTATGTGGTTGAGCAATATGATTCAAAGAACTACAATGAGAGCTAGAGGCTGCAGCAGTTGTTGTTGTTGTTGGGTTAGCTACGATGACCATCTTTCAATGGAGCTGATGCTTATGTACGTGTACAGTTACGTATCGACCCTCACTTAAGCTACAGCTAGCTGTCCGCTGACTTGAAATGTTTCGTATAATAATAATAATAACAATAACAACAACGGATATGAATGGCCACTTACGTTTCTGCTGGCGTTGCAGGCTGTATAGGCTATATGCCTTCCGTCATAGGCAAGCATTCTACAGCGCTCATCTGCACTCACGTAATTTACAACTTTGTGATTCAAGGGAACATAAACGCTTGGCCACCACGACTCCCGGTTGCCGCGCAACATGTTGATATGAAGTTGCTGAACTTGCCTGTCTGGCAGCCTAATTGAAAACGGATCGAAACAGCCATATGTTATAATTGCGCAAAGCATCAAACTTCTGTGTTTGAACGAAAACATGATGAATAGATAATCACACGGACCCGTACGCCAGCTTAGCCGATAAAAAGCCGAGTAATGGCTGTTTGGCAATGTTTTTATTTTGGCATAGCAACACATGCAATTGGTGGAACCGCGCCGAGAACTCGCTCAATTCTCTGATCTTGGTGACATTCATCAGACAGTTAGGCGAAGTCCAACGAGGGTGAAGAACATATGTAGCCCATAACCGAGATGCAGGAGTTGCGGCCGGGCTCTGGTCTTCTTCCATATAAGACCCATATACGGCACTAGTGTTAATATATATATATATATATATATATATATATATATATATATATATATATATATATATATATATTTATTTATATATATATATAGGACAGCTAGAGTTCGATGGTCGCCATCCTCCCACCTTTCGAAGATGGCGGAGGTCACAGGTTCGAATCGTACGGTGGGAGATATGCCCTTCACGGCTACGCTATCCTATTCTATCGCTGGTAGTTTACGAATTGCGTTGAAGTATGGTGATAACATGCGTAGATTCTGTGCTTCGTCTCGTATATCTACTCACTGAACTCTGACCATGTTGACCACGAGGTAATGACGTCGTTCCTTAGTAGCTGGCTCTGCAACGCGTTGACTTAGTGAGAAACGCTCTACAAGGCCCGATTCTTTATAAGTACTTTCCAGCTCAGCCATCGGTAGCAGCACAGAGGATTCCCGTTGTTCTTTGTCTGGTTCTTCTCGTCGTTTTCTCTTGCTTTTATGTACCATCTTTTTTCCGCTCGATTTTTGCGAGCCTGCCCTTTCCTGGAGCGTCGTGATGTCAGCTTTATAGTGTAAAAGCAAAGCAGTACGAAAGAATGACGCTATATTAGAAATATGGTCAAACAGCCCACGGGTGTCTGCTTCTAAGATGACAAAATCATACACCCACGCGTGCCCCTCAACAATAACTAAAATCTCTCGAATCATTTGACCCTACATCGCTCGAACGGCGATGTCTCTGGAAACAAATAATCACCGCCTTCAAAATCATGTCGCTATTGTATGTTGGGTATGTTGCGTTCCACCATCTGGACGCTCCTAATTAACGTAACTAATGAGTCGCTGTAACCGGTTCCACAAAATCGCTAGATGGGTAGCTCCAACGATGTCGAAATGAAATCAATAACATCGACAACATCAATCACCTCTATATATATATATATAGGGTATTCTGTTCTCATAGATGTACCAAATACTGGTTGATTATCGATACAATTCTTGGATACCAATCACTGCCTGGTAAAATTTGAAAAATTCGAAATGAAATCGTTTGGTGAGCTGAGAAGCTACAGAGTGAGATATCATGATTGTCGGCAATTGAGGCTACCTAAGACGGCCGTCATATGAAAATCTGTGGGTTACTCACAGGGTACGGAACACATCATGAAAGACCCTGATTATTTTCATTTCATCAGCTAGCCAGTCTCATACCAGCTAACAGGAACACGTGCTTAATTTGTCAATTACTAAAACGAGACACTTTACATGTTATATATATATATATATATAAATCGTATTTAGCAGTTCGTCCGACTAACAGGTACCACGACATGCTAGATATCAGAAATTGTCTCACTCGTATTTTCGATCTGCGCATACCTGTTTAGTAGTAGCCTCAATGATCTAAGAAAAATACCTGTTGTAGCGCCAGCCAATAGTGACGGTGATGACATATTCCATGCCCCCGATGAGCCAGATGGACCAGGGGCTTAAAGGAAAAACACTATATCCGTCATTTACTAATTTAATATTTATTTGCTGTTAATCATTTATTCACTCATGAAACATCAACGTGGACATACCGGTTGTACTCAGCGGTGTGAATGTGTACTCAAATAAATGAAAAGATCACAGTCGCATTCTCCAAAGAAATACGCCTGGTTTTCCAAAAAGCAGGTAGCTTACTCGGTACGATCATTTCTATTCATTGATGCCAGCACGAAATGTGAAATTTCACATCGCAGGTGCGACAAAGATCTTCCTGAAATATAGCTTATATCTGCATCATATATATGTATATATATATATATATATATATGGACAAAATTTTGTCTCGCTAATATTTACCTTGTGGTGGTTGTCGGACCGGTAAGACAATAACTTCATCCGGAGACATGCGCGGCGCCCGGGTATCGGGAAGACCGTCGTTTCCTTTAGCTTTTTGGGGAAAAAGCGTAAAATAAAAAAATATTAATAATATACGTAAAGTACAGTCATGTGGTGAAGCGTGTACATGAATATATTGATTTGGGCACTGCACGAAGGACTCAATGAAGACATCGAGATGCCATTTTGTGTTCAAGGAAACATGCTTTTGTTTGTGTTAGATATTACTAATATGGAATATAATACAAATACACCTATTTTCAAAAATTCCTTATTATATTATTGAAACATATTCGTACTATGGACCCCATGTCACTAGTGTTATACGAAGAATAGTACCATATCAGAGCATATATATATATATATATATGTATAAGAACTATATATATATGCTCTGATCTGGAATTACCTTCTAACGGCATAGGCCTAGTTTTCGTCTAAGTTCAACGTAGATTCCAAAGCAGCGAGGGCAACGCGAATCAGCATTTAATGTCAATTTATCGCAATGCAGCGCCCTCAGAACGCGCGTAGCATCCATCGATCTTGCTGGGCAATTAAAGGCGGGCAGTCAAGCGACGGACGGACGATAACATATCAGACTGGCATTTACTTTTAGCGCTTCGATTCATCGAGAGAGATATTGTACCACCACGTTCATCATGCTCTTCGCATCTCACTTCAATGCTTATATAACGCATGACCGATACTTTGTTTTAGGCTAAAATGTATTCTAGTAACTTACTCATCCGCATGCGCCACTGATAACACTTATGCAAAATTGTAGTTTATATGCTATATAACTTCCAGCTGACTAGAAATCTTATCATTTCGCTATTCAACAGCTCACATTTTGGTTGAGTGAAATTCACTCATTGATTGAGTATAGTTGTTCGAAAGTGATACTTACGTAACGCCGTCTTGGCGAGGATCTCAATTGAAACAGTTTCTTCAGCCTGTGCGGCTGAAATTGCAATACGTATGGTGTTATTGTTATGATTTAATTCGATAAACAAATTAATTACGTGGCCACTGTTGGCCACGATGCCTTCCGGCTTCATCTAAGATGTGTGCATAAGAACTGTAATCATGCATCGTGAATAAGCAAGCATGCGAACTACATAAAACAATGTGTACAATCATCATATACGCATGTATGCGGGACATACATTCATGGCCCTAATAATTAGACTATTGAGTCATTGTTTTTTTGGTAAAACATACTATGACATCAATATGCAATGTTTGAAGCAAGCCAACCATGAGTCAAAGGATAGACAAGCCACTAGCCTGGTTGGTCGTCTGGTTGACGGGGCGGTCCTGGTGGACGGGGCCCTCCGGGAGGTTGGGACCCTCCTCTTTGGGGGCTTCCGCGGCCTCTTCCTTGACCCCTGTCATAACCTCTACGACTATCTCCCCGTTGGGCCCCTCCGTAACCTCCGCGGCTGCCTCCTCGCTGATCCCCGTAACCTCCGCGATAGCCCCCGCGGTTGCCTCCACGGTAGCCTTCGCCGCGGCCGCCACTTTGGCTTACGACACCTTTGTCCTGTTCCGGACAGTGTTGAGGTTGATCCTGAGCTTGGCCACATAGTTCGCGCCCGAAATCCTCGTTAGGTTCACCATCACGGATATTCTGTAGCTGTTGCAAGGCTTCAGATCAGAATGAATCGATCAGACAGAAATAATTACAGGCTGTTAGTAGGTTCCGTTCTTCGGAAAGGGTTTGGCACAAGAGCAAAGCTCGATGTGCACTTGGTAGCCAGGACCTGTAGTGATCTATTCCGACAATAAAACTCGAGTTTCTTGCAGTTCCAAGAAACCCGTAAAGACCCGTAATAGCTTTCGACAGGGCTGCACGATATAGAACGAGATGCATATATATATATATATATATTAAACGTAATGCGGAACACAAAGTATAGCACAAAGTAATATGCCACACTTCACATCTATGGGCGGTTCTCTAATCCGCTGCAACTGCAGCTTCGAATCGAAGTGACTATGATCCCTCCGGCATCGATTTCTTGTTCCGCTTCTGTCTAAAGACAGATAATCACGTCCTGATTGTCGAACAATGCCTAGGCAGTTGGGTGTCATAAGTAAGTTCTCATTGGGGCTTTTGCGATTGTGAATTCATCCAGGGTGACCGGGGATCTTAGAATATCTAGCTCTGAGGTTGGCTTTTAGCCAGCGAGCGAAGATATTGTGTGGAATTTTGGTCTTCATGTCTATTTCTTCGCGGTGTTCCTAGATTGAGCGGTCCTACGTACTTGACTAGACTCATCGCAAGCTAAGGGTATACATGAGAAGCGGTCTATTTTCTTTAAAGGGGGTTGTAGAAATGTTAATGTATGGCATCACCGGGACCCCCACCCCTTCTGAAACTGTTCACGATACCGCCATCCCCGATATCGCACAGCATACTCCTTCAGTAAGAGCGGTGAGATGTTCAATATATGTGTCCATACATTAGGGCACAGATAAATGGAAACGATATATCTTATTCATCTGGTGTGATATTTTTTATCATGAGCGTTCCAGTCAAATGGCAAATATCATCTTCTAACTGTAAGCTACGCTAACGACGTTTCCGTCAGTTTTCGGACGTCGAAATTTGTGAATCAAGCAAATATATTTAGCACTTACTTGAATGTGTTAAATACGGCGAATCTAGCTCAGGATAGGGCTGCTTCGAGGTTAGCGGATAAGCGGTTCCCTCCGGCCAGATTTTCCCTACAGAATTAACATGGTTACAAACAATATTCATATATATTAGTGGCCTTCGCAGCGTCGTACAACACGCTTTATTGCTATGTGTCTTTATTTACGTTCTTTTCTATTACTGTGCACATAGACTAGAAATTGGTCAGGTTCGAGGCGTCGTTAAACACGATCACGGTGTTGTAATGACCGTCCCACGACGTATCGGCATGTCCGCATGGCAAACCTGGATTCTACATCCCGTACGAAACAACGAAAAAACGGAAATTGGAATGCTATGGATTTCGATACAAAGTACAAATCGTCGCGTCTTCTCTTAGGTTCAGGCGGCATTCGTATCACAATTGCGGAAGGATGCTTCTCCATAGCAAAAAAGTTAGCGCTCATCTTTACATGTAATGCTTGCCACGAAAGGATTAAGAGCTAAATTCAATATAGAAAACGGAGATATGGTATACAAGTTTCTCGTGTGTGTTACACAGTCATTCATTGTGCATGGACACCCGCTTGGATTTGACAGTTTTGAAGCGGTTCATTTGGAAAAATGATCGACGATCATTTGAGTAGATCAAAGATCGATGGATGTAAATGCACAAGCTCAATGCCAGCGAATGGCTGGGACATTGATTACGATACCGCAGAGCCGGCAGGCTAAAGGTAAACATTCGCAAGTCATGCTTTAAATTAAATAACACAGTATGTATTATATAAGGGATCTGTGTCACAGAGGAGACAAAATAGTTAATGTATATGTCCTTCTGAGACTTTGCATCAAGCGCCATACTCCCCCCATAATCCCTAGAAATAATTCCTAATTACTGTATGTTGGAATAAATTGTTCCATATTTGAATTTACAACGTATGATACCAAGCGCCATACATATTAGACAGACAAAGTGACAAATTAACGTCGATTTTAGTGAAAATATGAGAAATATGATTAGTGTCATTATAAGATACATTCTCATTATATAGCTGTGGCTAGGATACAATAGCGCAAACAGTGAACGAGATGGCCTGCAATATGTTGAATTATGGCAAGTGTATGAAGGGAGACCCGACAAAAAGCAAACTCTTTCCATGAATGTGCCACAGACTACGTCACAATTGTTTTGTCATCCACATCAACGCCCCTGCACTGGATCGGTCCACTCTTTAATCGAGGTTGGAATGCCTCTGGTGGTGTCCGTGCGTTTGAAGAAAATTTCCTCCTCTCAAAAAAAGCGTCAGAATGAACATCTTGACTTTGTCATAAGCAGCCACATTATACTGTCATCGTTCGCCATCTTCCCCATACCGCAGCAAAAAATGTAAGCATATTGTTTGCACCGAGTGGCACCAATAATAAGCTCCTTGATCCAGTGTAATCATGGACAAGGTCATCGATCTTGGTGGATGCCTTTTACTCGAATATGCGTATGGTGTTGCGCTCCACGGTGTGATTGAGCAGCTGCAATAGTGGAAGCTCGCTAACTTCGTATCCGCTACCGAGTCCAACGTGTCATATGCACGTTGCCTGTATTCGAGCACCGCTGGTTCGAAACCAGATGTCAGATAATGTGTTCACTAACCCCGCTTGACAGACGGAGGCCCGTCCTCGTCAGCATACATCATGATGCACGACCGGCAATCGACCGACGTAGCGAACGCGCACAAGTCCAATAAATCCGACGGGTCCGGACACCATACAATTGCACTGCACAAGTCTGCACTCTCTGAGGCGAAATCTTCGGCAAACCACGCCCTATTCAAGCGGCCATTTCACTCGATGTGAAGAGAAAAATGCTAGAGCATCCGGCACCTCTCGACGGCGATGCGGAGACACCAGCAGCAGCGGAGGTACGTTTTTGCCTCTGGTACGTTTTGTTCGTGTGAACAAAACGTCACGCGCGATATGAGACGTACAGTGAGAGACGAACGTGCCCATGAGCAACGATGGTGGAACGAACAATGAACCGGTCGACTGAAGCGTGCGGCCGTAGCGGTTCTCTGTCTCATCGTTAGGTTGGCCGTGTTTCGTGGTGAAATCACTTACGGCTGCTATCGTAACGTCACCTCAGCGTGACTATCAGCTATTGTAACGTGGCTGATCCATATGGGGCCAATATCGGATTCGGGTTTGCTTTGCTCGCTGTTGATCAGGTCATTGGTCGTGTATCGCAGTTGCGACGACACGGCCAAAGGAAACAATGTTTTTTTTTTTTTTTTTTTTTTAATAATGGTTTTTATTACCAATCATGTTCATGTATCATAGAGACAACGCTTCCTCTGCGTCAGAGGTGTACGCCCTTGGTGGCAGATTGCTGAGGTCATAAAAGTAGACGAGGGTCAATACTTTCCCTGATGATTTCCCCTTCCAATGTGCATTGAGATCTACGCTATGAATACATAGTTGCGAGTTTCACACCAAGCGTGGATATAGATATTTATGTATATATGACATCGCCAGGCTTTAACCAGCTAACCCCAGCTATTTTTCAGGTAAGGACTTGAAGTCACAGCGGCGCCAGATAAAAGAGCTATTTATCAATCTGTCTATCTTTATACTGTGAATAGCGCACCGCCATACGGCACTGCTAATCGAACGTGATTTCCAACTCCGACCTCATCTGCCTAACTTACAAAATCGATGAATGCTTCATCGAGGTGAACCGATTCTTCAAGGTGAAATATCTAAAACGAACGCTTGAAATATTATTGATGAAACGATCATATTTAATCATAATTATTATTATATAATGATACGAATTTACGTACCATTCGTTAACCCCGTTGATGGAAATTACCCAATACGCAAACCTCAACACACCAAAAGCCTTCAATCAAAAGATCTACCAACAGAATATATGTCAATAAGATCGCCTCCCTTAAGATCGCATCAAAATAGGAGCCACCCTTAAGATCGCATCAGACCTTTAAGATTTCGCCTGTTCAAGTTTGACGTCAGTGTTTAGAGTTATATATATTGTTTGCATGCATATTCCAGGATCGGAACTAAGTGAGATATAGCTGGTATAGATTCATGTATACGCTTGAGGACCTCACCGAAAAGGCGCGAAATATCCAATTGCATATGGTGGCACATACACGAGCTACGGATGCACCTATTCACGGAAGTTGAGGTAGTTGCAGAAAACCTTATCCTTAAATCTTTGATACCGGGATATCGGTTCCGTCCATGGTATAGTTTAATCTGAAATTGCGGTTGCCAGGGTGAAGGACGCTTATGAGCATTCATGATCAGACAACCGCAGTCCCACCATCCCAGGCCACCACTTCGCCCAGATTACCTAGGGCCTTCTGCATGATTTGTTAATCTCCTTTATTTATCTGCCCCCGACTCAAAGGAATAGAGACCGCTAATGACGTCAAGTACATACACATACAAATCACAAATATCTACATGCAATCACAAATACTAACAATAAATGCATACAAAATACATAGATATGACATGCAGAACTCAAAAGAATGAAGCACTCTAAAGACGACGACAAACAATAACTAAACGAAACCGATATTGCTCTGAAGAGTATCATCAACATCGAATGTACCGCAGGAAGGTGAAACCCTACACGGCAAGATGCATCTATGAATAAGGCGCACTCAGAAACAAAGGGAAGCTGGTTAAATATAGCTGAGACAGCGGGATGCTGTTAGTATATCCTGTTTCGTTCGCACTGTCTTATTCGTTAGAACAAAGAGATAAATCCGCGACCACGAACAATAAGAACGAAACGCTGTGGCAAAGTTCACCATACGACACTCGGATGAGTCGGGTTCGAATGGCGCCTAGTCATTTGAGCAGTTCATCTGGTGTACTTTGTCATCACTCTCTGAAGCGGTTTGAGACATTTTAAGAGAAAGACCTTTTGTCGTCAACCCCTCCCCCCCCTGCACGGGATCGGCCCACTTTCATCGATACTAGAATGTCTCTGGTGGTGTCGGTGCGTTTGAAGAAAATTTTCTCCTCTAAAAGAAAATCGGAGAACAAATGGATGCAGCAATCTTTCTGAATTATCTGAGAGCAGATATGAAGCTTTTAAACGTTTGGTTTAAAGTCATTAAGCTTTCTACTAGGGAATCCTCTAATAATTTTGTCATTCGTGGGTATCGAGAGCTTCCTGCTAGGCGCAAGTGCATTTACGTAGGCGTACTGAGCGTTTTAGGTAGAGGCGATTATTCGCATCGGAGCCTAACCGGAGCTGTATGCATTTTTCGTATCCGAACATCTCAATCCTCCCGGCATGGTTCATGCAGCCCCAACGAAGCGAAAACATTGTCATCGTTATCTTGAGTCACAATTCTATCTGGATTCACGTTGTCTTCCTTCCTGAAGAGGACATATTTATAACCTAGATTCAAATTGGAGCATTGGTCTTAATACTCGCCCCGAAATGGGACGAGAGCTCAGTTATCATAACAAGCCTTGAGAACAAACTCTTTAGCCCTATCGTTACTTGCATATACGCTTATATAAATGATTTCCTTTACATCGTGTTGACATTCGCAGTCAGTGATGTAGAGCGAGCAGACGGCGAGTGCTGGCAAATACTCTGCCTATATATATATATATATATATATATATATATCTATGTTGTTTTCTGTATGTCTGTTACTGACATCATAAAAAAACAAAACGTGAATCATGGTTCACACAAACAAAGAGACCGCGTGAACTCGAAATCAAAATTGAATTGAGAGCAACACGTCCTCCTGCAGCGTTCTACCTAAAGCGGTTACGGTAGATTCCGTTTTTATTTCAGTGGTGACATCACATGTGCATGTGGCTGACACTTCGATGCGCGTTGGCGCCTTCACCGCCGCAGGGTAGAGATCGCACCAGTCAAAATGTACAGGGCCGGCTCGTAACAGCGTTCTTCTTGTTGTTCTTCTTCTTCTTCGCCTCCACAACTGGGCTTATTATACCCTAGCAATGCCATCCCATCGGATACCTTGAGATCACTCCTCGAGTTTGAGACGATCCGTCTGGATCGCCTGAACGAATGGTTTTATTATACCCGTAGCAGGTTCATCGGACACCGGCTTGGTGGGATGATACGAAATAGGTCGTATCGCATGTAGCATCTTATGAGCTAGTCAATTATGCTAGTCCATGACATGTGGAAACTATCGAAGCCGACATGTATATTGGATAGTGAACATGGGCACTTGTATGCATTTCTGGGAAGTGTTATTGCAACCGTGAAAGTCGACAGGAGGCGAACGCCACTTCTCTCGAAATTTTTTGAGTTGGCGAATATTTTCCGCATTTGGCTGTCGCATAATTTGCCGCGAAGCAAGTCGCTAGAGACAGCAACAAAAATTGGGAACATCCATCCCAGCCGGCAGTGACCTGCCTCTCAATTTGAAACATGTACAGATCATGTGATTTATATTTCAACGGATATATGCACACACACACACATGTTTATATGAATAGCTTGCGACTCGAGTTGCCTCCGCCGCTCGACGGAAGATAGAGAATTGTGCTACTGAGCCACTATTTATTATTATTTTACAGCTCGGTCAGAATTTACAAGGTCGGTCGCAGGAGACATCGGCAACTGCCAGCACTTCGGTCGTATAACAACAGCACAAATATCGTATTTCTTAAACGAGACGGAGAAAATCTTACTCGCTAGGTGTCTTATCACCGAGAAGATTAAAAAAAAAGTATCATACACAACTACTACTTTCTTGATTCTGTCCACGAATGTATATCACTCATCTATAATTTTTTCTTCAGGCAAATTCTTAGCTGTAGAATCTGTAGCTCAGCTATGAGTCGGATTCGGCTCCATCACCGACTGCCCGACAATCGCCACAACGATACACAGCAGACATTCGTACAAACAGGAACCACAGCGATATATATATATATATATATATATATATATATTGCTGCGTTGATCGTGGCGCCGTAGCCAAAACAGTAATCTAGATTGTACTGTTTATGCTGTGAGTCTTCGAGTGAAAAAATTAGACCACAGACATATTGTGCTAAATGTCGTGAATGAGGTGGTTCTCGGTAGCGTCACCCTCCCTTATCTATAGCTGGATAACTTAAATGTAAATGTTCTGGGCAGGCTTGTCGGGGTAATTCTACGATTTTCAGTTCCAGAGACTACGCTCACTTAATTGACAAAATTACTCGCCCGTCCTCGCAAACTTGTATAGACCACAATGCTTTAACGAACTGTGAGAAATTTTCAGTAGTGACGGATGAATCTGGATAACTTCGCTCTTCTCTGATTACTACCTCGCTGTTTTACAAATTTATGAAAACTGCTCGAGCACTCGGGATGCACCATCCATGGTTGCTCCAGGTCCTCTGTGGAACGGTTCATTGAGAGGGCACATTATATTAATTGGCTTCCAATTTACAGATGATTCGGCATTTGAAGCATTTTATAACCAGCTATATTGCGAATAGGATAGATGTTTCGAAGTTGACTTTGGTGTGAGTTCAGTGTCTGGTTCCGGTAGGTTCGAATTCACAACTGGTGCACAGTGACTCTTGACGAAACGTCAACAAGTTCTACTGAAGATTTTATCGAAGCTCAACTTTCAGAATTCAAAATATTAATACGAGATCTCGCTTCACTTCGTATGCTTCTTGGCAATCAGAAATAGTACGTTAAACGAAGTGGGGGATTTTTAAGTTTGATCATACTCGTAACTTATAAGCTATGCGCTGAGACACGCCAGACAGCTGTTCAAAAAGAAAGTACTCGGGAGTATCAGAAGTGATTTCGCTACTTGAAATCCCCATTCCTCGTTGGCTCCCGCAGGTACAGAAAAAAAAGCGCCGAACAACGAAGATACCTTACCGCCGCGGTACCCCTGTATAACGCTAAGATAATCGTTCTCACGAACACGATCTAGAAGCCTAATGTTCCGGGAAGGCAGATCATCCGCAAGAGAATCACATAACATTATGCAGTCCGACTTACGCGGTATTAGCTCTTAGCGAAAGCTCTTAACGGCGCGTTCAGACAGATTCTTGTCTTAATACATACACTGTCATACACCTATACCAACTGAACACCAAAGACGCGACCTCGCTAACTGAGGTGTTTAAACACTGGCTGGACAATGATGGACGGAAGGCAAATTTACCATATACAGCTGAAGGCAACCGCAGTCCCACTCTTAGCATAAGACGTCATAGCATTAACTTGTATTTGGTAGCATTCTGCTCCCGAGTGTCTTGCCTTGGGCCAGATCCAGTAGAATCTGTTACTTAAGCTAAGTATATATGCGGCCAACTGAGACTGGTCTTCAGTTCTATTGTGCTTCACTATTAACATACATGCAATTATGATACAATTAGAAATACCGACGTTCTATATGAGTATATTTAACGTCACAGACTCAAATAGAGATAAGGGAGATTACGACGTCCTGCACGGACAACACAGTTTTGCTCCTTAATGAGGTCTCCATTACTCTTGTAACAGACATGTAGGCGAACGGTATGTGGGACTTTTTTTTTTGTTTTTTTGCTTGTGACACCAATGACGCTCATTACAAGAGCATCCAACTAACAATGACACGCTAGCCTCGGGATTATGTCACCCCATAGAGACGAGCAACACTCGGCGATGATAAAGAACTGTCAGATAGCTGGGAACAGCTGAGTTTCAGCTCGAAAAAAAAAAAAAACCCGGCGATCTCGGCTACTCGGCGGCGTCAAAGAACTAAGTTCGTCGTTATTTTGATTTTAGAAACGCAGGGCCTTGGCAAGAGTGTGCAGAATTCAGAAAATCTGCCGACGGCATTTGTTTCATTTCAGTCCGGAAGTCGCCACTCGCCGGGGACATAGAGGTTGAGTTGTACTAACTTAATATATAGGTAAACTTAATAATCAGGCAGTCTCACTTCAAGGAAGCAACAATATAAACTGCGACAGGATATTCGTACGAATTGCACGAGCCATCGACTTCGAGCGGGATGTGAGCGTTAGATATGGAGAAAGTCAATAAGCTAAATTGTAGAGATCAAATGCAACTTGCATAACAGCGCGTAAATCTTCATTATCTAAGCTTTCTAGTGCTGTTCACTCGTTTGAGAGAATTAGCAGAAACGGCTCTTGTAGCCTAAAAAAATAACACTCTACCCTATTTGCTCTCACGCGCTGTTCATTTGTTCAGCCATAATTAACATAAGATGATGGGTGCTCATCATCGATATAGGATCCATAGGAATTGACTGGAGGTATCGGTCTTAGGTGTAAAAACCACAATCTACGAATTATTCTTCAGTGGAGCAAAAATCATCGTCAAATTTATCTAGCCAAAATCTGCTCGTCAATTCAACAGCCGAAGAGTTGAACCATTTTCAACGCGTAGCTGTTGCCGACCAGCGCAAGGCTTAATCCGCATTGTCTGAATCGGCTTGCGTGCGATTTTTATTCCCTATTTGTTCCAAGGTGCTCGATATTTCAGTAGAAGCGATTGGGCGCAGAGACCTGTGTAAGAAAAGCGGAGAAACTCTGTAAGGGGGTCTCGCAGTAATATGCCTCGAGTAAAGGGTGGCCGAAATGTTCGTGGCATGGGTCGGGGCCGTCCAGGTAAATTCTTGCTGGTTTTACTTAGTTATTATATATTGATAATAATAATAATAATAATAATAATAATAACGATAATAGTACAACTGGCATTAAATTGATTCCTTGGTTAAAGCATAATTAGCACAAAATTGGTTAATTTTATGCTAATTATGATTCATTTAAGTTGTGGCTAAGTTACCATACACCTTAGGGCACAACCGCTAGCGCTCCATTGACAACTATACAATCGCTATGGCAAGGAGGGTTTCCTTATTCCTTTTTCTGTATTGTAGCTCCGCAACCGTCGCCCGATTTGGTCATGGATTTTCCAGGTCTGCCGCTCCCAACAGCAGGTAGGTGATCCTAATTCGTTTCTTATGTGGACTTGACACTCTAGATGCTGGGAGAATTTTCTCCGCCTCGTTCGAGGACTCCCAGTATTACCGAACGTATCCAAAACCACATGCGATTACGCAGCTTGGCATTACCAAGCCACGGAGTATTGTTTCATGCTGTTAATCCTCCTGTAGATGAAATGTCATGGCTTCTCTCTCTCACCTGATGGTCAGTTACCAGCTAGCTTGTGGAATATCGTTTGTACAAGAGCTATAAATAGTAGGTATAAATAGGTAGGATAGTGCACTGGTAACACAGCCTTTACATTTCTATGCCCCGTTCTGTACCAGAAGGGGGTATATATATATAATAATAACAAACACTTTATTCAAAGGTATAATATATAATTGCTACAAGTCTCGCTTATGTGCATTATTCAATTTTGGCACGTTGCGTGCCCGTGATGTGCGCGTGATAGTCTTCAGGGGAATAAATCATTTACACATTTTTTCGTGGCTATAAATTTTGGGAGTATATTCCTTCTGGATCTTGTCGTAGTTTCGACAATATCAAATATTTTTGCAGCCATCGTCGGTTGATTCAACATCATTTTTTGAAGCAAGACTTTATCTAAGGCGTTAAGACGCTGGACGGCATCTACAATATTTACGTTCTCTTTGTCACATTTACATTTATATGCCACTCGTCTTATAAACTTTTTATACACTTTCGTTAAAAGATCTTGATCTTTCTTGAGACCTGGGTGCCAGACCGGCCCAGCATAGGTTATCACAGGTTCGACGTAGGTTCTGAACAGTAGTACGTATAGATTTGGATCGGCAATTGTGAACGTGCGCATTATCCAATTGCTTCTCTGACTAGCTTTAAGAGCAACGTCCGCAGTATGTTCAGAGTATTTTAGACTAGTTGATGTGATTATACCTAGATCTCTAATAGATTTTTGTGGTTTAAGTTCTATGCTACCAATGGAGTACTTTTGTTTAGTATTTCCGTGTCCAAAATGCAGCACGGCGCATTTTTACCATTTACCATTCTCATTTCCATTTATAATTTCGTTATCTATTGCTATTGTGAGTCAGTCGACGTTTGCATATGGAACCCCACCAATTGCCTTTTTTAATGCATGGAAACAACCATAATCACATGGGCTTAAATCAGTAGAATATGGGGGTTGAAGCCATCGCTCAATATTGTTCCCCGCCATCCAGGCCGTAATTTCAGCAGTGCGGTGAGATCTTGCATTGTCGTCGAGTAACCACACTCGGTGCTGTCGATCCCCACGCAATTTGTTCAGAAATCTCTTCAAGAAGTCGGAGACTATTTGCTGCAGTGTCCATCTTTCTGATCGTGTCGAAACCACTCCTGGTCACGGCACCACATGCAAAACATGGGGGTGCCTGGTCGTATAGGGAAGGCCGGACGTGATTATCTCTACTGGTGAGTCGTGTGGGTGAGACAAGCTGCCTGACAAGTCCTGTGAAAGGTACTAGATAACAGCACCTGTTCGAAAGGAAGCAACGTTCCTGCCGCGCTCGCAAGTATGAACGCATTATGTCGCGTAGTTCGGACTGTGCGCCATTCGAAAGGCAGGACACTTCCAATGATATGCCCTAATTTATAAATTCTGTTGTCCGATCGTTCAAGGGCCATGCGCAACATTTGCGGCTGCCGCGAAACAGGTCCATAAGCAGCCTGCCTACCAGCGGGTAGTCAGCAATGCCCCATACCCTACAACCTCAGGGGTGCACTCACCTGCAGAGGAGCATTTACAATCTCCAGGCGGTGGTCCATATGGAGACGTAGCAATTTCGCCCGCGGTCCCGCCTTCAAGGGAAGCGGTTGCTATCGACGTCAGACCCGGCGACCGGCTCGATTTATCATCACTGCACGCGAGCTTTATGGCTGCCTTTGAAGGCAAACCTCCAAATTTGTGCCTTCGTTCGACGCCACAAACGAAGCCACAAGGGAGAGAAATCTCTCTCCAGTCAAATATGTTCAAGATTTGGTAAGTGATGTAACACGTGTATACCCTCGCCGTGATAAACCCACCTGGCACAAATAGCTGAATATTTAGGGGTTGTCATATCGTAATGGGTTTTCGCCGCATTTGAGCCTGCTTGTCTAGCATATAGCGAGTAATAGATTCGATTCCATCTCGAAATCGTTTACTCTGATATCTAAGCCTTTATCCGTCACCTTTGGTATCCTCGAGTTCGATGACATCCTGTTCTTGACACGACCATTGATTTGACAAATACCGAATGTTGCAGTCTGCCGAAAGGCTTCGTATATCATTACGACGTCGTGGTCGACTCGATCAAGAAAACCAAGGGTGATGGTATTCCTGAGCAGAAGCGGGCTCGGTGCGCCTCGACTGTAATCAATCGAAAGGTGATGGAGTCATTTGCGCGCCAGTTCAGGAGTGAGCTCGGAGGTTGTTGTCCGGCTTACGACGGACGTAAAAACATGTACGTGAGGAAACAGCTTCCCGAAAGCGTTAAGGCAAGTGGGGTACCAACCTTAGTAGTGACTTTTTTATTATATACAGCTGGAACAGCTTCGCGTTGCTGGTGGTGCGGACTTAAATTTAGTTTCGGCCTTTTCTCCTGTTGTCTAGGACAAGCTATTCGGGGTTACGATTCACGACAATGGCGAGGAACGAGAGTTTGTCGTGCAGGTGAAACCTGTGAGTGTGGTGTCTTTCGATGGACTTCAGGGTATGTACGACAATACTGCATCGAAAGATCTCTTCCAATCGGCCATTCTCGCTGCCGACATAATCCTACGAACGGGGCCGACTCTCTCCTTCGTCCCTGTTGGTCGGAGTTTCTTCTCTGGTCAAGGGGTACGTATGTAACAGCGACCTGTAGCACATAGGTCACGTTGAATGCTCTCCTTGCATACATCTTCAAGGTATGTGTAACCCACATATCCGAGTGTAGGAGGTAACTGATATCCCTATGCTCTAATGGCAATTAAGATTCTTCGGCCAGATTCGGTGCTGCTGTAAATTGTGCTGAACTACAGCTGTCAGTATGCGATGGTAAATTCACATTAGCTACAGTTCAAGCTATAAAAGCAACATTCTAGGCCGATGGGAGAAAGACGAAGGACGCAGAAGTGATCCATGTGGATCGCTAACTGCAACGGGCCATAGATCGAGTTAGCGTAGGCGAGGCGTAATCGCGTTCATAATCGCAGATGATCCTTCTCGAAACAAGCTGCCGTTGTCATTTCACGGACGGCAACGGCAGCTTGAGTCCTCGTGGATTGAAACAGACAACAACATTTGTTGTGCTCAGTAGTATTATATTTGTGAATGACCAATAATAGCCAGTGCTGTACAGACTCCCCGTTTTCAATCTTTGCTTTTGCTTGAAATCCATTTAGGAATGCCCTGACCTGAGAGGAGGGCTCGAAGCGTGGTCTGGATTCTACACCTCTATCAGACTCGGCCAGTGGAAGCCTCTAATCAACTTTGACGTCAGCACAACGGCATTCTACCGATCCATCAATCTGACAGAGTACGCTAGAGAAGTGCTGGGAGATCGGTGCCTTGGACAAGGCCTCACCGACTCCGAAAGATACACCCTACAGCGACATCTGTTTGGTTTGCGGGTTTCCCATAGCCACCTGCACCCGAGCCGGAGATACCGCATTGAAGGTCTCAGCCGGCGCGGAGTGAACCGTGAGAGTTTCGAGCGTGACGGCAAGCAGGTCACTGTCGCCAATTACTTCGCAAACAAGTACGGGATTAGGTTGAGGTATCCAAATCTACCGTGCATCGTTGAACGCAGGGGAAACATGATCCCAATGGAATTGTGCACAATTGCGCCGGGACAGCACTGCCGTAGGAAACTGTCCGAAATACAGACGTCGAACATGATCCGCAAAGCCGCTACGGACCCGAAGACTCGTTTCCAGACCCTGCTTCAGGCGGCCCAGGCGACCCAGAGGGCAGCGAAGCCCTATTTGGATGAATTCGGAATGAGCTTTGACACAAAACCGGTAGGTATCTCCGCCGTTCTCTTGTTAATTAATATTTAGAAAAAATTATCTCCTACTTCCTACGAATAACTCCCTCAATGGATGGCAATGCAATGCGATCCAACCAAAATATCGTTGCTTAACGATCGTTCGATCTCAAAAGAATAATTCTGCGTGTGCAGATTGAGGTGAAAGGTCGTATCCTGGAGCCGCCCCGCATAAAGTACACCGAGAGTGTTCCGCCGCTGAAGCCTCACGATGGCACCTGGCGAAACACGCGGTTCAACAGACCTGCTCCTTTAAAGAAATGGGCCTTGGTTACCCATGGCTGCCCCAGCCTCAACACCGAGCGCATGGTGACGGAACTAATCAACCAAGCGAAGAACTTTGGCATGGAGCCTTGTAGGCCTCAAATTCACAGCTTCCCGCAGTGAGTACTTTTAACAACCCAAGTCTTCTTGTCGAGAGGTGGACCCGCAATGTACTATGATACATTATATTGTTTTACATTCGCAGTCACGCCAGAGAGAAAGACGTTCTATCCTCGGTGAGGAGTAGAGGTGACGTCGACATTAGCGTCGTCGTCTTGGGCCGCTCAACGAACTATTCTCGTCTAAAGAGCGAAGCAGAAACATCGGAGCTGTGCATGCGGACGCAGTGCGTCAAGGAATTTAACGTGATGAGAAAGTTCAACGGTGAGTATTCCAACGGTGTCTAGCAGAGAACTCCTCTCGCACGACGTTTGCAGGACGCGAAACCTCTTCCAGAGCGTCTTGGGAGTGCGTCCAGCGGGACGTCCTGCCGGATGAGTCCCGGTTCATGTGTGTTTCAGATGAACTGGCCGTTTCCAAGGCATCAGTAAGCGTAGTAGGATATAGTAGGACTTCAGCACCGCAAGGTGGCCCCGGTCGTTGTTTCGGACACACAACTCCCCATTGTTCGTAATGACCATGCGTTGCTCCTAATGGAATGAATGAAACGAATCTGTACTTTTACGCTATTTGCTTATAGCTACATTTGCGGAGAACCTCCTACTAAAAATTAACACGAAATGCGGCGGCGTTAATTGGAGAATCAATCCTGAGGACCGGCCAGCCACCCTGAAGAAGCCGTTTATGGTCGTCGGTGCCGATGTAAACCATCCAGCGCCAGGCGATAGCGACACCCCGTCGGTCGCCTCGATTGTCGCTTCCATGGATCCAATGCCAGCAAGATATTACACGACTACCTCGGTGCAAAGGAAAAGCCAGGATCAAAATCGTGTGGAGTACATTGTCGACCTCAAGAATATGTTCCGTGAATGTCTCCAAGCGTTCAAAATGAGCACAGGTGGTGTACTACCGATGAATATATATTTCTACCGTGACGGTGTGTCCGAAGGTCAGCTAGACGCTGTAAGTATGCTATGCTTTATATTGTTGAACGTTATACCGGAATGACGACTGTTGAACCGAGCACGGAACGTGTACGCCATGGTTCCGTTGCACGTCAATGAACGCAGTTTATTTACTAGTATTTCTCTATTGTGTCAGGTTCGCTACCATGAAATGTGTGCGTTACGGAGTGCTTGCGTTGAGATGGGGCCAGACCGGCCGAATATGACATTCATTGTCGTCCAGAAACGCCATCATGTCCGGTTCAGACCGACATTCGACAAGGACTGTGGTGGACGCACTAAGAACATACCCGCCGGTCAGTGAACAGCTAACGCGCATACACGCACATTCCGCAAAAGGTCGACCGTTGGTCGATTCTATGATCCACCTTGTTCCGATAACCACGTTCACAGAACTATACTTCTTGGTTTGTTTATCGATATTATGTTGTGCGTTATGTACTTATCTATACTGATGAGCCACAATTGTGTAGCGCACAATCGAATCGCACAACATAATGTTGATTCGAGAGCATTGTAAAAGTATAAGGTTCACATACGGTGTTGGCCACGGAGTCACGCGTCTAGCTCACACTACGAACATCGTATATCCCCGTAACATAGACATATGTCTATATTATATGCATACAATGTATGTTTTTCCGCCACTGCGATATAATTCACAGCTGCTGGTTCTTTTGTTGTTGTCAATATCAATCCCTCGAACAGGAACGGTCGTCGACAGCGAAGTAGTCCATCCGATGTTCCTCGATTTCTACCTCTGTTCTCAGCAGGGCGCAATGGGGACTTCGGTCCCTGCGCACTATCACGTTGTTCATGACGACGCGGGACATACACTTGAGGAGATTCAAAAGCTGTCATACTTTCTCTGCCATGCCTACGCTCGCTGTGCAAAGTGCGTATATATTTTTAGAGATGTTAGAGAAACATCACCACTAGTTAGATAGAGATATATATCTCTAACGTAGTGGTGATGTTTCTCTAACATCTCGAAAAATTCACTACTACCACTAAATTACTATCTACTGTGTGGTGGAAAAGCTCTCTAACTATCCGCTCTCCTTTTTGCCGTGTTTCCGTCGGCTGTGATGCCTTCACGCCTGCGAATCGCTGGATTTTCCACTCGTCGCCGTGCGCCGGCCAGATCGGTGTCGATTCCCGCGCCGGCGTACTACGCTCACCTCGCCGCTACGCGCGCCAAGGACTACATAAAGGCGAGAATCTACGATGGCTGTTCGTCTGGATCAGTTTCGTCTGGCTCCAGCGTTCGCCATATCGACGACTTTGCCTTAGCCCAACGAGTGTGTCAGCAGATGAAGCAACAAATGTACTTTGTTTGATGAGGACACCAGCGGATGGAGGCACCACCGTTGGAGATTTATCACCCACGTCCTCCAGTGTTTATTTTTTAACCGTGGCATTCAAACGTACCGGTCCGAAGTAATTAAGATATTCTATAATTACGTTCTTAGACGCACAAATAAAACCACTATATTATATATAACGGCTGAGCGAATGTTTCTTGTTTGCATCTTACCCGTACTGCCCCTGTCCTCCGAATCTATTCTATAGATTCGAGGATCTTCCACCATACTATTGCTGGCGTCGCTTTGTCGAGTCGCATAGGTTATGTGTGGGACAAAATCCCTACAATGATGTGACATAGCAGAGACTAGATTTCGTTGTGCAACTGATTGCCGGTTGATAACGAGTTTAGCGTCGTTGCGAGGATCACCTACTGTAGTACCAAGTTTGTCATGCCTCTCGTTCCTAGCTTGCCATGTACGTCGAACACAGAGACTGTATAAAAGCATTCTTAGAGGCCCTATGAACTCGGGCCTGAACCTTGGGTATCGCTCTGAGAACATGTCAGTACCTTCTTGCTTTATTTTTCAATCATGTACCTTGCAAGAATCCACAGATTAAGAATGATGACCAGGGAATCCGGTGACTGCATCGCATTGTTAACCGGCCAGGGACGTCGATGCACTCACGCACCAAAACTCCCATTGTTACAACAAAATACAGATACATAAAGTTCGCAGTTAATCGTGGCATATATACCAAGTTGCAGTACCTCTAACATGACCCGTTAAAATTCCACCCGTGTGTTGCATAGGTCGCGCAGGAACCAGATGCATATATTAGTGTCTTGCATCCTCACGATGTCTCACTAGCTACATGTTGTTGTCGCTACTGCTGGCGCCCTCCGTTGGCCAGACAGCTCACCGCCGGTCCGTGTCTGACCAGTAGGTGGTGTCCTCTCCTATCTTGCCCTCTCTTCACAACCACCGAGGTCCCTCTCTTTCCTCTCGCGACCCTCTGGATTGCTTGCTGGATTTCACAAACACCGTTGGGTAGATGAGCCCCGACGGTGATTGTGTCCACTTGAAGCATCCGTTCGTGCCGATTTGACTGCAGACCAATTGTCGTCGCCTGTCGTGTACCATAAACCATTGTAATTCTGCGGCGTCATCGGCTTGACGGCCATTTCACTTGGCGGTACCCGTGTTGTTGCGCTTCGGAATAACAAGTAGCGGCGTGATTGTGTTAGTTCTTGTGCGGCTTGCCGAGCTCGTGGCACGTGCGTCAACCAGACATTTGGGGGACTCAGAAACGACAGTACTATTTGTAAGGTAATTCGATGGGAAGACAGCTGAGGAATGCTCGGCTAATTTATTAGTAACACTTCGACAAAAAGTTATGGTAGGTACGCTCTGCTATCCTTGACGGATGCTGTGGATAATGGAGAAGCATGTGTTATGATCAGCCTGATCTTGCTATCCCAAGGACAATACAGTGGGTGACTATGGCGTTTAGACAAAAAAAAGGCAAAATTTGAATTTAAAGCAATTGCACTATATTTGTACAACACCAGTTTTATTGGTTTTTTTTGTTGTGGCAATGAGAGAAATATTCATGTAATGTATAATGAAATGGTAGCGTAGATATATAATTGTGCACGTACAGGGCGATTAAAAATTAGTTGCATATAATTTGTCGGTGATTAACGGTCGTACACAGCAAAAATGAAATGATCAAGTGGTTAGCGGACAGACGTCAGACTGAAATATGTTCCTACATAGTATGCCATTGTTACTTATACTAGAAAACGAACCAGCAACGAGAAATTGAGCTGTTAGACTGTCACCGTTACGATTGCGCGTAACGGTGATCAACAGCTCATCGGCTTTCTGCTCATTTAGTCAAGCGATGCCGGAGCCATGCCCTTGGCAATTTAGGGCTAGTCGTGGAGTGGTATTGAGTAAAAGCCGTCAACAATCATCCTATCGTGTCAACCTTTATGCGATTTGTCGCAGTCTCTACTATAAACCTCTCGGTAACGAGGTTTGAACGAGAACTTGCGAAACAATGTTTAAGCTCTCATTCAAAGCTGGGCGCCGTTAAGCGAGTGATGACAGTACAGAAATTCGCTTTAGTTTCTCGGAGGGACCTTCAGCAACGACTTTGGCATGACGACTCTAACGAATGCCCTACGAATTGACCAAATTCTCCTAATGATCAATTAGTGAAACTATGGCAAACCACAGTCGTTGTGGCCCCGATCGCTGGTTAACGCAATCGATATTATGACATGACAAATATTGATGTAATTTCTCTCTCTCTCTCTCTCTTTATCGTGCGTATTGGTAACGGTCCCTGCCTTTTAGTTAGAACATCCTGACAATTGTTCGCTGTTAAGCGGATTTTGTGTAGTTAGGCCGTTCCCACTCTAGATGGGCCGACTTACTCTCACAGCATATCTGGGGTATATGCGACATTAGGTGTGTGGTCGCTTTGCGCTAGTTTACGTTACAGGAATCGCTTGCCTCAGTGGGTCGCAACAAACGTGATAGTGTGAATTACTTTCAATTTCTATTAATTGTATCTATTTTCCTTCTCGTCTTATTGTTACTAACAGTGCGCTTCTTCGATGTGAAAAGCGAATCAAGTCGAGACACCAACGACATACCCCCTTTCTAGTATCTCGTACCTATCAGCTTTTGAATCAATGGTTAAACCCCACCCAGGTGGTGTAAGTAAATAGTTGCCTCTCGTCGATTTAGCTTAAGCAGTATATCGACTATTTTTCTGGCCGATACGCTCTTAGCCTTTGAGATTGTAAACGGTGTAGACGCGTCTTTGCCAACCGCTTGGCGTTGCCTGCGAAGCCCGACCGTTCGAGAGTCATATTGCCTCTCGACTTCAAGTGTTTATGTCGGTCCATGCTCTTGCATATTTTTTCATTTCATTTCAAAAAAGGTGTTTATTAACGGAACTCCATTTTATACAAAACGCTTTAGCTCTCGCGGCAAAATATGAAAAAGAAACCAGTAAAATCAATGCATTCCAAGTCACAACGACGCAGAACAATTCGACCTTTTCGGCAATAATAACACCCCTCGAAGTTCGATGTACAAGCTACAGCAGTTAAAAACTATACACAATTGTTCCCATAAAAAACTAGATTTTTTTTAGCCCTAGCTGCGAATTTCTTTACTGCATTCCTCTGGGGTTGACTAAATAACGCAATGTTCGTCTTGTTCGTCAATAGGAAATCCAAACTTCTCGAATATTTCTATGACTGCCGCTTACACAATAGCACTGCATATGTCGTCTTGGGATGTTGTCGGGCGAATACGAAACCACAGGGATGTGTCGTCGGCGTAAGCGATTGCTCTCCCGTACTCCTCAGCTGATATCTTGAGAAGCACGAAATGAATGAGGATGATAAGCATAAACGGATTCAGGATGGAGCGTCCTTGGGGTGTCCCAATATCAATCCTTTGCCAAGCCGATTCGATACCGTCAACCATCACTACTTGTCTCCTCTCCGCCTGTAAAAATGATGTAAACCAGTCCACCATAGTCCTTGTCGCAACCAAGATACTCCAAGGCCTGCAGCAGAAATGAATGGCGCAGGCAGGTAAACGCTGCCGAGACATCCAGAAACACCCCCAGGCATAGCATTTTTTTCAATGGCATCAGCGATTTCTTGCCTCACGTGCCACTAGTGCCAGCTCCGTAGAGCGAGCTTTCCGAAAACCGAGCTGACTAACGCAGAAAAATTGGATCTCCTGCAATTATAGCAGGATCTCCTGTATTATAGCAGTAACCGGCTGGCTTTCACGCGAGATCCCGCAAGGTAGCTTAGCTAAAAATATTTCGTTTGAAGTCAAGAATGCATTGCTGTAAACACTTAGGTATATTGTGTACGTATATAGGTGATTTTATTGTTGTCTATCATACGATTTTCCTACCCAGATTATTATAATGAGTGGGAGTTATATAGAGTCACGGATCACTCGTGCCATGGCCACTGACAGTGGCTGCAACCGCCGGTTTTGATCTATAACGCAAACAGAGAATAGGAATTGCAGACCGCCGTTATTTGCACGCGGATGCGATGCAATACTAGCTTTCGACAGGTATCCACCCTTCCGTGTCTCCACATGCGCGCAAGGTAATGTGCTGAGAACTGAGATTGTGATGTGCTGACGCTGATTATTCGAACCATTCAGAGATAATTGACGTCACGCATGTCACACTCACATACGCACAACTAAAAGAAGATTGGCTGAGAGCCGTTCACGAAGAGCTCTATAAGGCGACTTGACCTGACAATAGATACCCCTTTCGAGTTGCCTTCCAACAAGATGTGTGGCCTTCACTTTTAGCTGAACTAACGAACATACGATCATATTGGTATACAACGCTTTGTTCTACTGGCATATACTATTCCTCTAGGAATCAGAGGTAGTACACTCGAGACCTTCCCCGGGTTAGCAGCCAGCGTCGGCTGAGCGTTGGGGTGAGGTGATCTGACTCTTGCTAATTTTCTTAAGCGAGAACTTAAGCGTTATGATAACACTGCAGTTCCGATAGATAACCACCAAGCCTTGCATTGTATTGTTTCTGCACCCACGTGAGGATCGTCCGAGGATACGACAGCACATTTCGTTACGGTAGTAACAGACTAGTGAGATTAGGGTGTCACCTTCCTCGATCAATTGTCACAGATTTTTGTTGTTCGTTCGTCGCGGCCACAGAAGCGACCTAGGCGGTCACTAAAGCCATTTCTTCATCTAATCGATCGTTTCTTGCTGTCATTATTAGCAGGTTCCAAGGTGGCCATGACACACACACACACACTCACTCACACCTGCTCAACATGAGTAATTAATTAAGGAATGTATAAATAATGTGTTATATATCTGTTTTAACTTGCAGGTCGTTGAAATATCACGATTCAGGCAGTTCGTCGACTGCTGGTAATATTACAAATATAGATTGCACTTAGACGCCTTGGTCGAATAGCGACGAAATCATGTCGAACAGACCAGGACGCGGCAGGAATGTACGGGGCATGAAGCGTGCCCCAGGTAAGCTACATTCGTTTTTTGTATAACGTCATCCGTAACATGTCGCTGTCGTGGACAGGGCCGGGCGATAGTAGCGATGCAAGCTAACATTTGCTGCCGAGACGGGCCAGAAAATGAAGGACCGGCCTGTTTAATAATTTTGGTGGCTCTGTTGGTGTTGCCTCTGTCGTCGGCCGCGGCAATAACAACAGCAACAACGGCTGAACAGAAAAAGAGCGGATGAAGAGGGAGAAACGATTGAATATATGAAGAGGCAGGGGAAGCTTTGGTCAGATTGGGGCGCTTCACGCGAACAGATATACATCGTTCCCAGATAACATTGGGCATTTCGTAGTAAATCTATCTATTTACATAAACAACGTATTTTTTAATTTACAAATAATGTCTGCTAGTGTGACAAATTGACGTGGTTCGCAGTGAATGTCGCAATTGGCGTACGTCAATTCAGTGCATGATTTAGAAAAGGTAACTATCCAGCAGAGCCAGAACGCCTTTCAGGCGCCAGTCTGTCGGACACGTCAAATCGTGCAAGGGGCCCGATTCAATGTTTAATTACCATTTAAGAAGATATGTTCGCAAATGTTGTTTTTTTTCTTACTACAGCCGGCCAGCAACCCAACGAGCCTGCCGATGATTTCCCTGGCCTTCCACCCGCGGCGGGAGCACCAGGTAATTCATATCGAATTTTTTTATATTGAGAATATCTCGACCTGTGCGAGACCAACTGTGTCGATCCGATGAACTGGCGTCTTTTGAAGGTCTCAGGCTATAATATTATAGTAGATGCCGAGCGTGTATCTATGAATCGTAGCTGAGGTACAGTCGGTAACCGACGAAATGGTTTTCTGACAGTCGTTTGGCACAACTTGATGACGTATATTATTAACATGTGCCTGTTATGGTTTATTTGTGTCTAATTCAATTCTAATTTCCCTTTGTGGGCTTCATGCGCATCCATAGGCCCAGCTCCACTGGAAACCCAAAGCAGGCCTCCGGCTCAGCAGGAGCCTGCATCTTCGTCTTCACAGCCGTCGTGCTCTGCAGGACCCGGCGGCGCAGAGGCTGCCGTCCCAGCTTTACAGGCTGCCGTTGTTGCCAGGGCGAGAAATGTGGACTCATATGAAATTGAATCATTAATAGAGAACTTTGGCAGGGTTTTCGAAGGCAAACCACCGGAGATGTGCCTCCGGACTCAAGGACAGAAAGGAGGTCAACAACAGTCGAAAGGCAGAACGATCATTGTTGAGTCTAATATGTTTTCAATCAAGTGAGTGTGAGACGATGCAGGTAGATTCAGCATGGATTCGAGGACGCGGATTAAGGTGTCGATTCGCGTTGACGCCAACCTAGAACGCATGTGAACTCCACTTCCAAATCAAAGAAAGCAACTACATATCTATTTAATCATATCGTCTTTTTGCCGCGTCAACTCTCATTTCTAATAATACTATGGTGTCACTCACCAGATAGCGGTAGCCTTTCGGAGGTAAATAGCTCGATATTCAAAAAGATTCTGCCTCGACGTGGTTCCAGAGTGGCTCGCGTCTGAGGACAAGGGGGGGATACTAGGATACCTTGGACAAAGGCTTCTAGCCTTGTCGACGAACAATATCGACCCGTTCCCTTCAATGTTGCTAGCAAACTTAACGCCTCTATTTCTATCGTAATCGCCGTGCGTGCCCATCGATGCGTCCAACCAGTCATTTCTGTCCCTTGATAGTTGCGGATACGTCTATAATTTGTCGTCATCTATATTTCAGTCTGCCCAATGGAACGGTACACCACTACGACGTGGAGATAAGCCCGATGAAACCCTCAGATAAGGACAGCATTCCCACGGAGAAGAGGATTCGATGCGCGTCCACCGTCCTAAATCGAAAGGTCATGTTGAAGTTCGCTCAAGTCCATAAGCAGAACCTGGAAGGCTGTCTGCCAGCTTTCGATGGACGGAAGAACATGTACTTGAAAAAAAAAATTAAGCACGACTCCTGTGTAAGTGAAGCCGGTTGTACCGGGCTGTCGACAGAATATTTTATTTTTCACGAACCGTAAGCGTCTGGTGCTGTTCAATGAATGGAGAAACTATGAGATATGATTAAGGGCGAACAGTGAAATGGTACCACTTGAACGAAACGAATGATCTAGTATGGGCGACCAAAATCAAGATGACGGCAACCGTTCACCTTAATGCTATATGTGACTAAGAGAAATTGCGTAGAACTATTCTGTAATAGCTGACCTAGTGATTGTTAGTAGTATACTTGTTTTTTAATACTGTTGTTGATATATATATATATATGTATATATATGCCTTCGTGAATGAACTGCTTGTGTTGTATAATTGCTGACCTGTCTAATAGATATTTCGTTTTTCCTTAGGGCAAATATTACCAAGTGCAAATCGAAGATGGTGGCGAGGAGAGGGATTTTCTCGTTAAGATAAAGTACGCGGCGGCGGTGTCATTCACGGAAATTCAAGCAATGTACAGTAATCAGGCGTCGAGTGACATGTTTCAGTCTGCCCTTGCTGCCGCGGACATTATTCTACGCGCGGGGCCAACGCTATCGAACATCCCCGTGGGAAGAAGCTTTTTCACCGATCCAGGGGTGTGTATTACATGTATGCCGAATATAGACCACACCCAATGCAGGATACACTACATGCATCGGTATTACTGGCTGCAAGACTGCTCTTAGCAGCTGGCCGAACAGTCGTTGCCCCGTAGTGGCGAATACACCGGCGCAGCAGCGGCAACGGTCGATGCACGCAAACATGGCCGTGACCCCACCCATTTATTAGCTTTGTTCGTATAACGTTCCGCTTTTTGAAAGAACCCCCCGAGGTGTGAATTTTTCACATGTTGCATTTTGTTTGAATAATAAATCGATAGATAAACAACAAATACACACACACACACTTACAAATACATTTGGTTATTCGACAAATAGAGATTATGCGTCACGGAACAGAAGATGGCAGAAGGAAGAAATGATCGATAGTGAGCCAAAACACTCTCCTAGATTCCAACCAACGTTTTGGTGAAAAGAATCCCTTTGTATTAGATTGAAGGCTTGCCTCGACTGAAGGCGGCGAACTTATTTTCCTTGAAAAGATGCGTCTTTAACAGGATCATCATAGTCAGGAGCCAGAGTCAGCATATGTATACATATATATATATATATATATATATATATATATATATATATATATATATATATATATATACGTCATACGCCTTTAGAATTCGAAGCCTTTAAGCGTGTTCTGCCTTCTTGTTCAGGATTTGTCAACAACGTAGCTCTCGACCACCAATGAATTTTCCGATGAGAGTAGCGCGGTAAAGCACTGAGAGCATTTATCGATACAGCAGCTAAATAATTATTGATAATGAGTGAGCGGGGTGATTTGTAAACGTACTTCATTGGGATGAAAGGTGTCCAGTTGTTTTTTTCTTGGCATAGGCCGTATTTGTTTCATTACTTTCATTACGCAGTGTTACGTCAATAATCATTATGTTGTATTAGAAACAAGTATGTGCCGGTATAAAAATGTATCCTCTTATACAGGTGCTATACGTTTAGCATACTGGTTACACTTGATGTGTGTTATGTGCTAACAATTATTATTACGGTATATCTAAGCAAAGTATTTGTTCGCAGAACGACTAGGCTATTATGTGAGATGGCGGACCCGTTTTGGTTAATAAGAATCGAAAAAAAAAACTGCCGATTGTATCTCGCAGAATGCAGCTGTTAACTTGGGAGGCGGCCTCAACGCCTGGCAAGGCTTCTACACGTCGATCAGGCTTGGCCAGTGGAAGCCACTGATAAATTTCGACATGAGCACCACGGCGTTCTATAAACCAATACCGGTTTTAGATTTCGTTAGAGAAGTTCTTGGGGATCAATGTCTCACGAGAGGCCTAACTGATGAGCAGAGGACCCGGCTGCAGAAGCAGCTATGGCGGATCATGGTGACTCACACACACTTGCACCCAGAGCGGAAGCATCGAATCGAGTCCCTCAGTTTACGCGGAGCGAATCGAGAAACATTCGAGTACAACGGCCAGCGTGTCACGGTCGCCGACTACTTTGCATCAAAGTATAGACACCAACTGCGCTATCCCAATCTACCCTGCATTGTGGAACACAAAGGGAATAAGATCCCAATGGAGGTCTGCATCATCGCCCGTGGCCAGCATTGCCGAAAGAAGCTCTCAGAGACACAGACGAGCACGATGATCCGGGCGACAGCGTCAGATCCAAAAACTCGTTTCCAGAACCTGATCCGGTCAGCCCAGAGTACGCAGCAGACTGCGTCTAACTATCTGAAGGAGTTTGGCATGAGTTTCACTACACAGCCGGTGAGTAATTTAATCGATGATTGTAAGAGAGTGCGACATTGTGCCCTGTGAATAGTAACATCCATTTAGTGTGAAGCGACCCCCACATAAGAGCATGCATAAACTCACGCTATATATGTATACATATATAGCAATTCGTATAGCAATTCAATTTGCTGCGCCTGCACGGATCACACTGGTTCTGGTTTGGCCAATGGCCCGCTATTATTGTATTGAACTCAATGGTTGTGGTGAATTTGAATGCATTGGATAACTCTGAATTGGTTGTTTAGCACCAGTAGTGTTAGTCACGAAAGTAAGTACTATATATGTGCGTTCCATAGATCGAGGTGAAAGCGCGCGTTCTAGAGCCGCCACGAATTAAGTTTCACGATGCGTCGGCCCCGCTGTTCCCGAAGGATGGAGGTTGGAGGATTGAGAGAAATGATATCCACTTCACCGCTCCCGCTCGACTGAACAATTGGGCAGTGGCCATTCACGGTGCTGGAAATGTCCAGACGGATGAAATGATTAATGCGATGATGAACAAGGCTAAAGCGTACGGCATGCAGCCGAGCAGACCACAAGTGCGCATGTATCGGGAGTGAGTATCGTCGAGTTTTTGTCAAGAAGTTTGTTACTTGAAATCCTAGATGGAAAAAAAAGAGAGAGTAGTATAATAAATAGATATGATCATATTGGCTTCACGGACAATCTAGAGCCCTTATGCTATCTATAAGTCTGGGTAGAACATAGAAGAGCTGACGGAAATGGTGGTGAAGTGGCCGAAGGCAACTAACGGCTCGAAAGCGAAGACTTGCACGATGATCGGCTCGAATACCCCCGCTGTCTTGCAGTCAACATCGCTGCTTAGTGTTCTGCCTTTCCAAGACGCGCGGCATTGCGGTGTCTACCCATTACCGGTTTTCTCTTAAATTTCGGAAACATAGAGGGCGGGGGGGGGATATGCTAGTGTGAATCCACCGTCCATTCCGTACGAAAGAAGGACCACCGCCATAGGATAGCCTTGTTATAAGGTCTGTCTCATTGTGGCCCAACGATTCGCACTTTCTTGCTAATAATAGCCACGGTAGAAACGACGAATATTCAACTGACACCGCCCTCGTTGAAGATGATTCAGTGCTGATATTGCTCTTTGCTGTCGCCATTAGTGGTCATCGTTTCCTTTTCGCTTAAACGTGGCGTATTGTATTTGCGAAATGGTGGTGTGATATGTACTTGACATTTAGCGACTAATGCTGAGAATAGAGACTAATGCTGTTTTAAATCTACAGCAACTTCTACGAGGGAGACATGCTCGCAGACATCAAGAAGCAACTTAAGCCCGATATCACGCTTGTTGTTTTGGGCAACAGAAGTAACTACTCAGCTCTGAAGATGGAAGCTGAGACGACCGATCTCTGCATGCGGACTCAGTGTCTCAGGGTCAAGAACGTTGGGAAAGCTGGCTGTAAGTGTCAAGAACACGTATATATATATATATATGTTTGTGTTTTTGTATGTGTGATGTTGCTATTATGCCATTCTCAACCCTGATATTTCGAACAGACAGATATATACAGGTAGCGTTTATTACACCGGACCCACAGATGGAACCATAATCAGCAGATAACTGAGGACAGTCTACATGAGCACATAGGGTGTTCGAAAAGTTATAAAAAGTTGTGGCGTTCAAAAAAAAGTTAACCAACACCTGGTACACAGCATGCGTACTGTTCGCGAAGAGAAATCGACCTCCTTCCATTGAGTTGAGTAACTTTTTGAACGTTTTCAAATAATCGCTCAGTCCCATAGGGTTGCGCCTGAGCTGTCTGCACGCGTTCAAACAGTTAGTCAACCGAACTATATCTAGGGTTGATTTGCCGTTTATCACTACGCATGGTGTCCCCATGAAGGTTCGAGCCCCTCAAAAAGTGTCGCAACCCTGTGGGTAGGCGCGGCTTATTGAACAATATAGACATTATTAGGTTGTGCATGCGCCTATTCGAGAAAGTAGGGAACATCTGATAAATTCCCCACCTAGGTCCTGTTATATTTGACTGAATACACAATTCACTTTGACGTACCTTGGGTAGAGAGTTGGCATCGATATCAGGCCGCTGCGATCCACAGTAGCTCGTCACTACTGCTGACCGCTCTGTTCTACACGACTCAGAGATGAATGCTAATTTGCGACGTTTTTTGCAGCACACACGTTCGCTGAGAATCTTCTTCTCAAGATCAATACGAAGTGTGGCGGCACAAATTGGCGGATCAACCCCGACGATCGGCCGAATCGGCTCAAGCGGCCGTACATGGTTGTCGGGGCCGATGTCAATCATCCAGCTCCAGGCGATGTGTCGACGCCCTCCGTGGCATCAATCGTTGCCTCGATGGATCCCATGCCTTCGAAGTACTATGCGACGACATCTGTCCAGATGAAGAACGCGGAAAATAATCGGATCGAGTTTATTGTGAACCTTAAGGAGATGTTCCTTGAGTGTCTCGAGCAATTCAAGATAGTTGCCTCTGGACGACTACCTGAGGTTATCTATTTCTACCGGGACGGAGTATCTGAAGGACAGTTGGATGCTGTAAGTGTACACAAAATGTCAATGTGCTGCAATATCGCTTTGTTTAGCGGTTTTCTATAGGGAGGGCCCACTTAATAAAAAAATATAGCAAAAAAAACGATGCAGTTATTCTATTTCTGGCGCCTCCCCTTCGTCTATCCAATAACAGAATCGCCTATGCCACCCTTCTTAGCCTAATTGTAGTATGATAAATACGCGGCCATTGGGTGTTCCATGAAAAATAACCTAAGTTCAGCGTAGGCAAAGAACTTCACTAGGCCATTGCAGTCACAGAAATCGCTCTCGGTATGAATGCTGGCCAAACACTTAACCTGTTAATAACAATGATCTTGAGTATAAGATAAGATCATGCCTCTGTATATATATATATATATATATAAGTATTTTGATCAATCCTTTATTTTTTCGAGAATTATCTTTGATAATATTGTGCTTCTGTATCAGGTGCGGTACCACGAGCTGGCCGCGCTCCGAGCCGCGTGCCTCGAAATGGGTTCGTCATACACACCATCGATGACGTTCATCGTCGTTCAGAAGCGCCACCACGTTCGGTTTAAGCCGAAGTTCGATAAGGACTGTCCCTGGAAAACGAGAAATGTCCCACCCGGTCAGTGCGATACACCGTAACACTTTTGTTCACATAATTCTGAGTTTGTCCATAAGATTCTCCTTAGTTTTGTCCGTCCCGAAAACAACTCGGAACACTATCCACACCGACTAGGCAATGCTTTTGAGCCACCTCCCACTCCGCACACTGTGGCCTGGTATGCTATCAAATTTAGATCGTTTGATAACATGATCCCATATCTACGATCGCCTCGTTAGTTAGTGCATAGCGCAAATTGGCAATCATTTGTTTCGAATATTGAGTATTGTAAACGAGATTCAGCGGGGAACCTTCACCACTGTAGCATCTCATCACATGACGTTATCCGTTGTAGAGTAAACGACTCTGCCTATGCACAATTGCGGCTATTCTCTATTATTGTTGTTCTCCCACCTGATTGGTGCTTCTCGGATGGCTTTCAATAATCAATTGCAAATGAACGACGCTTGCCTTTGCCGAAGGTCAAGTTTCTTGCAGGAGTTTTTTCCTGAAATCTACTTAGCTGAACGTTCTTTGGATCTAACTTAGTCACCCACACAGTCTTTACCTAATTCCTCGGTATCCGTTGTCCGTCTCTCTCCGCCTTTTTTTTCTCATGCAGGAACGGTTGTCGACACCGATGTGGTCCACCCGAAGCTGTTGGACTTCTATCTTTGTTCACATTTGGGTCCCCTTGGGACCTCGGTACCGGCTCACTATCACGTCGTTCACGACGACGCCGATCATACGCTGGAGGAGATTCAACGCCTCTCGTATTTCCTCTGCTACGCGTATGCCCGATGTTACAAGTGCGTATACACTCGCATATCTGGTCGCAAATGTACTGGCTTGATAGTTGTACAGAGCAACTTGATTATTACTAACTACTATAGTCATTAGCAAATATACAATGAAAACGGCGTGGCTTAACGATCAAGTTGTAGCCGGTCGGGCTCGACTTGATTTTTTTTGCCTCGTGAATTGGCCCAAGCAAACACAAGCGCAACCCTATGATTAGAGTTTTCGCTTTACATACGAGCGGTGTCTAAATTGTTTTCGTTTTTGGAGTAATCGGCACCAGATGATGTACATTCTAAAATAATAGTTTTGTAAAGAGGTTTGGCGGTAAATAGGTTTGTAACTAGGCTTGTCGAAGTGCCTTTAAGTTGACTTAATCCTGTAATAGATAATGCAATTGTGTTAACTCTTCGTTGTACTCTGCTTTAATGCTCGTGATGATTGGTTCCATGGTGGCGAATGGTGACGTTTGGCTGTGACAAATATTACCTCAACTAACGAATGACAACCACGGACTCGTCTAGGGCGGTATCGATACCCGCACCAATCTACTACGCCCACTGGGTAGCCAATCGGGCGAAAGAGCACATCAAGGCGAAGATCCACGGTGGAGCTCCGACAAACGCCGGGGCAGCGGGAGAACCCGTATTGAATATCAATGATTTTGCTCTGGCACAACGAGTCTGCCAGAATCTTAAGAACCAAATGTACTTCATTTAGGTTATTATACATTGCTAAATATATATATATATATATATATATATATATTGTACGTTGTTTGATAATATATAATATATATTATATATATAGGGAGAGAGAGAGAGATAACCTACCAGCCGCAACACGAACAACTGCAGGCGAGAACCCGTCATGAGTCAGAATGCGGATAAGGTTGGTAAAATTGTGGCTTATGCCGGTCACAAAAAAGGCCATTCGCTGATTTAAACCTCGCAGAGTAAGGCAAAGCATCTGAATGATATTAGAAATGACGTAGTCAGATGAGATCAGGTGAGTGTCTAGTGGATGCGGTTTGTGATATTTGAACTGGCTGCATCAGCTTAATCACCGGTCCATCAATTAGTTGCCACCGTCGCTCTAATGCAAATGTTCAGCTATAATACCCACTAACTTTAATAGTCAGCGGGAATAAATATATTTAATTATATTAGTTCGGCTGTGTCTTTTTTGTTTCTGCCATTGAATACATATCGATAATTAGAATTGTAGCTTTTTGTTTAGGGATTATTTACTCTTATTGTTCTCTAAGTATTGGGGAGGGTTAGATGATCAAATTCAGGGCAAAATGAAGGACGACGTCGTGTGAGTATGGGAGAGACAAAAGACTATACATGTCATTGTTATAGTGTGAACATTATGGTCATATTACATTAATAGTAATACAATAATACTTATAGTATTTAACAGTCGCAGTTGTTTAAGTAACGATTTTCTCGGATTTTGTAAAAAAGCTGACTATAAACCTAAGAAAATACAAAGAGGACACTTTTTATGATGAGGAGAAAAGTCACCCTTCAGGCAACCCTGAATACATTCTTGGATTCGTGCAAGCGTGTCGATCTGAGTTCGTTCGGTCAAAAAAAAAAAACGCTGTTTTGCACCTCGACCACAACAAACCTGTCCTAAGGAATTAATGGTCAGGTAATCTGCAATGGAACCCGGGGGTTCTAACGAGCAATATGATGAAGTACCCCTCCCACAATTGAGAAGCGGTTGCTCTTGCCTCCAGGAAGATTGAGTGGATGATGCGGTCGTCCGTAATTAGAGACTATATCAAATACATGTACGCGGAATGTATAAGCAGTATGGGCTACCATCTGTATAATATACATCGACAGTCGGGAATAGTGGACTGATCCATGGCAGATATAGTTGGCTACCAAAATGCACAGCAATGACACATACGACATAGACAATGGCCTGAAACATTTCGGTGTGAACATTCGGTTGTTCGTGGATCGGACTGTAACAATAATACAGACAACATCGTTATTCTCGTCCTTGCTCGTACCTGGCAAGAATCTTCAGATAAAGAAAGATGATAAAGAACTCCAAAGATTCTCCGCGTCTGACAGGATTTGAGAATAAGCAAAGGTGGCCCCGACAGGTCCTCATGGTAATACCTAAAAGGTTAAGAGCTGAGGCCTGTCAGATAGGGGAACAGCTGAGGTTCAGCTCGAAAAACTGTTAGATTCCTGTTAGACAACATCGCTATACGCAAATATCGTCCTGCAAAACGGACTGCAACCTCCGCATAAGAACGTGAAACAAATGAGATACCGGTTAGGGTGCGAGCCCTTGACGGAGTGCCAGAGAACTCGAAAGTCTCGAAGCAGTAAGAGTTCGAGTGACACCCCATCGTGCTCTGCACTGAAATGGCTATATGTAGCAGCTTTATGACCTTGCAACGAAATCAAAGAAAGTACGCTGCGTTACAGCGAAACTTCTCTTCGTTTCTTCCGCCACTGAGGCCCTCGATTACCGACTATATATATATATATATATATAAAACGGTGTAGAACACAGTGCTATCCACCACTGGATACTGTCTGTAAGCAAATAAACCCTCTCTGAGACGGATATATATATATATGACACTCGATGAAAACCTAATCAAAAATTGAACACGTAGATATTACAATCTGAGTTGTGAAGCTCTTTTGAGAAGTGTAGATACTATTTGCGGAAAGTTCGCATATATATGTAATGAATTAGAGCGTTAGGGCCCTCTAAGTGGAACGAAACGAATTTGGATGATTGAATACGAATATGGGGGAAGAACCGTCTTCCGTTTCCGCGTTCTGGGTGGATATCTTGCTAGCTCTGGGACAGGTGGCATTTTAATGTAGTTCAATACATCGTTCACCGGGAAAAATTGTCGCCGACTTTGTTGCATGAGTTGACCCATCGAGTATAGCTGGGTATAGCTGAAGACATAGTTCTCACTTTACAGCGCCAATCGTGGAATACCCTCAATAGAGTACTACAAATCAAGACCTGCTGCTCATTCTACGACTGAAAACAACTTTATCGCATGCTAAACATGGTTTATGTATTGCTAGATTAGTGTATTATTGAAACGATTCTACTCATGTGAATTTCATCTGCACATACAAACACAATGGTGCAGGGGGACGACCGCCAGGCACAATCGATCGACCACAACGACAACGATATCATAGCATGTGCACGTCGAGTTCGATTGGCAGAATTTCGTTTACCACCTGATATTATCATTCATATACATCGCCATCACGTGCGTCGAAGATCGCGAAATTAGCTACTGCTGCTTCTACAAGTCACCGCGGCGGCATGAAAACGCTGTTAAGGTTGGCACGTTCTGACCGGATATGGCTGTTCTGGTTGGCATCATCGTCAGATTCATTAACGCCGAACCATAGTTTGTTACAGTGAGCGGGACAGTGCGCAATTTGGCTGATTCCCTCATGAGGTCGAGATGTGTGCCCTCCTCCAATCATTCGAAGTGATGTCCTAGTTTCCGTGACGACCACAGGTTTGTACACGTGGCCTACGCTTGCCTGGTGGCATCGCTCAGGGTAACTCTCATTTATTGTCTGTTTCATCAATGATGATTTCATCCTGATAAGACCTGCTCAGCCTCGCTTGCTAACGAAAAATAATAATTTCATGAGGACGAATAATAGTAATAATAATGAACGTTCAACTCGTTCATAACAGTATAATCATAGCGCATTGTGGCCAGTATGGCGACACTGACAGCGCTCTGCCATCGGGTGGTACGTCGCCTGATATAATCGGGACAGAAATCGTATACATAAGAATTGTTCGTCGATTTGTACGTCCATGAAAACCCTAGTCAAACAGGAGCTGCGACATAGTTTCCTAGCGGCACTGGTGACCTCTCTAGACCCTCCGACGCTCACACCCACGGTGGAAGACTTCGCAATTCATGAGAGCTTGCTGCTGCCTGTTATGCTGTAGTGTTGTGTCCTGGTACAACTGCGAGTGAATCCCCCACCTGCGGCTGGTCATGTTTGCAGGTGAACGCGACGAACGTCGTTTTCCTGCTGATTGCTCCTTGACCGCGTACGAGGTGATAACAGAATGCTCTCAGCAGCTGTATGCCCGAGGCGGGCTAAATGATACTTATACAAACGTGTCGAACATAGATCGTTCTTCACTTTCACGTATTTTTAGTCTGGAATAGAGCGTAAGAGCAAGCAAGCAAGCAAGATTTTCGTATGATTTCGTCGGCTCTTAAGACGATGTTTATGGTAGATGTTATATGTAGACATCGCACCTTCACAGTATGTTAATTTAATTGAATATTATAGGCTCACAGCGCCTTCTAAAAATAGAGGCGTTCAGTTGTGCACGGCTTATAACTACCGAGCTTACTTCTAAATAATATCGCCCGCAGGAGCGAGCCAACAGCTGGCTATTTATTATACTATGGTTTTCCAGCTCGATATTTTAGTAGATAAATGCTTTTCTTTAATTTCAGATGCACGTTCTGCTTCGTGCACATGAGACAATGTCTCAGCGCGGTGATTTCTTTCTGAAATAATGCTTGCACGACCTTAGTTGGTTGCAGTGATGCAAATCAACAGATTTTTACCACTATCTTGTTTTGGGCTCCGTCTCATCCAGGCCGTGCACCGTCAATAACGGATATTCTTGTCTTTCACTTGCTCTGATAACTAACAAATCGCAGAAATAGCTGTCGATGGCAATCTTGAGTGCTCCCATCATGGTGTCAGTGATGTGCCGCTCGTTCAGTCATATGGTTGGTTTCACGTTCAATAATTACGTGCAGTCGCTGCCTCCTATGAAACCATACACCCCTGTAACCGATGTTTGGGCTATTTCGTTCTTAGTCGAACAGAGTTGGGGAAAATTGACGGCCGCCGCAACGACCGAACATTGTCATTTGTTGCTGCCACAGCCAGTCGCACAACCGACGTTCACGAAGCAGATTTACCATCGGGGTGGATTTGCAATCAATACACTCGCGAACCCGTACGCTCGAGACGACGCCATGCACACGGTGAGAGCGAACAAGCCGCCGAAGAACAAGTCGCCCGGAATGACGACTAATCAGGCGGGGCAAGCATCTGCTGGACATCAGCTTCAGCAACTTCAACTCGTGTCTAACATGTTCCCGATAACGTGAGTAGCCTGAAGAGATCGTCGTCAGCGAGCTCCGTTTTTCCTTCAATTTTTTTTTGTTTTTATGATGAAAAAGGATTCGGGGTCGGTGTCCAGGTCATTGTCCCTGATCATTGCTGCCCCTTCATCGTCGATAGGTCACAGCGAGAGACTTAAATGCTATTATATAGATGCCTCCCGCTGACATCTTTGCTGATAAGGAATTGGCTTCTGTCATCTGTTCACTGTCCGGGATGACTGTTTTTTCTTGAAAATGCTCAACTGTCCCTCACTCGATGCGTTGTGCTATAAAAGCTTTCTCTTTCGTTTAGTCTGCCTGAAGGCCTCGTTTACCACTACGATGTGGATCTGAACTGCTTAAATACATCGATGCGTGGTGGGATACCCGAGCAAAGGAGTGCCCGCTGTGAGTCAACAGTTATCAATCGTAGGGTCATAGCATCACTGGCTGCATCGTACACCGAGAAGCTTGGCGGGTGTCTTCTAGCATATGACGGCCGCAAGAACGCTTACGCTCGGCAGCGACTGCCCTTCGAGGTGAGTCACATCCGTAGCAGCTGTATGTTACTGCGCTAATATAATACGCCCCGAGGTGTAGCCTGTTTTCACCATGCAAATCGAGATGTTTACGACAGAGGACGATAACGCACAAGGCTGAGTTGCTTTGTTGTGTTGAAATGAAATTTCTGTAAGATTCGACAAGTTTATGTAAGGGACAAACTTTGCTTAGCTCGCGGGACGTTCTCGAATCTCTTCTTGAGTTGAAACTACGGCCTCTACTTGCAAGTGAGAACCATCTTGATGCCCAGTAAGGTAGGGAATTGCCAGGCGGTTGGGGTTTGGGCGCGGCTACCTTCAAGTGTGGGCCTCACTCCTTAATGACTTGCCCCTGACTCGATCGCATATGAAAGAAAAATTGCATGCATGGTGGATTATTCGTAATACACCGTCAATGTTTTGAACTCCTGCTCTGACTACCTTTGAGTGATCCCGCAGGATCTCCTTAGCGGCGTTAACAAAATTACGTTATTCTGTTCTTTCACAATGATCATCGGCTGTCCAGTCCCACATATTTGCGGTCACCATTGAGGAGAACCACGAGAAGCGAGAGTTCGCTGTTCAGTTGACATTTGCAAGCGTGGTTTCCTTTGACCCGCTCCATGCCATGTACGATCAGCAAGGCTCCAAAGATCACTTCCAGACTGCTATTGTCGCCGCGGACATCATACTTCGTACGGCGCCGACGTTGGCATTCGTCCCTGTCGGACGGTCCTTCTTCAGCGCCCAGCAGGTAGGCAAAATTGGTAGGATTATCGCTACTGCATGAATTCTAGATTTCAGAGTGGATAGGCAACTTTATCCCTCTTCCCAGGGTTTCTCTGTCTGTGAAAATAGTAGTATACGACGGGTGTATATATATATACGATGAAGGAACAATAAGTGGATATTGGTTGGTGTGTATAAGTGTTGCTAATTGTTGGTGTTTCTTGTTTGCGCATCTCTCTCTCTGCTTATCCTCAAATGCCATAGCGGGATCCTGTTGAGTTGATGGGCGGCCGTCAAGCTTGGTCAGGATTTTACACCTCTATCAGACTAGGGTCGTGGAAGCCCCTTCTAAATATTGACGTGAGTACGACAGCGTTTTACAAGTCGATCAAAGTCTCGGAGTTCGCCAAAGAGATCCTCCGTGAGCGTTTCGCCATTGGGCAGAGTTTGTCGGACGCAGAGCGGAGAACTCTGCAAAGGGAACTGTCTGGCTTGTTCATCACCTGCATCCACCTGGAGAAGCCTCGAAAACATCGCATTGAGAAGCTAACTGATAGCGGCGCAAATCGCGAATCGTTCGACTACGAGGGCAAATTGACAACGGTCGCCAAGTACTTTCTGAAGAAATATCAAGTAGCGCTTCAACATCCGACCCTGCCGTGCGTCGTGGATCGCAGAGGCAACATGATTCCTATGGAGTTGTGCGTCATCGCTGCGGGACAGCATTGTCGTAGGAAGCTTTCGAAGGTGCAGACGAGCACGATGATCCGCTCGACAGACGTAGATCCACTATCCCGCCTGCAGAAAATAATAGAAAATCGGAAAAAGGTTGACTTTACCGCAAAACCTTACCTCAACGAGTTCGATATGGCGATTCCCGACAAGCCGGTGAGTGTTTACTAGCGTAGCCCCAAGATCACGTTCATTAAAATACCACGCACAGTGTTAGCGCCGTCCTAAGTATTAAGCATGGGTTGTCAGGTAAAAGGTGCTGTCTCGAAAGCTAAATAGATTGGTCTTGGAGGTGAACGGAGGGGTCGCAATTAGTGACCTCCGTCAACAGGGTCACATACGCATTTTGATAGGTAAATCCTGGGATGAGACGTTTCGTCTGTTTGGGCCAGTTGCTCACACCCACAAGCGAGTAAAAAAAAAGTGCACTATTATTTGTTATCTAATCTTTATCATATTTCGTTTTGCTTGTTTAAGGTCGAAATTACAGGTCGAGTATTAGCGTCACCCCGTCTTGCCTTTGGAGAAAAGCTTGCACCAGTATTGCCCAACGACGGCGCCTGGCGAAACAAGGAATTCAACGCACCGGCGAAACTGAAGAAATGGGCTCTCATTGTTCACGGTGGTAAAGTGGCCCACATCGATTCAATGATCCATACGTTGATCGCCCAGGCTACTACTTTCGGCATGGAGCCCAACCGACCGGTTTATGTCAATACGTTCCCAGAGTGAGTAAATTATTTCTTTGCTTTGCGCGCGTGATCACTTTCTCAACCCTATGGGAACTAACCGAAGTGTGACTGTCCTAAAGGTGACCTTAGACTTCGATAAAAATGAGCGTAAACAAAGCGTACTCTTGACTGCCTCCACCCACACACGCACACATATGTGCCACTATGATAAGCCTAAAGAACGAAGGTGATTCGTTTCAATATGGATTTTGCAGATAGGGGAACAGCTGAGGGTCAGCTCGAAAAAAAAAACAAAATATCGATTTACAGAAATTATCCCCATTTCTTGATTTGAAGTTTCTACCCTTACTAACTGTTGTTGAAACGCGGTCACTAGCCTTCGGGTAATCACGGCCGTGGGACCAAACAGGACTCGATCATGTGTATTTGTGGCGAGGTCAGTATGCTTGCTCACTGCACGTATGCACATTTAGTTTATAACTCATCATTCGCGAATGGACGACATCTTCAGGTCGTGTTCTGAGCGAGAGATACTTGAGGCTGTGAAGGGGACTGTTGATGTCGAGATCACGTTGGTGGTACTCGGTCGCTCAACGGACTATGCCGTGCTTAAGATGGAGGCTGAAACGACGGATCTCTGCATGAGGACTCAATGCGTCAAGGAAGTTAATGTCAACCGAAAATTCAACGGTGGGTAGTAAGCAACGGTGTCGAGATTTGCGAGACGAATCTTCGAAGTGGCATAATGTGGTATATTTATATGTGTGTCAAATCCGCACTTCCATGACAGGACATCCGGCATATATATATATATATATATATATATACATACCGATGTCTTCGTCCAAGAATGATCTCGAATCAAGCTGCCCTTGCCCGCCTCCGTGCTTACCGTAATGTTACAGAATCGTTCGCTGAAAATCTTCTCCTCAAGATCAACACGAAATGCGGCGGTTGGAATTGGAGGATCTGGCCTGACGATCGGCCACCTCAGCTAAAGCAGCCATATATGATCGTTGGAGCTGACGTGAACCATCCCGCGCCGGGCGACAACTTCACGCCATCAGTGGCGGCCGTCGTAGCCTCAATGGATCCGGCGCCATCAAGGTACTACGCGACCACCTCAGTTCAAAGGAAAAGTAAGCAGACCAATCGAATCGAGTATATAGTCGATCTCGAGACAATGTTCCTCGAGTGTCTTCAAGGATTCCAAACGGTAACTGGCGGGAGATTGCCCCTGGTTATCTATTTTTACCGGGATGGAGTATCCGAGGGTCAGTTGGACATGGTGAGTAGCTGGCTTCAATAAAATATATTCACTCATGCCCACGTATGAGGCAAATGTTATGTTATGTCAAAATAAGCTTGCAGACCGGTTGTGTATGATATATTATATTTATGGACAATAATGTATTTCGTGTTTTCGCCGTTAATCTTTCCATCCATTCTTGTGCCTTAAGGTGATATGTTTCGAAGGTTAATAGATGAGTCTGAATATTTGGTGAATGAGCGTGAACTGTAACACCGCCGTTCGAAAAATATAATAATTATAATAATAGTATTAGCTATGATTAATTTTTTTTTTTGATCAGCTAACTATTGTTGGTTAAAAATCGATTTTCTTCTAATTCCATTAAGTCTCCTTATGGTTTGTGTTAGGTACGGCGTGGCGAGATAGGTGCTCTCCGAAACGCATGCGCTAAGCTGGACCCGGCCTATATTCCAAAAATGACATTCATCGTTGTGCAAAAACGCCATCACGTCCGCTTTGCGCCGAAGGACAAACGTCATGGGATACGCAACCTCAATATGCCGGCCGGTCAGTTCTCACTATAGATGCGAAGTAGTATATTTGAGATCGTGGTAGCGAGAGCACCATTCCGCGAAGAATCCATAAGTATCCAGAAGGCTCGTCAAACTATGCTTTTCGGCGTATTGACACCAAAACCCGCCAGCGTATGCGGAACTTTTTATGGATGTACCTCTGTTCTATCGTACTCTCTACTCCGTTAAACAATAATAATAGTAACATTAACAGGTTTATGTAACTGGGATTTTGCGAAGAGTTCATATTCTATTATTGTTTTTGTCCAGTTGAATCACAAGTCGCGAATATCCAGTTGTGTGTGGGCAATAATTCATTGCTATGCTCGTACGGCATCCGTGCGTGTCTATTTTTTGTGGTCGCTTCTTGGTTTCATCACAGGCACCGTCGTGGATACTGATGTGGTGCATCCAATGCTTAAGGATTTCTACCTGTGCTCGCAGCAGGGCGCTATGGGAACTTCGGTGCCAGCACACTATATCGTTGTTCACGATGACGCCGATCATTCACTTGAGGAGATTGAGAAGTTGTCATATTTCCTCTGCCACACGTATGCCCGGTGCGGGAAGTACGTACGCATAAGGGTATTATTATTACCTCTAATAATACTCAGATTTATTAGCGTTCTGCTAGAGCTTGAAGCACAAACAAAACCCTTCCTTTATTTCATTTCACATGTGCGTGTGAGTGTGAGTACGCGAGCTTGTGTTCTGTCGGTGGGCAGCTCGCTGATAGCGAGACCATTGATCATTGACCAATGATGCCGTATGGGAAAATCAACGTGCATAATCGATGAGACGCGTCCTGCGTTTATCAGACATATTTATCATGTTTACATTGCGTAGCTACCTAGAATGATATGTTTGCTGCAGCGATGCATTCGTAATGTGATGATTTACCTTTGAACTGTAATATATTCTGCTGGACATTAGTCCAGCCATTAGTGTATTGTATATTATACCTAAATATGCCTTCCTGAACCTAACCTATCTCACAAGCTAACCCAAATTCCCCTTAAATTAGCATCGTTCGCAAAAGTTCGTTGAGTAGCGCGCTCCCCTCTACTAGGACTCCGTGTCTTATGTAACTTGTCGTATGTGCGGACAAGTGTCTATGTGTCAAAGTCGATATGTAAAGCGGTAGTTTTCCTTATCCCGTTGTACCAATCCGTACTCCAAGTCATTCACTGATCCCATCTGATGTTCGATCCCTGCACGAAACCAATATCGTTATCAGAATGACGTGATGACTAATCTATTTCATTGGCCATATGAATCCCCCAGGTCGGTGTCGATTCCCGCGCCAATATACTATGCACATCTGGCTGCCGCCCGCTCTAAGGAGTACATAAAAGCAAACATGCAAGGTGGACGTTCCGATAGATCACCGTCGTCGGATGGATCGACGAGCCCCGGTGCGAGTTTCGCCATCGCAGAGCAAGTGTGCAAGTCGCTCAAAAGTCAAATGTACTTTGTGTAAACTAACGCTGTCCACGTGTCATGCATCCATGGGCATCCGCGGCAGCACATTCGTTTATATAATAGTTATAGTCTCATTACAAGTGTGGTGGCGAAGCATGGTGTCGGAAACACACGGAGACAGCCTGTCCATTTACATATTGTCCTCGCGCATCGTGTACGGACGGTGAACTGCGATCTCACGCACTAGCTAACAAATTAGCCAGCATGTCACCGAATCGGCTTACTCTATTTGTTCCAAGAGAGAGAGAGAGAGAGAGAGAGAGAGAGAGAAAGAGAGAGAACGGAGCTTAGGAAAAAGACAATGAGGGAAAAATGAACAGATTTTATCGTAACCATGAGGGAAACCCGTATAAAACGGGTTCATGCTATCTAGTGTCTAGATTTTTTTAACGTTCGGGGTAGTGTTGACTCTCGAGGGTATACCAATAATGATGGATATGTGGTGAACATCAGGGACAAGGCGGATTGTGAAATTTCGCCTTTGCATTGGGTTGGCCTTCATATTTGTATTATTTTATTCTTAAGAAATCTAAGCATGTGTCTATAGACGTATATGGTGATCGGAAGAGTCGGGCTGACTTCTTGCCCTGACGGTTCCTATAAATTGGTATATATATATATATACATATGTACATTTTGCCGATACAATTGCCGATCTTGGACATATGTTCCATACACATACGTTATACAGCTGAATTGACGATATTGTAAATGCAACTTAGATATTTTGTAGTTCATTTTTTTCTCTATTTAAACATGAAACTAAGATTTCTCTTTATATATTATATGAACTAAGACATTTGCCATCTTATTAATGGTTGAGTTAATAAGTGGAGTCACCCACTTATTTATATGGCACACGATGTTCTTATTGACGTGGTAAGATGCAATCATGCACGAGTGTTCGATGGGATTCGGTTAAATCCAATAATGAGCCATATATTTTAATCTAACGATTTAAACATCGTTCACGGATTCAGAGTATGTGGTACCCCGGTTCGAGAAGACCGGCAATGCTGTGACCTAAACAAATTGGTTTCTGCAGTAAAACGATAGAAATCCGACTAATTGGCTAGAGGGGTATCAAGACTTGACGCTTGTTTTAGTCACTTCAAATATAAGAGAGTGATCAGGATGCTGTTCATATGGCGTGAACGCAAGACTATGTCTGCAATCCATTGATATACTGATGGGGACAGTTTGTAGACCATTTTAAGTCGCGTTACTAACGCCTTTGGAGACACACAGTTTTCTTTTTAATCTGTTATACATTAATATGTCTAACTCCCTCTATATGAAATGGATACGCGATACGTATGTGATCGTAGATTAAAACGGTTTTTACAATTATTATCAATATACATAACGTTTAATAAATTAACGAGTTGTTCGGATACACCATCACTCAGTTACTATCTTTCCACAAGCTGGTATTGGTACACACTTATGTGGGCAAAGTTTCAATGACCAAAAATGCGACAAAAATATTCCCACCCCTTTATATATATATATATATATATATATAGTGTGTTGGCATGTCCACCACCTGAGATTCTGACTCGTACTATTCAATCCTTTTCGACAACAAATTCGTGACGAGTGCCCAGCTGTTACCTCATTGAATCGACTCGCGCTAGCATTGTAAAATGTTTGTATTATGCACTTAACACGTGACATAAAGGTGACACTAACATAAGTATTTTACAACTCAGCTATTGTTTTACAGAACTATGCAGAAATACCGTCTGGTAAACCCACTTAGCCCGTAAGAAATTATATCTATATTGTGCATCGTCATTGTAGAGTCTTCTATCAACCGTGACATGATCGCAACGATGAATCGACCCATTCGAATGTTTGGTCAAGAAATGACCGACTTGACAACGACTGATTCTGTGCCTGCCTTCAAGGGGTACGCATGTCTGCTCCAACTAATAATCTTTTTCACACCAGCCACATCGCTTAGATGGTCAACTGCTCTCTCTCTCTGCAAAAGTTATTGTCCCGGTCTGACAAACCTTCAACCATGACGATGAAGTAGTGGTCCAGTTCCTACACATTGTCCGACCGTGATTATTGCCAGCGCAGTGCTGTACGCTACTCGCAGCTGACAGGTTTTTCTGCATTCATTATTCTGGCGACGGTTAGATTTAGACGAAACGTATCGATCTATGTGAAGCAAATCAGTCAATGCTAATTGCTCTAATTTACTACAATACGAAGTTTAACTAGCCACTAGTAGCGCGAACGAACTCCAAGTAACACGCCAGTATCTGGTAATCCGACGGGAGTGACCATGGTCGACTGCATACGCACAAACTCAAATGTAAGTATATCCAGTAGCTTCAGAATATGTAAACGCTGAGACTGACTTGAAAAGCTAAATCGAGTTGCAAAGTACCAACGCTTGAATCACCATCGTTTACGCAATTAGTGTGTACTATCCTAGACAACGAATATTTAGTATTTGTGGACAGCAGATTAAAACTCAGAGCGCATCGGGAACATATCTGTTCGAAACGAAAGCATCTGTAATTAGTTAACGGTAAAGCCAGCGATCACCCGGAATCCGTCGGCTGGTCCGGATAGACTAACATAATTATTAGCGGATTTTTATAAAATAGGTAGGTAGATGCAATTGTGTCCACCGTCTATTATAGTGTACGAATTGACTGAACGTCGTTGTGCTTGCTGTCAATTTATTCGTAAATGATATGACACGCGATCGGTGTCATTGGATCCACCGTGGCTCTTTGTCGTCGAGCCCTTCACGACGTCCTCATTAAGGTTGTTGAAAGGCGCTACTGGTATATGCTTAGTCGATTATGTGGGCAGATGGGTACATCACCTTCGCTGCTTTTGTTGGTCGATCGTATTGTGTGCAAGTCACCCGATTTAGACAGTCGCGTCAACACAAGTGGGCTCATGACTTATGCACGAAGCGTTCGGTTACACGAAGCTCTGGCGGATTAGAAGCAACCGGGAAGATTCCACGAAATGACAGTGTACGCCTTTGACCATAGAGCCACATCGTGTACAACGAGGGGCCAACTTCTCGTTCTTTCTCTGTCGATATTATCCGACACCCGGGATAGCCACTGCATGACTTGACTATAGTCAAGTGAAACAACATGCTAATATGAACGCTGGACCGATGGGACGGCCAGTCTCAAGGTCTTCTTAAATTACCCGCTTTTGAAGGCGAGTGCTCCCTGGAGAATTGTTAGACCTCAAGAGAACGTGCCATTAAGTTGACAATGTTTATATTGGACTTCTCAAATGAGCAGCTTAGCCTTACATGTTCAATGGGGCTGGTTTCCAATCTTCAAACCATGTTACTTCCCCAACAATCAGCTCATTACTCCGATGTGTCTTTGCGTACTTACTTATAATATAGAATAGGTGGTGTTTAAAAGGTGCCATAACTAACTGTTAGGGTACCTGGTAGTCAGGTCCTGTACTCAAGCTACTTGAACATACAAATATATATACACGTATACAGTTGCATGCAACTGGCTGATCTGGAAATAAGATCCTCTTTGGGAAATACGAATCTCAGCGTTGCAGTTTGTTTATCCCAAATCGAGCAACAAACTATGGACACTCTTATGCTGCCTTCTGAGCCGAAGTCTTGCCGTACCGATGCACAAGCTTGTTAAAGAATTCTGGATGGACTGAGAAAAGGCTCACTTGAATTGGGCTCGAAGAAGGAAGTGCAAATGGTGAACAAAAATACAATATATTACGCCGGGCGTGTTACGACTCGTTTGTTTATTCAATAACGTTTTTATTGTAGATCAATTCAACAAAAAACAACTGGTGTATAGGCAAATACAAACGTACAAAATTTGATTACACCGGCGATTCCCATAACGATGTCTCTTATACGACACCTCCTACAGAACCCTGGAAATAAAGCCCTTTCCAATTGTTCGCTTCTCACTAGGTAAAGGTTTCTTGAAGGAGCTGCAATTTTACAATGCTTAAGCTCGGAGGTCAGATATTTTGACAGAAAGACCAAGCGGAGGAATCGATCTTTCGGGTTAGTTCGTGTAAGAATTAAAAGTATAACACATCATGAAAAAGGGGGCTTTGAGAAAGATTTCATTTTCTGCACGCGACGTGATCGACTGTTGTACGGTGAGCCTGGATTCTTCTTCTATTCTTCCATATCCTCTACAGCTTTTCCCCCGAACTCCGTTATGTCGCGACCGCCGCCTTAATGTTGATCGGTTACCTAGCTCTTCGGTTTTTGATGGCTCTCTAGCCGACGGAATGACCGTGGTGCGCTACAACCGATAGAAGAATCTGCCGGTTTTTTTTTCGGAGAAAAGTATCACTGGCCAAGGTCGACGGTAGCCCACTGATTTAGGTTAACCGGCGGGATCTCTCAAGAGGGTCACGGTGTGATTACTGCAGAATACATCGAACACACTAGTGAAATATGAGGAGGGCAGGATTCTTTCACTCATTGATTGTTTATCCTTGTTGGCATACGAGGGCTCTAGATAGACTCGGATCAGTCATCTCAGGAAGAGAAGAGAGATACCGGATGAAGAAAGGCCGGGGGGCCCACCGCAAACGAAATTCTATTTTTTTTTTTCAGTAACGGGTTAACCCCGCCACGAAGACGCTTAACAAACCCGTTACAAACAAAGTTCCCTATGTATGTTGCCTGCACAACAAATATTTTCCAAATTGAATTTTTCCCAAAATACATTGCAGTTTCATCACAATACTGTTGTCAGCCCCATACACAATGGAATCAGCTGCTCATAGATACTGTAGTTCCCAGAGCCAGCGATGGCTAGCTTCGTTTCTCATCATCTTTCTACCTCCACGAGTGTACCGTACTGGTTTTACAATCACGTCTTGTGTTTGTACCACGAGAGGCAAGCGGCAAAAACATGTCGACTACCACAACACCGTCAAATACCGCCTCCAGAGGCCACACGATGCGCAGCGGTTTTGCAGCAGCAGCAAATCCCTGCTAGATTCGTTCTGCCACGAACGCCATCTCGGCGCATTTTGACTCCGCCACGTATTCTTCCAGCCCCCCCTTCTTGCGTCCTTCGTTTGATTCTGCATTCGGACAATTTCCTATGACCCCCTCCCCCGTCTCCGCCTCCTCGCCATTTCTTCATCTTCATCGCCTGTTTGTCTAGCCGAGGCAACGGAGTCAACAGTGCCGGCACGACGCATAACACGAACGCGTGTGCCCCGTTCAAATTGTTATCACACCGCCACTTGCTGTTGTTTCGGCAGCCCTAGCTGGCCCTAGCGGGTGTGGGGGGCGGGGGCGGCGGGCCCTACAGGATTATACTGAGCGATGTGCTGCTGTTCGGCTGTTACGGCGGCCAAGTCGGCCAGCGAACTAGTCAGCCGGCGAGGGACTCACGATAAAGCATAGACCGTCGAACGAGGGGAGCACGATAGCAGCTGGGATGAAGGGAGAATAGCAGCGACGTAATGGCGCCCCACTCAAAGTCCGCCTCTTCGTTGTTATCCTATTTCGCTGGCAATTTCTGCCTTCTTCTCGGGCAGCACGGAATTCGTTTTGGCCGAATTGATATTCTTTTATTTTCCATTTCTATCCAGCACCATCCAAATCTGAGTGAGCGCTAACTTTAATCTGAGTGCATAGCCGAAGTGAGGCGGAAACTTGGGACGTTCTAGCCATGAGGGAGGGAGGGAGGGAGTCACTGTGGTCCACTTCGTCAATTTGTATTCCGCTCTCTCACAGTCAGTCACAGGTCGGCCGTTGTCGGCCAAGCGGATTTGGGACAACGGCTGTATCTTGTGGATTGTGTGCGGCTGCGAGCCGCCGTGTGGTTTAGATTGAGACCATGTAAGCTGGATGCTTGAACAGCCCAGCATATGTCTCGTCCTTCGTTCGCCCAACAAGGACGCTGACAGACAGCCAGTTGTACGGCATGCGTCTCACATGAAGCTGTAATACATACACGCACGGACCACACAGAAAATCTCTGTCAATCAAGTAAATCTCGATTGGCTATGGAGAACAACGACTCAAGCAAGGGAGAAACGAACGCCATCCAAAAATGAAGAGAGAGAGAGAGAGAGAGATAAAAGGAGAGAGTGAGCGAGCGCCAAGTGCAAAAACTGTGGTGAATTCTAGCCAGCGAATTCATTGCCCAAGGTCGCATTATGCAGAGTATTGAGCTCAAGCACAAATAGCTGTGGGCCATATGTGAAACGCGGTAAGTGCTATGAATCAAGGGCTGAAAGAACTTTTCACAGGACATCGAACACATAGGTGGTGTCGGACTTGGACGTTTCGCGCGCGGACTTTGTCTCAAGGCTGCGATTTGTGTCTGTCTACGGAGAGGTGTCCGGTGACGTTTATGGAACGACTAATTGGCCATGATCCTGTTTGGGCACAAAAGCTTGCATTAAGCGTCTTCCTGCTTAGATTCTTCAAGGGTCGAGCATAGACAACTTTAGAAGATTCTGGCCCTATCGAAGTCACATTGTTGCTTTCAAGTATGCCACTTGACAACAAAGTTCATAAGACGGTTGGATAAAATGCCTATTGTACATTTGCTACGGTGAACACTAACAAAAATTAACTGATCAGCCCCTGATTTTAGCTATTGTGAGGGAGATTGAAACAACGATTTGCAATATGGCAAAGCTTTTAAATCTCTTACAATCGTGTTCACAATACATTTACTGTATCAATTATTAGATATTGTATACGACCCTATATATATATATATATATATATATATATATATGCAGGGTGTCGAAAGCATTCGCGTGAGGTGAGCGATGGTATCGCTTACGACATGTGGCTTTTCTGAAGGCATCGGGTTTTCTTCTCGGGTGACTTGCGCAGCAACCAATCGGCAATCGAGGCAAACATTTTCCTTCCTTGATCTCACTATGGCGATCCCGTGAGGCTACATCTGTATTTGAATAATTCTACTAGAGCATATCAGAGTGGAGAACGCATCGTCGGCTGTGGCCGCGTCGGTCGGTGGCGGCTTTTGCAGATGGTCGCGCGATCCTCTCTTATGTTTCAGTAGCAGCAGCAGCAACAGCTTGGTCACTATTGCTGACATCTGATCAGGAAATCTTCCTACGAAACTGCCAACCGAAATGATTATTGGAACGGAATCCGTCTCGGGGAAACACAACTAGTTAGATATTGTCTGCCTACATTCGAAATAGCGTCGATTTCTTAGAGTTACATATTTGTACTTATACATGGAGGCCATATTATCACTCTATAACAAGTCGCTGTAAAGCAATGCCTATTCTCAACATGATGAGTGATTAAGTGAACGAAGCGGAACAAGATGCAGTTTGATTGGCTCGGTTATATAGGTCATCCGAAGTTATTTTGTACGTTGGAGAACTTTGGTAGACTTTGAAACGACGCATCATAACCAGGTTTCTTAGAACAGACATGAATCTAAAAGCTATTGTTTTATGCTGAAAATGAGCTTGATGTTATCAATTTTTTGTATCTTGAAGGAACAAGCCCGAATGAATTTTCATCGAAAATTGTCGAAAACATTAAACAGAGGGACTTCACCAAGCCAAGAAAGGTTTACTACTGGTGTAATCGATTCAGGAGGGGTGATTGGAGATCACAGACAAGGTGACTTCATTTCAGGACATCTCACGAGCGAGCCAGTTGCGACAGTTATCGCAGCATTTGCATAACTAGGGGTTGGACGATAATCTCTTTGTTGGCCTATTCCTGGCCTATTCCGCGCACAATGTGTTATGACGCTGTTGCGAAAGCAGCGATGATGAACCATGAAAAACCTATCGAGTAAAACAAGCCCCCCATAGTTCCGTATACTCTCTCGCTGTGCCATGAATTTCTCACCCAAACGTCACTTCGTTCACTTCTCATTTGCACTATATAGAATGGTAAATGGTAAATGGTAAATGTAGCTCATTATTATAGCTCATTATTACTCGCTATTCGTATAATGCGCTCTTCGTACACACCGGCATCGATACAACGAACGCCTATAAACGCCTTCGTGCACTCGCACTCAGCGGTGGTTCCCAATCGGTCACTCACTGGCCGGTGGCTGCGCGACCCGTCGCGTGCAGTTGTCGGACCGCGCGTCTCCGATGCGACTCGCCAGCCTCCGGTGCGATTCGAGCTGTTCCATTCCGAGATCGGCCCCGAGTGTCTGACTCTCTCTATTGCTGAGAACGCCAACCAGCCGTGGGCGTTCGGACATTGCGCGCGCAACGCCCTTTCCCACCCGTCTCGGGCCCTCCGCTGTGCCTCTCCGATTGCGTCCCAGCGTCTGGGTAAGGTGTGCGTCGGTCGGCTTGTGCGTCCGTGTGTCCGTGCCTACGTTGGTCTCTGTAGTAAGCGAGCGGGCGAGCGAGCAAGCGAAGCCGCGTGCGTGTGCGCGGTCCGTGTATCGAAGCTAGACCGTACGCTGGCTGGCTGACAGACAGACACACAGACAGATCGACAGCCGGCTAGCCTGGCAGGCACTCAGGCCCGCCATCCAGCCGACCTGAGGACGAGGCCTGCGCCAGTGAGAGCCTGGCGCCGGTCCATGGAGGACGCTCGTCGCGCGCGCTTGAAAAGTTGCCGCCGCGTGCGAAGTTCCCGCTGCAAGTAGACACGAAAAAGCTGAGATCGAGGAAGACTCCGGCCGCCCGCGAGCGCTGTATAAAGTAGTTAGCGCCGTGCGTCGAAGTGTCGTCGAGTGATTGGTTGAGAAGATCGATCAGCAATTTGAGTTGTTGGGCTGATTTTGTGCCAACAACAACAACAACAAAAACAACAACGGATGCAGCGACAGCAACAACAACAACAACAACAACTGCACGTATAACAGCAATACGGAAGGCTCAACAGCGCCAGCTGCTGTTGTAAACTTGATGGCAGCGATTTTCTGAACATGTTGTTCAGAAGCACGCAATGGAAGGGACGGCCGATGGATAATGATCATGAAGACAGCCACGGTGACGACAGATGAACGAAGATACTAAATGCAGTAGTAAGTTGATGAAGTAAGAGTTGAAAGGTGTGCTTTCGCTATCACGGAAACGATACAAACGAACAAGAGGAAATAGCGTAGGTAAAACAGGACAAAACAACGGTGTGTAAGGACGGTGTGTATGTCAAAGAAATGATACAATCATTTCGCGAGGTCTTGTGGCACCAGTGTATGGATTAGCAGGTTACGTCGTGTCCCACCGATTCTGTGAGCGAATATTGTGTCAATCATTGTTCGCAGGAGAAGTTCTACAAAGTACAAGAGGTCGTGTTTTCGCTGATTGTGCCGCGTTTCGTCGTCGTGGTGTTTTTTTGACGATAATGTTGTTGTCGTTGTTGTTGTTGATGATGATGATGATAATGTGAATACTGAAAATGACTGTCAATTGATTAAATCCCCGACGTCGAGTAGTCGAATAGGGATGTCTCGTCAGGCCGCCGCCCGTTGACGGAGATGGCGTCACCGTTTCAGTATATGCAACCATCGAACTATCGTTGCTCGTGATCGTTGTTAGCTGTTTCTAGCTGTGCGGTTGTGGAGCGGGGAAGAGGTCGAGAATAGGATGAGGACAGAGATGTAAGGTGCTCTGAGGTGCTGCAGTGAACGTGACGAAGTGGAGTGCCGCTACTGTATCGCCTGTGGCTCCAAGACACAACTTCAACAAACAGCTTTAGGAAAAGTGCCTAACCCAGGCTAGGCTAGGCCAGGTCGGGCCGGGCCGGCCGGACCGATCGCCTCTCGTTCTCTCTCTTCCTCTAAACACCACGTCGGGTGTACGCCTAGTCAGACGTTCATGCTAAGGTCGTACTGCCACACTGTTAACGGATAACTCCATTTCGGTGTAGCGCCGTATCGAATAACCTAATCGTTCAGTCGGATGCGCCCGTTGATCGACAGTGACTGAGTGACTGGAGTGAGTTCGTGGGAGAAAGTATAGGGAGCCCCACAAGGGGATGTAAGGAAAATCACGCCTATCTCCACGCTACCTTCCTCTTTCTGCTCTCGCGAGGGTGTCTGATATTGTCGAGTAGCAAGTGACACGCAAATACAGAGCCGCACGGACAAATAGGCAGTCAGCGAGCTGATCTTGAGCTGAGCAGAGCGAAACGTTCATAAAGCTCCTAAACGAGACTTCGGTCAACGCGTCTTAATAATATTAAAAGTAGTAATAATAATAATAATAATAATAATAATAGTTACCTACGGTAACAACAACAACACCAACATTTAGTGCTGATAGTGTTAGTGACATCTCATACAACGGATGCTTGTACATGAGCACTCAAGTGTCTGTGAATAAGTGAGTGAGCGAGCTTCGATCATCGACGATACGCCAAGGAGCAGTGCGCAAGCTACAACTGGCTGATTCCAACTAGAGATAATTGACCTAATGCTAGCATTTCTACTTCGTCAGTGCGACTACAACGACAGCAACGACAAGTGCGGCCGCCATTAAGGGAAGGTCATTTGTGCTCGTAAGCTTCTTTCGCGGCACGGAAACAACACACCGAGCTCGTCGTCGCGAAAGACCCCACACGTGGATCCGTACGCCAAACACAGACGCCCTGTCTACCCAGCCACAGCAAGCCGAGATACAACCGCCGCCGCTCGTGGATTGCGCCCAGGATCTAACAGGTTGGTAGAGTCTAAGGTAAATTTTCCGGGCTGACTCACAGCCAACATTAACTATCCACGGTGCGACTGCTTTCGGCATTGCTTCATAAGACGGACCCCTTAAATGCAAATGTACAACGGTGGGAATTGAGCCCGTGCACCTACGTGTCTCCTCCGATTGCAAGTCGCACACGAATGCAGGGCACGTTGGTAGAGTCACCACCAGGCTCGACAGGTTGGTAGAGTCGAGGACGTTACATATTGCCCACTTGCACCATCCGGTTCAATCAGCGTAGCGTGTTTGTTGTCTCAGTATTAGCGTCACCTCATAATTCGCCAGCAGCGGTCACAACGAGGGATTAGCTTGGACGCCTGTTATGTCTTCACGCACAATAGGCGATGTTGAGCCACGTGAGTTATTATAGTATTTATTATAACTGTGAGCATCTGTTTCTCGTCGTCTGTGTGGTTGCGTGATGCTGCACTATATATACCCACTTCGGCCCCTCCCCACTCTTTCGTGGCCTACGTTGAATTGGTTGGACACACAGCGGCTATGTTTTGACAACGAGCATCAATCGATAGTGGAGTGCGGTGTGGACTTCGTGTTGCTCGACGGTTTGACCCACTGGCTGTCACGGAAGGCAACTTGGGCGAATTTGTTGCGCTTGCGAGACCATCACCGCTCTTTACCACTCTCCATTATAGCTACGCGACTGGCGGAATAAAGCGGATGGGCAGACGGAATGTGCCAAGTGACAAACGCTGTGGTGATCCCAGTTAGCCTCTATGCAGCCAGGTTTGTACTGGGATACGATCAACATACACACACACACACACAGTGACGGCCTTACAATCAGGTCTATAACACAAACGTGGGCGCTGACGATCGCTGCGCTGATATGGGCGGTGTTTCGGGGCGTTCCGTGGACAGTTGAACTTGGCCACACTCAGACGGGCTGGGGGAAAATGAGAGAGGCACGCTGAACGCTGACGGACACTGGCAGGCCTCCGTTTGATTTGTTGGACTGGGCTAGCTAGGTAGCTCGCTCGCTCTGCAAAAAGAGACAGCATCAACGACGACGTGGGCGGCGGTGGGTTTGCTGTCCACCACCCGACCGTCGTTCAACTGTCCTTGCGTGCGTGTTCGACGCTGTTACCCACACGGCCTCTGAACCCCCGAATTGGTGTTGGTGGGACACGAGACAATATCGATGTTCTCGTCGGTCCTGCTCATCGTCGTCGTCCTCGTCCTTCTTTGCTCGCTCGTGTGACAATATTATGGCTGGGGAAAGTGACAGATCCTCGAGCAGAACAGAGAAAGAGAGAGGGAGCCCATCGAGGTGACCAGCCCAACCCAAGCGACATAGGACGCCCGATCGAAATGTGCTACTCCCGCCTGTCCGTGTCACACCGAACTCGCGTACCTCGTTCAAACCAACCGCTTGAGGAGGTCGTCGGTTCCCGCAGTGTCCTCCCATTCGCCCCCGCTACCTCCGGAAAGATGAGAGCCATCGTCGTCACGTCCTCTTCGTTGAACTCGGAAGGTTCGTGCGGTACCTAGTGTCCTCCCGGGCCGGGACTCGATGTCGTCTCCGAACGCAGCAGAAGGAGCAGCACCTCAGTAGCATCCTGGCCGGTGAAACGTGTCCCTCCTAAGGGATTGGGTACGGACGCACGGACACGTCTGCACGGACAAACGTAGCAACATCAACGGACATGGCCTATTTTGTCCTATCGTCTACTACTTCTACGACGACGACGACTACCACAGTCACCGTAGCATCACCTCCCCCCAGAAGCCCACTCCACCCCTAAATACGTTCGCCTTTTTTGATCCGACGTTTTTCTCTCTCTCTCTCTCTCTCTCGCCGTTCCTGGCGTGTGAACCGCTACGAGCTACAAGCGTCAGATGACTACTGTTCGCTCGTTCGTGCATCGGTCTTATGCTGCTCCATATCCCAGTTTGGTGGGAAAAACTTTCTGGCCATCAATATGTACGTCCGTGTTGTTCTATATATGTGCATGCCTTTCATCCGTATAGTCGTCTCAGTCCAATCGGAATCATCAGCCACCGATTCAGTGCCGATTTCTGCTCAGGTCCGATCGATACCTCGCCAGAGCAACCCTGCGACAGTGGGGGACAAATGAAGAAGAGGTCAGGTGCGATTACGGATGCTCGTTCCATCAATGACAGAGCCGTACCGGCCATTACGATTGAGAGTACGGGACTATCAGCTAGATACCGGCTGCGACCCGACCAGCAAGACTGCCGAATCTTGATTCCTTACCTCGTACTTATGCTTTTTACCGTCGGAGCGAACGACTTCGTGGCGCCAAAATCCGCGGCAGTGGTGGTGGTGATGTTTAAAGGTCTCCTGAGAAAGTTCTCCCGTAGCGTTTTCTTGTGTGAGCGTTGATGGCGCTGGCAATGGCGGAGGACGATAAGCAAACGGCGCTCGCAGTAACAGATGCAGCAGGCCGCCGACATCGCTCGCTTAGACCCGGCTGGCCCAGTTCCGACTCACGCTCACCATGCTGCCAGGAACACGATCGACGTTAAGATGCAGGAGACAACGAACGAACTGAGGCACTGTCAGGAAAAGAAAGAATCTGCAGGAAAGACGAAGGAAAAGAGCGAATCTAGAGTGAGGGACGGAGGGAGGGAGGGAGGGAGGCAGGGGAGAGAGAGAGAGGTGGTGTGTCTTCAACTTGTCATGTGGCCTTAGGGGACCTGTCGACTGTATCGTCGTCTCCTCCAAGAACGAAGCGACGAAGACGACGACAACGACGCTATACCGACCAAGGGAGGAGCAAATAAACCGACAGTTCGGGGCCCGTTTACTCTAGAAATAGTGGACAGTTTCGTAACTTGCCACTCCTTTGCATTAGCTATACTTTATACCGGTACGATGCGGACAAACGTGGTGGACTGGTGGGGTTGCTGGCGATACCGTACGGGAGTGCTATGGCTTTGACACCACTCGCGAACCGCTGTTGCAGCATTGTACCCCGACAACCTTCAGGGATCGACGAAGACAGCACCAAGAACAACAGCGGCTGAAGGCGGCAGCCATGGCAACAACGATAGCCATCAACAACAACAACAACAACAACAACAAAAGTGGGCCGACGCAAGAGCTGCATTTGGTCGGTTGGCAGTTGTTCTTATAGCCAACGGCGTTTAACGTCACCGTTGATGTTCTTAAACGCCACATTCGACTTCCGTTCCTCCTGCTGCCGCTGCTGCCGTCGCGTGTGGCGTTAGTAGTTTCCGCCCAGTTTGCGCGCCGTCGTTATCAGGAGGCCGTGGCGAAAGTTGCAGTTTTCAACCTATTCGATCGTAAGCGACCCGAACATGCTACTGCTCTGGACGATCTCGTTGCTTCCGCCACTACGATGTTCCGTCTCTTACGCGTCGAGGTGCGTTGAGCGTGTGTGGCTCTAGGTGCACCGTTTCTGCTGGCGATGCTTGAGGGGGCCTCGTATAACAAGTTCCACCTTTCCAGTTCCCGTCGCTACAGCAGCCGTCGGTGACTTCCGTTACCTTCTCGCCCCGAGAGACAGTGGTATGAAGCGATCGTAAGGGTAATCCTAAAAGGCAGCAGGGTGAGACAGCAAGTGGCAACGAACAAAGGACGCTACTTCTGCAGCTGTCGCCGTTCGCTAGGACAAATACGACAGCTGGGACACGAGCGGGGGGCGGGCGATGTTAAGTAGATAGCGGCGGCCCCAGCGCTCAGGTCGACCATCGATACGGCCGAGCGATTGTAGGGATGACTACCGGGAGGCGACCGGTCGCGCGAACGCTCGATCGAGTAGTCGTGTGCCTCTTCGAGAAGAGGCCACTTTTCTTGCCACTTGACTTTGGCGAGCTTCACCGCACAACAGCGGCAGCGGGAACGGAGTCCATCACACAGACAGCCAGTCAGTTCGTTTTGTATTGTGCCGACAGCAAACGCTAGTTGGGTGCTATGCATCTATCGTTTGCTGTTGCTGCAGCCTCTGTAGATCATTGGTCCGTTCGTACGTCGTCAGTCAGTTGATGTATTTCGCTATGTCCTCGGTAGAAACAAAGCATGATCGGAGCGAAACGCGTGTAATAATCACGTCACACAATCTGAACCTTGTCGGACACGCTTCGTACCTAAACGATCATAGCGATATAAAGGGCGTATGTTTGGCACGGTGCAATGATCAGCAGGTGTAATAATAGTAGCGGCGTCAACGGATCGTATAGTAAATGTAATCGTAGTGAAATCTGCCATTTAAACAGCTCACATTTTCACAGATCTATGCCGCAGGGACGGGGCGGCTGAGCACACTCGGCAGACTCACAGGTTTGACGGCCCGGATTAGGGAGACCAACTAAAAAAAGACGCGTATTAAAACTCGCGTATATTGTGACGACTGGCGACCTATATAGCGTCACAGTCTTAACTGGGATACATGAGAGGAATATGTACATAAATAGACACCAAAATGCATCAAACTACCGGCGGACACACCGCTCGGGGCGGTGAGCAATCTACAATTAACGACACCTCCGCACGCTGGTTTAGTGGGGCCTTTGAGAGTGCCCACACTAGCGCTGTTTTAAGATGGACCGCTCAGTGCGCGTGTGCATCAGGCAGTCTCGTAATCTCCCCCCCCAAAGGTCAGTTTTTCGATTCTTCATACCGATTGAAACCATATATATATATATATATATATATATATGTATATGATTACGTACAGGCGGTCGCTTTGAGGGTTCAGTTACTGATGCCCCTCTGATCTGTCTGATATGAACGATCGAGCCACATGTATGTGCGCCCCTGAATAGTTCGCCCGTCGATGATCGAACGGGTATACACGGTATTGGTACAGGCATATACATATCCACCACGTTCACGTACTGATTATCAAGGGACATTTGCAGTTCTAGCAACACCATTCGACCACTACCAGCTGCTTTAAACCATGTGGCTATTATATATGAGAAATGAATAGAATGCCAACGAGCAACAATCGAACAACTCAGTAACAATGTTTCCTTCTGAAGCAGCCAACAACGTTAGGGTAAACGAAGCATACAATGCAATATAGCACACCGGCAGACTGAGAGGGTTGGCTTTCCAAGGACTTTTGACATCTGCATTCGACAATGACAGGGGTGACAATTCGGCGAACACCGGCTTGGAACACTGGGAACGTCATATTGCGTCAACAAAGCTGGGAAGAAATTCATCCAAAATGAGAGTCTTTTGTGTTACACAATTAATCGCCTTCTACTGGACTCAGGATTAGGAAGTTATCACAACTCTTTGTTGCTGCTGCAACTCCACATGTAGCCCCGGCGTCGTCCGCTAGCCTCAGATGTATTGGAACGATTGCTGTATGATAATTTTCTATATACACACAATTAGGTAAAGTATCCTATAACTCTTCAATCAGCATGCAAGTATACGATTGATTCAGATATTATAATAATAATAATAATTTGACTCGGTATTGCTGATGTATCATGACGTGCGTATGATATCGCGCAAAAAATATACCAACGTATAGTTACATACATCATATATCCATATATCTGTATTGTGTCTACTTATCAAGTTTGGATTTGTCACTTCACGCCTGTGTTGCTTCACGCCACCGATCGCAATAATATGGCCAACGTCTCATAACGAACAAATTGAAAGCAGAAGCAACCGGCGGCCCCATTTCGATTTCGGCCATCGACACAATATGCTGCAGAACAATTCGACGACACAATAACGTCGTCTTATTACGAGCGGGCTCGACACAGAGCGAAGGGTGAAATTCAGCGAAACACCATACCAACGTTGGAAGCCATACAACGGCAACAGCAAGCATTGTGCACAGAAAGCCGCACACGGAAGGTGTTCGGATTGCGTAGCAATACCCGTCTTGCATTTCGTGCCTCTCGCACCTCATCGAATGCCCTCGGCGCCACAAATCCTCCATCGACGGCACTTCTTTGCCTAACCTCCACAGCGCAACCTACCCCCGCAGGTTGCAGTCTGTGACTGAGTGTGGATGCCGACAAGGTGGATGCCGGGAATTCCTCGTAATGCTGCCACGTTAATTGCCCAACCTTTAACCGGCATCGTCGTCGTACGCACGCGTGGACATGCTTGGAGCGGCGTCGCAGTGGGCAACGCTAGCTGTGAACCCATCGCCAAGGGTCCCGCCCGTAGCGGGCGGCGCCCGACAGAGCGTTAGCGAGCTGCAGATGGTGACTGGCACCGGCGAGCCGTTATTTTCCCTCCGAACCGCGAGAGGAAAGAGTTGGAAAGAGCGAGCGTAAACACAGAGAACGGACGGAATCCTCCCCGTCGCCGTGGTCGTATTTGTCCGGGTGCCAAATGTGTGCCCGCCGCAGTCACCAGACTCGTAGGCGCTCGGCCGACTCGGCCTTCTTCTTTCGGTGGGACGCGAATTAGAATTGCAATTCCGACGCCAGCCTGGCCACGGCAGGCCGTGTTGATCCCGCATTTGCTATGGGGAGCTCGGTACTCTTGCCGAAGCAGGGCCCACCCACGCAGGAGGTCGGGTGGGCAGCCAGAGCGACAGATGGACGCGACTGACGAAACTCCCGCACGTTCCAGTACTGAATAACATTATCCGGTTGGCGGTAGTAGTGGTATCAAACGCTGCACACACCACCAGAAAATCATCGCTACCTGCAGATGATAGCAGTAGGCCTCGTTAATTGGCTGAAACGGTCTTGTAATTTGTAGCCATCCCGAACATAGGTGGCTGCTGATGACATCGCTATACATTTAGCTGCGAGACAGCATCATGAGGCAGAGATATAACAAATGTATCTATTGTATAGTGCATGTTTCTGGTCAAGGGATAGAGGACATATGAAAGACATATTAAGATGGCTTTGCTCCAAGAAAAAAAATGCATTCAGTCGAGGAATCATCGTAGACCACCAACGATCATCAGCAGACAGAGAGAACGTCAGTCGAACACTTTGTTTGAGTCAAACGAAGCTAACGATGATAATGTCATCCACCACTAGCGTCTACCGGCGGCGGTGTGCTCACTCGGTTGCCTGGCAAAGGCGAGCAGTCTGGAGTAAGTTCGGAACTTGTCGCCCACGTAGATACAAATGAGATTGCTAAACATAATGCATCTGTTATGTGCTATATTACCAGCGGCTAGCAAAATCTGTCTCTATCCTAAGGAGTCCGTTATTTGAACGCCATTGATATTGTATGCACATTGCATCATATACAAAGCTATGTACAACGTGCAGGAATGAGAGATATCAACAGAGATATACATAGATCGAGATGTGAGAGAGAGAGAGAGGGCTAAGGAGTACTTTAGTATGGTTTCAGGGTGTGGTCGCTATTGTCTTGTTCTAAGCACGTATGCATGAGCGCCCCTCTTAAGTCTGTCTGCGAGCCTCTTTGCTCCCCACAATACCGAATAGGGGTCGAATGAAAACCACTTGTGGAGCATAAGCCATATAATCGCAGGAGCGTCGCAGAGGTTGCGCTACGCATTAATACCATTGACACACACACTATAATCGTCTCGAAATTCTTGGTTCGGTCACGCTCTCCGATCTGTTCTCGGTTTAGATTCGTCTGTTGGCCGGCAGATATTTACAATTCGTGTATCGACTTATGTGAATTGTGTCGATGATGCTGATATGCGTCATCTTCATATAACATGATTAGCTCTGTTAAATTCAATCGGGGAATTGGCGGGTATTCGGTATTTGTGAGATTTGATGATCTAGTTGAATTCATTGTTTGTTTTCTGTTGAAAGGGCGGAAATGTTTCAGGGCCAATATCCCCCACAATGGACAATATGACGTGGGGCACTGGGTGAACCTATTTCGAGTATCCCCTCGTTATGGATAGGGATGGAGCACACGAAACTGTGTGGTAAGGCGACATGAGAAATTCAAATACTGTATTGTCATCAATGTCATAAGCGAACAAGCGAGAAACTCTGTTCTTCACAGAAAGGGCAGAGTTTCATCGACTTTGAAGCGCGCACATGGCGGTTCATGCGATGACGAGATACCCTTTGAACCCAGAAGGTCTGACTACCGAAGTCATATGAGAGGAGCTTTCGTAAGCATGACCCACTTTTGTGGGTCTCTATGTGTTGATAGAGGCATGAAACTCTCTTTATACCATTACCGCCTTCCTGGGGGCCGCATTAGATCTCCCCGTCCTCTGTAATGTGTGCTTACTGCGAGGCTCCAGTTTCCCGAGCCGGAGAACACGGCCTTAGTCGCAAGAGGACCAAGTGCTGTTTCCCATCCGCGTAGAGTAGCACGAAATTTTCATTGGCTAACTATCTATTCATAATTCTCTCTCCCTCGCTCTCTCTATCTCTCTCTCTCTCTCAACCGGATCCATCCAACTGCGGCATTTTCACTTCAGCGGATGACAAAGCATTTGACTTTTGCACTTGACATTTGGCCGTACCGCTTCTGGAGCGTCAGCCTGCAGCGGTGGCAGAAACGTATACTATGGCCATTGCTTATGGAATAGTTGATGAAGAAAACGCGAGCGAGCTATCGAGCGGGCGTCCGTCCATCCATCCGTCAGTTCGGTGGTTTTTGTCCAATTTCCGGTGGTTATATCCCTTCACTCTCTGCACGCGCGGGAGCAGTTTCCACAAACGAGAGACATCGCGACGTCAATATACGTTGTCGTTACACGACAGAAAGCCCAAGGGGGAAGGGCCCGGTGCAGCATGCCCGATCTACTGGCAGTATGCTTGCACTACGGCTCGTATCAGGCAGTGTATTACGCGACGACCTGTCTGCCTACGTGAAGTCAGAGACCCACCCCACGCTCAGTGAAGGTTGGCCACATGATCAGAACCGACACATAATACTAGTTGGTTAGCGGGCGTGTCGGTGCGTCTGGTAGTGGATGGGTTCTGGGGCGGAGGAATGTCCCAAAAGCGAACGGAAGCTTCGCCGTACAGAACGACACTAGCATATATTCACTACTTGCTTGGACGAACGGGGACAGGCGAACGCTTGCCGCATCCTCAGCTCCCACATAGTCCTCTGCCCCTGCTTTGATGGTATGCAGCACGGGGGTCCTGGCGTTTGGCCCCCGTTGGTTACTCAGATTGCGTGATTTCCAAACTGCGCGACACCGGCGGGATATTCGGGGCCATGCGGCGGTTGCTGCCGAATCTGTCCGTCTGTCAGCCAGCCTGCCGGCCATCCAGACTGACTGACTCGGCTGGTCCCGACATTCTATGCTACGTGAATTGAAAGCAGGCTTGTGACAAGCAGGAGACGCGCGCATACCAATATTTGCGAAAATGGTGCCATGAAGGCTGTTGATCACAAACCCGCCCGACGTTGAGGCGAGCTAGAGGAAAATGCCACGCATGCTAAACATCCGATCTGTGAGGCTCATAGTCTATTCTATTATGTACTGTAGTACACGAGGGCCCCCCAGTGAATGAATGAGACCTGGTAGCAGTTTTTCCCCTTTGGTTCTCGTTATTCCCGTATAGTTCAAAGCGAATTAAGTATATATATATATATATATATATATATATATATATATATATATATATATATATATATATATATACACATAATATACACATATGTATTCGTGCAGTGTTCTGAGTAGCAATTTTTCGAATTCGACAAAAAAATGTATATACTTCGATCATAATCTTCACAGTGTCCTCTGCAAAGGTACAATGCCAGATTGAATATATTTTAGGGTGTCATTGATTGTGATTCTTGTCGAAATCTCTTTGCGGATTATAATGAGCACTAAAATGATTCCACAAATGTGTAACTCTCAAAACGTTAGGTACCGCCTGGTAAAAACAATAGCAGAGAGGGTGTAGATATGTAGGAGTTTTTCGTGGATGTTAAATGTTGGCTGTGAGTCAGCCCGGAAAACTTTCTTAACGATGAATAAGATTAAACTATTTTTGCGCCAACAGACTAAACAACGCACATTTCCCTAGAAGACAGAGGCACGTGTACCCAATCCATTTAAATGTATATATGTATATATATATATATATATATATATATATATATGCAATACGCGCTGGGACTTCCCTCCTTCAACGGCCATCTTTGTATGTCCAGTGGGGCAACACTGTCGCGATCCTCGGGTTGCAGGCTCCTCACATCTTGTAAATACCTCTTAAACCATTATATATTTCAACATTAACTTCTAAACAGAATCAATTGAATTTATCTTTATGTAATAAATCAGGTAGAATATATATTATATGAATCTCGAAAACGGCTACCCACAATTGGATTGCATTTATGGGTAGCTTTGCTCTATCGCGAAAACCCCTGTGCTGAAGATGACATGTCTGTGAAGGATCAGCTTCATGTTCCGAAATGCAAAGAGCTTTCTCTTCATAAAGGTAACACGTGCTAAACTGTGCGCATTCGGCAATGCTCGCTCATGCTCAGCAAACCAGCCTGAGTGATTGCAAAACCGAGATCGCACTGCGTCTGACATGCTGCGAACGTCAGCTCTGTGCTTTTCAGCCAATTTTTTACTACAATCAAAATGTGCTCGAAATAGGGGTTTCTCAAGAAAAACGACAACGGAGAAGAAATCATTTTTTAAAATCGTTTTTTTTGGTAGAGTTGCGACGATAAAAGATACTGACTAATTGAATAGTGACAGAGAGTGGTAAGCGAGTGTGCAATTAAGGAAGTGCGTCAAGAAAGAACAGAAATAGATACTAAATAGTCCAAGTCCCGATATTTGGTGACTGTTAAAAGTGTTACTGAGGTTCAATGAATATTATGACGGTATAACTGGCACAGTCTAATAAAAAAAAACGTATATATACATATATATACATATATGAATCTAATGAAACGCAATTAGTCGATGTAGCTGTTGCTAAGCTGTCAAGGCTAAGCGCCAAGCTACGCTCATGTGGGTGGCTACATGCCGTTATAAACGAGACAACTAACATGTTGAAAATGAATTTAAATAAGGTGTACGCCAGCGTAACTTACCATCATTCGTGCTGACCCCCAGCCTTACCCCATGTTATGTGACAGGCCTTGGCTATTAACCTTTCGATTATCAAGCGCGTTTTACCTTGCAAGAATACACAGATAGCGAACGATGATAACGAAATCCAAAGGTTCCCCCAAGCGTCTGCAGGACCTGAACCAAGGCCGTATGTTCCTCCGGTGCAACAATCCATGACGCCCACGGGACACGCCTGCTCGACTGGAAACTATCTCTTGACTTTAGCATATCATACAGCTAAACCTTCCGGCGTTCACCATATGTAAAGTAACTATTTCTCTAAACAAGCGACGTTTTTCTACTCGGCGCTGCCCCTCATCGAATGTGTACCGAGTGTGTGCCTCGATTAGAATCCCCGTGCGTCAGCGCTTATGTTAATAGCGCAGAGGCCACAGGTCGGCGGGGGCGCCTGGAACTGAGGCGCATGTTTGCCTCATCAATCAGTGACGGCGAAGAGGGCCGGATCATTACTCATTTGCTTAGAGTGTATTTTTGCTTTCGGAACTGGCGGGCGTCGTTCAATCGAGCTCACGTCGATTCTGTGGAGTTTTCTCTGACCACTATTCTTCCGATCCTATCCTAGAGACACTATATTTCAAGCCGTCAGACCTTGCTGTTCAGCGTTCGGATGTAGTCCGGCTGCTGCTGCCCGTCTGAACAATTGTGATGGTCAATTGTCAATTGAGCGTCGGCGTTTGCTGGTCATTTTTGGTTGAGAAAGTTACTCGAGATCGATACCCATATTGCATGTTTAATATACAAAAGATGGCTCCACTTATTGCTCAGTAGTTAACAATAATTTTTAGAGTAAAACCTAATGCGCTGCATTTAGCCTCGATACACATCTAAGAAAAAAAAATGACTTACAAAGTGGTGTCTTTGTAAAACCTGCGAAAACACATTATAAGCTGGGCACATCGAATACATTCGACACGTCCATCGATTTGGGCCGTTTACCGTCGAGTCTGTTAGTTACCGATTATTCGTGATGGCTTGAATCGAACGATACAGCGCCCAACCTCCAGAGAGCGTAAATCCAACGAGAAGACCCGAAGCCTCTGGGTTGAAACCTCAGTGGTTTCATCATAATTCTGTCCTGTGTAAACTCAAGCGTCCGTAGTGTTTACAGACGTCTCGGAACAAAAACTGCACTAGCGGCTGTCGAACACCGATGAAATGTTTCAGCTCGAAGTCCGTCGACCTGCAACTTTTGTTGTGAGTCTCACAAACGATGTTACTAACAGCTTGATTAGTCAACAGGCCGAGCAAGCAGCTAATGAAAGTTCCGAGTACCGAATTCGATGCAATGTACCAGCCCACCATGAATCTAGTGAAAAACGAATAGTCCAAACAGACCTCACAATCTTCGACAACGCCTTTGCGTGACATTGTCCTCGTCTACCCAACGCAACCGGCTTGCTCCTTTTAGTTATCGTTTTTGTTTGATTGTTGTGTGTCAAAGATACTGTATTGTTATTGTATCGAAGCGCGATGTCCTCATGGGTGTTCTCGATAACGGTTCATGTCTACGCGTACCGCCTCGGTCAGCCGCGCACAGGTTGACCAATCGATATCACAACCGTCTGCACCGTAAGCCACATTTAACTGCGTGAAATAAGAGAATGTCGCATTTATCACGTTAATAACATGTTCGCGTTCTACGGTAAATTATGGCAATGTCGTCATATTAAATATTGCTGCAACCGAATGTCGACTGGGACCGTATGATATCATGGAGCCACTAAATGAGGACGCGGTCGTGGACTGCGCTCTGCGGTTGATACTGATTCGCCGACTGATACCATCGATTTTGTGGCTGATATATTATAATACATTATCTCTATGCAGTGTTCGCTACCGACGGTTCGACCAGGAACCGTCCGGAGACACAGGAATTGATAGAGCGAACACAAACGCTACACAAGCCCAAAATGTAACAGGAACATATAGCGATTTTGAAAATTAGATTTCTGTAAATCGTGGCAATATCCTACTGCATAATATATGAAGATTGCTGACGACGACTCATGAATAAATGATGTTCTTATTCAATTTTCTTCTCGTCAGGCGTATTGGGGTTGGAAAAGAGTAGCTTTGTAGTGCCGCAAGCGGAAGGGACATAGACTCGCCGTCAGTGTCGATAATCCCGGCAGCAATTCGTGTGCACCTGCCTTGCAACCGGAGGTGCACTCCGTAAGTGCCGGAGTTCGATTCTCACTGTTGCCCATATCTGCATGTGGGGGCTTGTCCTCGTAAGCAATGACAAGAGCAATGTCGTGGAAGTTAAATGTTGGCTGAGAGTCAACTCCAAAAACATTCGACTTCGCAACTACTATGCGAGAGAGGCACGTGGAATAATACCTGAGAGCTGCGATGGAGTTGATACAATCAACAAATTTCAATGCTATTTATCTATATAACGAGATTACACACTGCTGTACCAGAGTCATTCGGATCTACTTGGCTGTTATCCGTACACGTGTTACGGCTGCCAAGGGACTGGTTTGAAATATTCTCCGGGATTAGCGAGCGCAAAACCGCGCCAGAGTACACAGCATCTGTGCAGAGTACAAATACACACACTCACGATAAACGAAACGAACAGGAGACACCAGGCCGACAGGTGACGCATCCAGCAGTACGGTGCGTTGAAAATTTCGCAAAAAATCACCTTTTCCTCGCCTGTCGCAATTCATTTCGCCATGCACTACGAGCAGTATCAGAGTAAATAAACAGCGTCGTAATTATTTTCAGATCGCCTCTTTTCTGGTGGGCTACGCCGTGAAGCCGGCGATGAAGGCGACTCAGTCACTGATCCGTTGACGAGATCGATATAAACGTCTACAGTATGCAAATGCATACATTTACAAATTATGTCAAATGTGATCATCATATCAGTCAGTTAGATATCAGCCACCATCTGGCGTGTCAATGATTCGATACACTTGCTCTCCATTAGTACTACTGCTACGGACGGATCATTTACGTGCCTATTGCTTTGACGACCTACAGCGATATTATACACAGTGTAGCTCGTGTAAGCCGTCGCACGATCCGATCCTGATCTGTCTCAAGCCGCAACAGTAAACTCGACCAGGCCACGTTGCCGCTGCAGTGAGCCCCGTCGCGTCAATAATCATCGTGGCCATTTGCTACCACCGTTTGTTGCCTTTAAGTGGCATTACCACCTCCCGATGTACCGCATTGGTCGGATGCTTGCCTATATAATAACGTATACTGTTCTACAATCAAGGACAACACGAACGAACAGCTGCGGTAGCAGCATATCCATCTCGTAGCTTGTTCTCCTTTTTCCTATACGTGCACTACGGAAACTTAGGTAGATATCCTCGCGGGCCATAGGCGTAAGCAGCATCAGTCCGGCCGTTTGTGTCAGCTCTGGTAGCAACAGCAGCAACAGTAGTGGGTGACCTGGATACGAGGAAGGTAAAGGGTAAAGCTTTATTGATTTATTTAAGGAACTGCATACAATGCTTAAGTTTTCTTATATGGCATGCAACGGGATCCCAACCTGCGGTTGAAAAGAAGACTCGAAAAGCAAAGATTCCACGAGAGATCCTCCGCGATAGCTTCGTTGGCTGCTGGCGGAGCGAACAGGACCCTGAAACCTAATGGGTGCAGCCACTGTACTTCCGATCCAATTCGTGCCACCGATGCTGATGACAACGGGCGATGCGGCAAAGGCAGAGGCGGCTGCTGCAGCAGCAGCTGCAACTCGCACCACTCGAGACGTATTCTCTATGTATATATATATATATAAACAAGTACTATAGATAGACAGACTTGTCTTACATCGGTCTTGCTGCCATACGCTTTGCAGTAGACCGATCATATTTCCGAACAGGGCAAACCCCCAAGCAGGAAGGCTGTTCATGTTTATTTCATATTATATGTGTCACACAGTCTTTAAATATGCAATAATTAGAGAAGTATTTGGGGACAGGATGTCAGACCGAGGCCGTGTCATGGTCCCCCCGGGGGGGGGGGGCGATGGCATTGCCTCTCTGAGCGGCGAGGCGAAAGGCCCTGCAGAAGGAAGGATTCTGTGCGCTTCTCCCCGGTGGCGCGAATCAGCCTGCGGTAGACTGGTGCTGTGTATTATTATTTATCATACATGTAACAGCAACTAGAAGGACCCGCTGGTGCTGCGAGTGCTGAATTCGGCCGGACTTGGATCAGAACCAAATCCCCGAATACAAATCAAATACTGTCGTCTATGCAACTAGCGAAACGCTTTGACGGGCTATCTAGTATAATATTGTAGAGACCACGTTGGACATCTCGTCTCCCTTAGCTAGATTTGAAAGGGAGACGAAAACACACTTGTGCACCGAAAACAGCATCGATTAATCACAGTGGCTACAATGGGGCTCTAATTTTTGCTTATCTTCCAACCGACCTTGACCTTATATAAGGGTTCGACCGGAGGCTTATACGGACATAACCCGGCAGGAATAGAGGATAGCAAACGCAACAATGTTGAGGTACACCCCTTCTATAAGTGATACATTGATATATTTTATCTCCATTCTCGTATACATTTGTCGGCCGTGTCTAAAGTCTATAAGAGCACCTATTCGAACACAAATGGGTTTTGAAGTGGTATATATATACATTTGCTTTGACGAAAAGCTTTGGCAACTTTTGCGCACGATGCTCTGCGCTCATTTAGCCGGATCAGCCCGACATTAGGATAGATCGAAAAATATGACGCACAACCTTGACCATATTGTTTTTATCGTTTTTAACAACGTTGACCGTCGTTGACATTGAAAACATTTTGCTAGCTGCGCACACGCATCTGTAGATAAGCTCGAGCATCCTGCTGAGCTGCTATTATACTAACCAAAATGAACAACACCAAATCAACAATGCTGAGCAATCTCATATGGTTAACAATAGCTCTTCCCCGTACTAAGAAATGCGAGAAAAAAGAGAGAACGTATTAAGAAATACGAAAAAAAATCCTGATACAGATTATTCCCTTTAAAGAGACAAACGAAAACAGCTATCTCCTTGCGACAGACATCCGTTGTTCTCTCGATGTCCGTACTGTGCATAGAAACGCACAGAAGGGGATCTATTGGCAGGTGCGTAGCCACGATCCGCGACCGGACCGAAGATGGTTACGAAGGGAGAAGGACGAGCTTGATTGGGTGGACGAGAATCGAGATGAATCGGTCGAGCTGGTGTACTCGGATCGCGACCGCTAGTGCGGTAGTCAGGAGGAGAAAAGTGGAAGAAAGCCTGAAACCTAGGCAGCACAACGGACCGCATGGCCGACCGGCCGACAGTGGCAGGCCAGAGAAACGGACGAAGAGGGGCCGACGAAATCGTTTCGGCGTTTCTTCCTCAAGGGCGAGCGCAAGACTAGAGATGGCGGCGGTGGCGGGCAGCTGCGACCCATTTCTAGCCATCTTACACGACAGACACCTTGTACATGAACGTACTGTACTCACAACGAGCACCAGCAACATCTACAATGTATATATATAATATATATATTGCACCGAGAAAGGGGATTAGCTCAGAACTTCGTCCTCTTCTTGTAGGGTTATAGTTCCCTTTTTCTCTGTCTGTAGATGTCTATATCATTTGCTAGCTGTCCCTATCTATCCCACAGATGATCAACGGTAAACAAGCTCAATTCGATCATTATCGTCCTCCCTATAAGAGAGCTTAAGTATTGTAAAATTGCAGCTCCTTTAATAAACCAATAAAACCTTTATCTTTACCTTTACCTTACCCTGCATCAGGACTAAGTTGTTCTGTAAAACAAATGTCACCGCAACGCTATTTTTTTGTTTGAAAATAATGTCTCCATTATTATTGTTATTATTGCATTGTAATCATTGCCGGACTTGTTTTTCATTGCTTTGCTGACGCCCTCATACCATACATTTTTGTCTTTTTAATTCAAATATTACCTCTTGTGTCAATAAAGAAACGATTTGTTTCGTTTAAAGATACCGAGCACATCCGAAAAAACGGATTATGCACATGTGTGCATCACCTCATCTCTACGCAAAATATTCATGAACACACAGTCATATCGAAGTTCTCGCTGTACCATGTCCATGCTCACGAATTCGCCATACTCACATACCGATTAACTATAGCGAAGTTAGTTAGGTTGGCCATTGCCAGCTGCTGCTGTTACTACTGTTGTTCTCACTCGCCCTGAAATGGCACTTCGGCATCCTCGTCTAGCTCTCTCGACGAGCAGTGTTCGTATCTGTGCTGCCCTCAGCGTCGTTGAGTGCGCGCACATTGGAACGACTGGCTGCCCTGCCGTTGCACTAGATTGCATAGCATCACTTCCTCCTGCTCGTCCTCTCGACAGCCTCAGGCTACAGCCACGGGCCCATGGCCGGGACATCCTGCTGGTATGGAGGAGCCACCCGCGGCCTACCACGGTCAACAGCGGTTGCCTAGTCCAGCTTACTCCGGCCAGCAGCGCTTAGGCTCTGGTCGTTTGGTCGTCGTCGTCGTCTGTCGGCGTAGCTGCGATAATCTCGTTTCGGGAGACGGCCTATGACGGACTTGACTGGGCTTGCTTCCTCTTCAAGGACGTGCTCCTGCTTCTTCCCTCGTCACGATGAGACGAGTCGAGCTCTCTCTCTCTCTCTGTCTCTCCCACACTCTGTATCTCTATCTATCTATCTTTTTCTCGCTCTTTCTCGATTTCCTCCTCGTACACTCGTTCGTCTCGCCGTTTCCGCTGCCTCGTCCATTGCTGCCGACGGTCTTTTCGTGCTCGCTCCAGCGGCCCAATACTTTCTGCAGGGCCCTCGTCAACCCCCCCTGCCCCCTTTATCCCTCCCGCCATCCGTCCGTCGTGACAATCGACGTTCCACCGTTCTGCCACTGGTGAGCTCTACCCTTCGTGGACAGCACCACGTTGGCGTTCGTTCTTCAATCTGGTGGCGACGTGTGCCTCTTGCAACTCATTCGTATACTCTTTCTCGCCTGCGTCGTGGACAACAGCTAACAACTCTGCCAACTCGGCCGAGCTGTACCTTCTATCTGTTTATCTCGTTTGCTTCATCACCCTCGCCTTGGTATCCGTTTGCTTATTCCTCTCTCTCCCCATCTCTCTCTTCTTCTATCTCTCCCTTCTTGATAGCGGCGCAACGGAGCAGCTACTCTCAGGCGTCTACACGGAGACCTGAACAGGGAAAACAGCGCCAGCCTCCCATTCCCTGTCCGATCGCGGCCCGCTTACCGAATCCCAAAATTCAGCCCGCGTCTCGTTCCATTTCTCTATTGAGCTGGGAAATCGTCTACTATGCTGCCAGCCCGCAGAACTTAAGTATCCATGCACATCTGTGACTGATCGCCACCATCATACCGACCAGCGGGCGCTCACATTTTTCCTTGCTGATGTTCGTTTCTGCCTCCTCCCTCTCTATCTCTATCTTTCTCTGAGAGCAGAGGTTCGCTTTATACTCCGCTCTATCCTCAGCGAGTAACAGCGGCTATCGAGGAAGAGAAGAATGCCAAAGGTGATGACATGAGGTTTTTCTTCGAACGAATGGGCGAGGATCACCCACCGTCTCCGACCTCATTCGGCCCAACAATAAACGGCGCTAGTGTCGTCGTGACGGCATTTTTGCCAGCTATTTATCCGTCCGTCTATCGATGTCGGTCCAATTGGGGCCGTCGCGCGGTTGTTTAATCGTCGCGGGACAATAGTGGGGTAATGGTTCCCATTTGTCTATTTGGAGAGAAGAGCCAATTCGGCCGAAGGGTAGCAGGCTCGGGAACATATCTCTGTGCACTGGGTAATAGACCATAAGGCTTTTTGCCTCGTTTGTATTGGTATCTGCTGGGATGTATTGTAGATACAATCAGAGCAAAAGTTGTAGGGACATTAACATAAACTACGAATCGTGGCGTTTGGGAATCCAGCACCAATAATAATAATAATAAAAAGGAGCTATTACGAGTATCAAATTTACAGTACCTTGGTATCCCGAAAATCATTCGTTTTACATTGGGTTGGCTTATCGGCATATCTCATCTGGTACATTCTCGTTTCTTGGTATTTTGATAGGACCACATGAATCAGCTTCGATGCAACAGAACCATTGTAGAGTGATTCATTTCATTGTAACAATCTTCCCATACGGCATATCTTTATGCTGGCACGGGATAACGGTAAGTGTGATCTAACTGGAAAAAAAAATCGAATATAGCCAGGCAAGTTGAAGTCGGCTACTGCCACTGTGTGCATTGCGAACTCTGTCTCGCTTACGTCCGTGAGAGGTCTGCGAGGCCAATAAATCGATGGAGAATTTAACCCAAAACGCATGATAGTGTGGGTAAGGACATAGAAGTATTTTTCTCCGATGCCAGAGTTAACATTCGATATAGGAGGAATTGGCAGAAAGATCCCCCCTCCCCTCCTCTCAAAGGAAGAAAAATCGATTATGTTTATAGACGTCAAACACGTGATGGTGTCGAAATACTTGGGGGCCGAGCGGATTCGAGTGAAATTGAACGCGCTGGCTAATCCCCCAGTCAAACGTAAGCATCAACGAAAATAATTTCCAAATGCCAAGCAGCTACATTCTTCGGTAAATATTGGCCGTGGCTGCGCCCCGCGCATCGTATTGTTGTTTGCTTAGAGCAGTTGTGCAAGAGTTTTTTTTACACTTTTTTAACTCTCCTCGAATGTATCTCTGCAGAGGAACCACGGAGGCGGCTCCGTTCTATGATACTATTTTTACTGGGTTAGCCGCGCAGTAAAGGTGACGCTTCAATTTCGAGATATTACGAAACGGAAACAAAACCACCACAGTGATAACCTATGCCAGTGGTTCATTTCTTGAACATGTTATCACTGATACATATACGTGGACATTGCGCAATCCATTGCTATGCACCATGATCAAACATTGCTGCACTGGCTATGCACTGGATTAACGGATTGCAATGACTTATAAGCACAAGAACATACATGTGCCTTGTCAGCGTAATCAAGGCTAGCATAGATCTGCTTCATAATTTTCCGATTGTTTCCACATTATCGTCCCATTTGCATTTCTACGCACGCAGAAAGGCCAACGTTCAATTATAGAATATGTACTAGGTGTTAGAAAAAGAACACGATTGTATGTTAGACAAAACAGTGCTTGACGCTTTCGAAGAAACCTTCCTCTGCATGTTCGTGGTTTCCAATGAGCTAAAGATGTAAACCTTGGTTTTTGGTTATGGCCCCATATATTTGAGTGCAAGAGAACTTAAGCCGAACACCCAGTTCCCGCTCCCAAGGGCCTGAGTTCCCTCTTTCACATGTGCATGAATATTTTGATCAACTTTTAGCGTACTTACGTTGCCAATTTTCCCCACACAATTTGCCAGAAAGTCTAGACAGTGAAGGAGGTTTCTATAATAACACAGCGTGTGGATTTCGGGCCATTTTCATTTTGTGTGTAGAGTGAACGACCTCTTTCATAGTAGGTAATCCGATACGTAGGCTTGCCGTGAAATAGGCGTATGTCCATTTCTATACATGTTCCTGCACCGACTCACACCGACATGTCACCTTAAGTCTACCAATACAATAGTTCTAGTAGCTTAAGGAAGCATATATTAACCTCAATGTTCTTTCCTTATATCAAAATGGTCGATATAAATGAAATTTACTCGCACTCTTCTAGAATGCCGTAGGACAATTTCACCATACAATCCCAAGCTTTCCATACATATGTTGACTCTTTAGAAATGTAACACTGCACTGTATGCGGCCATCATCGATGGGCGGTAACCTGTTCGCAGTAATGACCGTTACAACGTGGCGGTCGGCAAGAGCGGTGTTTGTACACAAGAGGAAAAACCCGCATCTGGATGGCTTGCAACGGAATTACTGAAAGCGTTAGCAAACCTCAGGAGCACGTGTCCTATAAAGATCTAGCTGGCTCCCACTGTTGAGCGATTCGAAGGGGACGGTAGACTAATGCGTTGAGCTTAGTGTTTGAAGACACACTTTGTAAATGGCAGATAAATTAAATCCAAAGGTAAAGGTAACTAACTTAATTAACAAACATGTAAGTACAACAACATATATATATATATATATATATATCCAACAATAATTAAATCCACCCTCATCACGAATAATGCTGCTACTATTACTAACATTCTGACAACAAGAAAGAAAAAGCCTTATAGCCATCATTATTCGGACCAGAACATGCCAGTATAACTAACGGCAGAAAACAAATTGGCGCTTCCCCTATAGCTGTCATACGTTAAATTGCCATAACGTTAACATTGCATATCTATGTTATTATTTTTTTTTTATTTTTTTTTTTAGAGGAGGAATTTTTCTTCAAACGCCCGGTTACCACCAGAGCCATATATATCTAATATTTATGTTATTGCTATGCCCATAACGTTTAGTCAAAACAGTTTCGACAATCGCGTCCATGATCAGACATCTTCGACACGTAGCCGTCTGTCTATTGATAGACAAATACAGAAATAACCGTAACTGGCCGAGGGCCGTCACATTTCGCTCGCCGCCCTCTCTATTCGTGCCACAGCAAATAGCAGGACGATTTTCTTCTCCTTGAAAGGGTCGGCCCGTTTACGAGCCGTTACGAAGTCCCCCTACACTGGGTCGGTTGACTGACTCAATTGTTGTCATTTCCTTTACTAGCGTTATTTTCGCCGAGAGTCGTCAAACAGCCGGTCAAGAGCGGTTGTTTCGGCGGGGGTCGAATAAACAACAGACGTGGCGAGAGGGCCGAGAACCGTCACCCGGACGTCTCGACATTGTTCCGCTCGCCGTCCCCCGTACACTTTGCATCAATGTACAACAACGGTAGACTTGATGCTAAGCGTCAGGCCAGCGCTGTTCCATCGAAGAACGACGAGTCCCGCTCGTCCGTCGAGAGAGGTATCTACGTTTCTACCACGTATTTCCGGCGTCATATCCGCCCACCACAGAGCGAAACGCATCTGCTCCAAACGCATTATTTGCTGCTCGCTGTACCTCTACGCATGGCCGTGAAGAGGTCGGCCTGCCTGGCCGGCTACTCGCCTGAAGGGCAAGCAGCCGAGTGGCACCGACTCGTTGAAACGATCCCCATCCAACTTCTTACTGCAAACTAAGCTGTTATTGGTGCTGCTGTTTCGTTCGCACCATTACGCAAAGCGGAATAGTACCGCTCGTTTCACATACGAACGGTGAACAACAACAACAACAACAACATTTGGAGAATTTGAGGCCAATCAAGAGCTTCTTATTTGTTGAGGATTTATTTGTCTCAAGTCCCAGTCGTGGACATGCCATCTCTGGCGAAAAATAAAACCTATTAATGATGAAAATCAAAATGGTGGATCGGACGAGTCCATCTTGTGACGGCTCAAAATTCGAGAGCGACTTGACCTGGGTTCGTCGCTGTTGAGATTTGCTATAGACAGAACGAGCTAGGGTAATATGCCAGCTCAGGGATAATGACATACATTTGGGGAGTGAGTGGGAAGTGAGACCTTCTTGTTCTAGATACTCAATTAAGAATATACAGAGTACGGTGTTCTTAGAGGTATTTCATGCTCTGCGGGTACAATTGTCGCCCGCTATTATAATTGTACAAAAGGAAATTATCCAGTCATATATATAGCAGATGCTCTGGTCTGAAATCTAGAATTATATTGCAGTGACTATTCGTTACGAACTCTGAGAATTAAAATCGTTTTTCTTTCATCTAATTTACATCATCGTGTTTTTGTCCATTTCAGGTATGCATACTCGGCCACCGTCGCAACGGGGATACATAATCGTATACGAGCTGCTCAGGATATTCGCACAGATGTGTGTTCGCACTGAATGACAAGTCAAAACAAAAATAGAAATAAAATCCACATCGTTTCCTTCACGAAGTTAAGTTTTCGAAACAGTGCTGCCACACTTTGCCACACGCAACAACGAAACATTATACATAGAAATCCCATTGTACTTTCTTCGTATGCGGCTTCCCTGAACGAGGATTCTGCTATTGATTCGGCTCGTCATTTCGGGCACGGTTATCCTAGGGATATTCGCTTTCAGTCATCTCTCTGTCGAGCTCCCTCTCGTTCTTTATACGGGAATTATGGTTGCATCACCTGTTGAGGATACGTCTGTCCGTCACGCTGGCGTGTTTGGTTAGACTCATTGCATAAGCCCATGCACGTCGTGCATACGCAGTAACCGAGTATCATATGCTTGGATATATGCGTGACTTCGAATCCCAATAGGCCGCTTGCAGCTGCTGAGTGGGGTCGATGCAAGGACGAACGCGCCGTTATGTAAATGCACACGAATGTACGAAAGCATAGCCAACCTCCTGCGCCGAGTCCAGCGTGGTTGTCCTTGGGTCGCATCCTTCTGTGCATGGTGTGCCTACGCTATTGCAGGGTTTATACTTGGACCGGTTGGTGAGCTGACGCTCTCGCCCCGAGTGGACCATTCTTTCCTCGTGTCGGCCGCGTAGGAAACCAACCGCCCATCCAAAAGCGGGCAGCAAGCGGTCACAGATGCTACAGGCCTTGATACCTTGCCTACCTCGACACCGCAACGGATGAACAGAGAGATCAAGAAGGCCTAGCACGAAAGACGATCGCGGAAAATGCGAGTAAAAAAGTAAACGACAGCATCGCAGGCTAAAATAAGGAATCATGTATGGGAGAACAGCCAAATCGCCGCCAACCGAAACATTTTTCGGACAGTGCACACTTTACGGGGGCAACGAGGTCAAGCACGCAGACACCCCGCGAAAATCTCGAAGACCAAGCCGTCCCCGATGGTAGGTGCGTTTCTCATGTTTCATGATGTCATGTAGTGGTCGTTAGTAGCACTCAGTGGATTATTGAGCCAAGAGCACACCCGAGAACGGAGAGGAGTCATCGAGAACAAACGAGGGAATGAGGTCGGTAGATGGTTACTATCTGTCCACCGTTTCTTGCCCTGCGTCTAGCACAATTGCTCTCGGTCGAACTATTCTGAAATTTAGATGCCACCACTACAAATATCGGGGATATGAAGGGGCGACTGCTGATTCGTCACCGATGAATCTTTAACCTCAATGAACGTTTACCCTGGACTGAGGTCTAGGCGTATCGTGTCATGGTATGAATACGTAATAGTATATGTAAAGGTTTCTTGGCTAACAAAGGGAGCTGCGGGCGATTTCTAAATTTTTTTTTCGCGCTAACAGTAGTATGCCTACGATTATTTTTGGTCACTCCACAGTCGTAGCCAACATGCTGGGTCACTGTAAACCAACGGTTTTTAAACAAACTATTGTCTAGGATTATGAGCAACGGACACTATTTATGTAATATATTTGTCTGGAAATATTAACGCTCTGAGGCTTCGTTTTAGTTGTCTCGTCTCTGACTGCATTCAAGGCCAACGCGAAATCAAACACGTACATGCATTTGTTACATTGCAAAGGTACAAAATATGAATACCTGCTCAAATAGTCCCCTCAACCCAATGAAGGGTTAATGCCTCGGCCGCATTAAGACTTGCGGCACGGTGACAATATTCATCGATGTATAAAGGGATCATTCCCCCTCCCGCTAACACAATGCTCTCTTGGACGAATAATAGAATAAATATCTACACTTTTGTTTCGAATCACTACACGCAAACGATTGGCACGCATTCATCAAAAACATGAATAGTCTGGCTGAGAGGACGTCCGGTGACATCCGAGTATCACACAGTTTGTTTGACCCATCCAGAAATGTTCTAACGCTCTACACATATAGCCAGGAAATGTCCGATAAGATATCAAGGCATCAGTGGCCGACGCTTACGGGGCCCCGGGGCTAACAACTTGCCATAGGTGCAGCGGTCTCCTCCCTGCAGCTGTAACGCATATTTTCTTCAAAGATTCCTTTAACGAGAAATTTAGCATCGTAAGAAAAAACTGCAGTTCCGTTAATAAACCCGAATTTTGAATTGAAAATAAATTGAATATGCTCTGCCAGAGCATTCACCTGTCTAATATCCTACCGTAAGTGACACAGCTTCATCCAAGTGTTGTACATTCGTCGGCCGGCCGACCTTCACGCATGCAGACTGAGGTTACACGGGTAGAACCCGTCCCGACTCTACCATCTACCACCGTTCCATACCGCACGTCAATGGAACGACGTGTGTGCTTCCGAGTGGGATTTCCGCACGCGATCATCGTCGTGGGCGTGCGCACGTACCCGTTTATCGAACGCCCCCGCGCACAGCGAGACGCGAGCGGAGGAGGAGGAGGCGGTGTCAGATGACGTCGGGACTCTGTGCACCTAAACTACTTGTACAAAGAAAAACGTAAGACGGAGAAAACGTTGATGATAGCGGTGCGAATGCTGGTTCAGCGAGGCTATGTATTGTCCCTCAACCACTGCCACCACTTGGTATCTGAGCGACGTCGGCATATAGCCCTATACACACACACACACAACTATGTTGATCTCGTCCGTCAGTACGGCTTCCATATTTCATCCGCTTTTTGGATAGACATGGACCCACTGATGTAGCACATCTAATAGTAGAACGATAGTGGAAGCAATATTTCGTTCGAACATTTTGCGCTGTATTGAGTCGACAGATGAGACAGAGGTAGCAGCGTGTGCTGGTTACCAACATATGAACATGGTAAACTGGAGCAGGTGAGTGGACGAGATTTCGTCTAAAGTATCTGTTGCAGTCGGGACAACTTGAAACAAAACGGTCGGCGAAGCTTGCGATTGCTATTATCGATGCTTGTATGTCGCGAATCTTCCCTATGATTTGTTCTGCTTAAGTATGATATTGAAAATAATTCATATATTTCGTGTTAGGTGTCAGTTTCAACCGTGGTATACATATCCAAGTATAGCATTAGAGTGTCAATTCAAAAATGAGATCTCTCGAAGGGAGTGTTTTGGGCAATTTGTCAGCATAGCACGGCACAGGTGTGTGTGTGTGTGTGTACAGCTAAAATATTTATATCTAAACCAAACAACCTTGCAAAACTCTGTTTACGAGCTAAATGGCGGCGAGACAGTGATCTGTACAGCCAGCCAAACATCAATGCTAGTGAGAAGCAGAGACGAGCACTATATCCGAGAGGCGTGTTCTAGTCAGAAAATGTCGATAAGATATCAGGGCATCAGTGGCCGACGCTTAAGGAACCCCGGCGCTTACTACTTGCAATAGGTGCAGCGGTCTCCACAGTGCAGCGTAGAGCATCTTTGCTTCAAAGATACTTTCAATATTGCCTATTGATCGATGGCCTATTGATATGAAAGCGAAAGCAAGAGATGGCGAGGGAAAACTAGAGAAAGGAAGATGGAAGTCTCGCGTCAAAGGATAACCTTCGTGGGCCACATCCCCTACCAGGAATGGCCACTAGGTACTGCACATCGTCCAGCAGGCCATTCTCGGCTCGATCATTCGAGGACATCCTTGGCCGTCCCGCAAGGCATACATTCTCATCGCAAAGCTGGTGGATTGGCCGAATCTCACATCACCTCACCTACAAAAGCCATCTCCACTCTCGAAACTCTCTGGCCGACCAAAGGGAGGCGACTATGTTGCTTGGCGAGGGGTTGGGATTGTCGTACTCTTGGAAGCAGTTACCATATCGGTGGTAGCTGCCACCACATCGCGCTGGTGACCAACAGAAACGTAAGTGAAAGAGGAGGCGTGATGAGCTTCCTTGATGGAAGCGTGCGTTAGCGTAGTGGGTAGGCTGGCCAGCCTCATCGTCTGCGGGAGACTAGCGGGCTGGCTCGTGGTTAAGTATTGTGTGTCCTCTGACAGAGACTACTACGTCATCTGATCATAAAACTGTCCGTTAAACACATACGCGTTCATACTCGCATATATATATATATATATATATTTATAAACAGACAAAAACGCAAACACCAAGCAAGGAGAACCCTTCATAGTTAGACGGCATGTTGGCCCCTGTTACTTTTGTGTCTATGATCTGGCCTATCGCCTGCTTAATCTGGTATAATACAAACATGGCGGTTTACTATGCCTTACGCGCTGTCGCTTAGCTATCATCCGATTTGCCTGCCGTTGAATGCGGCAGACGGGGTGGTGTCGTTTTGGCGTTTACGTTCCGTGACGCGCGAGTCCTTCGCAACGCCCTCGGACGACGCTGTGCATGTCCCCTACGTCCCCACCAGACAAGTCAGAGCCCTTCAAGAGCCAGATCGGCAACTGGGGAGCCTTGGAGCACTTTGGGCATTTCGGGTTGGCAAGAGGAACCGGCTTGGATCGAATGGCGGGAACGCGGCCAACTCAGCTGACATGATTCAATTATGGCGCCAAAGCGGGCGATTTCATTAGCCGCTCGCATGCACTTTGCGTGCGGTGGCATTACACTGCAGGGCCTAGCTCAACCTAGCCACCCTGCGAAAAAAAAGGGAGCTCGGAGGCAAAGCACCTAGAGGATTTTGGGAACAGTGGGAAACTGTAGGAGCGATTGAAGGACGGTGAGATTGGGTAAGAATAAAGGGTGCATCCATCCCTGCCAATGTCTGTACAACTCCTGAGTATGCACTTACCTTCGCGTACAACCTACACGCCTGTACCCTACCCCGCCACTCCCGGCTCGTACACGCTTGAGTCACTACACAGTGAGAGGAGACGGGAGCTTCAATGTGCTCCTTCTGCCTGACAGTTTGTTACATGTTGCAGACAAAAACGCAGTGCTGGACGCCATACGCTCGCGTTCACTTACTTGAGCAGGTGTGAAGCGCGCGCCTGCGTTACTATCTCACTTGAGTACGCGAACGTACACAGCTCCACTGGAGTTATTATTATTTTGGTGGCTTGGCTGCTGTTGTTGTTGCTGTGGTCGGTGTCGTTCGTATTATCGCCGGTGGTGTTATATGAGAATCCGGAGTGACCGACACAAAATCACCGTGTGGTTGGGTAACGAATGCGAGCACAAGTTCATTCTGCACCTGCACTGGCGGCTGCGAGCACTAAACGTGTGGGCATTTGTAGGGGGCCGTCTCGCGTACTCACAGTGGTCCGGAAGAACAACGAACTTGCGGGGAATAGCGAATGGAACACGAGTAACCTGCATCCCGTTCCGCTGTTTCACACATAATAACTCGGCCTTTTCCCTCGTTGCTATTTGTAAAGCGACGTCGAGGATAGAATACGGGCGGGAAGCAGGCGCAGGTATGAAGCTAGGCCCCCTCTTACGTGTGGAGAGCCAGGTATGCCGCTAGCAAAATTCAATTAACACAACAGGAGAACAACAACTTACTGGGGACCGCAAAGATGAGAGTCCATGGCTCTCGGCAAATGTAATGACGATTCCTGTAGAATAATAATAACACAACAAGCATATAAGTACCTGCGTGTACATACCTGTTTGCAATGGCAATAATGGTAGACATTGCAATTTGTCCTGATTCTGATTGTACGCCAATGCGTACATAGGAATATAATAGGAATACATCTATTTCTATGTATAACATTTATACAATAACTTATCACTGTATTATAGATACGGGACACAATCTGAATTCTGTTTTTTTTCAAACAAATGCAGCTGGCCAATCAAGCTGAGTTGTTGAAAATGGTGGACCTGTAATGGAACAAAACGGTTTACTTAATGTCAGTTTCAAAATCGATTTACAAATCAAAGTGTAAAACGCAAAGTATTTACACAGTGTGTTAATCACTCATCGACTTAGTCTTACATCTAAATTGAAAGGATCTCAAGAATATGAGCGAGTACCAATGATGAGCTGGGAATAAGGGATGTGCGAAAAGATTGGATGATTTGAAACAAACACGTTTTCAGTCTCAAAAATCCGGCATCAAGTCATGACAATATGTAGAGGGAACTGTAGACGTAGCTCACAACATATGCTGGCGTTTAGACTTAGCGATACACGTACAAAGCGTGCTGGAATGAGGTATTCTCTTAACTCATTGCGGTGAGTTACCCTATTTATGGTACCGGAAAACCTCTGTCTTTCTTTATATCTGCGGTCGGAGTTCTGCGTCTGCCAAGAGGTTCACATATAGCCGGTATTTCCCTTCGTCGGTGTCATCGTCTGAGCTATCTAGCATGCGCTTCCACTTAAGCCTGCTGAAGCAGCAGTTCTTCGTCAACGTACACCGTGCAAAAATGTGTCCTTGGTGTTCAACTTGCAGACGCGGCCGGCCTAAATAGGGTATGACTGCCAACCTCGCTGCTGGGCTCTTTGCTGCACTCACCTCTGTCGGATCGATGGCAGCGCATCGTTAGAGAGGGATGATAGGGAAGATCCTGGTGGGCGAGAGAACTACTGCTCTGCCAGTCTCCGATGGAGACTGGGACGCGGGACTGGAGCTATCCGGGCGAATCCCTCTGCCGCCGGAGCCTTCCTCAGCGAGTTTTATTGATGTCCAGAACCTGTACTGGTTGGACCGGGGCCACCGAACGCACAACTCGAATAAGGGCTTGCCCCGTCCAGCGCCCCGGCCGTGCAGTAGTGGTGGTATCAGAGGCGGCAGCAGCAGCAGCGGCAGCAGCAGCGGCAGCAGCAATCGTTACTAGCTGGCGCGGCGTATATACGTATGGTGGTAGCCAAGAGGTAACACGGAGACAGGAGGCGAACGGGGTATCTGTCCACTTCGGGGAAGTCCGTGCTAAAGGATGGGCCTGGAAGGGGGTTAGTGTCTTACGGGTCGCTGGCTGTCTCGACCGTTCCTTCTCCCGTCCAAGAAGCAGCAACGTTACGGCTACATACTGGATGACACTGTGAGTTCTGAGTGGCCATGCTAGGCGTCCGTCGGCTCGTCCTTCGGACGTGGTGGAATGGCGAGTGCCTGGCGGGAGCGAGACAGGACTCACTGGTTCGCTTGAGTGATGCGAGCACCCTGCGGCCTGCCCCAGATATACGGGGGCCCGCAGCTTCCCCCCGCCCCCCCTCCCGCCCACCGCGGCGGGCAGTCTGTGGCTATGACGCACCCACACAGACTACACTATCAGCATTAAGGCATCTTCTTCTCGTTGTTCATGGTTTCAGCCGACAGATAGCCAGCCTCCCCACGCCCTCTCTGCGAGCCCTGCCGGGTAGCCATAGCCACGTCTTTTCCCGTTGTTACGAACAGAAAAGAAGGAACCAGAGGCGAAGACTTAGCCAACCTGCTCGTCGTAGTCAACCAGCGTTAGGTGGTTGCTCTGAGCCCGATGTAAGGAACAGGTGGCGAGAAAGAAAGATATAAGAACGGGGATGCCTTGCTCGTTGGATGTGGGCTTGTGATGACCGTTGTCTTGCAGGGACCTTTATACTGCTGTCTACCTGGAACTCAGAGATCTGTAGACACTGAATGTGCCTATCGTGTGAGCAATCTTGGAAGACGAATCCTGGGGGCTACCGTATATTAAGTAGGAGTGTATGCATGTTTGTAAATCAAAAGCGACAATTGTTTTTATTATCCGGTCAACATTGAAAATTGTAAAGGTGAAACTTTAACCCGTTTCATTTGAGGCGTTTAGAACTGTTTCAGTAAGAAAATAGGATCAGGAAGAAGGTGCCTGCCTAATATAGTATCGGCGGGTATATTTTGAGTGAAAGTATTTGCATACCTATGTATATATAAACTGCAGGAAACTGTCCTATTTCAACGGGGGGATTACCTTGCGTCACGTTGCGTAGTCCCCGGCTAAACATAGTCCAAAAGACGGGGGCTTCCAACTGCAGAAGAAAGACGTTATTTTCGGGAGACAGACGACTTCACTTAATAAATAAACTGCGGCGATAGATCATTTTTTCTTTGCTAACCCTCAGCTAACATTTCGTGGCAGGCGTCGGTACTGCTGAGCAGGATTGCTGCAAGGACCTATCATGTCGGTCATGCTGGAATCATGTGGGCCGTTCTCCAACAGAGCTATATGACGACAGAGCAAAGTTAACGATAGGCCAGCCAAACTGCGATTATTCGCGATCAAACCGGTGGTTACAACTCGCGGCGCCGTTCGTAGTTTCCATGACAATTGCACTAAAAAAATCTGAGCATTAGGCCACCTACGGCGATATACCTTGTCATCATTTTAGAACCGAAGTTCACACTGGAATTTACATTGTATGCTTCAGGGGAATTACATACTAGAGTGATCGGAGTCCAGCGGTATAAGGTGATGAAATGTCATACTTTACCCCTTGTGTGGGTTCAAGCTATGACTTATTACAAATGTATTTTTGGTATCGTCTAAGATAATCATTGCTAAGGTAAACAAAAGTGAATTTAAAGACAGTTACCGCTATCTTATAATTGAGGTGAATCAAACTGGATGATGACGTGGCCGTCAGTTGTCATCGTGTCTTTCCCCTGACCCATAGTAGACCATTCCATCGTTCTGGATCTGCAATCGCTTTTTTCACTAACTGCCCTTTAATCGGCCACTCAGAATGCACCGACGCATTGCAACTCGATTCGCCTATGCACGGTTGTCATCTTGTTATGTGAACATGGGACAGAAGGCTACCGTGCGCCCGACTCGGACCGTTGATGTAGATATTGCAATAATGTTTGCGCCAGATATCATCACGTTGGAGAATGCACTCGATCAATCTCACTGACCCAGTCGCTGGTCCGCCAACAAACCTAATCAGATTTTCTCTTAGATATGTATGTGCCCTGTCTACACTAGCGGACCTCCCTACACGTTTTACTGTCTTTTTTATTTCGTTTTCACCGTTGTACCATTTTACTAGGTACCTACATATGTATAATACAGTACCGTGTAAATAAATGTTGACTATTTTTTTGTTATTCGACTACCTTGTACGAATGCATGTCCCACCCATGTCTTTCATTGTGCCATTATTCTCAAGGGAAAACTGCTCGGTGCCTTATCTCTCTACTTCTCTCAGTATGACGTTAACCCAGAACCCTTTATCTGCACATGTGTATCATATATATAGGCCTATATATATATATATATATGATATAAGTCCGATGCAAACCGATAGCTTCTTCACTTTCCTGTACACGTCCGTAATCAACATATCATTTCAACATGATATCATAATAGTGGTCTTCTCAGATTTGTGATCCTAGCTATGCATGTGGCAGTGTATGTGGAGGCAGGATTTCCTCTTAAGGATGAGGATGCGATATTCGTTATGTTGAATCTGAACCAAAAAATGCATAAGGATGGATGTACCAGTGGCAGCGATTCAGCCATTCAGTATGAGTTCGTAATTAACTAAAGAGCGATGAACCACTTTAATGAGTTATTACTTCCAACGAGATCGTACATTTTCGGTGCCTTGCAGGGCAGCAAAATGCCTTCATACGCAAGCAGATGAACGTATTTGGTAACACATAGACTAATTGTAAAATTATATATATTCTTTTTTTTTTCGGTGATAGTTCTTGGGTTTGATTTCCTTGTGTGTGTTTGCTTGCGCGCGCATGCGGATATGCTGTAGCAGTGGTATTATGGAGCATTTGTTGTTTGCCGACGAATACAGTTTCTCAGGGCAGGGTTAAAATACCTGAAACGCACAGAACCTGCCTAACAAATTTTTATCGTGACGAACTCCAGAAGCTTTTCGCTAGATAACGGAGAGAGAGAGGGAGAGAGAGTGAGTGATCTGAAACAGCCATTTGTAGGCGATATGTGCAAATTGATTATAATGTGATTTTGTGACGTTAGGAAATAAGGCTGGTTCTGTCGGATTCGATTAAGCTGGATATATATATATATATATATATATATTAGAAATAATCATAACTACAGGGTTGGTAAACGTGTACGACTCAATGTGTAAAGTGATGTGGAAAACAGGTACATTCTCGGAAATTGCTCTTTCTTGATCGATTAAAGAAAAGTTACACTAGTATATGAAATGATTGCCGAGCAATAACTAGGTCTATATCTAAATTCGCACATCCAAAATACACTCATAGGTCATTCGCATTATGGAAAGTCACAAAACTAACAGTTGACAGATATGCATGTATATATATATATATATATATATATATACATGCATCTTGTATCCATATCTCCTACTGTTTAGCTAATTTTGTTTATCACTTTCTACCGTGCACTATTTTCCAGCATGACTGTTTGCATTTCCACTTAGGCACCCGAGATTGAATTGCGTCTTTCAGCTTGCGCTCCTTTTGGTTTCATTTCCTTGGATCTGTGGAGCATCTCACGTTATCACATCCTCTAATTGGCTAGTGATGATCGGATTATCTATGTTGATCTGAGTATCTCCCTCTCTTTCTTTCTGATCGGCCTTTGCGGATTTATTGCCTCGCAGTCAGATTCGGGGATTGTTAGCGGATTGTTAGCGGTCAGTCGGATTGTTTTCGCCCCGCAGACCTTGGTCGCATATGGAGGTTGGCTCACAACTCCCCGAGAGGTAATAGTCGATGAGGCCAGCCGATCCTATTACCGAAGCGAACAAGTTCAGTGTGTGGTCGTTGTGCGATTCTGGGGTGCGCGTGCGCGATTTCAAGTATTCGGCCGTTTCGTCTTGACAGGCCAGGCCTTTCCTTCGCCTTTCTTCTGTTCACTGCCGTTATTTTAGCGTCAGCATTTCTTATTGCTAGTACCGTTTTTATATGTAGTTTTATTATTAATATGATTAGTATTATAGGTAAGTATTTAAGAAGTATATGTATGTATCAATCCAACTAAATTTTCCGGGCTGGACTCACAGCCAACATTTACCGTGCATTTAACTAGTTTCGGCATTGCTTCGTAAGACGGACCATTTTTAAAATGCAAATGTACAACGGCGGGGATCGAACTCGTGCACCTCCGTGTCTCCTCAGATTCTCTGCTTCTCTGATCGCACCCTCTATCTGTTCTGGGTCGTCTATCGGTGATGCGATGTAACTGTTAGTTGCACATCGTCTGCACGATGCCGTCGACGGTTAGAACGCTATGCAAAATAAACAGAAGATGGGAATTGCCTGCTGCTGAACCAGCGTGCTACTCACTGAACGCTGCTTGCTGAGATGTAAGGTGCGAGTCTGATCGACAGATCTTCAGTGGTGGCAACGATCGCTGGAAATGGCTTCTCGTCCTGTCTCGATCGGATCGTCTCGAAACACTAACAGGACACGAACTCGCCGGACTGCGGTCAGGCATGTTCCAAATCGGGATCCATCGTCGGTTGCCCATCGTTCAAAGTTGCAGATTGGAGGCGCTTAGTCGAACGGTTGCTGCGACCTAGGGAGATCCGCCGGGTCGTTATGGGTTGCCGGTGGAAAGAGCTAACCTGCTGTGGTGACCTCAGCAAAGCTGAGATTAATCGGATAACGCCGTGTTCCTCTCCAGAGTGCCACGGAAAACCATCTCTCTGGCGTTCTTTCAGGCTTACCCTCACAGACCGCCTGCCTCTGATTCGTTCCTCAGCGGCGCCCTTATAGTCTCCCGTTCCTTGTCCGAGCCGTTTTCCCCAGGTGGCGACCCCATCGCCATCTTCCCGAGCCACTTGCCACCACTCGGATGCGAGCGATGGGCAGGCTCTTCGGCTAGCCGTCTGGGTGCCCTCCCGATGGGTCGTCCAGAGCCAGCTTACTGCCTTCCTTGGCTTTCCTCCTGTCCTCGTCATCGTCCTGCCGCGCCGACCACTCACCCAACGTAGGAAGACCGTCGAGCCGCACGCCTCCGGCTGACCTGCTGTCCGCTATCTTAACCACCTCTCCTGACCAGCTCCCTCTCGACCACCACCAGCGCCCATCATCGCCAACAACATCGCCGCCGCCACCGCCACCACAACCACCACCGGCCACAACCGCCGTCTCGGAAAGGGAGGTGCCCTCCTTCGCAATGAGGTGAACTCATTAAGATTCCACGGGAGCCAGTCATCGCTCGGCTCGAAATCGCCAAAATTCACGGACCACGAAACAACGTTCGACAAAGTAACAAGGAGCAGTTTGAATCCAGATGGTTTCAGTCATTTGAAGGCTTCCATTAAGTGGCAAATACCTTAAATGGTAACACGTCTTAATCTCGATTGCGGATCTTTGGATGCAAATTCAAATTTCGTTGATATATAGCATAAAATGCATATTTGGAATTTTTCATGTGATTCAACTAAAACATATAGCATAACTCTATAGGCCTAATGAGTAAATTTTCTGAATCAGATCTCGGAAACGGCAATTCAATCGTTCTTAAATACCTTCGGTAGCGTGGTCGTACTAAATGGTTTCTATTACAGGCGCTAACTAATCGAACGTAATTCTGCTCTGTGTGTCAACGATCTGATGATTATTCGCTACTGATCCCATGACCTATTGACCATTCACTGTATTATCATTACACAATGTATCCTATCATCCACTAGTGAAGAGTAGTTGAGTTAAATAGTCACCAGGAGCGTCATGTTCTTTCGCCACGATACACCATTGCCTGAGCCTTATATATATATATATATATATATATATGTATATGACAGATGGGCCACGGTAGTAGCACTATCACAGTGGAAGCAGGGGGTTGCCGGAACGCTATTTGTAACTTCTGTAGATACCTCTGCACTGATGACTAAATTGTACGCTGTCGTGTTATATTTACAATCCAGTGGCAAGGGTCTGACGAGCCCCACCAGTGAGTCGCGCGTTACGCGAGAGCCTCGGCGGGGGTCCCGAAGGGGTCCTCATAGTCACTCTCGCCATATCAGGGTGTGATAGTAATTATGATGCGAGGCACAACGGTCATTAATCAGCGAGCGGTCGGGCACTGCCGCATCGGCAGTGGAGGAGAGATAATATGGCCTGCAACGGCGTTCCAACGGTCGTTCGTCCACCAGTGGCAAGCTGGATCGCCAACCGACCGGCCCGTGAGCGGTGTAGTGTACTGAGAAGGCCAGTGGGCAGGGTTTCACAATGGGCATACATGAAGGAGCATTCCGACAAGGATTGAGCGATCCCCTGGGCTCACTGTCGACAACGTGACGACATGCGCGAGGCAGGGGGAGAGAGAGAGACAAAGAGCGGAGGGAGGAGAGAGAGAGAATGACCAAGGAGATGTGCACCCAACCAAAGGATATGACAACAATTGGAACCTCAGCGTCTTAGTGCTTAGCTCTCAACTACGTAAGCTGTACGATAACATAGCTATACGACCAGCAGGCTTGTTGGATCAAAATGATGTTATCCGCCCATTTATTAACATATACTCGATATACACATACATCCAATGATAGCTACTGGGCAACGGTTCCGCAGACCCAATTTTCACTGTCTCAATTAAGAGCTCTCAGTGGTCAAAGTCAGTATTAGATTATTGGGTTGGATCAAGCTTACTGGCACGGTCTCCACTCACCCGCGAAGAATGTTTGGTCCTTTTGGATCGGCGCTGAGGAGAAAGCCACTGCGGTAGCACATTTGGGAACGGTTCGCTCTGGGCAGATTCGTTGTGAACTCGGCCGACCTTTTCTAGAAACACTCTAGTACGGACACACTGCTCATAGCGGATCCGCTGGGAGACTTCCCACAGCTCCTTGGCGGCGAAAGTAGGTGTATTCCAGTATGAGGTTCGGGGTGCGTCTCTGATGAGACGTTCTGGGGTGAACCAGCATTTCACATTTCCGATGACAATTTTTCCCGGCCAGATCCGAATTCAGGTTACCGTGGTATTAAATTATTTTACTAAAGAACTCAAGCAGAGATTACATTTTTTATAATCGGAAGAGCTACTCTATGCTCTGTCGATGATGTTAGATTTGGGATTTCTTAGAAAGTGTACTTTTTATTGAAAATGCTCCTTGATAGATATCCGGGTGGAAAAAACGGATCTTTCACTGCGACCGACCCAATCGTTCACCCAAATAGGGAGGACTGAAGAAATAAGTATACAGCCTGTTATATATATATATATATGTATATATATATAGTCGCTCAACTGAGTCCAAGTCTCCGTTGATTAAAATTTGGCAAAAATTAAATTTCCGCCACAAAAATGCTTCTCAATCAAATGATTCACCTATTATTCGTCTTAGTTCGTTTGACTCAAATATATTCACGAACGCCACATACCTATACCATATGAAGACACGGACCTTTCACGATAGTGGCTTTACATGAAATGTTTCAGCCACCCTCTGAGTTGGCCGCCTTGCGACAAACACACAGCGCCTGTTTACGACGAGAAGGCCGCGTCAACTGGATGGATGCTTTTCCTAACAGAGATCTGGCCCAATCCTTACACATCCTATATTGGGCTCTCTGTACATTCCTGCCAACGGAATCCAATGTTTCGCGCTGCTGATTCAGCGGTTATTTTTTGTTTCTTTCCAGCCAGTGAGAGACACGTCACCCACGATTGATGTTAGAGTAAGAACGAACAGAGTTTGTCGTGCAGAGATAGCGGACTCACTGCGTTCGCAACCAATTCTAGATATAATAGATAGAGCTTTGAGGATACTGATATAAATTGATCAATTTTCATACTGCGTATACTGATATAACGTTAATGCACTAAAACATCTCTATTTACTCGTTTTTTTCCCTTCCACTGAATAACATAGTTCATTTGCAATACTAATGAATATATAAATATTTTAACTTGGATGAATAAGCGTTCCTATAAACTTGCTGTACCAACAGCGGTCCGTATCGTACATAAAATGACAGAAAAAATGACCATACGTAAAAATATATAAATATAGTCAAACAAAACGAGGTCACCTGAAAGTAATTTGTATTTGCTTAACAATGAAGTAGTTTAATTAATGCCACATCACTACTGTCATGGTCATCACCCTGTCACGGATCCCATGTCCACCCATCATTGTTTGTTACCAGGGATAGCTAGCTGCTGTCTCACATTCATAATTAGGAGGTACGGAGCATAGGAAATTAATTAGCTCTCGGCCAATGTTCTCAAGTTGTGTGTGCACCTAACTTTGTTGCTTGTGCAGAAACGATCGGTGGCCAGGTCTAATGAACATACAACACTTATTAGTACGGCTGTTCGATTTCTTGTTTGTACCAAGTAGGAAGAACGCGTGGTCTGTAAGTAAGCTATTAAGCTATTGTCCGCCGTCGAGCAATTCAGTGGTAGATTCGAGGACGGTGAGAGCAACGACCACAGTCATGAAGTCATGGCCGCAGTCATGCACGGCCCTGTGTGCTTTTGATCCTCAATCTAGGCTAAACACACCATGACACCATGATTGGCTTCTGAGCCCCGTTCGTTAGTGGTGAAAATCAGTTCCCAGGCCAACATAGCTCATGATCCAACGCACGTCTCATTCTCATGGGATAACCGGATCCGCAGCCACAAGTATACAAGAAGTGCTCTCACCACTCAATACAACCATACAAGCTACCTCCTAGAGAGAGATGAGTGTGTATGTATTGTCGATTTTGTTAACAACAAAGGCTGCTAGACTCGGCTTCCTAGACCACTGCACACAAGCCGATGTGATGTAATACTCGTGCCTTGCCATTTGCATTTTCAACGGGTCCGTCTTATGAAGCAATGCCGGAAACAGTACCTTGGGCGTTAAATGTTGGCTGTGGGTCAGCTCGAAAAATTTTATTAGATAGGGAAAGACAACGCGGCCGTCGGAAGTACTGCTCTTGGGAGGGACGTGTCACCCCCTATCGTACGAATGACCCGGCGCCTTCCGAGTTTCGGGCGTACCCCGGACGTCGTGCTGTGTTCTACCCAGCGAAAACCAACACCCTCAGTGGACGCGAGCAATGCGCGTTCAACAAAAACGTTCCGATGACGACCAACGTCAATTTGTTGACGTTCAGTGTTTTTTGCCGGTGGCCGATTATGTTTCGTACGCTCTTCTCAAAAATAACGGGTACGGGACGCATAGACGTATGTTTGCAAATGCCTTACTGCAGTACGTACGTACTGCAGCGTTGTAGAACTGCACTGTATTTGAAATAGCTCGCTGCGCCTTCGGGTACCGTATTCGAACGTACGAGCCACGTTCAAGGGCAGCTTCGCGGTGCGAAGCCCAACCAAAGGTAGCCAAATCGCTGAAAGCTTCATGGTCCGATATCGCGGATGGGGTTGACAGCAGCAGAGTAGAAGTAGTAGGGCAGCAGCAGCAGCAGTGTCCAGGCTAGCGGGAACGAAGGAAGCTCTCAGGCAAGCGCTTTCAGGCTGTCACTTTTCGCCGTTCTTCGCTATTCCGGCTTTTTCGATTCATCGTCGCTCCGACCTTGTCTCTTTCCGTCTCGCACCTCTCTCTTTCTCGTTCTCTCCTCTCCTCTCTCTCTCTCTTTGTATCTATCGCCGCTGCGCTCCTTGCTGCCTTGCTCTTCGTCGATGGCAACGTGCATCGAATCTTGAGCGCATTTGATATCTGTCGGCCTTTAGCGCTTCGGCGACTAAACACCCCCCACTCGAAGGGGAAGGCAGACGCTGAGGCTGAAAACGAGACTAAGGGGAACAGAAGGGCAATCCCATAAATGAACGAAAGAGAAGCGTTCGTTTTCCGTCTACGTCTGCGGAATCACACGAAAAGCGATTTTCAGCTGGAGGGAGAGGCTGCCTTGGCACACGAATAGCGGTAGGCATCAAGGTATCGTATAATGTGCCAGAGCTACTCAGTGAGCAGAATAATCACGAAACTGATAGCGAAAGCTGGTTTGGTACGATGTCAGCACTGGCGCAGGTCGAGCATGTGTAAACGAATTGGTGAATTGAAGATGGTGGCAATTATCAGAGAAAAAGACAGGCTGTCAAACTACGCGAAACGGGAAGATCAGACTTGGTCAGCGGAGTTTCTGGTTATAAAAAGCTGAAGTTCGAGTTCTGCGACATAGGCATATCCATTTGAATACAAGATGATATCGTATTGTATTTAAATGAAGACGAAATGTTTGAAAAGGAATAATAGAAGATTTCAATGTCTGAAGGAAAGATCTACTTGAAAATCGACAAATGAAGCGAGGCCAAAACCAATTTCAAAATGCCAACGCAGTGAATTCCTCTGAATTATCTAGGAGCAGCTCAAGACTAATTAGGTGAAATCATTAGCATTGTCGAAACACATAAAACCAATGACCAATGACAATAACTAATCTGAAAGATCGCTAGTAAATCTCATTTAAATTAATTCACCCATGCCTATATGCAACAGACACCTATCTATTTTATAACCTAACCTACCTCATACCTTATTTGCATTATACCTAAATTTAAAACGTTTATCTTGATTAAGGCCACGCTGAGCAGCATGCGCATTCTCAACTCTGCATTGCTCTCACACATTCGTTGAAAATATTAAATGTTTTTCTTCATTCGAAACATCGGAGCGTGCAATACGACTCACGTATTTCCGTCTGATTCCTCGCAAAATAAAAACACATCTCGTGCCTCACCTTTCAGCCACTTATATCTCCTGTTCCGGGATTCCATTGAAAGTTTGAGTACGCTCAGACTATTTAATGTAGTAGCATTCCACCTTGTGCCGCTCATACGTTTTTCCATAGCTGACCCCCGGCCGACTTCCTCTTGTGGCAGGCCTTGGTGCCGAGCTGTATTGCTCCATTGCTTCAACGATGCTACCCATACCTACAGCTATGTAACAGGAAAGCGTGCATGTAAGCGCTTTGGAAGAAATCCACCGGAACAGAGGTGGAACGTGGAGAACGGCGTCTCTGGCAGAGTTTGACCCAAATGGATTTTCCTGCAGGGCCGCACTAACTCAAAAGATGGTCTTGTACTCTACGTGCTTTTGCTAATAACAACATGTCGTGTGTATTGGTAGATGCATCTGTTGTATGTGCAAAAGAACATTTGCATACAGCATTTGCCTATAACCTTGACAAGAAAAAATATGCATCTGTCACTGGACGTGGTAATTATTTTTGTGAATTGTCCAGATGATGCAATGACACTGCTATATGGTATCATTTATGTGACGATCACGATAATAATAATGTTTGGCATCCATTTTGGTTTGTTCGACAGATAGACAACGCCGACTTCCAAGAGTTCGGACCTCGGTCGTCGCAATTTAAGCTCAAATTTGCCGAATATATATATATATATATATTTTTTTCCGTCTTGTACCGGATTTTCTCGGTAACAAAGAACTGTTCTAGTTATGCTTTATGGATGATGCAAATCCAGTACTGGGACGATTCGTTCTGACGTTCATGTCGCAGATGGCAAAGCACGTTGGATATCGTTTTCTATGACATCGAGATCAGCTGAGGTAAAAAAGGAAGTCCCCCCCCTAAAGCTAGCTCGCAGTGGTCCTTCGTTGACGCACTTCGTTACAGAACAAAAAGAGAGTCCTCCAAGCGCCGGCGACGAGTTGCTGGCATAGTGATGCTCTAACAATTTTTTCTAAGAACAAGCCTATGTGCGAGTGGGATAAGAGCCTGCTCCTGGGCTTCCGTTCGCATAATGGTGACCCAATTAGTGATGCAGTAGTGCACTGATAAGGGGGTGGTTGGAAATAGGTTCGTCGCTGGGTTAACCAGGGAGTGCAGCGAACTGATCAAGATTATCTTTACCAATGGTTCCTGCTTTTTATGGCCGGTAACAAACTCTGTCAGGACTCAGCTAGAAAACTATTCGTTGAGAACAAGATCGGACTATTCAGAGTTGCACATAAATTAGCCAATGAATCGGCGCTTTTTTCTTTTTACAATTAATTTTCAAAACGATATTTAAGCAAGTAGACACTAATGCAAAGTTTTTTCAAATAAGCTTAACAGGTTATACAAGCTTTTGATGCAGTTGATTGCGCAAAGCTTCAAGGGCTGATTTACTCCTTTTCAGGCCCGTTTTAGAAAGATGAGGTATATCACTGAAATCACTGAACGACGTCTGATGCACCGTATTTCATCGTGTGGGGGGGGGACATGATCTCTTTAAATCGGAAGCCTTCCCCGAACCGTGTGTCGAACAAAAATCACATCTTCTATTTTTTTGGTTTAGAACCTTCGCGCCAAAACCTCATCTGCCCTTCAGTTGAACCCTTCCACGAACCTCCCGTATCTAGTTCCATGCGCTACGTAAAGTGGAGCTATAGTCCTAAAAAGGCTATTTTACTCGCCATGCAACTTCCTTCACTCTCTCTCGTTCTCTCTACTTGTATTTTCCTATCGAACAAGGCTGTAAATGCAGGGCAAACTGCCCCATTGTGCGTAGCTTCTTTCTTGCGGCAGTGGCGGCTGCCTTCCCTAACTGCCGCTGCAGCAGACTTGCACGTCCCCGCAGTCGGAGTAGTGGCGATGCTACGAGACGTGAATGAACAACGGTTCGCTTTCCTGCTCGGCCGGGCACCCTGGCCATGCGCCTGCGTCCGATTGTGGGACGCACCACCCATTCCGTCTGCTCCGTTGGACTGCGGTACACACATTACAGTATAATAAGTTAATAATAATAATAACTATTATTATAATTTTGAATATTATTTTTACGATAGGAGAAATAAGTGACGGGACACTGTCTGTCTTTCTGCCTCAACCAGCCTGCGCAGATCTCGCTCACTTTGCTCAGAATGGCGGGCGATCGTGCAGGGGCAATTTGCCTCTACGGCAGACGTCAACAGCAGCGCCTAGTGGCGAACTGTAGCTGGCGACACGGCAGGGTTTTATAGACGTGATGGCGCGGGCGGGGGGGGGCAGGGGGGTCAAAATTGCCCGTCACGCAGAAAAAAAAAACCAAGAGAAGACGTTACGGGGAAAAAGAGCATGGAGACATGAGATGCGCGAGGGGCTGAGGGTTTGGGCTGAAGTACAGGGCGGTACGAAACGGACATGCCACGAACGTGGCAATCCGACGGAAGGGCGTAAGTACGTGTACACTGCTGGCACGATGGCCCGCTCCCAAGATAGGCAGCGACCGAGGCGACCGCCGTCAAGAAGCGTGATTTGAGTGCTGTTTCCGCAAGGAGGTACTAGTAACGAGAGAGCATGGATGGAGATTCGATGGTTCGTGATGCACTACTAATACCACGACGACGACTGCTGTCGATGATGTGTACGGGCTATACCCACTGAACGATCGAACGGAGACAGTAACACGCGTGACCGCTCTGACTACGACGGACGCGTGGGAGGACGACGGCGAAGGGGATCCCTCGGGTGTCGTCGTTATGGCGGCGATAAAGGAAAATGCTGGCTGGGAGACTGCGTACACCAAAACAAAACATCGATGAAAAACGAGTGAAAACGACTTACCCCTATGGCTATAGCAGCAGATCTATGAGGAGACGGCCCACTCTACTACCTATGGTAGCTTACTGCCAAAACTCGATTCGTGCCTCCTGTATCGTTCTTCAGCATTCAGCTGAGTTAGCGCTGTCGTCGGTATCCCGATCAATAGTCGTTTTTGTATCCATGGCTGAGCATTGATGCTGCAATGTGTTGGTCCGGTTGAAGTTGCTTAGAAGATTAAGTGCAGACCCAGAATAACGCAACCGCGAAAATGTAATGAGAACAGCGTCATATACTTACAACAGAGCAACAGCTGTAGTGTCTGTTTTCATCTCTGAATCGAAGAACATAGGAAGAAATATATGTCCATTAATTTATCTTTTGCACACTGATTTATTATTCACGAAACCCGCTCGTGTCCCGTACTACGACGGGGTCTTCTCCCGACGACAAGGGAATGACTGAACGATGCCCGCTGCCTTCGACCTTATGGTCGATCATTGGCACTTATGGTATACAAATGGACTGACCGCTCTTATATAATCAACTTGATAATCACTGAGCTGAAAGACGATCTCCAGTGGCCGCCGCTTATGGAACTTTGCCCTAATGTTAACATAGCCGATGGACAACACATGCTGAAGGTCAATGGCCATCGGCTATCGTCGGCGGATAAGATCCATGCAGTGTATGATCGATAGTGAGTCAGGAAGGCCTTAATGAAATATGTATCCAGACATTTCGTTCCAGGCACCAAGGCCTGACGCGCGTACACAGTTTTCACCGGAGATGCATCCATATTTGGGAATAACTGAAGTCGCCCTCCATCATTTCGTATTGTGGCACTTGCACACATTCGTCGTGACCTTTGGTAGTTCGGAAGTATTTTCTAGTTTATTCGTCAATTTCTTTGTGAGGCTACTCGATCAGGACACTCTAATATTATTTAGCTGGAATATTGTTCAGCAATTAAGATCAGTAAACTTAGCCTAACATGGCACACGAGGAGTTCACGGAACACAAAATTGAATCGAGCAATCGGGCGCTAACTAATCTGCAGCCTAGTATCTTCCTCCTAGCAAGGGCGTCATCATTACGCTAGAATATTAGATGCGAATGCAGTTAGTATAACTGTTAATTAGCAGCCTATTATTAGAGGAAAGGGGACCTCTTATGGTCACACACTCGCACGCACAGATCAGAACTCTTCACAGTGAAGGGGTCATTCAGCCGACTCAGTCTTCATCGGCCTTTTATCGAGCATCCAACGGCCCATCTGTACATAGCCTCACGTCGATCAGCCTCAACTAGCCCCGTTCAGCTCGCCGCATGCTATAGTTGTCATTATCATGTTGATTTGAGCTGGCGACAACTCAGAGCGGGTGTTCCGACACCACGACCCCTCAGTATACAACAAAGCGCACCGGTGTCATTGAAAACCAAGTGTTGCAGTATACAAACGTTGCGGCCTCACCCAATTACGTGAAGGCGTCTGCGGCATGCAAACGTCACAAGGATGAATCCGCAATTGTTGTTGCATATAATTAGTGTTAGACGCATGTCACTAACCGGAACTTATCAGTGATCTAGCATATGAAGGTACCGCTTGTCGCAGCGGTTGTCGTGCGTAGATGCTACTTTTGCCGACGGCAGGCCCGCTGATGCTTTTTTTAAGCTTGCAGGTCCACACACGAGGCCTATTGTGCGTGGGCATGCCTCCGCTTGGCAATCACTGCCAGTGAGCCTTCTTCTCTTTTATCGTCCTTGGCATTCAGCAACTTTTATGGCGGCATTTATCTATGGATAGATGTCCGTTGGTGTGTTTTTGTTGTTGTCTCTCTATCTCTCTCTCTCCTTTCTCGTACATGCACCTGTCTTCTTGCTCATACACGCTGCTGGTGGCCTCTAACACGAATCTATTCATCCACTTCGTATCGAACTACGATTATCCCTAGCTCAACACGAATATACCTACTTATCTGGAGAGGATTTGCTTTGTCTTCCTTTCTTCTCAGTCTTCATCTCGATTTGCCTTTGCACCATGTGCTTGCTACTGGTACCTGTCGGTGTTGTCGTTGTATTGTTGCCTTGTTTTGCTTGTGATTAAGATCCCTTTCTGTTATCAGCTAGGTAATATTAGCATCACACAGAGGTAAGCTTCGCCAGGTACCAGGTAAGTATCGGCATCAACGTTTGCCACCGTGATTGGCGGAACGATTACCACCCGACAGCTCGAGGCTGGCTGTAGAAAGGGTTTCTTCAGATGTGAGTTTCGCCACACTGTAGCTATGGTGAGGCTTAGGGAGCTAGCGCTCTATAGCTCGCACACCTCCCCCCCCCCAACTCGATAAACAAAAGGGCAATTACATTAATTTTTTTAATGCAGAAGTATAGTCGTAATATATATTCTTTTCAACTAACGTGCCCCGCTTTCTACGCAGATTGAGCGGTGGTCCTTCACACACCGGCGCCATCAATAGCCTTAGAAGGCAAATGCCAATATAGAAGCGTTCCCAACCTGCAAGCCTGGCGAAAGGCAATAGCAATTCAGTTCCGGTGCGGGCTCCTAAGATGGCTGGTCGAAGGCTATTGGAAAGTACAAGTCTCAGGCTACAGCGGCGCGAGGACCTGTGAAGCAGTGAAGCCGGCGTGTTTCCATGATGGATTTTTGCCTTTTACTTCTTACTCGGGGAAAAAAAACCTTTATTTATAGGCATCGTATCATAAGGGAAAGGCGCATGATGCGTGTTTGAGAAATTCGACCATATAAACTTCCAATGACAAAACTTACCATTTTGGTCCATGAAAATGTGACGCTTGAGGCAAAACAAAAAACAAACCAATCATGTCATATGAACAACATACCTGTTTTGTTGTGGGAATCTACTTATATCATTTTTACACAGTTTCTGTATTTTTGCACTTTATTTTGATACATGATTCATGTGCCGAATGAAGAATAATAATAGCAATAATAATAATAATAATAATAAAATACAGTATTTATTACCTGGAATATAGCTCATACTTAGAAAAGTGAACATGACACTAATAATTCAATGTTGTTATTGAAAACTGCTTTATTCGTTCGTAGTTTCTAAATCCAAATGGAGCGTCCTGCTGAATGGCAATCACTTATCATCGCAGGGTATTTGCCTAATCCAACAAGCAAGAAGGACAGTGACGAGGGAAAAGGGCTCATACGGTTGAACATTACGACTTCGCTTAACGTAATAAAACATACAGAGGTCACGTCTATCGTGGTTTCGTTTACGTCGGTTTTGCCTTCGGACCTTGCTCCTCATCGGATACCTCACCTGGCGGCTCGCCTTTTGCAGGGTTATTTCGTTCCCCTTAAAGGAACACTTAGCAGAAAGCACAATACACTCACGCTCGAACGGCAAAGGTTTCCGTTCCATTATATATATATATATATATATATTAGAGGGCTTGAGCCTGCTACTAGCAACTGCTACTTGACGGGAACAAGCGGTGGGGCGCAGTTGGTGGACCGTTGTTCCGTAGCGGTGCTGGCAGAGACGATCGTATTGTACCTTGTAGCGGTTGGTGTTACCAAAGCGCTGCACGATGCTATCGCCGTCGCGATCGTGGGCGAGTAACAGCAGCATTAGCATCAGTGGTAGCGGTGGTGATGGTGGTGGTATCAGTAATAGGTGAAAGAGGTACCGCCGGGTAACCAGAGAGTGGTGCTGACTGAGCGGCCTAGCGAAAGAAACGAACGTCGGTCGCCCTCTGCCCTAATGGGACCCTCAGTCTCGCTGGCCCCACTCGCTGCTACCCCTTAGACATTTTGGGAACGTGTGGATGGGTGAGTGCTGGCCAGTAGGTTCCCGTTCGGTTTCGGTGGGGATGGGAAAGGTTGGGGGGGGTGATTTGTGGCAGAATAGCTAGGTGGATGACGGTTCAGACGGCAGAGGCGAAGCGAACACAGTCTTTTGCAGCCTCGTCCGTTTGACCCCCACGCCTCGGCCCCAGCTGTGGGTGCAGCAGCAGCAGCAGCAGCGCAGCCTCAAAGCCACGACGGCGTCGCTCTCCGTCGACGCCATACAGCCGCACATGCAGCACAACTTCACAATCCCCCCCAAAGGCCGCGGTGAACCTCTCTTCAAGGCCATGACGGAGATCGAGCAGATGTCGCAGAATGTGCTGCGACGGCCAACTTCGCCAACCGCTTGTAGAAAAGGCGGCAGCCTGCCATAAGCGGTAAACTGAAGCGCAACTATGGTAAATGACAAGGCTCAACCGAACTAAGGAGCCTCCAGAGGCCCTTGTGTCGGTTACCGCCGGGGCTGCGACTGGTACATTGGTCTACGCCGTGGAGACACGCTTGTGTTGTATAAGTTCTGCCTGCGCCCCTAGAGAATGACGCTCCAGGATAAATGGACAGAGGAAGAACATTTGTCCAGAAAATACGAAGCCGACAATCGTGAGCGGTAGTGAGACCACAGTATCGACTTTGCTGCTGTTCATGAACTCTGTATATGTTGTTATTGGTGACAGTTAACCAGCAGAACCGGTGCTTCGCTGTACTAAAGTAAATTTTCCTGGCTGACTCACAGACAACATTTAACGTCCAAGGTACAACTGCTTTCTACATTGCTTCATAGGACTGACCCCCTTAAATGCAAATGTGCAACGGTGGCGATTAGACCCGTGGAGCTACGTGTCTCCTCCGATTGCAAGGCGCACACGAATGCACTGGGCTCGCTCCTATACCTCCTCTAAGAAGCCGCAGACGTCGGCACCTACGACATTGTCAATAACCATGTCATAACAGAGCAACCACGCCAGCACATATATTACAATTCGATTTGTTTTTCCTGATGTCGTTTCTGTTCGAGGCTATTTCTTCTACTCTTATTTTCTATTTCTTTTTTTTCTATCTTAGGTATCACGGAACAAGGCAGTACTAATAATAGGTCTCTACGTTCTCATGAGTCCAGACGTATCTACAAGAAAAAAACTGGCTAGCGCATCTCTCCTTGCAGTCGAGGGAACCCTGGGGACTCGATTCGAAATACGGCAAAGTTTATTTGGCGCGCCTACTATGCAGTGTGCTGCTGCTACTCATACTGCACCGCTAAAGCTGGCCCTACTCTATTCCGACAGGATCTATGAAGAGATTAAACCAGCATACGAAGAAGTCAGGCCCTTGTGCCGAGGCGTCCACAAAGTGACGCAACCCCTATATGAATGTATCCCGAAATGTATAATACAAAGCACTCAACGCAACCCCGTCACGAATAAGAGCCACAACGTTGCGAACATTAACGAAGGAGGCTTATGCAAAGGGCACATTTGCTTGCGTGCTTATGGGCAGAACGAACTATATATAGGGGTCTGCGTAAGCGATTGAGAAGGGGACTTTTTACCCTGGACGACATTTTTTTGACGTTTGCCAAAGCATTCTATTCTATTCGTTTGTACACTGCTAGGTACACCATGGATTTGCGCACGTAGTCGAGCAAACGCTGGTAGACGCTATGAGCACCGTTGTTCTTATAAGATAACGGCTATTCGTATTATATTAATTAGCAACTTGTCACAGACCATATATCAGTTGAATACATCTATAGAAGGTTGTTCTGGTGCTGAGGTCAAAAAATCATTATCTCGAGCGAACGTACACGGAACTGCGTAGATATCGAAACACACGATACAATCTAACCCGTATGTGTGTATGAGGTACAACTAATAAGAATATACAGATGATTCACATTAAACATAACATGAGCCTAAGTATTGGTTAAGATCTGCGGTGGTGATTAGGTGAATGGATACACCGAACTTAGCTGCACGATGGACTGATCTTAAGAGCTCAAGTTGTCGATTTAACTTACGAACATCCATGTCGTGTGTTCAAGTATGCTAATTCAGTTATATCGATTTCTTATTTTCGAGTCTATTAAATCAACTTGAAGCAAGCTCTTTGATACCGAATATGATCATATTGATGTATCTTATAGGACGCTGATTTGGATTAAACATTAATGAAACACGCATTTGAATTCCAGGTAATTGCCGCTGGTTCGTGCTTCAACTGTTGGCTAGACGTTATAACTACGCCTCCTAACTATCAATTTCCCAAGCGTTCGACGAGTACTATTCGTTATGATTAAGCAAGCCTGATCATGTGATTAGCTACACTGAGGAGCTAGCTCGACATACGGATGTCTAGCGAGATAGCGTAGGAGTAACAACGAGGACCTTAATAGGCACATGAGAATAGATGCGGTCTTGCAGCTACAGATCTGTCTACATAAGATTGTAGAATAGAACAGGAACTACAATAGGAACTCGAATGGAATACAATAAGAACAGCGGAAGAGAGAAATACAATAGGGACAAGAATAAGGTTGTTATTATGAAAACAATACTCCAGTTCTAGATTGCCAGAGCTTTGTGCAGGATAAATACAGCAGATTCCGGCTTTACCCGCGGTTGTGAAAGCATAGCGCAGATTACACAAAAGCGCACGTTTTAAAGATTCCGTTCGATACGTGATTGTACAATAAGTCTTGATTAGTCGTCCCCTCCGACACTAAATGCTCCTTGTCAAATTCGGCAGGCAAAACAATGCACCTTTCCATCGGCAATATCAATACCAATCTACATATGTGAAGCACTTTATATTAGAGGTATGTGCGCGCGTTATTGAAGCGTCGACCCTAGGCTCATACGCTCTCACCACGGTCATGTGCCGTCAACCAGCTGAAGAGCTGAACGAAGTTGCGCCACCAACGGTTTTTTTCGCTCCATATGGGCACAATAGCCCACATGCGTGGAAGATATTGCCCAGCTCTTCCGCGATCGCCACCAAACAGCTTCTTCGATTGACCCCTTGTTCTTTCCGAAGGTAGATGCTGTACTGCAGTTTTACTGAGCAAGCCTTTGCTCTCCTTCGCCTTTCTGAGCAAGTTCTTCTTCAATTGCATTGTCTCTCGTCGACATCGTCCGCAAACCATGCGAAGGTAGCCCTGTGCACCGCACGGCACAAGGCACTCTTCGTGGGAGAGTCACGAAACGTCCGGCGAATGCAACAGTAAGGCTTCATGAGGCAGCCGGGTAAACCTTACCTGCATGTTGTGTAGAGGGAAGTGGGCATTCTCGGCGATTGTAGCCAAACTGCAGTATTATTGCAGGAGGCCGAGAGAGAGAGAAAAATAGAGAACTAGGTTGGTAAGCACCGCGCGATCCGCCGTTGCAGGACCCAGATACATGCGAAGGGTGCCCTAGGACAGAGGAGTTCAGTACGAGAGACGTGTGCAAGTGTGGCAGCGGCCAGCGGGCGCTTGGGAGACATCTGAAACGTAAGCGAATAGGATCGAGGAGGGCAGAGATAGTGCCGCCTGCTACTGGGATTATTACACCCGTCGCGGGGGAGACATGCAGATAGATGATGCAGGAAACCCGGGAGGGAGATGTTCTGGGCGAGGCTGATGTGGGCATGAAGTGACGTCCCTGCTCTCCTTTTTACCCATATTTCGCCTTTTCTAGCAGTGCGCTAGTGTTGCTGTTTTGTGCTATTCCTTCGAGCTGTCAAGGTAACATAAAAAATGTTTCTGGCTTCTGACATATCACCAACCGGGACCAAGGGACGCCTTTGGTAAATGACGCGGTCGAGTTGGACGCTATGTACGAAGAGGGAATGTCGCTCGACCTCTTCTATTTCAGAAGTTCTTTCCTTTTGATAGAACGCCTGCTGAAGTAATTTTCAAGTGTGCATAGAATGGGAAAATGAAATAACACTGCGTTTAGTGGAAGAGGGAAATTCAAGATATGTCGCAATCTTGAATTTGATATGTGCCCATGGATTAATATCATCCATATCGACTATTTCCTCTTGTTTCACTCATATACCCTTTCGCGCTATTCATCGAAACGAATACAGACGTGTATACCAATATGTGTTGGTATCCTTATACAATTTGATGTTAATGTGCGTGCGTCTGTGAGTGTCCTAGCTATGACACTACAGGATTACGATACGTAGATATCTCGCTACAAGGTCAGCCAAAAGTCCAGGTCTATGGTGCCTCTAATCAGTCCAAAATATCCGGAGCAGATAAGTCTTGAGTTGGAACGGTCTATTATCATGTTTAGCAATAAAGTCATGTGTTAGCAAGTGAGGCAGCCGACAAAAAAACACTGGTGGACACAGAACAAAAAAAGTAGTCCTCAGCCTGCAGCCTAGAGTGCATACATTTCCAGCACGAGGCCACGAGGGGGAGTTGTATAAACGTGGTCGTACGTTTCTCTATTAAGCGTTGTGTTTTAGGCGTTCGGGTGCACGCAGAAGAGCGGATTCTTCCAGCAGACGCCGGAAGCAGCGATGGCTAAATCAACGGAGAGCTTTGTGAGCTTCTGCCACTTGCGACTGACTGACTGTCGACCCCGTGCTCGAGTGCCGGAATCGCAGTCTGCCGGAAATGCATCAAGCCGGCGGATAAAGATGGTACATAGAAAGATGACATCGAAAAGAGACAAAAACAAATACTCTAATGAGCAACTGAATCAGTGAAGTAGAATACCGACGGCTCCCTGACATTTGGGTTCTCCTTCTGCAGCTGGATTCGTTGATGCTATGGGTGATCGGCCGTATTACTAGAGTTGTAATAATTTATGATGTTATGGAACAGCGGAGAAGCATAATATCAAGAGCACTGCTTGATCCTTTACGAATCAAACTTCAGTTTCATACCTAAAAGACGTACAAATATATATATATATATATTATATATATATAGGGAGAGAGATTCGACAACGTGGATGCTAAGTTATTATATAAAGTACCTGATAGGCTTATCATAGGAAACAACTCTCCTTCTCCCTGAAATTTCCTCCCCTTTGCTGGGTTCGATGTAAATAAATACGATAAAAAAAAATATTATAAAATAAATGTATGAACTCAATACATATTTTACCCTTTGAGAAGAAACAAAAGCCGGTTCTTGGCGGGCTTTGGGGCACATACAGTTTTCCAGAAATCAACTGATCCAGCCCGATGAACTAAACACTGCTCCTCAAAAGCGAGGAAGTAAATACGATCCGAATATGATGGTACGCTGCTTGTTCATTAGACACCGACATTGTGACAGAGGGTTGTTTCCTTGAGTGATCTGCCAATGCCTCTTTATATCTACAAACAACGTTGAATATCGTCTTGAGAAACCGGGTTGGTCGCAGTAGCCTGGATATAGGTGGCCCCGTCAGATGAGCGTCATAGTGAGTGCCCTACAAGAATGAACTTTTTCCATATAGGGGTAGAATCTGTGAGGCGAAAGGTCAGAGGTAAGGGTGCCGATGTGTTCATAAGGCGATTATCGTAACAAATCCGAAACAAAAATAAATACGCTTAGCAAAAGTCTTCGTACTCGGCCAGCCCGTGTGTGCTCGCCGCCCATTTGTGGGCACCGAAATACACAGACACTAAGCACGCTCACACGTCGTGACAGGGCAATCCCAACGGGTTAATTCGTCTTTTTATGTAATGCTGGAGAGATTACAGTTATCATAGGGAAGCTACCGTATGACACCGGACGAGGGAAAGAGGCGTTGCTGTGTGATGTTTGCTTACGTTGACCACTGTATGGAGGGGGCCAATTTCGAGCTATGAGAAGCCAACAAGCTTCCGTATGGCAAAGGTTTTTTAAGGAAACTGCAATTTTTACAATGCTTAAGTAAGTAGGATCATCCGTGCAGGGTCAGCACTCAGCTTTGTGCATATGTGTGGCTCAATGATGAATGTTATTACTAGGTAACCTTGAAATTTCCCAACTCCCTATTTCACAGATACTTGGTTGTAGCATCAATCGTAGAGCATTTTGCGATTTTCAGAAAATTTTCAATTGCCCCAAGGATCGTATTATTATTATTATTATTCTGAATACTATATAGCTATCGTTGCTATTAAGCGGTGTCCCATTGCGCACAGTTTGTATGCAGCGAGGCGGTCATTTTATAGACGTGCCCAGTTTCTCTACGAGGATCCACGTCCTGCACTGAAAAAAGGCAGCGCCGTCGCTTCGGCAACATTGTAGAATTTCTAAGACAGAAATAATCAATGCCAGGTACAGGAAAATGGTTGCTGTCATTCGAGATAACTAGCTGTAGGTACGACTTTATACAACCATTGGTTCTCAACTATTTCACAAGGTATTCTTTGCATTAAATACGAGTGAAATGTCTCGACTATCTCTGTAAACGACGTTTGCTATTCTCGCTTGATGAAATAATACAGGATCACTCACTAACGTTCACTTCTAACCATTTCATTATCATTTTTAATGAACGTCCATTTCGAATGTACGAGTTCAGGAAATATTGTGTTTCAGAGGACTCGCCACTTCTCTTGTTTTAATGGCGACGCGGAAACGACGCATTTGTCCAACAAATAATATAAACCCTTGGGTCTAAGACATTGGAGCACTCCTCACCAGCGAAAGGTTGTAGTTCGCCTCGATCACATAGCGACCGAGCGTAGATTTACATTTCAAAATGGCATTGTCTTTTTATTTATTATTCCTGTCTGCCAGCAAGGATCGCGATTTGCATGAGATAACCTTGGTTCAGGGAGGTGTGGATGTATTTGTCGAGCGGGATGGCCGCTACCACAGCCTCGGTCATTGTCTGCGCTTGGCAACAGCAATTGAGCATCTCGTACCCCTTGCTCCTAGACGAAATCCCTCGTCAGCATTATCGTCCTCAATCTAGCGACTGTGGATATCGAGAGCCGACCAACAGTAGCTTGATTCTATTGTACAATACCTGCAGTTGTCGATAGAAAATCCAGCCCCCTTCCATTCGGGTTCCCTAGCCAGGCCAGCTTCAACTAGTCTGGCACATCTAAACGCACGACAGTTAACGGCACGGAATTCAACAGCGAATATCCAGCGCTGAATGCGTCCTGTTATATTTGGTTAGCAGGCGACGAGCCGTTGCCCAGGCGACGAGCCGTTTTAAAGGGGATGATGGTTAAACGCTTTGGCTCAACCACCAGCTAGTTCAACACGGATTGTTGGACGGGTTTAGCGATGATGCAAAGCCATATGACAGCACTCTATCATTCTGTCAACGCGCAGGGCGTGTGGCCCCGCTTCTAATGTAAGCAGCGTTCGCGATGTGTCCAGCTACAACGACGACGACTAGTTTTCAACGAATCAACAAGGGCTACGCTGTCGTTGTAAACTTTGCACTTGGCCAGTCAATTAGGCAGCAATGAGTGCATGCTAAAGGCCCTCCCTAAGGCCAACCACGCACAGGCCAGTCGACACGTTGAGGCGTAATTCGAGCGACACTTCGACACCTCGCGACTACTTTGTAGGCAGTGGATACGTGGAGAAAGTCACAGACATCGACGCAACAATGATAACGTGCCTTGAGAAACCTCTGCTAGGTTCTCGGTTCGATTGTGTTACACCCTTCGATATGTGTTCGGATTGAACACATATCGAAGGGTGTAACTGGATATATCGTATTCAGGTTTACTAATTAGTGACAGATACGGGGCGCACCAGCCTAAATCATATGGCTTTTGGCTGAAAAAGCGCATCATTGGAGCGGTTCATCGGACATAAATTGGTGGTTGTCTTTTCCAGCGGGAGCCCATTTTTTTTACCTGTGAGCTAATGTCTTACACGAACTGTGGACCTTCTTTTGTGAGCTAGGAATTACATCTTTGACCGTGACAATATATATATATATATATACATGAGACACGCAATCATGTGAGATGAGGGCATATCTTTATTTTAATATATGTATTTGAATAAACTTCATTTTCCTACCATTTATATACATATATATATATATATAAATATATAAATGGCACAGATATAAGCCTGTGATTATAGCCCGTGCCTAAGGCTAAGGAGCGCTGTAAATCCGCTTAGACACAAGTGTACTGCAACTTTAATCCATATAATATGATAATAGAAGGTTTTTTTTCAAAGGGAAGGGTTTTCCCTTGAAACGAAGAAGATCAACTAAGTAGTGGCTTTTATGAGAGATATTGTTTTTATTGTATAACCATAGTTTTCAACTATAACCGCTATATATTTTCATCAGATATAACCACCGGTAAATATCCGCCGAATACAGAACAATACTCACTGAGAGGGTCGCGAAGGTATGCGCCTAATACATTTGCAAAGAACTTGTATCTATTTAACTTGGGATTTGTGGCCCACACTCGTTGTCACGGCACTGGTCAGTTGTGCAATCCCTGCTGCCGAAAAGGGAGAAACTATTATAATTCCTCCTATCTTTCACAGTTCCCTACGCAATAACACGAAACCTATATGGAAGAGAACGTCGCTAAGTTAATATTTCATATGAAGCGCCATGTAGATTGATTCCATTAAGCTTTACGAAAACGTTTCGCTCACCATCCGAAAGTCGATATGCAGAAAATCGTCAAATATCTTTTTCATATTGACCAAAAATACCGACAGCTCCTATATATATATATATCTATATATATATCTCATCTTCGCTCTCATCCTCCGCCGTTCGACGGTGTTCCGTTTTCTCGTGATGGCTCTTACTCTATTCACCAAGAGTGTGAACTTCGTCCGATTTTTCGAGAGCCGATTCCAACCCGAATACCCCATTAGTCTGGGCGACTGCGCCGGACGACAACAGCACACGACTCCTCTCTCGCTCTCTTTTTCCCTTTTCCTTTCTTACGTTCTATCTCCCTTTCATCGCTATTAACGACACAGCATCGAGAGACGCAGAGGGACGAGGACGAACTACTTTAATTCCATTAGCAATAGAAGAACGTAATCATCAGCAGGACTGGGCTGCCGTCTTCGCAGCCCCTGGCCACCTTTCCTTCAGCCTCATAGCAGGGTGTTTATTATATGTCCGTTTGGTGTGTTGTGGTCTCACTTCGTTTTGCCGAAACCACCACCGAAAGGACTACCGACGCAAGGCGAACTGTACCGCTTCCCACTAACGAGGTCCCTCATCGTTGGCGATGGCAAGGCAGAATTAGGCAGCCAGCCCCTGAGACGTTTGCAGTATGCGAACCATGCGAACAAGTGTCTGTCTAGGCAGACGTCGCAACCGATCCCATAATGAGCCTAGACCTTGGGAATAACGCCGACCCCATTCGTCCAAGCTGCCGTCCGAGGTACCCACGTCCCATTTTGCGCTGCTTGTCTACTTGTCATCAAGTGCCTCTCACTCTCGCAGTAGCCAGCTAGCTACTAAACAAACCCAAAGCCGATAGCAAGCGGGGGTGTGAAGTGGGTCCACACGGTATCAAAAGTATCAATTGCTTTCTGTCAAGCCAGACTTGCCTTTATCCTCCTGCTCGCGCCTTGTGGCAGAGGATAGAAGTGGCAGTGGATTCGAGTCCGCGAGTGCGATTCACCCGTATCAGGTAGATTGAAGGTGATAACTGTTCTGGAGGGTCCTGGTCCCCTCAGGGCTGTTTACGGGTAACGCGACAAATGGTGTAATTTTTGTTACGAGTACGTAGTAATTAGGTAAAGTCGTCCCATTAGTTACTTGGTGACATCCAAGATGTGGGGAACCTCATACTCAGTGGGAACTGGAGGGCATCCCCAATCGCTGGGGGTAGTCAAAATGCTACCATATATTATTGACATACGCTGTGAGACTTTTGTAGTTCGTGTTATTCATGTCATCATTAATAGTCAATTCCGGCGAATTCATTAGACTGAGTTCTAAATGAAACGTGTCGATGATGGTCCCAAGACGTCCGCTGGACCCCAAAGCAATGTGGGCACCTCGTTGAGCCTACAATTTGAATCTGCTCAAAGTGCCAACAAACTGACAAGCCAACAATTGGGAATGACAGCAATTAATCATCGAATATCACAATTAGCTAATGTTTGCCCCAGATAGTTAGATAATGTAAGGCCAGATAGTCGGCTGCGCAAACAACTGCTATACATCGAGTTAATTGTATAGCATTGGGTCGACCGACCATTGCCGAAGACAGCAATGGAAAGTCCCCAGAGAAAAATTGACTCTTGCTCAATTCTTGATGCGAATATACATTGAACAGTCAGTCCAAAGCGTTAATGGATTCCCAAATGAACGCTTCATTCTAAATTCTGAAGATCGACACAGGACATTTAGTTTGGTGTCAGTTATAGCGTGGCACGAATACCGCCGATGAGCTCATCTGTTTGAGCGCATAGTGCTATAATGCACTAGTTCTAGTACTGTATAGGTTCCTTGTTAATAAAGGTGGTATACATATGGTCATACAAGAAGTATATAGGCCAGCTTAAATAATAGAGAGCTTTTGAGTACCGTGGCCAGTTATCGTTACTTAGCAAATGGGAAAAATTTACTAATTAATTTGGTAACGAAATTGCTACATATAATAAGAAACATTTATATATAAACAGTACTTCAATTTCTTAAGTTCACATTCTTTCTTCGTCTACTCTCGTACACTCTCACTCCAGATATATATGTATATACATATACATGTTGAAAAAGCCGATTAGGGAGTTCCGCTTTCCACCACAGAATGGTATAAAATGGCCTGCTTTCAAGCCGCCGGCGGTTCCCTGAAAACAATAGGCACAATATATATATATATATATTCTAGCAAGATCTCCTATGGGATTTCCACTCAGATGACAGATGATACGACATTGTGGTAACCCACAAGGAAAGGGAGGAGCTGGATCGGAGATCTGGGATCACGGGTGGGTGGGTGTTTAGGTTTGTTGGTGCGGATAATGAAGATTAACGCTAACGCGAAGACGAACTATCCTTCCGCTGCTGGAAGAGCCAGAAAAATAGGCCAGTTAATGCAGTTCCTATTTTCAAGGAAAGCAACCGTCACAATGGCCCTACCTACCAACAGCTCGACTATTGCTGGCCAAGAGGCAGCTATTCTAAACATATGGCTGCCGCATCAACTGCCTAAGTGCGTATCAAATTCACGTGCGGCAGATAGTGTACACCGCGTGAGGAAGCATTTCAGTGTTTTGAGCAGCACTGTTGCGACATAGGATAGGGTATGCAATAGATATTATAGATGCAGTGAGCCACAGCTATTATCTGGAAAGCAAGTATGCTGGAATAAAAACCAAGCAGACCAAAAAATAACGAAGCAAAAGGATCTATCTCTCTTTAGTACAAGTTAGTCCGAAGAGTTCGCACAATCGCACCCCTATTGAATTACTCCCACCCCCCAAAAAAAAACGAATAGGAAACAAATAGGTCCTTGTGTTCATCATTATTCTGAAGAGCAGTACGGTCAGGTGTTGGTGGTCATCAAACAAGCGGGTGCAATAACTAGATTACGACTGAAATATAAAGACACACCCGTTTTGTTGTCGGCGTTAAGTGTAACTATGTCGCAAATGCCTATTGTTCCCGTTTATTAGTAGACGCTGGTTTTGACCGCGCTGGTGGCCCGCTTAAACAATACGAGTACGGTTCCAACGCAGCATGGAAATATTGTTTTGTCGATGTGAGTGGTTGGCTATTTGTGTAACGCTAGCGAGCGGTAACCCTTACTTTCTCCTCTTATCGTGAGCGCGTGACTGAGAGATCTATATATGAAAACAATCATTTGTTGAAGACGCAGTTTCTTCTTAGCGCAACTCCTCTGTCATCTCTATCTATATATATTCACTCCTGTATACGTTGTGTGTTCGGTCGTTCGTTGTGTCGGCTCGTTTGAGATCTGTTGGGATCGTCACTAGCATATGCGTTTTATTCGTCATGCGAAGCCAACACGTGCGAGCACTTTAGAGGCAGCATCCTCATAAACGGGAATTGCTCAACGGGCCGGTGGTCTACACACTACAACTGCTGCAATGTGCGAGAGTGACTGCAGTTAGGGCACGTGGTGGAAGCGTCACGGACACAAGCGATGAGCAATATACGAAAACGAGGATGAATTCCTGCGTCCCCAAAGTTTTCCCAGTGTGCCCTGAGCGGGACACAGCTGCGAAGATACGCGTCAGCGTGTGTGACTCGCTGAAGTTACAAGCAAACGAAACTATTAGTGCTGTTGTTATTCATCCATTCTTTTCTTAGACGACGTCGGTTATATAGCCCATAACGGTAGTGGCGTATCATATTTATACTGTAACTGCTAAGCGCCAGTTACAAATTCACCATTTGACAGCCACGTATTACGTAAGCACACGAACGCACGCACATACACACACACGCAGCTGACTGCTTATAGATAAATGTATATCGTAGTAATAAGAATAATAAACGCTTTTTTAAAAGCTCAATCATATACTGAAAATATCCTTTTACTTCTGCCCTCGCCATCCTCAGCGGCTTATCATGGTCATGCTGTCACTAGACATTCCCGGCCCATTTTCCTATACTGTATCCCCCAACATCATTCGCATGGCAATTCTTCATCGTCCACCTCGTGTGGTGGGGTGTTGCGGGCCAGGACGATGGGATGCGACGGTGGTTATAGACGCAGTGACTCTAAATGCTGTCTACCTCACGACCACTGCTGCTGCTGCTGCTGTGGTGTTGATATTCAAACTGCGTACTCGTCTGCTTAAAATTAAGTATATGGTCGCGGGGGGTGAGGCTGTTGGGCTGGCTAAGGCAGCGGCGGCGGTTGTAAAACGTCCGCGGTCTCCTCGCAATTATAGTTTCTGAAGGTTCTGATGTTGGGGCTTTTGCTTCTGACCCTCAGACCTCTGTGGTGGCAGCTGCTTCAGCGTTTGCCGTCACTCCAATGAGCCTCACTTAAAGGATTTGCATATCTGGCGTAAACGTAATCAGTGGCGTGCGAGGGCGAACAATTGCGATTGTGAAGCCTTCTTGTCGGCATCGTGCTAACGAAACAGAACAAGCGAGAATTCAACTCGGGAGGCAAACGGGCAAGCGATTTTAACTCAAACAAATCTCCAAAAAGAGCAATAGATCATGGATTATAAAGAGAAATTGATTGACAACAGAGAAGGAAATTCAAGCTTGAAACTAGCGTTCAACAAAATAACAAACTGACTCTACGTATGCCCTTAATTAAGTGCAGTTGAACTAAGTGCGTATTATTCGAATAGTACGCACACCGCTCTCCCCGATGAGGGCCGCAACAATAATTATAATTCTAGATACAATTACTCTGCCCATTTGATCCACATTCTGTCAGTCAGCCAGTCTGGTCTTTACGATATCGACTGGCTGGAGCACGAGGGGTAGCGCGCTCGTGGCGGGTCTGGGCAACATCTCTCAGCAGGCGCAAGAACATTAGCAAGTGCTCTCGCTCTCATGACCTCAGGTGCGTCACCTGAGTGGCCAACCTGACCGGGGATCAGGGAGATGCCCCCGTGTTGATCAAGGACGTTCGTTGTCTATGCCCGTTATCTGCCTGCGTTGTCTATCCATGTTCTCACTGCGAAGTTATGGATGATGACGATAGCAGACAATCGAAGCCATTCTAAAAATATCTTCAATCCAGCTAGCTCGATAGCCTCCATGGTCACGATAGCACCCCCGCTGGCTATTGTAGTGCGTGGCCTCGTCGACTGCCACCGGAACTCGTAGTAACTTGCTTGTGGCTGTCGTGCGACAGCCATCGACGGCAGCACTGCCGTCATGATTTCGGTCTGCCCTCCCGACAACTCACTGACGCCCCCATACCAAGGGGCCCCGTAGCGCCGGCCAATAGACCGCCCCCAGTAGGAGATGACTGTACTTATACTTGGTGATGACGACGATGCTGGCCACTCGGCCATCAACAACAACAACCACGTATTCTGCGTTCAGATCGGTCGTTGACTCGTTGCGAATCCCTCTCTGAAGTGCATTAGCAAGTGGAGCCAGCTTCCCCCCGCCAACACAAAGACATCCTTGCAATGCGGCAACCCTAGTCACACCTTCACCGTGCCGTGGCAACAACGGAACAACGAGATGAAGATGCCGATTGTGAAACGCAACAACAAGCCAGTAGAAATGCAATGGAAGCAGCGCAGTACCACAGAGAGTAAATAGTACTCCGAATCTCTCTTGCTTCTGGCTTGCTTCCGTCTCTCCCTAGTGCTCCTCCCCCGTCTATTAACACTTTCCCCCTTTGTCTCGATTTCTCAGAAGGCGTAAAGTTAGCAGAAGCACAGAGAATAAAAAATACGAAGTGCTTATATAAGAGGGTTGCGCTCCTTACACCAATTATTGAGCAGTGGGATACGCGCCCCCTGTGGGGCCGCGTCGGGCGAAGCAGGCACGGGCGAACCAGCGAGAGCACACTGGGTCGAGTGGGCGGAATACGCCGTACACGCGGGTCCTCCTTGGCGAGTTCGACGAGAGAGCCAAAGAGGGTCAGACTCGAAGGAGGAAAAACCAACGAAAACAGGAACGACCGACGCTCGAAAGTTACTGCAGCAGCAGCGGAAGCAGCAGCTGCTGCTGGCGGCGGTGTTTTTCTTGCGGCGATCCATCAAAGAAATTACCAACCTCGGGTTACCGACTCCCTGGAATTATGCTGCTGCCGCAGGCAGCGCAATAATAGCCGAACTGTTATTGCTGGCTATATGACATCTCACATGTATACGGTACCATGTGTATAGGAAAATACAGCAGCTGAATACGTAAAGATAAATACGCAATAACATAAAAAAGCGTCGGGCAGAAGCAAATCTAATAAAACGAGCCCGTCGGTATGAGAGTAGGTGATTCAATGAAGGAGCGGACCAACGGGAGAAAATTGCTGTGGTGTATCTTCTAGTTGTATCTAGTTCTCAATAGGTTGAATGGCTAGTCAATGTGCATAGTATTGGATTAGGCAAGTGCCACACACATATTGTATTACAGGCTGTGAAAGATTGAAATTGCAAAAAATTGACTGCGCATCTACGCACTGAGTGCATCAATGCTATTGAAAATAAGTTGCAATGAAGGAGCTGTGTGTCGATGTCTAGACATCTACTATATAATATATATATATATATATCTATACAACCGGCCAAGAATAGGAATTCGGCACAAGACGATAGGAGTGCGGTTTTTTGGGTCAACCTAGTATATGTATATGCATATATAAATATATATATATATATATATATATATCTTGTGTTCAAAACACTGCCCACTGTTTTGATGCCATAGACGAAACAGATTGTATGTTCGTGGCCTTGTCCCTGTCCCTGTGTATAATCACTGCTTATTACTGCATATCTCATCATGCGGCACATGTTTCCAGTCTAGCTATAATGGCTTTTTGACTATATTGAGTGCTAACATAAACCTAAGAACAATGCTTGACACCGTTCTCTGCCTAGTATTATAATGAATGGCACTTACCCAACTAAATAGTAGCTCCAAGAGTCATATACGAAGATGAGGCGTACACATGAACAGTCTCGCAACTGTCGCAACAAGTGTTCCCATTAAAAAAATCACAAGTGCACGACAACAGCAGGATAGTATTGCTTTGTAAAAGGCGAAGGGGGGTGGTTCTTTCTTATCGCGTGCTTCCCTTCTCATTGTAGGTCAACACTGAGGACTGAGCATTTCACAAACTATCCGGGTTTCAGAAAAAGGACTCCTTCAGCTGTATGAATGTGCTCGCTTCCATCGCTTGTTAGAACGTTCTTGCTGCTCGGTCGGTGACACAGCTTTGTAACTGCAAACGCCTGTGTCGCTTTCCGACGGCGATGTCACGGTCATGGTCGTTCCCAGCATCATCACTGGGCCCCTGCTGGCAGTCCATTGTGTTCCCGATCCAATTCTCTCTCTTCGTATAGACTTCTCGCTGGTTTTCAGCTCCCGAGCCGACAACTCGACCACTGCTTTTGCCGTCAAGGCTGCTCTTCGCGGTTAGGCCACGCGTGCTGTTCGTCGTCGACAACCGACGAGGCTATTTGTATGATAGTATAGTATGAGTCGCGGGTGGGCAGCGAGTCCAAAGTGGTAGAGGTAGAGGACACTGGCCGAGAAGCCAGTGTCCCCTACCTCGAGTGGCGTTATTTCCTTCTGCGAGCTATGACGGCAAGGATTTGCTCCAAAAATATAATATTTGCTGTAAAGGGAGTCCTACTCCACCATAATTCTCGGTAGGATTAAATCCACAAGCAATGACGAGTATAGAATACTAACTACAAGCTCCGCACGTCTAGCCGTTCCGACTGTTTAGTTCTTCCTAGTGAGCAAATATGAGACAGAACGCTGGTTGCCTGCTCGGCTCTTACACAAAACCAGGGGCCAAGGCAGAGTGAGTGCTAACGCACTTGTATTCAGACCACTATCCATAAGTACGTTGTTATGTTTATTTTTTCGTCACGTACGATTGATTGAAGGTCATCCTAAATTACGTCCAGCTTGTGGAATCTTTTGCAGGCCTTTTCTATGTTCTTCCTCATAGCTTCGAATGGTACCCAGTGTTATTTCCAGTGCTGTTTGTAGCAAAGGGCAACCCAGCTGTGTGAAGGGGTGAATAATGAGTATTTGTCGTTGCTCCTTTGTCAAGAGCCAACAAGCAGGGAGTGTTAGCAATTACCTTCAACTTTCCTAACATCCAGCGTTGTATATCTGTGTTTCTATGTGCGTGTACGTATACGTTCGTATATACAGTACTCCAAAAAACGGGTACTCCTACACACATCGTACTTGCTAATAATAGACGCCCAATGTGCAACACATCCATTGGCACGCTATACCGCCTACGGGCGCGCACAGCCAGGCTTACATCGATGTACCTACTTATAATAGATGCATGCAAGCATCGAGAAGTTCTTCTCAAAAACCACTCTTCTCGCGGCGTATCGAGTCAAGAGCGTCTTGGATGGGCAATAGTCGCCATCGACTCGATTGTCCGCTCGATTCACGATGGCTTGTCCAATCGAGGCAGTAAACACGGGAACAGAATAGCACAGACGGGCAACAACGTCAACGCTATAGAGGGGGCTATAAATAATCATACCACGTATGTTTAGCTTGGCTGGCTGGTGTGGATAAATGGCCTGTTTCCTTGGTGTCATTTACCTCACTTTTCAGTGAAGGATCGTTGACAAGCCGTCTGCTTCATTGCCGTTTTTATAGGGGGGCCTGGGTGTTGGGGATTGGCTAGCAGCTAGTTGATGGCTGGAGGAGCAATGCCTCGCAGGCCTGAGAATAGCCCTGACCTACGAGCGGTGGCAGGGAGGGACCCGCCTGGCTTCATTAGTCTGGCAGCACCCGCTAATGCTGATCGTGGACCTTTCGGATAGGGCTTTCACAAACGTAAAGCGACCCGATTGATTGAATCGATCCGGAGGGAAGTGATCCCGTCGATGCGGTGATGGTAGCCACCGTCCATCGAGCCTCTAGAAGGGAGCCTTTTTCCTTGTGCTCTGGCCTAGGGGAGAGGGAATCCGCTTCCTTCTCCACGGGGAGGATACCAACGATGAGACGATGACAGCGAGTAAGAAAGAGCGTGAAAGACAGCGTCTATATCGCCAGTGGGTGAAGGTTCCCAAGGTTGTGGACGACATGGCTGTAACTACCAATCAACGTCCGACTAGCAATACCAGCATTGGTGGTGGTTACCGCCTCTGTTGTTGCCAACGGGGACAACAAGTCTATGTTATACCTCGGACGCAATCTCGCAAATTGATTTCCTCGGTCCAGTGTTTGCTAGATTCTACGACTGGGTGCTCCTGTTGCCTTGTCAATTGACGAGGAGCAGGCACTCCTCGCACGGGAGTTGTTCCTCTCTCTCTCTCTCTCTATTCAAGCTGGCCAACTCTCTATCAACGATGCTGAGTTTGATCACTGCCCGCAATACTGCACTTGCCAGTCGATCGTTTCTGGGGTCACAGTCTGTGACCACTCCTCCACGCACTAGTTGCGACGACCTGAACGAGTCATTAGAGAACACACCTCAGTGATTGTCAAGGTCCAGGTCATTACCAAATGGGCGGGGGATGGGGGGCAAAATATTAAAATAAAGGAGACTGGCCAACTACCGGGACATTATAGACTGTTGCCAATGGGAAAACTCATGAAATGGTCTGTTGCCCGTGATCGACATTACGACACGTCGCAATAGACGAATCCTGGTGCAAGAACGCTTCTACAATGAATCCACCGAACGTCCAAGGCGAGATACGACAGTTGGTCATGATACACAAGCACACACAGACACGCGGTGCAATCCAAAGCGTTCATGGCCGTCAAAGAGCGGCGAATCTCGGAAAATGTAAAGGCCTCATGAACAGGCCCTGCCATGGTAAACAGCATCTGCCACCTGGTATTGCCAATATAATATTTAGCTATCAGGTTAAAAGGCTGCAGGATAGCTTAAATACATGTTTTCATGTGTACGTTAGTACTTACTTCTCTCCAGCATTCATGTCCCACATGACAGCAGGAGTTCGTTAAATCCTAACATGACAAATAGATATTATAATGTATTGTGGCCGGGAATCTAACCGATTCCATTTAGCTCTGTTGCGCAAAGAAACTCGAGTCGATTTTCGATACTTTCAGGCATCGTTCATTCCTGGCGCTATCACCTCCCCGCTCATAGCTACATAACACAGTCTAGTCGGATATAGGCCAGTTAGTACATTTAATTGTTTGGCTGTTGGACATTTGTGGGCTCTATCATAACAACGATTTAAATGATAATAAAATCATTGTGCGTAATATGATATTTTTTATAGCACATAAGAAACGATTCTAACTTCTTTAGGAGTCCTCGAATGATTTTCAGGACTATCCGTTTGCAACGTTGCCATATCAGTAACAGCAGCGTAATCGCAAGTGGACGACTAAAAAACGACACAGGCGTCAGATCTTCCAGAATCGTTATCTCCGTTCTATCTGCTCTATATATGTATTTCCACTGATTCTATCTATATACAGATGTAAAGATAAACGCCTGTTTGTCCATGCGTGTGTGCGGTCTGAGGAATATGTAATAATAATAAGTCTATTGCAGTTACTGTGGTCTAATTATACCTCATGATTCATTATGATGATAAGTCGCACAACCAGTGTTGGGATACTGTCGCGAGACGATTCGCTCTTGGTCGCGCCAGGCTGTTTACGTCAGACACAATGCCGTTGTCCCCGCTCCCTCAATGCTATTACCATGGCCATGTGCCACATCAGTGATGCCATCATCAACCCTCTACATTGGTGAGCGCGCATTGCCGCTGACTCTACTGCCACGCCACACCTCGTTCCTTCCCGGCCTCTCCTTCTTGGTCTTTGGCTCGTGGTCGCCGACGTCTGCTGCGGGAGGTAGCAGCAAGGTCACCGGATTTATACCCCCCAGAGCTACGTTGATCGCTGAGCCAGCGAGCCAAAACACAGACGACTTTGTAGGGCAGGTTCACCAGCCGGGCGGGCAGCGCTTTGCCCGCGGCCTGTCTTACAACTCACCCTTCACTGCATTCTCCCTTGTCTTGCTGCTGCTGCTGCGCTGCTGTTGTTGTTATTGTTGTTGCCGTTCAGGCGTTGCTACCGGTGTGCCCCACCAGGGGCCCGTTTCCGAGCGGTCTGCCGACGACGCTGGTTGGCTGCATGGTCGAATGGATGGCTGGCTGGCTGGCTAGTTGTTACGTTGTTGCGCCATGCCGACGCGCCAATCCCGCGTTCGTGGCTGTGTGGTTGTCTCTTAGCATATGAGCGCCTCGTTACCATGAGAAGGCAAAGAGAAGAACTCTATCTGGCTGACAGAAGACGGCCATCGCGTGTGTGGTGGCTCGCTACCATATGGAGCGCGTCTATACATGTGCCACCATGTACGTCGAGGTATATCACGACGCCGAAGGGTAACAGCTGCATCAGCAACAGAAAGCGTAAACACTGTCGCGTTACACGCCATAGAGATTATGCCTTACTGACTCAGGTGCGTGTGTGTGTGTGTTGGTGTGAAAAGAGTTCTGATAGCTACTGCGGGAAATGACCGAGGAGGCATCGTGTTAGTCTTACCAGAGGCGCGCCTCCTTCCTGCCATACTGCCTGCAAACAACTGTGTGATCAGAGTCGCTCCGTGCATGTAGTCAGAGGCGGAGCCGCTGGCTGATCCACATGTAGTCTGACGTCTAGACCACTAAATGAGCTGTCTGGTAGCTTGTAGTGCCAAGGCGACATTCGATGCTGTAAGGGAAGCTGCTTGAATGAGCAGCATATGAGGCAAAGCAAACTGGACTCAAGCCGTTGACGTGCAGAGCGAGCTCTCGTTCGCTGATCGTCGATCGAAGCTGGGAAAACCCCAATGAGTGAAGATAATCATGGACATATTTTGCGAGGAGTTGTCGTCCCTCCATGTGGACTAAAGGATATAAGCCTATGATACAGGGCGCAACGTGGACGGGCGCAGTGTGGACCCGTAGATGGCACTGCATACTCTATGAACACACCGTACAGTACGATCAGATGACGTAACAGTTCCAAGGTCCAGATGACGGTAGGCATAGCGCAGCTGTGGAGAAACACCCCGTTGAATGGTGGTCAGACACTTCTTCCGTTGAGCTCACCGAGGTTCGACTGCAGTGAGAATACAGAGACAGTACGCGCCCACGTCAAAAGTACTCGTGGGGATATCGTTATCACCAGCCGCCTAATCCTTTGTACAGAGATGAAAGCATTTTACGCTCACTGGACACCGGGAATTTTTCGTATATTATTCTTCTCTACGCCTTCGCGTTGCTTGCCCGATTCTTGTCGTCCGCTCTGTCTCGGCGCAGCTACGCCAGCTGAGTAACAGAGGTTGGCGTAGATAAACTGCTGTCGAAACGATCCGAGAAGCATTCATCGTTAGCTGCGGGTTAAGTACTTGCCGGCACGCTCATGACACGCTACCGTGTGTGGCATTGCCGGACGATAGATCAGACGCGGTGAGCTGTAATTCGTATGAGAACGCGACAGCGACTCAGCGAAGGGCAACGATAGATAGTCCTCGCTCGATAGCTCATACAGCGAGTAAGGTACGGGGTGACGAACAGTGAGTGCAATCGACTATGATACAGGAGTGCCAGCGTGCAAAATTAGCGAAGCAATCAACAAGACACGAATGAGTGAGTGGCGACAACTGCGGCTTTGGCTGCTAGCAATGTCAATGAATTAAGAATGATGTGGATGGTATAGACACGAATGAGAAAAGATTCACTGTGTGTGTGTGTGTGCAGGCGAACTCCTCGATAAGACTGCGTATACGGTTATTGTTCTCGGCACTTCTGCCTTTCGTGTGTCTTCGACGGGTGACTCGATGGCTCGACGTCGCTAATGAAATTATAACGTTGATAAGGAGAGAAAACATCCCCCCGCTGTGCGGGCTGGGATTGGAGCTCGGGGCTAGGTCGGGTCCCGTTGTTCATGTTGTCAGACCCGTGACCCGTCTGTGTCCGTTGTCGGTCGGGCGAGCCATCTTGATGAGATACTCGAACGGTTTCATGATAATAAAGCCTGCCAAGAGAATTTCTAGCCGCCGAATGCGAATGAAGGACACGGCAACCAGAGCAATCCGTCAAGGACCAAAAATCAAACGAGACGTTGACAACAACAAGAGCGACAAAGGGGGGCGGGGGGTGGGGGCGAAAACGAATCCAACTTAAGCTTACGCTGTGCCGATGCGATCGCTACGAATGTATCGATGAACTGATCTGCTGGGCAGGGCAACTCCTCTGATATCGATTAGGTATTGAGTAAAAGTTGTATTCGTTTCTCTGCCTGTTATTGCCCGGTGACATTGACTGCTGACGCTTGTTGGCAAACGTCCAAGCTATGGGTGAAACGCCACAACTCACCCGGACGAAGCGACGCCGGCGATGAAAATGACGAAGCAGCGGCCAAGAATGTGAACACAATAAACCTGTCATGGGCGAACGAGTTTCAAGAGTTGTATCTCGATGTATATCGTGTAAGAAAAAAAAGATGTGTTCTATAACGCTTCCTTGGCTGTTCTTCGCACGGAACCTCGAAGTAACCGCTCGACTATGGCGAGATTGATTATTGGCAATACTACATGTACAATCAATACTGTCAGTTGTACTTACCTAAACTCTACACCCAATATCCAATTAAATGTTTAATAATGACACGAAAAAAGTGGCATATTAGAAATAGCAGCACGTTTTTTCCAAACCTGCAAACTTCGTTTTGTCGTTACAACCGTAGTTAATGTCCTGTGTTCACGCCACTAGTCCCGCCAAAATTCAACTCTCTTGTTATAGATCTTCTCTATTAATTCAAGTCTCTTGTTATAGATCTTCTCTATTCTCTCTCTCTTTTTTTCCTTACAAATGGCGTAATCAGCTATTTTTGCAAGTAGCCCCTGTTTATGCCATCAAACTATCTACAAAGAACGTCTCTGCTCCATTATGGTCCCCACCGAGACCCTGAGTCATCAATATAAAAATATATAATACCTACATAAATGTGCATTTACATTATACTAATAATAATAATAATGATGCTTACCGAATCAGCGATTCTTCATCGCTGAGCCAACGTCGGGCCAACCAAGAGCCGATCAAACAGCGACAGCAAAAAGCCAAAGATATACTGATACAGGTTAATTGATTAATTGTTCACTACCTCGAAATTTGAGGTCGTCCGGCAAAAATGCGCAAACTCTCTCATGAGTGACATTTGGATGTCATTGCAAACGAGATAATCAATTGATTTCTTCTTTACTTCGTCTGCAGGTTGCGTACTATATAGCGTTACCGATATATTCGTATTCTTCTGTCACGTTGTCCTCCACCAGAGTGTGTGTGTGTGCGTATATATTCATGTCACCGAGGAAAACGATTTATCACACAGTTGTTATATCTCTTGGATATCTGTTCTCTTTGCTCACGCAAGACACAAATGGCGGTGATCGTTCGGCGCATCGATTTGCGCAGTGTATGTGCCGCGCAGTGTTGTCCTCGTGGTGGGTAGTTACACCTCTGCCGAGCCACCTGCAACCGACAGGACAGGGACAGTATTTTTTTCGAACTGCATGCAGAATTCGAGGACAAAATAGATGGGCGATTGCGTGTACATATATGAGTATGTGCGCGTCTGCGGGTAAGCGCAACACCGTCTCGTAGGCTGTTGCTATTACAACTACTATCTCTACTACGAGCATCCGTGGAGCCGAGTATACGAGTAGCGGTTTGCTGACCGTCGTTGCCTGGCGGAGCCGATTGTTAGAAGCTGAAAAGAGATGATGTACAAAGAGGGTGCAAGGAGAAATAGCACTCGTTGCAGTTGTAGTCATATTAGAAGGCTCCTTGTTTTGTCGTTGATGTCTACTCAAGTCGCTAGTTAGACTCAGAGCTGACATAGGTCCATCTACGAGCGAGCGGCCGCTTCGAAAGCGTTTCCAGCACCCATTCGTCCTGTCAACGTAGAGACTTACGCTGACGGTATGACGCTCATTGAAGCCATCGATTTGACGGGTAGTCGTTGTTTTTTATTCGAGTCCATGTGCCGTTTTTCTGACTGTCTGTATCTAGCCAGGATATTTCAGCCAGCGTCTGCAAAGGCGAGCAAAGCGGAGGCGCCGCTCCGAAACATGCAACCGGTTGTACGCGCCCTGTTGGCTGCTGTGGAACATGGAACGTTGGCATCAGCAGCAGTAGCTGTTAACAATGTTCGTAGCATCCAGCCGGAACTAACTCTATTGTATCATTGCCGTCACCACTGTCATCACGAGCAGCGCTAGAGCCCTCCGGTGGCCGTCCCCTCCACCTTCTTTCGGTGTTGCCACAATCGAACGTTGACAATACTCAGGACGTCTTGAGGCATCGTTAGCTCTCAGTCTGATCCGAGTGCGTTTGAGCATGAAGGAACTGTCGACAATGAGACGCGGGTCAATAGCCTCGGCAGCCATTGATGATGTATCTACAATACATCAACAAGTATTTATGAACGGACAGAACATTATGCCAGAGCGCGGGATAGCTGGTAATCGGTCCTCTTCATATTCCACGCTGCGGGCAGTAGTCCGAAATCATTAGGATCTACGTGTCTGTTGGACTAAATGAAGAAGCCTTGATGCCTTCACTCATTTCATTCCTTAAACTACAAAGGGAACTTATGCCTTATCCTCAACCTTCCATAGGCCCTTTCGTACTGCGTCGCAATCTTCCACCCTCTTCCCTTCCCTCTCAGTGCTTAAGATGCACTGTATGCTTCAAAGGCACTCGGCTAATACGCATGACATCCGACGATCGTCCCACCCACACGCGTTGTGGTCCAGCCTTGATGACCTTCGTTCTTTGGCAGGGTCCGCGCGAGAATGCCTTTATCAACAGCTACGATGCAAAGCCATTGTATTTGGTTGGACCAGTTGAGGTCGCTTAGTGCTCCAAGGGTTCGTACCGTGAAACCGCCGCACAGCCCGGAATACATTGTGAGTGCCGGGCCATTGTGGTACTTGCATTACTCGCACCATTATTCGGACGTATTTAATGGCACCGGCTGCCGTACGCCTCCGCGTGCAGAAAGCCAACGGTGGTCTTCATGGGTACGCAAGAAGGGGATGGCACGTAGCACGCAAACGTAGCCCTGGCCTAGGTCTTAGTGCCAGCTCTGCTCCTGCAAGGAGGGGTACCGACCCCCTCACATAAGCAGGTCGTGGCTAGCCGGCATGGCCTAACGTACGCTCGTTGCGCAGCACTTGAATGGTGGGACCTACGCTGAAGAGACCACTAACAGGCGACCGTATACGCGGGAGCGAAATTAGGCTCAGCCGCAACAGCGGCACGCAGTGCAAGACATTGTGAAAAAGTGCGGCAATGTTGGAGAGATTGGAGGGAACTCAACCCGGTTAGGAGTTTGAGTTCGCCACGCTAGGCTTACCCTGTGCCCTTCTCCAAACTGCATGGTTCCACTTTCGCCTGATACGTCGTGGGCCTAAAGGAGATACAGGCAGAGGAGGCATTGAGTGTGGTTTGTACGCTTGACCTTATCGCGAGCGTGTTTGCCAAATTGCCGCTGCCCACGACGCAGGATACCCAATTCCTGGGCAGTTAGTGCAACCAGTACTCAGGCCAGCAGAGTCCACGTGATCCTTAATCAAACGCGGCTTAAGAATTCACGAACTCGCTATATACGAATTTATCTATTCTGAGCATGCCGACAACGTGGAGCTCTGTGTGTGGAAAGCGCTCTGTTCGTACGGAAGAGCCTTCGTTAGATCGATATATGGGAACAGGCGGCGAACGAATAAACTGCGACCACCCCTTCAAACATTAAACATTTCTCGGTCCTGACTATACGTACGGAGCAACTACAGAAATAGGTCAGAAGAAGAAAACCCTACCTCCCTGAGACCACCGTGGGCTCGTATTTGGATCGTGGATCGTTGAGCCACCTGTTGACGCCTGTTTTCTTCCAATTCTACAGATGTAACATATGTCAAATCACATCTTTTTACCACCGTGCACATGCCTATATTATCGCAACGACTAAACTTGTGGTCAAGTGCCACAGCACTTTTCGCTTTCACCTGATATAATCTAACCAAATCTAGCCGGAGTTTAACATAACATTTGCGGTTTATTTATAGAATTGCAGTGTTAACAATGCTAAAGTTCACTTTAAAAAAATAAAATAATTAGCAAGAGTGTATTATCACCAAATTGGTCATGCAATTACGATATAACAATTATAATAGATTCTACATATTCATTCTATCAATATATATGTATATATACATTCACATGCATCATTGGCCTCTCATGCTTTGTCGTGTCAATTTCGGTTCAATGAAATGGTAGCGGGCCTATAACACCATTGATGTTACTTAGGAGCGAGCAATATATATATCACTATAAATATATGTATTTAACGACGCACCATCATGATCAATAAACTTACTTAGGGACTGCCATGCCAACCGCCAGTTTAGCCAGCTATTGCAACACTCGGCAATACACACAGACCTCTACCATGATTGGCAAATGCATACGAATGCATATACATATGTGTACAACTATGAATTTATGTTAGAATAGATATAAGCATCAACTATTCAAGCTGGTTGGTCGATTTCTATGGATCCGTTTCCTTGTTGACACTTTTTGCACGAAAAGTCCGCTTGGGTTGCAAATTGCAACTTACCAACTCTAATCGTATCTGTGCACCATATCAAATATTAACCGATGCTAAAAGTACTCAACTGACAAACTCACATATATATATATATATATATATATGTTGCTGCTCTAATGTTGCGTTATTGATGGACGAGGAGAGAGCCACACCGAATTATTGAGTTACTCGATTGGGTTACGTGCTATTAAAGATGAAAATATCGACAAATAAAATCGATTCCACTGACCATACGTATCGACTGTAGTTAAGTATGCAAACGAATCAAGCAAGAAGTCAAATATATAATGAGTTGTCCAGCAAATACATTGAGTGCACCGACTGACAATATCGTATCTAATTTCTATTGTCAGTATATTAGTTATTATTTTTTTGCATAAGGATTCCACCAGAATCTTCCGACAATGCTCGGTATACGTGCTCAGCTGAAACGCACAAGTGCTGATAGCCTGAGTTAAGTTTTATTGTAGAAAAGGGGAAATTGTTATTCATCATCGACAAATGCGTCTATTTGCTCGTAGAATTGAAACGATATTCGATTATCTACAACGCTCTTCCATAGAGCTAATAGAGCCTCTTACGGAATAATAATAAAGATTATAGTTATTATTAGTTCTTCTATTCTTGCCTCCATTGATAAAGTGCAATTGTTGTCCTTACATAGCGGTTTATGTGGTTCCGAGGAATCGTTGCTTTAATAACAGCTCGCGGTCCACTCGACTCGAAGTCATCCTCGAGGACACGGACAAATACGTCCGCAGAAGAACAAAGGCCACATCTCAAGCCGGATAGGAAACTCTAACAAGAAGAACGGCGAGCGACGGAAATATATATATATATATATATATAGAGTATATTGCCCAGTGTTCGTCTCGCACTGTCACTGTTCTCTGTTCTCTCGCGATGTCGGCGTGGGAAGGCCGACAAGGACATCCCTCAATGTTACATGAACAGTACGTTTAATACATACGTGACAGAAATATCAAAGTCAACGATGGCGTGGCGGCGGCGGTGGTAACGTCGCTGCTTAGCAGAATTGGCAGATCGAGTTCGAATCCGCAGATAGGCAGTAATCTCCGAGGGTGAGCAACGCACCCTCGGCCCTATAATTAAATGAGCTGAAAAGAGGACGAGGCGGATGTCGAGGGACATCGCCGTCGGGTGCAGCCATAGGATAATGAGTGAGCTTGAAAAACGAAGTGCTACATATTAATCGAACGGGGAAGATGGCTGATTCGTTTGCACCGTTGTCAATTACTGTGTGCCTTAGACAGTGATATAGGGAATGCTATTGTCAAGGCTAACAATAATAATAATAATAATAATAACAATAACGCTAACGATGAATACACGATGATGGATGTATCGATCCCGTAGTAGGAACAATTTGATTTGATTTAGCAACAATTTGATTACGGAACGTGGACGTTCAGGAGAGATTTCTTTTTGTGTGTCGAATATAAATACATAGATATATTTACGACGTCGTTGCCACGCTTTGGAAATCTGTAATACATATCGCGATGTTTAAATGTCACTGCCACCCTGGACTGATGCGTAGATCAAGAGCGTACGCAAGTAACAGTGCAGACCGATCTTCGGTCGAGTCGCACCAACGGGAGCTACTTACGATAGATTCAGGGCGCCCATCAACGACTTCGCGGATCCAATTGACCCTAAATCGAAGCACCATAGGAGCGGTTGGCACTGCGCCCGGTCGTCTGACCATCGAATATCGTCGTTTTGTCGTGAGCAAGGTCGTGTCCTATATTGACATGTTTCTGATAAAGATTCATTTGGTAAACGAACAGTTGATTCACACTCGGCGATACTTAATTATTTCTGACCGGGCCAGCGTTGAGAACCGACATCGTCCCTGCACAACGTGTACATGTGTACACAGTGATGATTATCATGCAATGCAAACCAAAGTGACGTATGCCTAAGTATGTTCGCTTTCGTAAGTTATACTTTCATACAAGACGTTTTGGCGTCACGTACATGATATTGCTGTATGTGTAATTGGCACTCGATAGCCGGTCGTCCGCTTTCGCCTGCAAATCTTTGTTTTTAATAAAGTGTTCCCAAATGACCGCTGATGAAGTGGGTGGTGTTTGCGTCCGCTTGACACATGCTCTCGAAAATGTTTGAGGTGGATTACGAAATACGAGCCAACCGTGTCTCGCGGCGCGTGGCGTCGAAATGCCTTTGAAACGCCTGCACTCGCAATGGGTTTCAAGTGAGATAAGCATCTTGTTTGGTCAGACGCATACAGCACGGAAGACGTCTCTCGACCATGGGGTGCTCGACTTAGAACGACTTTCAACAGCACTCCTTTCTAGAGTCGCATGGCGGGCTCATTCGCTTTATATTCGTACACAAGCCGAACTACACGTTTGTTACTAATTAACTACATTGGTACAACATGTTGCCGACGTAACGAAGTGAAGGTTCATCGTGTTAGTTATCTGTACTGCTAATATTGCACTTTATAGCACCAGCCAACTGATCTAGCACAGTATCCAAAGAAGCGTTTTTTTTTACTTATGGCTGTCTTCAATGGCGATTATAGATTTGGGGGTAGAGTTCGCCCCAGTGAGATAGACGGGAGCCAATAAGAACTTTATATTTATGATTTTTTTTTAGCACAGGGATGCGCAAGAAACTTTTCGACTGTGGATTCTACGAAACCTAATCTCAAAGTTTTTACTGCGGCTACCTGAAGCAATTCGCTAGTGCTCCATAAATGCTGATCTCATATCATCATTCTCGAAGGAACGCATCGGCATTCGTGGCATTCGAAAGACATTTTCAGAATATTATGCGTCGTCAAAAATGAAAAAAATATATATATAATACGATGTCGTCTATAAGCTGGCTATAAACTGCAGGGCATAATTCGGCGGAAGTTGAATTACTGTCTCTGGATCTTTCACGTGCGACCACTCGAAACAAGCGGGCACCGTCTGTCTCTGAACAAAGCCGACTGAGACAAGCATCACCGGCAAAGGCATAAAATTTGCTGTCGGCAAACAAACTATGTAATGTATATGTATCTGGTCGCGACTCACCATTCAACGATCTCACAGGAACTGACAACCGAGTCGAAACTAATTTAGACTTCATCATGTATTCAAGGTTGATGTAGCGACGATATTACGATTGTGGCTGCGGCCAGGCAGTTCCTTTTGGCAACATCAGCGGTACGGTAACGACATTGTACGTGTCTGGTATGGTCGACCCTCCCGAAGTGATTCGTCGGCTTGGCTCGATCGATCAGCAGCGACCGAGCCAGGAAGTGTGCCTCCTGTTCATTTGCCCGTGACGCAGCACCAGCGGTCAATACTTCAACCTAACAAACGGGCTGCCGAACTCTTCGAGCTCCAACTTAGACAGAGCAGCCTTGTTTGCTCTTGTCGTTTCGTGGACGCTTTCGCTGTCAAGCTGCAGAGCTTCCGTTACGCCGTTGTGTGTCCTTGCTTAAGACCTGCTCAAGCAAGTGCACAGTGCAGTTGGATTTTGACTTCGATTGGGTACGTCTAATGGGCGCGAGTAATAATCTAGTGGCCCAGCGATCTACCCAGCTTAGAGTAGATTAAAGAAAGGATTAGCATTTTATAAAAAGACGCGAGGTTGCCAGAACTGTTATTGCACAGAAAATTTACATCAGATATCCATGTTATTCGATTCATACCATGTTAGCCTGTTTTTGGATGCAATTCAAGATACACGAGAGTAATTTTCAAACCATAGTATTATAATAAACCCTGTCAAAGTCATTGCTCCGCCATCTTGAGCTCCAGCCTCGAAGCATGAAATTAAATCTTTGCGTCGCGTAATGACCCACAGTATAACCACCCTTAACTACCCCATTGTACCGCTACCGCTCATTGGCGACAATGGAAAGAATCTATAATAGAAACAGCACCAAATTAGCTCTAATGTTTAGATGTATTGAAGAATACCTCTCCTTGCTTAATTGACACACTCGTAAAAAGGTATAGAAAACGCAGTCATGTTACTGAATTTTCATTATTATTATTATTATAACACCCTCAAATCTGCGAATAGCCTATACCGATAGCCCGACCAGCCGTCCACGATTGCTATCAGATACTTAGCTGTAATCATTAATTACATAATGGGCTCAATCCAACAGCCCATGGCTTCTCAGATCAGCTTGCGCTCTCTCTCTCTCTCTCTCCCTCTCTCGAGTTGTTAAGCTGATTACGTCGCGACCCGCTGTCTGATCGCTTAACGTTTGGCCCCTCAGCTCAAGCGCTCAGTCCTCGCGTCACGGGCTTCAGCACCTCGACACGAGGCGATGTTGTCATCTTGTTCATACGTTACTTTTAATTAAAGCGCGCAACAGGTGCTGCTGTACTGTCAGTTCCCTCCACGACCACCTCCCCTATTTAGTGCCACTGTATATATATATATATATTACACGCCGGTGCCAATGGCTCCGGCATCTTTATAAAGATGATGCATCATTATCATCAACATCGGATATGATATGCGACAACCTGTTTAAGTCGCAGACATTGACAAAGCAGCTATGGGAAGTGCTGAAGTTGATGCGCCTCATCGTCGCCTGCGCCCACTCTAGAATGGCGAATGTGGCTCGATCAGAATTAATGATGCATATCAGAATACACCGCAGGTGTATTCGGGCCGATGTTTCGCTCGAAATAGGAATGGAAAGCTATGTTTTACTCGACATGGGAATTGCGTCGACTCCTTGTTCTGTCAACTTGACTTGCCTTGAACATAGCCAAGTATCACCTTTGATATAATTAGCACTTATCTCGTACACGATAAGATATACAGTTGCAGAACTGCTGTGTAAATGAGCGAAGTACTACCGGCTGACGTAACCTCTACTACTAATATTATTATACAATGGGAGTATAGTTTTTTGTAATAACATATTTCTAATTCATATTATTAGGTGTCTTAATATGTACAAATGTGTCCCACAATTATATGATCATTTTTGTATACTGAGGATCTTTGAAATCACACTGACCGTTGCCGAGTACGAGTATGTAAGTGCAACAGCCAAGAACGTGTTTCGTCTGCGGCTCGCCTGAGCGTCCATTATTGGTGTATACATCAAAATGCCTTTCCGACTATTCGTCCCTTTGGGAGAGTGGAAGACGTAATGTTGGCCGTGTTATGCTCGGGGAATTGTCATTTCCCTAATTTGAGTACTCACTACACGCTTCACTAGCTAAGAAACAGGCGCGAACTTATTTTCACCGCGGTGCTTTCCAGTCAACTATTGAAGTAATCGTGAACCTGTTATGGTGTACAAGGTCGGCAGAGTCTCGAAGCTCGAAAGACAGATTCACTCACCCAAGGATATGAGAGAAGAAGAAAAAGAGAAGTAACAGAAGTTCGTTCACTCACACAAAGTACGAATTTCTTATTCGGCCAATGTTCTGGTTCATGACATTGTGAATAGTGCCGTTACTATTTATACGGGATATATACATGTATATATATATATATATCCAGAGTGCTTAGCGTTGATGTGGAACATCTGTTGATAGCACGTACGCGGATGTAGGTTCCCCCACAAGGCGATACTGTCTGATGCGTAGTCGTACTGTATAATACATACAGTATTATACAATTCAATTTCGACCAAGTGACCTTATATAGAGAGGGACGGGTCACAGGGATAATGTGCCTGTGCTGGCTGGCTTCCTAATGGCTGAAATTTGCGATTCCGTTGCTCTTTGTATAGCCGCTTTGGAGTAATCTATATATGTAGCTTACGCGCTGAAATTAACTATGTATTTATGGTCTTAAAGTGTCTACATGACCATCCCTGACCATGTATCCATCGTGGACGAATTATGCGACAGGTGGGTCTTGGTATGGATGGCGTTGGTGCTTTCTGTTCATCGTTCGCTTTGATCCGCGAACCTAAGCTAATCGTATAATAGTAATAGAATAATGGAATATGAATATATATATATATATATATATATATATAGATGTCCAGATGACATAGCATTCAACAGGGGTTCTTGCCCTTTCGTTCAGGTGAACTCAAATCCTACTTATGCCTTGTCCACCTCCCTCTTTCCTCGTTGTCTGCAGAGTCAGGGATCCTCCGGTCTTCCTTGTTTTTACTATTATTATTATTACTATTATTATATTTCAAGGCACGCAGCTTGTTCAAATGATTTCCTTATTGTCCACCTCGGTGCGCGTTCGTCTTTGTGGCCGTGTGCCTCTGTATCAGTATGTGTCTGGCTTCGTCCCGAAATCCAGCGTTATTTCTCAATGTCAATTTTGTGCCCGAACTCAGCAAGCGACCCAGGGTCGCCTTCCCCTATATCACCCTGGCCAGAGTGAAACGAGCCGACTTTGCCACTAACGCGGGCCACAATGGCAGCCTCTCGATTCTTTCATTCCTTCTCTTCAGCAGCACACGCCCACACGGCCAAGTTGCTGCCGCCGGCGTTCTGCGCACGTAAGTGCAGGCGTCACAAGCAGTCTCCCTCCATCTCATGTCGAAGAACAGAGACAGACAAAACGATAGAGAAAGAGAGAGAGAGACACTGAGAGAGCAAAGAACAGACCAATAACACGACACAGTGACAAAGTTATCACAGAGCAGCGTCCCCTTCGCCACCCCTATAACATTATTCACCGGTGCAGGGGACGGGGGGCGGGGGGTAGCCACAGCAGCAGCAGATGCCGCCGCCGCCGCCGCCGACGCCGCTTGGTGTCTGGAGCTAGCAACGGGCCGCACAGTTGCAACACCAGCGACAGCAGGACCAGGCAGAGGCTGTACTAATAAATTAAACTCGACTGGACTACACAGACCGCCGTAGTGCGCTGGTCTGTGCCAGCCGCCGCCGTAGGGACAGCGTCGGGCAACGTAACGGCTCGTAAATTCGTTCCGGTTGGTCGCCTCGGATTTTCCTCTGCATCGACTCCCCCCTCCCCACACACACACACTCAGCGTCTACTACCGGCTACTATTATTATTTTCGTTCTCCACGTTGCGCTAGGTTGTGCGAGAGCGACACGAGAGGGGAGGAGTCAGTTGTTGCTGTTTCTGCTGCCTCGTTGCGTTGGCGCCCTTGCGCTTCGTGAAGTTGCTGCCGCTGTTGCTGTTGCTTTGTGCACGAACTGCTCGCCTATCTGCCGGCAGGGTCAGTAACAGTGGGTTACTGTCCTCTGTTGTCGTTATACGAGCGAGGCTCGGCGTGGCGCCTACGAGGCACGGGTTGAGCCATTGGATCTGATCGTCACAGACAAAAGAGTTGTTACGTTGCTGAGGTGTGAGCTTCTCTTCAGGAAAGAAAGGTATTCGCCTGTAAAAAGCGCCCGTTGCCTCGTATTCTGCAATAAACTGTCGATGTGTATTTATCTGCATATACAGGGTGTTGGGAAAGTTGCGCGACCCCATAAGAGGCTAAGTAACGTTTAACGCTTCCGAAGAATTCCTATCTGTAGTTCTTATGTTCTTATTTCTTCTAATGCATATAGAGATAGTGCCGTGTATAGTAGAGCTAAAAACAAAGAGAAAAATAAGCAAAACCTACCCTGGACGTTTAGTGAACACCCTGACCAGTCTTGACCAACCGGCAACAAGACCCCCCCCGCTCATATACATATATATATATATATATATGTACGGATGTACATCGAGCTTGGCGAAAGGCAGAATTGTTGACAAAAGCGCGAGCTAAAATATATTACAACTGTACATAGACCTATGAATAGGCTGAATATCCTTGTGGTAGTGTGTGTCTATCTATGTAACCAATGCTAATTCCAGCTGCTCCGGGACTCGATAGAATAGGCTAATATCTTCATGGAAACTGGTGTGGCCAGGGTAAATCGTCCAATTAATAATCGATTGCTATTGGAAAGCTAACCTGTGCCTGCTCAAACGAGCCCTTAAAGCCCATTATCGTTATCCCTAAGGGCGAAAACGTATCGTCGGCCATTTCTTCCTTCCTGTTCGTTTCGAGCCACATTTGCAGCATTTTGGTTGACGTTCAGCATTTTCAACAGCAGTCGTGTTTCTAAACCGTACAGGTGACATCCAGGAAATTTGCAGCGACCTGTGTGAGATACTATATTACATAATCATCAGTATCGCATCAGCTATGATTATTATTGTATATATTAATACATTCAATAATATGCTATGATAATAATAATCCCATTCAGAACGAACTAGGTCCAAGCGAAATTCCAGTGATCTGACCCTGGAAGATCGATTAGGTCAGCCACTTGAGAATCGTTTGTGCAGGAAAGATATCCCAGCGAATTCCGATTGTTCCTGCACGGATCGCCGTACGAATTATCGGCCCGTTGTAATCGGCCTTCTCGTAAACAGATCGCAATAATACTCATCTTCCTTTATGTAGTTTCGTTGTGCCCTGTTTGTTTTTCTTAGAGAAGTATGAATTTGTGTGTCACTCTCTCGCGAGAATCGCATCGACTCCGTGTCTACGCTCAATGAAAGAAATACATTTATACCATTCTTGCCTGCTAGCCATAATTATTTGTTAGTGTTATCATCGACGAACGACCATCTCCAGTGAGCGGTGTTAATTCAAGCAAAGGCGTGCGCTTCAGGAACATAGGCTGGGTTGTTCTCAGTGCACGGCTGCACACTGGCCCTCACCGTAGGATCACGTAAACGGCTAATCATTCACAAACACGTTAGGTATAGCACGATGAAAAAGCTATCAGAATCTGGCCCATCTGCTAATGGTAATACCTGTTATATGAGGGCATAATAGGACATTTGACGTATTTCCTTCGGTGGTGTAGGTGAATCCTGCCATTCCTTTGTTGATCACATTGGCAAGTCATTTACTGCAGTTCCAAGTTAAGTGTTCGTAATACACAGAATATTAATACACACAAAATATTTCTTCTTTTTGTGTATCGTCTTTGTTATAATGATAATTTGTAATATCGTTGTAAATTGCCACTCTATTCCCTCAGCGAGGCCCGCTAAATGTGAGTCCCAATGAACACCTATCGGATGACCGTCATACAACTAAGGTGCGTCATAGTAGGCTCCCTTGTTGGGATCAGGTACGTTGTGAAATCACTCTATTTTCTGTAAATATTCTTAATTGCGCGCTAGGGTCCTCACTGAACTCCGTATTTAAAGTCAATGTCAATGCAGCATTAGCTCACGAAGTCCGTTTGAATTCAAATAGCTGGCGATTTGATGAGCTTACCACCCGAAAGAATTCGGGGTTCGTTGACATCATGTAACAGGCTTGATATACATAAACTTTAGCTGAGTATCAAGAGATCGCAAAACTTTGATAGATTTATACCTTACCACATAGTCCTCCGTCAATCTCGTCTGATTCCTCTATCAACATCAGATTGCGGTGCAGACCCCGGCCCCCGTCTGTCTCCACAGAGCACGGTGATTTCTTATAATTCATTTACCGCTATAAATGGCAGACACTCTGTCGACAATTCCTCTCGTTGTACGATCCCATCCCGTGCAAAAGTCTCACGTTGACCTTACGTTGATCAATTGAATATCGCCTAGCCCGCTGAATAAATCGTAGCGCTATTCGTACGTCCGTTCGTCCACTGCATCCGTAGCGATAAAACGATATATTCAGTATCGGAAAACGATAGCCTACGATGTTTCTCTACGTACCTGAGGGTCTACTGCTAGATACGCAGTGGACCTGCCCATGCAGCCATCACCGCTGTGACGTTCTCCGACGAAGCGACGCCTCCTCGCGGCGAATTGGAGTCCACTACCGAGGGAAGGAAATCCCAGAGTTTTGCGGTCGCATTGTCCGCTGTCAGATCTACAAGAGCCGTGCAGAAGGTGAATGGAGTTGGGATAAAACTCCGAGCCGAAGTTCGTGCTGTAGTTATCCAGCAAACACGACACACACACTGTTGCCGAAAAGACTCACACACATACATCGACTCTTGAACGGGAAGTAAGGCAATGATTCGTCGGGTCCAGTCTTCAATTACCGTCCTTGTTTACGAAAGTTCATTACGTTTCCAATGCAGAGAGAGCTGAGGGTGGTATCAGCTTCAGCAAAATTTAGATGAAAAACAGCCCTGGCAAATGATTTCAAACAGTGCACCAACATGAGGTCATGCTGATGAATTTACTGAGTTTTTATTTTGTTGTTGCACGGGCTTCGTGTAACACTCGGGGATACATGTCTCAATCTGGCTGCCTTGTTCGAGCTGTCGCTGAGAGCTACCTGTCAATGGATTGAGATAGGCAGAGTGGTTAGAGTCTCGGGGAATGTTCCCTGCAATTCACGTTGTTGGCACAACAATGTGAGAAATAAATTTCAGCTCCAGAGTGGCCACCGCGAGTGGTCTAAAATGACTCGGCACCCATTTGTATTCAAAATGCGCAACTAAACGTAATTATTACCTAATGAGCCTATTATCATATTATAATGGGCATGTATATATATATATATATATATATATATAATGTGTGTTGTGATGGGCGTTCTGTGGCAATTTTTAGTGGGACTAGGAGTCTGGACAGGCGTCCTACCTTCTATGTTAGACGGCAGTCTCGCCCGTCCAGACGAGGTAGAAATATTATGGCTTCTCGCGATTATACGAGTAATCTAGGGAGATGGAAGGTGTTCATTAAGCTAACTCATTGTATATCGTCCGAGCGTGTTTGTTGCTTGTTCATCAAACTCGGCTGAAAAACTTAGTCCGCACACGGGCTCCCCCACTCAGGGGGAAACCCAAGCCAGTGGCTGACAAGGTTGCAGCAGGCCACGTCCTTCCGCCAGGCCACCGCAGCAAACTGACTGACTGGGTGAGTGAATGAACAGTGATCGCACAAGCGAGCGAATGGCCGAAGTGCAAGCACCTCATCCTAGTTGAGGTGATACACACGTCTAGAATGATAACGCTCGTTCTACGGCGATGCCAGCCGAGCCAATGCTTGCGTGCCACCTGAAGCATCGTAGAAAAAGTGCCAACAGGCTAAACAGTGAAACTGATTGAGCTATTCTAGCTTCAAGGCTCTTTACTTCACTTTGTGCCGAGCATGCGCCGCCGCACTTGCTCTGGGAGATCGACATTAGAGGACAAGCGAGCCGGGGGTGAGCGCTTTGGCTGGTAATACGTCATGTTATGCTGGTGGTGATTATTCAAGCTATTCTTCGAACGAGGCGAACTACCTAAACAGAATATAACAAATATACATTAAATGTTCAGTCGTAGAGAACATTGTTGGAGGTCCGCCATCAGGATACTTGGCATTTGGTATTTAGTCACACGTCAATTGAGCTGTGCCCTGGTGATATCTAGGTCACGGGTAGAGAGTGCACGTCTCGATTTAGGCGTGAAACGCGTACATCGACGCATAGGCTTTGTTTATCATATCGTAAGTAAAATGCTCGTCGCCTGGCACTAATAGAAGCCAGAATACGCGTATCCGGTTCTCTATATCTCGGTGGTAGTCACCAGCAGTGGTTCACCTTAAAGCCCATTGTTCTTCATAATGCTTGTTAACACCCATGCACTCTGTGAGATGCTTATTGACTCTCAGCCTGCGGCTGATCACGAACGTGGCACAGCGGGCCTCGAGTAGCCCCGACAACCATAGTCTCAAGTAGACTCTTAAGGCTCAACATTTAGGTACCGTTATGATAGCTTCGCTAACAAACATATGTGATATATTTACGCACCTCCAGCTAACTCCACTCGAGTATTTCAATAGGACGGGGAGAAACGAAGCATTTTCGAAGCGACATTTTCTCCTTGTTTCATTCATGACAAGGATTCTGCAATCCGCTACATGTTATCGTAAATACATGCCTTCTGTAGCTGAATAAACGCAATCGGTCATCTAATGCACATGACACAAGCGCTGTATGGACACGATGTGTCTGTTATCTGCTTTCAGCTATTGAAACAGTCAGAATCTTTCGTTCTTATTTCTCTTTGCGACCAAAGTCATATATATATAGCGTAGCACCACTAGGACGGGTTAGCTTTGCAGCCCTGTCAAGAGGTCTTGAGTTTATCATCGATCGATTTGTAGCCGCTGATCGTGGTCAAGGAGCATTCTTTCGTTGCTCGCAATTGTTCCCGCCTTTTTTCACTTTGCTACAGATGCAATGTACCTGCCGATCCCTTGCGAGCCTTGTATTCAACGCGCAACAGCTAGTTGACGGACACACTACTGGATATTGTGATAGTTGTCCCACGTCTCTCGCGGGTTGCTCGATCCGCCGCTTATTCACGTGACATCTTCGAAGTTGCGCCGTCTGTCGCAACACCAGTCCATCGGGTTTCCTCAGCGGCAGGAGCTCTAACTGTCATCTATGCAGCACCATTGATGTCTATCTATCCTTCTATCTGTATGTGTGTATGGGCTCGTACGCTCGCATGACGTCACATGCAACTCTCTCTCTCTCTCGGGCGGCCCTTTTCGGTCGTGCGAGAAAAATATCGACAAAATGTCGATACCTATATATTACAATAATAATAATGGCTGTTCCTGGGGGAGGGCGAGGGACCAAGAACGCAGTCCGTTCACTTGCAGGGCACGGCAGGCCAGCGCTGAGATCATTCGTGCAATGGGTTAAAAATAGGAAAAAGACGCACAGACGCTCGAATACCGGAAAGGAACTTGGTTTACGAAGCTACAGTGAACGTCACACACGTGACACATACGCGAGATGAGATGAAGGTATGGAGTAGAATGAACATGACGATGAGAATAAAGTAAAATAAATCAAGTCCAGAGGCAATGAATTAAAGGGTTCTATTTTTTTGCGCGCTCGATCTTGTCCCACCCCAATCGTTCTCGCATCAGACATTTCTCGTTCATTATTCGTGTGGCGGCATTGCCACGTACTGACGAAGTGGCTGATGCTAATGCAGGCGAGCGAAACTGGCAATCATGGCTGTTCGACCGCAGCAGCTAAGATAAAACCATGAACACACACTATCTCTGTCTCTACCCGCTGAAAATTAACATTACAGAGAATCTATGTAATATCTATAGTATTTATAAGAGGAAGTGTTGACAGCGAAAGTCCACATCTTGTTACAGCCTCGGCAGGGACCGTATTTACTACGAACGGGATGTGTCTCTCTACCCGTCTGATTCCTAGGTGTACACTGCCGGCATCGTCATCCAGTTCTAATCTAAGCAAGGTCTATTGAACGGTGTATTGTACTTTGTAGTAAATTCTTTCAAAGCAGCGTTCTGATCACATGTAATTCCGATCATATATAGCCACACAATTTCGTCGTTTAAACTCAATACAATTTCCCTTATATATATATGTATATATATATATATATATATATATATATATATATATATATATATATATAATGTGTCAGTGGGGATCCCTCAATACATTTAAGAATAATACAAGTTCATATAATTCGTGCAAAATTCAACGATACATCTACGATTAATTATCCTGCTGAACGAGTCCAATCAACAGTGGGAGGAAACATATGAGCACCATGGCTGATGTTCGAAGCTCTTGATCCTTGATCTCCACCCCGATGCTGTTACATATGAGGTACAATTTACCCTGTTCGGGAGAGATTACTCTGTCAAAAGACAGCCACGAGAATTTGCTGCGCAGAGCCACCACTAAATCGCCGGCTGCGGGGGTGAATCACTTCCTGCTCATAGGCGAGTACTCAGAATGGGACAACCAGAGAACGATAGCGTAACGGTATGCGGCGCTCAAGCGTACTCGTCCGTTGCCCACAAATCGGTGTTAATACTCGTCGAAAAAGACTGATGGAGACAGAGGGCGAAGACGAGCGATAAATCGCGAGATAAAGGCACGAAGAAGCTCGAGAACGGTGTCCGCTTTGTCGACGCTTGCGCGCCCGCCCGCGCTTGTTGGTGGCTGCGGCTGTGACCGCAACGTCGAGACCTGGTGAATAATTCACGACAGAAATAAACCGACCCAGGGCAGACCGGACTCGCTCGGGCGGCAGCACGCGGCAGCACGCGGCAGCGATGAATCAAATTGGGCCGTCACGGAACGACACGAAACGAAACAAGAGAGAAAGAAATGGGGAACTGGGGTGGACGGGGCGGTGGGGCCGGGGTGGGGGGCGACTTTTAGCGCGGGCGCCGCCTGTTCCTGGCATTTAATCGAGTTATAATGGCTACATGGGCGAATGGATGCAGTCACTGACCTCACCAGCTGCGCCGCTTGGGCCCCACGGTGGTAGTGCAGATGCAGAGGCTGCCTAACGTGGCTGAGGGCGTGCATCTATTAGTAAATATTTGAAATGTATAATAGCCATACGAATGTATGTATGGATGAACAATATTATATATATATGTAATACATATATACAGATAAGGACGTGTCTATCCAGTGAGCTGAATTGCTGCTTTGTGTAATCAGAGACGTGTTTATCTATTGCCAGTAGCGAAGTGCGAAATGCTTGTGCTACGAAAATGTTTCGTATGCAATGTCTGGTTTTGTGTGTCATTATACAACGTACATATTGGAGTTGACAAGCTTGGCGGGTGCTAGCATGCTTTCTATAATAGTAGGCAAGCTATATATGCAGCACGTCACATGTATCGTTGCATCGTGTGGATGTGTGTGTCACTGTGTTAAGCTCTATTGCGCTCTCTGCCTGGAAGCATTGAAGCTTTAGCAGTGAAATAGCAAAGAGGCCGATCCAAATGTGACCCGAATAATGGCATCGGCTATTTACATATTATGCAATAGCGATTCATAGCGAGTTTTTCCGCTGACTGAAATGTTGAACACAGCGTACGTTGCAGTAAAATACATCGAGTGTATTCGCGCAACAGGATATTATACCAAAAATGTCTGGGCTGTTTATAACACCTCGGAGGTCTTGATGGCAACAGGTTGAAGATGTTTGTGGTCACAAATACTGGGTTGGTTCGCGCCTTTGCGGTGGTTTCTGGTCGTCTGTCGAAGTAACATCTGGGAAAGGCGTATGCTACCGCCCGAAGGTGGCTCACCACCTTCGTTCTATGGGACTGCTGAGAACAGTCCAGCAATCTTGACGGAGTCACTTCCTGACAGAACAATTTCGCTGATATGTTCTCACTGTGTGCGGGAATTTAAGTTTTTTAGATGGGAGTATATGACGTCGTTTCATATCGATCCAAAATGAACCAACTTTAAAAACCAGCTCTCGTTGGAGTTGAGTTGTATTTATTTATTGAAATTGGACGATAGACCTACCGATTACGGTGGGTGGTCAAACAATTCGAGCTTTACCTGTTATCTTAACTGATCACTAGGAAGCGCCTTGTGAGTTCATCTATTGACCTGATGTAGCGGCACTTTTACATTGCCTAAATGTCGCGAATTCATCTCAATACAACCTCTAAGATGATCTAAATTTGTTTCATAGTATTCTCTATTAGCTATTCTAGGTACTAATTTAGAAACATTCATGGGTATCTAAAAATAATTCGGTATAAGCTTTCCCGTATTATCGAAGCGTCATCGACTTCTTTGGGGTCTAGTTTGATTCAAATTGTCGTCATTTTTTTGACGGGTGCTCGTTCAGAAGCCGAGAAGGTGCGCCATTGCAGATCAATCACAGTGAAATTGGGAAACCCGGTTATAAGAGCTGTTGAAAGAGGCCCACCCAACGTCAAATCCAGCCCACCCTTATGGCCTTCGCCGCTTAAAAGAACGAGCTTGAAACGTGTCACTTTGGTGAGCTTTGGTATTGTATGATGGAACGACTGCTTGATATCGAAATGTCGGTGATTGCCATCGTAAGGATGAGAGCATTCAACTAGACAGAAAAGTGAAGTCTTTCTGAAGCCGTTCTTTACACAGCATCTCGGGTCAATACTGAACGGCGCAGATAACGGCATGACAGAATTTGTGGCAGAACGCCTGTATCGATAGAATTGACTGTCAGCGATTTGAGTGGCTCCTCCGCAAGCTGGCCTAACCACAGAGCTGATGCGATGACTCGATGGAGCGTGTTGCTTTTCATCGTCTCGTCTTGTAACGTCACAACCCAAAGACACTTACTCGAGCGTACGGGCTGAATGTAGCATTGACGTCTGTGAGTGTCTCTTGCTGGATGTGAGGAGCAAGATCTGTTTGATTACGGTAAATGCCTTTGAGTGTATTATATCTTATACTACAGCATCGCACCGACGCTGCATGCAACTCGCCCGTACCGCAAATACAGTTTCTGTAGAATCGCTCATTAACCAACTTACAAGATGTAAATGAGATCTGCGTACTATCTGATATGCTGAGGAGAAGATAAGCTTCTACTGGATCGTGCTTGCATCGGGCTTCCGGAAGTCAGAGATGCTGTCTTGTCCTTTATGTTACACATTTCAAAAAACTAATTAGGTTGCCGACGGGGAATTTGCTGTGGCCACACATGGGCCGAGACAATTTATACCTGTCTAAAATCTGTACCTTCACAAACTGACGTCATGGCGAGCGAAAGAACGAGTTATTTGCCTGACAGTGTCGCTCACTTCAGAGACGTGGCCTGTATGGTCCTGTCCGGTCCTGTAAGGTCTCGTTCTCCGAGTGGGTCCTTGGGGCACGCAAGTTGCATTTTGCGTTGCTTGTTCAACACTGCGCGTACGAGTATATTCATCCCTTCCAGACACCACCCGCCCCCCAATGGCAAACGGTCTTTGTTTTTAGATATAGTTAAATGTCACGTCACAGGTGCAAGGGTCTGTTGAGCAGAGTTGACTTGAGTGTGTAATCTTTGCTTTTGTATAAGACCTGGATCATACACCATGGGACGTAGTTCGCGTAGCTGTAAATAAACAAGACCGACAAGGACTTCGCAGCATTCGTTGTAGGGCGAACATGACTCGAGCGGCTCGGGGAGTTTCGTTGTTGTATGTCTCATTTTCTCCCAGTTGAATATTAGGCCACTTACAGATCTGGAGCAATCGTGTTCCTGATCAAACCGGCCGGCAAGATATACAGAAGATTGCTGAAAATTAAATCCACCGCAACTGCGATATTTAGACGGATGGACACCCAGATATTTTCAGTTTCTCGTTCAGTGAAACCTATACCTTCTATTTTGCATTTGATCGGCAAAGTACACAAACCGTGTTGTTGACTACTTTTTATCTGAACCGTGCTTTCAGTCTTTTTACAGCCAACATTTCAAGTCCACGGTGGAGCTGCTTTTAGCATTGCTTCATAAGACGGACCCCTAAATGCAAACGTGCAATGGTGGGGATCGAGCCCGTGCACCTACGTGTCTCTTCCGGAGTTTGCTCAAATAGTCGAAAATAGTGATGACCATCAAACGATTCCAATTTCAATCCCTACATGCTAGCAGTATTTTCTCTTGCAGCACACTTCCACACGAAGCATTCATGTTTCGGTTAGCTTAGGTTAGTAGACTGCCCCGCATCGAGTTTGCAGTAGCTTCATTGACAAACGAGAAGAAAGGCCTACCCAGCCGAGAACGACACGCAATCTCTGCCTCCCATGCCTTTACTCGTTGGCGTTTTTTACACAACGAGCCTCACTGTTCGCTGTGCGATGCTGTTCAAAGCTGGTCGCTGCATTTTCCAAGGCCTTGCTCAGGGTCGCTTCTCGCTCCTCGCTCGGCAGCAATCGACCGCCGCAAACCGCCTTTTCCTTTGCGGCACAGCGACTTCATCCCTATTCTCCTTGTCCGTTTCCCTCGCATCCTCATCCTGCTGCTGATGTGGCGGCTGCAGTCCGTGTTTTCCTGCTGCCGTCCTGAATCGCTGCTGCGCCTGTAGTTTCTTTCCGTTTGAGCTGCCATCATCTGTGGTATTATCGTTTAGCTTATCATCCACCCGTGTCTATCACCCAGCCAACCGGTTCAGCTTGCATTCTGGGCCATGTCGCTTTGATCCGGGACGTCCTGCCTAGAGAAAGACAACCTGTTCGCTCCGTGATTCTAGCGGCATAGGGTGTGCCGTGGTGCCGCACGAGCTGAGCGGCACCGCACAATCAGCAAGGGAGCAGAAAGCCTACTTCGCCTACCCTTGATCATCAAGTATTGGCTACTGTCAAAAGCTTATGTAGTCAGTCAGCTTGAAATGGAAGGAAATGAAAGAGAGACGGAACTGGAGATTGAGGCACAATGAACTATCATCAAATATAGCAGCTTACGGATTACACGCATTAACAGCTCATTAATGCCTTAATAATTATTGCGCTGATCTGATCAGAGAGACGGGATGGGCGACAGATAAACGACGTCGACGGAATCAGCGGACGAGGGGGCGCTTGGATGGGGACCGTTTCCACAATGTGTGATCCTTATGGTGCTACTGACGATGGCCGTAGCTAAGCATTCGGAGGACACTCGTGTGGTGCCGATGCAGCCGGCTCTCGCCACGTTGGAGATGAATTACACGTCAGCATGCCGCTCCGCGGATACCTAACAATGCTTGTGCAAATGACTCCGAATGAGTAATCAGTTATTTCTCCTTCTTTGTTTGTTCGTGTCCCCACTTATGGACATCTATACCACGTGAATGCTGTGGGATGTTAGCTCTCGCCTGGGCTAGAGCCTACCAAAGATGCCTGGCTTTGTCAACCGCAGACCTCCGTTAGCCGTCCGAGTAACCGCATCGATATTAATTCCCATTTGCTCACAAACATACACACACACACACGAACATAACTCGATACGTTCACACACAGAGGGGGGTGAATCACTTCCTGCTAATAGGAGAGTACTCAGAATGGGACAACCAGAGAACGATAGCGTAACGGTATGCGGCTCAAGCGTACTCGTCCGTTGCCCACAAATCGGTGTTGATACTCGTCGAAAAAGACTGATGGAGACAGAGGGCGAAGACGAGCGATAAATCGCGAGATAAAGGCACGAAGAAGCTCGAGAACGGTGTCCGCTTTGTCGACCGGGATTCGACCGAACAGGAGATGGGAGGCTGGCATACTTATGGAACATGGATGCTTTCTTAGTGGAAACTTAGTGGAGAACGCAGCGAGCGTTAATGATAACGTTGTAAATCATTTAATGTAACCCCCAGTCAGCTGACCAATATCTATAGTATTTATTCGAGTATGACTGTTTATGTATAATGGGGTATGGCGGAACCACGCGAAATGACAATGAATACTTGTAGTTCCCCTTTTCTCCACGATTCCTTAAGATGTGTGTATTGTATAAATAGGTGGGAGATTCGTTCGTTTGCATATGCTCTTCGCTTCGGAATTGTATTCCATTCTCATTCAAGGACAATCGAAGGATTTGAACAAGTTTGTTTTTCTGCCACAACCGCGACTATCGCCTTGACCACGCCATCAGTCAACAACGAACGACCGCCATTGCCATTATGTCTCGTCCACTTGTTGATCTTATAATCTCCAGCCAGCTGTTGCTGTGAAGGCGAACGAAAATAACGTGTTTGGTTCGTCGGCTAACACAGAGCCGCCCTGCCGTCACAGCGTACAGTGTCTGTTGACGCGTTCACCGATGTGCAAAACACGTCACCCTTCCTGAACTCACTTGCCTCCATCCACCGAACCCCTCAAGTCTTCATGCGTACTTAGGCTGCTCAATAACTTGCTGTAGCCTTCGAGGGTAGGGAACGAAAGATTGACTTTGCCATACTCCCATTGTGTGCATCACCAGTCGTCACTCAATGGCCTCCAATGAAGATCGGCCCCCGGCGTGTCAGCGGGTGGAACCATTATAAGAGAAAGAGGTCAGGCCTGACTCCGTGAGATCACCGCATATCACGAGCGGGTTACCTAGCAGAAAACCATGGAATGAATGAACAAACGATGCAGAGTATCCACGATTTCGCGATTGGCCTTAAGATGTCCGTAACGAGCAATGCTTCGTTGCCATCTCCATGGCGGGAAATCCTTCGGAAAAACGCAGTAAAGGAAATCGAGATGTGAAATCCCATCTCTCTGTTATCTCTATATCTATATATCTTTCTCTCTCTCTCGATTTATATCGATCTATCTAAGATTTTATGTAGAGGGCCTCTCGGCGTTAGCGAGTTATGGAGCTTGTCATGCCACTGTGCTCGTAACGGTGTTCGCATCGAGCATATACCGCTTGAAGATCAATGGGAAATAAATTCGAAAGGCACAGGGGGAGTCGCGTGAAACAAACTAGAATACGGCCAACAGAACAATGCACGGGATGCCAGATATGCATGCGACGTGTACGAAGGGGGCGCCCTATGCGAAGGTGCCTGGGGGATTCTCGAAAGTGATTTGCAAAATCGTCGTTGCCGAGATTTTGATCTCCAAGATGCTCCGGATAACGTTGGATCACGCTACGTTTCTTGGAGACCCGAAAAAAATGATTGCGTCTCGAGTGCGACGTTTTGGTGCACCCACCATATTGGCCGCACTTTGCGCCGAGTGCTACTAACAGCTTGAATAGTCTTTCTATTTCCTGAACATTCTCAAAAACACCTTGGGTGATTTCTTTGCCCATAGAACTTGAGACTTCTACGGAAAGGGTGATAATGAAGCTCGGGGAGAGGTAGCAGAAAATCGCTCATCAGAATGGAAGATATTCAGTTGGTTAAAATCGCTTCTTTGAAAAATATTTTGCATTTGAAATTGACACATAATTTTCTCTGCATGCTCAATATATTGCCAGTTATTTCGATTATGATGCCTAACCAACTAAAAGTGAAAAGTCATGACCATAATGAACGGAAGTCGATTAGCTCCCACTTGAACTATACTGTTGTTAATGAACACTTGTGACTACTTCGTCTCCATGCATCTTCCGTGTTTCCTGCGCAACTCTAGCACTTTTGGCACACGCACCACTCGATAGCAACTTGTCTCTGTAAGTGGCGGCTTCTGTTTGCACCGATAAGCTTTCGCCACATGTACCACCACAGTGGTATACTGGGATCTGAGAGTTTTGATGCTGTCCCACCATCTACGTTAACCCTAGCTGGCAGGCTGTGTTTATATAATACGCGTTTTCCGCGCGTTTTCAACCGCTCCAACCACTGTTCAGTCGCAATAGCAGCAGCAGCAGCTAGGAGTTACTTAGGCTTGCCGAGATCGAGCACGAGCGCGTGAGTAAGGAAATGAATGAATGGGCTGTTCCCGTAGGCGAAAGCGCTGCTACTCCCACCCCCCTCCCCACCACTCCCAGACGCGAACGTAGAAATAGCTGCGATGGAAGCTAGAGCGCAAGTGAACTTCATTTTTCAAGCCCTTGTATTAGCCGCCATTTCCGCCAACTTGCCCAGCCGATCATGCAGCGTCTGGCTAACGCAGCGGCTCCGCCTCCCGGGGCAGAGGAAACTGCCGCCGCGCAGACCTTGGAAAACAGCCACAATCCTGAGAGTGGTGGAGCCCGGACGGAAGCCGCATGGCAGAACGGGGCTGGCGGACGACCTTTTGCACGGCCGTGATGGAACGTTGTAGAAGCAGACGGCGAGGGTGGTTCAAGGGCTCACAAGGGCGAGGGTGGTTCAGCGAGACACGTGCGATTGTGGACGGAGAATAGTTTTCACTCGCGGCGAATCCGGCTGGGCTGGGCCCGGGGGGCGAGCGAGCTGGGAAGCCTTCGCACTTCACGCAGGAATAGTAAACGAACTTCATGAATTTGCATTTGCTCACATACACGCCCCCAGCACACTCGTCACACGTGCGCGCCATATTCACTCACACCTGTGTACGTTCTGTCTATTTTGCCCAGGATTGTGCGCCATTCGAATAGCGGGACAGTTTGAACGGGACAGCCTAATATTTTTCCCAGATATCGCATGATGGGTATGAAAGAGACTGAGACGGCGTACAGGGTGGTGACGCAGTAGTCTGTGATGTATAGACGCCACGTAGTTCCTATGCAGCCTCGACGATATTACCTTGTCAGCTATGTTGTTATACGTAGAATTTGGTGGCAATCGTCGTAACCAGAGTAGCACCAGATTGGACTTAATATACAGTTGTATAATTTGAAGCGCGGCGTTCACTCAGCTGCAGCAGGCAAACGGGTGGACGTTAGCACAAACAGTTTTGTGCGACGGATTCAGGAGGTACAAAACTTTGAAACGGTGCACTTGGTCAGCTTCGTATCAAATGTCGACGTCCAATACTTCAAAAGGAAGCTATCGCGTGAGCATCTTTGCAGGACAATAGCTTAACGGAATGTCTAGGTGACATATGCCGTGTATTAGGCAACGACGTGGCTTAATTTTGAAGCATTAAAAAGAATTGCATGCCAAATTTCACTCGGCTGTGACCAGCCTTGAAATCTATCCCTAGAAAACCTATCGTTGTTCCAGAAGATCGTCAAAGTGGATGAAAGAATAATATGCAATAATTTTACGTTCAGCCTGATTTTACGTTCAATTTAATAATATGCAATTATTTTACGTTCAATCTGATGCTTGCTTTTGAAAATAACAAGAATAATAGTAATCGTCGAACCATGCTATCGAAATCACCTATCGAAAGATGACTATAAACAGATTAATTTTACAATTCGCTGCACAATGCTGTGGCGTGTCCATGACTTTTGACCCTGGCGATAGTTACGGTAGTGGCGTCACTAATTAACACCAACATATATTCTATTGTCTTCCAGGTAAGCTCGGCTGGAACAGGAAATCTGAATCGTATACAGGATATGAGCACATATGCACGTTGACTTGTATCCGTTTGCGGCTTGTCAATAATGCACCAAGCAGGCACGGTCCATCAGTGTCACGTCAGCGTAGAAGGGTATCGCTTATTTCGCCCTCTTCTAATAGGGGAAAATGTACAGAAAAGCATATTCATTCCTATATTATTCTGCTTCTGTCTAAGGAGTCGAGTTTGTTTGCTAGTATTTCGCACCACCACTACCAAAAAAAGGCCAGGAAAAGATGAAACGAACACGAAAAGGCCTCCTGCTGGCAGATGATACAAGCATCAGTAGATCTACTGCTGTGTTACATACGCAGCAGTAAGTCTACGGTCAAACATCTCATGTTCAGACAAGCGAAGCGACTATTTTACCAACACCGCAGAGTAGCGAGTGTTACCAATAGTGAACCCCTATATATACGAACCTATACGTATATATCCATTCGGCCCATTCTAATATTTGGGCTATCGACCTTATCTGAGGTGTTGAACCTAATCCGAGATGCTTCATGTGAATGATTATCTCGCGTATCGCGTATTGAACCCGTCCCATCCCGCGAGTATGAGATGTGCCCGATCGCGCGTCTTAATCTTAATTAATTGTTTAGGCTTAAGTGTATCGGGGAAGTGCCACAGGAGTGTGCAAGTTGTCCAGGGCTCGCTTGCTGTTTCGTAGAAGGTCGTGTACCAAGACGACTCGATTAGCTTGGCCCATTATTCCAGAGCACCGTTCGCACTTCGCATTTCGTGCTATTTGTAGCACGCCATACGTTCGACTCAACAGCGGCTGCATGATATCTGCGTGGCGCCACAGTCCGCGCAAACTTGCCACCGGTGCCCTAAACCTCAAAGTCGTCGAAGCGTGAATGAGACGACAACCGAATCCTAGTTGCGACGCTGGCTTACGGATGTGAAGACACCTGAACATTGAGGCAACGCTACGGTTACCAGTAGCAGCCCACCGCCGCCAGTCAATCAGAAGTGCGCTAGACGACTTCTGAATTGACGTCTGTCAATCGCGGCGTGAAAGTCGAATTCGAAGAAACCCAGCTCTGTGAGCAAGCAGGTTCATCATCCATCCCTTATCATCTCTGTCTTGTTATTATCTCGGAACTTATTATTATTGTTATTATTACGCACAGCGAACGATATGAAGACGCCAGATCGAGTAGCGTACTTCTCTATCAGCAGAGACGTAGCTGCCAACGTGCGTCAATCGATCGTCATAGCTGACCGGCCACACGAGTCATAAACACACGAGCGGCTAGGCGTAAAGGTCTGCTCTTCACCACCAGTCTGCAGTTCATCATCGATGTGTAGGGGGGGGCGGGGGGGGGGTCAAAGCCAAACGGAGCCTTAACAGATAATGGCGCCAATACGGTGGAAGACTGGTGGCCGTGACGCCGTATCTGTTGCGTGCTGAGGACATGAACTATACGAGACGTCAGGTTTGCTGGCGCCTTGGAACAGAAGTCGCGAAGGCAACCACAGACTGCATCGTGGCTAGACAGGAGTATTTCCCATCTGTTATATTAGTCGGCGATAGACCCTAACAGGTTGCTCGTCAGCGTCGCAATGATGAACATAACATCGTCTGTTAGGTGAACGTGGACGCTCCGCCGCTTCTCAAGCTTAGATACGCGGCGAGTCGTATCTCGGCCAGTCGCTCACTTGTGGGAGATGAGAGAGGCGCTTTTTTGTCCGATACTCTTCTCTGCTTATGTCGCTGCTGCTGCTGCTGCTGTTGATACTGTTGCTGCTATTGTCGTCGTTAGGGACAGCTCTATCGTGTCGTTTCTCTCGCCCTTGTTAATCTCTGGATGATAATGCAGGTGTGCGAGATAGAGCGTTGTTGGCGTACCGCTGCGCAGCCGTAACTTATTAGCAGATATTGTAAGATCGGAGCATACGGAGATATGTCGTTTTGTCATTAACACCTACCGTCTACCATCGGTTGTCTTCGTCATCATCATCGTTGTTCGTGTGCCGTCGCTATTCGTTTGAATTCAGGCGGGTGTTGCCTGTCTCTCTCTCTCTCTCTCTCTCGAAGGATGGGAATCATTTCAGTGTTCGTGATGTTAGGGAAAGGGTGAGGGACCTGGATGTTCCTCATGAGGCCGGCGTGCGCCACTCATTTTTGCCACTTAACAACAACATAGCGACAGAGATCGCAATTACACATGTACCCATTGAATCTATCGCTGCATAGACGATGCACAGACGATTGACAGCGGTGGCAACTGACGCAGCCGGCGGTGCCGGTTCCGTCAGAAGATAGAACAGCAGAGATCAAATGGTACGTTGCTCGATCGAATTCAAACACGTTCCTTATTTTTTCTCCCCACAGAAATAACGCGGCAGGTTGGTGCCGGTTGTGTTCACGTTGATGGCGGCGGTAGTCGTATTGATGTCGGTATCGTTTGGCTGATATTAAGCCTGCTTGTCTAAAGTGCCTAATTGTGCTGTGTGCATATTCTCGCGCGGTATTCGACACGTATTCGCTTGAGATTGAGAGAGAAAGAGAGTTATACGAGATATTCCTCTTTGCACTGGCGGTTCTCAGCGAGACTGCTCAGCTTCAGCGGTTTCTCCCCTGCCAGAGGTTCGTCTTGTGGTCCAATCTGTGTTGTGCAATATGACCTTGGAATTGTTCTACTACTCAGCCAGCATCATTAACTCTCACTTCTCAAACATTGCATAGGGGTGAGCACAATGGCGGCGCAATCGGATTTTCACCACTACCGCCGGTTATCCAGTTACTGCCCAGTGACCTTCGTAGCAGAAGACGGAATGTGTGTGGTTGAATCGTCTCGGGAACGCCGACAATAGACAGTCGACAAAATAGATATGCCGAAATAAAAAAAAAATGCGAATTATCAGTTCACGTGAGGAGCGTCCACGTGAGTTATTTCAGTGGAGAATACTAAACATCTTGAGTATGTGGCTGATACGCGAGCTGTCCTTTACCACAAGCGGTGTAAGATGAGACAGCAGCAGTGTGTTATTTACTTGTGCTTGCTACGAGTGCTGTTGTCTGTGCAACGGTGAACGGTGATCATTTCAAGGGATGACAGACGATGATTGAACGTGTTCCAGACGCCACTATTTAATTGTGAATAGATCTGTATTAATCATCTGTATAATTGTGAGCTGCTTTGACTCGAGTGAACCGACTTGCGGCGCACAGCATAGACAAGTGTAGTTCGCAAAAGCACCGCCAGCTCAATGTGGGAATCCCTTGCTATCCTGACGAGTCTGTCGGCCCATTCAAACGTATAAGCCACCTATAAGCGACATACTCCATCAGCGATGAACTACGCTTACCACGAGAAGAACTACTACGATTGTGGCATCTACCGCCTGAAAGGATAATATGCCGCTGATGTTGCTTGGATCGCAGCGATAGCCGTTGGATCGTCGTTGCAGCGAGAGCAGGCCCAGGTGAAGTCCGATACGTGTAGATGTACTAGTGCTAGCGCGCCAGTGCTTAATGTGTTGTTTGTCTCTTCCAACTATCCGTCTCTGTGTGTGACTTCTGTGACGTGATTTGAAGACTGATCGGTCTCTGCGGTGAGTGGACGTGATGGATATTGATTGATAGTGTACTTAGAGCCAGTAGGGCTTTCGTCACTAAGTGTCAACTGGAGTGCGAGGCTGAGTCCAGTTGCATTCTCAACCGGACGGCGCCAGGCCGCAACGATATTCATGCCGTTAGCCGACCTTCAGCTCGCTTGTGGCACTAAGTCAAGTCGGTGGTAATATCGCAATTGTTTGTAATGTAAACATTACTAATAATTTATTATTATTTGATATATATATATATATATATATATATATATATATAAATATATATATATATATATATATATATATATATATATATATATATATATATATATATATATATATATATATATATATATATATATATAAGGTTGCTTGTGACACTTGTGATGCGAATGGGAAACTATTAGAGCCGATATAAGTACCATACGAATCTGCAGTAGAATGTCATTATTGTAGCAATAGAGTCGCCTTCGTCGTTTCTGCAATGGCAGAACGAAAAGATGCAGTCTAGTTTCAGTTAGAATTCGACTAATATTCGAAACTGAGATGTCGTCGAATTTATTTATTGCATGCCTTGCACGTGCTTTGCGTTTTGATTAAACGTTAGCCGTCTATCTAGCTATTTATCTGTCAGTCAGTCGGGCCCAAAGTACATATTCGGGTATGGACGTGTGCCGCTAGATATGAGTACATATGTATTTCGTGCTTGCCGGTGATACATATCTGTCCACGGGGCTGATATACAAGGTGAACACGTCGAGCTGACCTTGTACAAACGACCTGCCGAAAATGGGGTTAGGTCGAAGGGGTGGATAGAGCTCGGATGGACAATTTATCGTAGACTCAATCGTAGGCACAACAAAGCAACGACTTTATCGGGCGTACGCGGACCGGGCTCGTGCCTTTTGTCCTACCTAGCTGATCCGAACGAGCCGACCTGTCGAACTCGAATATTTGGGCGCTTGGCGGGAACGTTTCAAATGTCGAACATCATTTTGCCGTATGTGCTAGATGAAACATCCCAGTATAGGTAGGCTCTAGTTGTGTGCACTTTCGTAATTAATCGCATTTCTTTCGTACGGACAACGGTAAGCGCTCCTTGAAATCATAGCTGAAATGAACACTTTTTTTATTTAGTTCCTAGCCGGAACGGAATTGTTATCTATCACAATAGCGTTCTATTGCATTGCGGTTGCAATTACTCACTTCGGTGTCGCTCAAATGGGAATTCTGGAATAGAAATATCTTCTTTCGAAAGAATCAATTCCAGCGTATGCGGAGTCTGATCATTCGGAGAGTCGCCGCATTGTCGTGATCATATTTTGAAATTTCACCGCGAACTCAAGCAACGTATTGTCTTTGCCAGATCGTCGAACGCAAACGAAACGTTGTGACAATGTCGAGCGTTCCCCAGGGGGTCAGTGTTCTCCTTGTGTCCATAATCTTTGTTCTGTCTAGATCTAGTTTACGAAGCCCGCACGGACGTATTATGACGACGTTTTGGAGGATGCTTTGGGCATCTTCTATCGATAATTAGGATACAATGGGGCGTTAATTATGGTTAAGCTGTGTGATGATATATTTATATAAGATGAAAACGAATAAAAGTAATCATCGCCGAATCCACATTGAATTATAATATTATTATTATTATTATTTCTATAATTTCATTGTACACTTCTACCTATAGCTGTGTTATATCAGTTGCTTTTCGCTCATTACCAAACGCGTAATAATAATAACAACAACAGCAACAACAACGACACTCACTCGGCCACTATCCGAGTGGGACTGGTGGATCCTGTGCATATGTCGGATGCGTCCGTAGCTAAATGCATCATTTTTTATGTCCGTTGTCAGAAAGCAAACGGACCACCGGGAACCTTCCGTGAGCTCCCTCAGAGAGCGATCTTCAATTAGCTGCGAGACCGCATTCCTGCGGTGGTACGAATTGCTTCGACGTTTGATGAGCAATCCCCGGAGCCATTGAGCCATGGCTGGTTCAGCCAGCCACCCGAGATCGAACTCACCCGGGTTGCGCGTGCGACCCTGCTTTTCCTCGTACTAGTTATTACTACAACAAAACTACTACTGCGGCTGCTGTTGTTTCTGCCGCCGCCGCTGCTGCTGCTGCCGCTTCTGATGATGGGAATGAAATTTTTCCACAAGATTTTCTTCGAGCTCTGCCGATCGTCGAATTTGTTCTCGTTATCTTTTTCCTTCTCCGGATACAAAGAGAAGCGCGCATCAAAGCACAATGGTACACGCAGCCTCGCTCGGAGACACGACTCAGATCATTCGAATACAGCTCGAGGATCGGCCGACCCAGCCGTCCGACTGCTGCTGCTGCCGCCGCTGCTGTTGCCGCTGGCGGACTGGGAAAAGAAGACCCGGAAAAGATTATCTGTCTGAGGCAGAGAAGACGTTAGGCGGCCGAACGGGCCGAACGGGCGTTAGCGGGACTGCAGATGCCGGCAGACGAGCTAAGAAGAATGCGTCGCAGGAATCCCCGACGGAAGCGATCGGGGAGCGAATTCCCGGGGTCGCGGGCGGACGAGCGAGGGACCTCGCTCCGACCGAGTGCCAAAGCGGGTATTAGCAGCAATAGTGGTAGCACTAATAGTAGTAGTAGTAACAGTAGTACTATAGTAGTTTTACTATCACTAGCGAGAGGGAGAGAGAAATCATTCGAGAGTTCAGAGCGGCTTAGAGCACTAGCAAGCGCCGGCACAGCGCGAACCAATAGCAAACTGACAGGGAGGCAGAGGATACCGTGAAGCACTGCCATGGTGTCGCTGCCACTGGCGGCGCGTCTAATGGAAATTAATTAGCTCGTATATTCAGAACGTGACTGAGTATCACTGTGTCTGTGCGTGTCTCGATGCATGGGTATGGTGAGAACATCGGCGGACTCCGAAGTTCGCTGTTGTAAGACTGGCCGATAAGTGAGCCGACGTAGATTTGGCTAAACTAGAATTTGTCCAGGGGAGAACACTAAAATATGGGAAACACACACATGTATGCACCCAGGCCGATCAAACTGAGGGTAAGCTCATGGAAGAGGATCCCGAAGACTATACAACGAACGAAGGAAAATACATATAATAGAGGTAGCCAGCCGCAATGTTTACGACTATGAATGTTCGTAGTGTCTGTAGCGATATCGCGGGCGTTCGGTGCGAGTGTCTGCTTCAAGGGTCGTGATGGATGAACTGCCACCTCTGAATAGACCTGAATAAGGACCACACTGAACTGCTAGAGGCAGGTGTCTTTCGTTGGCGGCTGAAGGGCCCGTGTCGGCCGCCGCAGCCACGACCGCATCAGACAATTCTCGCTACTTATCCGTAGAGTGGCGGAGGCGGCGTCGGCAGCATTCCTATGAGAAACCACTATCTGGATTTGCCTCGGACGACCAACGGGTAAATCAGAGAGTGTCACTATCGATTGGAGCACGTGCCGAGATGCGCGAGTGGAACCTTGACAAAAATATCATCGAGTCTGTCTTTACCGCTGAGCATACCGTCTTTCGTTCGTGTAAGAACTCCACAAAGCGAGATGATACTATTATAATTATTATTCCCCTTCAAGATTCACCGATAGCTCATTTGATTTCTCATGCACGCGTCACCTCATGGAACGCAACTGTAGTATGAACATGATAGCGGCGGTAAAAATCGTCACGGTGCTCCTTGAGAACGACTTCAATATACAGACAATTCACGCAACCGGCGCTACGGGTACAGCCGTTCAGAGCACTGAGAAGCCTTGCAGCTACTATTGCGGCATAGGTTAGCAGGTTGTGGTGTTACTGTTACGGTTAATCCTTGAGTCGAATGAAATCCGCTCGTTTAACGGGCAACTCCCGCCCCATGCTACTGACGCATGGCAAAGACTAACGTTTCGTGGTCCAGAGCCAGGAGCAGTCGACGTAGCAGAGGTGTTTGACGACGAGGGCAGTAGATCGAGGTGAGCGCTCTCGGTGGAGATGTGTAGAGAACGTCACTACAGGGGGAGCGCTGAATAAAGCGGTATCAGCCAGCCCGGCCCGTGTTTGCCGCGTGGACGTGGCCGAAGAGGTCGACAACAGGGAGCTGTTTCCTAACTGTGTAATGAAATATTTGAAAATAGAGATGGCACAATCTGACGGACTGCTGGCAGCGAAAAAGAGACATAATAATACGAATGATACGAATGAAAAACTGTATGTGATATTCTATCTAGCGTGGCTTAGTAGGCATTCAGTAGAATGAGTCGTCCGCTAATTTACCGTCTGCCATGTAACACAACAGAACAAGGCAAGCTATAGGCATATGCGCGATTCTCACGACAGATTCTCATCGAGAATATTCTATTATAGACAAAAAAAAACATTTTGGGGTCACCGCGCATTGATCCTACCTCAGCAAACTTTTTAGATATCATCTGCAAGTTGGCGTGCCTCTGGATCGAACTTCACCTATCCTCGCTCACTTACCTTGCTCGTTCACTCATTAAGTCATTATATGCTCGTCGTCTGCGTGTCCAGTGATCAGACACCGAATTTACTGATTTCCATACATTTATACACACACACACACACGCCGTGTCCTATCCAGAGGCTAGCTCGTACATCTATTCGACTAAATCGATTGATTTGACTAGGAAGAGTGAAAATTCGTCAAATTACATCTACTCGCCTACAAGATGTGTCTCTATGCTTTAATCTTCCCAAAATGTACTGAAAAAGTTTGTACCTCAATAGTTTGTACCTCGCCAAAAAGGTTATGTACAAAAATACCTAACGTAGTGGCAGAGGCGATGACGAGGATAGTGCAGTTGTCTCGAAACCTGTGAGCCGCCAGCGGCTGACCAGTCACAGGATCACAGAACCCTAGCAAACGCAAAAAGCACTTCCATATATCCGTGTGATTTCACATCACGGCGACCTATTGCCATGTCGGACGTCTGCGTAGGCATCTGCCCACTCACTACACAGACGACCACGCACAGGGGATCGGTAAGTAAGTGCCGATAGCTGGTATCGGTGTCGTCAGCCAATGTTGCGACGTGCAAACTGGCACGCTGACTATCGCCAAAACGCTGAGGGTCAGCTGTCCATCAAAAAATATCCACCGAGTAATCGCCAACCCGTTAGCTTGGGTGACGTCCCATAGCGAAGAACACTGGTGCCTAACAGTAAGCAGAGCCATGATATACCTAGGTAGAACATGCAATACACGCAGGCACGCACACGCACACTCAACAGTCTCTATTGAATTCATCGACTTCGTATCAGAGTGAGGGCCAAGGCCGCCGTTTTCGGGATCACGGATGCAGATAGAGAGAGAAAACAGATTGCCGCTGGCCCAGTTACAATTCGGACCGCAAAAATATCAATTAGGTGAGTTTGTCGCATGATGACACTTAAATAAGTCAGCCAAAGTTTATTCAGGATGATATTTAGCAGCCCGGCCAACAGTGCTGACATTTACGTAAAAGATTGGCAGGCCAACTGTCAATCTGCTTCCCGATTCTCCATCTATCCATTGGACCGGGACCTCGACCGATTTCGGGTCTAATATTGATTGGCCAAAACGCTTGCCTGGCGAGATGGTCCGAGTATCACACAAATACTTCGCCATAGCGTTTTCTCACTGACTGAACATCAAGCACACTGTATCTCGTACAGTATAAGCTTATTATTTGGATTGTTATTATTATTACGATTTGATAAAAGAGTAGACATTTCCCCCGAATTCTTCCCACGTTCGTTCGTCTCTTGTGTCTACCTTGCTCGCATTTCTATCGGAATTGCTGGCCGCACTACGTGTCATATTATACGCTAATTCAGTACTTCGAAGCCATGGTTACTCAGCGACTAAAACAACACGAGAATCGCTTTTTACAAATTGGGATCTCGTACAAACAAGGTCCACTCGGTCGGACTATGAATCTTCCTAGCAGTGCGGGAGCAAAGACGAAAATATCACAATTATGTTGTTTTATTTAAATTTGATTAACTATGTTCACTTGTGCCCTGTCAACCGAGGCGAACGGTAATCCACTGCTTCGTTAGTGAGGGGTGGATCGATCTAGCGGACTTCGCTGACAAATCACGGCTATCGGTCGGGGGATCGTAACTCAGCTTTTGTGGAGCCGACATCCGATAGGGATATATGCGACGCCTGGCCGGCCGAATAGAACACTCCGCTCGATAAGGGTTATGCTAGACGGACGATGATGATACCCGAAAATAGGTTAGGTTATTTTTAGGTTGGACTGCGTTGCCAGTCAATTAACTTATTGAATGTAGAGAATAGCCGTAGGGTTTGGTCTACTTGAGTCACTCAGAGACAACAGAGTTTTACAGACAACGACGAGAAACAGCGCATTAAGGAATTGCCGTAATAGGAAGAAAACGTATTATAAATACTTCACATGCAACAATACTATATATATATATATATTATATACGATGCTGGTTGTGATAAACCGCTTTAGCAAGCGTTCGAATACGTCCGGGAATATATTTCGATTGGCCTTCCTTAGATTACCTGTTTGGTTAAGCCCGGTAGTGTGGTGTATTTGTGTGCGAATTCCAACAGCTCCAATGGTTCACTGACTCCAGATTCTACTATTGCATTATATTCTACATATTATAATGCAAATCGCTCCATTATACCTAACTAAGGAATTGCTTTAGTATTTATAATCTATCATTATCTATATCCAGGTTCACTTTATCGTATAATCGATTCCTAGACATTTAATGCAACGTAATGTTTTGGATGCCTTGCTTTAGCAAATCATCAACCTCATCGGCTCTTGCAGGTAGTGGATGAAGGGAGCGGATAAGAGTATTTCTATCTTGTGCAGGCTGTCTGAATTTTGCTTGGAGATACAATTGGACAGACAACAAACCAAGCCGACGTGACATAAGGTTTGCTTGCATGTCCTGTCAAGCCCGGTGGCCTGGCGGGTGCATTCGTAAGCGCCTTGCAATTGGACGAGACTCGTAGGTACATGGGTTGGATCCCCCATCGTGGCATATTTGCATTTAAGGGGTCAGTCTTATGAGGCAATGCCGAACGCATCCCGTGGATGTTAAATGTTGCCGGTGGGTCAGCCCGGCAGAGTGACTTCGGAAGTTCACGTCCTGGGCTCTGGACGCTCGGCGTGATGCAACCGCTGGGTCTGGGCTACCGCGTCGCCTTCATGGTCACATATGATGCAATGTATGACTATGATCCGTTTGCATCGGATTCATTTTTTCCTCCACATCTCCCCACCCCCCTTTGTCGTTCATGGTCTCCGTTGTCCTCATGGATGTGTTTGTTTGCTAAAAAAAGGGCCAAAAAAGCGCGTACCGTTTGCAGACGGTCTGCAAGCGAAGGTTCGCTCGTTCTGAACGTGCTTCCTTACAAGCGTGTACGGCACGACGGTAGGCATAGGCCTTTTTGCTTCGGCAGAGAAACACGCTCCGATCCATTCGTGGGCCCACTGAAACGTAAAGCCCAAACATGAATGTTGTCCTGTGTTGTGCGTGACCGGCGACAAAGAGGCGTGTCGTTCGCCATGTCCACCATGCGCGGAGACACGCTCGAGTATACCCGAGTAGAGCTACACGGGTCAGACTCGACCCGTAGCCTTCTCTCGTGCGAATATAGGGTTGCCCGCTACAGAGCGTCCTCGAGGGACGTCGGTCACGTGCGATGACCATGGCCGTAGCCACCCAGCGCCACCGCCGTCGTCGCCGGCACGAGATATACTTACTGAGAGCTATTTTTGAGAGCAATCCATGCCGATGCCAGAGACATCAGCTGTCGCCGAAAAGGGCACAATGGCTGAATAGCGTCGGTGAATGGCTTCCTAAACAGCCCCGTGAACAGCGCGTAGCTCCGAAACACGCGAGGCGAACGAGTTTCACCGAAACGCACAATACACATCACGTGCACTTATGTTACCAGAGTTGAACACCTGAAGAACGCATACGGCAGGTCTCACGACGGCGGCCTCTGCTTGAGAGGTGGACAAATCGCTGCCGCCCTGCTCATCTTGAGGACCCGTGATGACCAGTTATTGGAGCTCAACTCAAAGCTCTATGGGTCAATAATGGCCATCAGCGTTTCGTAGCCCGACTACGATCCATATTGCCTTTGACAGATTTCAGTTGCAGAAACAAACAAGGATGTTAATTGGAAATATCGCGATTCCTTCTGAATGAATACGCTTGAAACCGTTATTACAAAGCTAACTGAATATCATTCCAAACATCCGCAATAGTGCTTCGATTATCGATGATAACCAAAGTCGTAGATATGTCGCTGTTATGAATCTCCATCGTTCTCGCAATACTGATCCTTGCGTGAAATGCACACCCACCCCACTGACAATTCAAATTCGACACCAAGGCGCAATAGGGTCCGCAGTTATAAGAGATCGCCCCCCGCGAGGGAGGTTTGTGGCATATGACGTTGTCAACTTTTTACCCCTCTTGCCCTCTGTCTATGGACCAGACCGAAAAGGGGTGCTCTACAGTCCATCATCATCAGCTGCTATACGAGTGAACTTGTCGCGTGCAGTTGCGCCCCACAGCCGTCACAGCCTCCTCCGCCGCCCGAAGCGCCAGGATGAAGTCGAGAGAAGGCGGCGTCATCCCGTCAGAATGGCGGCCTTCAACATGTCAGGAGTCGAAGCAGAGAAGACTCGTGATTCGATATGGGCCGACTTATAGACTCCTGATAACGTGTTGTCCTGGTCTCTCGTATCGTCTTGACTGTTTAGCAGTATCCTTTATTTCGCATGCGTGTCCACAATGTAAGTCCAAAACTATTGTGCGATAGTAAAATCGTTCTCGCGATGCGCATTTATGCGTTCACTTTCTGCCCCGCTGTCCACTTACCACACAACCCCGAGTCCTGTCTATGGCATGGGTTCTGCTTCGTTGGCCAATAATAACGATGGAAACTGCGTGACTACACTCTGAACAGCTATGGCCTGCTCTTAACAGTGCGGTTGCATCTAGTAAGAGGATATCCCGTACTCGTTAACGTTGATAAGGACCGGAATGTAGCTTCGAATAGCACTGGAGGCGATATTGCAAGGCGTAATAGATGGTACTTTCACTCGAATGCGACAAGGCCGTTATCTCTTCCGGTAAATTGCACGATTTGTGGTGTGTAATACGCGTTAGGATCATGAGCAACGTTGGGATCGGTCGACAAACCAACGTGCAATATGGGACATACATAATGATAACGAGTTTCTGTAATTCTAAAAATAAATAAACGACGAAATGCAGCGAATTATAGAAAACGGCGTCGTCCATGCATTGTCGTCTATGCAAGACTTCGTTCGTACCTAAAATCCATCCACCTAATCGACACTCCAAATACTTACTCTCGATCTGGGCTATTGCAGATTCATTTTATTGGGTTACTGACCCACTTTATTGAATTACCGATTCATGCCAATCACGTAGAGACGCTGCACAGTCGTAGAAATGCGTGATATTGCAGCTAAAACGTATTTTCTTTCTTACGTTCCTACATATTTCGGAACACGTGTATATTCTTGTTAATACCGCAATGTGAATCGCACAATCGAAAAATGTTCGCTGAAATTATCCATGTGATCCACCATGTGATCTTAATAAGCGATGACAGGTAAATACACAGATAAATAAAATTGTTCACTTTGAAATGTTTATTTATATAGACGGCTGTGTCAAGAAAAAGAAAACACCTGAAAACTAATACCCTATAAGTTAACAAGTCGTTTTCGCATCTAGCCTCGTCTGCTCACGTTCGAACTCTTTGTTCGAGTATTTTTTTTGTTCATTCTCCCTCTCTCTCTCTCTCTCTCTCTCTCTCTCTCTCTCTCTCGACGCCCTCTAGTCTAACCAATAGATCCGAAAGACACTAGCCGAACGACCCTATTGAGGACCTCGGGGGCGTAGTTCTGCCACAGTAGAGCCGGCAAGACGCCCCGTTTTAGCGTCTTAGTATAGTATCGCCCACTTCTTCACTTGGACGCTCCCGCCCGACTGCTCCATCGGGCCGAGTCCGCGAGCGTCTAATGGAGCCCTTCGAATTGCCAGCCTCTCGCTGTAGACGTGAAAAGGTCTGGTTGGCCTTCATACTATTATACCAGTGTGCGTTCTTTCGTCTGGGCTTTCGTTCTCGACTCTGCTCAGTTCCAGTCGGTTCTCTTGAAGCTCTTATGCCAACCAAGTTACTTTCTGCCAGACTCCCTGGTAGTGGACTGGACTGCGCACTATATGCTGTTACCTCTTTAGCTCTTACTTTCTTATCACGCTTTCCCCGGACAGAAGCACACATACACACACAAATTATATATATATATAAGCCTTCTTCAATAGAGATCCCTTTTGGCTGGTACCATGAGCCTTTCACACTACCGTGGTGAAAACCTCAGAAGTGAAGCCCGGTGTGCCGCAGGACATTCCTCGCGCAGAAAACATTTTTGCCAGTTTCTGGTGGATGTCTCGCTGACTCTAACTGTCTGTCGATAGCTCCTAACGAAGGTCAAAGCCAAGACATAAGTTCGACCTTCGAGTAGAGTCTACCAGTGAAAACGTGTGTCACTCCGTCCGGTCGTCTATCCTTATCTTACCTGCTGTGTAGGGCTAGCTTGCGTTGGCGTTACTTGGTCGCCACGTTGGAGGTTGAGTCGAGCAAAATATGCCTACAACCACCGTTGCCCGCTCTACAAGAGGCAAGAACGAGTTGCCTCTCTCTCTGAAGCCTGCTTCTTTTCTGTTGCTGTGGAAACAATCAGCCACTGCCAGCTAACTCTCTCACGCGCGCGCTCTCTAACGCGACGAGCTGTGGTGGTTCGCAGTTCCACGTCGATCTTCGTCGTGTTCCGCTACCGGCGGCCTTTTCTAGCCGCTTCTCGCTACTGAAGGCGGAGTAGGAAAGGGGGGATGCAAAGTTGCACCACGGAAACCAGGGCACCTTCTCCATGTCTGCACAAGAGGCAAGGTACCGTCTTGGGCTTCAGCTTAGCTGTGGCCACCACCGGCCCGCGTTGCCCGTGCCCGGTCCCGCAAAGAAAGGCCTCTGCGCCTACGTCCTACGCAGCGAGCTTCACTTGTATCGGGTGCCAACAATGTCGACTATACGAGCCCACTCCGCGTACGTGGATGAACGCGAGCTAGCGAGCAACAGCCAGCCGAGCTCTATTGTAACCGCCCGAATCTCCTATTAAAAAGCTTTTTGTGTTTCGTCCAATGGTTCGCTAACGTAACAGCTGGCCGTGCGTTGTGCTACGTAGTTTCTCTTGTTGACACAACGTCGCTGCATCGCACGCCGTCGCATGCGCGTACTCTGCGCGTTGAGCCGAGAGTTGAACACATGAGGGAAATCATCGTCCCTCTCGGTTGTCCAAGCTGACGTCGAAGTTAAGCACGATACACACCAAGCACCGCGATCATTATCGTGCTTACGTAGGTATTATACTTAGTTTTTCAAAGTCGGCTGGTGATAGTCGCTAGATCGGGAAGGGACTATGAGTGGAAGAGGGTTCAGAAAAAAACATTTGTATAGTTTGTATGGTTTCGGTATATTTTGTATATATGCGCTCATCACGGTGTACGCTTAAACAGGAGCGAACGGTAATTTAAACCATTGTAGATATGCTCAAATCGTAGGTCTCACGATCGTCGTTCGCAATGTTGATAACAACTTGGTGACTATGTTGTTCCTTGAACCATTTATCCTATGGTGTACGATAGTTACATCGATGTCTGTCTTGCTCGATCCAGCGATGACTGAGCACCGTATTTTCTCGCTTGTCATCGAGGATGATGCAGAGCAGCCATTGGATTGGCGAGAGCAGTCATGGACAGAGGCTGTATGGGGCTCGGCCCCAACTGTAGGATGTTTATCCCTCTCGGGAGGCCGCTACTACAGACTAAACACACCTCGTGCCCTTAAGCATCACTCTCAGCTGGTTCAGATCTTGATATACCGGTACTACGGACAAACCCGTTCTAGTGGCGGATGTCAAACTTAAGCGCTATATACCTGCCCAATTGCGCATACTCCCATTCCATGGCACTAGGAAAATTACAAAGCAACGATAAAACGTCTGCGATTCCCACAATATATATATGTATATATATATATATATTGAAGTGTTGGTGGGAATATATATTTTATTATTGTTGCTATTATGACCACCATTAATATTGTGTAGGGTTAATGAGATCATTTAAGTTTGATAGCCTAGTAAAATTTGAGTGTAAAAATCCGACATCGACATTCTCTTCAGCGGAATGGACGGTCCGAAGCATCCACGCGTTCGAACCGTCCCCCCCCGCGTCAGCAACAGCAATCGTCCACCGATGTTTATCTATTTTGTATTGTCCATGAGTGTGTCTTTGTGCCCGTGTCTATTTGAGATCCACAAACACTACCACGACTACCACCACTGGTCCGTCCGTGTGACTTGAATGTGTAGTCCGTTCTCGTCATACTCTACCTACACGTTCCTTCCATCGCACATCTATTTCGTCTGTTCGGTTGGCATGCGTGCCTCACAAACGTCCTCTGCCTGTCAATGTTCGGCGTCGTCGTCGCTGCGCCCAACCGTCGCATTCTTCACTGCCCCCAGGACTGAATCTTCCCTTCTCTCCCCCCCTAAATATATATACTCCATATATATATATATATATATCTATATCTTTCTCTCTCCCCTTACTGCCTGCCCTTACTGTGCCATCCTCGTAATGGAACACGTCACGGCAGTGCTGTTTACCTATTCATGGAGGCCCACGGGTCTCCTTCTTCATCGTAGACGTCGCTCGACGTCCGTCACTGAGGAGGTTCACCCACCAGGACTTCGGCGCTCGCCAGAGGGCGGCGCAGTGCGTCTAGCCCTGAGCTCAGTTCGCGATCAGTCTGTGCTCCTCTGTAAAGGCTGAGCGTCAACGGACGCTGAGCTGACGGGAAGACGGTGTCTTTGTTCCTTGGGTTGTTCTATTTTACTGTGGTCCCTTTTCATTTTGCTGCTGGTGTTGTTACAAGGATGAACGAATGCCTGAGTGAACGCATGAAATAGCTCGAAATATCGCGCGTAATACTGCGCCGACCTCGTCCATGAACGATGCGTGTAGTAGCCAACTGGAATAATCTTCTTAATAGTGATGTTCCAGCCCTTGTTTGCACCGGCACGCGAGTGGTGGTCACGGCCTGATGCAAACGTGAGCCGCTCGGGGTTCAGCTGGCGAGCGCCGAAGCTAGGAGCTTGATTGATTGGCTCTTGCCATAATGTATTATTAACAGACTCCAAGAAGGGGAGAAGGCCGTGTATTTCTTCCAATTAGTATATTATGTTGTAATGTTTGAGAGCACATGTAGGCCAACTTTTCAAGAAGCATTCGTTTTCGATGCATATATATATATATATATTTTTTATATTATATTTATATGTATATATATATATATATATATATATTCATGTAAACAACACACATACGGTTAAATAAATATGATATATTATAGGACATATTTCTGTTTTTGGCCGTACGTGGCACCGGAAGCCGTCGGCTTTATAAAGTATCGGTACAGTAAACCTTTTGACGGGAGGACTAGTAAGATTTTATCCAACTGAGGCCTTTTCTATTACCGTGGTATAAACGCATGTAAACTATAGAACGAGTAGAAAGAAAGCGGGCACTGATGAGACAAGAACTGCTTACGTTCGACTTGTATAATATTATGTTCACCGGAAATTCATTATTCTTTCTCGAAACAGTAATGAACAGTTCAATCGAAATGAACTATTTATCTGCGCAGTCGGAAGATAGTCTTACATTTTATTTTATATTTTTATATAGCATATACACATATACATGTGCATGTGTATACTATATAAATATGTGGGTGCACATCAGAATTATTTTTTTATCTTTTTCTCCTGGAATGTCTTCATTGAGCATCAGCAAGCTCCTACCGATGTTCGTGTGCACCCACAGATGTGTGTACGTGTGCGTGTGTCTCCATGCCCTTCCACTGTATGGCGTCCATACGCTCGTTGAAGTATTCAGCTACATGTTAGCGTCCCTGAGTGTCATTTTGAACTAAGCAGTAGAGGTAATTGACGAGGTGTCATCGAAGACGTCTCGCCAGCGGGAAAGACATCGCTTTAAAGGCGAATTGTCTCTCTTCTTCGTAGACAGACGCTGACAGAAGCACGCCCTCACGCAGCCACAGGTTCGCAAAGTCATTTTCTCGGAGTGGTGACACATGTCATCGTTTCCGGGTACACGGGCCGAGGCGAGCAAGCCAGCAGTTTGCGTTTCGTCGCGAACGTGCAACGATCTGAACCGGAGCCCAATCCCGCTCTCGAAAGTTTGGATTTCGGAATTGGCATGAACAGTCAGTTCAGTGGGAAGCTGCATAAGACTTATTTAATTTGTGATCATAGTCAATTATAGGTCCTGCAGTGATGGTGCCCAGCGAAATGTGTCTACACGATGGATCATGTTCGGGATATCTGTGGCTAACTACTGCTATTGTTATTATATACATGTATACAAAAACGTACGAAGTACCATGCGGGCGAACGTAATCGAGTGAGATTGTCTCGTAAGAATATATACTCGCAATTAACATAAATACTTCATAGATCCCATTATATATATATATATATATATATATATATTTATTTATTTCATATTTTACTTTTATCCTACCACAACCTGTGCCTTACCAAACTGAATGTGACAGAGCTTGTAAAACCTAGCTACGAAATCTCGGTATCGTACTCACGTAATCGACGTGACAGTATTATGAGCTATATAAATAAAATACGGAAACGCGAAAGAGGAAACATAATGCGGACCGTTTGGAACATCCGATAGGCGAGGTTTACTAGCGGCGTTATTCATACACGTATGTTTTCAATAGTAGTACAAGATTAGAATGGCTATAGACTATTGTACATTGTGTGTGCGTGTTTGTGTTCAACCAGTTTGGTGATACCAACAAGTTTGATACGTCAAATGTGCTTCCTCCGCTTAGAGGACGATACGTCGCTGTGTTTTTAATAGGGCGGCTGCAAACAGTCTGCACCGATGCCATCGCAATCCGCAGCCGGTCTGCCGACTTCATTTTTATGGACGTGTAAGCTCTCGACGGTATCGTACCTCAGAGCACAGTAGGTAGATCATCTTCGTGATGCTTTCGACACTTTCGACGATGCCCGTAGCCATTAGCGTTTCGCTTTTCGGATCCCAGCGTCTGCGAGATAGACCCGTAGGTGTGTGTGTGTGTGCGTGTGAGTGATGACAATTTGTTAGCTGTCTAACACAGTCGCGCCGAAGTCAGTCCTGCTACCGCAGTTCATGCCTCGAGTCCATCTATTCCTCATACACTTTACGGACTCAATAGGTGTCCAACATAATCATTTCGCTTGTGTGATGTCTATTTTAAGCGACAGCAATAAGGCCGCTTATCTAATAACTTCTTCTACTGCTACTCTCGTTATCACACGAGTGGCTGAAGTTGGCCGTGCCATTAGTGAACGCAAATCATTCCCCTATTTTTTTACTCATCCGACATTCGCTGGCCTATACGCAAATTACAAGCAGTGTCTCAGGCTACTTCGTATGTGGCGGCCCTGATGTAAGATGTTTTTTTTTTTTGTCTCATAGGAGTGGCTGCTTGCCAAAGTTTAAAGGACGATTCACTTAATTATATTCCCATTGTCGATCAAGCTCGTCACCATCGGCCGCATCTGCTCTACGTTGTACAGCATATCTCCTGATTTCATATTTCAGCACAAACAAATCGACTGTCTGGTGGGAGCCATGTAACGTAAACCTAGTATCTACACTTCAGTTCTCCCTACAAGTCTTTCCAATTGCTATAATATAAACCATAGCTGGGGCTATACAGATCTGTTGGTCGACATCCGTCCTCTTCGCCATCTGGTCCTCCATGAATTCAATATATGCGTCCGTTTGGTTGGGGCAGAACATCTTGCGCAAATCTTTGCTGAAGAAGTTTGTTCCGGCTAGGAGATAAACGAGTCTGTTGCGCGTAGTTACATGTATTCCTAGTACTCGGATCAAGAAGGCGGGATAATATATAGAGCAGATCAAGGATAAGTGACATTTTACAAATAAAATGCAGAGGGTCTTCGATATTCGGCAAATATTGCAATTGCATAATATAATACTAATCGTCCTGCATTAATACAGCGAAGAATTGAAACACCAGCAGCTGGATGGCGATTTGAAACAAAACGATTTTCTTACACAGCGTTCACCGAGTACCGCTCGGGTGCCTTATGCGCCCCTACTGGACTGCAAAACGAGTTGGTGCGTAAAAACGATCCATTATTAGCTGATATACAAATGCAACCGTGGTTCATTAGTTGATTTATCAACGCCACATGTGGGTGGTGGTTTATCATTGCAGGCCATACCTGCCGCTGCAGTGTATATATTGAATACAATGGATAACGATAATCATCATAATCACCTACTTCCGCGCAACCCCCCCTACAGCAAGCTGAGATGTGTGCATAGGGAAGTAAAATTCGTTCGCTTTTCGCGGAGCTCTCCGATACGAGGACAGGCTGGATTTGTCGATTCCAGCCAGAATCAATGCCGAGGTGCTGTGGTGCTGTAGCCGCCTAGAGTCGTATTGGGGAACGTCTGTGACACTGAAACAGATGAGGTGCTAGGCCCAGATCCCACAGCGCGGAAGGGAACCTGGTAGCATCGTAGTCTGCGGGCGAAAGGGGGGAACTTGTATGCGTTGGCTAAAAATAGAGAAAACCAATGATCCAATCGCCGTTCGGTTCACGGAGACACTTCCGCATTGGCATTATCAGGACACTTATTTGCTGCCGAACGATGTTATGATGACCTGATTGTATTAGCACGCTCGCACGGGGCAAGAGGCAAGCGAATTTCAATAATGTTTTGTGCAGATTCATGCATTTGGATAAGGACTCGAACAAATAAGTCCGAGAGCATTACTAGTACCATATTTACCTAAGAAAAATTAGATATATTATAGTACATATATCATTATCTAACATCCATGACTATCTATATCATCTATATCATTATTTACTATCCATGACCCTGCTCCAACTGCTCGATGGCCGAAAAACTTGGATTTTCGAAATATCTATTCGCGTGCCATGGATAGTAAACATCCATCGATTCTGTGGGGAACTTTTTTTAATGAACCTTGGTTTTCCCCATGTATTTCGCTCTTATGACGCACGTTGTAATGAAACAAGGTCAGAAAACAAGGACAACCGAGTTGTCGAGTCGAGATTGTCTGATTGTCTACACTAGCATGGACCTGTTATTCACTAGTGCCCAGTCATAGGCATTCTCGGTATGCGAGTATACATCGACGCAGGAAGTCACGTTGCATCAGATGCAGCAGGTAACTACACCGTAACCATTCCCCTTAATGCATTAACTATACCTAACGGTGCATGTCACAGCCAAGTGCGTTAAGTGAAGTGCACGGGACTCCATAGTCTGTTGATTATTCGGGCCTAAATCTTATTATGCCGTCGTATGTCAGAAGGCAGACGGATGACAGTGTGACGAATTTTTTGTTCACCATAGTGTTGTTTCGTCAAGTTAAGTCTGTACGGTCAACGCGAAACCGGTTAAAGCCCTTTACGAGATCGTCGCCGCATACGAACTTACGCGCTGCACAGAAGAAGAGCTAAGCTGAATATTCACAAACCTATTGTATTATATATATATATACAAATATATATATATATATATATATATATAGCTGCTCGTCGCAGCAGAGTAATATATATATATATATATATATATATATATATGGAAGGGGCTTTCTACCTTCTGGCCACAAGTAACCGTACTCCAAGCGCACAAAGCGGTGGCAAGTTATGTAGACCGCCGCGAGGTCTGTAGCGTCAGGACCAGCGAGATTCAAGTTTTCAACTCAACAAAGGCTAGGACAAAGTAAGGCCCAGTATCCCCGGGAGTCGTAAGAAGAGCAGTTCATTTCACAGTTCTGTGGTGGTTTTACTCGTTGGCTAGCTGCACACAGCTTAGCCGCGTCCCGCCGACGGCGCCACTGTATATAACTGTGTGTATACGCCAGCCGGCTGCTTTCTCGCCCAACTTTTGGCTCTGGCAGGTTACAAACACCTCAAAGGAGAGAGTTTTGTACCCTATCTTTTGAGTAAGTTTTTTGCGTTCCCTCAGGAGCACGACGGCGAAGAACGACGTCGGTATTTCCTGATCGACAGAAGCGCTCACCAGCCAGGTCACAGGCGAATCACTGCTTCTTTGCTAGAGACGTCAGACTCAAGGGAACTGTCTACGACGGGAAAATGCACCGAACGACCAATTGTGTGAAGTGATGCGTGTCTTCGCATTCGTGAGAAAGTATAGCCACTGATTTGTGGTCTGTAGACCAAATTGCGTATCGTGTCGATACCGGTTATATTTGTTGTGTTCAAATCATGTCTGATTCAGGGTCATCTTCGAGCAGTAGCTACGGCAAAAATGCTCTCACTCCTCGTAAATGGCTTAGATAAAGTCAACGAAATTGTGCAGCTGGTGTGCTCGTCTGCATGAGGAATAAGCGGTGGGCGCGGTATATTTGTGAGTAGAGGTAAGCGAATATCATTCGTATGTCGTATTATATATATATATATATTAATATATATATATATATATTATTATATATATATAGTATTATATATATATATATAGTATTATATCGTACACGGCTCACGTGTGCGACGGTAGACACGGGCGAGCGGAGTCGAAGTCGGATCGGATCACGTTGTCCTGCGTTCGGGCCGGGTCAGTGTATTCCAGCCGAAGGCGGCAGTGTTGTCGGCAGTGACCGGCTGACTCGAGAACGTTAGACAGAGGGTGTAACAGCACTTGGATGCTGCACCACGGCCACCGCCTTGGGTTCTTCACCACATACGTAGCGGTCTATAAGCCCCTGACAAATAGTTGGTAGCCTGTTTGGTTGCATGGCCGACTGGCTCGCTCCGAGCCCAAGCCCGAGACGAAAATACGTATATGCTAATGCAATCTGACCTATCGCCTACGAATACAGCTTACAACCGCAGCACGAGAGGAAACGAACGGATACCGCTGCTTAGCGAAACACTCGGGAAAACAATAAAACCCCACAGCGGGCTATGCTCCTTAGAGCTCGTCTGGTGCTCTACTAGCGGTGCCCGCCACCACGTCTACTTCTGCTGCTGAACTTCCTGGAACGTTCTAACCTGGTGCTAGGCAAAGGAGGCCAAAGCTAGCAGGCTACTCGCTTGCTCAGCGATAGCAACATATGATAAGCGTGAACAGAGCGCGTCCTGCAAGAATGAAACGATCCACGCTGTAAGAGAACAAGAACATTATACAATTGCCGACTTGAAACCGTCGCTAATAGCTCATTGGATCGATGCCATCCATTTAGGGCATCTGTGGCATTTACTAAGATTAGAAAATGTCGCGACACGCAACTCTCGACTAGTTCTATGGCTGAAGCACGGTTGATATCCTCGTAACGCGAACTGTTGTGCGTTGCACACTGCGTGTGTGTGATTTTGGAATCGCAGGGTGCAGTAAAATTCGCGGCTAAAGGCCGCTAAGTTCCTCCTTGCGAACGAACAGAGTCTGCAGAAGCTAACACGAAGAGATTCACCTTTGTGCGTTTGTTGTACACACTCCAATGCAAGCTTACCATAGCTATAGTGGGGGGCAAAAAATTAAGAACTTCATACATATAAATAGTGTGCAGGATCGTTGAGGTTCATGGCTGTATGTCCAGGTGGAGTGAACATTTTTCAACGTTTGATTGGGCACTCCTGTCGTTGAAACTGCCGGGAACAGCGCCTACATTATGTCAATTGTAGACTGTAGTTACCGTTCGAGTATACGATAACCGTCGTTTTTGCCTCGTTACAGCAATACTTATCTCGTACCAATCTCTTCAATTATACGTGGTTATAATCACGGCAGGCCTAATTTCTGCGTAATTGGCCCACGTCTGACTAGATGGTTGTTTAACGGCACAAGGAACTGGCGCTGGTATGCTAATGCAACTATTTTTCAAGCAGCTGCTTTTGATCTTTATCGGCAGGCAGACGTACCGTAGCTATTATACATACAAAGATGAATACAGACCGCAAAGATGGAGTTTCACTCCAGCGTATATGTACGCGTGGATATAAAATTCGCTACACTTGATATAAGGCAGCCACATATTGTACTCGGCTGCCGGAGTGAAGGCGAGACGTAATGTTGCCCATTCTCATTTCTGTCCTGAGCCTGATTCTAGGCTCGACACTAGGAGCGGTCATTGCCGTGCCCCTACCGCAAAATAATGTGAAACAGATTCCTGCCGCCCAACCTCTCGAGCCCGGTAAATTCGCGCCACTGGCACGATACGTCCGAGCAGTTTCCCAGTCAGCCCAAAAGTCGACTGACGAAAGATCCGTTCCGTCCGAGCTGCATAAACTCTTAGTGGTTCCTCTATCTGGAACAATTGAAGACATTGCAAGCGAAACCGAGCATTCGGAAGCAGATGATGATCAAGGCCTCGCCCCAAATACTGCTAATAGCTTGGGCCAACGACAGATGTCGCCGGACGATTCTTGGCGACTTCGGCACGAGTTATCAGCGTTACGCAACGCGCGCATGGGCATGATCGGGGGGGGTCGGCCGTGGCAAGCCCGAACGGCAATCCGGCGATTGTCACCGTCCGAACTCGATTCGGCCGAGATCCGGAATAACGGTGACAGTTACCCTGACGCACCTGCGGTTGAACCCGTCAGCAAAAAATTGAGAGTACGGGAGGCGGCTGAGATTCTCGAGGAGAACGAAACCGAGGACGAAAAGGAGAAGAGGGAGGGTGAGGACGAGGAGGAGGATGAGGATGAGGACGACGAGGACGATGACGACGACGAAGATGGAGACGAAAGCGTGGCTCGCCTCCGCGATGATCTTTGGCAAAGGAACAGTGCCGAGCTAACCGATGTTGACGAACCCATCGCGGTGTATTTCAGTGATTCGTCCGTGAGGTAAGCACAGGCGGCGAAAACTCGGGCGAACACTGAGCAGCTGCTGTTGAGGGTGCGACAGCCTTCAAACACGAGCATCATCATGAGTCAGCAAGACTCATGACCTCAGGGGTCTCGAGGCTTTAATAGAGCAGAGTTGCAGGATGGATGGCAGGGAGGATGGGTGTGGCTCCACCCATCTCGAAATTTTGTGCGCGCAGCCGATTTAACTAAAGCACAGCAGGTAGCGTGAAGTGAAATAAAAACTCTGAGAAGGTAGCGTGAAGTGAATAAAACGTGGGGGAATGTAGCTGGGAGAATTGCAAGGACTGAGACCCATCCTCATCCTCCCTCTTCATCAATCCGAGAAACCATTCGCGAAAAACCATTACATTCAAAGACCAGCGACAAGCGACCCTCGACCATCGGAAGTTCCGTCGCAAGTTCGGTTCAGAAGACAATGCACCTAACAGATAATACAGGTTAAGGCTCCTGGCCGGCGCGCTCTTCCACAGTTCCATGACTCTCTTCTGGACACACAGACGGACAGTACAGTGTTTTTGAGCATCTAAACGCATAATCGACATTATTTCGAAAACGGTCGACTTTAGGTATAGGAACACCTATTGTTGATTTGTTCAGCTTGGCCAGGCGCATCAGCTAATAATATGAAACGGATGCTCAATGCTCTGTATAAGGACTAAATCGAACATTAAGCTTAGTTAAATGAATTAACCTTAACATGGTGCTCTATGTAAGGGGTCGGTTTCTTGCGCTTAATCGACCTATAGAAAAATACGTACGTATGTCCCTTCTCAAATGCAACAACTCCCCAATTGACATTGTTAAGAGAAACCGAGAGGAAAGTATCCAAAAACGACGAAAACAGTGCAATTTTTTGTGATAGGTTTTTGATATTTGCAATTAAAAAAATATTAACGCACACTTGACGCATTTGAAATTATTCAGAATATAGCCTCCCCGATGAGCTTTGACCTCAAAGCAAAAAGAAACAAATTCAACAATGGGAAAGTAATCAAATAAAATGAAAAGTGGTGAGAAATTGACCCCCTCGGTGTTTTTCGACCCCCAAAATGGTCAACTCGAAAACGGTCAACTTTAGGTATAGGAACACCTAGTGCAAAAATGTTCAGCTCGTCGAAACATGTCGATTAAGCGCAAGAAACCGACCCCTTACATAGAGCACCATGTTAAGGTTTTTGGGTTTTAATTAAAAAAGTATCCACTTTAGGTATAGGAACACCTATTATAAAGTTGTTCAGCTCGTCGAATCAGAAACGAATCAGAAACACGCGAGAAAAGTACCCCTTACATAGAACACCATGTTAAAAAAAGTTTCGAAAAACGCAAAAAAATGGTCGAAAATGCGATCTTAGCCTGATGAAAACATTTACAAAGTTGTTCAGGATATCGAGACGCATCGATACATGCAAAAAAAACCACCCCCTACATAGACCTCATGGTATAAAATGACCCCCCATTTTGACCCCCACCCCCCTAAAAAGTTAGCCCCCATCCGTAGCTTCACAATGATACCAAACATGACCATATTCAAAAAAGTTAAACTCCCTAAAAAGGCGGCCGAAAGAAACGGAGCTCGCTTGTCAGACGGACATCATCGAGCTTAATAAAGTATATAGATTTTTCACAATAAGAGCCTATCGTGTTTCTCCACAAAATACTGCGTCTCCCATCACAGGATTCGAAACCCGTGATCTCAATCGCGAGTCAATCAGTCTCGTGTCAGTTCAGCCATATGCAGGTTTGAGAGAGAGTTATGCGAAAAAGGTATTCCAGAAAAACAGCAGAGCAGATAATATTTCAACAAAAGCGGTCAAACGCGTCCGCTCCAGAGCAGATAATATTTCAACAAAAGCGGTCAAACGCGTCTGCTCCTTGTGCAGAGACAACGGCCTGAATCATCGACACCCCGCCTTACGAATGATCCAGGAAGGGGACTTGTAGCGAGCCTATAATGCAAGTTGAAAAACTGATCGAGCGCTAGGGGACGACGGCTGACTATACGACTCACTTCAACCAGCGAGTGGTCTTCAGTGGTCTAAAGCCACAAGTTTTCAGATTTAAGCCGGTCACACACCAATATAATTGCACTTGTCTTGCAATTATTGAATTCGAAATTCAGTATATAGAACATCGTTTTTCGTTCGTTACGAACCATAACGGTGGTGAGTATAAAACAATATTTCTACAACAGAAATGAGAACTTAATTTCTTGTTTCGTTTGGGAAACCAACAGTTCGAAAAGCCATTCATTCGGTGTAGAATCGCCGTATCACTGAGTTGACCAGCCACTGTTAAACAATGGAAACGGAAGAGTACGGAAAACGATCCAAGCCATCTCGCCTATATGTGTACTAGCAGAGGGTATAAGTTTGCCACACACTTCGCCAGATCCCAATCGAATACAGTCTCTGCTTTTAGAATGGGACGTCTGAGCAGCTTGTTGGTTGTGTTATGCCTAGTTCTAGTGGCGGCGCTTGGAACAGGCGATGACTCGAAGGACACACCGGCGATCGCTGGAGTCGTTGGCTATGAAGGAGTGCGTCCAGAGAGTCGTTCGATTTTACTCTCTAGCAGATATATGGCCGGTGAGCCGATTAAGCCAATATCGACGCGAGAGCTTGATGTTTCCGAAAGCCGGTACAGAGAACGACAACGCCTCCGCTCGAGACGTTACACCAACCGTCTCCACCTGTATCCTCCACGGCACGAAGATACGCAACGCTTGAGACGCCTCCGCGCGAGACGTTACACCAACCGTCTCCACCTGTATCCTCCACGGCACGAAGATCCGCAAGATACGTAAGATACGCCCGAAGATGTGGCTTGTATCAACAAGACTGTATACTCAACCCTTCCAAGGCTATACTGGCTGTACTCAACCCTTCCAACGATCGATGAGGGATCTTATGCGCAGTCGGTCGGCTATGTGACCGATGTAGATCGGGTAACCTTTTTGTTAGGAACCTAGTTTGTTAAGAATCTGTGTCCTACCGTTCACCACGAATGTGTGGTTTGTAACCAGATGTGGTGTCACAATAAAGCGTCCCTGGGGAGCTTTTATTCCTTGTAATTAATTGAATCTCGTACTTCTCCGCAAGGCCAGACCGCGCACAACATACGAAACTTGATTAACTGATGCTGGTTCAACTGCATGATCCTTAGATGTAAAGCTATTGTTAATCGTAAATCCAATGCAGACAAATGCTAGGGAATATCAGACACACAAAACACATTATCTAATATGGAAAGGGGCAATAAAAATGAACCCCTTTTTAACTGTTTTAACTGTAATTTAAATCTAATCCCTTTTTAACTAAATCTAATCCCTTTTTAACTAAATCTAATCCCTTTTTAACTGTAATTTAAATCTAATTAACGATGAAATCTGAAATGTATCCGTAATTTGTTCGTGTATGCGAATATGTGACTGCGTAGATAGGTGAATAGGTGTGCTCATTGTAGAAAGTTAGAGAGTGTAGATTAAAATTATGACAAGGGAATAATACTGCTTATGCTGCTCTGAGCTGAGGCCTGTCAGATAGGGGAACAGCTGAGGGTCAGCTCGAAAAACAGAATCCTAGGTTACATATTATAATTAGATACGAGTATCCCCGCAATCGAATTAGCAAAGAGGCAATGAAGACGTAGTCAAGTTACAAGAACTTGGGTAACGCAGCGTGTCACGGTCACATATCGGTTAGATGTGTGCATTTACTTTTGTCATTATCGTGAAAAATCGTGCGAATCGAATATCTTCACGTGTGTTTGTCGAATAGTTTACCCCCTGGCAAATTTACTTTCATGCGGAACCTTTCCGCATGAGGCTGTCGCACCCTCAACAGCAGCTGCTCAGTGTTCGCCCGAGTTTTCGCCGCCTGTGCTTACCTCACGGACGAATCACTGAAATACACCGCGATGGGTTCGTCAACATCGGTTAGCTCGGCACTGTTCCTTTACCAAAGATCATCGCGGAGGCGAGCCACGCTTTCGTCATCGTCCTCATCCTCGTCCAAGAATAGTTTCGGTTCCGTCACTGCTGATCCGGCGGTAGCAGGTCGAAACTACACTACGTTTTGCAGTTTACGGCAGTCATTTGCCTCGTACATATAGACACTCAATATTTATTATTGACACTCGGAAACATGTGTAGCACAAGCGTTGAAATCAGTGACTTGCGTAATCTCTTGGAACGGGTCGACTGTCTGAGCTAGAGGAAGTGGCCCTTGTATTTTGGGCCAATGAGCTTGAACATAAGGAACGCATCTCTTGACGGATTCAGTGCGTAGTACTTGGGCCACACAACCATGCGCTTGAAGCCGACACTCTCGTAAACCCGAATGGCCCGAAGATGCTCGGTCATAACATGCAGATAGACGAAATCCGCTTGTGAAACCTAGCCGGAGTAGATTTTTTTTGTTAGATACGCGATTACAATGACGTTTTCGATGGATAAAAACAAATGAACAAACAAGCACACGACGATGACAGCAAGAACGGCAGCAGAAACCACATCAAAGTTACATTAGATAGATGGTTCGGGTACGACATTGATATATTTCAAATTGCAGCTGTTGTTCTCATTGTGTGACAGTAATATCGTATGGGAACACTGGTAGGTTGTCGATTGAGGTGTGCATGAAATATATGAAATTGGCTCAACAAAATAATCCAAAATAATCCCCCTCCATCCAGGCCGTAATTTCAGCAGTGCGGTGAGGTCTTGTATTGTCGTCGAGTAACCACACTCGGTGCTGTCGATCCCCACGCCATTTGTTCATCAATCTATTCAAGAAGTCGAGATATCGGGAAGCACTGACTTTTCTTTTGGGGCAAACGCCCTTGATATCCAGGGCGAGCATCATTATCACCTTTGGTCCGAATCTATCTGGCATTGCCACAGACGTTGCCGCTTCACCTCGTCGGAGCCACTGTTTTGCTTGGTCCTTCTCGGGAGGTCTATGCAGGTTAATCCATTTCTCGTCTATCGATACCGTGTGTTCTAAGAGGCTGGTTTGTTGCTTATAAGTCTTTAAATTAGACGTCGAACACTCCACATGCATTTTCATCTGTTCAGCACTCAGTGTATGGGGAACCCATTTTGCATTGATTTTGTTCATCTTCATTATGGTTGTTTCCATGCATTAAAAAGGGCAATAGGTGGGGTTCCATATGCAAACGTCGGCTTACTCACAATAGCAATAAATAACAAAATTATAAATGGAAATGCGAATGGTAAATATTTGGCTATCTCAAAACTCCCAGAGCGCTGGAATCTAACTCATACCAAAAGATCTTTTTTCTAACTCATTTAGTTCAAAAGTTGTTGGCATTTAAAGAGCGGACCGTTCGAATGAAATGCCCTAATAGATATTTGTATAACTGTAGTTTAAAATGAAAAAGAAAGGCAGGAAATACCCACGAAATCAAATCTTACAGGAAGGCAAACTTCTAGTAAAATCCCACCTGCTGTTGAAGAATTTCCACAAACATTTAATGCATCGTGCCTCTGCCCTCGTTCGCTTTTACTTGAACAGACGCGGTACAATCTATATTTGTATTGGCAAAAACTGGAAAAGACTGGAAATGGAAATGTGTTCACGTCAGGAAATTGGTAAAGTTAAAGAAAACGCAGCCTACAGAACCGTCAATCATTCTCTAGCGGTTGAGCAACTTCCGGAACACCCTGTAGGCGCGCTACACGTTGACGACTTGACACTCCGCTTGGTTGAGAGTACGGGAGGCGGCTGAGATTCTCGAGGAGAACGAAACCGAGGACGAAAAGGAGAAGAGGGAGGGTGAGGACGAGGACGAGGACGACGACGACGACGACGAAGATGGAGACGAAAGCGTGGCTCGCCTCCGCGATGATCTTTGGTAAAGGAACAGTGCCGAGCTAACCGATGTTGACGAACCCATCGCGGTGTATTTCAGTGATTCGTCCGTGAGGTAAGCACAGGCGGCGAAAACTCGGGCGAACACTGAGCAGCTGCTGTCGAGGGTGCGACAGCCTTCAAACACGAGCATCATCATGAGTCAGCAAGACTCATGACCTCAGGGGTCTCGAGAGTTTAATAGAGCAGAGTTGCAGGATGGATGGCAGGGAGGATGGGTGTGGCTCCACCCATCTCGAAATTTTGTGCGCGCAGCCGATTTAACCAAAGCACAGCAGGTAGCGTGAAGTGAAATAAAAACTCTGAGAAGGTAGCGTGAAGTGAATAAAACGTGGGGGAATGTAGCTGGGAGAATTGCAAGGACTGAGACCCATCCTCATCCTCCCTCTTCATCAATCCGAGAAACCATTCGCGAAAAACCATTACATTCAAAGACCAGCGACGAGCGACCCTCGACCGTCGGAAGTTCCGTCGCAAGTTCGGTCTACTCTTTACAAAGACGCATTCATGGCATCACATGCTCTCGCTGGGTTCAGAAGACAATGCACCTAACAGACAATACAGGTACAGTACCATCGGCAGGATCCATTCCGATTTCCAGCTGCATCCAAATCTGATTTTATTTCTACGTTGTTTCTACGTTTAACAAAAGTAGTATATTTTTCACAATAAGAGCCTATCGTGCTCCTCCACAAAATACTGCGTCTCCCATCACAGGATTCGAAACCCGTGATCTCAGTCGCGAGTCAATCAGTCTCGTGTCAGTTCAGCCATATGCAGGTTTGAGAGAGAGTTATGCGAAAAAGGTATTCCAGAAAAACAGCAGAGCAGATAATATTTCAATAAAAGCGGTCAAACGCGTCCGCTCCTTGTGCAGAGACAACGGCCTGAATCATCGACACCCCGCCTTACGAATGATCCAGGTATTCCGCCTTACGAATGATCCAGGTATTCCAGAAAAACAGCAGAGCAGATAATATTTCAACAAAAGCGGTCAAACGCGTCCGCTCCTTGTGCAGAGACAACGGCCTGAATCATCGACACCCCGCCTTACGAATGATCCAGGAAGGGGACTTGTAGCGAGCCTATAATGCAAGTTGAAAAACTGATCGAGCGCTAGGGGACGACGGCTGACTATACGACTCACTTCAACCAGCGAGTGGTCTTCAGTGGTCTAAAGCCACAAGTTTTCAGATTTAAGCCGGTCACACACCAATATAATTGCACTTGTCTTGCAATTATTGAATTCGAATAGTGGTGAGCGTCTTAGAGTACTAGACCGGAGGGACACGTGTGTGTTGTGTTCAAATCCTGTCAGACGCGGAGAATCTTTGGAGTTCTTTATCATCTTTCTTTATCTGAGGATTCTTGTCAGGTACGAGTAAGGCAGAGAATAAGCAAAGGTGGCCCCGACAGGTCCTCATAGTAATACCTAAAGGTTAAGAGCTGAGGCCTGTCTGATAGGGGAACAGCTGAGGGTCAGCTCGAAAAACATTTTTTTATTGAATTCGAAATTCAGTATATAGAACATCGTTTTTCGTTCGTTACGAACCATAACGGTGGTGAGTATAAAACAATATTTCTACAACAGAAATGAGAACTTAATTTCTTGTTTCGTTTGGGAAACCAACAGTTCGAAAAGCCATTCATTCGGTGTAGAATCGCCGTATCACTGAGTTGACCAGCCACTGTTAAACAATGGAAACGGAAGAGTACGGAAAACGATCCAAGCCATCTCGCCTATATGTGTACTAGCAGAGGGTATAAGTTTGCCACACACTTCGCCAGATCCCAATCGAATACAGTCTCTGCTTTTAGAATGGGACGTCTGAGCAGCTTGTTGGTTGTGTTATGCCTAGTTCTAGTGGCGGCGCTTGGAACAGGCGATGACTCGAAGGACACACCGGCGATCGCTGGAGTCGTTGGCTATGAAGGAGTGCGTCCAGAGAGTCGTTCGATTTTACTCTCTAGCAGATATATGGCCGGTGAGCCGATTAAGCCAATATCGACGCGAGAGCTTGATGTTTCCGAAAGCCGGTACAGAGAACGACAACGCCTCCGCTCGAGACGTTACACCAACCGTCTCCACCTGTATCCTCCACGGCACGAAGATACGCAACGCTCGAGACTCCTCCGCGCGAGACGTTACACCAACCGTCTCCACCTGTATCCTCCACGGCACGAAGATACACAACGCTCGAGACTCCTCCGCGCGAGACGTTACACCAACCGTCTCCACCTGTATCCTCCACGGCACGAAGATCCGCAAGATACGTAAGATACGCCCGAAGATGTGGCTTGTACTCAACCCTTTCAAGGCTATACTGGCTGTATTCAACGATCGATGAGGGATCTTATGCGCAGTCGGCTATGTGACCGATGTAGATCGGGTAACCTTTTTGTTAGGAACCTAGAAACCTGTGTTGTCCTACCGTTCACCACGAATGTGTGGTTTGTAACCAGATGTGGTGTCACAATAAAGCGTCCCTGGGGTTTTGATGCACCTTAGTGACGAAGCAAGCGGTAAACGCGCTCCTTTACCCTCTCTTAAACAGTTTGTTTTTATAGCTCCTTTACCCTCTCTTAAACAAGCTTGAGTCCATTGTGGAAAGAATGGCTGCTCGCCGGATTCGAGATCCAAGGCGACAGGAACGGTCTCTGACGGTACCGTCCTTAGCGGGTTAAGCAAGGCATTTCCTTAGCCCCCAGTATCGGTCTTCAAGGACAGACCAGTATATTAGCCTGATTACTCCAAATGTCTCTCCTTAATCGGGGCCGGGTCGCTTGTCTCTTATTTGTCCCTGCCCCGACTCTTCTTAGCCCTCGCCATTTGTGCGCCAGCTCCCGACCCTTGCGTTGCGACGTTCCGTCCAGACGTGAATAACCTGAAATGTGACGCGAAGATTAAACCACAAAGCAATAAAGACACTGAAGAGCCCTTTTGACTTATTTTTCTCGCTGTACTCTTCCTGACAACCTGATTACAACCTTCGGTGAGGCTGTAGTCACGATGAACTTCCCCGTTCCCTGAGGTCTTGATGCACCTTGGTGACGAAGTGAGCGGTATTAGGGAGACTACGACCCAGATGTCAACCCATGGGCCCTATCACGGATTGATACCTGGGTCGTAGTCGCCCCATACGAGTTGCCGGTTGTCGCGGCTCCTTACAGGCGTGCTAGAGCCGATCAGCAGTGCGACTATCTGAACAAGCGACGAGAGAGAAGCTTCTCTGGTGACATTTTCTTCGCGCAGCTCGGTCAGAGGGCTAAACGATTTGTGTGTCGATATTAACACGATGTCACAGTTGTGCCAGGCGTTGGACTCGCACACATTTGTAGGTCCAACACGCAAAAGGCACCGTTAGATGCAAGGGCATGCATGGACTGATCCTACAGGCAGCAACTGCCTTTATCAACCCGGAAGCAGTAAAAAACTAGTTTCCCCACGAGCGGAGAACTTGAGACCTCCTCCGTTAAACCTTCTATATAAACCTTCAAGGTTCATTGTTACAGTCTTCTGTGTGTCATTTCCGCCACAAGCAGGTTTAACGGTCATAGATGCGAATGCGGGCAGCCCAGGAAAACAGCAGAGCTAAAATAATGTTTGAACTAAACGCGCCCGGTCCGTATGCGGCGACAATACCGCCCTGAATCATCAAACACCTTAGAGACGCGTATATGTTTGACTCAAATATTTATTCAAACATACAGTAGTTCGGAATTTCTAGGGATTATGGGGGTGGGGGGGGGTGAGGACGACAATGTCCCGAGGAAGGCGATGGCATTGCCTCTCTGCACAGCGAGGGACAGGCGCTGCAGGAGGAAAGAGCCAGCGCGCTTGTCCCCGGTGGCGCGGATCAACCTGTGGTAGACCCCCTCGAGGAAGTTCGCAGTGAGAGGGGCGTGCCCGCCCAAGGTCTCAAAGGCAAGGGGGGAAAACAGGTGCGTTGCTTGGAGTGCGGCGTACTTCCTCAACTTTGCCCGCTCCGCACGTGCTACTGTGTAACCGGGAATGGTTACACAGTGGTTGACATAAGAAGGTGCTAGAGTGTCAACCACAGTGCCGTCCCAAACCAGGTGCTGGCCTCAATGGAAGGGGATAAGGGTGAGGCCGTCAGGGCGGCGCCCGTCAGAGGTGTCCAGGCCCTGTGGCTCCCTTGTGCAAGGGATACCGGCTGAGTGGAGGGCCCTCACGAGCGTGTCATTAAGCATCGTGTGGCGCGGATGGCGACCGGCGCTTCGTTCGCACGAGAGACCGTGATGGCCATTCGTTGCGACGGGGTCCCCGCAACGCTCGCAGCTGTGGGCCGCAACTACAGGGGCCCCGAGGCGAAGGCCCACACAGAAGCGGAGGGAGCGATCGTCGAGAGCAGTGCCAAGGGACGAGGAGGGCAGCGCGTGGAGCCACGCTCCTGCACCAGGCCTGTCGACAGCCCGGAGGCGAGCTTGGTCAGCAACGTGTGGCGCAGAGGCCAGGAGGGAGTCCCGCAGCTCCTGGTGCAGGGCATCGGACCATACCCGCTGCTTGCTCTGTTTGTCCGGAGGGACCCGAGCGCGAACGCCCGTCTGGTCAAGGGCAGCCTCCAGGGAAGCGGAGAAGTGGGCGAGCGCTTCGGGGGGGAGTACTGTAGCCACCATGTCGGCAACCGCCGTAAGCGACGCGGCGTAGCAAACGTCAGCCAGGCGGCGTACACTGAGGATGCCGAGGCCACCGAAGCGGACCGGAAGGGTAGCCTGCGACGCCGCTTCCGGAGGAAGCTGGAGGTTCAGGATCGTGGTCAGGGCGTCCAACACCAAGTCGTCATACTCGTGAAGGGCTGAAGCCTCAGTGCCGGCCGGGCATGTCCTAAGCAAGTGCTGCATGCGTGCCGCCGAGAAACAGGACCGAAGGAGGAACAGCCCCTGGTGAGCCGATAACAGGGGCAGTCGGTCGAGCATCACGGCCGTCCTCTCGAGGCAACGGTCCAATAGCGGCCGGATTGCCTCGTCCGTAAGAGGGGAGCCGACGAGTTCGAGGGACAACCTCTGCGTGAGACGGCATCCTGGGAGCGACCGCTGGAGGTCGAACTTCGTGGGGTTGAGGGCAAGGCCGCTGCGCCCCTCGTAGTCGAGTACTCGCTGAACGTCGGAGGCGACGGTCGCCGGATCACCCGCCAACGTTCCGTCGTCCATGTACCACAGCCGCAGACGTGACTGGAGGGACACAGCGAGGGGCCGGAGGGCCAGGCAGAAGAGAGCTGGGCCCAGCGGGTCCCCCTGCTGGACCCCACACTCTGAGCTGATGATGGCGTTGTCCATAATCAGATGGGAGGAGCTACGATAGGCCAGGTCAACCAGAGGGAAGAGGCCAGGGACGTGCTCAGCAACCTCTCGCAGAACGAGATCTCGGCGGACCGTGATGAAGGCATTGCGAAAATCAAGCTTGACCAGGGCCGCGTCTGGATGAGCGTGGATGAAGGCGCGAGCCGCGTGAGCAGCGATCTCCGTCCCAGACGCCTGGCCGCAACCCAACTGGGTTGAGCCGAGCAGGGTCACGACCGTGTCCCTCTCGTTGACCCAGGCGACGAATCGTGCTGGAGCAGGCGATAGGCCGTATCGACCCATTCTTTTTCTTGAGGGCGATGAGACGCGCGCCGAAGAGTATTGGCCGTAACGCCGATGGAACCGTGCCGGCCCGCATGCAGTCGACCACCTTAGCGAGGGCCGTGGCGAGGGCAGTGGCGACGGCCCCGAGTACCGGAGAAAGCAGGTCCCTGAGATGACGCGGCCGAAGGCCATCGGGGCCGGCTGACGAGCTCGGGGGGAAAGAGGAAACGGCCGCAAAAACCTCGTCAGTTGATGTTGGGGCAATGTCGACCTGCGGGGGACGGACGGGGAAGGCGTAATCAGGAGGGGCAGGGGGGTGCTTCGCCCTGAGGGCGTCGAGAGCCTCAGCCGAGTCTGTGGCCGAGTCGGTAGAGCACAGAGCCCGGGCGGCACCAGAGATGTCACCCTCGGAGAGTTTTTGGGAGGCTATACGCGCAGCCATCTGGCCCGTATCCGTGGGCGGAGGACGAGGGCCGCGACGGAGGTGACGACGCAAGCGGTACTCCAAGCGCGCCCCGGCGCGGAAGGCCGCTAGGTTCCCCCGAATCACGGCTGGGAGGGAGCGGGAGGTGTCGTCTTTGTCCGGCATCTGCAAGACCACTCGGGCGAAAGCCAGGAGCGCTTCCCAGGAGGAGACGTCGTTATTGGTATGAACGTCCCGGAGCACGTCTGTGAGGGCCACGGCGACTAGGGAACGCGTAGCCTTCGGACAATACTGAAGACGCGGGCCTCACGCATGGCCGCCTGTAGTCGCAGCTCGAGCGGTTGGGGCGCTGGACTTGGCTGAGGCACCGAACGGACCTCCGGGTGCCGCACCGTTATGTGCCTGTTGAGACCGCGCCGGGAGAATCTGCCCTCGCAATGCGGGCACGGTACGCGCGGGGGGCCTGTGGCGTCTCGGGCTGAAGCGGCACGACGGGCTGGTGTGGCGTCTCGGGCTGGGGCGATGGGACCTGGATTCATGAAGAACGGGGGGGATTGAGAGCGGCTAGGAGGGGGGCGAGCTGACGCTGAAGCTGGAGGAGAGGGGCCAAGACTTCAGCGAGGGACCTCAAGGCTGCGACGATGCCTGGCACCGCTGGCGCGGCCGTGGGGCGCCGAGACTCCGCGCGGGCAGGTCGACGAGGGGCGGGTCGACGGGGGGCAGATCGACGGGGGGCAAGCCGACAAGGGGCAGGCCGTCGAGGAGCAGGCCGACGAGGGGCGGGGCGGCGGGACGGGGCGGGGATCGGCCTCGGGTTAGGCAGCAGGACCATGGGGACCTGAGCACCGTCGGAGGGGACCACAATACCCCGAACCGCCGCAGCGTACGAGCGGGCTGGCGCCTGGGTCGACACCGGGGCCTCGATGGGCATAATGGACGCTAGGGGTGAGGTGTCCTTCACCTGTTCGAGGACCCTGGCCTCAGTCACGAGCCGCTGACGCTCGCGGAGGTAGGCCGCCCGAGAGCACGACGGCGAGCCCGAGCGATGGGCACCCTTGCAGTTGACGCAGCGGGCAGGACGGGCGCAAGAGGCGGCGAGGTGGCCGGCATCACCGCAGTTGCTGCAGGCCCTAGGCAGTGAGCACCGGGCCGCGATGTGACCCATCCGGCAGCAGTTGAAGCAGAGTGGTGGCCGGTCAGGCTCGAGGACGACCGGATGGGACCGGTAGCCGAGGAACACCGAGGCAGGCGGCGGCCCGCTGAAGGTGAGCAGGACGAGCCGGGCCGGGCGCGGCGGGTAGGCGGCGGGCGGAAGTGACGCCGAGAGGTGAGAGTTCAGCCAGGATCTCGGCATCGGTAAAAGCCGCGCAGACGTTCGTGATGCGGGCCTTGGTGCTTGAGAGGGCCGAGCAATGAGCGGTCACCGGGACGCCTCCGAGGGTCGTTAGCGTCAACGCCTTGCGGGCGAGCTCAAGGGTCGGCGCCCAAATGATGAGCCCGTCGGCTCCACCAGCCGGGGTGCAACCCGGGAGAGCCTCATGCGCGCTCTTAAAAAGGGCGAGCATCTGGCCCTGCTCGAAGGCGGGGGGAGGCCCGCCGGCCCCGACCGCCCTGCCACGGACGGTCACCTTAAATAGTCCGTGGGACCTCGCGTTTGACTCAATGATACATAATCTGATGTTTAAGACTACACACTCCAATGCATGATCCCGAGCAGGGACTTACACCGAGCCTGTGATGCCGGTACAGAAACTGTTTGGGTGCTGGGATCTGAAGAGTGACCGCGGAGGTTCTCCACGAACGCTGAACAGCGCCTCCCGGTTTCTTCAATCAGAATTTTCAGTCTTCGAAATCCACAGGTGTTCACATTTCAGCCATATCGGCCCCACAAAGAGAAAGGCACACACCAACATAATTACATTTCTACGGCGATCGGTAAATTCGAAACTCAATCAGCAGCACAATGGAGGGGATAGAACGTCGTTGTTCGTACGTTAAGGACCATGGTGGCAGTTTGATAATAATACTTCTACACGGGAATTTAATTTCACCTTTCGCTCGCAAAATCAACAGTTTGAAAGAAATTAGTTCTGTGTAGGAGCGCCGTATCAATGCGTTGACCAGCCACCGTCAAATCATGAATCGTTTTTCCGCCTGCCAGATAGGCATTAATGCAAGCCATCATCTCGTCTTACTATATGCGAGCAATATAAGTTCGCCACACACTGCGTTAGTCATCAATCGGCTGCAGCTTGCTTTTAGGATGGGTCGTCTGAGCAGCTTGTTGGTTGTGGTTTGTCTAGTTCTAGTAGCAGCTCTTGGCAGCGGCGATGACACGAAAGCAAAGGACCCGAAAACTTCCCATTCAAGCGCTGACGCCGTAGGTAGCCATGAGGGAGTGCGTTCAGGGAGTCGTTCACCGCTGTCGATTCTACTCTCGAGTAGAGATACGGCCGATGGACCGCTCAAGCCACGACTAGCCAAGCGAGATATCGATGTGTCCGAAAGACGACGTAAAGGAGGACGCGGAGGAGGACGCGGGAAGGGGGGAAGCACCCACATTCACCTCCCTGCCATCCATATTGGCGGGAGGAGAAGTGGTCAATATAGCTATGACGCCGGTGGTGATTATGGCCTTGAAGGTGACGCCGGTGGTGATTATGGCCTTGAAGGTGACGCCGGTGGTGATTATGGCCTTGAAGGTGACGCCGGTGGTGATTATGGCCTTGAAGGTGACGCCGGTGGTGATTATGGCCTTGAAGGTGACGCCGGTGGTGATTATGGCCTTGAAGGTGACGCCGGTGGTGATTATGGCCTTGAAGGTGACGCCGGTGGTGATTATGGCCTTGAAGGTGACGCCGGTGGTGATTATGGCCTTGAAGGTGACGCCGGTGGTGATTATGGCCTTGAAGGTGACGCCGGTGATGATTATGGCCTTGAAGGTGACGCCGGTGATGATTATGGCCTTGAGGCTGACGCCGGTGATGAGCAAAACCCGGAATATATTTACGGTTGGGCGGGCCGTCGACCCTCCGGTCGGTGAATGGAGGGACCGCCGTCCATAGCGAACTGTCACTTACGGACGAGCAGATCAGACAGATAATAAAGGTTCGCTTCGAAAACGCAATTTCTTTTTTTAATCGCGCCGTGGCCTCCAGAGCTCGAGCGGCGAATTGTGTTCCATTTCCAGCGTCTCCATCCTTGCCCACAGTGCGGCGGCACTGTCCCACTGTTGACTCTCTTTTTTTAATCGCGCCGTGGCTCGCGCGTCACTACTTAAGCGAGGTCTCAACGTGTCCGGAGGACGATGACGTAAAAGCGCGGGGGTAGGGGGACTTCGGGGGCTGCAATAACCACTATAGCAAGGACTCTGAAGCCAACGATGGGTATAGCCAAGACTTGGTCGAGGGATTTCATGCCGGCCGTTGGCCCTTGAAGAGAAGAACGCTATGTGACCTTCGCACTCGTTACCTAATATTAGACAAGGGAGAGTTTTAACTTGTAGGAATAACCGCATAAGTTCATCGAGTAGACCGCTCTCAGTGGCCCGAATGGACGCCGACAACGCCGACATGTGCCTATCAAACTCTTTCTCACCCGAAGACAGTCCGGTTACGCCAGCCCACAGTTAACGTCCACGGTAGCTACCTGAGAAGTCTCATCAGTACCGCTTCTAGCTGCAACAAAGAGAACGGTACAACATTCTCGAAGCCCCGCCGTCACGCGTCTCAGATCCACGGCTACACGCGATCAAGCTAAAGTTAGGAATACTATAACAAGAGTAATCTGTATTTTCAGCCACGTTTTGCTCATCACAGACGCATCGAGGCAAGCTCCCTGATCATTGAGAAGGACTTAAATGATTTTCTAGTTGCCTTGCTTCCGTTAGCCCACAATCCCAGCGTTAAGATTTGCTCCAAATTTGTTTACAATTAGCGGAACATTATAACAGGATTCACAATCCTCGACATTATTCAGGTTGCCTGTTGATAATACGATTGATAATATGAAAACGGTTCATGATGTACTAGACGAATGATGACCCAGATTGGGCAGGAAGGCACTTTTATAGTAAGGGTTCCCCCGCGTTTCCGCTGCGGCAAGGAGAAATATTAGGCGAGAGATTGCCCAAGGAAAGCAGGCTCTGAAGAAAATCACTGCGCAATGACGAAGCGGTCCTCAGCCTTCCGACAGCCGGTGACGGAGCTGGTTGACATGACAGAGGCGATCTGAGGGAGTGGGCACCGAACAGGGCTGGTCGACGCGGGTGACTTCAATGTAAACCCTCTTACGTGGGGGTTCAACAAGACTAACAATAAGGGAAAGCGCTCCAAGAATGGTGAGCAGCCACGGATCTGTGGCTGATGAACAGCCCGGGCGCCACCTTCTTCCACCAGGGCTATTCGTCTACCCTGGCCCTCACCTGGGCCTCCCCGAACGTCCTTCCTCGAATTGCCGACTAGACGGTTGACTGGGATTCTGAGTCGCTCTCCACTTTTCTTAGCTAGTTAATAGTCCCCCTCTCACCCTTCCCCCTACCACTCACGGTGGCCCGTCGCCCAGGCGGATAGATCCCGGTAGGCTTCAGAGACCGAAGATAGCTCTCCAGGTGGAAACTCTACTCGATTACTGCGCCGAACGATACTGGAGGACGCCTGTCAGGCAGCCGCCTTGGGAGGACGCCGAGGCCCTCAAGCAAGGACACCGAAGTTTTGGTGGAGCGAGCAGATCGCCCTTGCCCAGAGAAGTGTCAGTAGCTCAGGCGTTCCCTCACAGACGCTGGAGGCTAAATACTGCATCGCCTGCAAGGGTCTCAGGAGGGAGACCGAGAAGAACAAGATGAAGAGCTGGCGACGACCCTGCCAGGAGGTTAACTCGGGCAAGACTACAAGATCGTCAGGACGCTCCACCACTCCACCGCTGAGCTCCCGCCAGACGCGGCCCAGGTCACGATCGGAGCGCTGTTCCCGACAAGGCCCCCGCCCCGACCAGTGCGAATCGCGGGGAACGACGGCCCCCAGTCTCGGATGAGGAGGTCAAGAGTGTCTTGGACAGAACCAAGGCCAGGAAGGCGCCGCGAATTTATGCGGTCCCCTCCTCTGCCGTTAAGTCCATCCCATAGACCATCCCTTTAAAGTCTCCTTCGAGAGCACCCGGCGGCTATATATATACACCAGGATACCATAGAGAATGGTCGATGGTATCCTGCGAACGGGCTCCTTCCCACAAAAAATGGTAGAAAGCCAAACTGGCCCTCATTCTGAAGTCGGGGAAACAGGTCGGAGAGCAGTCGCCCTACCGTCCAATCTGTATGCTGACGTGCCTCTCCCTGTCAGTGGAGCACGGCATCGACGGAAGAATGAGGACCGAAACGGAAAACAGAGGAACCCTGTCTCCCGATCAATATGCGTTCCGACCGGGCCGCTCTACCCTTTTACCATCAAGAAGGATGTTGGCAGCTCTACGGAAGGAAGGGCGAGACCGCAGTTTTCGAGGGGCCACTACCTGGTGGTTATCGTGGACGTCAAGAACGCCTTTAACACGATCTCGTGGGGCGCTGTGAACAACGACCTCGAGAGGACGTCCCATACTTCAGCCGTGTGCTAGCGTCCTACCTCTCAGACCGCAGCGTGGTGTACGCGGTCAGGAGGTATAAGGTCTGTGCGGGAGTCCCTCAGGGCTCAGTCCTCGGACCGGTGCTCTGGAATACCGCATACGACTGCGTGCTTCGGCTCAACTACCCCGCATCTGTGACCTCCTGTGCATATGCCGACGACCTGGCCGTCATCCTCAGATAACGCGACGATCAAGCTCACCATAGCCGCCATAGCTTCAAGCCATCGAAGACTGCCAAGTACTTGGGGTTACCCTCGACAGCGGCTTTACCGAGACCCCGCACGCAAATTATACAGCCGAGAAGGCGGAGCGAGCCACGACGGACCTCCCATGGATACTCGGAGCTACGGGCGACATCAGAAGGCTGCAGGTCAAGGTGGCGGAGAGCATCCTCTATGCTCCTCCCTTTGGGCGCACGCAGCCAAGAAGACGATTTCCCGGATGCTCGACAGGACCATGGCGATCAGGGTCGCGAGATCCCACCGGACGGTGGCGACCACGGCACTACAGGTTCTGGCCCGCCAGATCCCGTGGATCGCCGAATCAACGAGGGACGCGAAAGCTGCCAAACGGAAGTGGCCACGTCCTTAAGACAGGACGGACTGATTGACCAGTGGGCGAACAAATGGTCCCCCATCCAACCCGACCAACCCGGGCACTGGACGTTAGATACAAGGGCATGAACGGATTGATCCTACAGGCAGCAATTGCCTTTATCAACCCAGAATCTACAAAAAAACTAGTTTCCCCAGGAGCATAGAACTTACCACCTCCTCCGTAGCAGGTTAAAGGTAAGGTAAACCTTCACCGGTTCATTAAATGAGCTGCAATTTCATAATGCCTGAGCTCTCTTATGTGTCACGCAACGGAGCTCGAACCCGCAACCTCTGGTTTTCGACAGCCAAAGACTTAGCCGTCCAAGCCACGGCGCTGACCTTAAACCTTCTATATAAACCTTCAAGGTTCATTGTTTAAAGAAGACTGTCGTCTTCGACGGGTACAGTCATATACCACACGATTTTGAACCCGTGACCTCCCGCAGCGGAAGCAGGAAATATGCCCCACAGAAGACTGTAGCCGTCAAAGACCAAGAAACTGCCGGGTCGCGGGTCCTACAGTCTCCTGTTTGTCATTTCGACCATATGCAGGTTCAACAGTCATACAAAATTAATTTAAAAGTCATAGATGCGAATGCGAGCATCCCAGGAAAACAGAAGAGCTAAGATTATGTTTGAACAAAAAGCGGTCAAACGCGTCCGGTTTTTATACAGGGACTACAAAGTCCTGAATTATCGAACACCTTAAAGACGCTTGTATGTGTGACACTCTGATACACCAATAATTTTTTTCGAGCTGACCCTCAGCTGTTCCCCTATGTGACAGGCCTCAGCTCTTAGCTCTCAATGACACATAATCTGTGTCATTGATCCAGAGCGAGGACTTATAGCGAGCCTGTGATGCGAGTTTAGAAACTGTTTGGGTGCTGGGCTCAGAAGTGTGACCACGGAGGTTCTCCGCGAACGTCGAGCTTGCGACTACTTGACCCAGCGACTTCTGGTTTCTTCAGTCAGTTTTCAGTCTTCAAAATACGTAGCTTTTCACATTTCAGCCATATCGGTTACACAGAGAAATAGTCACACACCAACATAATTATGGCGATCGGTAAATTCGAAATTCAATTGACAGCACACTGGAGGGGACAGAACATCGTTGTTCTTCCGTTAAGAATCACAGCGGTGGTGACAGTTTTAAAACAACACTTCTACAAAGAAATTTGCAACACTTGGAAGAGTAATACCTAAGAGGTTAAGAGCTGAGGCCTGTCAGATAGGGGAACAGCTGGGGGTCAGCTCGAAAAATAGTAAGAATTCGAAAAGAAATTAGTTCTATGTAGGATTCTGTGTAGGAATAATGGATCGTTTTCTTGCCTGCTAAATAGGCATTAATGCAAGCCTATGCGTGCTATATAAGTTCGCCGCACACTGCGTTAGTCATCAGTCGAATGCAGCCTGCTTTTAGGATGGGTCGTCTGAGTAGCTTGTTGGTTGTGGTTTGTCTAGTTCTAGTAGCAGCTCTTGGCAGCGGCGATGACACGAAAGCAAAGGACCCGAAAACTTCCCATTCAAGCGCTGACGCCGTAGGTAGCCATGAGGGAGTGCGTTCAGGGAGTCGTTCACCGCTGTCGATTCTACTCTCGAGTAGAGATACGGCCGATGGACCGCTCAAGCCACGACTAGCCAAGCGAGATATCGATGTGTCCGAAAGACGACGTAAAGGAGGACGCGGAGGAGGACGCGGGAAGGGGGGAAGCACCCACATTCACCTCCCTGCCATCCATATCGGCGGGAGGAGAAGTAGTCAATATAGCGATGACGATTCTGACGCCGCTGGTGATTATGGCCCTGAGACTAACGCCGTTGGTGATTATGGCCCTGAGACTAACGCCGTTGGTGATTATGGCCTTGGAGGTGACGCCGTTGGTGATTATGGCCTTGGAGGTGACGCCGGTGATGATTATGGCCTTGGAGGTGACGCCGGTGATGATTATGGCCTTGAAGGTGACGCCGGTGATGATTATGGCCTTGAAGGTGACGCCGGTGTTGATTATAGTCAAGCCTACAACAGAGGTTGGAACATGGCACGATACGGTCAACGTGGGTAGAGAACCACCGATGGTGGTGACTGCTCTAATAAAGCTGTGTGTATACTAAAAAGCCTAGCGAGCTATCACTTAACCTGCGACCCCCGTAACCGACGTTGTTTACGTAGGGCGTCCCATCTAATGTGGGTGGGCGGTAGGCACAGGCGACGTTCCGGTAAACTTGGGACCGCGGCGGTAACCCCGCTTATTGCCAGGGGGTTTCATCACTCCGAGATGTGGGTGGTTCTTTCGTACCCTAATAACAGTTAGATCGAAAAATTTATTATTGGCTACGGCCCAGGAGACCCAGGAGGTTCGAGATATTAACTTGAGGACATGGCGTGGTGGGCAAGGTAGGCAATGATTGGCAACATGCCCCTGCGTTATTACAGCCTGGCGAGTCATGATGACTTGCACTAAACATTTGGTTCTGCTATCTGCAACTTTCTGCTTACTAGTAATAATAGTTTGATTATAAATAGTAACAGCGGGCGCTTTCTTCCTATTCTGGGTCATATTCGCAACATTTATTCTCTCATCCCTCAATCCGAAAAACTTTTGCATTACCCTGGCTGTTATTAGCTTACTGTAGACAAAGTCACGAATTGAGTCAGACGATTCTCTGCGACATTTTTATCCGCTAACAGATTCAAATTTACATTTTCATTTGCTCTATTTTGCTCTTGGTCATTCAATGAGTCAAGAAAACGCACTGCTAATGTATCCGGTATAGACTTAACGAATACAGTATACATAGAACAAGCATAGAAAGATCTAACTCCAACATTTTAAATGCACTTAACTCTAATATATTATATAATTGCTAACTTTATATAACGTTTCACGTAGACTTTGTGTTTCATTAATATTTGACACTTTGGGGAGGTCGAATGTTTAAAAAAAATCTAACGATTATAAATTGTACACGCCCGTAATTCTTGATGAGTTATCATAGCTTTTCCCCATATGTCGCTTCTGTCGAAGATATCTCCAAAACGCGGGATCGCGACGCTGGCCCTTGCAATAAACGTCTCAAATCGATCTAAAAAGATCAAAAATTTGATTCGTTTAGCTGTGCTTTCTGCAGTTACATCGTCTACCTCTTCGCTACATTGCTGATCACATTCTTCCAACTTCTTATATTTCTTACTCGACGATATTTTGTAAGTTTTGCTCGGATTGATATTAATGCTTCATCAGGAGAAAGATTTTTCGCCGTCTAGTGTTTACCTCGCAGCACGGCAGCAGGCTCTGATGGGCAACGCACTCATCAACTTCGGGACTTATTCTCCCCTGCCTTAGGTGACGTTGCGACAAAACTAGCAACTGCACTGGCAGCAGTTGTCGATATTATAAGGTTTGACTCCGTACAGTCTGAAGTTAAACCTATTCTATTTGGTGACCCCTCTTTGCCCTTCGTCAAAAAAAGACAATTCACGACAACCTATCGCGTGTTCTTTCAACGTTACGTAGGATCGCAGCTAAAGTTCCCTGCAGATGTTTTAGAGAGAAAACAACTACAGTCTTGGGACCTCATCAGCTTGGCTTTGGAACCTCTGGGTGGCATGGAAGCTGCAACTCATGGTACCCGTTCCTTCATCCTTAGTATGTCAAGCCTGCTGTTCTCTCATCTCAGATGGGAACTTTACTTGAAGATCAATGTACCCGTCTTGCACTTTACGCTTGAAAAGTAATTTAGTTTCTCCGCATTTCTGTTGCTGTGGAGAACCGGTTGATTGTCTTGGTCGTCATGGACTATCGTGTATAAAAAGTATGGGACGTCGACAAGACAACCTCTATTAGACGAGACTTTGCCCAAAGCTCTTCGCTCCACATCTATTCCTTACAATAGTGAACTAGCAGGTATTTGTCGCTCTGATGGACAGCGTCCTGATGGTATGTCCTTAATCCCCTTTTCCAGTGGTAAAATTCTAATTTGAGATTGCACTGTGGCTGGCACTTTAGCACCTTCTTATGTCAGTCGCGGAGCAGCACAGCCTCGTCATGCAGCCAATGCAGCCGAACAAGCCAAGAACAGAAAATAAGCCTCTTTGATGAATGAGTACTACTTTAGACCTGTAGCCTTCGAAACATTGGAGGGACCGGGGATACAATCATTAAACTTTGTTCTAGATATTCTATTAAGAATATATGGAGCAAGTTGTGTTTAGATGTATTTCACTTTGAGCGGGCACAATTGTCGCCCACTTTTATAATTGAATAAATACGACTTCTACAAATGCTCGCCTCTCAGGTCTGTTCTGTCTCTTTTACGCCGAGGCTGGTGTCCTCACCAGCGATAATAGGCTAGTTATCTCCAGGGACTCGGCTTGTACACGTGTTTATCTGCACGTAATCTGTCCAAGCATCCAATAAGATCGACCAGTTTTCGCTGCGATCTCCTTCATCACTCATTGATATAGGAGTATTGATTTTTTAGACATATTTGTCTCAATCAGCGGTTTGCCCGCTCTCACCTATGTACTCGATTGGCCTTCAACTTTTGTGTGGCGTAACCAATGTTCAACCTGATCTGCCTGCGCCGCAATGACAACACGGAGTCGTACCGTAACGAATGGTTTTATGATTGACGGTGCTCAATCGAATACATCATGGAATACAACCTGCTTTTAGGATGGGCCGTCTGATCAGCTTGTTGCGGTGTATCTAGTTCTAGTGGCACCTCTTGGAACCGGTGATGACACGAAAACAAAGGACCTGAAAGCGACTCATTCACGCGCTGACGCCGTAGTTGGCCACGGAGCCATGGTGAGTCTAGGGAGTCGTTCGCCACAGCCGATATATGAGCTGATGAAACCACACTCGAATCGAGATGTTGACGTTTGCCAGATCGCGAACGATCGAGGAACTGTCAGATCTGACACGACGGCCATTACTTATTGTGCATAAGACAGATAATAAACCTTCGGAACTGTCGGAATCTCGGTCTGTTCTATACAATGCTTTCGCTTAGTTGCGTGGATCTCGAGTCTACGTCAACTGTTCTAAATTGGAAATAAATTGGCATCTCTTGGCAATACGATTGGACTATCTATATCCATCTGTGAATAACTGTAACATCTGAACGTCTGTGCATATGTGTGTGCGGCCACAATATGAACCAACATCTGTGTGCTTCGTCACTGGGAGTGAATCACTGTCCCAGGCTGTAAGAGCTAGCCATGTTGGGTGAGGGTCAGCCAGGATAGTTTACTTAGGCTGTAAGAGACAGAAATCGACGATTCAAATCGGCCGCATGCAGCTTTTAGGCAGTCGTTAACCGGCGGCAAGACTCATATGTTAATGTTCAAGACTCCATAGTCGACGTTAAGACTGCCCACTCCTATGTATGATCTAAAGCGGAGACCTTTAGCTCGCCTGGGACGAATGTCAAGTCTCTGACAAATGTTAGGTCACTGGGCACCTCAACTCTGCTCGCGGAGGTTTTCCATGAAAACAATTTTTTCCATAAACCAGCAGCTTTTTCTTTTCAAATTTCAGCCGTGTCGGTCACACAATCAGACGGGAAAATCAGACAACAATATATAATTGTATTTATTTTGATGGTTATGGGTAAATTCTAGGTTCAATTGGCAGCACATTGGAGGGAAGCGAGCATCGTTTTTCGTACGAGATACCAAAGACCATAACGGTGGCGATAGTTAAAAATCATATTCCTATAGTAGAAATAGGAATTGAATTTAGTATTTCGTTCACGAAATCAACAACTCAAACGGCCATTCGTTCTGGGTTGAACGAAGTTCAAGGAGTTGACAAGCCGCTGACAAATAATGGATAATTTTATTGTCCGCCAGATAGGAATTCATGCAAGCCATCTCGCCATATGCGTGCTATATAAGCTCGCCACACATCGCTGGAGATCAATCGAATGCAGCCTGCTTCTTGTATGGCTCGTGTAAGCAGCTTATTGGTTGTGGTGTGTCTAGTTGTAGCGGCTACTCTTGGAAGCTGCGATGACACAAAAGTAAAGGACCAGAAAGCGACTCGTTTAAGCTCTGACCTTGGAGTTGGCCATGGAGGAGTGCGTCCAGAAAGCCGTTCACCATTGTCAAGTCTACCTTCGAATAGATTGTTGGATGTTGAGCCGATGAGGCCGCGCTCGAGGCGAGATCTTGACGTTTCCGGATCGGAGGTGGATGTCCGGGGGGTATCCGACAGAAGATTCAAATTTCGTCCCCCCAAATTTCATCGCCCCCATATCCACTTGCCTGACATATACATTGGAGGCGGTAATAATCAGGGCAGGAGTGCCGGCTTGAGGGGACGGCGGGGTTTCCGCTTACCTACTTCGAACGGATGGGAGGGATGGAAGGAGTGACCCTCGCGACATAAAACGTTATTAAACGAGTTAATAAAACGTAGTTTCACAATCTTCGCCCATGTGTAGCCATGGCTGTTGGCAGCCATTCTAGTTAGTGACTTTAGTAACCAGCGTCAGGCGTCAGTTGTATGCCGGCGGGCGCGTTCTTCTGGGTTAGTCAACCTATGAGATTGCGGCCTGCGAACTCGCTGAGCTGGGGTACGATGGGTCGCAGTGCGAGTGCGAGCCCCATCACTCGCATCGCGTACCTCTGCTTATTTACCACGAAGATGGCCAACCGATGATCCCAGTATCACAGCGAGGATAGTAGTGATCCCAGTATCACAGCGGAGGATCCCAGTATCACAGAGGATAGTAGTTGAGGGAGGGTGATAACCAGTTGAGGGAGGGTGAAAAACTTCGCATCCAGCCACCATCGCAGTTTCTTCTGCATATACAGTGGTGTGAATAAACATAGGCCACGGAGCCATGGTGAGTCTAGGGAGTCGTTCGCCACAGCCGATATATGAGCTGATGAAACCACACTCGAATCGAGATGTTGACGTTTCCGGACCGAAGGAAGATATTGACGTATCCGGCAGTGAGTGAAGATTCCGGAAATCTCCACCGACCCCACGTCCACTAACCCGACATCAATGCACGCGCCGCGAAGGGAAATGTATGTGGCAGAAGGTGGCGTCCCGAATTCAACCTCCCCACATCTACTTACACGGCTCCAACAATAATAATAGTCAGTATAGCTAGGACCACAACGAGGACTCGTATGCGGTCTGTCGACGATCAAGGAATCCCCGATTCTGAGGAGTCGGAATCTCAAAGGGCATCAGACAGTGCCCTAAGCATTTATTTGTTAGGATGTCGAAGTTGTTTCGCTTTTCCTTGGGTAATCGTTCGGTGGAATGGACCAACGGGTTGCCAGATCGCGAACGATCGAGGAACTGTCAGATCTGACACGACGGCCATTACTTATTGTGCATAAGACAGATAATAAACCTTCGGAACTGTCGGAATCTCGGTCTGTACAATGCTTTCGCTTAGTTGCGTGGATCTCGAGTCTACGTCAACTGTTCTAAATTGGAAATAAATAGGCATCTCTTGGCAATACGATTGGACTATCTATATCCATCTGTGAATAACTGTAACATCTGAACGTCTGTGCATATGTGTGTGCGGCCACAATATGAACCAACATCTGTGGGCTTCGTCACTGGGAGTGAATCACTGTCCCAGGCTGTAAGAGCTAGCCATGTTGGGTGAGGGTTAGCCAGGATAGTTTACATAGGCTGTAAGAGCCAGAAATCGACGATTCAAATCGGCCGCATGCAGCTTTTAGGCAGTCGTTAACCGGCGGCAAGACAGTCATGAACTATCGAACACCAATCCAATCAATGACTCATATGTTAATGTTCAAGACTCCATAGTCGACGTTAAGACTGCCCACTCCTATGTATGATCTAAAGCGGAGACCTTTAGCTCGCCTGGGACGAATGTCAAGTCTCTGACAAATGTTAGGTCACTGGGCACCTCAACTCTGCTCGCGGAGGTTTTCCATGAAAACAATTTTTTCCATAAACCAGCAGCTTTTTCTTTTCAAATTTCAGCCGTGTCGGTCACACAATCAGACGGGAAAATCAGACAACAATATATAATTGTATTTATTTTGATGGTTATGGGTAAATTCTAGGTTCAATTGGCAGCACATTGGAGGGAAGAGAGCATCGTTTTTCGTACGAGATACCAAAGACCATAACGGTGGCGATAGTTAAAAATCATATTCCTATAGTAGAAATAGGAACTGAATTTAGTATTTCGTTCACGAAATCAACAACTCAAACGGCCATTCGTTCTGGGTTGAACGAAGTTCAAGGAGTTGACAAGCCGCTGACAAATAATGGATAATTTTATTGTCCGCCAGATAGGAATTCATGCAAGCCATCTCGCCATATGCGTGCTATATAAGCTCGCCACACATCGCTGGAGATCAATCGAATGCAGCCTGCTTCTAGTATGGCTCGTGTAAGCAGCTTATTGGTTGTGGTGTGTCTAGTTGTAGCGGCTACTCTTGGAAGCTGCGATGACACAAAAGTAAAGGACCAGAAAGCGACTCGTTTAAGCTCTGACCTTGGAGTTGGCCATGGAGGAGTGCGTCCAGAAAGCCGTTCACCATTGTCAAGTCTACCTTCGAATAGATTGTTGGATGTTGAGCCGATGAGGCCGCGCTCGAGGCGAGATCTTGACGTTTCCGGATCGGAGGTGGATGTCCGGGGGGTATCCGACAGAAGATTCAAATTTCGTCCCCCCAAATTTCATCGCCCCCATATCCACTTGCCTGACATATACATTGGAGGCGGTAATAATCAGGGCAGGAGTGCCGGCTTGAGGGGACGGCGGGGTTTCCGCTTACCTACTTCGAACGGATAGGAGGGATGGAAGGAGTGACCCTCGCGACATAAAACGTTATTAAACGAGTTAATAAAACGTTGTTTCACAATCTTCGCTTATGTGTAGCCATGGCTGTTGGCAGCCATTCTAGTTAGTGACTTTAGTAACCAGCGTCAGGCGTCAGTTGTATGCCGGCGGGCGCGTTCTTCTGAGATTGCGGCCTGCGAACTCGCTGAGCTGGGGTACGATGGGTCGAATTCTTGCACCTGCAGTGCGAGTGCGAGCCCATCACTCGCATCGCGTACCTCTGCTTATTTACCACGAAGATGGCGAACCGATGATCCCCCCCATCATTTTACGTACAGACTTGACAGCTAAAACTTCGCATCCAGCCACCATCGTAGTTTCGTCTGCATATACAGTGGTGTGAATAAACATAGGCCACGGAGCCATGGTGAGTCTAGGGAGTCGTTCGCCACAGCCGATATATGAGCTAATGAATCCACACTCGAATCGAGATGTTGCCCACCCCGATCCCCGATTCTGAGGAGTCGGAATCTTCGACCACGATATTGCTCAAAGGGCATCAGACAGTGCCCTAAGCATTTATTTGTTAGGATGTCGAAGTTGTTTCGCTTTTCCTTGGGTAATCGTTCGGTGGAATGGAACAACGGGTTGCCAGATCGCGAACGATCGAGGAACTGTCAGATCTGACACGACGGCCATTACTTATTGTGCATAAGACAGATAATAAACCGTCGGAATCTCGGTCTGTTCTATACAATGCTTTCGCTTAGTTGCGTGGATCTCGAGTCTACGTCAACTGTTCTAAATTGGAAATAAATAGGCATCTCTTGGCAATACGATTGGACTATTTATATCCATCTGTGAATAACTGTAACATCTGAACGTCTGTGCATATGTGTGTGCGGCCACAATATGAACCAACATCTGTGGGCTTCGTCACTGGGAGTGAATCACTGTCCCAGGCTGTAAGAGCTAGCCATGTTGGGTGAGGGTCAGCCAGGATAGTTTACTTAGGCTGTAAGAGCCAGAAATCGACGATTCAAATCGGCCGCATGCAGCTTTTAGGCAGTCGTTAACCGGCGGCAAGACAGTCATGAACCATCGAACACCAATCCAATCAATGACTCATATGTTAATGTTTAAGACTCCATAGTCGACGTTAAGAATGCGCACTCCTATGTATGATCTAAAGCGGAGACCTTTAGCTCGCCTGGGACGAATGTCAAGTCTCTGACAAATGTTAGGTCACTGGGCACCTAAACTCTGCTCGCGGAGGTTTTCCATGAAAACCATTTTTTCCATAAACCAGCAGCTTTTTCTTTTCAAATTTCAGCCGTGTCGGTTACACAATCAGACGGGAAAATCAGACAACAATATATAATTGTATTTATTTTGATGGTTATGGGTAAATTCTAGGTTCAATTGGCAGCACATTGGAGGGAAGAGAGCATCGTTTTTCGTACGAGATACCAATAACCATAACGGTGGCGATAGTTTTAAAATCATATTCCTATAGTAGAAATAGGAATTGAATTTAGTATTTCGTTCACGAAATCAACAACTCAAACGGCCATTCGTTCTGGGTTGAACGAAGTTCAAGGAGTTGACAAGCCGCTGATAAATAATTGATTATTTTATTGTCCGCCAGATAGGAATTCATGCAAGCCATCTCGCCATATGCGTGCTATATAAGCTCGCCACACATGGCTGGAGATCAATCGAATGCAGCCTGCTTCTAGTATGGCTCGTGTAAGCAGCTTATTGGTTGTGGTGTGTCTAGTTGTAGCGGCTACTCTTGGAAGCTGCGATGACACAAAAGTAAAGGACCAGAAAGCGACTCGTTTAAGCTCTGACCTTGGAGTTGGCCATGGAGGAGTGCGTCCAGAAAGCCGTTCACCATTGTCAAGTCTACCTTCGAATCGATTGTTGGATGATGAGCCGATGAGGCCGCGCTCGAGGCGAGATCTTGACGTTTCCGGATCGGAGGTGGATGTCCGGGGGGTATCCGACAGATTCGTCGGATTTCGTCCCCCCAAATATCATCGCCACCATATCCACGGCAATAATCAGGGCAGGAGTGCCGGCTTGAGGGGACGGCGTGAGTTCCGGTTACCTGGTTCGAAGGGATTGGGGGGACGGCCGGTTTTCCGGTTACCTAGTTCGAAGGGATGGGAGGCATGGGACGAGTGATATTAACACGGGAGTCGCGACAGAGTTAATAAAACGTTGTTTCACAATCTTCGCCCATGTGTAGCCATGGCTGTTGGCAGCCATTCTAGTTAGTGACTTTAGTAACCAGCGTCAGGCGAACCAGCGTCCGGCGTCGAATTCTTGCACCGGTTGCTGCGTCGAATTCTTGCACCTGCGGTACGATGGGTCGAATTCTTGCACATTGTTGCACCTGCAGTGCGAGTGCGAGCTCGCTGGAGGTCGCAGTTTCGTCTGCCGCATTTTGCCGTAAACAGTTTTGGGGGTGGGGTGGAAGTGCAGGTGGGCAACGATGTTGGCCCAGACAACAATATTCGAGGTTCAATTGGCAGCACATTGGAGGGAAGAGAGCATCGTTTTTCGTACCAGATGCCAAAGAGAATAGCTGTGGCGATAGTAAAATCATATTCCAGTAAATTCATATTCCTATACTAGAAATAGGATACTAGAAATAGGAATTGAATTTAGTATTTCGTTCACGAAATCAACAACTCAAACGGCCATTCGTTCTGGGTTGAACGAAGTTCAAGGAGTTGTCCGCCAGATAGGAATTCATGCAAGCCATCTCGCCATATGCGTGCTATATAAGCTCGCCACACATCGCTGGAGATCAATCGAATGCAGCCTGCTTCTAGTATGGCTCGTGTAAGCAGCTTATTGGTTGTGGTGTGTCTAGTTGTAGCGGCTACTCTTGGAAGCTGCGATGACACAAAAGTAAAGGACCCGAAGGCGACTCATTTAAGCTCTGACGTTGGAGTTGGCCATGGAGGAGTGCGTCCAGAAAGCCGTTCACCATTCTCGAGTCTACCTTCGAATAGATTGTTGGAGGATGAGCCGATGAGGCCGCGCTCGAGGCGAGATCTTGACGTTTCCGGATCGGAGGTGGATGTCCGGGGGGTATCCGACAGAAGATGGAAATTTCCTCGCCCCCATATCCACTTGCCTGACATACACATTGGAGGCGGCAATAATCAGGGCAGGAGTGCCGGCTTGAGGGGACGGCGGGGAGGCGGCTTGCGGGGAGGCGGCTTGCGGGGAGGCGGTTTGCGGGGAGGCGGTTTGCGGGGAGGTAGTTTCAGGGGACTGGAGGGATGGACCCTCGGATATTAACACGGGAGTCGCGACACTGAGAGTTAATAAAACATTGTTTCTTTCACAATCACGTTTGAGTCGGTAACCTCGCCCGTTAGTGTATGTAGCCATGGCTGCCAACAGCCATTCTAGTTAACCAGCGTCAGGCTTTAGTTGTATGGCTGGCGGGCGCGTTCTTCTTGGTTAGTCAACCTGTGAGATTGCGGCCTGCGACCTGTACGGCCTGCGAACTGTACGATCGCGTCGAGTTCTTGCAACCTGCACTGCGAGTGCGAGCTCGCTGGAGGTAGATCCGGACAGCCGGCTTGATGGACGGACACTCGGGACCCATCACGGGAGTATCGAGTGCCTCTGCCAATCGGATGTTCGTGGCCCCACTTCATCCTTGATCGTACTGAGTCTGGGTTGGTCGCCCACCGTTGTCGGCACTACAGCTGTTAAAAAAACCGTTGTGACTACAGCTGTCAGTATCACAGCGATGCCGACTGCCGAGTCAATACATGTTACATGATAAGACTGTATTTCGTGTGTATCATTCAGATGCAGACCATCTTGGATGGTCGTTTAGGAGAGTCTTTGACAGAGGAAGTTTATTGCGTTTGCCACTATTTTCTACGAGACCTAAATGTTTTCTGAACTGACTCCCAACTGTGATAACCAGTAAATAGTAAATTCTCCGGGCAGTTTCTCAGTCATTATTTCACGTACACGACCAGACTGTTTATATCAGATGTGATAGCTAAAACTTCGCATCCAGCCACCACCATCGCTGTTTCGTCTGCATATATAGTCCCAGCCACCATCGCAGTTTCGTCTGCATATATAGTCCGCGCATTTTGCGGTAATCAGTACAGTTGTTCTGGGTGGAAGTACAGGTGGGCAACGATGTTGGCTCAGTTCCTTTTCATTGGCCTAGTCGTGTCTTCGTCGATCGGGGGCATTCACAGTGCAGTTGCCGGCGTGGTAGCACCACAAGTCGGTGGCCCCGTTGTGCCCCACCCAGTGCCATGGAAGCCTGATGCCGTTGGAGAGTCAGTGTTACTGTCGGCCCTGTTCTCTTCCTTCCCAGCGTCTGAGCGCGGAAAGACTCTTAAGGGCCAACCGTGGAAGTCGGTGGATTATACGGCCGAACAGTTTGCACTAGCGGCACCAGTACCGCCAAGATCCAAGAGATCGGAAAGTGCGTCTCTTAGTGGTAGTAATGATGAACAGCTCATAGGACTCCGCCGAGGTATAGACGAGCTCGCAGTTGCAGCAAGTCACCGCGATGCTTCTCGTCGTGGTTCGGTTTTCGCGGGCCGGAGATACGCTGGAAGTCGGTCAACGCGGTTGGGCCATGGTGGCCATCACCGACCCCACTCATCCGAGAAGAGGGTTCCCTTAGGTGACTTGTATGATCACGATAATGGTGACAATGATGATTATGATGACGAGGAGGTCAATGGTATCAATGCGCCCGACGGGAAAATCTTTATTTGCAAGAAAGTGACGCGTAAACCGCGAAGAGTTAACTTTGACGACGACGCTCTCGATGAGGGCCAGTCTGACCAGAATCCCGCTGTGTACGTCAGTGGTGATGATGGAGGTGATAATCAATACGGGATGGACCCCGACGAAGAGTATTATTACGATGACGAAGGTGAGGATGAAGCCTCAGAAGACCTCCAAGCTGAGGAGGACCACAAGACGACTAGCACGTCCCCCTAGAGACCCTAGGAATATCGCCGCGACGGGCTAGCCGCCGCAAACGCGTCGGGCTACCCGCCGCAAACGCGTTAGAACCAACGGGTTGAATGTGATTTATAAGCTGAATAAATCATGCGGGCCTATGCGGCCTTTACCCTGCGGGACCCCATATGTTGTGTTGAATTGGAATGAACATGTTTCATGTGCAATTAAAAAGTGCTCTCGAACGGACTATGAATAGGACGGGGAGTGAGAGGGACACTTCATGTGACAGGACACGCGTGTCAGAGGGTGGTGCCCACCCCGGTACAACGTGTCAGGAGACAAGGAGGAGTATAACGGGGAGAAGACAAGTGGGTAGGAAGGCTGGCTATCTAGGAAGGAAGGCTGGCTGGCTATCTAGGAAGGAAGGCTGGCTATCTAGGAAGGAAGGCTGGCTATCTAGGAAGGAAGGCTGGCTATCTAGGAAGGCAGCGACTTCTTCTGCTCTACACTCCCATTCTAATTGTTTGCTCGCTGTGCTGTGTTCTTTGCAGGTGATGTCCCAGTGGCGGGCTTCTAGTGCGGGCGCCATCGTCGCTTCCCCCGTTGTTGTGCCATGGCGCGCTCGCGACACCAGCCGCTGTCGCTGTCGATTCCGCCGCGCCGCCAATATCGCTCCAGTCCGCTGCGTGTTGTCGTCGTCCCCGTCGATTTTCCTGCCGTCGCAGTCTGCTGCATTCGTCACTGTCGTCGTGAACAACAACAACAACAACAAGTCCTCACTGCTGCCACCACCCCCCTCGCTGTCAACGTCGCCGTCCGCATCAACCACCATCACCGCTGCTGCTCAGATCGCCACAACCACGACCGCCATCACAAACGTATATCAGTCAACAGCCGACAAAGGTCAACGTCATCATCTGAAGCAGAACAACTCACCACCGCAGTATCAGCATCACACTGTTCTTCTTTGCCGTCGCCCGTACTGCCGTCGTTCGTACCCGACTCTTCTGCGCTGCCGCCTTCAACAGCATTGCCATCAACGCCGCTCGGTTCGTGCTCCTCATCAGTAGCATTCGTGTCGTTGTCATCAGCATCATCAGCGTGCTCTTCTTCCCTATCTTCTTCCTATTCTTCTTCTTCTTCACGTTGTCTAGCCCCACACGGCCCCTCTTGCCTCCTCCGCCGCCGCCGCCTCCGCCGCCCGCCAACGACCCTGTCCCAGCTCCCAGTGCCCATGGGCCGTCTGAGTAAAAGCAACAGCCGCAGCATCAGCACCCCGCTCGTCCCGCAGCAACCCGCCAGCGCCGCCGTCCCGCCATTGCCGTCGTCCGCCCGCGACCATCGCTATCCTCCCGCGCTCTACGCAACAACAGCAACAACAACAACGAGAAACGTAACGTGCAACAACAATAACACCAGCAGTAGCAACAACAACAACAGCAACGACATCATCAACAACAACAATAACATTAAGAACAACGGTAACCAGAGGGATAACAAAGGTCGAAGCACAAGTGTCTGCAGTGACAGCCGCAGCTTGAGCACACTGCCGCCGTCTTCGTTGGATTTCCCGTCGGCGACTTCAACTTTGCTGTCGACGGCAACTGTATCGTTTCTTTTGTCAACAGCTACTACAACTGCGGTAGCAGCAGGTGTTGCGCAGGTCACTGAGCGATATTCTGGGGATCGCCTTCGAGGCGAGGTCAGCTCATCAGACGGTCGGGACCACCGTCACGTTTGCACTTACGCAACAACATCAGCGACAGCTAAAATAGAGGGACGACTTAAAGCGGTGAGACATAACAATCTTCGAGGTCATCGACGATCTTGTTGTTGCTGTTGCATCCTACACTCCGCATCTTTAGGTCAGCCTCCCGACAACCAGCTCGATCAGAGCCGCCGAGGTCTCCATCTGACGTCGGGCATTGTGTCTACACTCGGCGGTGTCGCTGACCGCCCTCATCGGACAGTCGCCGCAAAATTTCCAGTGAGCAGGCCGAAACAGGCGCATCGGTCTTCATCGCGTTCCGCCGGTGGGCGGCTTTGGCCTGTGCTGACCAGGTTCAGCGAACCAGATCAGAACATCAGCTGCACAAGAGGCGACAGTTGCCTCTGCATCGGGTCCTCTCGAGGTTTCAAGCGGGTGGCGGGAGAGCGGACTCTGGTGGTAACGCCAGGGCGGGATCAGGGAAGCTCCCCTTCAGCGTTACGTAGTCGATCAACAACAACCAAAATATGGCAGACCTGGCAATCGCGGCCGACAGCACCCTGGATGGCGGTCTCATGATCACCACAGGGCTACCTGTCGTAACAGCTGACAGGCTATTCTGCGACGGTGAGTGTACAGTGTTTGTTTCGAGTCGACGCGCTCGACTTCAAAATATATGATCTCGTATGCATACGGGATCATATTTTGAAGTCGACCGCGTCGAATTATACTAAATTTGGATAGTAATCAGGTGGTTTATTTGCATAATTGTTAGGACTGACGAGGTGTACCGTCTTGAGCGTTTCGGTTGTGCCTTCGAGCAAAACATATGTATAGCAGCAGCAGCAGCTCGACTGCAAGGAACGGAAATTCGGAGAAGACTTCAACTTTACACCACTGACCTAGCCCATTCAACCTTCACAGTAATCAACGATGTCATTACTTGCGTGTTCTACCCTTATAGGCGTACCATGGGAAAAACTTCGAAATTGGCCTGCTTTGGCGACTCTTCTGGTTCTTGTCGTGATCAACTTTGTGGTAATCTTCGGTGAGTAACGTTTCTTTTGCTTTTCAGTACAAGATATATTGCATTGCTACCTTTTCATGGCCTGGAACCGGAGTATTTTACGTGTTATTTATTTTTGAGAAGCTATCAACTACACTACAAATAGAACTAACCCCTACGCTTTTATAGAATAAAACGAATGAAAACGGACCTTAACCGATCAGTACGGCTCCATATTCCACCATACTAAAGTCAAGGTGTTCCGTCAGTCAATCAGTCAATTTCACAATTTTCTCTTCGTTTAATTCATTTGACTAGATAATGGCAAATTAATATTGACTTGTTATTGCGAACCTGCTAACGCTGTAAATCGAAAAACATTGCAATCTCTACGAAATAAAAGCATGGCAACGCGTATGAAGCTATTTAGGGAGCGACCTTTTGTTGAGTCGACCCCGGCGTCTCCACAGGTTCTCACAGATTTACATGCTCGTAGATACAATGCGCGCTTATTAAGCTAATGAATCCACCTATTGCAGTTCGGGACATGCGTTGCCCTCAGTGGTGGAGGTTGAGGAAAGCAGTTGCCGGGGTGCGAGAGGTGGGCATGGCTTCGCTTGCTGTCGACTGCAGTCAAGTAAAACGGGGTGCAGTTTAGCGGGGACCGGGAAGGGGAGGGGAGGGGGCTAGAACTTATACGACGTCACTATACACCTTCAGAGCATTGCCTGTTCGGTGGTTGGTCCGTGTGCCCCAATGAACTCGCAAATCGAGGTACCTTTCCGAGGTCGTGTAACACTGCGTCGAGCATGGTTGCACGACCTCTCATACCTGAACGTGACTGACTCCCCAGTGGGACTGGCTGACCCCGTGACACTTCAAGATGCGTCGTCCTCATTTGCCTTCGGTGGCCACCACACGGTCCGTCAGATTCCGCGCCAACCGCTGTTGTAGCCGGTCGTCTACCTGCTAGAGCAGCTAGCCAGACAAGCTAGCCACATTGAACTGAGCTGCCAGCCTGCCAAGCTTAGACTAAGGTAGTCAGTTGTTTGTGCGAGACCTATGGCTCGGTGCTGGTTGCCACTGATACAGTGCGCTTGTTAGAACTGAGACACCGATCAGGAACCGGGGGGAGAGGACGTAAAAGGTTAACGAAGTTAACCGCTTACCGCCCCTTGCCGCAGAGAATGTTAGTGACGGGCTGTCAGACAACGCTGGTCACTGTGTTCCACTGGCGAGTTTTCGTAAGTCAACCTGTTCTGCGTACACCCTTAAACAACGAGTGGTTGATTTTTACTGCCATCTATTGCTGGTCACCTCCTCGCTCGACTTGTTCACCAGATGCTCCCTCTCCGAGTTTCCCGAGCGCCTGGTTTTGTTTCGCGTACTCCCGAAAGGCAACTTTCCTAGCCTCGTTGCTCTTAGCACCTGCTTCTGAAGAAGCTGTGCAAAATCGATATCGGGCTACACACTTATTGCGCCTGCCATTGGATTACAAGAATGCCACGTATCATGTATATTGTACGCTGGCAGAATAGAGTACAAGCTAAGCGGTGGAAGCCTGGTTCACTCTGTTCTAGTGTTGGTTGACGCCCACACTCCAGGTAACTAAGGAGGCTTAAGTAGACTATCGATCGTTGGGTGGTCACCAAATGAGATTGCCTGGAAGTAGAACGCTTGTCTTATACAAAAAGCAAATGAAAAATACTTTGACATGTCCGTTACTTCACAAGCACCTTGTATAAAAGACCAACCGGAAAACACACGCGTGTGTGTGTATATATTTATGTATGCACGAACTGCGTAGGTATATATACCTTCGCAGTTCGTGCATTATTCTCGATGTCGAGACCCCCTAACGGGTGCGTTCGCCTCCAGGTGACGTCCCGCTAGTAGCAATATGGCCAACCCCGGAAGAGCGAAGGATACGCCGAAAATATCTACGACGATCGGCTCACGCGGCTCCATTCGACAGCTCTCCGATCTTATTGCCAATAGCGGATCGTCCCTTAGGCTGGCGGTTATCAGGCATTGCCTAGGGACCTTCCTTAGTCTATTGGACCCCGTGAGCCTTTTTTAGAATCCTCTTTTTAGAAAGGAAGCTACAAGGGCTTAGGGTAATCTAGAACACAGGAAACAGCATTTCAGGCACTCCAATATATTTTATTCGCTACACATTTATTCCACAACTAATGTTATATTTGCCTATATTAATAAGCCATCGCGAATAAGCCACGTTTAAGCTTAATAATAGTGGCTGAGATCGTGTGCGAAACTCGCGAACTTGTTCTCTATATTGACTCTCTAACTTTTTTTTAGCTTTAGACACCACCACCATCTTTTAGTCACCTTTAGACATTGGTCATGACTTTGGTAACGATAATAGTGACGTTCGTTGCATCGGTTCATTGTCACGGCGACGGTCGGGCACGAATATATTTGCGAATTAGTATTCGATGAACTGAAGTAGCCGCCAGCCGCGAATCTAAATTCGTCCAGGATGCTGCTGCCCAACGGTAACACTCGATTTCTGTCTGCGCATCGCAGATTTGGGGCAATTTAGAGAGTAGCCGTATGACTCAACATCTGGCACTCCTGCACATGAAATATGCAGGCACACATGGCATTGAAGTATAGGATCATATAAGCCCAGTCGCTTGATTTACATTGACATAGTGGACAAAGATAACGAAGCTTTTTTGCGCTTGTCGAAGATGTCAACTGCGCCCGTGTACTAACCCATTGGGCCGTGGCAAAACTATACCTACTAATAACGATTGTGTTCACCAAGAAGTAACCCGCTTTTTCTGTTGGAAATTGACAACTGCCGACATGCTCGTTGCCGCCTTCGTGGCCTGATCAGCGTTGACCTTCTGTACGGGCAAAACGTAACAGAGTATCATCGACGGCCGTAAATGGGAAAGGCCCTTGAGGCGTTCGTCAACGAATGACCACGCCATTCTACCGTCTTCCTCCCAGTCTATACGTGCCGATACTCAAGACCCTGGCGTCCTTGGATAAGTTTCACTATCAACCGGTGACCGATTTTATAATTTTGTGTTTTCTTTACGTTATTGACAAAAATATTCTGGCCACAGCTTGACTTTGACAAGTCTGCAAATCGCTTCGTGGCCTGCCGTCACATTCAATTATTGATGATAATAATAATAATGCCGACGCCATTCACTTATTCAGATTTCGGATTCGATGGTCTATCATGCTACATGCTTTGCCAGTCGCGGCCAGGGACAATCTACTGAAGGTGAGGCTTTATAGGCCGGGTTTACGATATAGCCCTTTGAGAATCATTGTTGGCAAGGGTATCACCTCAGCGTGCATTGTGCATGCGTTTTTTTCATTTTTCATTGTGCAGCTGCCAACACAACCTAACGAACTAGGCAGAAGCAGTAGATGTTGCGAGGTCCATTTTAATGTCCTTATTGCTCGGCGCCTCGAGGCTGGCTAGTGGTGCATATGCATGCCTCGATAATCAATGCGACATGTCGGTGTTCGTCTCGATGCGTCCCAACCCGGACTTCGGGACTCGCACGAGCGGGGTCTTATTTTATGCACTTCACTTCCGGGACTTTACAGTGGATTCTGCTAGGAAGAGCAAATTATAGCCAAAGAATATGACAATGAAAATCGCGAGAGAAAAGGAAAGGGGAGTGCGTAGAGCCATATGTGGTGTTTAATATCGGGCCCGCATGTGGATCCAATGGGCGATCTTACACGTTCAAGGTGTTCGGAAATACTGGAAAGGCCACTTATTAAATCTAAGTATAGAGTAAATGTGGAAACACGACGTTTCTCATTATCCTACCCCTTGGGCTTGATAATTATTTTTGGCCGAGAAAAAACTGAAAAATGATTATTGAGTGGTGGGCCGGCCTCCTGGGGGGGTGTTGCCATGCCGACATGCCCACATATATTGCTCTCACTGATCCAGCGAGGAGTTACTGAATAATTTCTAGGGGAGAACCTAAACCGCTATCTCTTCGGTTTAACATGAAGAAGAGTACTGGCGCCGTGCCAACGATTGTATTACTGCGGTAACTGTGGGAGCTATTATTCAGAGTGGGAGATTTTCTAATTCGGAAGCAAAATAAGCTCCTTGCGTAGTAAGTGACGAAGGGACGGGAGGATATCCTAGGTCTCATAAAATTCTTACGTTGGCATTTGAGGGCGTGGCTTGCGGAGCTATCTTTCCCACTGGAGAAAATCCACCTTGAAAGCTAGATTCATGGCCATCCCGCTGTGGATCTTAGCTTCTAAGCAAAGATCTGATGCAAATCAGATACCCTTGCTAATCATGGTTTACTGACTTGGCTTGAGCTGGAAAAGGTTTCTTTCACGTAGATACCGGTTTTTGATACTAAATATGACTCATTCAAAGCATAGAGAGTTGCATCAAATTGTCGTCGTATCTAAAACCTGTCGAGACCTCTGTGCACAAGATTGAAACGTTCAAAATGTGTCGATGCTTTGGTAGACGTGATTCCAACTTCTTGATGATCTTGACTTTCCAATGGCGTTATGTTGTTTACGCGATCGAGTGACACACTTGCGCAAACCGCTGAGCAGCGACGCGCGCAATGAGATTTTATAGCGTTGGAGTAGCCTTTATTCTGTGTCACACGTAAGTTTTACGTGTGATCAACTACCGAACGAACTTCTACTTTCTCGAAGTAATTCTCGCATGGCCCAGGTTCCATGGCACGAGCAGTCTTCTTTCCCGTACCTTTCTCTCGTGGTCTTCATCCACCCTTCCTCGTCAAGCCCCCGACGTTCTTTGGTAGAGTTAACTAGGGGATGGCGGTGAGTCTGTCATCCTCACGTCCGTCTCGGCATCCCCAATGCCGACTGTCGCTCCTTACTAGCGCTGGCCTCGAGCCGCGTGGCTCTCTAAGGAAGCCTATCCCGCTATTCGCCTTTGGGACAGTCGGGCCGACAGTCGAGAAGATCACGGGAAGACATCCGCCTCGGCAGTAGTTCGATGGCCAGTCATCGCGCAGGCAAACGGGATAAGCTAAGCCTGGATCAGGCCCGCAGGCTCGGCCTGATGTTTGGCCGGCTAGCGTTAACTTGCGCTCCCCTTCTAGTCTCCTTCGTTCCCCGCAATCCACGGTGCAAAGCCACGCGCCGCGGGCCATAGCGGTTGGCTGTCCTCGTCCAGAGCACGGGGCCTGCGGCGCTGCTGGAGAGGCGGCAGGATGATTTTAATAATGAGCCGAACAGCAAGTTCCTCCTCATATTTTGCCGGTTCCGCCCGCGAGGAACGGAACAGCGAGCTCGTCGTTATGGACTGTGGGGTCAGGAGGCTGTGGGCCCCTCAACCTTACGGATTTCGCTGCCTTGGTTTTTCCTTAGTCCTTCGGCACTGGTGCCACTGCCACGAGGAAGAATCAGAGTCTAGAGAAGATATCTTCCTCTCCTTCTCTCTCTTCTAGCTAGCCATTGACGCACACTCTGCTGCTACCATGGAATTATCGTCCGTCGGCAGGAAATTCTTCTGCGGGGCAGACAGCAGCCTGCCGCAAAACGCATGAGATCGCGCATGGTGATGACAGGGAAACCGTTACAGGCTTAGTAAGCCGTAACCGAGCCGTTGACTCAACGGTCCCGTCGGTCGGTCCGATGGTTAAAGCCATCCAAAGCAGAACAGAGAATGGAGCGAGGGTCATCAGTTCATCATCGACTCGCTGGATCAAATGGCTCACAGAACACATGGGTGTGTGTGGCGAGCAGGAGGAGTTAAGCGATAATTTTTGCTAATATTTTATTATTTGAAGACGCGTCGCTACCAAGCACCCAGGCACACGATCGGCCGATATTCTTGAATATTACTTTTCTTTGTTACTATTCATGCGATGATGACGTGACGACAGAGGACAGCGAAATGATGTCGGTATCTCACTGACTGGATTCAGGACAACAATGGATTCGGTTGGTGTTATATAACATAAAAAAACAGCATTATTTCACTGAATGACACGCACACAATGAAATATAGCACTAAGAATCCATTAGACCAGAAGACTTCAAACGAACGGGTCAGTTCCCCGATTCTAGTATGTTAACGATAAAAGTGGGTTATTAATACTATTATTATTATGATTATTATCGCATTTGGTTTTATATGCGATAACCATGAATGGAAAATACCGACGGATGCATGCTGCACGTTTCCATTATAAAGTATATATGCCGTTTCTAGGACTGGCCCGTTTGTCTCCCGGGTCACGTTATGCACATATGATACTAATCGTATTTACGACTTCGTCTCGTATAGTTACGTTTGCGGTCATTTCGAAGGAAATTTGAAAGGAAGCACCTATCAAAATACCTAAGTCATATGGCTAGAGAAATTCAAAAGCACTTTGTTGTCTACCCACCGTCGAAGGCTAAAGGGCGAACGACGTCACCCCCGAATTTTCTGTTGAGACAATCGGTCTCCGTGACAACCTCGCAGTCCTTCCGAGGCCGACCTATCACATTATATAATGTACCATTCGCCCCTCCTTCTCGCTCTTTCGCTTAGTCAGAGCTTAGCGAGCCGCCGCAAGCCCAACGGATCTCGACAGATGAACCCGGACAGCGCGTGCAGTTTCGGCGGGCAGCGACAAAGTCGAAAGGATGTATATATTGATCGCTGGAGTTTGTCGTGTAGCAAGTTGCGGCGAATCATTCGGCTGTCTATTAGCTGGAACAAATGACGCCGAGGAAGTTGTCTATTTGTGAGAACGCTTCACGTAAGGTTTATACGAGCACGTGTGCAACTGTTCGTTCGGCCGGAGCTACAAGAACAGCCACTATATGGGACAGCGTTTCTGTCTCGCCTCTCGTTGACGAATATAAGCGTCGTAAATGCGAACGCGTCCAGGGGAGGGCTGGCTCACCGCCAGCTTAAGGGAGAGGCTCACTCACACGAATTGACTGAGAGCACCGGGTTGTTATGCCCAGTCGTGTGCCGTGTGCCCCTTGTGTATCGCGTTCGCCGAAGCCAACGAACACCAAATCTAGGAACTGTTCGGATCCAGCCCCCTTTTTTTTTTTTTTTTTTTTTAAAGGGGGGGTGTTGGCATGCTGATGCATGCCAACACCATGGCCGCCCCCCCTTATGGAACTGTTGACGATGTTCAACAGCGGATCCAGCCCCCTGGGGAGGCGGAAAAGGTCTCGGGTTCATTCGTACAGGCTACCGGGTCACCCACACGAGCTGTTGCACGCGGGTGAGTCCGTTAAGCTCGTTTCCGAATGCGAGGTTTCGAAAAGTCGTATAATGTCCAGATAACAACACTGAGGCATTGGCCTTACAACGAAGTAATGGTAATTGGCAATTAATTCGCTTCAGACAGGGTAAGAAGGCCACGTCGGGGCCAGAAGCTCGACCGGACAAACGGTAGATAGACTAGGTATACTCGCGAGCTGTATATTGGCGCTCTATCGTATTTACGAGTTCTGAAAAAGAATCGTGGCTGGTTAAAATTTGAGCGTTTGTTTATGAGAGTTAGAACTTTTAAATTTTTTAGATTTAAAAAATCTGATGGATAACAAGCGATGGTGCACTTTGTCTTAACCGTCGATTTAATTTCTATATAATTTCCCACTAAACGTTACACAAAAATTATTACTATTGATTGAATGCCGGGGAATGTATATAATGAAGGTTTCGAGCCGTCGTCCCAGATACTCAAAAAATGTTTCAAGTCAGAGTCACACAAAACACCAGGTCGTCTACACTTACAGATAGATCCGCAGGTTCCAGGCAGCTCGAATTAAAGACATATGCGTGTCACTTTTCCCAAAACTTCCCAAGTTGTAGAAACCTAACCAACATCGGGACTGGCTATTGTATGATCAAGACGCGTAAGTGCTTCTTCTAGTCAGTAAGCTAGATGAACGAATAGACTCATACTACTAAGGTTTCTCTCTCTCTCGCTCTCTTTGTCAAACATCTCTACGGGCTCGGAGGTTTGTGTGTTTTTGAGTGTGCGCGTCACATACCGTAGCCCTTTGATTCGCTCCTGATGCATACCTCAGACAAAAGTCAAGCGTCGTTTTTTCCTCGAAGGACCAAGCCGACGGAGAGCAGGCTGTCGTGCTTACCCAGTGGGGGTTTTCGAACCTAGTGGGGGTTAGCTTCAATCGGTTTATCCGACCCTTTCGGGTATGCGCTTTTCAACATCGTCTTCCCTTTGTCGCTCCTACGTTTTGTATTTGCTTCATTCCTCCACCTTCCGTACGCTATCGCGCTTTCACTGCTATTGCTGATGCTTCGACCTCTGCGGATTCTCCCGCTGAGAGAGGGCAGGAGAGGGCGCGGAACATATTTCTACCCTTCAGTATGGGGAGGTGGCACTGAAGTGGCTACGGTACTGCGAGATGTCCCTGTCGGGCTGGGTCCGCCGCGGCCGAGGTCGAGGACTACGAAACCCCTTGAGTCCCGCGTAGCTTCAACCAACCACCATGTGACGACCAACCGAATGGCGACCCTGCCTGTAGTCCCTCGACTCGTAGCAAAAGTCACCTGCCTTCTGACCCCCCCCTCAGCCGCTCTTACTCCTCAGCGTTGTCGAGAATCAAAGTCGAGAAAGAGAGGGCGAGGTAATGCAAACGTGTGGCTGTGTCAATGTGTATGTATGCTAGCCTGTTTGAGTCCATGTGAGCCCGTCGAAGAACTGAAGTGCACGAGCGAATCCGGCAAGGAACTCAAGACTTATAGACAGCGGAATCTTGCAAAATAAAAAAAGGCCCATAGTATCTCGGCGCATAGCAAACGAGTAGTTCACACGTTTTACTTTCCGAGTTCGGCTTTTCAAGTTCTTTCTGCGTCACGGCCTCGTGCGGTCTCGGTGCCGTTTTCTCTGCAGCTTTCCTCAGGTCGACATCGACAAACGCTGGTGAGAAGAACCGCTGGAATCATCTCGATGATGATCGAGCCGCTTGGCAAAGTTCGGAGTGCAGCCAAGGATCACTGCTAGCTAGCTGCAGGGATCGCGATTTGAGAAGTCTTTGAGTCGTATGTAGAACTTGGGGACCCTATGCTACCCAATATTGTACAGGTGCACAGCTTAATGCTTCCGAGGCCAACTCAGATAACCCATCTTACACGAGAAGGCAAAAGCAAGTGCGCAATACACCCCTTCTGTTTGCAATGGAAAGGGACAGACACTGCTGCGAGAATGGCGCCGAACCATTGCCAGTCATTCATCAGTCATGAAGGTCGCGACGCAACAAAGCGTCGTTCCCTCGCATCTTACCGAGTTGACCTTGGAAGTTCCGCCCTTCACCTACTGCCTTCGAGTTAGCGAAGCATTTTGGGGAAGGCGTTGAAGAAAAGAATGGAGAGGTTGGGCGACGTTTTTATCTTATGGCTGTTGGAACCAAATGGCCATAGATAAGAAGAATCCGGCCGGTCTCGGCTCTCGCATTCTGGAGACTATTCCATTACTTGAATGACCGTTGTCATTATCATGATGATGAGCATTATTATTATTATTATTATTATTATTACCTTAACAGTATGCTTTTCTTATTTGGGTATCATACGATCGATAACATTGATAACAATGATATTAATACAGGAGAAAAATCTTTGTAGTAAAGCCTACCCTAAGTTAAACCATTCGAAATATACAATAATGGCATACATATGTAACATTCAATTTTTCGATGCAATTAATACTGTTTTTCGTTATATATAAGAGGACAGCAAAAGGCATTCCTTACTTTACCAGAAGCCTGTTTTGCGAACATACACTTCATAAAACGTTGGTACATTGGTTTCGCCTTATTAAGAATAGTATTCCGATATAAGTGTATAAAATAAAGACTACGGTTATGTGTTGCCACGGCAATAGGGAAAGTATACCCATTACGATGCTATTTGCACTGGGAGAGTAATTCGAGCATCTAATTCTGACAAAATATCCTGAAGAAGCATGTGCGATGTTCTACTAAAGTAAAACCATGTACAAAACGGGACGTATTGATTAAGGAAAATTCCAAAAATCGATTACAGGATTTGCTCACTATTCGGGGGAGTGGCAAACACAACAGTTATTAATCACCTTGCGCGGGCATAAACATTTTCTTGCAACCTTAACGCAAATTGATATTTATGCTATCATAAGGCTAGCACACCGTTCGTATGGTGCCTTGTAGGAGCATACTAGTTTCCTCTTTTTTGAGCCTCAATGTAAAGGGTAACTGGAATAGCCCTAGGTTCGACAAGGTTCGCTGTCCAACGAAGCCCATTTCCTGATTGAAAGAACGAACGTTGCGGGAACGACCCTATCTAGGTTCGTGTCGCATTGTATGAACAGCGGAAGGACTTACAATAATTGCCTCGAGAGATATTTAGCTAACGGTACTGTAGCTGGGACCGCTCAGTCGGCCTTACTTTCTACTTTGCAAATAGAAAGATATATAGTCTAGGCTATAATAGCAGCCGGAGGCGGGTAGATGCCCACTGGGGCTCTCAGATTCGCTCTATTAGTTGTAGGATAAGAGCTAGTGGATCCAAGGTAGGCGCGGCTGATTGCCGTTGAGGAAGGGAGACGTCATATACACCGGCACGGTGTTCACGGATTGTTAGCCATACGTTTTAGTGAGCGTTAGACAAAGTACGACTTCTGAACAGTGGACGACCATGTAGACTCTGAAGGACTATTGTTGCTTTTCAACTGTAAACTGAATCTATGCCTTAAGTGATCATAGCGCAATAATTGACCAACTGGATAGTTGGTCTGCCGTCCGCAAACAGAGATGCTCGAAGCGAATGTTTTCGAGTGAAAACACCGACGTATGCATGCGACTGCCGTGCAGAGCGGTATTAATTGGCCACTGTAAACAATATTCGACGATGCATCCAAACAACAAAATAATGGCATCGGGAGGAGATGAATTAAAACTTTCCAAGTAGAATGTTAATGGCCGTCCCATACACGCAAATGAAATTACGTGAAATCACCAGTTGGTAATAATATTACCTAGCATAACTATTTTATATACTATATTAAAGAATCATTTTGCCACGACGAGTATCTGCTCATCCTCATATGCGATATATACCGACCCAGTAGATGCACACTCTTCCATGGTTAGTTCACAGTAGCGGCTGGTCGCGTTGACTGGTCACACCAGCTACGACGTACTACCGCAGCAAGGTTCCCTCTGGTTCGATTCGTGTTTTGTGAGAATTAGCCCAGCTGGTGCAGCGCTTCAAACAACTTCTCTAATCGCAGGGTTTTCGCTCGTCGACAGCCTCCTACTCATTTCACCCCTCAATCGAAATGTATTTGCGTCCGCCTTTACTGGCTGGGCTCCGCGCCCGTTCGGCGTTCACAACGTTCCACCTGTTGAACCACTGTCGGCTGAACAAACAGGGGGGCAGGCTGCGCTTCCATGCCACGTACATCGCGTGAACGACACTGATTCTCGACGTGGGACTGACTGATTGCAGTTACACTCGAGAATGGCGAGCCATGTTGTTTTTATTTTCAATCCATCCGACTCGAACCCCTTAATATGCATGACGTCAATATACCCACGCCGATTGGGGCCACCGATTAGCATAAGCATAGCTAACTGGCGTCGACTAGGGCCACCACGATGCGGGTTGATTTGGCCCGTGTTGCTGTGTGCAGATGTCGATAAATTGCGTCTCCGGGCGCGATCGGTCCGTGGCGGCCTCCGAATCTGGAGCTGCAAATGAAAATCAATGCAATGCGAGGTAACGTTTTAGCTATGTATTACACACACACACATATATATATATATATATATATATATATATATGTGCACGCGTAGAAGCAACGGGCATGATTTAATCATGCCATCATACATGGTATCTTTGCAAAGATGTGGGTTACTGTCTGTTGTATAATAGCTAGGTACGTATGCATATACAAGTATTGATCCAATCTGTAAATACTGTTCCTAGTTAACACATGGGGGCAATCGACACGACCATGCTTGTTCTATACGCAACCTATACTGTCGAACCAGGAGAGGTGCTAGGCGCAGCGAAGTCAACGACTGCATACATCGTATATCTCTTCTCTCTCTGTCGGCCTGCTCTCTCTTTCTCTCAATCTCTCTATATCTCGGCCCGCTCTCGTGTTTCCTGTAGTAGCTGAGTGATGGTATCTTTCCGAAGAGGCTAAAGATCCACAGAGATCTTCTGTCCAATCCATCACGCCGAACGATGAAGAATCGCGAAATGTCGCTTATTTCGTCCTGTTGTAGTTTCTCCTGCAAACATGTTCTCGCTGTGTATGTCTCCCTCGCTCTCTGCTTGACGGCGGCATTCAGAGACGGCATATTCTCGACACAGAGCGACACTATAACCGACCTTCTATGCATTCACTAAAGATGAAATAAGACGGATATACGAGTCGTCCCTCATTCACGAGTACATGTCAGACACTCGTAATATAATACTTGCAATTGATGGTGTCATTATTATTATTATTATTACATATATGTAGTATGAATAGACGAAAGCGAAGCAGCGGGAGAGCACACTTCTCCTTGAGTAATTACCTTCTAATATAAATATTAAAGCGCATCCGCTACGTTGTAGTATTTGTTGATATTTGGCTGACAATTCCGCAGCTTAATAAAAAAGCATGTTTGCTTATGGTGTAACTATATGAACTCAGTATATTCATGTATTGAGTACCTCAAGTAACTCATCCTTTGAGTAAATAAATGTGACGTCACTTAACCGTCAATTTATACATAACTTAATCGTATTCAGCTATTACGTAAGGTGAGTGAATGTAAGTCTGCATTTTTAACGATGGATCGTGCAATTTTGTGCAGATAAAAAGGAGATGGCGAAAAACAACACTAACAGCAGCGACAACGGGTATCGCTCCGACGACGTGATTCACGCTATGGAGATCAACGCCTGGACGCCAAAGTTAGCGGGACAATGCTCGATCGACCACAGTTCCTTTTAACGTCCTATTTTCTGAGGTCAGAGCAGATCTGGTGCCTGACATGTTCCAGTGAATGACCATCTGTCACAATCATGAGTTATCCAAGTATGAGTTATCCATTCACCCATTCATCATCCATTCATCCATTCATCATGAGTTATCCATTATGTAAGCATGCGTGGATGGCGTAACTGGCTGCAGGGGGGCGGAAAAATGACGAGCGGACCTGAATTTCATCATATTGAATTTTCGACTCAGCTACGCTCGCGAGCAAAATATCGCTATGCAGCTCGTGTATTGGGCAGAATCAGCTCTCCGGCTCGTGCGTGTCATGAATGAGGATCAGCTGGACAACTGGGGCCTATTTTTTGCAGGTTAACGATACAGGGCAGTGAAATATGTCTGGAAGTTCACTCCAGCAATCTTTAGAAACAGATACCACAACAATTATTGGCATGGAAGAAGTCGGGTCCGAAAATAGACTATTGAGCAGAATAGCAAATACTTCGTATTCACGTTAATCAATGCCATGGTGGTTTGAACACGGCCAAGGACACGCTGTTGACATACAGTGTTGTCCCAGCAGACTGTAGCTATGTATAGAGTTTAATTTTACGATATCAATGTATCATTCAGTCAATATATGACAGCGTCCATAATGTAGTTACCAGGCGATGTGGGTGCAACGTGAGTCTAAAAATATTCAAGACTATTCTTTGCATTGGGTTGGAATACACGGGATAGCCGTATCGTATGCTAATAGAACTGCTCTCGTCTTTACGAATTCGGAACGCTGTAGAGGTGCCGCCACCACCCAGCAAGCCCGTACGAAAAGCATTGCAGCAGCTGCATTGTGGATGGTGATTCTCTTTGAAATACAAAGAAGTGGCTAACAGTGCCTAGGTAGGCATCGAACATACGATTTAGGCACCTAGTATAATATTGCCACGAATTACAAGAAGAAGCCTGTCGCGCTATATGTAGCTGCATTCAGAACTCCTGATAGAACCGCGACTTCCTTATAGACGAAAATGCTGGCGCTTCTGCCGAACCGACGGGCGAACACTAACGAACCAAGAACGAACGCTTGTAGATAGAAAGGGTAGTGCTGCTCAAGAATGAGAGAATCCCCGAGATAGATGTGCGGGATCCTGGCGGGGAGCCGAGGGGCGAGGCTATGGGACCGACCGTGGACGAGTTGTCGACCGACCGACCGACCCCTTGGCGTATTTATAGCGAGCTTGCTGTGGCACTACTACACAGGCGCGCGCGCGCGGCAGTGGTGGTGGCGGCGGCGGCGGCGTGGATAGCAGAGGAACTGACCAAGCTGTGGGCTGCGGACCCTGGGGGTACCGGGCGACTGTAGCTACGAGATTGGACGGAGTGTGCGGTGAGTCACGAGCCAGCAAAGGTAGATGGGCCCTCCCTGATGGGATCGTCCGATGCAAGTGCCGCCCTCATCTAGGGAGCGTTCGACTGCCCTGGTACCGTCTCAAGGACCAGGCGGCAAGCAGGCTGGCTGGCTGAGCCTGGGGTTTGTTGCTGTCTGGGGCCGAGGCCCTTGAACGGTGGCATGAACGAAGCCAGAGGGTACACAGACAGACACACCGAGAACAGGATAGACCAAAAGGGGAAGAGAGCTCGTGGATGAAGTGGAAGCCAGTAGCAGATCGGAGAGGTACGAGCTAGCGATGCAGATGCAGGAATTAGCAATGGCGACCAGCAGAGCAAACGAAAAGGGAAGGGAGTGCAGCGGCTGATACGTTGCTCGGCAGGAAACACTGGTTGGGCATCGCCCGAGGGCCGACCTAAGCGAGCCGTACTAGATGATAGAGGTTGAGCAGGCTGGCTCGGCCGCTCTGTTCTGCCCTATTCGTCCAACGTTTGCCCCTTCGAAGATGAGGCCGACCATCGAGATCGGTCGGCTCGGTGCAGCAGCAGCCGCACGACCCTCCGCGCAGTCGCCACTCTTGTTGTGGGTATTTATAAGTGCGACTGATTGGATAGACACACGAAGATTCGTGGCCGAACTGAAGGATACGCACTTCCGCGGACGGACTGACCTAGGTTCAACATGACTCTAGCAGCAGGTCTCTTGATGCCGGGGTGCGAGTGCAGGGTACGATATAGGGGCGGTGGAGCGGTAATACGGGAACAGATGGACGGCTGCGCTGGCTTAAAGAGAAGGTGGATTGCGTACGCTACACGGGGAAGACCTCAGGAAACTTGGAAGTCTGTTTGACGAGGACGCGAAAGACAACGCGAAAGGGTCTGGCCGCTGCCTGCCTCTCCGCCTTTCGGTCTTGGGAAGCTACATCACGGCCAACCCCGCCACCACCACTATCGTGGAGAGCAGGGCGAAGAGACGCCCTTCAAAACGAGCGCCAACAACTTCTACTTCGAGGGTCAGAAGAAGTGACTCGCCTTCCGGACCATAGCTCGTTCCGATGTTGTTTCTGTTGTGCAAACCAATGAAGGAAACGAGGGACTCGAAGAGCCGAAGAGCTATCGTCAACGTCTGAAGGTGGGACGTGGCCAAAGCGAGCTGTCCGATCGAGCCACCTCGAGGCTGTGGCGATGCAGAGAATCTTCGATGCTAGGCTCTGAGAGGCAACTTGGAAGCCTCATTTTCATCGTATGATGATCATGATGATACGATGTTGCACCATGTTGCCCTTTGCCGTTGCGTCATGTTAATTCGATTTAATGCTTTTGCTCGAAGAGACGATTTTGTAACGTCTCAATGTTAGATGTATTTACATAATGCATAAAACTGGCAAGATTAATTATTCCAAAGTATGCAGCCAGCAACAAACGGAAGGCGACAGCTGATTTATATCATGTCGGGCCAACTATTATGAAACTTTCGCTTAAGGCTCACATTCGCCATATGTATGTATTATATTTCTATATAATACATACACACCAAGGCAGCATGGTTGTGCTCACTTACAAAGTTTTAATCCGGTCGGGGTTAGGCTCTAGGTGTCAGACCCGGCTTAGCACTGCTCTCGAAGGTCATCATTCCCGCTCTCCGAATCCCTACGACACGCCGCCCTAACGACAACTACATTTAGGAAACAAATGTGAGCGGAAATATCGTACAGTCAGCCTAGCTTGCTTGTCAGCTTTGCCGACTCCTGTTAGCAAACCCCGGGTGGTTGTAGCTATCCTCACGTTACGGCTCGGGAAAGACAACAGGAACGAATGAAAAGTGGCCTTGGTCAGCCCTTTGCCCCCCCTGGCTTCTCGCTGGTCCTATACATTTCGCTGGTACGACAGCGACAGCAACTCGGCATGAACTCGCACCTCGCTTGCCCGTTCTCTGCACCTACCCGCTGCGCCGATGCTGTCTCCATCCCTTCCCGTACTGTCTGATTTACGACTTACGGTCATTCGCAACGTGAGCTGGCCGGAGAGGCAGAAGCTCGTGGATATATAGAGGGGTTCGTATCTGGCCCCATATTCTGTCTCAGTAAGAATATACATCTCGCAGACGCTGGGATCGGCGGCAGGACGGTACGGCTGACAGCGCGACGATCTGAGAATGCGGTGGCTTTTAGCCCAGGAAACTGAGAGGGGAACGAAGAGCGCACATATGGACGGGTCGTGCAAGAAAGGTCTTTGAGATAGCCCATCTATTCAATCTTGTCTCTCTCTCACTCGCGGACTCTACTACCTTGTTCAGCCTTGGTGCGACCCCGTCTCATCCGAGAGTCGTGTATAATACGATGTACCCTCTTTCCTTTCTCATCCCCGCACCAGGCCCGTTCGGAAATGAGCTTCGACAGCCCTCCGCCTTACGCCAGGTAGCGTCCCGACGGCGGGCGCCAGCCCAGCCGCCTATGAATTATTAACACGTGCCCCTTGTTCGTCCAACAGGCTCAGCGATGAAAGGGGGGAGACGGGAAAAGAGAGAGAGCGAGCGGAGAGGTCTCAAAGGAACGCTATTGCCACCGGACCCCGGGAGTCAATCTCTCTTCCTTGCTTCTTCTCTCGTTCTCTATCAATCTATCTCCCACTTTCAACCAACTCAGCTGTCAGAAAGTAGGTACGTTGCTGTTGCTAGCAAGGTAGGCCAAGGCTCAGCGGCTCGCAGTTGGCTAGTGCTTGTCGACTTGAAAGGGCATCACGACCGATACCCGTCCAGGCAAAGTCTAAGTCGACCTCAGTCACATCGGCGCAGTCAGTGCCATCCCCAGCTCACGGGATAATCACGGCGCGTTCGCCTGCCCACGGTCTAGTTGTCTCCCAATTTCTAAGAGATCGGTCAACGCTGGTCACCTCCCCAGCGAATTCGTTAGCAAAGCCACACATTGCCACTCACTAGGAAACAGCTCAACGTGTGCCATCTACGGCGGTGATACTTATGTGGGAACGGGCGTTTGAGCACGGGAGTTTGGCTCGCTGACGGGCTGGCGCTATTTGGTAAAGCAAAAAGTGAACCTTGACATTTCGACGGTTTTTTGGCCAAGACTGCGATAGATCCGCGCGACCGAGACTCTACATGGTGTGCCTCTGGCCTAGCGAGCAAGGTTGCCTTAATGGAAACTTGGCATTTGCGCGCCAGCGTCGTTTCTTAACCTCCAGTACCAAGTGGCAACTTAGCTAGAGGAGGTAGGCGGAATTAAATGACGTTTAATTGCCGGGGACCGTTACAATGTCTAGATACGAGCACTTTAGCTGACGCGAACTGGATTCGTAAGCGCTCGAAGTAGGACGAACTTGATTCAAAACAAATCGATTTGAAATATTGATATGCTTACTCGAGACGCGCTTTTAATTGGTCGATCCATCAGCGCTACAAAAGATTTGTCGGACGTATGAGTTACTGTCTATAATTGTGGAGGCACTAAATCTGAGTTTACCATGCAATCGGGCTGCTTGTTTCATAGCAGCCCGGTCGCATTGTAAACTCTGTTTTCCGGTTTTCCACTGCGTGTACCATTTTGTTATCCTGTGACGCTGACAGGAGACTCTCTGATCATTGGCAGAGGGACTCTCTAATCTCAATAAAACTTCTCCCTGAGGAATACAAGGCCAACAACACATTGAATGAAGCACAATGTATGGTTAGCTGAAGCGATGTCAAGAATCGTCGTCACAATGTGCAAGCATCTATTTCATACCATTCGATATCTAGCAGTAACGTTGACACTAACTGGTTGATCCTTTGGGAGACACATTAGTCTAAGGTCGCTAAAGGCTATTCAGCCCGCGGCAACGATAAAAGACCCGTAGAAAATTCCGTAAAAGACGGCGCTGGCCCTTTGTGGCTTCAAGGTTGCGCCCTGTGCGTCGTACGGGATGCCTTTAATGTCGGAAGACCTCACGGTGAATCAACTATGCGAGCTCGATCGTGTAGAGCCTGCCCACCTAAAGCCGTCCAGAGTCTCAACATCTCAGCAGGAAACCGACTCGCCTACTTGCTTTGTGAAACAGCGTTACTAGTTGACGAGCTGAATTGACGCGGCGCTTCGAATTGAAAGAAGTAGAGGCCTATTCTAGACAGTTCATTCGCGAGTACAAGAAAGCCGTTTTCAGGGTATACTCTCAACCAACATTTAAAGTCCACGGTACTGCTTTCACACTGCTTCGCAAGACGGACCCCTAAATGCAAATGTGCAAAGGTGGTTACGAACTGAAAATGAGCGAACATGCACCCTGAGATCTCTATACAGTTGGGGTGATGACCAATTCTACTTGGAAGGACAGTGCAAATAGTGATAAGAAACAAAATCACGTCAGTCCGAATCCAACGGCTACATTGCATTCAACCGTTCTGTCTCGTCCCAACTTGAATGCGAGTTCTGCTGCAGAAGGCCAGCATGACTCCCCATGACCCCCATATATGTATAGTAGTAGTTGATAGTCATTGATGAATTGTTCACAATAGCAATTGATCTGAACGCGATCGACAACCCCTCCTACATGTCTTCTAACTTCTGCCGCTGTCACAGCATCAACAAAGCAATGTCGTGCCCTAGCGTGCATCGCGCAAATCAGATGGCTGGACGAGTGGATCCGGTCAGAGATATTATAGATATTCTTGTTTATAGCAGGGGTATTCTATTTCTTATCAGCATAAAGCCCCAGCTCATTGGTTCCCATCGAGTATCGCCCCTGCATAATTTTATGAGCTGCACTGACGATGGACGAGACACCATGATCGCCCTTCGCTCGGCTACGCCGTTATCTCACTACCGGCCGACGCCACCGCAGCCGCTTTGTGGATCGGTGACTCCGTTAGGTCAACACTTCGCCACAACGTTATTACCCTCCTGCGGCCCGTCTGGCCTCGCGCTTCGTACTATGTATGATCACCTCAATATCATCTCTAATGTCATCACGCTGATGATAGGGTTATCTCACCTTTTAGCGATTAACGTGTCTGTTGGCTCCCGCATCGCCCAGTAGCTAGCTAGAATATCTATGATCTATGTTGATGAGCTCGAGTGGATGAGGTGTATATGCTCACAAACCGCTGCTGTCGCCGTCATATACCCGTTGCGTGCGTTACTCTCATGCTAGAGCATTGGATTAAATAGCCAAGATATTTAGATGGACTGAGCGCTTCTTCAGTTGAGCTAAAGTGTCACCATCTGTGAGATGACTGCTAACGATGTCTAAAATTGGCCCTGAGAATGCGGCAGAAGTAGCTGAGATGAAACCTTTGGCTAGAGAGCGGATATTAAAAACGAGAGTACCATATATATATATATATATATATATATATATATGGTGCGCACGTGTTGTGCAGTAAAAAGTTATCTAAGTTATACATATAACTTATTCAATTCACCTTAAAGGAAGCGTTAAATAGATACAGATAAATGAGGCCTTATGGAAAACGTTCTTAGTTCGTTGAGTGTGTTATAGTCATAAAAATAGTAATAATACTGATTACACAACTGGGTGGGAACTTACCTTAATGAAAGGTGCTGAACACATGAAAGATACTCAAACGTCAAGAATTGCTTTTAACGGTGCACTGGCTTTCTCATGCAGTGGACTGCTCAGCGGTATCATCTTTGAATAGGTTTTTCTAGATCATAGCCATGCTACGTAACTCCAATATACGCACTTTTGTTTATGTGTGTATTTATGCAGCAGAATGAATTTTTTTTGTATAAATGTATATTTAGTTTTTTTTAATGCATATTTCATTTACCGAATCAACGCTGTTAATAAATAATAATCAATAAGTAAAATAACTTGTTATTTAGTCTCAGTTATTAAGTATATGGCAGAAACATGACACAGCCGACGCACGCGATTGTGTAATATCTAACGAATCATCTGGTATAATATATACTAGCTTAATATATTAATCAAAGCGAGAAATGGTTCAACGCCTGGCCACCTAAGTATATCAATACGCAACAGCCGAACGTCCGGCTACGAACTGACCCTAGTTATTTTTGTTAGTTAAACAATTGAACAACTCAAAAGATTGCGTTGTACAGGGTTGCCGTTGTCGGTTGTGTCAACTATCTCTGACTGCACATTTCCATGTACTGACAGTCATTTATTCTACTAAATTTCTCTTATATAATTGATATATGCATCTTCTTACAACCCCGATTATCTATGCCTTTCATATGATTCGGTGCATGTAACATGTAATGACCTACAGCTGGATTATCGATTCTCTTCTAAGCACCAAGTCACAATCAGGGGCGCGCTCCAACCCGAGACATTCACCTCTGTTCTCTGTCCAATTTTCTCTTGGTTACACCGCTCGCGATGAGTTGGCATATTCTTTTCTTATGATAGAAGGAAACGCAAGGTTGCGCCTTTCTTCCGATGTTGTTTAGGTTTTGTTATTATTATTATTATTCTTCTTCGTATAATTAACAACATTATGGTTGTTTGCTTTCGTTCCGGTTGCCACTGCAGGTAACTTGCTAATTATCGCCGCGGTGCTGGCGTCCAACAAGCTGCGGACTGTGACGAATTACTTCGTCATCTCGCTGGCGGTCGCCGACCTGCTCGTGGGGCTCACCGTGATGCCCTACTCCATCACGCTAGAGGTAAGGAGCTGCCCGCTACTTGCCAACTGGATGAATATTCATGCACATATTCGCATCTCGAATCAAGAGAAAATGCACGTGGTAGAGCCAACAGACTTCTGCAGACCGCGTAACTGGAGCTACATATATCAATATTTATGTCTAGCCCGATTATATCAAAATGCAAGGCAATGGGAGCGTAGGACCTTAGTTTACAGAGAGGAAAAAATTAGCCCCCGAACAGACAGCGACTGGCTGGGTTTTTAGTTGAAGCAGGCGTTACTTCAACCGTTTGCCTGCGATTTTTCTTAACTGCGAACAAACAGTTGTTACCAACTGTTTCGGACCCACCTCTCCACACGAGGCTTTAGTATCCATATCATTGCATACGATTTATGTAGTTGTGCTACGCTGGAGAATATGTGTCTATTGATTTCCCTATGAGGTTTCATCAACACGGCCAAGTTCTCTAATAGTCCTGTTTTTGATATGAATAGGAAAATCAATGGACACATATTCCGCCACGAAAAAGCAGACGGAAGGACAGCCTATTATGATTATTTTGATTATGATTGTTGACCGCTCCCCCTTATGGAACTGTTGGCGATGCTCAACAGCACCACCCTTCCCGGTATCGCTTAGCTCATTCTTCAGTAAGGGTGGCGAGATGTATACAGGCCCAGTCACGAGCACCACACATCCTTCTCACCGTACGGACATGACGTGGTTAGCTGATTCTCAGCTGCTTCCCTTCTCTCCCACTCTCTCTCACCCCAGATTTCTTCTCAATACCTCTGTCCACTTCCCGCCTGTGAACAACTACTGTGGTCAATGGGGTGTCTGTAGATGGCCCGGCGTATGTAAACATCCAGTATTTATGACACATACAGGAGGTGCCTTTCTGTCTGCACTGTAGTAGCTGTGCCGCAGACCACATTAGTTGTCACTACTACTTAACAAATCTTATTGCGGAGATACTGCCTATAAGGTAAATATGGCCCCACTCAGATTTGAACCTCAGACTCCACGAAATTCCCTTTTTGGTACTGCCTACCTTGCCCATCACGCCATGCCCGCAGGCTCGAGTTCGGCTCGGTCGACAGCATACTGTTCCAGCTTTTGCGGTTTGACACGTTGTGCGTTTACGTTTGGCAAATCATTAGGAAACCTTAGCTCGTTTGGTTGCTCGCTCGCTTATTTCTTTATCAAATTCGGTCTCCACCCCTCCCCATCCCCAATTCAACAAATGATCCGTTGCGAGTCGAAGATTGCCAAAACGCGCCCTGCTATTCAAACATCTTCCCCTGTGTAGAGAGACGTCATCCGCACAGCATCACACTCGTGTTTGGTAGTTTGGAGTTTTGCATCAATTTTTGCTGTTGCTGTTTTTTTCTTGCAGGTATTTCAGGCGTGGCCGTTCGGCGGCCACTTCTGCAAGATCTGGCTCGCGGTCGACGTGTGGCTTTGCACTTCGTCAATCCTCAATTTGTGCGCCATCTCCGTCGATCGCTACCTCGCTATAACACGCCCCATGAAGTACAGGTCAGTTGACCAATCACTAATACTCTCTACTATTAAGAGAGGCGGTTAAGAGCTGAGGCCTGTCTGATAGGGGAACAGCTGAGGGTCAGCTCGAAAAAACATTTTAATACTCTCTACTATAAGACTACACTATTAGTTCGACTCGGAAATAGTTCGACTGTGTCAACGATGTTCGTTGCATGTCGATTGAAGGGAGGATTCTGCTAAGATGAGATTCTATAGCATAACCTATCCGAGCCGGGTTGGCGATGTTCCGCTGCGGCGATGATTTCAATGTGCAGCGATGAGGCTGGGATATATTTTGTACGTTCCCATGCATAATAATACAAAATCATTACCGTACTCACGCCCAGCCAGCTGTATTCGGCTCCCACCCTCTGTGCGACAGTAGCATTGGTGATCAACCCGTGTTAGAAACACACGTACGCCCCATGCGAACGCGTCCAAATCATCATACATCACGGCCTGTGCAGCCCTTCGAACTATAATTGATCAACGCGTAGCTTAGTTACTCAAGCCGCAGGTCAGGACGAGGTCATACGGCCGGTTCGTACGGCGATCACCCCTCGGCCACTAAATGAACTGGACCTTCCGAACCCATTGAAGTGCATGAACATCGAGGGCATGCTGATGATGTTATCTGTCGTTGCTGTCGCAACAGTTGAATTTGCCTAGTTGTATATACATGTATGTGCCCATCACGTCGCTTTGAGATGGCGCAGTTTTACAGCACGATGCGGGGAGCGATAAATATAACGATAAATGTGTGGCCATGTTAAGCCATTCATCTATTTACTAGCTCACGCCGGGCTCGTATTAGCCACTTATCGTAGATGCCTAAAAATAGGCCAATAGGCCCGACGGTAGAAGCAAGAGATGATAGGAGACAACAGCATCAGCGTCGCCTCTTCATAGCAGGCATCTCTTACCGCCGCACAGTGTGAGACCATCCGCGTGTGTATGTATTTGCGTCGATGTGTCCCTAGACGCCCAGATACACATTGTCCTTCGGCCGGTCGTGTGGCTGATCAATATGACGTGGGCAAGCCTATGAAGCTTAGCTCACTAGACGTGACCATGTCTATAGGTCCCCGCACGCACTCTCGGGGCGCCGCTCATAAGCCGTGCGATGGAGGGCATATCTCTGCCCGTCGTCTATTGTTCGTCGGCGAGCCATGGCAGCTCGCGTAAAAGTGTTGCTGTTGTTGGACAGAAATGAAATTGTCGGAGATTTCTTTTTGTCGACAAGGCTAATGAGTGTGCGTGGCCTTGTCGCCTTCAGCTGACTGTGAGGCTGGATGGTCGAAAAGCGCGGAATCATTAGGGAATAGAATATTTGCCACAAAAATGGTTCGTAAAAATATGAGCGTTTCTCTCTGATCGAGAGACATCCGAAGAGACAACCAATGATCCTGCGCTCCGTCGTTGGTAATCATGGAATACTCCACTGCTGCTTGTCATCATGGCGAATGCTTGCGTTGTGCAGTGAACGTATTTGTGGAAATGGCGAGTGTTGATCGTTAATGCATGAGCTGTTCCCATTTCAAATGCTTGATTCATTCAATTGTTTTTTTCTTTGTACTATAGAACATCTGCTTGAACCGAGAAGAGGTACATTGCAGCAATCCGTAATTGAACATCAGCGCGGGTTGATGCAAAACGTATATGGTCGATGCAAACGTGTGCACGCAATCTACTTGGCGTGTTTCGGCCCCACCAAATTCGAAACGATCTTTGCATTGAATCGATCTGGAATGAAGCAGAACACAACGCCGACTTGTGGTTTGAGTTTCGATTTATTAAAGCCTGATGCTCTCTCTTTCCTTCTAATCGGAACGCTGATAGAAATTGCCGAAGTGATCCATCCCACTGTCTATAGGATACTTAAAGAAAGCAACTCAAAAGTTATATGTTAAGGCAGCAATTTTGCGGTGATGACGCTGATAGTGGCTTGTTTTTTTCTGGGGTTTGTGGACTATTTTCTATTAACAATTACGGTCGTGTGTTATAATGTATCGCTCGACTATATCAGCGAATGCGATAATTAACCACAATCGCATACAGGGCGGAAAATAAGAGAAAACGATCAACATTTCGACACTCGACGACTTTGCGTTACTTAACGACTTGGACGGACCTGCAAAAACGGAGCTGCTTTTAATTAGCAGGGAGGAGATTATCACGATTAGCGAACATCAGTGACTTAACTTGTAGTCTTGCAGAGCCCTATGGCATAGGTATCAGAAATAAAAACAAAAGTCTATAACCATGATTAATGTGATGTGCTGTCTCGTGTCGTATTTTATCATACAAACAACTCCACAAACTTGGTGCCCTGCAACTTTATAATAACATCGGTTGAATATAACACGACCAGTTTTAAAGCAGATATTTTGGGATCGTAGGGCCTACTTGAGCACTGGAGAACAGGCCCAAATGCGTTGTCGATAGTGGATAGATCGCAGGTTCAAATTCGGCCGTGTCCCCAACGAGTTGTGGGGTTTCCTCCCGACCTTCATTGAAATCCTACCTAATCAAGCTGATAAGGACGCGGAAGGTCGGAAGGACACCGAGAGATGTCTAATGGGAAAAGGGCTGGGGCTCGCATATTATAATATAAAGGTTTATTTATATATTTACATATTTTTAAGTAACTGTCGTATCTGTAAGTAAATACCGCTGTCAATTACAACAAGTGCTCGACAATGGACTGCGTACTCCGCATAACCGATAGTCCCGAGCACGGGTATCGTCAACAATTGCGATTCTTACGCAACGACATCCAGCCTGCTGCATTCGCTTATATCCATTTGAGGATCCATCTACAATAGTGTTTTTGGAGCTGACTCTCAACTGCTCCCCTCGGATGCACCACCTTCCGGTATTACCTCAAGGACCTAGCCGGACAATGTTTACTTATTTCTTACCTTCGTTTTTACTTTCGGACCTACCAAGGATCGATGCAGATTAAAGAAAGATGATAAAGAAATCCTAAGATTCCCTGCGTTTGGGAGAATTTGAACTTGGACATATATGTCCCTCTGGTTTAGCAGTCTAAAACGCTCACCACTAGACCATCTAGGGGAAGGCTTGCGTCCTATCAGACAGAGTAAATTTCCCGCAAATCAGCACTATTCCCTGGAGAAGTCTCCCGAGGTCCCATTTTCAAGCGGAGGCCGCTGGCCAGCAGTCGGAACGGCCACAAATCATAAACACTATCACTTCTGCTACTGCCAATGCTAGGGGTATTCCATGACACGTCGGTAAAGGGCATCCACAGGACGATTCATCGCGATTGTAGCTTCCTCGGTGCCAAAGCCGCTCGTTCACTGACCCTCTATTGTCTTTCATCGTTCGCTTCACCCCCGCGCACTCTATTGTTGTTGCTGCTGCTGTTGTCGTTCTCGTACAGTCGCCAACTGTCGTTGCTGCTTCTGTATTCGCGTACATAAGTGTATCCCTCTGTGTCCGCTACGAGCGTGGGGGACCTGCGTTGCCACAAGATAGCCACCCTCTCGCTGCCGTACCTCTCACTTTCTGTCTCGCTCCGTGGCCTGCCGTAATATTTTTGAGTGATCTTTCCCTTGAGTCGATCACGCTCGCTCGCCGTCCACCTCCACCTCCTCTGGCCAGAGTCGATGAGCGCTTGTGCCGCAGGCAGCGAATGGCATAGGAACGCTGCGACGCCGATAGGGATGTTGAGAAGCGGGAGGCGTTCTCGTGCCCATCGAGTGCAATCAACTGCGTCGTCCCCTATCGAGACTCGGCTCCCGTCGGCGACTGCTGCTTGGGTCGATTTTTTCCTCTGGACCACCGCCACCGCCCCAACGCCCCGCCCGCAGCCGTGGCTCATAGCGGCCTGCACCCGCAGTGTCCTTCTTTTCTCGCTCACTCGAAGCGTTCGTTCTGTCGTCGTCTCTGTTCGAAGCTGGATGATCATCAGAGCATTGGACGAGCGAGGGTACGTCAACGGCGGACGGTGCTGGCGTCTACATGTGGCGCCAAGGCGGCCCGCGTAGCTGTGTTGTTGTGTACGTCTGAGTGGGCGACGATGTCTATGCGGCACGCCTCTCCGCCTGTTTAAGGGAGTGTGACTGCTGCTCCGGCTGCTGCTGATTGTTGGCCCCTGGCCACCAGCAACCGTTGCGGATAGTGGCGATCGTCTGAACGAGCGCCAACAGCGTTTGCTCGGTTGGGCTTGTTCGCATTGACGGCGTGTTGCAATGACGTCGACGAACGGCCGGGCCCAGCACCGCCACACCGTCAGATGACCACTGTCGAGAAGGCTGCTGATTTGACGATCCACAGGACGGATTCTTATTCTTCTTCTGCTGCTACTGTTGCTGATGCTGCCATCGGCAACAGCCTCCTGAATGTCGCCGTTGCCGTCGCCCTGTGATGAGCCTCCCTCGAGTCGCGATTACTGGTTGGATCGCCGGCCCACTCACTTGATGCCGCCCGGCCATGGGCCAACTGTCGATCGTTGATGCCGGGAGCTGATGACCAGGAGTTACAAACGCTACCTATCTTGCGGCGATTGTAGCCTGTTCCTGCCTCCTTGTCTTGTGTTCATTGCCGCTGCTATTGAAGCCGCCAGCAGGAGCGACAACGTCAAACAATACGCCGTAGACGGTGAGACAGGCACGCGGGCTCTACGCCAGCCACCGAGCTATCCACCCCGAACTTCTTGTTCAATGGCCGGTGCGCGGAAAACACGAACAAACTGGTCAGCTTCGATGGGCGATGCCGACAATGGCTGAGGAGGACAGCGCCCGTCGACAAATACAGCAACACAGTCCATAGGCAGCTAACCGAGCAGCTACGGAGCGGCCAATCGACGAGACTGCTACAACAACCGCCCACACTCGCTCTGGCGGACCCCTCTGACGGACAAACTCGTCGAGGGCGGCTACGATGAGGGAATGAACGAACGCGGACTCAGGGATGTTGTTGCATGGGTGGGATTGGGGCGTCGGGGAAGCTGCTTGGGAGTACCAGCATCACCAGCAGCAGCAGGGGTAGCGCAAGAGGGCCTCCGCCGCCTGTCTGCCTCTTAGTGATATCAGCAGTTGCTTTCTCGTTTGCTCTGATGCTCTCGAGCACACATTGTACGATCATTCCCTCCTCTCAAGTGAACGCGCATTGGACGATTTGGGCGCCACCGGTCCCTAGCGTCCAGCGTCCCCGGGACGCCGCTTTGGGCTGGGCGTGGTTTCGCGTACTGTCGAACAGGCGTGTGGTGATCGTACGAGCGCGCCCACCGCTAGCTTCGAAAGGAACAAATGAGAGTTCTGCTGTGAAGTATTGTATGGTACATAACGTGCGTTTCCTAGGCGGTGGGCGCCGGACGGTCTGGCCGTCAACGCTGGCGGTCGGAGCATTGGGGTCGGCCATAAGACGAATGTGGGGTGTCTTGGTTCGTTTGGCGGCATTACCGCGCAAAGGTCTGAATGTCATTCGATGGCCGCTAGCCCGGTAAGCGTCAACGCTTTAGCTCCAGTCGGAAGCTGCAGTTGCATTTGTCACTGCCTAAGGCAGCCACACCTATAATTGCATATCATTGGTGCTATTACGGCTATTATTAGATTGTGTTAACTTCAGCACCAACAGTGGCTACAACAATGAGTGGTAACTACGATTGTGATCATTAGAATAGATCACTGTGGACATCGTCGTCCTTATTCCATGTATTGTTCTGTGGCTGATTTAGACGTTGTACATAAATTTTATAGTATTGCGTAATATCCATAATTAAAATAAATCGTGATATCCAATATTGGTGGCGTTAAGACGTCTGAGCTGGTTGGACACGAACACGAGCACTCTCTCATAGACTTTCTCATATTGAGATGTTTAGTAAATAGTACCGGATGTCTTACCGTCTTCAACGAGAAATACTACAATACGGACAACGATGTCGATAGTACTCAATTCGAACGATCTCAATCGCAGTTACAACTTCTTATACAATAGTAGCTGGTGTTGGAACTGAAGTTAACACAAGCTCATAATATACAAATACATATATACATATATATATATATATATATATATATATGCGTACAGGGCCTACTCACCGATTATATTGATTCATTCGATTCTAACCCTATGCTAATGTGCGTGTTATCGTCCTTATTGTTTTCTTCCTCTCTCGCTGTTCCTGCCGTGTCTGGTACACGCTTCTATTTGCTCCGTTGTCATTGTTTGTGTTCACGGACGTTCGTCATCGCTTAGGTCGCTGATGTCATCGAAGAGAGCCCGTCTGTTGATCGTCTTGGTGTGGGTGACTGCCTTCCTCATCTGCTTTCCGCCCCTCGTCGGTTGGAACGACCTCGATGACGCTTCGGCCGGGGCTACCGTTGACGGTAAAAAGACAACAACGACAACGACACCTTCGGGAGGCTCACCAGGCGGCGATGACTCCGAAGGAGGCTCGTTAACCGCTGGTGGCAACGACCTCGGCACCCAAGGCCTGCTACTCAACGAAACTGGCAGTGCCATCGACCATTGCAAGTACCCGGGCTGTAAGCTCGTCAACAACATCGGCTATGTCGTGTATTCCGCTATGGGTTCATTTTACATACCCATGTTCTTCATGCTATTCTTCAACTATCGAATCTACGTGTCGGCCATACGGACCGGCCAAGCCCTCGAGCGCGGCTTCATTATGGCCAAGAATAAGGGCGGAGCGTCGAGCTCCAATCAGATGCAACAAATGACCCTGCGCGTTCATCGAGGCAACGCCAAGTCGACCATCGCCACCAATCAGGCCTCGGTTTCAGAGACCTGTATAGTCGATGGCATTGTAACTGGGCGTAGACGGCAAGGAGCGAAGAACTCGCTGGTTCCAGAGACCAGGTCGGCGCCGCCCTCGTTCAAGGGTAAGAACAGACAACTAGCTAACTCAGTGTTGACCTAAACACAACGCGTACGATGCGAGGCTTGCGACTGACGCCAGTGTTCACCTGTGGGAGATCTTGCCTTTTTCTCTTAATTATCAAAACTGAAGAAAGGATATTTAGATAAAGCCTAGTAAAAATGTGCCACACATATTAAACAGTAGGACTCCATGTGCACCTACATATTTGACAATGTTTTCTATCATATGCCATATAATCTATCATGTTCATTGCTAATCTTGAGGCTCTGATGTAAGTGCATAAGGAACGATATATTTCATTTAGTTCGATTTCACTCGCGCCCACACTGCTCAAGGGTAATTGAGCATAGGCAGACCTCGTTCACATAATCTCTGAGTGGTTGATGTTCGCCAGTCGTATGTTACTTCGATGGACTTGAACTATTAGTATCTTTTTTTTTTTTTTCTAAGCTGACTCTCAGCTGTTCCCTATATTTGAGAGGCCTCAGCTCTTAACGTTTAGGTATTACTAGTCACTCAGAACTATTAGTATCGAGGAAAATGCATCTACAAGGGATTCGGAAAACCGTCATTTATTATTTCTATTATTTTTTGTGTAAAACAAGCCCACTTCTATATTAGCTCGAATAACAGATGTGCGTGCACATTCGGTGATCGTAACATGGATTATTATCGTGGCTGACAGTTAGTGATTCTGAAAACCTACAACTTAGTCGAAGGTTGGAAGGTGGAACATTCACTTTATTACAAAAGCACTACAAGCACTTCGTTCATTTTCATGAGGTTCACTGTACGGTCAACACTTTTTTCGTTAGCGGCCTAAATCGTAGTTTGCGCATCACTGCAATGCACTGCCGACTACGATCTAACAGAACGGAGTACGCATGCGTTACTAACCACAAATGACATGGAGCCATTGTTCCCATTTTTTATTTGAGCCACTCCCTTTCCCAAAAAAACACTTGATTTTCACACCTGCACGATTTTTAACACTTGGACGAACACCGTTGGCAAAAACAGTATGAAAAAGCCCGCGTAGCATTTGTGAACATGCTCAAATGACTGGACATGCTGTATATGTGTTTACCGAGTCATTTTCAATATTTCCTTCACCCTTCGAGGAAAACGAATTTTTCTACAGGTCATTTTTCGAGTTTCTCCTAATTTCTCTTAATTAACCCTTGCTTCTGTCACATTACTCCTCCTCCAACCCCACCGCCCACCCACATTGACCACAGCATTCGATATATGCTAGCATGTCAAGCATGGGGAGTTCGCCTTCACGAACGAATTGTACTTGGGTGTTTGGTTCGTATACTGCTGTGGCTATTGTCATAAACGAGTGCATATGTCAAATACCTCACGTTGTGGCCGTTCGTCCGCCATCTGCAGGGAACGCCGATCTGAAGGGGAGCGGCAGCAAAAGAAGGAGCAGTTCGGCGAAGACGAACGGTCAGCAGAGGACAGATAGAGAAACTAGCCACCAGAGGAAGACAAGTTCGTCGAACAAGAAGAGCCTGCGATGGCAGGCCAGGAGGTTCCGTACCGAAGCCAAGGCCACCAAAACGGTGGGCAGCATCGTAGGAGCCTTTATTTGTTGCTGGCTGCCTTTCTTCACTGTATATCTCGTCAAAGCCTTCTGTGAAACCTGTATACATGACATTGTCTTCGGTAAGTTCAATTCGGTTATAGTCAACACGCTACATTCAGCAATCGAACGTGATATATATATATATATATATATAGAGGGTGTTCGGAAAAATACTCAACAATGAGCAGAAAATTCGTGCTCTTGCCATCACACGAATAACGTCATCTGTCAATGTTACTGTCGGCAATTTAATCGGCGCTATGGTAGAAAGCTAGTTAGCTGCTCCTGAAAGGTCATGTTCACCATGTTGGTTTGTTTTTGTTTCTGTTGTTGTTGTCGTCGTTGTCGTTTGCTTTTAGGCGTGTTCTTCTGGCTAGGTTACCTGAACTCTGCGTTGAATCCCCTCATCTATGCGCTCGTATCCAAGGATTTCCGCCACGCATTTAAGAAGATCCTGTGCCGCTGCTGCCTCAAACGGGGCGGCATCAGCAGTCTCATCAAGCAAGTCCATCAGCTGACGGTCCTCGACGATGTGGTCAACGCTGACGAAGACGTCCTTCCCTCGGCTGCCCAAGCGTCGCCATAGTAGTTGCGCCTCCTGTAAACACACAGCAAAGAAATGCAAAATAGAAAGAAAACTAGCAAACAAACATGGAGGTGTTAAGAAGTTCAAACGCGACGTTTCAAGAGCAACCCGAGCGGAAGGGGACGATCACTTAACTAACCGCCAATCCCAGCTCCCATACAGCCAGCCATAGAAACCAAATAGTTCAAGTCAATCATTCTTCCGCAGCTGTAGCACAATGCAATCCTCTCTCTTAGAATAAACGTACCACAAACTACGTTTCATTGCTAGCCCAGATCGAGCGGTACGCGGGGTGGGAGCAACTCTACCCAGACCACAAAGATCCGCTGATATCCGCACGGTGGTAAACACGACCGTTCGATAGAGCCAGCTTGCTGTTCAACGCCCTTCGAAAAGCTACTTTCGTTAGAAGATAGAGCCGTATAGCTCCTGCAGTAATACCGTTCGCTTACCCGTGACGTCTGCGAATGTCTATGCACAGCAGCAATGACGAAATACGTTACGCGAGCGTCTCTCGATGAATCCCACCTGCGCCAGCTACATCTTGACGTCTCTCTTTGTCTCTATGCTATGACGCTCTCTCGTTCGTTGCCCCGTTTCGAGGTTAGCGAATCAAAGGAGAATCGCACTTAAAGGAAACTTTCAAGAGCTTCATCATTGCAAGCTCGCGGAGGTGTCAAGCACCGATGCTACGCTATCCGTGCGGCATTGATGCCCTTGGACCCTTAAATAGGTTGGATCGTCGTTTTGGGGAGAAGTCTGCGGAGGGCGTCCCATTACGCCACTCACATAGGATGACAGCATTGACTTTATAGAGAGAGAGAAAGAGAACGAGAGAGAGACAAAAGACTGTACGAGTTTAGATGATGCTTCTATCCTCCTGCTTTGCGTCAACCAACGAGAACTATTCTATCGTATCTTTCCCGTATGTCGTCTTAATGACCCTGAAGCATCGCGTTCAGTTCCAGCTCCTGCAGCATCTACGTCCAGCCACAACACCATGATCGACGCCTACCATTTTTGCCTACCAAATATTCGATAGTGTTCGTTTGATTCAACGCCAATCAAATATTGTCTCTTCCCAACTTGCCATCATTCGTGTGTAAGTTACTTGAACGTATTGAAGGCGGAAGCTGTTGCCGCTAAGGGATCATTGCCTCGTATATCATTGGCAGTACGCCAGTGGCCGCCATCCACGCGTTTGTTAACCCGCTATCGGAAGCTCTGAAATCTGTTTTTTTCTTCTACCAACCAGCAGAAGCGGCAGCAACAACGAAAACAGATGGTCGAAAGCGACCTATCGTTTTCTTCCAGGAAGCAATAGCTGGAAAACCATCGATCGTTAACCAACACATAGACTCCCCAAATGCGAGGTTATCTCGGGACATGCGTGGTGGCGGATATGAGCAAAAGCGGCCCCCAAGGAGACGTTCATACTTACACGCGGCTCAACTGATATTCAAAGAGTTCGCCCTTTGTGAATCCTGTACTTATACCGTAGTCGTGTATCGTCCTAGCGCCTTTCAATCGTAGTCATTAGTGGCTCTAGCTGTAATCGTCACTTTAGATAGCACACATATTTCCATTCCACCCTTATCCCGTTCCCTCCCGACGGCGGAGGTTAGAGTCTTCTCTTGCCACCGAGACACCGAACAAAGACGCTGAATTGAAAAGAAGGTCAGAAACCACCACATACAAGTCGGTCAGTCAGTCTGATATTTACTAGTAACACACAGTAACAACAAGAACAACACCAAGGTGAAGATAAACGAGGAACAATGTAAGTAGAGATTGATAAGGGATGGTGTGAGTTCATGCGCGTCCGTGTGCACCGGGTTCCGACGGCGAATTTCGAAAGCGCAACTCCTAGATGCAGTATGTACAGCATCGTACAGTGACGTATGGCCAACTGCTGCCTATAGCAGTGTTAGTACTAGTGGTAGCAACAGAAGCAGTATGAGTCGCAGCAACAAGAGAAATGACAGCAGACAAACCGGTAGCAGGTAGCCAATTATAGAAGGCAAACAAGAAGCCAAACGAAAACCGGTGTTCGACTGATCCAATAGGAGCGTAGTGTTCCGGCGATGACGTGGGTGTCACTCGAGAACGTTGCGTATGCAATAACGACCCCGAAACTAAGCTATCAACGACTCCATCCCCCTCCTGCTGATGCAGCCTTCGTGCGACTTCAACGGCGAGGTACAGGCCGATCATTTCGAAGTGGCAGGTCAATGCTAGATATATCGTTGATTCGGGTATCCACGTATTACATGCGTGTATCGTCCGGTCGACCACTGCGAGCTGACCAATGTACTCCACCGCTGATACATACAAGTAGCACAACGAAGGTATTATTATTATTATTATTACTCTGTAATATAATACATTGGAGGGGGAATCAGTTGGACTGAGCTGAGTTCGTCTGCACCGTAAACGGCGGCGGAGGCTGACCAGACACAATGTGATTATGGTCAATGGCAATCCTCGTTCGCGCACGGTTTTGTACCATGATGATGATGATGATGATGGTGACCAGACGAAACAACTGTCAAACTAATAGTAGCACTAAAAGTAATAGCAGTAATAGTCAGAGTAAACGTGTTATTGTATAGTTATTAATAGGAACGATAGTACATGTTGTAGTAAGGGGAGGTGAAACGATAATAGTGCCAGCATGAGCATTGAATGAAATGGCAGAAAATTAAGATATAAATAGATACATAGGTAGATAGATTGATAGATAGAGCGAGCAAGAGAGAAGCTAGGAGTTGCCAGGCGAGGTTCCCGGTGCCAATCTTGCTTGCCTTATGATACGGACGCGAGAACGAACGGCGGCAGCTGCCAAGCTACGTTGGCAAGAGAGAGCAAAAGGTAAGAGAGAGAGAGAGTATCGGAAAGGCCTACGCCATGGTAAAGGGAAAAGTTAGACCAGTGATCTGGTACGTCGTGGAAAACACTAAATAGGTCGAAACATCACGGAACGTGAACCTGCGCGAGTTCCCCGAGCAGAGATGACGCCATAGGAGAGAAATTTGTGGCTGAAACGTCTGACAGGTAAGAGCCAGTCAAACATGGATAATTATTGTCCCCTTCGGACACGCGGGTCGGAACTTATGTCTACACGCGTGACAACCCTGACCTCTGCCCGTGCTGACACGGTGCACTCCGGCTGTGTACTGTTTTGCATGTCAGATCGACAGCAAGGACAACTATAGTAGGTCGGCTGGGGCAACGCCGACACAACGTGCTCCGGCAAGGTCAGCGGCTGAGTTTGTTAGGCGCACGCGCTCTGTACCTTGTACGGCGGCAGATTTTCGGCGCACATTACTAAACGCTATATGACCCGCTATATAGCGCTAATTTAGCCTTATTCTCTCTCTCTCTCTCTCCCTCTCTATCTTTCGCACATCAAAAGTCTCCAGTGCAGCAT